>OY728125.1:1802317292-1803600863 GCA_963277665.1 Viscum album
AGGGGTTCTTTAGAAACAATCTAGAGATATATTAAGGATAGTATCCTTAGATAATATCCCCAGCAATGCTTAAGTAAAATTAATGGTTTTTTTCTTTGATGGGTATAAATACAATTAAAAAATCATTAAAAATTCTAAAGTAAACTAACCTTTCAGTTTTAATTTTATATATTAAAAAATTACACAATTATAGAGGAAAAAATTTCATTGAAAATAACCTTGTAATACAGTAAAGAATGATTCGATAAAAAAAATAGTTATTATGGTGGTAAATTCCATTAATACTATATAATATGAATAAAAATTTCATTCCATACAATATTTTGGAAATATCACATAGTACCTCGTTTAGAAAACTACATGAAGACTCCATTCAAACCATTTTGTAAAAATTAATTCATTAATTAAAATGACTTTAAAAATATTTCTTGATAATAGTAAAAAATAAGTTTTAAAACTTTTTTAGAATTCATGTATATGTAAGAAAGATGTTTTTAGACTGAAAAGATATTTGTATTGTATTTTCCTTAAAACATATTTTATATTTTAGGAGTAATTAAAGTGAGGAAAATTTAATAAAACATGTATTTTAAATAACTAATCACAGTATAAGAAAATAAATGAATATCTTAAGAGGATTATCATAAGATATCATCATCTTATTTTAATCATAAAAAATCCCAATAAACCATGAGATTGTAACATAAAGCCCTTTTCTTTAGTTAACCTTACTTTTAATCCACATTAAATTCTTATATAAAAAATTAAACATTATTATAATTATATACCAGAGTTGTTTTTCATAATTATCATTTCATTTATAATCCCATAATATCATTTCATCTCCCCTAAATTATCAATAATGTCTTAATAAATTAGTCATTTCTAGGAGTTAACTATTTCATTTATCATTAGTATTTTAGGGTAATAGTTCTCAACCTTTTTCTTTTACCCTAGTTCCATCATCTCAATAATATTAAGAATTCTATAAATTTAAAATATATTTATTATACATATATATATTCATCAACAAAATTTAGGGATAAAAAATTGAATTACACCATTAATGTAGATGGTAAGTCATATGTACGCATGATTTTTTTTTCATTTTTAGACTAATGGAATGAAATGAAGGAAATAGTAATTGAACTATAAAATGTCATTATTATATCATATATATCATATATATTCTTAAATTTCATCCACATTTATATTTGAATAAAAAAATCAAATCACTTCTTGGTGGTGGCAGTCTATAAATACGCACAAACAACAATATCCTTTCCCAAAAGAATTTGATGAGAAAAGGTATAAAGGATATTATAATTATAAATTTATAATTATGTACTAAATATAATATAAAAATATATATACCCATCATAATATACATCTGTAAAATAATGTGACGAAAAATGAATTGAATGAATACATCGATACAATATGTTGTATATATGAACGAGCGATAATTTCACTATCATTTGATGGGAATGGAAAAATATAATGGTTCTTTCATAATCATATTAGAATTTAAAATTTTTAATGATGTGTAATTTATTATTAAAATAAAAATACCATAGATTAATATAAGGAAATGTTGAGTATAAAATAAAGAGACATGTTAATTTGATTACATCTTCATTGAACATCTCCTTTAGATATCCTTTATAGTGATACATAGTTGATCATTTGGGAAAAAACATATATAATGTGGTTATTGAAGAGGATAATAGAAATTTTTAGAGTATGTTAAAGATAGAAGAGTCAATGTGGTGTGAATAAGTGATGTATGAGGTTCCCTATTATAATTGAAGTTAGATCCACCTTAAGAATTTATCATAATATTAAATTATAATAAATTCATTATCAATGTAAATTAATCCTAGTGGAATGGGATAAAAATATAATGTCTTATAGAGTTTTAATCCCATCAACCAATATAATTTAGAAAAGTTTTTTTTCATTTTAAACCTTATCATTTTGATAAACTTGTAGCTAACCAATTTCAATTTTAACTAAGATAATAACTTTTACAATATTAATGGTTGTAACTTTTACTTATAATCTTACTATTGGCCAATAATTAAACAGGTTAGTACATTACTGGCCATATAATATCAATTTTTTCATATTTTTAAATTTATAATATTTTTTAATATAATAATTATTTATTATTTTTGATAAAATACCATTACTGTCAACTATGACACTTTTCAATTAATTTGAATTAAAAGAAATAATGAAAAATTTTGAATAAAAATTTAATTTTTTAACAAAACAATTATCTCATATTTACATTTAAAAGTCATGCTAAAACATAGATTACTAAAATTATTTCACATTTTTTATTTTCAAAATCTTTTATTTTATTTATTGATTTATTGAATAAATACTATTTTGGAAATCTGTAGTCATTTAAGGTAATAAAATAATAACTAAAAATTATAAATAAATATTCATCATGTATATTATTCCATTATAGAAAAAATTTATATGATGACTCATTCATATCTGGTTTTGTTTTCATATGTGGAAACAAAATAGATATAAATAACATTGTCACATTTTTAATATTCCATTATTTAAAAATTTTATAGGACATTTTAATTAAAAAGTGTTCATTAAACTATTAAATTTCAATCCTATGTTGATATTTTTTGAATTAAATTTATCTAATAATAATTATAATAACGAATTACATCTTTAACTTTAATTATTATCTATATTAACCGTATTTACCCTTTACTAAGGTGATTTATTTTACCATAGTACCTATTCATGTTGAATAAAAATAAAAATGTCATATTTAAAAATTTTTAAATTCCTAACACTAAAAATGTAAATATTTTTATCAAATAAAATACTTATAAATGGAATATATTAATTTTAATTAAAGGTCACAAAATTAATCAAAGCATATTTTTAGTAAAAAATCATTTTTATAAATAAAACTAGATTTATTCTTATCATATGCATATAAAAATATTTTTTAATGTTTATAACATTTGAACAATTAATTAATATATAAATTTCATCAAATTAATTCACTAATAGGGACTAAACTAATTAATTATGATAAAAATAGAGTATGCACATAAAACTATTTTCCCAAAAAATATTTCTTTTTCTTTCTATTGATTTTTATTTTCATTTATAATCAATTGACAACAAATGATTTAATTTAATACATATATAAACCAAATGTTATCATAATTTAGCTAGTCTTATTCATACCCACCAATTTAATGTCTATGTTATAACTCTCGTTTAAAATAATAATATTTTAGTTTTATATCGTAATTTGTTTAAACATATTTTAAATTTTAAAGAAAGCTATCAAATAAATCATATTATTGAAAGATAAATATTTCTAAAAAATTATTAATGTTTTAAAACTACATTTAGAAAATAAAAAAATCAATGATATATATATATATATCACAAACTATGTATATAATTTCTTGTATACAAATGGTTTTAAATATGATTTTATCATAGTCAAGATGGAGTGGGACCCTAGTGGGGTTTTCTCTCCCAATATGTTCCCCAGTCTCAATAATTTCAACTTCAGGTGACTTCCTATACCCATTCCAGCCATCAAGAATCATATTTAATCCACCTATTACTTAAAATTATTTCATTAATTCATTTTCATTGATTATAATGTAACGTCCCTCTCAGATGATTTCTTATTCTCTTCAGCCAGTATTTTTTATAGAATTGAGTCTCATATTATTTGATTAAAATCACAGTATGAAATATTCTAATTTACAATAAATTATAGGTTATTTCAAATTATTTAAATTTGTTACATTGATATTCTGATCAATATGGATTATATCATTGCTGGTGAATATGTTCTTGAAAAATCTCAATCTGCATGATTCATGTTCTCTGATGGTTGCTACATATATCAAAGGGATTTATTTCCTTAGTGTTGCTGATTTGGGTGGACTCGAAACATTTACTTGTCAATAGATTATTTTTTATAACTTAGATAACTATTTATTATTATTTGGGTACATTTATTAAGGTTTAATCATCTAAAACTAGCTCATCCCTCTTCCCAATCACTTGAGTCTGCGTTAAAATTAATGTTGCAGGTGATACACCCAGATGTGTGTAGATCAAGTATAGGGAGGAAGAATTTTTTTAATTGGTTAATTATGATTATGTTTAATAATTTTATTATAGTTTAAGTGTATTAAAAAAATTAAATCCATCTTTCAATTCCTAGATTTAACTTGATATGGAAAATCAAACAAGGTGGTGTATGGGGTGTTTATTCTGCTACTTAATGTTTCGTCTAGGGGTGTCATATCTGACCCATTAAAAAATAGGAAATGTACATTAATTTATGGTCATAATCCCTAATGATTTTGAGATAGTAGATCAAGGCCATTATAAAAAATATATTCCATGTGTTATAGTTTTGGGGTATGTTATATATATAGATTGTGTGGACCTAGTGGCCCAAGATTTTGTATTTTTTCTATTCCTATTTTAGAAAATCATGAATAGATGGAGGCTTAATATATTTATGTGTTCTTTTTAAATCCACAACCCCATAATCCCAGATTATTTGTATTATTTTATTAATTTGAAATGATTACAGTGAATAAAATCCTAAAGGACCAACTTGTTTATCAATCTTGCAAGATCGGATCACATTCATGATATCCATAATACATTGGGGAAAAATAAACATGATACAATATAAAAAGAAATAAAATTCATCCTTGAAATATTATTAAAATTTTTCTTCATTATAACCTAGGTAATGAAAACATAAGGATGGGGTAATATTAGATTCATAGTAAGGTTAATTAATACAATGGAAGCATAAATAACAAAGCATGGTTAATTAATAAAGAACACAATCCATTAGAACATAATCTTGGGAATATTATGGAAGGAATAAAATCTGAATAACTAATTCTGAATAAAACATAATAAAGGACATTCTACTAGTCAAATAATCATATGGACTACCAAATAATATATTCATAATTATGGAATGAATTATTAGGGAAATCATAAACATACTATCAAGGCCTCATGCCAAGACCATACATAAATGGGTAAAAACCCAAACTAGCTTGTCTCATGAGAACTACAAATGCATCGAGTGGATTTTATTAATTATTCCCAAACCCTTATAACTTTCATTAACTGATCCCCAACCCATAGGTATTTCATTAGCAGGTCTGAAACCCATCAATTAGAAATTCCAATGCATTCCTCATATGAAAATGGTGAAACATAAAAAACATAAATATTCATATTAAAACTTGTATATGAAATGTTAATTCATTAACTATATACCATGAATGGTATAAAATTAGAACATCCATAGTAAAAAAGGAATCATAAACCATTAAATGAAATATGGTAAATGATATCATAAGAAATAAGCCTCAATCAAATATAATATCCAATGATGAATGCAGACATAGATGAAAATACACTAATAAAAACATTATAATTTCTTGAGAAAAATACCATTTTTAATTTGAAAATATTTTTTCAAATGATACAAATTTGAAAAAATAATACGTTTAAAGATATATTTTTTAATAAAAGTGTCACATAACACTTTAAAAAAAATTTGATAAATTTTAAAATTAATATTTTAAAAAATTCATGTCAATATAAATAAATTCATAAACCCCATTTTGAAGACATAAACATGAATGAGAAATATTTATAAGAATACATCTTTAAAACATTTAAAATGAGTTTTTAGTTAAAGAGTCCTTACTTAAAATCAACCCCTTTACTTATGACCCATTGGGGATATGTTGTATTGATAAATTCCTTGTTTCTTCTCTGGATGGTTTATGATTACTCTTACTGGGTATGAACAATTTTATTACAATTCACTATTTTACTATAGATAGTTTGAGATTATTTTTATTTATTGGGGTAAGTAAAAACATTTTATATATTAGTTATTCAATATGACTGCTTATTTTGATAATTTCACACTTTTTTATTTTGTGTAATGAATTTGAATTTTGAATTGATTGATGAGGCCCAAAAGTTCACAGCCCCTCAATGTGCAAGTAGGTCTCATGAGACAAATTATATTGGGTATATAGATGAAGCATTTCCAACTTTATATATGATGTATTGGAATGAGGAACATATGGAATGGAGTCATATAATGTAGTTTTAATGGTATTTTTATAATGTCAGGAATTATTAATTCTCCCATTATGAGGTCAGTTATTATTGTCCATGTTATTATATGACTAGTTATAATATCCAAGAATAAGTTTCATGACCGCATGGATATTTATATGTCTTTATTTGATAATTATTTATTTATAAAATTGTATTGTCATTTTATTGATTAAATAGTTTGTGATTTAATTATTTATCTATTCAAATTGATTATTGTTATTTATTAATGATAGTTTCTCATGTATGCTTACCCTTATAGAGCATTGAAGATCACCCCATTCTTATGTTTTATTCTCCCCAAGTTACCTGAAACTATTTCATGATTGGTATGAAGGGATACAATAAGAGGAATAATGGACATATTAATGAAAAAACTATGAATATTTTATTTTTTCAATTTTAAAGAATATTTTATTTTTTTCAATTTTAAAGAATATTTTAATTATTTATCTACTTTACCAGGAAACCTACACTATTTGGTCTATCTGGATGTGATTTATTATATCATGTGCCAATATAATAAAGTAACCGTAGGATCTTGGCTATAAGTTTTGAGGCCAATACCCATAATTTTTTTATATGAGTGCATTTATATCAATAAAAATCTGATCATATATTAATAACAATTTTTATCCATGTAAATATAAAAAATAATTTATATTCATTTAATAAATTATGAAACTCTAAGAATGTATCTACCCTAACTTATAAAAGGAAAAACCTTCTCTTAATTCATTATAAAACATTTAACATTATAGCTCAACAAAACCATGACCATTACACTTCTAAAAATACATAGACAAGTAATAATTATTTCAACCCATCCAAAACTCCTACCCTATATCCCCTGATGAGATACATAAAGGAAGCCCACTTAAGAAGAGGTAATCACCTTTACCAACTTTTCAAGTTTATTTCTTCTTATAAATGATATTAATTTATTGTACAAATACAAAAAATTAATGTATAATAGATATAATAAGATGTTATTATAATTATTTTTCTACCATATTCCATTTATTTTTCATCCAATGAAAATAAAACACTCAACTCATGTTTATGCATGGCATATTGTCTCTACAGATCGATGTAATTCGACTTTTAATAACACTTTATAGATATTATTATAAATATATAACTAATCAATATATAAGATATTTATGAAACAATAATTTTTTTTATTGTTAATATTGTATATACCTTCTTACATTCCATTCATTAGGAAAACAACAATGTTTCTTTTGTGTACGTGTGGACTACCACCTCCATGAAGTTTTGTTAATAATTTTTCCACTAACAAAATTATTAGATGGTAATAGGAATATATTTAATTAATTTATATGATATTGATGAAATATTAATAATTTTTTAAATTTTAAATATTTTTTACCTTCCTTTATTTCAGTTAACCAAAAAATTAAAATAGTGTTCATGCATACATATGACCTGCAATCTCAATAAATTATATAATTTATTTTTATATAAATATGTTTCATATACGACTCTAAATATATATATATTGAATATATATTTTACTTGAATCTTTAATAACAATATTTAGGTGATGAATCCTTGAGAAATACACAAATACCGAGACTACCAAATTAAAACATACTTGAAAGATGAATCAGTTAACACCTAAAATAATTTTAATAATACTTTGTTATTAAGAAATATATGATAAAACTTCAAAACTAGAACATATATGATATTTTATATATTTATATTGTAATATATTATATGTATAGAAAAATTAAATTTATTATCCTAGGGGTCAGAGAACCTATGAGGAAAGTCATAATTGAGGTAAAGGGTTTCATAAATTGATTTATTTTCATTGGGTTATATTGCTTCATCATTATCCTTGATATTCTATGATTATTTGTGTAAATAATTTTTTTTATTTCTACTTTTTTATGTGATTTTATATTTGACACACATAATCAATTAATTTATTAATTACTTCAATGGTATGTTCTTTTAGGGGATTTCTTCTCAATTTCATCTCTATTAAGTCGTATATGGTAATATATACATATTTACTAATGTGTTGTGTATATAATACCTATTTTATTTTTTTAACATGACTATTTAATTAATAATTATGATTAATTATTCAATTCAAGTTATAAATTCAATAGGAATATTTAAATGAAAATATATTTTTTTCTCTTCTTGATCAAGTACATTTTTATTATTTTTACATATTTTTTCAATTTGTTTTATGAAGATATTTTTTATTTTCTAGAAAAAATTATAAATTATATTTTTTGTTATTATTTTCTTTTTACATTGTATGAATGGACTATTTTTATTTTTTCCATAAACTAATCATTTTAATCATTCTTTAAAAATATTTAAGAGGAAGGTTTTTATTTATTTATTATGTCAGTGGACCATCCCACCCCCATAACCACTTTACCCTCATTGGATTATTCTGACTTATTTAAAATGTTTCTCAATGAAAACTTTTTTTTTGATGTTTTTATCACAAATTTTCTTTTATTACCTAAAATTAATTACATTATTTAAATGCTTGTATTTTATATGAATTTAATGTCCTATTTCAGCTCTTATTAATTTTGTAGTTATTATGTTTCTCCTGAAACAATAAATTCCTAGATCATTGTGTGAAATCTAGGAATCAGATATCATTAATGGTGCCCCATTCCCAGTTTTCCACATGGACTCAAGTTTATCACCTTTTATGAAAGAGGCTACCAACTAGAAGTAAGGGACGGGAGTGTGTCTATTAGGATATTATACCCCCATTACCATAGTGTAACATAACATATGATTACAATATAACATGAGATAGGTAGTGGAAGAAATTTAATAGTAAACTGAATTCATAGAAGTAGTCTGAAGTAATAACATTTAAGGAATCTAATACAAATATAAAAAATCTAATGATGATATGTCATGTCGTTATAAAACTGTAAGAACCTTGATATAAGGAACTATGAAATACTTGAAATATAAAAGTAGAAAAAAGAAATCAAAATGATATCCCAAATATCCTAAACTCCAGTTTGGTCATCTTCTACTATCTCTATCCTAAGGATGTATGCCATCAAGTTTTTGTTGAGATATGACTCCCTTTGTTAAAAATTTTATACACAATGATTTCCTGAGATCAAATAATGCCTCAATAGGTTCTTAGATAAATATTTTTAAGCCCCTAAAAATTGTTTCTATGACATCTAGTCTATGTAATATAAACTAAAAAATGTTCAAGAATTCATATATATATATATGTAAGTAAAGAAGTATAATAAGGTAAATAACTATGTACCTGATTCAACCCACCATCGGTGTACGATCATGTCACCATATCATTAATTAATTAAGTTCAATTTTATATATTTAACTCATGTGAGGCATAGCCAACACTTACATCACCAAGTGATTGTAAAATTGAAGGTTCAAAGATATAATAATTCAACCTAATGATATTTACAATTAAGTTGTTCCATGTTAATGACCATGGAAACCTATACCTCAATGGTCTCTAACTATTTAGTAACTACAGCTTAGAAAAGAAGAAAGAGTGTAATTGAAGGTGCATCATCCAATTTATTCAAAAATAGTATATACAATTGAGTCTATGCAAAACATCAAAGGTAAAAAAAATAGTTATGATTAGGACTAAGAATGTAACCAAGTCACCTCATGTCCTAAGAATCCATGTTGGATCCAAAGAGTGTATCTTAAGAATTAGGTAATAGTAATGGATGGATCCTATGGTGAAATACTAGGAATCTACTAATAGTAGTGGATTGGGTTTCATGGTGGGTATCAACCATGGAAACTGGCATCCTCAAATCAGAATGGTTTCCAGGAGTGCTCTAGAAATTCAATCAGTAATCAAATATATTACATGATTGTAAACACTCTTATATTGATTTCAAGGTCGATATACAATTTTCCACCATAAAATTTATTTATTTATTTAAATAGGCCACATAATAATTATATAATTTAATAGGAAAAGGGTTTATTCCATTCCATTCATAAAAGTGACAAGGAAACTCAAGTAATAAATCCATTTATTGGGTGACTGGTGGAACACCAAGATATAAAGCCTTCAATCTGACGTTTCATCCCAGGAAACCAATACTGGTGTGGTATATCTTGATACATTTTGGAGTTGCATTGATGATATACACATTGAGAAGTGTGGGACTATTTCATCAACTCTTGTCTCAAATCTGTAGGAACTCAGATGTGCCCATGTTTATGTAGGATGTTGTCTCTATCCATAGACTAATCTGTTGGCGTGTCATCTCCTTCAATACTCTCATAGAGAACAAAGACATCATGATCTGAATATTTTCAGCTCTTCTCTATCTCAGGAATGGAATAGGTATTTTTTAGGGCTGAGAGATAAGATTTCTCATGACTATCATGAAGCTCTAGATACTACTCAAAAAATAGGACCTTAAATTTAACTTCTTCCTTATCTTCTCATATAAATTGTGTCAATGTTTCTTTACTCTATGCGTCCACTACCGCATTTCCCTTTACTGGAATATGAGAAAACCTAAAATCAAAGTATTTTAGATATTCCAACCAATTTCACTATATGAGAATCAATTCATGCTATAAAAAGATATAATCGAGGCACTTGTGGTCCATATAAACCAAAAACAACTCACCCAATAGATAGTGTCTACAAAAACATAAGTCTTGTAAAACTACTTCCAATTTAAGTTCTTGTGTCAGATAATTCCTATCATGAGGCCTCAAATGTAGAGATCTGAATGCCACGATCTATCCTCGTGTATTAGTGTAGCTCTAAGAACAATGCTTGATTTATCACAGAGTAGTATATATCCCATTCTAGGCACAGGAATAATTTGAATAGGTGTTGATATAATCCTCTATTTTATCTCATGAAAGGATTTATCGCATGCTTTTGACCACAAGAACATAACACCATTATTTATAAGACCAGTAAAAGATAAATAAAGGCATGATAAGTACTATATAATTTTCATGCAATATCCATCTATCCAAAATAAACTCTTTATATGAATCACATACTTGGGTTATTCCCTGGAAACAACAATACTCACATTAACTAGGTCAATAGATACTTCGGATTTTGAGATAATATGACAAATAAAGTGAACCTTTTCAATCTAGAAGTGGAACTTATAAATCATGGAATAAATATGATTCTATTTTAGTGTAATCATAATGATCTCAAGGCACTTATCCTAGTCACTATGAGTGTAAGAATACACCAAGGTATTTTCCAAAAATACAATGAAAATGGAATCTAGATAGTGGTGGAACACCCTATTAACCTGATCCATATAAACGGCAGAGGAATTCATAAGAAAATTCATCATAATGAGGTACTAAAAGAAGACCATACCTACTATGGAAATTTTTATGAGGTATATACATTATCCATGCTCGCACATGATGATATCTCGATATCAAGTCGATCTTTGGGAAGACCATATCTTTTCCGATTTGGTAAATGAGATCTTCTATTTTTGGTAGTGGATACCAGTTCTTGATCATAAGCTAGTTAAACTATCTATGATCCATGAATAGATGAAGGATACCATCTTTCTTCTTGGTGAAAATCACTGGTGAACCCCAATAAGAAGTGCTAGGTTATATAAAAACTTTGGCTGCAAGATCCTCCAATTGTTATTTTTTCTCTTATTGATTAGCAGGTGCCATCCTTTTTGGAGGAATGGACATGGGAGATTATCCAACAATAATCTCAATTGTAAAATATACCTTTCTACCTAGATGTATTTGAGAAAAATCATTGGGTGATATTTCCTTGAAATGGTCTATTGTTGGATGGAATTCACTGTGAAGTAAACCATGATCCTCTATGAATAGATTAGCAATCTCAACGGTCACTCCACTGATTCAATGATCCTCTTGTATAGCTCTACTAGCATGTACATAACAATCAACCTTGTGTAGATAACTACTTCCCTCTAGTGATGTAAATGATAACCCATGGTGATATCAATCTACAAAGGCATGATACAGAACCAACCAATCCATCTCAAGGATAACATCAAAACATGTCATCTCGAGAACAAGGATTCCCCATAGAAATTGATAATTGCCTACCTCAAATGAGTAGTCCCTACATTGTAGTATGACTATAAGTGTAATAACAATAGTGTATCTAGGGTTATTACACCATTGTAATACTATATTAACAACCTAATAAATTCCCCGATATATAATGAGATGAAGGTGTGTGAATCACTTTTATCAAATAAAGCATATACTATACTGGAGGCTACTGGAAAACTACCTTGTACTTTAAATGGTATTATAGGTTGATCATCATGTATTATTTATAGTGCATGAAACTTTCTTGATCGACAACCTTCTTCTAAATCTAGTCTACCACGATCAAAACCATTATGATGGTGCTACTGGTGATCAAGAGCCTAGCTATCGAGGCCATGACCTACTCTATGGCCAGTCCTTCTGGTCATACTCCAACTCTCTAACTGACATAGCATAAAAGAACCTTCCAAAAATGGTGGATCTAGTGCGACACCTCTTCCACAATAAGAGGATGAAAATTTCTGAAATAATCTCTGAAGATACCCCTTACTGGTGAATCACATCACCCCAGAGGGTCTCTATCGCACTGAGGCATTAGGTTCCCCTATCTTCCATACTAATGGGACACCATGGGGCTACCAGAATGAGTACTCTTATTTACACTTCCCTAATAAGAAACCTTGAGGGATCATTTTTTTTACCAGAATAACTATTGGCCATCATTGGAACTAATCTAATATGCCTATTACTATCACCATCCATCCAGTTGTTCTTAGTTATAAAAAACTAATTATTTATTTTAGTGAAGGAACCTAAGCATGTATGGAATACTAAATAACTTCCATGAACGGTCTAGATCATGAAAACACATCACTATACAAAAGGGGTGAAAAGTTATGTAACTCGGTAAAACATGATAAATACTCCATAAATGACATAGAACCCTACTTGAGATACAAGAACTCCCGGGTTCTGTAATTTCTCATCATATGAGGAAATAAATAATGATAGAATGAATTTTGGAAGTCATCCCATACCATGCCATGATGGTGCCCAGCCTCGGTAATCATATCCCTTCAGCACTTGGAGGAATCACATGGAAATTAAGTTGCAAGCATGACCCTCAACTCTAGAGGAGTCTCTATGTGCTCAGAGATAGAAAGGGTGGAATATAGCTAAGACTCAGTAGCTTGTGGAACTCTATCCCCTGAGAAGTTAAGAGGATGTTGCTTCTATAAATCACGGGTCAGATCAACCGTCATTCATGTTGGTCATGGAGAACCTTTCCTGGATACAATATAAGTAAGAAACTATAATGAACCATACTTTTAGTGTCTTGTTCAGGTAAAATAGGTTGTACCTCAAGTTTAACTCCTAGCGGTAAGACTGGAAACGTAGGGCCAACCATGTTTGGATCAAGTTCATCTCCATCCTCTTTGCGCATGACATAAGGATTTCCTGGTGGAATTGGTCTACAAGTGCCAAACACATACCTTAGAAATTTTTTTTAGAAAATATATAGCAATACAAGTTTATGAAAAATGTAATAAAGGCTCACTACCCATGAAATACTACTATAACTACCTACATAGAGGTATTTTTATTGGAAAGTGAGCAAATATATATTACATAGGTTCCAGTAAATGACGGTTCAATTATACCTTGCCTCATAATTTACCAGAAACCATTTCATGTAATTTAAGATTTAATTAATTTGTTCACTTATTTTCTTTTCATAAACTTGAAAAGGTGGGATAAAGATGTGAAAACATCAAATTTTAAGACTCAATTTTCCCTTTATAAATTTGTTCATTTTTTCATTTCCCATATATCAATGATCCTATAGAATATACCATCATTCATAGTGAATCAGGCCCCATACACATTATCACTTAAATGAAATGGATTTTAGTTTTATATAATGGATAGACTTGGTAAATTACCCATTCCAGATGATGAGGGTCCATAACACCACTTGAATTGAAACCTAAAATCACTTAGTCAAGGCCAGGGTATAGTAAAATCATATTGATATATATAAATAATTCTCACTCAATAATCACGGGTATATCAAGAAATTATAAGAGTGAAATCTACCTATATGGAATGTTAATACACATGATATGAAAAGTATAGGTGCCTATGATGATGCATAAAAAATTATCATTTCCCTTACATCATCAAGCGTAGGATGAAATGGAATTACAGTCAGAATAATTATAATAGCCACAACATTGTATGTGTATCCTCCAATGGTGAAATGATATCAAATTTAATAAGAAAAATCACATCAATAATTTTAATTTAGGATGCCCAAGAATTTATTATGACCAATTTCCAAGTGTTCCTAATCCTCAATCTGTTGTATCCAAATAGTGGAGAAATAAATGAACTACTATGATACAACTTTGTGACGTCCTATACACAAATTCCACTGAAGGTGCCTCATGGCTGGTGGGCCACATGTCCTCAAGAACATCACCCTGAATGCTGTATGTTATTGA
The DNA here is from genome assembly GCA_963277665.1 of Viscum album. NCBI lineage: Eukaryota > Viridiplantae > Streptophyta > Magnoliopsida > Santalales > Viscaceae > Viscum > Viscum album. Next base: position 1,802,332,037 of record OY728125.1, read on the forward strand.
CTAGAAAAGAGGTCATATGGTGTGTCCTTGGGGAGACTATTCCCTCATTACATGAGTGTGTAACAATTGATGATTGTAATGTAATAGGATATTAGTAGCAGAAGAAATGTAATAGTAAACAGAATGCATAGTAAAACCCAACTATAGTAATAACATCTTAAGCAACCGATATAAATATAAAAAATATTTTGATGATATTTACTATAACTAGAAAACTGTTAAAAATGGATACAAGGAATTAGGTAATAAATGATATAAAGAAGTAGAAATACAGAATCCAAAAACTATCCTCAACAAATCAAACTCCAGGTCTATCATCTGCTACCAGCTCCATCAAAAGAAAAACGTAATCTAGTGTCTGAAGGGATACACTTACCTTTGTCAATAGGTGCATACATATTGTCTATCCATGTACAAATTTTTCTCATATAGGGTGTGATATAAATCTATATAGGTCATCACCAACTATTTCTATATCATCTAGTCCATTTAATTTAAACTGAAAATTGTACAAGTATGCATATATATATATATATATATAATTAAAGAAATGTAGTAACATAAATACACAAGTATCTACATCATCCCTCATCTAGTGTCCAAACATATAGAAAATTCATTAATTAAATATGTTCAAATATATATATTAATGTCATGTGAGGTATATCCATTGTAGAAATATCCTCGTGATAGTAAAAGTTATGATTCAAAGATGTGACAAGGAAACCTGATGATATTAATAATGAAGATGTTCCAAGGTAATCAACAAGGAAATCTAGGAATCATTGGTCGTAAAATCAGTCATAAATAAAGCCTATCTAAGGGGTAAGAGTTTAATCTACTGAAAATCATCCAATTCATTCAACAATAATAAATCATACTGAGTCCATGGAAAACATTCAACTTAAAATACGATAAGCTACAGCTAGTCCCAAGGACGTAACCAAGGTACCTCATGTCCATAGAAGCCATGCTATATCCACGGAGTGTATCTAAGGACTTATATAATATTTATGGAGGGATCCTATGATTTAATACAATAAATCCAATGATAGATGAGGATCGGTTCCATGGTGGTTCTCTAATAGGGAAACCCTCGTCCTCAAATTTGAATGGAATCCATGAGTGCCCCGGGATTTCCCTTGGGAATCCAAAAGCTAACTTCGGTTGGATCACTCCTTTAATGATTTCGATATCCATAAAAAATTAGGCATCAAAAACTTTATTCAGTTAATTAAATAGTCTATATAATAATTATTCCATTTAACAAGATAAGGGTCAATTATATACCTTACATTTAAGTGACATGGCATCTCAAGACATGCAACCATTTATAATTCAACTAAGTCTCAATTAATTTAAAAAGTTTCACTCTTCTGACTTCCATAAATGTGGTACGATGTTCAATATATGTGTAACAGAATCATCATATTGCTTCAATTATCCCAATTCATATATATATATAATACAGTTTTGATTTCAATATAATAGTGATTAGTCAAGTGAAACACTTGCCTTAGGTGGTTCAAGTGTAAAACATACATGGTAATAGCCATTAAATATTCAATATTAATTTAAATAAGTATGTATTGCCATTTATAAGGTCATGAAAAGGCACACCTGAATAGTGGCATAGCCACACAAGTCCAGGAACAAAAATCATAATTATAGACAATGCCCTCCATGATGTGATTAGAGTAATGGAAATAGCCACCAATAATGGATAAAATATATGGAATGGGTCTTAGAACATAGTTATAAAGACTACATAAAATGAATATTAATTAAACACGTGACACCTGATGAAATTTGTGAAACCACATTGAAATTTATAAAATGATGAATTTTGAGGGTTGAGTTATATACCACTAACCTAGTACTCATACGATGCTCTATATTAATTATCATCTTTAAGTTTTCCTAGAATTAGAAGAGATATAACGAATGGATGAGAACCTTAAAAATAGGTCATATGATCCTGCATCTAAATAGCATCATCAATATGAAGAAGAATAGAGAATGATTAAAAAAGAATAGAGATATCACTAGTCCATATTTAATGAGATGAATGGTAATTGTATCAGAATCTGAATGGATGATTTCTCTCAAATCATAGAATTGATGGAATTCGGTTTCAAATGGGATGAAAATATGGGAAACTTTCCACTGTAGAAGGAACTAGGAGTAGGTTTTATTTAAAACATAAATTTATGGGTAAAATTGTAAATTCACTCAAATTTGGCATTAAAATGGTTTGGACACATGGTTTTCTAAACCATTCACAAATCTTGGATGGTCTACTGAAAGAAGGGGGTACCCACACGAATATGCCACATGGCTTGGAAAACCATGTGCCAAGTGTGAAAATATCCTATACATATTTTTTAAAGGTTGTACCTAGGTCGTTCACCCCAAATATCATGGTTATATAAAACTGTGTGTCCTCCTACTACTCACTCTACACACTTTCATGGTAAAATCTAATTTTCTGTTCTTCCCCACATAGTTTATTCTAACCATGTGATAGGCCATTTTCACCCCTAAAACTAGCCTCCGAACAATCCCTAGACACCCATGAGACTTTCACGAGCTCGTTATCCATCCATATAAGGTCCCTAAAGAAGAAGTATATCAAAATTAAGAGGATTTATAAAAGATTCAAAAAACTATGTTACTACACATTGAACATTAAATTTTAATTAAATATATATCTTGGATATTGTCATTTCCTAAACCCTATAACATTTATAAATATAGTGTTTTATTTTGAAATTTATTTGATTCACTGGTGAAATATTGATATTTCATAGTATTTACTCAATAGATACATTTTTTTATAATTTTTTTTAAATTTGTGTTGATCAATCCTCATATACATAATTAATTGTAAATACAATAATGGGTGGGGTCTATGGTTTTATAACCCCAAGATACATCAATAATTCTCTTAAAACAAATAATTTTACAAATTTAAATGGGTCTTTATCTATTTTTTAACTTTATTGGATCTGGTTAATAGTGGTTGAGATAGTAGGATATCTAATATCATGACGTACAATTTATTTCATTTACTTCATTAAGAATTAAATTATTATTATCCATTACATAACAACATATATATTTTCCATGGATTCATTTCATATATGAGAAAGTTTAGTTTAAACCTTAGGAACTGGATTTAGGAAAATAGAGATTAGAGAATATAACCCCATTACTAACTTTGAGGATAAGTCTAAGAGTATGATATCACCATATTGTTTTGGTATTTAAAATCCATGATGAAGGATAAACCTAAAGGTTCTTTGGTTGAAAAGAATAAGGATTAATTTAAAGGAATAGATAACCCTTTTTTGTTTTATGTAATGAGAGTTTAACCTGATTAATGATTTTTTAGGATACATTTAATTGAATAGAACCATTTGGTTTAGTTTATGATTTAGTCAGATAGTGATATTAGGAACAACTATTTTATATTTTATTAACATAATTTCTGTGTTATTTAAAAAATATTGTTTAAATATTATCATTGATGTTAATTTAATAATATTTCACTAAGACTACTTGATTTTGTGGAAAAATAAGTTGTATAGAAAACCATTGTAGTTAACAAGTGTCTTGATTGATAATGATATTTTTTAGGATATCCATCATATTTTGGGGAAAGGTGTAGAAATGTTTTTAATTTTTTTTAAATAAATGATTTCATGTTGAAATACAATCCATATCTTCTGGTAGGGTTGAAGGGGTTGGACAGTTAACTGAATTGTGACAATGATTCAATGACTTCCAACATAATACATGATTCACTAGTTAGTAAAGAATTTTTACTAAATAGTTTTATGGATAAAGATTAAATTAATTTTTGGAATCATATTATGGGATCACATATTTTTAAACTTTTGGATTTTGAGGTGATTTATGAAGTTATGGGAGACATTTTTTTGGGTTAAGGTAAATATGACCTTTATGATTAACATGATATATTGTTTGGGAATAATACTTCTACATTCTTGATGGTATAAGCTAATGGTTATGAGATAATCATAGAGGATAAAAAATTATTTAATGTTGTGGCTATTAATGTTATTTTAGATTTAGGGTTATTTATTTATAAAATAATATAAGGTGAACCCTTGAGGTTATTGGGGGAACATTTGCAGTAAAATGTATTACCTTCTTACATAAAGTATTATACATTCCATTTTCTATATTAACTTATGGTAACCATTTTTTTGTGTTTAAAAAAAATTCTTTACAACACATGAATGGATATAAAACATGGATGGTGACTCGACCCAACGACACACACCCCAAACCCCTCCCACCCTAACAACTCAGCTTACCCGTGGGGGGACCATTTCTTTTTTTGTTAATTTTCATAGATAGGAAAAATATACTTTTATCATTTGAGGATTATGTGATCCATTTGAAGTTTATTTAAGTGATTTGTTCACAAAAAAATATATCTTCAATACTCATGGTTTAGAGAAAATATGATATTGGGGTGGAAATTAATTAGTGGTTGAAATATTGCATTTCAAGTAAGTATATTAACATAATTTTTTGGTTTAGTTGCTTAATAAATTTGTCAACACTTAGAAAAGGATATTGAAACAAAAAATTTATCTTATTATGAAGATTTATGAAGAATTTATGGCCTTTCACCAATAATAGATTTTTCAATTTGTGGTCTTTAACATTCATCTTACCAAATTCTATATGAATATCTATTAGTCCTTGGGCATTATTTTTCTCTTACAAGTACATATTTTCACTAAAAAATTATGTTATCCAATTATAAACATATTTTTTTCTTGTTATTATAGATAAACAATGTATTTCCCTTTCCCTATTTTAAGTGTAATTTTTACGAACACTTTGAGGATATGGGTTTTAGATAATAGAATTTTTAAACATAAAACCCTTGATTTTTAAGAATAAGTTAAAACTTTGTGGATACAATTTTATGAAGGAAGGGGGAGAATGTATAAAAGTTATTTTAAAAAGAGAACTTTTTTATGATTTTATACAACACACAACACCAAGCCTAATTAAACCACAAAATATTATAATTTATACATGACTCTTATAACCTATCTGTTGAATTGTTCTTTATGAATAGAAATCAAAAAATTATGAAATTTATATTATTGTAATACTAAGTAAAAATTTATTTTTTAATTATTAGAAAATAAAAACACAATTTTTTTAGAATATCAATTTTATTCTACAAAGATATATATTCATCAAAAAAGATTTTTATTAATTTTAGAGAGAAATTAATATAATTAGTTTTTTTATTTTTTGGAAAATTTATCAGATAAAATTAAATTAATTTTTGATATAATCATATGAAAATTATCTTATGATAAATTTATATGATATATTTGAAAAAATGATTTTTCAATAAATAGTAAAAAATACTAATTTATATTAAAAATTTTATTTTTAATGAATTTACAAGGATGCATTTTTTAAATTGAAAATTAGTCAAATTGTTTTATTAAAAACCAAATTATTGCCTTTTATATAGTTTTGTATTTAAATATGGTATAAAAACGTTTTTATGCATAAAAATAATTTTTTTATGAAAAACATTTTTTATTATATTGTGTGTCTTAATCAGAAAATATTTATTCCACTTATTTAAAAAAAAATAATAAATGGATTCCAAATTTGGAATCATGAATTCATAATTTTGTAAATAGTTCATTTCAATTTTTTTCTCATTTTGAATAATAATCATATTAATTAATTGTCACGATGATAAGGGTAAATTGGTTAATATAAGTTATAAATAATATATTAAGGACTAATAATGAGTCCAAAACTTCAATTAATATTATTTTATGACTATATATCATTCATAAAAATGAAAATTTCGAATATAATACCTTTTTTCCAATTCAGCCATGATTTTGATCTTCATAAAATCTTATGTAATAAAAAGTCAAAAATATAATTCTCTTTATTATATTAACTAATATTTTTCAAAATCTGGGTAAAATTTACATATATTTGTTTATAAATATTATTTTTATTGATAAATTATTTATTATTAATATGGTGATTTATTTATAATTTTTAATTGTATAATATTTACCTTAAATGCATGTGAAAAAACGGCAGAACCTTTATTTGATTTATAGAAAATTAAAATAAATTATTTTAAAATACTAAAGGTAATAAAATTTGAAATAATTTTTGTGTTCCATGAATTTATTAGATAAATATAAAATTTTATTAAAGTGTGAAAATATTATATTTTAATTCCCTCTCTTTCTTGATGTATGTAATGTCAAATTATATGAATAATGTTATAATTAAATTAATAATATTTTATAATAAATATTACTTCATTAAATGTTTTTAAAATTATGAAATTATTTTATTTTTCAAATATATTTGATATAGTTTTAAACATCAATCATGATAAATTAGTGAGTTTTTTTCAATTTTATAGTTCCATTATTAACCATTTAAGGGTAGAAAACATTAACAAAATAGTAATTGTTAATATGGTTAACATGGGGTTAAAACTAAAGGATAAGGGTGAAACCATAATAAAAAATTCCTAAAAATTTATATGATATTATTTAAACACATACTAATCAAGTATTTGAAATATTTTAATTTAGTTTCATTTTAAAAATATATAATAATTTATATTAACTTAATACTTTAAAAATTCCAAGAATATTCCTACCCTCACTTATAAAAGGACACCCTTCTCTTAATTTATCATGACATGTTGAGCCATCAAGATCAATAAAGGCCTATACATTTCTCATATAAGTATTTTAATTCATTTTCCTATCTTTATATTTTATAGATTATCCTAAATATATATATATATATTCAATATATAATATATTTATATATTTAATAACATTTTTTTGATGATGGAACTATGATATTTTTTGAATGAAAGAGAATACTGAATCAATCAATACTTGAAAAAAAATGTTTAACATCGGAAATAATGATAACAATAAATGATTATTAACAAAAATGTGATAAAATTTCATAAATGGACCATATATGTTGTTATAGAAATGAATATGGTTCGGGTATGTAATTATAATAAATTTAAATTTATTATATACGATGGTATACAACATAAAAGGTATGATGAACTTATGGTATGGGGTTTCATAATTCGATTTCATTCCATTTGTTTATATTAAATCTTTATTATTTTTTATAATTTAACAATATGCGTGTAATGAATTTTAATTAGTTAATTTTTTATTTCCAATTTTTTATGTGGAGTTACATTTTATACACACAGTCAATTCATTAACAAATTCTCACTTCAACAGTATGATCTTTACAAGGGATTTCATCTCAGTTTCCTCTTTATTTAGATATATTTTGAAATATGAACCTACTTATTTTTATTTGGCATATATAGTACCCCTTTGATTTGTTTCACATTAATATTTAATTGTTGATAATTATTAATGATTCAATTAATGTGACTCTTTCCAGGGGAATGGTCAACTGAAATAATAATTTATTTATCTTTTTGATAGGTTATATTTTTCTTCTATATCCATTTTTTCAATATTTTTTTATGAAAATCATTTTTATTTTCACAAATGATTTATAAATGACATTTTATGTTATTCTTGAATTTTTACATGGTATATAACTAATATTTACAAAATTTTCTTGAATGGATTCATTTTAATAAATCATTACAAAAATTAAAAGGCAATGTTTTTAACTTATAAGTAATTTAAAGGATATACCATTACCATTAGAATTTTATAGTCATTTTATTCTTCTACAAGATGTTTGATTTTTTAAAATGAAAACAAATTCGAGAATTTTTTTCTCACTCGTTTTCCCCCAAAAATCTTGATTTTTTTAATGAATGTATTTGTACTTAATTTGATGTAATATTTTATCTCTTATTAATTTTTTTTATTAACACTCTCTTGAAACATTCAATTTATTTTGATCATTCAAAATTACATTTCCGTAAAATAGCCAGTAATGATATGGTTATTTCTTAAACTTAATACCATTTCTATAGATGGTATTTTACATTTAATATTATTTGATTTACTGGGGAAATATTGATATTTTTTCTTTATTAATATGAATATTTTTTAATAAATCATATTCTTTATGAATTTAATTTGATCATTCGGCATATGAGGAATGCATTGGACATGTAGTGATGGGTTGGGACCTGAATTATATAGCCCCTATAGGCATAGATAAGTCCCATTATTGAATTCTATTTTCTAAATTAAAAGTATCCTTTACTATAGTTTTTAAATATCTTTGAACAAATAATTTTTAGTGGATATATCCTAATTTCATAAAAATTATCATCTAATAGATTTCATTTCCTTACTTGGGAATTTAATTATTATTATCAATGAGAATACTGCATTTATATTATCTAAGGATGTATTTTCTACTAATGTAACTGATAAAATGAAATGTGTTTTCTTTTATTTACCTTTACATATTGATTCTTCCCTATTTGATCATGGAATATCAATAGCGGCCCTATCCTTTTTCACATATTATTACATGATATTAAGCATAATTAACCATCACATTACAATCCAAGGGTCATAAAGTCTAGTGTCTTTGGATTATTAGGTACAAAAAACTGATAACATTGAAATAGAATAAAACATATTTATTTTAATTTTCCATAAAGAGCTCCCATATTCCATTTATATCCTACATTTTTATAGGATAACCTGCAGAATACATGAATAAAACTAATGAGCTAAAAAAACCCAGTAAGGGAGTAATCATAGGAATAGTACACATCACATGGTTTAGAAGGCATAATATGATGACATAAGTGGAATAGAAAGTAAATAAACTTAAGGAATAATAACATGTATATCATGGTAACATATAGTCCTGGAATCATCATAATTTGAAAAAACATATAATAGTATATAAACATGAGTCAAGGCTAACTTCCAAGACTATATAACATAGTGGAGTCCCATAAAAGAAATTGGTTCACTCCTTGTCCCAACATGACATGTCATGCGGATAAACAATACGGCATAAATTGGAACACCATCTAGGTTCACCCATCATAATATGTTCATGAAAATTTGTTCCATATGAAAAATAAGCATAAAGTTTATCCATTGGAAGAAACTAGTATCAGAATCATGTCACAAGGCATAATAAATAAGAATATAATAAAACATTCCATTAAAATATGAATTAAAAACATAAATAGAAATTCATAATAGAAATAGGCTTGTATCAAGGTAATTGATATCCAGTTTACATGGAAACATGTAAATGTACTATTTAAGAAACTTTCGAAATGAAACATTATAGTGTAGTTTAAGGAAAATATTAAAAAAAATGCAGAAATGCATATTTGTTTTCATAAAACAAAAAATGAACCAAGATAGTTTTTCATGATAAAATTATTCATTTTGGAAAATAATGGTGGTTTAAAATTGATTATGGTGTCCACTTAGAATTGGGTTTTTAATCCAGAAGATCCCTTCAATTGGGCTTTCTTATCAGGAAGAATAAAAAAGGGAACCATTTTAAAAAATGTGATACCCCATCAAAGAGGGATGATCTGACCTAGATAAATGATTTAGGAAAATATTAACAAAATCTATTAGAAATATATAAAAATAAATAAACCTTAAATTACGTTAAGGAGAGATAATGAGTAACCTGAAGGAAAAAATGGAGGTTTAGGTAGAATCTCTTACCTTCTGTTTGAAAAGGTTCTGCACTTGTACTTAATGTTCCGAAAAATAAAACATGATTCATTAATTAATAATTCTATAACCTTATCTGCATGTAATTTATTTATTATAATTTTATGAAGTTAATTTTTTACTTTTTGATGAGTTATAAGATACTATTTTATTATTCGGGAGTGTTTGTTTCCTTGGCTTTCATGATTAGTTTACGTGTATATGATTATAGAAGGTCATTTAAAAAGGGAATAGATATCCAGAATTGAAGTTATATGTTATTAATGAACACCCATAAGACTAAATGGTCATATAATTAATTTGGTTCTTTGGGGTGGGGATGAATCATTAGATAATACAATATTGATCGATGGTTAGATTATTTTGGCGGGTTTTTTTGATCATCACAAACTAGTTTGGTTTTATTAATAAACATCATGAATATAAAATGGTTATAGAAAATTGCATAAGATATAATCCATATATTATACATTTTTAACAAGAAAAAATGGTTTTATGAACATCCTTGAAGGCGTTAATGGAAAATGAAAACTTTTCATCCTTGAGGGTGATAAATTAACACCTCACAAATAATGTTTTAATTTTTAAAAAATAGGGGATGAGAAGGGGATTGATGATGTATTACTCCATTAAAATAATAAAATTTTAGTATATGTAGGTTATTTTAGTTATAATTTATGTAACACCCTGACCCCTCTAGGCTAGAGCTGATGCATTACTTCTAATATTGGCATGGTTAGAAGGAGTGATAATCCTGATGGAATGATCAGTTTAGTAGTCTTGAAGAAACTAGATACATTGATATTACTCAAATTACATAGGAAAAGTTTACAAAATACAATTCATAATGAAATCTATAAACAACATCCACTTGAACTCAATAGATGACCATCTCTTCATCACTTGTTGAAGGTAAACAGTGAAAGGGGTGAGCTCAAACGCTAAGTAAGGGTTACAAATAGTTTAAGCATGAGTATAATAATAAGAGAATCACACTCAATCTGACAAAACCAATATGGCATAGTGAATAAATGAATAACTAATGCCATTATTAAACTGAGATTGAAACTACAACTGTAGATTTTGTCATAGTAAAAACCTCATGGATAATAATAATAACTAATAATGAATAAATATAATGCATATTAATTGTACATCGTGTATCTGGCACATGAAGCCATAATACCGTAAAAACAGTTTAGTTCTATGAGTAGAAACCTGTCTGATTTTTTATTGGAAACAAACATGAAGGGTTTGTCGCCAAACTGATTTGTCTCATTAGACCTACCAATGCATTGAGGGGATGTTGAGGGACCCACCCTCCACTACAAGTCAAAATCATTCTTTATTCCTTGATTCAATACAAGAGAAATATTCCTTATCAATATCAGTATAGAGTAGAGTATTCGAATTCATCAATATTTCTATAATTAAAATAACTTTCCAAATAAACACCGTATGTAAAATGGTATATGGTTTAGACAACAAACATATCCATGATATAAGATTATGGATATTTAATTTAAATATAATTTCAAATGAAAATTGATCTCAAATGGGCAGCAGGTACACCACATAAGGATTATTAGGTGCACCATACAAAGTTAGTCACAACCAAATAGAAGTTGAGTCAAAGTCTCTTACCATAATGTAATCAGTCAAATCATGTGACCAGAATGTAATGAAAATCAAATGAGTCATTGAATTACATGAATATAAAAATAATCATGTTATTTTTATATCAAAAGGAATTACACTTATACCACATATATTAAATAAGAGGCGAACAATGAAAATCTCACAGAAATGAAAGTGAGATAAGAAACCCCTTACAAACATTTCGGCATGGTAACGAGTGTTCTTGTAAGGGATTAATGAGAGGTAAATGGTTATCTAATTATTTATATATCATAAGGGAAGTATGGGGCAGGTGAGAAAACATACCCTATCTTTAGGTATTAAAAATAAAAGATCACAACATAGGAGAGATTCTTGAACAAAAGTGATAGAGAGAGGATCCGTTACAAAGATAGGGTCATTAGAGTGACGATAAATCAATGAAATATTTATGCGTGAAAAATAAAAAACCACAAAATATAAGTGGATATATAGAATAAAACGATAATAGGTAATTCACACATATTCTGGGAACAATGCAACCAATGAAATAGATGTTTAACTTGAAGAATGAAAATTGAGTAAAGCAATCCCTTACCAAGAACGTATCATTAGATTGAGGAAAAATCAATGCCATAATTATGTGTGAAAAATATAAATCCACACAATAAAATTGGATATACAGAATGAAACAATAATAGGGCATTCACACATATTCTGGGAAAGACATAACCAATGATAAACATGTTTAACTCATGAATGGAAATTGAGTTAAGATATCCCTTACCTTATTCTTGATGGTGTTCTTGGATTCTTATTAAAGACCTTAATAAAAAAATTAGGATTATTAATTCATAAGTCCATAATTTCTAATATATATAAATGATTTATTATAACACTTTTTAGTTCATTCGGGTCCTTTTTGATTAGTTATAATGTTCAATTTCAGTGTTCAGGCTCGTTTACTAACTTGTTTTTAAATGATCGGTTCAAATATATTCAAGTTCGGATAAATATATAAGATGGATGTGGTTGTCTAGAAATGAAGTTATATTCTATTAGTGAACATACAGAATATTACATGGTTTTAAATTTAATTTGGTTACTTAGAGTGAAGTCAAATTATTATATATATAACCTTAGTGACAACTGTTTTGGAAAAACGGTGGGTTTGATTACAATGAACATATTTTTCTTTATTACTTAATACCATTTGTAAAAGAGGATTACATAATTAAAAATAGGGTATAACACATAAATAATAATTTGGTTCAACCATTTCACAAATAGTTTCATGACTAGAATTAATGATTATAATAGAAATTGGTAAACTTTTGTCCTTGAATGTTCTAAATTAGCACATCTCAAATGGTGCTTTCATTTCTTTAAAATAAATGGTGGGGAAATGAAAGAAGGTAATGAAATATACCATTAGAATGAAAAAATTCCTTTAAATCTTTTTTACTGGATTTTTCATACCATTATGGTGAAGAAAAAAACAAAAAGAAATGAACTTAAAAGAATTGAAGGAATTGGAAAGTGGAATTTACCTCTTGAGACTTCCTCCTTGGATAACCTCGTAAAGGGAGAGGTTTTGGTATTTTGAAGATGATAGGAGATTTTGGACGTGGGGGATGATATTGGGGAGAGCTTTGGGCAGAAATTTGAGGAGCTTCAAGGCTTAGAGGAGTGAAGAGAAGAGGGAGTGGTGAGGGGTTTTTATTGTGGAGGAGTGGGGTAAATTTTGAATATTTAATTCCTTATTTTATTATTTCCCTCAAGACAACCAATAGTGTTGTTTTAGGTGACCCCTAATAGTAATAATGGAATTTCAGTTTGAACCAAGTGGCCTTGCATCACTTATGATGTCATAAATAGTGTATTTTACTGTTAATTTGTATATAAGGTATTTTATCGTATTTCACTATTCATCAAAAATTCTAGAATTTTAGAAAATACCAAAAATTTACCCTAACCATTTTTTGACGTGTAGAATTCAAAAATGAACTCCATTTTTCAAAATAAATTTTCTAAATATTATTAATTTAATTTTAAAATGAAGTCATAATTAACACGAACAATAACAATCTTAAAGGTGCAATTAGTTTTATTTCTCATTGAAAAACTAATTAAGATCTAATTATCTTATTTCATTAAGAAAATAAAATAATTTTATTTTTTATTATTCATAAGTGTCATATTACTATTCATAATGGTATGTTACTATTCACCAAAAATCAAGTTTTTTCTATCAGACTCCAAATGACTTTTTGATCACTACTCTAGATGACCATTTTTCAAAATTCACAACATAGAAGTGAATTTTTTTTGTTTAATGGATAGATTATAAGTTTTTTCTATAATGTTTTGATTCAAAAAAGACATAGTACTTCATGAAATATATGTTATGAATAGAATTTATTTGATAGAAGAATACCATAAAATTTTTGGGGTGTTACATTATTCCCTCCTTCGAAAAATTGCATCCTCACAATTCATTTCGTAACCACAAAACAAAGCTCTCTGATGTTCTTACAACATCTACCATTATAGAGGATCCTCAGGTGTGTTCAGCAGAAAACCAAAATTGATGCTCAACTCCTCTATTTCTCTATCCCAAACACACCTTGGACAAAAGGGGTTGAACTCTTGCATCGAACACCCGGGCTTCCAGAGGGAGGATCGAATGGTAGAATGTTTAGAAATGTATGAGTGGACCAACACACAAAGAACTCACCAAACTCTGTCACGACTGAGAACATCTAAGTCATAGACATTTTTGTAGAGTCTAAAACTTAGGAGTTGGTACATTTAGGCCACACAAAGGCTTCCCTCCAAAGTATCCTCTTTAAAACATAACCTAGCTGTGTAGTTCTGGCCTAGGGTGAAACATAAGAAAAGCCCTTCATGATATTTTCCTCTTCACCTAAACTCGGCCAATTGTGTTGTGGTTATTCGGTAGTAAATGGAAGAATTCCCTTGACAGGTGCGGAGAATGTCCAGACTTTTATCACTTCATATAGTTGGTTACACATTTTTGGCAATTTTGCGAGAGGTAAGTAGTCATCTTCAGTGGTTTTGATCACAATAATTTCCAGTACCTCCATAAGAAGAGATAACATATGGGTTTATCCTTCTATCTAAAAATTCATTGTAAAAGTTCACTTAGTGATACTCATTCAAAAGTATAATCAATGAACTGATAACAAAATGAAGATACAATAAGTTATATTCTTATATAACCACTTGTTCAAAATTTAAAATAGTGCTAACGGTTTCATTAGTCCCCCAATACACGAATCCCCAAAACTAGCTCAAAGATTTCAACCTCCGAGAACCATATGAATTACTAGACACATGTCACTCCCAAAGTCCCTTTACCAAGAACACCACCAATCCGAGGGGGCTGATGACCTCAGGTGGATTCCTACGGTAGTATTCAGCTGCTCGATTTCCTCAGCCCAGACACACTACAGACCGTTATGGTCGAATCTATACTTAAAGCACTCAAGCTTCCATAGAGAGGCATGAGAAGTGTGGAGGTCATAAATTTCAGTGTGGACTAAATCCCTATAATTCCCATTCACCACGTCATTATTGAAGATATTGATGTTGTAAAGTTCTCCATAAATACTAAAACTCGGAATCTGGAATAGGTAGTCCGATCGATGGCCACCATCCAAAGCAGCTTCTAGAAATTTACCCACACCTCGGTAGTTATCAGCCAGAGCGAAACATAAAAAAAGAGCTTCATGATACTTCCCTCTTTTCCTATATGCAGAAAACTGTGCATATAGACTATGGTAATAAGCCAGATTGCTTCTTTGGTAAAGATGGAGAATGTTTGGATGATTAGATACCCGATAGATTAGTTTGCAAGTCAGACGTAAGGTGGCATAGGGATGGTCCTCTTTGGATCGTTTCTTAAAAATTATAGTCTCTAACAACTCGGTAGGTGGTGATAAAAGATTGATTGGTTAACTCATATCTTCTATATTAAAAATTTTAGTAAATCAACATTTAGTATGGAAAATCCATTTTAAACCAAGTTATTTTTTTATATAAAAAAATATCAAAACAGAGAATGCAACATCATTCATTAAGATATGATTTATAAAACTCAAAAAATTAAACATTATCTTTCCCCCCTTTACAAAACACTAGTATGGACATATTGAAATCCTCTAAGATGACTCCTCATAGAGACCACTGATGTTGGGGATTTACCAAGTTTTCAAAAAAACGGATCCCCAAAGCAATTCCAAATTCCTCTATCTCCTTGGTCCAGATGCAATGTCTGCAACTAGGGTCAACCGAACGTGGACATCTAGAATTCCGATTGATAGAATCATGTTGGGTATCAAGTTGAGAGACATCAGTATGAACTTGATGCCGATAATGAAAATGGGTAGTCTCGTTCTCAAGGGCTTCAATGTCCACAACTCGACCACAAATTCCATATGTCAAAATCTAACATAGATATGATGCCTGGAGGTCTCCCCCTTGTACAACCTCCTAAATGTCCTCAAGAGAAAAAGAAACTATTGTCTAGGGTAAAACATTTAAAGATGCCCTCGAATTATTTCCCTTTTCGTGCATAGAATGGGAATTGTGTGCTCATCATGAGGTAATAGATGAAACCTGCTCCATGGTGAAGTTGGAGTACTCGAGGAGAGCTGGATACAGGGTAGAGGGTTCGGCATGATAAAAAAATATTTTCAAATGTCTCGTAGTTTTCTACACATTATTTTCACACTATGGTCTCTAATACCTCTGTTGGAAGAGACAAAAGACAAGTACCTTCGTTTTCCATCTGATAATTTAGAAAACATCTCTCTTTTTATTGTTTAAGTAAGTTTTTCATTGTTCAATTCTAGTTTCTAGAGTTATCCAAACCCAATCCTCTGAGTAAAATTTACATTAAACTCCCTCATAATGGCATGTAAGGAAAATGTGAATTATTATAAGCATATCCCTCAAGAGTGTTGTAACCAAAAGTGCAGCAAGGCCCGTTGTCATAAACCAGTTCTCGTTCGAGTCTAGCTCAAAGTGGTGTTTTTGGGTTTTACCCCTAGACATATATGTGCCAGAGCTGCATCTACCTTCTCATATCCAAACAAGAATTCATTTCTTGAAAGATATACATAATATATTCCTTACAAAAATACCAGGATGTACTTGTATTTTAATCCTCAAAGGCTTATCTTAGGGATTGTTTTCTAAATCTAGTTTCTATGTTTCCTACTAAACCTCCCAATGATACCAACTGTAACACCCCAACCCCTCTAGGCTAGAGCCGGTGCATTACTTGTAATATTGGCCTGGTAGGAAGGAATGATAATCCTGAAGGAAAGATCAGTTGAATAGTCTTGAAAAAACTAGATACATAGATATTACTCAAATTACATTGGAAAAGTTAACAAAATACAATACATAATGAAAACTATAAAAGGCATCCACATGAACTCAATAGATGACCTTCTCTTCATCACCTGTTGAAGGTAAACAATGAAAGGGGTGAGCTCAAACACTCATTAAGGGTTACAAATAGCGAAAGCATGAGTACAATAATAAGTGAATCATAATAAATCTGACATAATCAAAATGGCATAGTAAATAAATGAATAATTAATTCCATTTATAAACAGAGAATGAAACTGCAACCTTAGATTTTGTCATAGTGAAAACCTCATGGATAATAATACTAACTGATAATGAATAATGATAATTCTTATTAATTGGACTCCATGTATCTGGAGCATAAAACCATAATACTTTAAAATTGGTTTCTTTCTATGGGTAGAAACCCGTCTTATTTTTTTCTTAAACAAACTCGAAGGGTTTGTCGCCAAACTGATTTGTCTCATGAGACCTACCGATGCATCGAGGGGATATAGAGGGCCCCACCCTCCACTGAATTTCTAAATAATTATTTATACATTGATTCAATACAAGAGAAATATGCCTTATCAATATTCGTATAGAGTAGAGTATTCGAATTCATCAATATTTCCATAATTAAAATAACTTTCCAAAAAAACACCGTATGTAAAATGGTATATAGTTTTGAAAAAAAACATATCCATGTTATGAGATTATGGATATTTGATATAAATATAATTTAAATGAAAATTGATCTCAAATGGGCAGTAGGTACATGACATAAGGATTATTAAGTACACCATACAAATTTAGTCACAACCAAATAGAAGTTGAGACAAACTCTCTTACCACAATGTAATCAGTTGAATCATATAACCAAGAACATAATGAACATCAAATGAATCATTTAATAACATTAATATAAAGATAATAGTGTTATTTTTATATCAAATGGAAGTAAACTTATACCACATATATGAAATAAGTGGTGAACAATGAAAATCTCACAGAAATGAAAGTGAGATGAGAAACTCCTTACAAACATTTCGGCATGGAAACGAGTGTTATTGTGAGGGATTAATGAGAGGTAAAAGGTTAAATCATTATTTATATATCATAAGGGAAGTATGGGGTAGGTGAGAAAACAAACCCCATCATTACGTATTAAAAATAAAATAGCACAAAATAGGGGAGATTCTAGAACAAAAGTGTGTGAGAGAGAGAGGATCCCTTACCAAGATTGTGTCATTAGAGTGATGATAAATCGATGAAATATTTACTTGTGAAAAATATAAATCCACAAAATATAAGTGGATATACATTATAAAACAATTATAGGTCATTCACACATATTCTGGGAACAATGTAACCAATGAAATATATGTTTAACCCAAAGAATGAAAATTGAGTTAAGCAATCCCTTACCAAGAACGTATCAGTAGATTAAGGAAAAATCAATGCCATAATTATGTGTGACAAATATAAATCAACACAATAAAAGTGGATATATAGAATAAAACAATAATAGGTCATTCACACATATTTTGGGATAGACATTACCAATGACAAAGATGTTTAACTCATGAATGGAAATTGAGTTAAGATATCCCTTACCTTATACTTGAATGTGTTCTTGACTTGTTATTAAAGACCTGAATAAACAAATTAGGATTTTTAATTCATAAGTCCAGAACCTATAATATATGTAAATGATTTATTATAACCTTAAATAGTTCATTCAAGCGTTTTTGATTAGTTATAATGTTCAATTTCATTGTTCGGGCTCATTTGTTTACTTTGTTTTAAATGATTGGTTCACTTATATTCAAGTTTGGATAAATATATAAAAGGGTTGTGGTTGTCCAGAAATGAAGTTATATTCTATTAGTGAACATCCAAAAGATTAAATGGTTTTAAATTTAGATTGTTTACTTCGAGTGAAGTCAAATTATTATATATATAACCTTAGTGACAACTGTTTTGGCTAAATGGCGGGTTCGATTAAAATGAACATGTTTTGCTTTATAACTTAATACCATTTGTACAAATGGAATAAATAAATAAAAATAGGATATAATACATATATAATAATCTGGTTCGACCATAGCTCAAATGGTTTCATGACCATAATTAAAGATTATAAAAGAATTTGGTAAACTGTTGTCCTTGAATGTGCTAAATTATCACATCTCAAACGGTGCTTTCATTTCTTTCAAATAAACGGTGGGGAAAGAAGATAAGGTAATGAAATATACCATTAGCATTAAAATATTCCAGTACATGTATGTTACTGGATTTTTCATACCCTTATTTTGAAGGAAGAAACAAAAAGAAAAGAACTTAAAAAAATTGAAGGAATTGGAAAGAGGAATTTACCTCTTCAGACTTCCTCCTTTGAGAACCTCTTAAGGGGAGGGGTTTTGGTATTTTTAAGAGTCTAGGAGATTTTGGTAATGGGGGAGGATCTTGGGGAGATATTTGTGCAGAACTTTGTGGAGATTCAAGGCTTAGAGGAGTGATGAGTGGTGAGAGGTTTTTATAGTGGAGGAGAGGGGTAAATTATGAATATTTAATTTATTATTTTATTATTTCCCTCAAGAAAACCAACAGTGTTGTTTCATGTGACCCCTAATAGTAATAATGGCATGTGAGTTCGAACCAAGTGGACTTGTATCACTTATGATTTCATAAATAGTGTATTTTACTGATAATTTGTACATACGGTATTTTATCCTATTTTACTATTCATCAAAAATTGTTGAATTTTAGAAAAATACCAAAAATTTACCCTGACCATTTTTCGACATTTTAAATTCAAAAATGAACTCCATTTTTTAAAATTAATTTTCTAAATATTATTAATTTAATTTTTAAATAAATTCATAATTAACTCGAAAAATAACAATCTTAAAGGTTCAATTAGTTTTATTTCTCATTGAAAAACTGATTAAGATCTCATTATCTTATTGCATTAAGAAAAAAAATATTATTATTTACTATTAATAAGGGTCATATTACTATTCATAAGGGTATGTTACTATTCACCAAAAATAATGTTTGTTCTATCAGACTCCAAATGACTTATTGATCACAACTCTAGATGACCATTTCTCAAAATTCACAACATAGAAGTGACAATTTTTTGTTTAATGGATAGCTTATAAGTTTCTCCTATAATTTTTTGATTCAAAAAAGACCAAGTGCTTCATGAAATATATTGTATGAATAGAATTTATTTGATAAAAGCCTACTATAAAATGTTTGGGGTCTTTCATTATTCCCTCATTCAAGGAATTTCATCCTCACAATTTATTTCATAACCAAAAAAAAAGCTCTCTGATGTTCTTACCACATCTCCCATTGTATAGGATCCTCAGATTCATTCAGAAGAAAACCCAAATTGATTCTCAATTCCTCTAGTTCTCTAACACAGACACACCTCAGACAGAAGGGGTTGAACTCTTGCATTGAACACTTGGGCTTCTAGAGGGAGACTCGAATGGTAGAATGTTTGGAAATGTCAGAGTGGATAAAAACATGAAGAACTCGACGAGCTATGTCTCGACTGAGAACATCTAAGTCATAGATATTGTTTTAGAGGCTAAAACTGAGGAGTTGGTACATGTAGGTTGCACAAATATTTCCCTCCAAAGTAGCCTCTTGAAAACATTACCTGGTCATGTAGTTCCTGCCTAGGGTGAAACATAGGAAAATCCCTTCGTGATATTTTTCTCTTCACCTATACTCGGCCAATTGTGTCGTGGCTTTGAGGTAGTAAATGGAAGAATTACCTTGAAAGGTGCAGAGAATTTCCGGATAGTTTGTCACTTCATATAGTTGTTTACAAGTTTTTCGCAAGTTTGTGAGAGTTAGGTACTCCTCTTTATAGGTTTTGATCGCAATAATCTCCAATACCTCCACATAAAGAGATAACATATGGGCTTGTCCTTCCATTTGGAAATTTATTATAAAATTTCACTTAGTGGTACTCATTCAAAAGTATAATCGATGAATGGATACAAAAAGAAGAGACAACAATTTATATTCTTATATAACCACTAGTTAAAAAAATATTATAGGTCTAATTGTTTCCCCAGTCCACCAATACACAAATCCCCAAAACTATTTCAAAGATTTCAACCTCTGAGAACCATAGGCAACACTAGACACACGTCACTCCTGAAGTCCCTTTACTTGGAACACAACCAATTATAGGGTGCTAACAAACATAGGTGGATTCCTAAGGTAGTATTTAGCTGCTCGATTTTTTTAGCCTAGACATACTGCAGACAGCTAGGGTTGAATCTATGCTTAAAGCACTCAGGTTTCCATAGAGAGGCACAAGAAGTGTGGAGGTCGGAAATTTTAGTGTGGACTAAATCCCTATAATTCCCACGCACCACATCATTCTTTAAGATATTTATGTTGTAATGTTCTTCGTACATACTAAAACTCAGGATCTGGATTAGGTAGGCTACTCGATGGTCACCATCCAAAGCATCTTCTAGAAATTTACCCACAGCTCGGTAGTTATTAGCCATAGTGAAACATAGAAAAAGTGCTTTATGATACTTCCCTCTTTTTATATATGCATCAAATTGTGAATATGAAATACGATAATAGACCATATTGATTACTTGGTAAAGATGGAGAATGTTTGGACAATTCAATACCTTATGGAGTAGTTTACAAGTCAGATGTAAGTTGGCATAGGGTTGGTCCTCTTTGGAGCATGTCTTGACAATTATAGTCTCTAACAACTCGTTAGGTAGTTATAAAATTTTGTTTTCTTGACTCATATATTCTATCTAAAAAGTTTTAGTAAATAAACTTTTATTATGGAAAATCCATTTTAAATCAAGTTATTGTTTTATATATAAACATATCCAAATAGAGAATGAAACATCATTAATTTAGACATGATTTATAAAACTCAATAAATTACACAATCTCTTGCTCCCTTTCACAAAACACTAGTATATACATCCCTACGTCCTCTACGATGACTCCTCATAGATTCCACCGATGTTGGGGATTTCCCCAATTTTCGGACAAATGGATCCCCAAAGTGATTCCAAATTCCTCTTTTCCTTGGTCTAGATGCAACGTGGAAAACTAGGGTCAACCGTGTGTGGACATCTAGAATTAAGATTGAGAAAAGCATGTCGGGTATCATGTTGAGTGACATCAGTATGAACTTGATGCTGAGAATGCAAATGGGTAGTCTCGTTCTCAAGGGATTTACTGTCCACAACTTGACCACGGAGTCCGTAGGTCAAAATCTGACATAGATATGTTGCCCGGAGGTCTCCCCCTTGTGCAGCCTTCTCATAGTCCTCAAGAGAAAAGAAATTATTGGATAGGGTAAAACATTTAAATATTCCCTCAAAGTATTTCCCTTATCGTACATGTAATGGGAATTGTAGGCTCATCATGAGGTAATAGACAAAACCTGGTCCATTGTGAAGTTGGAGTACCCGAGGAGAGTTGGATACTCGGTAGAGGGTTTTTCATGATAAAAAAATATGTTTAAAAGTCTAATAGTTTTCTATAGATGATTTTCATAGTATGGTCTCTAATACTTATATTAGAAGAGACAAAAGACAAGTACCTTCCTTTTTCATCTGAAAAATTAAGAAAATATCGCTCTTAGTATTATTTAAGTAAGTTTTTCATTGTTCAGTTCTGGTTTCCAGAGTTATCCAAACCAAATATTTTGAGGAAATTTTACATTAAACACCCTCATAATGGCTTGTAAGGAAAATGTGAATTATCCTAAGCATATCCCCCAGAAGTATCGTAACCAATTGTGCAGCAAGGCCCATTGTAGTGTACCAGTTCCCATTCGAGTCTATCTCAAAGCAGTGTTTTCAGGTTTTACCCCTAGATATATTTGTGCCATAGATGCCTCTACCTACTTGTATCCAGACGGGGATTCATTACTTGAAAGATCCACATAATCTATTCCTTACCATAATACCAGGACATTCTTGTATGTTAATCCTCAAAGGCTTATCTTAGGTATTGTTTTCTAAATATAGTTTCCAAGTTTCCTACTAAACCCCCCTCTGATACCAACTGTAACACCCCGACCCATCTAGGCTAGACCAGTGCATTACTTGTGATATTGGCATGGTTAGAAGGAATAATAATACCGAAGTAACTATCTATTTAGTAGTATTGAAGAAACTAGATACATAGATATTACTCAAATTACATTGGAAAAGTTTAAAAAATACAATATATAATGAAAACTATAAACGACATCCACATGAACTCAATAGATTACCTTCTCTTCCTCACCTGTTGAAGGTAAACAATGATAGGGGTGAGCTCAAATGCTCAGTAAGGGTTAAAAATAGAGGAATCATGATTATAATAATATGTGAATCATAATCAATATGACATAATCAATATGGCATAGTGAATAAATGAATAACTAATGCCATTAATAAACTAAGAATGAAACTGCAACCATAGATTTTGTCATAGTGAAAACCTCATGGATACTAATAATAACTGATAATGAATAAAGAGAATTATTATTAATTGGATGTCTTGTATCTAGCACGTGAAACCATAATACCATAAAAACAGTTTAGTTCTATGGGTAGAAACCCGTCTGATTTTTTTTGGAAACAAACTCGAAGGGTTTGTCTCCAAACGGATTTGACTCATGAGACATACTGATGCATCTAGGGGCTATAGAGGGTCCCACCCTCCACTTCATGTCCAAATAATTCTTTACACATTGATTCAATACAATAGAAATATTTCTTATCAATATTCGTATAGAGTAGAGTATTCGGATTCATCAATATTTCCATAATTAAAATAACATTCCAAATAAACACTTTATGTAAAATTGTATACAGTTTAGATAACAAACATATACATGACATGAGATTATGGATATTTAATATAAATATAATTTCAAATGAAAATTGATCTCAAATGGGCAGAAGGTACGCCACATAAGGATTATTAGGAGCACCATACAAAGTTAGTCACAGCCAAATAGAAGTTGAGACAAATTCTCTCCCCACAATGTAATCATTTGAATCATATGACCAGAATGTAATGAACACCAAATGACTCATTGAATAACATGAATATAAAGATAAAAATGTTATTTTTATATCAAATGTAGGTACACTTATACCACATATATGAAATAATTGGAGAATAATGAAAATCTAACAGAAATTAACGTGAGATGAGAAACCCCTTACAAAAATTTTGGCATGGTAATGAGTTTTCTTGGGAGGGATTAATGAGAGGTAAAAGGTTATACCATTATTTATATTTCATAAGGGTAGTATGGGGTAGGTGAAAAAACATAACCAATCATTAGGTATTAAAAATAAAAGAGCACCACATATGGTAGATTCTTAAACAAAATTGAGATAGAGAGGATCCCTTACAAAGATTATGTCATTAGAGTGACGATAAATAAATGAAATATTTAAGTATGACAAATAAAAATCCACAAAATATAAGTGGATATACATTATAACCATAATATGTCATTCACAAATATTTTGGGAACAATTTAACCAATGAAATAGATTTTTAACCCAAATAATGAAAATTGTGTTAAGGAATCCCTTACCAAGAGCGTATCATTAGATTGAGAAAATATAAATGCCATAATTATGTGTGAAAAATATAAATCCACACAATAAAAGTGGATATACAGAATAAAAAAATAATAGGTCATTCACACATATTTTGGGAAATACAAAACCAATGATAAAGATGTTAAACTCATGAATGGAAATTGAGTTAAGATATCCCTTAAATTGTGCTTGAAAGTGTTCTTGAATTTTTATTGAAGTCCTGAATAAACAAATTAGGATTATTAATTATTAATTCTAGAAAATATAATATATGTAAATGATTTATTATAACTCTTTTTAGTTAATTCATGTCCTTTTTTATTAGTTATAATGTTCAATTTCATTGTTCAGGCTCGTTTGTTTACATGGTTTTAATTGATCGGTTCACTTATATTCAAGATCGAATAAATATATAAGATGGATGTGGTTGTCCAGAAATGATGTTATATTCTATTAGTGAGCATCCAGAATATTACATGGTTTTAAATTTAATTTGGTTACTTAGAGTGAAGTCAAATTATTATATATATAACCTTTGTGACAACCGTTTTGGCTAAACAGTGGGTTTGATTACAACGAACATGTTTATCTTTATAAATTAATACCATTTGTACAAAAGGATTACATAACTAAAAATAGGATATAATATATATATAATAATCTTGTTTAACCATAGCATAAATGGATTCATCACTAGAATTAAAGATTATAATAGAAATTGTTAAATTGTTGTCCTTGAATGTTCTGAATTAGCACATCTCAAACGGTGCTTTCATTTCTTCCAAATAAATGGTTGGGAAAGGAGAGAAGGTAATTAAATATACTAATAGCATGAAAAAATTCCATTACATGTATGTTACTATATTTTTCATACCCTTATGGTGAATAAAGAAACAGAAAGAAAAGAACTTAAAAGAATTGAAGGAATTGGAAAGAGGAATTTTCCTCTTGAGACTTCATCCTTTGAGAACCTCTTAAGGGGAGTGGTTATGGTAATTTGAAGAGGATAGGATCTTTTGGACATGGGGTAGGATCTTGGGGAGAGATTTGGGAGGAACTTTTAGTAGCTTCACGGCTTAGAAGAGTGAAGAGAAGAGGGATTAGTGATGGGTTTTTATAGTGGATGAGAGATGTAAATTTTGAATATTTAATTCATTATTTTAATACTTCCCTCAAGACAAACAATAGTGTTTTTTCATGTGACCCCTATTAGTAATAATGGCATGTGAGTTTGAACCGAGTGGCCTTACATCACTTATGATGTCATAAATAGTGTATTTTATAGATAATTTGTATATACGGTATTGTATCATATTTCACTATTCATCAAAAATTAATGAATTTTAGAAAAATCCCAAAAATTTACCCTAACCATTTTTCAACATGTAGAATTCAAAAATGAACACTATTTTTCAAAATTATTTTTTTAAATATTATTAATTTAATTTTTAAAATAAATTCATAATTAACTCAAAAAATAACAATCCTAAAGGTGCAATTAGTTTTATTTCTCATTGAAAAACTAATTAAGATCTCATAATATTATTTCCTTAAGAAAATAAAATTATATTATTATTTACTATTCATAAGGGTCATATTACTATTCATATTACTATTTATAAGGGTATGTTACTATTTTCTAAAAATCAAGTTTGTTCTATCAGACACCAAATGACTTATTGATCACAACTCTAGATGACGATTTTTCAAAATTCACAACATAGAAGTAAAAAAAATTTGTTTAATGGATAACTTATAAATTTCTCCTAAAATGTTTTGATTCACAAAAGACATAGTGCTTCATAAAATATAGGATATCAATATAATGTACTTGATAGAAGCATATAATAAAATGTTTTGGGTGTTACAATTCCACTTGGATGAGGAGTGTTTAGGATAGAATATTAAAATAACTTGAAAAGAAATTTAATGAAAAGAAAGTGGATTTTACATCTTGAATGTCCCCTCCATGAGAACATCCTTACGGAAAAAGTTTTGGTATTTTGATGAAACCAATGTATCTTGGACATGGGGTCGGGGTTATTGAAGAATTTTGGTCATAATTTAGACTAGGATCAAATATTGGAGGGTGTGAAGAGAAGAGGTGGTGATGTGTGGTATTTATCATGGAGGAGATTAGATTTTTTTTTATTATTTTAATCATTAGATTATTATTTTAGCTCAAGACAAAAAATAGCCCTGATTTTTATTATTAAATATAGTAACTTTTTCAAGTAAGTTCTAAATAATGGTCCTTACCTCATCCTTGCATAAAAAATGACTCAAAAATTCATTTATTTAGAATTTATCATAAATTATCATATTTTACTATTCAGTGGTGGAACATTTCATGAGGAAACATCCCCCATCATTTAGATGATCATCTGACCCTGTGCTAGCTGAAGGGTGTTCAGACAATCAAAAGGTTAGTCTTTCGATTTACCGTTTGGAGGGTGAAGCAGATCAGTGGTGGTCGATGGTTAAAAATATCATGGACGCTGATGAGATTGATGCTCTCGACTGGGATGAATTCAAAGCTATGTTTCTTGAGAAGTATTTTCCTAAGGATGTTCGACTTAGGATGGAAAAACAATTCTTTTAATTGAGGCAAGAGGAAGACTCAGTGGCTGCCTATGAAGAGAGGTTCACTCGATTGGCAAGGTATGCTCCAAATTTTATCTGAGACCTTGATAGTAAAATCAATCGTTTTTACTCAGGATTAAAGCCAAAATATCGAAGTTCATTGGCTTCTCGTGAGTTCAAAAGTTTTGAAAAGCTTGTTCGATGTGCTGAGAAGGTGGAAATAGAGTTTGCAGATGATCAAGTGATCTATAACAACCAGCATAAGAAGAGACCAAGGTGGTAGGAGAACGGAAAGAATTCTTCAAAAAGGTCTGATGGTAAGAAAACTAAGTTTCCAGTTTGTGATAAAAATGGTAAAAGGCATGCTGGGGAATGTCTTCTGAATTCTGTAAAGTGCTACCGATGCGGTAAGATGGGACATAAGGCTCGTGATTGCACTGAAAAAGATCAGGGTGATGGTAAGACCAAATTTGATTTACAGTTAGTGAAATTTTTTAAGTGCAATGAGATGGGTCACTATACAAAAGAGTATTCGACAAAGAGCTCGAGTGATGGTTAGTAGTTATACTACAAGCAGAAAGGGGTGGTGAAATCCTTTGCAACTACTTCAGCAGATGTCGGGCCATCAAATGAAGTTGTATCAGCTACTTTGTTTGTTTTTTCAGATTATTCCAGTGTGTTGTTTGATTTGGGGTCTACACATTTTTTCATCTCTGAAACCTTTTCTAGTAAAATGGGAATACCATCTCAAGAAATGACTCCTGAACTTTTGGTAAAAACACCTGGGGGAAATGTTGAGGCAAAAAGAATTTATAAGAATCTTCTTATCCTTATATGTGGAAAGAACCTACTTGCAAACCTTATTGTTTTACCTCTAGTAGAGTTTGATGTTATCCTGGGTATGGATTGGCTCTCTATTTACTATGCTAAGATTGACTATAGAGCTAAAAAAGTTTCTTTTCAGAAATAATTTCAGTTTGTGTACAAGAATGAACCCTTACTGTTGATAACGTATCAAGAGGCCGAGAAACTTGTAAATGATGAAAATGAATGTTACCTTGCACATATTGTTGAAAACAAGGGAACTGTTCAGATTAATGATGTGCCAGTGGTAAATGAGTATCCTGATGTTTTTTCTGATGAGTTTCCTGGAATAATACCAGATCGGGAAGTTGAGTTTACTGTATACTTAGTTCCTGATGATAAGACAATTTCAAAACCCCCTTATCGAATGGATTAAATTGAACTTTTAGAGTTTAAGGAGAAATTGGAAGATTTGTTAGAGAAATTTTTCATTCGACCTAGAACATCACCATGGGGTGCTCCTATTTTATTTGTTAAAAAGAAATATGGTTCTATGAGACTTTTCATTGATTATATAGCCTTGAATAACATCAATGTTAAGAACAAATATCCTTTGCCTCATATCGATGATTTGTTTGATCAGCTCCAGGGAGCTCAGTATTTTTCAAAGATTGACCTGAGATTGGGGTACCATCAGTTGAAGGTAAAGGAAGCAGATATTCTGAAGATTTCGTTTCATATAAGATATGGCCATTATGAATTTCTAGTAATGCCTTTTGGTCTAACCAATGAACCTGCTGTATTCACGGACTTAATGAATAGAATTTTCCATGAGTTCTTGGATAAGTTTGTGGTTGTTTTCATTGATTATATTTTGGTGTTTTCTAAAAGTAAAGAGGATCATGAAAGACATTTAAGGGTTATTTTTCAAACCTTAAAAGAAAAGAAATTTTATGGGAAATTTAGCAAGTGTGAGTTTTGGTTGCAAAAAATATCTTTCCTTGGTCACATTGTTTCTAAATATGGGATAACTGTTGATCCTGCAAAAACAAAGGTTGTTGAAGAATGGCCAAGACCCACAAATGTAACTGAGATTCGTAGCTTCCTTGGATTGGTAGGCTATTACCGAAGGTTTGTTAGAAATTTTTCCCGGTTATCCAGTCCAATGACTAAGCTAACTTGGAAGGGTGTTAAGTTTATCTGGACAAAAGAATGTGATGATTGTTTTCAAGAACTGAAAAGAAGATTGGTGAATGCTCTAGTTTTGGCACTACCTTCCAAGAATGGGGAGTTTGTTATCTACAGTGATGCATCGTTGAAAGGACTTGGTTGTGTCCTAATGCAAAATGATCAGGTAATTTCTTATGCTTCACGATAGTTGAAAACTCATGAGGTAAATTACCCTACACATGATTTGGAATTAGCTGTTATTGTTTTCGCTTTAAAAATTTGGAGGCATCATTTGTATGGAGTAATGTGTGAAATATATACCGATCACAAAATTTTAATGTATATATTCACTCAGAAAGAATTGAACATGAGACAGAGGAGATGGCTAAAATTAATCAAGTATTATGATTATACAATTCATTACCATCCGGGAAAAGCAAATAAAGTGGCTGATGCTTTGAGTCAAAAAAGTAATGTTTCATTAGCAATGTTTTGTTTGGAACGTGATACTTTGGTTAAGGATTTGATGAAATTTGGAATAGAAGTTTTTGGTGTAGGATGTCCCTATTTTTTGTTTCAGGTATCAGTGAAATATTCTCTATCGGATAGAATTAAGCAAGCACATAAGCAAGACAGCGAGTTGCAGAAAAAGGTAGAGCTGGTTCAGAAGGGTAAGTTACCTGAATTCAACATTGATAATGATTTTTTTTTGAGATTTGGGAAGAGATTGTGTGTGCCTTTTGATTCACAATTGAAGAGAGAGTTGTTATGTGAAGCTCATAGTTCTCCATTTTCAGTTCATCCAGGCAGTACGAAGATGTATAGAGATCTTGAAGAGTATTACTGGTGGGACGGAATGAAAAGGGATATTGCTAATTTCACTATGAAGTGTTTGACTTGTCAGCAGGTAAAAGCAGAGTAGCAGTTACCAAAAAGGATGCTTCAGCCTTTACTAGTACCAGAGTGGAAATGGGAGAATGTATCCATGGACTTCGTTGTGGGATTTCCAAAGACACCTCGAGGTAATAATGCAATCTGGGTTATTGTTGATTTCTTGACTAAATCTGTTCATTTCCTTACTATATGAGATACTTTTTCCCTAGATCAACTTTCCCAGTTGTATCTTAAAGAGATTCTCAGGTTACACGGAGTTCCTTTCTCCATTGTATCTGATCGTAATCCCAGGTTTACTTCTAACTTTTGGAAAGGCCTTCAGAAGTCGTTGGGTACTGAAATAAATTTTAGTACAGTTTTTCATCCTCAATCAGATGGGAAGTCAGAACGAATGATTCAGACTTTGGAGGATATGCTATGTGCTTGTTCGATGGATTATTAGGGAAGTTGGGACTAACATCTTTCTTTGGTTGAGTTTTCTTATAATAACAGCTTTCATTCCAGTATACAGATGGCACCATTTGAGGCATTATATGGGAAGCGGTGTCGAACTCCAGCTTTCTGGGATGAAGTGGGTGAAAGGAAGTTGATGGGACCAGAATTGGTAGAAGATATGGGAGAAAAAGTTCAGTTGATTCAGAAACACATGATAACAGCTCAGAGCAGGCAGAAGAGTTATGCGGATAACCGAATGAAGGATCTAACTTTCGAGGTAGGTGATCATGTCTTTCTCAAAGTTTTGCCATGGAAAAGTGTGATGCAATTTGGTAAGAAAGGAAAGCTAAGTCCATGGTTCATAGGACCATATGAAATTCTGGAGAAAGTTGGATCAGTTGCATACCGAGTGCCTTTACCACCATGTTTATCTCAGGTACACAATGTTTTTCATGTTTCGATGTTAAGGAAGTATATGCCAGATCCATATCATGTTTTGAGCCCATAGGTAGTTCAGTTGGAATAGAATATCTCTTATGAAGAACAACCAGTCCAGATACTTGACCGTAGAGAGCAAGTGTTGCGGAATAGGGTAATTCACCAGGTAAAGGTTTTATGGAAAAAACTTATGGTCGAAGAGGCAACATGGGAATCTGAAAATGCTATGAGGGATAAATACCCCCACTTATTTTGATAAGTGAATAAAATTGCGAGGACGCAATTCCCAAAAGGGGGGAAGGATATTAAATCCCAGGTAAATAAAGAATAAATCATTTTCATTTTTATTAATATTTATGAATTAAATATTAATTTTACTTTAAAGGGGTTTCTATGTTCGATAGTGTACCCAATACACAATAAAGAGTTTCTTTGAAATCTTACGTTGCACACTAGTAATAAAATAATATTATTTTAAATGGTAGTTAACACGTAGCCATTGTATTGGAGGGAATGAATGGAAATAACTATAATATGATTATATATGTTTATTAAATGTTTTTAGATTTATCCAATAAAGGATAAAGGCTTAAAATACCAAAAGAATTCAATTTTAGGCATATATACTCTAACATTCACTAAAGATCGACTTATCACCTTTTGATGGAGAATCATCCATAAATATAGTTTTGGTCACTCTTATACATTTTATTGGACCAAATAAAATTCTTCTTTATAATCGGGACATCAAATTTTACTTTGTGTAAATTTTTGGTATTTTTTCGATAAAGTTCATTTTTTTAATGAATAGTGAAAAATGTTGTATTTTAATTCAAAACCTCTTTTTAATCTAATTTATTTCTATGATTATATTATCTTTTTAATTGGTTTTAAATTGAAAATAGAATATATTTTTACCATTTAATCCAATGGTGGTCATTGGAATTAATTTCACTTTGAAATTGGACTTAAACTAGTGTCAATCTTTTGATACTTATTGTTTCATAAAAACATGCTATTTGCTCTAACAGCGGGAATTAATTATTAAATTAATTAATGTAACTTATATTTTTTTAATTTTTTATAATAGACATCATTTTTGATTTCAAAATATCGAATATTTCTTAGGGTGAATTTTTGGTATTTTTCAGAAAAACTTCAATTTTTGATGAATAGTGAAACAACTAAGTGGCAGTTAAAAAAACTGATTTTTCGTTTAAATGAAATTTTACAACCTCTGTATTTTGAATTTCAAAAATCTGAAATACATGGTTTTCATTAAGAAGTAAAATGTTCTTTAATGAGAATAAAATAATTTTTTGGTGAATAGTAACATTTAAGTTTATTAATCGCGATTAGATGTAATTAGTGTAGCTTAAGGTAAAAAAAGTGTTTTAATGATATGGAAAGACCTAGAAACATGTCCTAACCTTATTTTATGTGTCATGGCCGACCAAAACAATCCATGGGTAAACTTGGGGACCCCATGGACCCACTTTGGTACGAAAATGACATAAATAACCTTTTATTTAAAGTTAAAATAAAAAAGTCACAAACATGAGTTGTGTAACTAAAAGAATTTTTAAATGGGGTTATACAAGTCATATATTTTACTATAAATATTATTTAGAAAGATAAAAAGATTTACTAAATCATGAGAGTTTTTTAATAATTTTTATACATTAAATAAATTAAATTATTTATGATACCATGATGATGCAACGATTACCTCATTATTTAATGATTTAAACAAAATGAAAAGATAATGTAAAATGTAGAACCTAAACATTTCAAAAACCTATTGGATGGGATTATTTCGAACTCTTATCACCTTATCCTAGAAATATATAATTTTGGGACCTTTTAAATCCAAAAAGCATTTTTTAATAAAGTAACCTTTTATAACTTTCCAAGAGTTCCCCTCCTCTACTCTTGTAAAAGGCCCCCACCTCTACCTCCTTACCCACACCTCTCAAGCCTTTGGCTCGGCCAAAACCTGTCCATTTTTTCTCTCCACATCCCTCTCTTACTTTTTGAAGCCTCACTTTTGGGAGAAGACTTCCCAAGGAAGCCTTTGAGCTCAAATCAAAAAGAGTTACCCGTTTTAAAGGTAGTGTTTCTCTTTTGTTCTTTTGTTTTATTTTGCTTCTCCAACCCTCTAAACTTTTTTTATTCCTTTCTTTTGTAACCACACAAGTATCTTCAATATACTAGGATGTTGTTATAATAAGGATTCGAGCTACACTTACACACACCTACATCTAATGGTTAAAGAACATACTCTTTCTGTGGATGGAGAATTTCTTCCTCACGAAATGATGATTGTTCAAAATTCATATAACACCTTCAAAGGTGGCCATTAATATGTCACTATATTTATATATGATATATAATATGTTTATGTTTTACTTAAGATTATGTATTTTTCATTTATGGCATACCTTTATGGTTTCTATTATGGGTAAACGTGATATCTTCATTTTAGGAAGTGCGGACTACCGCCCCCTCAAAGTGATTTCATTCGTTAATACCATATGTGGTACGTATAAAGGATAGATTGAATGATATTGTATATGATACAATACTGGAATTATAATACTATTATGTATCATTATGTTTTAATTCCATTAAATATGAAATATAAATGGAAGTAGCGTTCATGCGTACGTACGGCTTACCGTCTCCATGAACGGTGCATTTCATTTCTTACCTCTAAATGTTATTTAATATTATAAATGAATGTATATACTAGATATATATGATATATATGATATCTACATCATGATTATAACTTTGGATATAATTGATACATGAACAAATTTTAATTATAAAGAACATATTTTTGACTCAAGTACCAATGATCGTTAAAACGACCATTATTAACTTAAATAATTACATAGTGTTCATGACATGGTAATAAGAGATATAAAAGGAATAATTAACTTGAAAAAGTTTCTTAAGAAAGTAGAAATTAACTCATGTTTATTATTCAGGACATTAAAGAACGATCGAGTCAAGTCGGACCCAAGGTATAGGACTTCGTCTCAATCTCCTTTCATTGAGGCATATTTTGTTTTATACACAACCTTCTTTTATACGGTGTATAAACCCCTTTGACTTTTACGTTTATCCAAAAGGAATCTTTTTATACGAAGCGTTTTACTAAATGACAAAAGGGAATATTTTTGTTGTATGTATGCGGCGACAACAACTTCTCTGCCATCGTGACCATTATTTGAGTTTCGGCTTCCTCTACAAGCCATACCTTCTTTTTAAAATAAAAAATAAATACCATGTTTTAATTTTATTTTATTTTGGTATTGAAAATGGTTTTCATAATGTTTTTATATCAATGTGTTGTATTGATATCTTGTGATTGAAAAGTGTAAATGTTGTGTTTCCTTTGTGCGTGTTTTATGTGATAAGATTATGTTATGGTTCTTGGGCATTATTATGAAGACGGGTTGTTCCATGATAAACTAAGGGAAGGTGAGCCCAATATAGTTCTCCAATACATTGGGTAACGTGAAGGGGTTAAACGTTAAGGTTTCTTTGAAGAGATTTATGGAATATACTATGATAGGTATTCCAAACGTAACCAAGAGGGTTACTCCCTACATAAGAATGTTATAAATGCCTCAAGTTACCTTTATGTCTTATTATTTCTATGTTTTATTAATGTTTTGAAGAAGTATGTTAAAGTAATTATGCTTTATGAGTAAAGTATGATTTCATTGATTCTTATGTATACATGTACTCATGTTTTCTTTCCATATTTTTATATCCCTTACTGAGCTTTTTATGCTCATCCCAAGTTTTTGAAATGTTTTTCATAGGTCAAGGGAAAGGTACATGATGTGATGATAGTGTTAATGATGTGTCAAGAAAGAATCCATGTTTTATTTTAAATATTTTTCCGTTGATGGGAAAAATGAATACTATCTTTTATTATAACCACTTTGTTTAAATGTGGGATGTAATGCATGTTTTATGATCTAATTCTCTAAAACTCTAAACCTGAAAAGATCCTCAAGGTGTTTTCTTGAAATACCTCAAGATTAAGTAATGTTTAAGGCTGGGGACTTATAAATGGAGTCATACGTTTTGGTAAGAAAGGTAAATTGAGTCCCAGGTACATCAGACCTTTCGAAATTCTAGAACGAATTGGGGATGTAGCTTACTGATTGGAAATGCTGCCAAGTCTCTCCAAAGTTCACTATGTGTTCCACGTATCTCTGTTGAGGAAATACATGCTTGAACCAATGCATGTACTCACGAATGAATAATTAGAACTGGAACCCGATCTGTCTTATTGCGTAGAGCCCGTCAAGATTCCTGATATGAGAGAACAAGTACTGAGAAACCGGATGACTCGTCTGGTAAAAGTATTGTGGAGAAACCATAAGATGGAAGAGACAACGTGGGAACCTGAGGAACTTATGATGAAGAACCACCCGAGTCTTTTCATGTGGTAGTATTCTATAAATTTCGAGGACGAAATTATTTGGAGGAGGGGAGAATGTAACACCCCAAGCTTCTACGGTACGCTTCTCTTGGAATAATGCAATAGCGTGTGTTGTACGCAACATCGAGTTCTAACACACCACAACCAATTGAACTGGCCTTTATGAATATTAATACCCACTTCATGATATTTATAAATTTTATTTTTCAAAATGAACTTCATTTTTGGTTTCGGAATATCGAAATTAGCCTAGGGTGAATTTTTGATATTTTTCTGAAAAACATCATTTTTTGATGAATAGTGAAACCACTAAGTGGTAGTTAAAAAACTGAATTTTTCATAAAACTTAATTTTACCTCTTCTGTGAGTGGAATTTCGAAAATCAGAGAGACACGGTTAATATCAAGGACTAAAATGTGGTTCATTGAGATGAAAATAATTTTTGGTGAATAGTAACTTTTTACTTTTATTTACCACGTTTAAAAGTAAATAGGGTAATTAAGTGTAAAAATGATATTAATATTACCCTAACACATGTATTAATTCTATTAGACAAAAAACAAACTTAGGAATAAAATATTATCATTTAGGTCCACTTGGATTAGATTAGGACATTTATTATTATTTAATTCAAAGAAGAGTAAAAAGAGTTAAAATCAAAGTTTATTTACTAAAACATTTTTAATATAGGGTTACAAATAGGATAAATTAGATTATAAATATTCATTATAAATCTAAAATGATTTCCTACATAATGATATTTTATTTATAATTTTTAGACATTAAATGATTTAATTTATTTATGACCCAGTGATGATGCAGTAATTACCATAATAGTTAAAAATTAAAATAATTGATATTATAAATACACAAATAAATATAATTTGGGACTTTTTATGAATTAAACTAATTTTATAGGTTAATACTACATGTTAGGAATGGTTTAATTAACTTTTTTTGAAGTAATAATTCTGTTATGATTTTCATAAAAATCAATTTTCCAAATAGTGTCAAAATTGACATAAAAGAGTTTTTAAAACAAATATTATATTATTAACTGATATTCAATTCCTAAAAATCTACGTTTCGGCCAAGAGACTTATATCATGATAGGTGTATTATTAATTGACCACTTGGGGGTCTCTTGGAGGTATATAGTAAGTTTATTTACTATATAATATAAAAATACAAAGTGACGTGGTAAGTGTCAAACTAATTAACTAAGAGTTAAAACTAAAAGATAAGGTTAATATAATGATCCAAACCAATCTAAATTCTATTGGTTGAGTGTTTTTCGACCCATACCCACCTTAAACTTTAAATAATACACTTTTTATCCATTAGAAACCGAATATTAATTTATTATAAAATAATATTTCTAGCTTTTCCAAAGGTGCCCCTCACCCCTCTTATAAAAGGGTACTCTCCCTTCTCATTAATTCACACCTTCAAGCCATTTGTCTCAGCCTAACTCTACCCAAATAATCTCTAAAATTCCCTCACTTAATCCTAGAGGCCTTCATTTATTCATAAAGCCAACCTAAGGATCCATTTTGATCAAATAAAAAGGAAGAACCAGAAGAAGAGGTAATGATTTCATCACCCCTTTTCAAGTTCCTTTCTTCTTCCACTTCTTCTATCTTTGTTATTCCCATTATAAAATAACGAATCCATTATCTACTATATAATTTAATATTATTATAAATATGGTACAACCAAATTCAGTATTCTATCCATCCTTTTAATAACATGTCACCATACGTGCATACGTACGGCTTACTATCTCCACGTCGTGGTGTAATTGTTATTCAATAAATTATTATTTGGATGGGTATAATAATGATGTTTTATTCATGTAAATAATAAATATAACATGATAAGTATTCTTTATATATGATATACCATCCAATTATATATTATTTTAATATCAAAAGAATGATATTTTCGCTCGTGCGTACGTACGGACTACTGTCTCCACGAACGTGATGAGATTCATTCTCCATCGTATCCATTCAAGTCTAATTCTCATTTGATGATTAATAATAGTATCTAAGGAATTGATATTATTCTGTATATGATTAAGATACAACCTATCCATGACAAACATGGCTTATGTAAAAAATCATATAAAGGAAAACAAGTAAGTTAACACCCAAAACAACGATAATTCTAAAATATTATTAACAAAGAAATGTTAAAAGATCATATATGATATCATACTAATGTATATGATTATTGTATAATTTAATAACAATTATTT
Organism: Viscum album; assembly: GCA_963277665.1. NCBI lineage: Eukaryota > Viridiplantae > Streptophyta > Magnoliopsida > Santalales > Viscaceae > Viscum > Viscum album. The sequence goes on from OY728125.1 coordinate 1,802,369,438, forward strand.
GACCATTATACAGGAGGTTAACCTACCTCCAACCAAGGAAAAGTACAAGGTAAGGTTTTATTTCACAATCTCTTCATTATCCAAGGTTGTTTATACGTAAAAATCTACTGGGATTTATTTACCATCCACATCCATGTTTCTTAAAAATGTATTTCAAAACATTCATACTATTTACTAGAATATGTGTTAATTCATTTATACCCTTTTTTACTTTTATAAGTGGTTTATAAAAGAATATTTCTTTCTTTTTCCAAACAAGGTCCTTTTTAACCTTTTCGACAGAATTAAGGTAAAAATGTTTTTTTTAACTTATACGGCGGGTGCGGCTATTTTCCATAATTATAAAATTGTTAAAGATTACCTTAAAAGCTTATAAGAATATTTTAAAAGAAAATGTTTTATTTTATAGATATATGACTCTAAAATTATTTCAAAATAGAAAGAGATATTTCTCTAAAAAGAGTTTTGATTTCATCTATGTCAACATCCTTTGATGGATTTTAAGCTTTTTTGAAGTTGATTTATTATGATACAAAACATCTATATTGTATTGAAGGTTTTGTGATACGTTTTACTGTGGATGTGTTATTTTTATACCATTCGTGGTTTATGGATGAAGTATTTACATTTCGTATGCTAGTTTTAATACGAATGTTTATGTTATGTTTAAACCTTTTCATATGGGAATGCATTGGACTTAATATGTGACGGGAGGAGCCCGCTATAGCCCCTCGATGCATCGGTAGGTCTCATGATACAAACTAGTTTCTTGGCACAAGGCCTTGACAAAATCTTATTTGTAGTCTTGGCACGAGGCCTTGGCTATGTGGTTATGATAGTCTAGCATTATGCATTCCATCATTGTGAAAGTGGTTATTGATATTGCATGTGATTATTAGATTAGTAGAATATCCATGTGAATAAGTAAATGGAATTATTTCATTTTATTTTTTCCATACTATGTTGAAGTTAAAGTTTAAAAGGATTTTGTTTTAGTTATACATTGCCTTAAATGTTTATTCATATTTATGAAAGTTTCCACTATATTGTTATCCTTACTGGGCATTTGAGCTCACCCCTTTTCTATGTTTTATTTTTCCCAGGATGTGAAGAAGTAAATTATGAATGACTTGGAGGGATAGTATGAGGGGATAAGAGTGTAGACTATGGAGACTAGGTTGTTTTAGTTTTCATTTTTATGATGTAATGTAAAACTTTATTAATATATCTAGTGTTTCCAAGGCTACTAAACTAATCGGTCTTTTGAGATTTGATCTTTCTTGTGATCATGCCAATGTTATATAAAAATGCACTGACTCTGGGTAACTAGGGTTGGGGCGTTACACAAAATATTTTCTTGTAAGTGAAACCTAGTTCTTGAAATTCAATGAACCCTAACTATTTTAAAAAATCATGAAATGAAGAATTTTTAAATATAACTAAATAATCAATTATGTTGATGGAATTTATTGGATATCATTTTTTATGATGAAATTATAAATTTAGTAAAAATAATTTAATTTTTTCATGATTGTTGGATCTACTTTTATACTATGTTGATTGGTGAGTTGATAATACCTGAGTGAAAATTAGAATCATGTAATTTTTCATCAAAAAAATCCAATCCCTCATTATTATGCCTTGTACATTTAAAAATTTAAAACCTATAAACTCAAATGCACTAAAAACCCCTAAAAATAGTCATGATAAAAACATTTTATGGAATCATGTAAGGTGTAGATGTAATAATTTATTAAGAAACCCATGACTCTTTCATGAGTTTTGATAAGAAATTGAAGTATTCAAAATTAAAATTTTGATGATAAGAGAAAATTCAGGTGGGTTTGGTATTTTGTGTTTATGGGGAAAGAAAGGAGGTGTAAATGGATTAAATGATTGGAATGAATAAATTTAGATAATATTTTTTTACTAGGCATTATATCATCCATTTCTTGGTTTTAAATAGGCAAATCTCTCTAATATTTATTTTAAATTTCAATTTATTTGATTTTGATTATTAAATTTCTGGGGGGTCCAACTATTAATTTTGGGGGAGTCGATATAGAAATTATTTACACGAGTTTAATATTAATTTATCTTAATAAACTCCACCAGTTTATCAATTTGAGTTAAATTGCATCATTTTTGAATATTAGAGATTTTTTAGCTTAAATATGAAAATTTACTAATTATGGAATTATATGTATTCAATATAACTCTTTTATTTCATGAATAGAATTTTCAATGAGATTAAAATGGATGAATTTTTTTTAGGATCCCATTGTTCATGGGCTTAAATTTCTTCAATAGAACGTAGTTATAATTAGAAATCTATGGGTGCCAAATAAATAAATCAATATAGAAAATATGTAGAGACCCAAAGATTGACGTACATTAACATTACATTACTTTTGTGGAATACTCAATACATAACAAAAACCAACACTCAAGAACAATAATAATTTGGTGTCTTTTGAAACTCGGAATATAATCTTCTAATAATGGGGAAATATCTTCAACATCTCCCATAAAGATCTTCCCTTTTTGATTTCTTACATGAAACCTTTCTTTATATCCTAAGGAAAAGAAAACATATAAAGGGTGAGCTCAAATGCTCAGTAAGGGTAAGCATGGTGAAAATAGAACAAACCATATACATTTTAACTTAAAAACATGACCATAATGTTTAAACATCAAAATCTTGAGAAATGGTATAAAACAAGGCAGTACATAAGTTACAGATCATAATGGAACATCAATCATGATAAAATAGCATGGGAATAAAACATTTAATTATGGAAAACCATTAAACACATGATTTGATTTCCATTGTTGCCAAGGCATTACTTCCAAGACCATCTTAGTGGACAAAGTCCCTTACTGGATCGAGTTCCCTCCTCGTTCAAGTCCTGTATCACTGAACCAGATTAACTTGTCATTCTAGCCACATCTATCTCATGAGATATAAATCTTTAACCAATGCATTGGAGGGATATATAGGTATCACCAATCTAATAATGAAATCATTCTAACGTGTGCCAAAACATAAACATAAATCATTCATCATAACCCAAATGATAAAATTGGTTTCATAAACATCACCCCATCATAACATAATCCATATTAAAAAATGGATATAATTTCATCATAAGAAATGTGAAACCATGTAAATAATAGAGACATTATAATTGAAACATAATCATACTAAATAATTTCATCTTAGATGCAAAATAGTTTTGAAAAAACACTTGAAATGAATTCTTTGAGGAAAATATCCATTCTTCTACAAAATCATTTTCTTTTCAAAAAATTCCATGAAATTTTAAAAGAAATGGATTTTGTTGAAAATTATCTTGAAATATTTTAGAGGAAGATTCATGAAATGAAGGCTTTGTGAAATAGTAAAAATCCGTTCATTCTGTATAAGTTAAAAAAATTCTCATACTTTTTCTGGAAAAGTCAAAAAGTACCACATATGGTGAAAAAATGATTCCTTACACACCATGTAGTAAAAGTCAAAAATGGGTACAAAGGATTTTAAATAAACATGAATCCATTTTTAGGAAACAAGGACATAGATGATAAATATAGCCCCAATAAATACTTACGAATAAGCAACCTCAGATAAAAACGAGATTGGAAAAGTTATCCCTTGCCTTATGTCTGATATGCTTCGTATGTATCCGAACCTCCTCTTCTTCGATGTGGCTCAACTTATCCTCCTCTTAGGGCACTATAGTATGTCTTTAAAGAAGTCCAGGACCTCTAGTATGTTTCTATGGAAGTGGAGAAGTTAAATGGGAATGGGTTGGCTGAGCATGAAGGCTCAAATGTATGTGAAGAGGAGAGGGAAGGAGGTGCCCTTATACAGGAGAGGAGAGAGGCACTTTTGGAAACCATAAAAATATTAATTAATAATAAAATTAAACTGCACATAAAAACCTCCAAAAATGACTCAATTCAAAGATGAGATGAGATATGGTTGTAATCTAATAAACCAATAAAATTTAGACATGTTATGTTTATTTTAAACCTTATCAACTTGATTTATCATTATTTAATCTATTTAATTTTATTTGTGGTTATAAAATTCTAAATTTTAAATTATTATAAAAAATTACTTACGTGGTGTGAATTTTCCATAATTAGATAATTTATGAAATTTTTTAACATATAAAATTTAATTTATAATTTTTAAATATTTTTGTGATTTTTAAACAATTTTATATTATGTTATTTTTATAAAATAACAATAGTGTCAATTTTGACACTATTCATTTATTTGAATTTAAATAAAATCCACACAGAAGATATGTTCTAACTAAAATATTTAATAGATTTATAACATGTCACATTTACTTATAAAATTAGTGGAGCACATTAAATAGTTTATATAATATTTATTTTTATATTTTTAAAACCATTTAATTGATATTACAATAAATAAAATAATTTCAACATCACTATTGTGTCACCTTTAATGATTAATATTTAATCACTAAAAATTATAAATAAATTCACAGGATGTATATAATTTTATTAGATTTTCGGATACAATTCATGTTCAATGTTTCATTAAGCTTATCACTAAATTAAAATTATTATACTTATAATATTTAAGAGGGTGACATGTTGACACATTCTTTGGTTTTAATAATAATTAAATTATTTTCACGTTCAAAAGTCCATAAAATAAATATATTCCGATACTTAGGTGATATGGGTCTACTTTTAGTCATCCAATAGAATTTTTTCTGGTGTTAGTGTATTTTATAATCTTATTTTTACCCTTAATTACCCGATTTACCTTTAACTACAGTAAATAAAAATTACCATAGTTACTATTCATAATATCAAAAAAATAAAAGTAACCTATTAACATAATTTGGACCCACTTAATTCAAATATGGAATCCATTTTTAAAAATTCAATTCACATTAGTTGTAGTAATTAATTTAAAATTAATCACGTTGTTAGGAGAACGGGATTTTAAAGTTAAAACATTGCCAAAGATTGAAATGTTTTTACTTATGAATTCAATGTAAAATTAATGGTAATGACATAAATTATATTAAATGGTAAAAATATATTCTATTTATACTTTAAAACTAATCAATATTATAATTCAACCATATAAATTATTGCGTTGAAAGAAGTTGTTTTTAATTAAAATATTGTGTGTTTTTACTATTTATTAAAATATGAAAGTTATCAGAATAATATGAAAATATTATCCAAAGTAAATTTTTATATCTTGATTCCAAAGAAGAATTTTTGTTTTCAAATTTAACTTATAAACATTTCAAAAACTAGATTTAAAGTTGGTGCACCATCAAAAGGCGACAAAACTACATTTTTTGAAAATTACTTATTTTACCAAAAAAATTATTTTGTTCTCATACCATGTTCTAGAAAATGTGTAAGATGATTCATAATGTTATAAAATTAAAAATTTAGTTAATAGTATTCATAATTTCTAGTTCATAATAATATTATTATAATTTAACGTTGTTTAGTGAAACCCGGTATTGCGTATTACACCCGCTCTCGAGGAAGGTCGTGATTGCGTGTAATGCTAACCAAGTCAGGGCTGTAGTGAAAGATCCCTTTGGTGTTCTGTATAACATAATCAAAACTTATTTCATTTATACATTAAACAAATTCTATACTTAATTTTGCGTAGAATAATTTCTACAAAACAAACTTGAAATTATGTGTAACATGAGCCAAGAATAGTGTTGTGTATACTGCAAGCTAATACGGTGTTGCGTATTGCACTAGCTAATTTTTGTGTAGCATACAACTCAATACATCAATGTAATTAAAAGAATATTTTTCATAAAATCTCAGGGTGTTACGTTCTACCCCCCTTAAAATGTATTTCTCCCTTGAAATTCGTTGGGTTATAAATGGTTTACTACTTGAAAGTTTCTTTAATAGAAACCCACATCGTAAAAAAATAATACCAAAACAAAACTTTAAAAACTAAATTATAAAACATAATAGCTACCCAAGTTAACTAATCAATAGGGTTTCCATATAGGAGAATGTAGGTGAAAATATTGAGATGGATGAGATATCTAACCATTAATATCTGATGGAGAGTGGTAGAGAACATGGCTATGGAAAATCCAACAATCACAAAGCCATAAATTTGTGATGATCTAAGGTACAATATGATTCATCAGATATGAGGGTACTAGGACAACATTTTTGGTCTTCAAGATCATTTCCCTAAATTTGATTAATTTTTTTCATAAGGATAAATACTTACCTATTTTTAGTGTAAAATCATCGTTGGTCATACCATGAACAATTTCCACTTCATCTCTATTTAATGAAATGAAGTTGAATTGGACATTCATGAAGTGTTATCATATCATCAGATAGAATGATAAGTCATCCCATCTGTTTCTATCACAAAAAGGTTGGAATAAGTTATTAAATATACACAAGTCCATCTATGGTGAGATTAATCGTATATGGTTTCTAAAATGGACTTATACTTCATCTATCATACCGCTTAATAAAATTAAACTAGTTTTTACTAACCAGGGACTTCTTGTTGGCCAGTGGTAGGCGATAAAGGCATTTCGTACTTCGGTTGTGGGTTCGATTCCCGTAACCTTGTCCAACGCGATGGGTTGTCGCCCGTCCCGCAGGTTGTTCCTTTTTCTAAAACTACATTATTATAACATTCCTGTAAAAATATTGAAAATAGTTCTAGCCTTAAACAATACTAACTTATGTTCAACATAATTCATTCCAATCTTTAGGCTTATCCAAAGTACTTCTTTCCAAACTCATAGTATAAAGAGAACGATTACTAAAAAGGTCATATAACAAGCACGTGAATACCATAATTTATCCCTCATATATCACGAGATATATCTTGTTGATCACATTCCAAACATGTGAATACCTCAATCTTGTATTTTCGTGAAAAATGAATACCCATTAAACCTTAGTGAAAACATGAATGCTGTCAAAAGTTAACACTTTCCACATACCAAAATCCCAAAATTATAGATACTCAAACCATGATATAACTTTGTCCTTAAATCATTAATGAGCTCACTAATACTATCAAACATTTCATTTTCTCCTTATCCCTTCATTATGCACATATCATCTTCTTTCCAACAATATCTCAATCACTTTTCATGGTTACCGGTACGATAAATTATTGAAAACCACAATAGACTAATACATAAATATTCCAATACTCCACGATACTATATACAACGTTATTTTGGAATCCCATTACATAATCACTTAATCATTCTACCACATCATTTTCATATTCAACATCAGTAATAGTGATCGCATGTGACTTCCCTTTGTCCTTTGAATTAAGAGGTTGATCATGTCGATCATCATTAACCCCTGGATTAGGGAATTTATTAGCATAATGCCCCATTTACTTGAACTTGAAGCATTTAAGTGTTGGTGGAGAATTCTCTATAGTCTTTTCTCTATTCACATCATTAGATACCTTTTTCACATTACTTCGACACTCAACTGCTTGATGACCTTATTTTCAACACTTAAAACATTTTCTAGTACCTTTTAGGCAATCTCCACCATGATTCTTTCCACACATTGATCATAAATAAACATTCATCTTCTTTTCCCCATTGTTCTGAGATTTCTCCTTGAACTCCATCTTTTGTTTTTTGTCAAAACCATGAGATGGATATGTAACACCAACTTCCAATTATACCTTGATAGCACAATGAAAAATTTCTTCATAGCTGCCGATGTATCTTATAGCTAATGCCCTTCGAAGACTTGGTTTTAAGCCACTGAAGAATCGATCAACTTTACATTCAGGTTGGATGATAAAGCCAGATGCATACCTTGCAAGCCTTGTAAAATTCACTTCGTATATACCAACATATTCATCATCCTTTTGCTTAATCTCATGGAACTCCTTTTCCATATTTTTTCGAAGAATACGAGGGAAGTACATATTAAAAAATAAGTTCTTGAACTCATCCCATTCCATGGATTCAATTTCATCTTGGGGCCTCATATTCTTAATTAGATTCCACCACTTGTATACTACACCTTCTAAACAGAAAATATCCAGAATAGATTTTTCATGTTTCGAGCAGCGAAGTATAGAAAATATCTTTTCAATGGTACTGATCCATTGTTCAGTAATAAGTGGATTATAAGTCCCATTAAAATAAGGTGTACGTTTCCTCATGAAGGACTCAATAGAATATTGGTCCCATCTCTGCTCATTTGAAAGTACATAATGATTCATAGCTTGTGTAAGTATAGAAATAAGATTTTTCACTCCACCTCCCATAACATTGGTTTTTTAGAAGGAAAATAATCTCATTTTCCATTACATTGATCAACACGGTTCCTTAGGGTTCCATCCATTGTCTAAAACCCAAAAATAATAGTGTGAGAGGCAAAAATAATGTTATGGAAAACAACATAATCCAGGGGATTACTTTCAATCTCTAACATCATAGGTTTAATCCTAGGTTATTCATGATCATTATCATAATTCTAGGACTCTAACCTATACTTCTAATTAACCTTTGGTACATCACTAGACATACCATAGAAATATCTCTAGGGATCTCACTAATGTTTTCACATCCAACTTTCCAAAGGTTGACTAAACCATTCCTCTAATACCAACTGTAGAGACCCAAATCTCTATGTACATGAAAGTTACATTACTTTTGCAGAATACATAATGCATAACAAAAACCAACACTAAAGGACCGTAATACTTTAGTGTCTTTGGAAACTCGGAATATAATCTTTAATCATGGTGAAAGATCTTCAACATCTCCCATAAAGATCTTCCCCTTTTGTTTTCTTACCTAAAACCTATCTTTATATCCTAGGGAAAATAAAACATATAAAGGGTGATATCAAATGCTCAGTAAGGGTAAGCATGGAGAAAATAAAACAAACCATATACATTTGAACTTAAAAACATGACCATAATTTTTAAACATCAAAATCTTGAAAATTGACATAAAACATGGTAGTACATAAGGCACAGATCATAATGGAACATCAATCATGATAAAATAGCATGGGAATAAAACATGTAATTGTGTAAAACCATTAAGCACATGATATGATATTCATAGTATCCAAGGAATTTCTGTCAGGACCATCTTAGTGGACAAAGTCCCTTACTAAATCGAGTTCACTCCTCATTCCAGTCATGTATCACTGAACCGGATTAACTTTTCATTCTAGCCTTGTTTATCTCAAAAGATATAAATCTTTACCCAATGCATTGGAAGGAGATATAGGTCCCACCTATCTCATAATTAAATCATTCTTATGTGTGCCACAACATAAACATAAATCATTCATCATAACCCAAAGAATAAAATTGGTTTCATAAACATCATACCATCATAACATAATCCATATAAAACAAATGGATATAATTTCTTCATAAGAAATTGGAAACCATGTAAATCATAGAGAAATTATACTTGAAACACAATCATACTAAATAATGTCATCTTAGATGGAAAATATTTTTGACAAAACACTTGAAATGAATTCTTGAGGAAAATATCCTTTCTTCTTCAAAATCATTTTCTTTTCAAAAAATGCCATGAAATTTTAAAAGAAAAGGATTTTGTTTGAAAATAAAAAAGAAATATTATGTGAGAATCTTCATGAAACTAAGGCTTTATGAAACTGTAAAAATATGTTCATGTCGTATAAGTTAAAAACATTCATCTCAAACTTTTTCCAGAAAAGTCAAAAAAGTACCTCGTATAGTAAAAAAAGATTCCTTACATACCATATAGTAAAAGTCAAAAATGGGTAAAAAGGACTTTAAAAAAACATGAAACCATTTTTATAAAATAAGGACATGGATGATAAATATAAACCCAGTAAATACTTACGAATAAACAACCTCATAGAAAAACGAGTTTGGAATAGTTATCCCTTACCTTTTGTCTGATATGCTTCGTATGTATCTGATCCTCCTCTTCTTCGATGCGGCTCATCTTATCCTGCACTTAGGAATCTAAAGTTGGTATTTAAAGAATACTAGGACCTCTAGTAGGATTCTATGGAAGTGGATAAGTGAAATGGGCAGGGGTTGGCCAAGCTTGAAGGCTCAAATGTGTGTGAAGAGGAGAGGGAAGGAGGTTCCCTTTTATAGGAGAGGAGAGGGTCACTTTTGGAAACCTTAAAAATAATAATTAATAATAAAATGAAATCCCACTTAAAAACCTCCAAAAATCACTCAATTCGAATATAAGATGAGATAGGGTTGTAATATCATCAACCAATAAAATTTAGGCATGTTTTAAGTTTATTTTAAACCATATCAAATTGATTTATCATTATTTAATCTATTTAAATTTATTTGTGGTAATAAAATTATAAATTATAAATTGTTATAAATAATTACTTATGTGGTGTGAATTTTCTATAATCGGATAATTTATGAAATTTTTGAACATATAAATTTTAATTTATAATTTTTAAATATTTTTGTGATTTTTATACAATTTTATATGATGTTATTTTTATAAAATAACAATAGTGTCAATTTTGACACTATTCATTTATTTGAATTTAAATAAAATCCACACATAAGATATGTTCGAACTAAAATATTTAATAGATTAATAAAATGTTATATATTTCTATAAAATTAGTGGAACACATTAAATAGTTCATATAATAATTATTTTAATATTTTTAAAGCCATTTAATTGATATTTCAATCAATAAAATAATATCAACATCACTATTATGTCACCTTTAATGATAATTATTTAATCCCTAAAAATTCTAAATAAATTCACATGATGTAGATAATTGTATTAGATTTTTGGAGACTATTCATGTTCAAATTTTCATGAATTTTATCACTAAATTAAAATTATTATACTTATAAGATTTAAGAGTCTGACATGTTGTCACTTTCTTTGGTTTTAATAATAATTAAATTATTTTTATGGTCAAAAGTCCATAAAATGAATCTATTACGATCCTTGGGTGATATGGGTCGACTCTTAGTCATCCTATAGAATTTTTGAAGGTTTTAGGGTATTTTTATAATCTTATTTTTACCCTTAATTACCTGATTTACCGTTAACTGCAGTAAATAAAAATTATCATAGTTACTATTCATAATATCAAAAAAAATAAAAATAACCAATTAACATAATCTGGACCCATTTAATTAAAATATGGAATCAATTTTTAAAAATTCAAAGCATATTACTTGCAGTAATTAATTTAAAATTAATCCCATTGTTAGGAAAATAGGTTTTTAAAGTTAAAACATTGCCAAAGATTGAAATGTTTTTACCTATGAATTCAATGTAAAATTAATGGTAATGACATACATTAAATTAAAGGTAATAATATATTATATTTATACTTTAAATCCATTCAATATTATAATTTAACCATATAAATTATTGCGATGAAAAAAGTTGTTTTTAATTAAAATATAGCGTGCTTTTACTATTTATTAAAATATGAAAGTTATCCGAATAATATGAAAATTTTATCCAAAGCAAATTATTATATCTGGATTCTGAATAAGAATTTTATTTTTTCAAATTTAACTTATAAACATGTCAAAAACTAGATTTAAAGTGGGTGCGCCATCAAAAGGTGGCAAAGCTGTATTTTTTGAAAAATACTTATTTTACCCGAAAAATTTATTTTGTTCTCGTACCATGTTCTCGAGAATGTGTAGGAAGATTCATAATGTTATAAAATTAAAAATTTAGTTAATACTTTTCATAACAGCTAGTTCATAATAATATTATAATAATATATCGTTGTTTAGTGAAACCATGTATTGCGTACTACACATGCTATCGAGGAAGGACGCGATTGTGGGTAATGCAAGCCAAGTCAAGGCTGTAGTGAAATATCTCTTTGGTGTTGTGTATAACATAATCAAAACATATTTCATTTATACATTAAACAAAATCTATACTTAATGTTGCATAGAATAATTTCTAGAAAACGAACTTGAAATTGTGTGTAACACCATCCAAGAATAGTGTTGTATATACTACAAGATAATACGGTGTTGCATATAGCACATGCTAATTTTAGTGTGGCGTACAACACAAGACATAAATGAAATTAAAAGAATATTTTTCATAAAATATCGAGGTGTTACAAAATCCTTTTTCGATGACAAAAATGAATATCCCTCATTAAATGAGGAACGTATCAGGATATAGGAAACCAAATAAAGTGATTCTAATTTGATATAATATTATAATGTAATTAATTTGGGGGAATTAAATTTATTGTATAAATTCACTCATTATCAGATATGTTTCTTGCTTTAAATTGGAGTAAGATGAAGAGTCTCTTTATCCAGAAGAAGGTATATTTCATAATATAATCATTAAATTTTATACTGTTGTCCAATGTTTTTGAAAATTTTTGGTAGACAACCAACACAATTAAAAACACTATGTATTAAGACCTCATCGAATGTTTCAGCCGGATGGTTGGATGAAACTATGAAAACTTATGACAGAAATATTATAGAGGAAAAAATTGTTTATTCTTCATATTCTATATTCGTTGTTTTATAATGGTATCATATTTCCCATTAATATAAAAACTCTTATAATAGAGTGTTAAAGTTTTGAGTGACTGGGAAAGGGGAGGTTTTATTTTTATTACTCTTGAGTTCTTGCACGTCACAGAATAAAATCCTTTCATTATTCAATTAATTTGGTTTTAATATTCTAATAGTTGTTTTTATTATCATGTATGATTATATTTAGTTTAATATTCTATTATTATTATTAAATTTTTCAATAATCATTATCTACTTCCACTTGGTTATATTTTATATAAAATATAATAGACCAGGCATTAGCGGTGAATTACTAAAAAATTATTAGTATGTGTAAGAGGGGTAGTTGACAGTATTGGTTTTTTTTAGATAAACAAGACCTGATCTGGTATTTCATAAGCCAATTTAGGATTTTGGATGTGACTCTCTAAAAAATTGTAAGTATGGTATAACAAGATATGATTTTGGAAATTTTTATTCTCACCATCTCCATTTTACCAGGGGGTGAGAGGAAGAGATTTTTCAATCTCACTTTAATAGACTTATTAAAATAAGATTATATAACATAAATCTAAGTTTAACATTTCAATTGAAAAAAAAACATGACCTGATCACCCTTATCATAACATTGTTTTTAATTACTTTCTTTATCAATAAATTTTAAATATTTTTCTACATTTCATTTTTTCAAAATAAAACAATTTCAGACGCACTCTTCATTCTCTAATTTAATGTGTCATGCCTGATTATTGTGAACCCCTATATATAGACAATATAGGTGTACCACTGTAATTTATTTCATATTAGGACATTATTTTCTTCAACACCCCATGATAGGCACATGTAATGGTTCTTCTAGATGAGGTCTATGTGTTAATATGGTTTTCTAATCAAGGTGGACTCTATCATTTCTAGTGAAGAATGTCATTGAGAATTGTAGGCTTCCAAGTATGGGTTTTTTGATTGTTGGTTCTCATAATAGATGGATTATTTTCCTTGGTGTTGTTGATTTATTTGGTCTGTGAATGGTTAACTATCCATATCTTCCATAATGAATCTTTGAATCCTATTTCTAGTTCTTTGGGTTCACCAATTAAGGTGATTCATCTACTACTATCATGTCCCTCTTTTCAGTCACCCATGGTTTTATTGAGATCGATCATTCGTGTTCTATTCAATGATGTTTATAGATCAAGGATGGGGTGTAGTTATTTTTATAATCAACTAATTATGTGGATGTTCAATAATTTTTATTGGAGTGTAGGTATATTATGCACATGGGAACATCCTTTCAATGACCAAATCTCACATGGCATGTAAAATAAATGATGGTGGTGGATAAGGATCATGATTTTCAACATACTATTTCATCTATGGGTGCCATATCTGAACCATTAAAGAAGATAGAGGAACATTAATTAATGGATGAAATCCATAGCAAGGCTGAGGGATTAGATCAAGGTTATTTTATAAGATATCATCCTAGCACAAAGGTTAATGGGGATTCTCTTATTATATATTGTTATGAATTCTTGGAACTAGATACTATTTTTACTTACATTTAGGGACAATCCTGAATGGGTGGATGCTTAGTCTATTTATATGGAATTCGTCATTGAAATATTTTATACATCTACAGTTCAAATGGGGGTTTTCTATCATAAAAAAGGGAATAAATCAAATGAATCCATTAGTAGATGAGGAGGTTTTTTAGAAATTAATGTAAGTGGAATCATGTTGATTCATGTATTTTTATTCAATCATATAAATATTCTCCATAAGTTTTGTATGCAAGTCCCCTAAAATATTGAATATGTTTAACATATACACAGTGATAGAGATCACGTTCAATCCATTGGGGTTTTCATATTAAATCTGGAATTCAAAATTCCAATGAAAATAAGTAATTTTTAATGGAATATAACATATCATTTTTTATCCTTCCAGGTTCACATCATTATAAAATGAATTTATGTTAAAGATGTTAAACATTTATATTATTATCACTATAAGAATGATTTATTTTTTATTCATTTGAACAAATAAGAGAAGGAATGATTGAATTAAATGATAACACTTCAGATTCAAAATGAAAATCATAGATTTTAAATCGTTGTAAAATTGATGTGAAAATTAAAATATTTCAACATGAATATTTATCCTTAATGATTATATAATGACTTTTTTCATACCAAACTCAATTTTAATGAACTTAGTTAGAAATAAGAAATATTTTCTCATAGATTTTGTTGTTAGAACGCATACATGATTTGAAATAATAGTTGTGTTACATGGTTTTTTGTAATCCTTGAAATGGGTTTACATTAAAATATTAATTTACAAAAAATAAACACAAAAATAAAAAATTAATTCTGTAAATATCATTTTATATTAATATTTAGTTTATTGAATCTATATAAATGATGTTAATTATTGATTCAAAGTTATGATTTTTTCAAAATTATTTTTCACAAAGTGGTTATTGGGATATATTCATCCACAATATAGGTTTAACAAAAAATAAATATTCATTTATTATTTTACATAGTTAAAAAAATTAATGATAAACATGGTCAAATCCTTGACTTTTGGAGAATATAAAAAGAGGGTCAAGGGGGATATCTACACTACTAAAATTAGATGGAAATATCACATTTCATTCAATTTCCTCTATCATTGAAAAAAATTATTCCCTAAAAAATATATATAATAGTGATATATTCTAGGTTGGTTGATTTAATGATATTTATTGATTGAAATTTGTACATATATTAATTAATTTTTATCAAAAATATTGTTTATTTTTCTTGCAGTCTATATTAAAGTTGTGTGTTTTTAGAGACCCATGATATGTACCAAGATAACATATAGGGGGTGGAAAAATTAGTGTTCTAGGATATTTATACAATTAAAGAATATTTTAACTCATTTATAGTGACTAATAAATATTAATCCACACATTACTCCTATAATGAGAATTGATGCATCAATAAATCAACATTGGTGATTGTATAAGGTTTTGTACTCTATGTGAGTAGATAGTCAATAGTGTTTTGTGGGTTCAATACCACATTATATTATTTATATGATTTTTATCAAGAATAATCCAAGTGGGTAAGGAGATATCCTTGGACCCTTACAATTTATCTCATTGTTTGTGCTACACTCTATTATATTTATAACTATGATACTAATTAAATAATAGAATATTATATAGATATATTATATGATCATTGGACAATAATTAATCTAATTATTCTTAATTTATTTACCTTTACTTAGGTATTTTTATCTCCTTTAATCATTTTTCGTTTATATTTCATTAATTAATAAATATAACTGACAAGAATAGATACAAATGTATCTATTTTTTAAACCTTCCCCTTTCTTAAAGAAAATTTCTCAAAAAAATTTCATAAAAATTCCAATCATGACCAATAACGTTTCAATATAATTTGGGATTCCTTCAACCAAATAGTTTTGGGCCAACACATTATGTAAACTCATATCTGCCTCTTTGTATTCCATATGATATTGTTTAGCATCATAGATATAAAATAACTATGGTATGGTGTTGCATTCCTAAACATCATAATGATCATACATGAATCTATCAAAAATATTTTAGGCCTTGTCCACAAATTTAATAACAAAATCCATTAAAATAAAACAAAGAGTTGTAAGTGGCATCTTTTAATATATTAAATAAAATAAATTTCGATTTAAATGATGTATCAGAAATAAATATCAATATCTATTATATATATATTTTAAGAATAATTAAATAATAAATATTGACAACATAGTTGATATATATGTATCAAAGATAAAATAAAATAAATATAGAGGCCTCTAACTCAACTAAATGCACTATATATTACTGAATCCTTGATCTCTACAACAATAATCATCTTGATTCATAAGTATATCTTCATGATGATAATTATACCTGAAATTAAACATATGTTTAATCCCTCTTCATCAAAAACCATTTTTTGAATGACCTAATAGGATCCATCCACTCATTGAGACTCACTATGTGTTACAGGTTAAGTGGATGCATGTGTAATTATATGATTTTAATCACTAAACAAATATGGAATCATAACCCATGCTTTCTCATGGAAATCCGTACTGACATACCATTATGGAAAACAAAAAAAAATATGTAACCTAGTACTACCCAACTATATATAGGTCCCACCTTCCCTTCACTGATTACTTGTATACCCCAACACCCAAATGAGGTATAATAAATAACCACTATTCCCTCATCAAATGAAATTCTCAAGAAATCACACCTAATATTCACAATGAATCATTCAACATAGTCCCACTTGTACCAATAATTATCTCTCCACCTATAAATTAAAGCCTATAATATCATGAGATATATATTTTAGATCATTAATAATGAAAATGTTCAATTAAATAGTACCCAACCTGTATATTAATCATTAAATAATTGTGAAAATAAAAAAAAAATTCAATGGGATCCCTAAAAATTTGATATTAATTTAAAAAAATCTCTTGATGAATCAACTACCAAATTATAAATGGACTCTAAACACATGTCGTAATAATAATATTTATTGTGTCTTTTCCTATCTTATATTTGTGGATATTTTACATTGTTACATTTATCACATATCAAAATAGGGATATATCC
This sequence comes from Viscum album, assembly GCA_963277665.1. NCBI lineage: Eukaryota > Viridiplantae > Streptophyta > Magnoliopsida > Santalales > Viscaceae > Viscum > Viscum album. Next base: position 1,802,386,681 of record OY728125.1, read on the forward strand.
CTCTCTAAAATCGTGTAGCATGGCCTCTGCACCTTTATCTTTTAAATATTTTATCTGTATCATCATCCTATGTGGGTTCCCGGATATGGTCAAAATATTATTGAATCCTTAGTGAAGGGTCATCTTTCCTATTAAAATGAAAAGATATTTCACTCACCTAGGTATCAACCACCATCTCACCTAGAGCCCAATTATCTTCATTAAAGTGTTTGGTTCTCCCTAATAACAAATGTATCAATTTTAATTTAGAAAATCAATGAACATGGAAAATAGATACATAAAAATTATTAATTCTCTACAAACTCAATTCAATACTGAAGTAAATACTAAAAATCACCTCTCATAGGGGTCATTTCTATGTTATGTGGTCTCTCACACAAGAATCACTGCCTTACCGGAAAGATGCACAACCTGAAGGAACCTTAATTTTAGAGAAAGCATGAAAAATATGAAATTTAAAATTCTAGCTCTGAATTCATGTTAAAATCATTTAATCCAGAAACCCACCATCCAAAATTTCTCAATGGATCATAGATTATTCAATTTTTCATGAAAAATAAAATCAAATGAAATCGTAGATGCTATCATTTTCCATTGAAATCGTTCCTTTAATTTGTCCACTATCAGTATCATGTATCAATATCTCCATACTATGGTTCCCCCAGATTGTTCACAAAGACACCGAAGTCTCATGATCATTGATATTTTAGTCCCAGATTCTAGTATCTGAAATTAAATATCATTACAAAATCCCATTTATTTCCTAAAGAACACCAACTTGATCAAGAAAGAGGGATATATCCAACCTTTTTCATTTATCAGATTCTCACTCTATGATTTTAAGAGGAGATAATTGGATATGTTCTTTCTATCTACCTCTACATTCGTTAAAATGGAGGATCATAACATTCTCATGTCTACAAATAGATTTTATTCTAAGGACATGGTTAAAAGATATATTTGTCCACTTGAAAGTAATAACCTTCATTTTAGACACTTGTTTTCACTAACAACGTAATTAAAATTTTCATAAATATCATTAACGTATTATCACCCACTAGGAACACTTTAATATGATACATTTTAGTATGAAAACCAATAACTTATCCACTAATCACCCCAAATAATTTAAAAAACATTTTGAAAAATCATTTAAACTATTGTATCTTCTTTAATTCACTATTATGATCGAATAACATGTGTATACCATGATAAATAAGTTGAATAATCATTATTATCAACTTGAATAACATAATGTAATTTATATAAGTGTAACTTATCATAGTCATACATTCACCATCTCACAAACATGGGTCCTAATATATCCTAAACTCATATTCATCTAAATAGGTAGAACTTTTGGATACATGTACGATGTGATCCTCAATCCCCTTATCTAAATAGTAGTGATCACCACCCATTGACTAAGAGAAGAGTCTATAAACCCATCATGTTGTATATGGAGATAAGGGATTTTATAGCTATTAATACCTCCTATGAAAATGTTTTGTATAATATAATCTTCTTATCTCACAATTTCTCATACATCAAGATGCACACTTGTGTCACCATCATTTTGTTGATTTTTATATTTCATTACCTTTTTAAATTGAACTATCTTAGTATACTATGGAAACATATTTCATGATGGTAGTACCATCCTAGTCATACTAGGAAATGATATTTCTCTTCATTAACTCAGATGTGAAAAAATATATCTTGATCATTCTATCAATTTCATAACACCAAAGATGCACCCAAAAAAAGATACATCTCCATGATATCAATGTCCTGGTTTTTTTACTCATCGAAGAACATGATAAAATAGATCAAATTGATTATTCAGTCAATACAAGAGACCAAAACACATTTTCATATATAGGAACAAAAAATGACACCTAATATAATTGGTGCTTCTACTTGATAGTTAGTCCCCGGAATGTCATCCACTTGAGATCAGTAGGTGTGAACACCATGAGAAGATGACTCAATTCTTATGAGCCCCAAAAACCTAATAGTTACAAATAATAAGTGTCTTATAAGTATTATATATCATGAATATATGATATGTATTTAATATTATTATCATTGTATCTCTACATTCAAATTATAGGTGAGAGCCTCTATAAAATTTTGATACAACAAATTGTCTAAGGAAATTACATTATGAAAAGTTGATATAGAAGTCTCAACACTATTATGGTAAGAATAAACAAATTTATATATCAAACTACATAAATATAATGGTAATCAAGGTATATAATGTTGTTGGGTTCTAGGAATCCACTCACAACACTCCCACATATAGTATAACCAGCTTCATATACATATTTACTAGAAATATCTCACATGAGTATAATGATTCTACTCAAATAGGAAATTGTTCAGGGTCATCTAAATTATCTTTTTTAGATACTCTTCTAATTGTGGCTTCACCTACCTGAGTAAAATCCACCAAGATATGAAGATTACAAAATAGATTATATTCCCTCTGGTGTTATCTGGAATATATGGAAAGAACCATTGATGTAGTATTAATATAGAATAAATTAATAGGGTATACACTATTCGGTAAAACACTAAGGTTATTAACAAAAATGTGTATCTAAACTACTTTCATAGATTAATTATAAGTCATTATATACTCAAATTCTACTATAGACTCAATAACCACAAACTATTTCATGCTTCTCCGTCTCATAATACCACCATTTAGGGAAAAGATTAACTGAATATGATTTCCAATCATCCTGATCTAGCTGAAATATTACACCACTGTAACACCGCACAACTAGTTCCACATCTCATATATAGACCTGGGGTATATCCTATATTTGTCTTGATTAATTTAGGATGGTTTTTACAGCTACCCAATGTAGTTCTCAAAGATTATCTTGAAATAATCCAACTAAGATTAAAGAAATTTCAACCTAAAACTTCTTGTATAGTATGATACACATGATAGATCCCTTTGCTAAAGCATAAGGGATTCTACACATTTATTCAATCTCCACTAGTTTCTGTGGACATATCTTCTTATAGAGATTAATAGTATGTAATATTGGAAACAAAACTCCCTTTTATTGTTGAATATTTTATATTTTGTGTAAAATATAAATATTTATAATTTTAAATATCCCATGAAGCCTCTGATATCTATCCCTATTGATCTTGATCCCTAGAATGTAGGCCTCCTAAACTATGTATTTCCAGGAGAATCATTTATTTAACAATGTATTCACTGACAATAAGACTTCTAGTTCGTTTCCCCTTAACAATATTTTGTCAACATAAAATACTAGGAAAATTATGGCCCTATGACTAACCTTATTATGGAAAAATTGGTTCATTTTCAGTCATAATGAAAAAAATGTCTCTAATGGACTGATCATAATGAACATTCAATAAACATGATTCTGATTTCCCCAAAAATCTAAACATGATTTTCTTATCCAGACTCTATTAAATAATTCATGGATTATTTCAATTTATCTTCATGGTTTCTATATACTTATTTCTTATAGGTTAGAGGTTTATTATTCTCTCCGAGTAATGTGTTATCTAAATATATGACAAGAGAACTATATATATTTGGTTCTCTAACCTATCGAGTATAATTATGCATCAATTATGTCTAGGGAACATCTTCTTCTCCTTCTATCTCATATAAATTATTCCTATTCAAAATATAGTGCATATATAACATCAATGTTATAAAAATCAATCCTTATCCCACTATTTCCTTAAAAAAAGTTAACCTGTTATAAATGTAGCATTTATTTCTATAATAACTTCTCTATGTCAAAGGATATATATGTAATATACTTTATTATCCTTAGGATAACATATAATGATTCCCTTCATGCTCTAAGATAATAATTTTTCTATAGTTATTGTCTTTAAAAAAGTATAATATCTAAATACACGTACATGTGATAGACAAATAATATTTTTATACCAAAAATCATAAGTAAATCATCTGAGGCTTTAGTTGATACTCAATTTAGTATACATGTTTTATTCTATAGTATATATCCCCAAAAGGATAAAGGAATAGTTTCATAAAACTTCATCAATATGACCATAACAAGTAGGTTTTGCATCCTTTTTTCATTGAAATTATTCCACTGAGCTGTATAAAGAGGAGTATGTTGGGAAACTATCTCAAACACCTTAAAATGATCAAGGAATTATTGGTTAAGTCATTATCCACTAGGATCTAATTAGTGTTTCTTAATATTCATACCATGATGATTATATATTTAATTCTAATATTCTGTAAACATGTTTAAAGAATCTGAATTATACTGCATTATTTAGATATATTCATGTCCATAATAATCATATATAAAACTAAGATGTATGAAAACCCACCCCTTTTATTTTTCTCTAAATAGACGACCTGCATTAGTATGAGCTAATTTAAATAGCTCATTTTCTCTGACTCATTCTCCACTAAAAGAAGTTTTGGTCATTTAACCATGAACATAATCATGACATACATCCAAGAGTTTTAACATAAAGGTGTCTAAATACAATATTTGATGTATTTTTCTTAAATACTTTTCATTTACACAACCTAGTATAATGTTCAATAAGTAATTATTATATGATTCATTATCATTGGATTTATCATTGATTTCAAAAACATTATATTCTATTTTAGGTGTATACACCCCATTATAAAGGTACACAACATAAAAACAAAACTTTTCCTTATATATAAGACAAATTTTATTTCCATACAAGAAATAAAAACTCACAGTGTCTGAAATCAACACTGAGATTATGTTTCTAGTAATATATAGTATATAATAATAATGAATCATCATAAGAACTATTCAAGTAGAAATAGTAAGATGATAATATCCCATTACTAATTCTTCAATTATATCACAATTTTCAACTAGAAGTACCTCCTCATATTTTCTAATCTTGTTGAAATAAAATTGATACCAATATTTGAATACAAATGTGTGAGCCACGTGTAGTATTCAATACCATTCATATAGAAATGGGCATATTGTATTCAATGAAAATTTACCTAATGTAGAAGCATCAAATTACTTATTTTTCCTATCTATGTAATTCATATTACAGTGGCCTTTTTTCTACAGGAAACGTATACTACCTCCATGTCATTTCTCTCCACCCAAATGTTTTGGCTTCACAAAAGTGTGGTGAATTGCTGCCTTTGAAATAGACATATCCCTTAAAAAATAGCCTCACCTTTCCTTCTATTGTTAAGTATAAGGACCAATAAATTGGAATTCATCATATACATATTTTATTTGTTAACTAAAGCCAAAAAATCTGGGAAGGTTTTATTCATTCTACTTACATAATAATTAATAATTAAATTTGGAAATATATGTGGTAAATAAAAAATAATGAAATCAGTTTATAGTTTTTTTTTTCAATTTTAACCAATGGGACTCTGATGCCTAAATTTCCATAGTCAACTTGAGTATATGAGGTCATTTATGACTAACTTATTCTAGATTCAATCTAAAAAATTGAATAGATAACTCATATATTTATTACAAAGCTGCATTATTTTACTACACATGGAGCTAAAATAACATTTGAAAATCATCTATATCCACTCGTATTTTTTGAAACTCACTCGATATAAATAAAAATATGATGCCCTTAACATCATGTTGTTCACATATATTCTTATTTTATTTATCTTTCTCTGCCTTGTTTTCTCCCTGAGGATTCTCAATGGGATGTGTGGATTCCAATAAATAAATCATTCTATCTTGGTCTAGGACTATATAAAAGTTCATAAACTACTAATGGATGTTATTTATTGTTAAGATTTTCAATTTATTTGATATTGGTCATAGTAAAATTGAATTGGTGTTAGATTCAATTTGACCTAAAACATGTAAAATTAGTACTTTATCTTGTCCACTAGTAAACAATTTCATATTCTTATTTTTAAATTCCTCCAAATATTTTATCAAATCCAAGTATCCCTAAACTACTTGATTTGGAACCCCAGCTTCTTGAGTATTCTAATTTTAAGATTCTCTAAAAGTGTCCTCATATTTAGATCTATGAAATCAAAACTACTCTGAGAGTCTAATATTGTATTTTTTTGCTATCCAATTGCATTTTCTTGTCAGTCCTTAATTTTTTAGTGGAGTTCATCATCTATAAATAATTACTTTATGTTTATCAATGATTTTCTTATAAATTTGTAACTAGTTAGATATGGATACTTCTTTGCTTAAAAATTTAGTTAAGTTGAACCACCTAACTCAAAAGAGATCTCTGATAATAAGAGATACACTAAAATATAGCTAATGAGTACATTAAACAATCAATTGTTTCTAGATTCATGTAATGGAAGACATCTTTTTACATAATATTTTATTTAAGGGATTAATTAATTGTATCTTAGTTAATGGAATAATTTTCTATTTAACATGATTTCTCTATGTGATTTCACTAAAATTATAAACATTATTTTAATTGAAACATTCACCATATTCGTTAATTTAATCTAATCATGAATGATTATTGTAATAGTATTTGACTAAACATAAAAAATAAACACTCAAAAATAATAAACCACGTATATGAAAAAATAAATAAATAATGAAATGATATTGAGTTGCTAACTGTTGGTTAATCCATCGGGAAAATAATGGATTAGCTGATACCATAAAAAAATTCATTAATTAAATACTTGACTTGAATTTTAGTTCCCACAACTCCCTTATACTTTAGTTTTTTATTTTACGCTAAATCTAGACAGAAAATATGTCGCCAAAACCTCCTCCATTATTTATAATATATACTCGCATGATGATGATGATAACTCTAGTTGTTACAATTAATTTTATTTCCTAAATATGTACTCACATTCCCAGAATCAAATTATAGATAGATTAATGATTCATAGATCATAAAAATAAAATAATTGTTACAATTTAAAATAACATAATTTAAATAATTATATTAAATAAATCATATAAAATTCGATCTCATCTCATGTATAATCATTATGAAATTATACCACAGGAGAAAAAGTAAATTTTTTAAAATTTAAATTGAGTGTATTTTTAATGTTTTAAATTAAAAAAAAATATTTTATTATTAATATGTCCCACTAGGTGGGAAATGATTTTATTAAATCATATATAATTAAATTTAATTTTTGAATTTTTTATGAATATTTTTGGGTCAAATTGGAACTAGAGAAGATCTATGGATATTAATTTAAGACTTTTGAAAAGGTTAATGGGTATCTCGGGTTCGATCCGGGTAATATAGTTATGGGCCAAGTCTAATAGGGGAATCTATTTATGGGAGTATATATATATATATATTATAATAGTATAAACATTATATATTATATTCTATAATATATATATATATATATATAATTTTTCAAATAAGCACCCTCCATATAAATGGGGAGTCCCAACAAGTCGGTGCACCATAAATTAGTCATCGAATACCCCATTTTTTAATTTTTTAAATAAATCATATCCTTCCAATTAGAATGATATAAATATTTTCTTTATTTTTATATATTTTAATTATGTATTGACCATGAATCCATTAAGTAGACTTACTAACCCATATGGATACTAGTATTTATGGATAAATTAAAATACATTTGTATCATTCCCTGTCCAAAAATACATAACACTAATATCATTAAAAGATGAAGGAAAAATAAATATGTAAACCCCTTCAAATTAAAACCCTAAAACTTTTCCATCTTTCATTAATCATATATTATACATATGTTATCATATTTAGGTTTCATTAGTTACATCAGGACCATATTGAATTCAATATTTAAAATCATCACACATTTAATTGTAATTTTGATGCTCTCTATTTTAATAGTTACATGATTCCACTAATAACAATCGATTGAACTCCTGGTGAAGTGAAATCATGAAGATACAAAATTTAAACTCTGGATTTAGAATCATTTTAAAAATAAAAAATAAAAAAAATCTCATTTTTTGGTATTTCCCAAAGGATCACAAGTTAAAAAAATTAATTATATACAATTAAATCAAATAAAATCATAAATGGTACCTTTCCCATTTGAAAATTTCATTTTTATTCACTGACTACTCGGGCATCATGGCACAAAGTGGTCATGCCAAGAATTCTCTAGATAATCCACACATATACCACAAATCCATGACCAAAAAACATCAATTATATTTTACTATCATGTTATATCAAATTGATTTATGATGTCCCTTTAATTATGTGATGAACATGGACTCAATTAGGATAGTATGATCATTTAAATCTTATTATTTCTTTGTATTATCATTAAAAGAGCTTGATAGGAGATAAGTGTAGAGATTATCTATATAATTTCAACCAAATTATATATCATACTATTCAAGAGAATAAAATTATCTTTTATAATAATGTTTTATATCTCAAAATTTCACTTTTATCCATGGAATCTAATAACATTATGTTTAGAAACATGTTCACACCTATGAGTTAATTAAACTTGTAATAAATTTCACAAAAAATTTATCACTTTATTGTAACAATTTATAGTTTTATGTTATTAAAAACAATTAACTCACCCTTATGCTCCATAAATATTTCAATAAACCTTTATCTTCATATGTTCGTTGTAAAAATTATATTTCCTCGTATTCTCTTTTACGGTAAAACAACTTGTGAATATCCTGAGAAATAAATTCAATCATCATTATTATAAACATGATTAATATAATTGAATTATTTTAAATATAATTAATTAAACATACAAATTATATGACCACCATACATGAGGAAAACTTTGTCAAAAACTCATATTTATCTGAATAGGTGGAACTTCTAGATACACTTATTGTATAACCATATAGGTCCTTATCTCAATAACAGTGAGTCCAACCTAAAATAATTGTGGATCTTAGTAAGCCATCTTGTCCCATAAAGAGATAAATAATACAATATCCATGACATTCATCTATGAACATGTTTTATGTAATACAATCTCATTGTCTCTCTATATGTCCTAAAGAAGGATCCATACTTTTATCATAATCCTGTTAATGAATTATATATTACAATAAATTACCAAATCAACTTACTTTATTGTATCATGTCGATGTATTTTATGAATGTATAACCATCCTAGTCAACTTGAGACCACTATATATCTCTTCCTAAATTTATTATTTAACATTTATATATTGATCATTCAACTAATGTCATACCACCAAAGTTGAATGAAACACAACCAACCTCACAACAATCTCAATGTAATGTTTTATTCCATACATCAATGTACTTAATAAAATGGTACACATTGATAAAAAAATAATTTCAAGATACCAATGAACAACTTTATATATAGAAAAATCCAATGACACCTAAAACATGTGATGTTACTATTGGAATCCTAGTCCTTATGATCTCATCCACTAAAGGTTGGCAAGTATGAACATCATGAGAAGAGATCTAAATATATAGCCCCCCCCCCCCAACACCTGATATTTAAACGTCATCTATATCCCATATATATAGTGTATATAGGCTATAGTTTATATAAATATGATTAATATCATAGTTCATATAATTTATCATTACATCTTGGAACTACAATAAAATCCGGATACAAATATTATTTAAAATAAATCTCCATGTAAAGAGTTAACGCAGAAGTACAAATATTATTATGGTAAGAATAAAAAAATTACATATCAAACAATATATATGTAAATATAATAAAATTATATAAAGGAGTTGGGTATAGGGAACCCACTCACAACATGATCAATGTCTTCCAAACTATAATAATCCAAAATAGTATGGAGTGGATCAACTCTCTGCATGCCCATCTTAAACAAGAGGTAAACCACACACTCCCTCTATTCAGTAATACTAAGGAGGGAAACCAATCTCTTAATAGTTAAAAATAATAATACTACTCATGTAATCCACTCTCTTATCCCCAAAATCCCTTCCCATGTCATGGATTTTTCACAATACTAGAACTATCTGCCTCCTCTATTTTTAATGAAAATATAGATGGAATACCAAAAATTGAATCAAGAGGAAAAACTTCCATCAATTATGCCAACCAATATAAAAAGGGGTGATAGTGATTGGTCTCATGAATTCATCAATCCACATAGGGAAGCTCGTAATATCCCAAGGTCATCCCATGGAATAACCACAACCATAGTGTTGACACCCTTTAAAAACTCACAAAGGATTCATGAATAAGCCCTATGTAGTTGGGAACCTGAGATTTTATGATTCACTCCGATATGAGAGGGTATCCCATAGATCCTATAGACATTCACTAAAACGAAAAATAAATTCTAAATAACCCAACATTAAAGGAAAGGTTTCACATATGGTTCCTATGTTATCATGTATCCATATATAATAGAAGATGGAATACAAGAAAATCATTCATTAAATGGATTATATAAAAACAAAAAATTAATGAAAATTGTGTTTTAATTTTAAAATTATAATAAAAAACATTGTAATTACATTTTTTATTCATTATTAAAATACATTGGTCAAATTACATTGTTTATAAATCATTTAATTGGTATTAAATTATGAATTACACACCCTATTCGTTTTCCAATCATCTATGAAAACTTCTTTAGAAAACCATTTATCATGTTTTGGAATATTTTTTAAATACATTCATTGATTTAAAATCATTACCTTGAAATATTAATTCAAGTAATTAACCATTTAAATATAAATTAAATGTTTAAATTATTATTTTTAGGAAAAATAAGGATAAAAATCATCATGGATAATCTTTTGAGCCTTAAAATAGATTATTGACACTCATTACACAGAAGAGCCACCCAAAAAACAATACAACGTGATTTTTGGTCACTTGATGATTATTAGGGTTATTTACGTCCATCCCACTTATGGGTGATATCATATCCTATAATATTGTCAAGGATAATATTAATAATCACACAAAAAACGAAACTATCATGATATTAAATACATATCTAGTAATTACCACACACAATTGGTAAATGAAACCTATGTTGATTATAAATCCATTTAATAATATAATATTATTCTAGTAGTCCATGACCCTATATGTACATATCTTATCAAAAATAACTATTTTATTAATGACCAATTCACTTAATATAAAATTATATAATCAAAATAATCATAAAAATACACACAAAGTGGTGTGATGAAACCAAAATTTTGAGCAATACAGTATAATATAGTCTCAAAATACACTTTATTCTACAAACAACTTGATGATTAATGTCACCCAATTTTTCCATAATCATAATGAAAAATAACTATTCATGATACCTCAAGTGAAATAACATGTGACTAGGAGAAATCACTCATATTGGTCTTCCTTTTGTTGCTACTGATGAAATCCTTATATTATTGAAGTGATCCTACCACACTGTAATGGAATTATAATTTAAAATCCCTAACCCCTTTGGATAGAATCTATAAGAAATAACGAGGTATGAAAAGGAAGAAAGACGGAGGACTCTTCCTCAAACTAATGTGATGAATCAATCCTAGACAATCCATATTGTGTGAGAAAGAAAATGAGTGGATGGTAGGCCTACCGTTATCATAAATATTACCATGGAGGAAATAATGAGTTGGTTTCTTATGGGAAAATTAAAAATACGTATTTTCCGTATTTCTAAGAAAAAAGGACTAGGAACTGTCATATGCTTGGTGGCACTACACCAATGACCTGATGTTCTACTCATTACCCATTGTTAATCCCCCAACTAATTTATGGCTTGAATAGTGGGGTATCACCAATTGACACTTCCATGTATACCTATTAGAATCTCAAGCATATTCTATGGATTATCCAACCATTATCTAAATACTATTTTATTAATTAACATATGATATATTATTAATGTATGTTCTAACCATATTAACATCTATAAAACATCTATCTTCCACATTTATAATCATGTAATGAATCACTTTATTCTGTTTCAAATTCAACCATAAAAAATCACCCCTGATCTAGCCCTACTTGAGCTTGACCATTCTTTGGATTCATTAAAACCCAATGACATGGGTCCTTAAAAACTCTATAGCATAAATAATTTTATCCTCACAAATCATTACCAGTCTCTACATTATATATCCTATCAAGTTATAGTCATTAAAAAATTCTAGAATCTTTATGTTCTACCAAAAAACTCTTATTATGCTTCAACTATATGAATTAAACTCCAAAGAAAATTATTGAACAAGAGAAATATTAACCACTCAATGTGAATCAAATAAATTCTTAATGACTTAAATCATATCATTCATATCACGAAATTAACATATGCACTTGTGAATACCAAAACACAGATGAACTAACAAATCCCAACATTTTGATGATCTCCTCGATAAATATATTATACTAAAATAATGTTTCACCAAATGGAACTCAATACCTTAGTAATATCCTTCCAATAAAAAATTAAATTGGTTCAAGACATTAAACCATTATTTCACATAAATGGTTACCAGAGATCTACTTTAGAATGCTATCATCTAAAACTAATCACATGGATCTCTCAATTGGATAATTGTACAGATCATAAAACATGAAATTTAAAACATTTATATCATACCATATTCAAACCCAAAAACCAATAATGTTTGATTATTCCTACACTAACTATAAAATTTAAAAAATCAATCAATTCTTTTAATCATATCCAATAATGACCTAGTTTTCCAAAAAATACTTTATATCGAAGGGGTTTCTATTAAAACAAAAAAATTATGTTTCTATCATAGATTTTATTTTCCATAGAAATATATATTTCTTTGGAAACTAATTTTTAAATCCAAATATAAAATCATTCCATTAAATTTTCTATAAACCATAATATCCCAAAAAATCAATCGTACTACTTATTTTCTATGAACCCATTTTTTAAAACCATTTATGAAGATTTTATAATGGTAAAAAACTAATATTTTAACTAGGTTCTTATCAAAAATATATTTCATTTTAAACAATCATATTAATGAAATTTTTTATGTGAAATAATCTTGTAAGATTTTTTTATGAACTCATTTTTCCATTTTCTATGTTCTTCATTTAAAAGATACAAAAAAACCATTACCCTATGACAACTAAATTACCATAATCAATCAAGAAATTCCATTGATTAAAATAATTCGAGACATCCCTAATAATATATTAGAGAAATAATTGAATATATATTAACTAATATTAATTAATAACTAACTTTTTCAGAAAAAAATTCAATATATACCACCCAAATGTGTCTCTGACATGCCAAAAGAATACTATTAAAATTATGACACAATAATGCATATTACATCTCCCAGTAGATCCTTATAAAAAAAAGTATGATTATTTCATATCATAGAATTCCCAGACTAAGGCTATATTTATCCTAGAGTATTATTCTAAACAATATAATCCCCTAGAAAAATTGGTTTCAATAGTATCTATGCTATCTAGGCATGCACATAATCTTCCTTCCAAGTCCCAATACCCTATATTTTCCTATAACTAAAATTTTCTAAACTAAAATTGTGCTTTTTTACAATTTTATAACTTCTCAATGTTCACCACAAGAATAAAACATAAACCAGTATACATCATCGATGTATGTGTTCCTCCCTGAATGCTATATTCTATTCACTTTTTGTGAAGGTCTAAAAGAATCATTGATAGAATATTCTATTATTTTTCCAAATAAATTTACTTATAATGGAAAATTAAAAGGGCATAGTGGGATCCTACACAACCATAAAAGCTGGACCAAAACACACCAAACAACACAAAATTATTAATTAAGAAATAAAATAAAATTTAAAATACAAAAAATAAGGGGTTATCTAGAAAGCATGATGTCTGCATCATATATCTTGAAAGACATCACTTTGCATGATCCTTGTGCCACCCTGAGTTTAATTTCCCAATACAAATCTCATATACTAATTATTTCCTCCTATAAAACCCTTTATATCCTAATATTATCATATCCCATTAAAATAACTACCATATTCATTGGAAACACCATCATCTGTCATCGCCAGACTAGTGGGACAGTCCTAGAAGGAACTATTCCAAATGAACACCACCATCAATCATTATCATTAAACTTCAATGAACACTACACCTAGAGCTCTAACTTTGAAATCATTTATCTATACCACCCATATCCGTTTAATGTGAACAAAATACCCATAGAATGAATAATAAGGATGAAACTAAGAAATCATCAATGAACTCTGATGAGAGAGAAGAAAGTATTATTGTTGGAATAAATATAAATTTAAACATAGAACCCATAACCAAAAGACCATAATTTTTTATATTATTGAACTAATTTAATTCATTGATAAGTTTACTAAAAGACTCCAATACACCATAACACAATATCACCTTACACAGCATCATCCCCACCACATAGAAGACATGAAAAATTATTTATAAAGAAATATCCTTTGAAACCCTTATAGAATATAACCATAAGAAAAATATGAAAAAAAACTTGAGAATAACATTAGGAATGGGTGTTTCTATATTCCAAGACCTCCAATGAAGGGACGTAATAATAATAACAATAGGTCACCAAAGGGAGATACAATACAAATATGCATCACATTCACTAAATCCTCAACCAATGTATCCACCGAAATTGTTACAAAAAAACATTGAATACCATCATGTCTTAGAAATATGGGCTCAACCATATTGAATAAAGAAACGAGATCATGTATAAAACTTAATGAGGTCCTGAAATGTGACGAATGGAATCAATTGAAAATCCTTCAAACACAAAATAGAAAATCAAACCAAACGATGATCTCAAAAGGGATCCCCCATTGAATTCAAAAATCATAGTAATAAGACACCACAAAACACTATCTCTTATAGAAATAGATAAATGATATGTGTAAAGTGGAATGAGAAGAGGTAATGTATAATAGATACCCTGTACTGTAATACATAACTTCAAAAAACTACAATGAACTAATTACAATAAGAATATAAAATCATAAAACCAAATATGCTTGTGTTGATTGAAAGGATAATATATTTTAAAAAATACTGAAACAATATAAAGGAATCTGAGTGGAAAGGAAGGTGATGCCTCCAGAAGTGGATGCGATTTTGAAACCCCTGAGAAAAGTAATAATCCATTCAACGAAAACATCAACACATAAATACAATGTGAGAGTGAAGGTAGGCGAAATGATTAGGCTTAATTCTTGATGAGGAAGGAAAGGTTTTTTCATCAATAGGGAATTGTTGTTGAAAAACCTTATAAATCTAAGTTATTTTTTAAGAGAAGAAATGGAATTACACTATTTAGTACATAAAATAACTATCAATCAATAAATTTAAATTTCAATAAAATACCATGAAAGAAAAATTATATAAGTCATTAATTAAAAATCATCATTTTCTAAACCATTTCAATATTGGTTTAGTTATAATCTTTGAGGTGAAATTATGTATCCCAGTAAGTTCTACCAAATGGATTATTGAATCTTATCAGTGGAATACTCAACATATGTGACATAAAATACATAATGTATCACTCAATAGTTTCGCACATAATCTTTCAGTCATCACACCACCAATAAAAACTACAACCAAAATATCATTTGAAATATTTATTATTTTAAGAATAAAAAAATTACTCAAATAAGTTACAAAAAGACTATCAATCATCAAACACCAATTAATTGAAAAAGGTTTTTCAAAGGGGGACAATAAAATAAATAGTGATGTAAAAATAATACCATAAAAAATTTAGTAAATAATGAGTGGGTCATAACTATATAAAATATAAATTCCAACTCACTTACCTAGTCCCATCTAATTTATCATTACCTCATTAGAATATCACTGTCAATAAGTCAGACCTAACTCCAAGACCCATATTTCTACCACCCATCGTTGGATATGAACCACTATCCCATAATTGATGTTTTGTACTAACATATCCCAATACTTTATATCATACCACCAATTTAATCCTATTACATTAAATACTCAAGATGTTCCACCTAATATAAAACATGGCTGAGTTAATAGTTTCAAACTTGACCCATCAATCATCACACTACTTGTAAAAAACATTAGATATCATTATAAAACATGAATATAGAAAGAATAATCAAAATATGTAATTAAATAGGTTCTAACTATAATATCAATCATTAAATGACTAGGGATAGAAAAAATAGTAATCACAGGGGGTCCAAATAAATAAATAAACATATAAAAAAATACCATGATACAAAGTGGGTAAAGAATGAATAGGACATAACCATATAAAATAATGATTCTATCTATCAGGGATTTCATTATATTATCTCCCTAGTATTCCCTTTTTTCTTAGGGATTTTATCCATCTTTATGATCTTTTAGTATGATCAATACACCCTTGTAAGAACTCAAACCTTTGTTCAAGTATGTTTTTCCTTTTTCTGGAGTTTTTAAGGAAAATAAAATTTCTGGAAATTTCAGAAGTACACCGTGTACTCTTTTCCTGCTCGAAGTCGTGTGTTGGCCGCGTCCGGGCCACACACATGGTGTGTAAGGCTGAGGTGGAGGCCGATTTTTCAGAGTACGGAAAAAATTTAAAGTACAAGACATGTACTCTAGAAGTACATGTCGTGTACTTTCTTTTATTCATTAAATGGACTGGGGTCATGCCTAACCCCTATATTCATCTTCTTCTTCAATTTTCAACCGTCCGAGAGCATCCGTACGGCCGGATCTTCGACGGAGTCCTGCCTCGCCGTCCTTTCTCCAATTCGAGCATAGTTGATTGTGTTGGAATCGCAGCGGTGAGTTCTTTCTTCTGCTTGAGCCTTGTTTCTTGATTCCTCCTTGTTTTCAGGTTATCGTGGGATGAATGTTTTGTGCGTTTTCTCAGATTTACGTTGTTATAAGGGGAATCTACCCTCGAGGTTCACGAATATCGATCTCCTAGGATCGAGGTAGGTGTTTTGTGCCTTTCTGTAGAATGTTGATGAATATTTTGTGCAATTTCCACCAATACCATTGAACGGGGTATTGCGTGTTTCCTGTATTGCCCTTATAACTTCCCTACTTTGCTTGATTGCTTTAGTAGAGGATATTGCTTGTGATTAGAGTATTTTTGTTGTGCTCAAATTTCTTTTCCATGCTTGTTCTGCCTGTTTGGCGTTTTTCCAGTTTCCATGCCTAGTTGTAGGATTGTGGACTGTTGTTTTTGTTGTTGTTGAGCCTTAGTTGATAGCCAAGTATTTCTTGAGGTTTAGTTGGATGATACACACGCGCTGAGCATGTTTAGTTACTCAGGACTGTGAGAACCTAGGGTACTAGGCCAAAGGGAGAATTGACAGAAGGGCTTCTCTAGAGTGTCTTTTAATCACGATGCGAGACCAAGTGGAGAATTGATAGAAGGGCTTCTCCAGAGTGTCTTTTAATTACGACGCGGTCCATAGGGGGAATTGACGTTGAGTGCTTCCCCATAGAGCCTTTAGCACGATACGAGACTATAGGGGGAATTGACAGTGAGTGCTTCCCCAGAGAGTCTGCTTAATTATGTAGCTGAACCAGAGGGGTGAGATTGTGTGTGCCTCCCAGAGGGTTGCTAGTACTTAGAGGTTGAACCATAGGTGATATACTGTGGGAGCTACCGAGAGGGTTACCTGTTTCCTCTTTTTTTGTTGGCTGCTTACTTGTGTGTTATACTTGTTAGAATTGTGGATTGTAGCTGTTTTTGCTTTTCTGTTTACTGCTTCTTGTTTTATTACTTCCATGTATTCATTGACTGTTAGGCACAAATCTTTGGGTGATTTCCTACTGGGATTGTATCTCACACCCCTTTTGGGCCATGCTTTTGGGCCCAAGTAGACTATGTTGCGGCAGGTATAGACAAGGGAAAGCACCCTTCTTCTTCAGGATCTTGACTGCACCAGGAGCTGCAGAGCATGGGACCGAGCCGTGGCTCACGATGCTGAGGAGCTCACTTTTTTTTCTTCTGCACTTGGTTTCAGTTGTATTCCAGCACGTTGTTGTGTTTGTTGTTTTCCTTAGATACTTGTACCTGCTGCATCATTGTCATTATAGTTATATATCTATACTGTTTCCGCTGTTTGGTTTATGTTGTTATGCATGTTGTTTACTGATTCTGATGTTTATTGTTGTTTTCTTACCTTGTATGACTTACCAAATGAGGGCATAGTTTCCCCACCGACTCACCAAGGCCCTCACTGTTAGTCGGCAGCCTCTGGCATTCCGGGAAACGCGCTTGAGGTCATGTGGTGAACCGGTTACAGGGCACCAGTAGAGGGGCTCCAGACTCAGGACGTTACAAAGTGGTATCAGAAGAGTTCTTTTCTCTTTCATTACTATTTGGAGACCTTAGCCTGGGATATGATGGATTAGGTACTTAGAGTTAAGATGTGCTCTGGAGTAGCTAACCCGTGTACAGGGAAAAGACATACTACCTTGTTAATTACAGTTTTCTGGTTTTGAGATTTTATGGTTGGTATGTTTTCACCTAGAGTGATTCGTATGACTTGTGCAGTTATTGTTTTGATATTTCCGTTCTATTTCTGTCGCAACCCGATGAGATGAGGGTATGCCATCTCATGCATCATATAGGCACTTATAGAAGTCACATGTCGTGTATTCTTACCATGCCATCTAGGGTGCATTAGCGATTGCATGCTGTTGTGATAGACTTTGTGTAGATTATGCATGCTGTTGTGATAGTTGTTTGATAGATTCTCTACTGTTGTGTTAGAAAATTGTTGCTTTGTTCCATGCTTAAAATGAACACCAAATTTTGTTTCTTGAGGTGTTACGGGCCATCATGGATCAGAATTTGGCACCCTTTTCCCTTGTTTTAGTGTTTCTGGAATTCTGCGCATTTTCTGAGCTAATTCCCATAAAAACCCAGAATACACGGCATGTACTTTTTGGATACACGCCGTGTAGTTTTCAGGCCATGTCACTGATTGTGCGAGAAGAACACGGTGTCATAAGAGTAACTTCGGTAACACACCGTGTACCATTGGTACACGCCGTCTGAGTTTGGAGCCGTGTACCCGGCTGTGTCACTAACAACACGGGCCAGGGAAACTCAGGTAGAACAAGACGTGTCCGTAGGGAACAAGCCGTGTAGTCCTATCCAGGTTCTCGGCCGTGTCACGAACAACACGGGTTGGCATGAAATTCTTTTCCACACGCCGTGTTTGTTCGGAACACACCGTGTAGTCTGGCTCAGGTACTCGTCCATGTCACGAACAACACGAGACGGTGTTGCCTTCGTCTATGCATGTTGTGCTTGTTCGGAGCACGCCGTGTAAGGTCCAGCTGTGTAGGCGGCCATGTACTCAACAACACAGACCGCCTAAGCCTCGTCTAGTACATGTCGTGTTTTATTCGAACACGTCGTGTAGTATCAGGTTGAGTCGGACCGTGTGGGTTAGCCGTGTGAGGAGACTCGAGAAGGGGAATAGTTTTTAAGCACACGCCGTGTGTGGGGGTCAACACGACATGTAGTTTGAAGTGTACACGACTTGTAGGGTGAGAGTACATGCCCATGTCAGTGGTTTAAGTAGACACGTCGTGTAGTTTTATACATGTCGTGTAGTCGTGTTTTACAATCTTGTGTGTTTTTTCCCCTGTTCTTGTTTTGTACTCTTGTGTTCTCTGTCCTTGTTTTCCTGATCTAAGGTGTGCTTTTGATCTTTCAAATCTATGCCTCCGAGACGTCCTCCGGTCATACGTCTGTCGTCAGGCAGTGATCAGATGCCAGACGGGGCTGATCAGGGACTTCCTGTTGATCCCCCAGCTGAAACAGCCTTGGCACCGGTTGTTGTACCTGTTGTGGGAACCGATGCGCAGTTTAGGGAGGGTTTCATGAAGATGATGCAAGCCTTCTAGGGAGCACCGCCTCATACCTCTTCTATGTAAGACTTGACGAGGGTCTTTCTGTGGCAGCATCCTCCCACGTTCTCGGGGGAGGGAGGACCTTAGGCTGTAGAGTCATGGATGGAAGCCATGATGACTATATTCGAGCATCTGGAGATGCCTCCAGAGAGGTGGGTCAAGCTCACCACCTACATGCTCCGAGACTCCGCCAAGAGGTGGTGGGATGTGATCTCACAGGTGGTTCAGCAGTAGGCTATGACTTGGGAGAAGTTATAGCACGTGTTTTACGACTACTTCTACCTGGAGACCCTGAGGGCCGATCGAGCCCAGGAGTTCATGAGCTTAGAGCAGGGTACTCTATCGATCATGGAGTATTCCTCTCATTTCACTGAGCTGCAGCATTTTACAACCCTTCAGGATAAGAGTGTGGTGTTCTTGGCGAGGAAGTTTGAGGATGGACTCAGGCGGGAGATTCGCTCGTAGGTGAACATCTTCCAGCTGACTTCCATTACTTCCATCGTCAACCAGGCACTGATTGCGGAGCGCAATCTGAGAGACTCTGGAGCTGCGAGTCAGGGTCGTTCTGCTTCCAGATCTAGCTTTCCTTCAGATGATAGCAAGAAGCGTCGTAGGGAGCCTACGCGTGGTGATTCGAGGAAGCGAGATGCATCATCAGGAAGCCAGGTGACGTGCTATCAGTGTGGCCGGGCAGGGCACACGAGGCCTCAGTGCCAGAGAGACCCAGTGGAGTGTCGATCTTGCGGCAAGATGGGTCACCGTCAGCGTTTCTGCCAGGTTTTCCCACAAGCAGCCCCACCAGTCAGGGAACTGGAGTTCTTCCAGCCGTTCGGGCCGAGGTGGAGGTCGAGGTCGTGGTGGTCAGCCACCAGTTCCTCACCACCAGCAGGGAGGTTCAACTCAGAGCGCTCAGTCAGGGGCACAGGGCCGCGGTGCATGCCAGTTTTTCGCCGTGGAGCGGACTTATCATGAGCAGGATCCCGACCCTTCTACTATTCGAGGTACGATTTTAGTAGCCTCAGTTTTATCTTCAGACCTTTTCGATACTGGTGCTACGCATATCTTTATCTCTATTGCTGTTTTGGAGAGCCTTGGACTCTGCATCTTTTCTTCTGCCGACTCGTTGACACTAGACACACCTTTAGGAATGAGGACGTCTAGTGTACGCTAGTGAAGAGAGTTCCCTCTCGAGGTTGCAGGGTATCGCTTCTTATGGGACCTCTATGTCCAAGAGATGACAGGCTATGATGTAACCCTTGGCATGGACTAGTTGATTCCCTTCCGGGAATTCGTCGACTGCTATCGCCACAGAGTCAGTTTCATTTCACCAGAGGGTGAATCTTTCCTTCACAGAGGCGAATGGGACGTTCGGGTGAGTCGGGCAGGACTCGAGCATCTTGGGCTAGGAGGAGTGACGTCCCAGATTGCTAGTCTTCATCTGGATGATCAGGGGACTCCACAGTTGGGCTTTCCTCTAGTGGTGGATCGCTTCCGGGATGTCTTTCCAGAGGACTTTTCAGGTTTTCCTCCATAGCGTGAGGTAGACCTTTCTATTGAGCTCGTGCCAGGAGCGGCACCGGTGTCCATTCCTCCCTATAGGATGGCCACACCTGAGTTGCAGGAGCTCAAGAAGCAGTTGGAGGAGCTACAAGCTAAGGGTTTCATCTGACCCAGTACTTCTCCTTAGGGTTCGCCTGTCCTGTTTGCAAGGAAGGCAGACGGTACCCTTTGCATTTGTGTGGATTATCAAAAGTTGAACCAGTTGACGGTCAAAAACCGATATCCATTTCCGCTAATTGATGACCTTTTTTATCATCTTCGAGGAGACCGGGTGTTCTAGAAGATCGACTTGAGGTCCGGTTATCATCAGTTGCGCGTTAGACCATCAGTATATCTCTGACAGCCTTCAGGAGCAGGTACGGTCTTTATGAGTATACAGTCATTTTGTTCGGTCTCATGAACGCACCTGCAGTTTTCATGGCGCTGATGAACCGAGTGTTCCATCCTTACTTAGACTCCTTCGTCGTGGTCTTCGTGGACGATATCTTAGTGTACTCTAACACTCGACATGACCGTGCCACCCATCTTGAGATCATTCTGAGTACACTGAGAGAGCATCGGCTTTATGCTAAACTCTCGAAGTGCCACTTCTGGATGGATCAGATTCACTTCTTGGGTCAAATCATCCCATAGACAAGAGTATCTTTGGACCTAGAGAAAGTTAGAGTTGTGGTTTCCTGGGAGCAACCGAAGAACATTTTTGAGGTACGTAGCTTCCTAGGGATGGCTAGATACTACAGACGCTTCATTCGGGACTTTTCTTGTCTAGAAGCAGCTTTGACAGGTCTGACCAAGAAGGGGGTGAAGTTCTTATGGTCATATTCTTGTGAGTCAGCCTTTCAGGAGCTGAAAGGGAGGTTGACATCAGCATCGATAATAGTCTTGCTAGAGCCAGGCAAGAGCTACATTGTTTACTATGATGCTTCGGGTATCGGGCCGGGAGTTGTGCTTATGCAGGAAGATGGAGTCGTTGCGTATGGCTCTCAGTAGCTGAGGCCACATGAGAAGAACAACCCTACGCACGATCTGGAGTTGGCAGTTGTTTTTCATGATTTGCGTTGTTGGAGACACTATCTTCTGGGAGAGCACCTTGTGGTTTTTACTAACCACAAGAGTCTCAAGTATATCTTCACTCAGTGTGATCTGAATCTGAGGCAGCGTAGGTGGGTTGAGTATCTACAATATTTTGACTTTGAGGTTTCCTATACGCCGGGAAAGGGAAACGCCATGGAAGATGCGTTGAGTAGGAGAACTCAGATTCAGGCAGTTCAGGAGGCCAGTAGTGAGTGGTAGCTGATGTCTATGTTCTCTGAGATGCATCTAGAGGTGCACGATAGACAGCGACAGACTTTTCTATCTTTCATAGTTGTTACCTCCATGCTACTTGACAGGGTACGGATGAGGCAGCTATCAGACTCGGAAGGCTTAGTCCTACGGGAGAGTCTGTCAGGAGAGGACCCTCTTCCTGGATGGAAAGTGGGCGAGGATGATATATTGCGTTTCCAGAGACGCGTATGGGTTCCAGAAGACATACAGGAGGAGATGATGCAGGATTTCCATTGCTCAGTTTGGGAAGTTCATCCTGGCATCACCAAGATGTATCGGGATCTTCATCGCCATTACTGGTGGCCAGGTATGAGGAAGGATGTTGTTGGTTTTGTCATGAGATGTTCTACTTGTCAACAGGCGAAAGCAGAGCATCAGCGACCAGCGGGGCTCTTACAGTAGTTACCCATTCCAGAGTGGAAGTGGAATGATGTTGCGATGGACATTGTGACCGGGTTGACAAGATCACCTCGAGGGAACGATGCTGTTTGGGTTGTCGTCGACAGGCTTACGAAGGTTTCTCACTTCTTTCCGATCAAGGAGACCATTAGTGTCGATGATCTGGGGCGACTTTACATCAGAGAGATTGTGCGTCTTCATGGAGTTCTGTGCTCTATTGTTTCAGACAGAGATTCACACTTTACCTCTCGGTTCTGGCAGGGACATCAGAAGGCCTTAGGTACACAGTTACTTTTGAGTACAACATACCATCCCCCAACTGATGGCCAGTCTGAGCGCATGATCCAGGTGCTTGAGGATATGCTCCGAGCTTGCATCCTTGACTTTGGTGGTTCTTGGGAGAAGAATATTCCTCTGGTGGAGTTCACCTACAACAACAGTTTCCAGGCGACCATCCAGATGGCACCATACAAACCTTTGTACAGAAGGCCATGTCGATCAACCTTATGCTAGCTGGAGGCAGGAGAGACAGCTTTGCTAGGACCTTGTCTTGTTCAGGAGACATCAGAGCAGATATAGCTAATTCAGAAGAGGATGGCTATAGCTTAGTCTCAGAAGAATTCTTATGCTGATTAGCAGAGATGACCTCTGGAGTTCGAGGTCGATGATCGGGTTTTCCTATGTGTCGCACCTAGGTTGGGACACAAGAGGATTCGGAGACAGGGTAACCTTTCTCCACGGTACGTCGGGCCGTTTGAGTTTTTGGAGAGAGTGGGTCTAGTCACCTATCGGTTGCAGCTACCTCAGAGGTATCGGGCCATGCACGACGTCTTCCACATCTCTTATCTCCGACGTTACTTTTTAGACCTGTCTCACGTCTTTCAGCCTGAGGAAGTCAAGATTGAAGCGAATGCATCATTCGAGGAGCATCCTATACGGATTGTCGATCGTAGTACGAAGGTTCTCCGCGGGCGGTCTGTTCCTCTGGTATGAGTGCTATGGCAGCACGGGCGAGTACCGGACAAGACCTGGGAGAGGGAGGCTGATGTACGATCGCAGTGGCCAGAGCTGTTCGAGGATCCTTCTTCTCCACCTCGTTAGGGAAATTCAGGGACGAATTTCATTAAGGGGGGAAGTTTGTAAGAACCTGGACCTTCATTTAGGTATGTTTTTCCTTTTTCTGGAGTTTTTAAGGAAAATAAATTTTCTGGAAATTTCAGAAGTACACGCCGTGTACTCTGTTCTGGCTCGAAGCCGTGTGCTAGCCGCGTCCGGGCCACACACATGGTGTGTAAGGCTGAGGTGGAGGCTGATTTTTCAGAGTACGGAAATAATTTAAAGTACACGCTGTGTACTCAATAAGTACACGCCGTGTACTTTATTTTTTTTCATTAAACGGACCGGGGTAACACCTAACCCCCATATTCGTCTTCTTCTTCAGTTTTAGACCGTCCAAGAGTGTCCGTACGGCTGGATCTTCGCTGGAGTCCTGCCTCGCCGTCCGTTCTCCAATTCGAGCATGGTTGATTGCGTTGGAATCGCAGCGGCGAGTTCTTCATTCTACTTGATCCTTGTTTCTTGATTCCTCCTTGTTTTCAAGTTATCATGGGATGAACGTTTTGTGCGTTTTCTCATATCTACGTCATTCCATGGGGAATCTGTTGTCGAGGTTCACATATATCGATCTCTTAGGATCGAGGTAGGTGGTTTGTGCCTTTCCATAGAATGTTGATGAATATTTTGTGCAATTTCCACCAATACCCTTGAATGGGGTATTGCAGGTTTCATGTTTTTCCCTTATTACATTCCTACTTTGCTTGATTGCTTTAGTAGAGGTTATTGCTTGTGATTAGAGTATTTTTGTTGTGCTCAGATTGCTTTGCCATGCTTGTTCTTCCTGTTTGGCGTTTTTTTAATTCACGTGCTTAGTTGTATAATTTTTGACTGTTGTTTTTGTTTTTGTTGCGCCTTAGTTGATAGCCAAGTAGTTCTTGAGGTTTACTTGGACAATACACATGTGTTGAGTATGTTTAGTTACTCAGGACCGTGAGAACCTAGGGTACCAGGCCAAAGGGATAATTAACAGAAGGGCTTCTCGAGAGTGTCTTTTAATCATGATGCAAGACCAAGTGGAGAATTGATGGAAGGGCTTCTCCAGAGTGTCTTTTAATTACAACGCGGGCCACAGGGGGAATTAATGTTGAGTGCTTCCCTAGAGATCCTTTAGCATGATACGAGACTATAGGGGGAATTGATGGTGAGTGCTTCCCTGGAGAGCCTGCTTAATTAAGTAGCTGAACCAGAGGGGTGAGACTATGTGTGCCTCCCAGAGGGTTGCTAGTACTTAGAGGTTGAACCATAGGGGCTATACTGTGAGAGCTACCCAGAGGGTTACCTATTTCCTCTTTTGTTGATGGATGCTTACTTGTGTGCTATACTTGTTAGAACTGTGGATTGTAGCTGTTTGTGATAATCTGTTTACTACTTCTTGTTTTATTACTGCCATGTATTCATTGACTGTTAGGTACAAATCATTGGGTGATTGCCTACTGGGATTGTATCTCACACCCTGTTTGGGCCATGATTTTGGGCCCAATCATACTATGTTGTTGCAGGTATAGACAAGGGAAAGCGTCCTTCTTCTTCAGGATCTTGACTGCACCAGGAGCTGGGGAGCATGGGACTGAGCCATGGCTCGCGATGCTGAGGAGCTCACTTTGTTTTTCTTTTGCACTTGGTTTCAGTTGTATTCCAGCATGTTGTTTTGTTTTCTGTTTTCCTTAGATACTTGTACCTGCTTCATCATTGTCATCATAGTTATATATCTACATTGTTTCCGTTGTTTGGTTTCTTTTGTTATGCATGTTGTTTACTGCTTCTACTATTTATTTTTGTTTTCTTACCTTGTATACCTTACCGAATGAGGGCATAGTTTCCCCACTGACTCACCAAGGCCCTCGCTGCTAGTCGGCAGCCTCTGGCATTCGGGGAAACACGCTTGAGGTCATGTGGTGAACCGGGTATGGGGCACCAGTGGAGGGGCTCCAGACTTGGGACGTTACAACCCTGATCACATTTATTATCTATCAACATCATATTTATAAGTGTGTTTCATAGACATGGAATTACTATATAAATCTAGGGAGAAAATAATTTTGTCTCATCATAGAATCAAGATATATGAATCTCCAATGAATAAACCATCATATCACCTAGGTAAAACTTGACCATTGTTCTATGTCTATTCTATTCAAAAATAGTGAATTTTTAGAGCATGTATCAATTTGAACTTTGAAAATGAATCAGTGCATGACAACTCTTATAAAAATTAATTAATCACATTGAGATTAGCTCAAATCATGAGGTTGTTTGAAGCGTCACCTATGATACTTCTACCCTTTATCAAACCCCAGAGGTTATCCTAATAGTTCTACTAACACTCACTTATATAAAACCAATTAGATATTTCAATCCAATATAACATAACCATCAACCAAGGAAAAATTTCTCATATAGTTTCTATGATATCATGTATCCCTTTGAAACTAAAGATAAAATACAAGGAATCCATTAATTATATCTTTTAAAAAATAGTATAGTTTATATTAAAACCGAGAGTTTCTTTTTATTTTTCAATGAAAACAAATCATTTAACAAAATAGTTTTTCATTAAATTACTAAAAAACATAGATTGAAATAAATTTTTTTAAAACCTTTAAAGGGAGTCACATACTAACATGCACACCACTAACCCTATATGAAATCCTATGGAAAACTCTCTAGAAAACCATTCATTATTCGTTAGAATACCATCACAAATCCATTTTTATAAACACCGTATTTCTATTGAAATTGTACTTAAAATAATTTACCTATTAAATATAAATGAAAATATTGAATAATTTCTTTTTAGGAAAATGGTTTCATAATTAAACTCATTACATTATGTGAACCATGGAATGAGACATAGACACTTATTCATATAAGGTGTCACTATGTATGATATTTAGTATGAAATATAGTCTTTTGGGACTATTAAGTTGATACAAGTGTTGACTCTAAAAAAACACTATTACCATAGACATCGAGGAATGAATAGATGATTTAAGGTGAATTTAGGCCAAAAAAACTCAAAATGTAATGACCCAACCCCAGAACCCTATATTAGATGCATTATTATATAAAATTGGCATGATTACCATGAATATTATCGTAAAGGACCAATCAGTTTAGCATTCCTGGAAAGACAGATTACCAATATGATACCCATAATATAATGGAAAATAGAAATTATAAACAAGATACATAATAAACATAATAAAAATAATCCTTTAAACTCATTCAAAGTATTACTATATATAAACAGGGGAAAGTAAATGTAATAAGGGTGAGATGAAATTATTAGTAAGGGTAAGTAAAGTAGAATCAATAATGAATAATTGAGAATAAATCAACATGGAATGGTAAATAATTGATAACATATGAAATTAAAGTTACTATATAAGGAAATATTAATATGGAAAGATAAGAAACTGAATCACATTCCATTTAATCAATAAATTTTTAATTGTAAGGCATCCAAAGATATGTCAACACAAAATATCATTGATAATTAATAACTAAATAAAAATTAATAAAATTATTAATTATTGCATGTCATTTCTAAGGAACATGAAAACATATACCATCAAGACCATTAACAATATGGTTTAAAACAATTGATAGAAACTTGTTTAATTTGGCCATCTAATTCGTCTCACAAGAACCTATCGATGAATCGGGAGGCTATATGAAGTCTGGTCCCCACTGGTCATTACCAGTCTAAAGAATTCTCTATATCTAATAATAGAAATAAATAATATAGCCTATAAAATATCCATATAGAATAAAGGATATAAAATTTTCATTATTTCCCCAAAAAATCAAATAACATTCAATGTGGACCCCATATGAAAATGGTATACAATTTAGGACATAATGATATACATGTATGAGAATATAGATATTCAAGTTAATTTCCAACAAAAAAACATTTTAAAAAATTTACTGTTTCAAGATAAAGTTTACAAGCACAAAATAAGTGAGATTGAAAACATAATCATTAATATCATTCTTGAGTAGAAAAATCTGTCAACATTCCAAAGTGTACCATGCCACTTTGAAACATTTAAATCATAATATCCATGAAATAATAACATTAAATGAAACATATAATATCATTAGAATAAATATAATTATTATATAACATGTCAATGGGAATTATATATTCCATATAAAAAAACTAGGTGCATAACAAGA
Organism: Viscum album; assembly: GCA_963277665.1. Lineage (NCBI taxonomy): Eukaryota > Viridiplantae > Streptophyta > Magnoliopsida > Santalales > Viscaceae > Viscum > Viscum album. The sequence goes on from OY728125.1 coordinate 1,802,415,203, forward strand.
AATAAGTCATAATGGAATATAAATTGGGATGAAATCTCTTACCTAAAAATTCATTTGTTGTGTTCTATTTATCCTTAATTATAGTGGTTTGAAATTTTTTAATAATTTAAACAATAACTATAATCATGTTTATAATATTATATATCAACTTCTTATAATATATTATTACCCATTTATTAATAATCTTTCATTAATTTCACTATTTCAAGTGTTAATTCCAAAGTTTTCTCAAGTATGTTTTGGATTGTAATTTTCTAATCCTATTACGTAGATAATGATATAAAAATATAAATAATTTAATCCAAGGCTTAATTATATTATATATTTATTACATATATATTTATAATATTCTATAAAGTTTGGAGATAAGAAATTAAATACATCGTTCATGGAGACGGTAGTCCATACATACTCATGAACACTGCATTCATTTCCTTTTAATATTAAAAGATAGAAAATAAAATTAAACATATGTATATAATAATTCATGTTTTATATATTTAATATATTTTAAATATTTTTATTAAAGTTTTATTCAATATATTCTATGTATTTCATGAACGAATCATATCATTTTGAGGAGGCGGTAGTCCACAATTCCACAAACGATGTTATCGTATTTACACAAAATGGAATGTATATGGGTATATGTTATAAAATAATTATAGAAGAATAATAAAATAATAAATATCATATATATATAAAAAGTTCCCATAATAATTCTTACCATGAGTGGTGGTAAAGAAAGAACGACTGATCATCATTTTTCAAAGCGATAGTTCATCGTACACAAAAATAATATGTTCATTACCCATTAGATAGAAGTGTGTGTAAGTGTAGGTATAACCCATATAATAAAAAAATATTTGTATTTTGAGGATACTTGTGGTGTTATATAATCATGGAATAAGTATATTTGAAGGATTATATAATGGAAATAAAACTAAAGAGCATGAGGGAAGATGTTACCTCATTTTCAGGTAACTCTTTGTTGTTTGCACCACAAGGGTTCCTTGGATTGATTTATTCCAACGGGGAGGATTCTAGGATGAGTTTATGGAATTTTAGGAGCTATTTTGTTATATAATGGTCGATCCAAATGGTATTTAGAGGTGGGATGAGGTGGGAGGATATGAGGTCTTTTTATAAAGGAGGAGTGGAACTCATATAAATTTTGGGAAAGGTAATTCCACCCATGTTTTCACCATGGAAAGTGGATCCCATGCTAGTAAAAGTTCTAGAAAACTGACAATAGTGTCTCAATAGGTCCATCAAATTTATATTTTTCATGTTTATAGTTCCTTTACGCCCTGCATATTAAGGTTTAGTCCATTATTAAGGTTAATATTACCTTAATCATTGTAATTAATTTTAATTACTTTCACAAATATTTTTGTTCCAAAAATAAGATTAAATTATTAGAAATTAGAAATTATTATAATTAAAAATATGAACTCAATTTTTTTCAATTTCAATAAAATAAGTGGAAAAAAAATAATTTAAATTTAATCTAGCAGACAGTAGATAATTCAGGTTTTTTAAGTAAAAACATTCAAAAGTTTTCTATGTTTTTATACAAAATTTCAATGTTAAATTGATTCCAATTACCTGAATTAGATTAATTGATAAAAAAATTATGTAATTAAAAAATAAAACAAATTTAAAATTTAATTTATTCTTATAAATAAATTATATGAAAATGCAGTTTTGAACTAAAATTTAGTATTTTCATTATTAAATAAAAGATGAAACATGTGAGAAAAATACGAAAAATTACCCTAACCTAATTTTTTTGTATTTATTTAAAATATTAAGTTTTTTTGACATATATAATATATTAACATTCCAAAAAAATTAGTTAAAATAGGTTCTCCAATAAAATGAAATAAAAATGCATTAATAAAAACATAGTATTTTATATATAATATTGGGTTTGTTCATATCTTATGCCTATAAAATTTATTTGATGAGTGTCAGAATATTTGATTGGATATAATATATATATATATATATATTAAATTAATTTCACTCACTAATTGTAATTAATTTAATTTATTAGGATAAACTTTCTTTGTGAGCATAAAAATAAGAACACTTTCCCTTATATTCAATTGATTTTCATATTCGTTTCTAATTATTTGGTAACCAATAAATTCATTTTATATTTGTTTAAAAAATATATTTTAATATGTCATTAAACCCTTTTAAAACTACTAATTTAATGTCTAGGTTATATCTTTTTATACTAAATAATATTATTTTATTAATATATTTTTTTCTGTTAAACTATGTCTGGTGTGTAATGTAAAATACTGAAAAAAGTTTATCTTGCATGTATTGTAAGATACCTTTGTGTTGTGTGAATTAAAATATATAGAATATATTGGATCAATTTAAAATACTAAATAACCTATAAATTATCAGGATATTATATTCTGTCATGTTCTTGGAGTTGTAGGTCATACACTCTTTTGAATACAATGTACTTAATTTAGAATTTCCCTGACCCTAGAAGCCTAGAGCTGGTGAATTATTTTATTACATTGGCATGATTACAAAGAATAAAATCTCAATAGACCGGTCAGATTTGAATTTTTGTAAAGAAAAATTATATACACGATACCAATAAATACATTGGAAAGTTGAAATTAGAAACAACATACATAATAAAATATATCCTTGAAACAAATTCAATTGATTCCTCTTCATAACTTGGGGAAAGGAAATGAGTCAAGATGATCTGTAATTCTCAGTAAGGGTATGTAAAGTAAAAGAAATAATGAATAAATGAAAATAAATCATCATAGAAAGGTAAATAACTAATAACACATGCCATTAAAATAACTATATAAGTATCAATCAATAGGAAAAGGTAATAAACTAAAACACATGTCAGTTAATCAATAAAGTGAGAATTAGAATGCATTCATAAATATATTGACTAAAAATATCTTGGATAAGTAATAATTGGATCAAAATAAAGGAAATTATTAATTATTGGACATCACGTATAAGTCACATGAAAAAATATTCCATCAATACCTTTTACAATATGGTTTAAAACTAGGGATATAAACCCATTTAATTTGGTGAACTTATTCGTCTCATGAGAACCAATCAATACATTGTGGTGATATATAAATTTTGTTCCCCAACCATAATTACTAGTCTAAATCATTCCAAATATAGAATCATCAAAATAAATAATATGCCTTATCAAATATCCATATTGAATAAAGAATACAGATTTATCAATTTTTACCTAAATAATCAAATAACTTTCAAAGTGAACACCATATGAAAAATGGTATACGGTTCGGGAAATAATAATATCCATGTATGAGAATATCAATATTCAAGTTTATTTACAGTAAAATATGATTATAATAGTTTTTTATTTTAATATAAAGTTAAAAATCACAAAATTAAGTGATATTTAAAATATAATAATTAAGAACATTCTCGAGGAGAGTAATATTTAAACATTTCAAAGAGTCCCACAACACTTTGAAATATTTATAACATAATAAACATGAAAGAATAACATTAAATGAAAATTATAATTTCATGAGAATAAATATATTCATGATATAACATGTCACAATTTATTATATACACCATATGAAAGAAACTAGGTGTATAAAAACAAATAAGTCTTAATGGAATGTAAATTGAGATGAAATCTATGACCCTAACTGTACATTTATTGTGTGGTATTTATCCTCAATTATAATTGTTTAAAACTTGTTAGTAACTTATAATTTAACTATAATAAAGTTTATAATGTCATAAATAATCTTCTTATAATGTATTATTACCCGTTTATTACCAATCTTTCATTATTTTCACTATTTCGGGTGTTAATTTCCTAGTTTTGTCAAGCATGTTTTAACTTGTTATTTGTTAGTCCTATTACTTATATCATGATTTCAACATCTATATAATTTAAACAATTATATAATTATCTTATATATTCAGTAAATATTTATTTAGAATAATCTATAATGTTTTGAGATAAGAAATGAAATGCACTGTTTATGGAGACGACAGGTTGTACATACAAATGAACGCTAATTTCATTTCTTTTACATATTAAAATATTAAAAATTAAATGATACATATTTATATTATAATTAAATAATAATATATATTTTATATATATTACATAGTTTTAATAAAATTATATATAATACATTTCATGTATAGCATTAATGAATCATATCGCTTTAAGGAGGTAGTAGTCCACACTTCCACAAACGATGTTATCGTATTTTCAAAAAATGGAATATATATATTTATTTGTTATAAAATAATTACATAATATTAATGAAATAATTAATATCATATATATAATATATAAATATATTTTCCATCGTAATTCCCACCATGATAAGTGGTAAAGGAAGAACAAACAATCATTATTTCGTGAGGCGGTAGTTTGTTATGCACAAAAACAGAATGTTCATTACCCATTAGATTGAAGTTTTTGTAAGTGTCATTATTACCCTTATTAAAAAACCTATTAGAATATTAAGGATATTTATTTATATAATCATATAATAAGTATATTTTAGAGAGTGGGAAATGGATATAAAACTAAAGAGCCTGAGGGAAGATGTTACCTCTTTTCGGGTAAATCCTTTTGGTTTTCACCAAAGGGATTCCTTAGATTGATTTATAAAAAAGGGATGATTATAGGATTAGGTAAGGATTATTTTTAATCCATTTAGTTAAAACATGGTAGGTATAAAGTGGCTTGATCTGTATGAGTAAGTGGGAGGATAGGAGGCCTTTTATAGTGGAGGAGGAGTGACACTCTTGTAAATTTTAGGAATATGAATTCCACCCACATTTTTTCCATGGAATGTGGCTCCCATAATGGTCTAATTTCTATCCAGTTTACTATAGGGCCTAAATATGGCCATACAATGTATCTTGGAAAAGTTTATAAGTAATTTCATACCTTACAATTATGGTTTACTCCCTTATTAAGCTTTATTTTACCTTAATTATTGTAATTAATTTTAATTACATTCACTAATATTTTTGGTCAAAAACTAATATGACTTTATTATAAATTATAAATTATTATGATTCTAAATATTTAATCCATTTTTCCAAATTCAAGTCTCATAAGTGGAAAAAATAAATTTAAATTTAATCTCGAAGAGGGGATGAAAATGTGGGTTTTAAAAGTAAAAAAACCAAACAATTTGCTATGTTTTTATATCCAATTTCAAATTCAAATTGATTACAATGACCAAAATTATTTTAATTGATACAAATGTGATCTAAGTAAACTTTAAAATAGTTTTATAGTGTAATTTAACTTTATAGATAAATTATATTAAAAAACAGTTTTGAACTAAAATTATGTATTGCCACTAGTCACTAAAAAATGAAACTTCATAGAAAAATACCAAACAAATTACCCTAACATAATTTTTTTGTTTTTATTTAAAATATGAAGTTATTATAACATATATAATCTATAAATGTTACAAGTTTTTTATTTAAATAGGAATTCCATTTAAAGGGATAAAAATGACTTAATAAAAATATAGTATTTTATGTGTAATATTGGGTTTGTTATTGTATTATGTGTAACATCCCAAGTTATTATAGAATAAAAAAATTAAATATTTATTAATGTTTATAAATTAGATATTAATTTAAATTTGAAAGGTTTGAAATGTCCGGTAGCGTACCTAACACACAATAAGGGGTTTCTCCGAAATCATACGTTTTGCACAAGACTGAGTTATACAAAATAAACTATAGTATTAAGATTATTATTTTATGTTATAGTTATATAATATCTATTAGAAATGAATAAATTAAATATATTAACTAAATTATAAAAATATTTTTTACACTTTTTTATATAATGATTCATTCATTAGAAAATTAATTAGAAATGAATATAAAAACCAATTGAATATAAATGATGAGTTTTTAGGAGAAACTATTTAAGTAAAAATAATTGTGTTTATAAAATAGTAAAATCACAGTTTTGGGATTATATTATTTAAATATAAATTCTATATGATGTTTAAAATTAATCTTATATGTTTTTTAGACTTGATATAATATCAAATTCAATTTATACATAAAAGGAGTATTTTTTTAAAAACATATTCTCTCTGCCTTTTGAGGGAGGGCCTTTTTTAAATATAGTTTTTGACACTTTTATAAGTTATATTTTACAAAATAAAATTCTTTTTTCAATTGGGACATCAAAATTTACTTTGTATTATTTTTTTGGTATTTTTCTGTTGAATTTCATATTTAAATGAAAAGTGAAAAACACTACATTTTAATTCATAATTATTTTTCCTTTTAATTCATTTGTAAAGATATATTATAATTTTAATTGGTTTTAAATTATATTTAAATAATTTTTTAATCAATTAATATAATTTAAGTCATTGTAGTTCTTTTTAATGGAATTATACATAAAAACTTATTGAAAGTTTTGAATATCTCCTTTACTCACCTTCTCGCCACATCTGCAGGATTAGTGTTAAACCTAATTTAATAACTTCAATGAATTGAATTTTAATAAATATACATACTTGGTTCTAATATATATGAAAAATTTCATCTAATATGATCAAAATAAATTTTGATTAGTAGTATCTTTTCAATTTTATTTTCCATGGTTAAGGGTAAATCGGGTAATTAAAGGTAAAAATAATATTCTCATATTATGAAATTAAACAAAAACCTGTCATAATTTTATTAGATGATCTATTTTAGACCATAATAATCCTTAGGAAAAAATTATAATCTTTTTAAGACATTTGGTTAAGAAAATGGAATTTGTTATATTTTTTTAAATATATGCTAAAAATGTCATACTTATGTATTTAATAAGTAATATAAATTTAATATGGAGGTATATAAGTGATATAGTTAAATATAAAAAGTAATTATAAATATAAAAATATTATCTAAATTATGAAAATATATTTTATGTTTTTAGGAAATAAATAATTAAATTTAATTGTCACACAATGATGATGTAGTAATAGATTTATCAAAGGAAGAATCAAATAAATGATATTAATAATATTAAAATAAAAATATTTTGAAATATTTGATTAAATACACTAATTTTATAGATTAATTTGACATGTTATATGATATTAAAATTAATTTTTTATTCATCAAGTTGTTATAATTTTTTAAAAAATAAATTTATGAATAGTGTCAATATTGACATAATTCATATCTTAAAATATAAAATATTAATTTTTTTAAAAATATTAAATTTTGACAACTAGTTTAGGTATGCCTAAAAATTTCATTATTGACTCTTTAATTGGTCATTTGGCATGTTATGGTAATTATTTTAACCCTCAAGTGTAAATTACTTGATAAAATGGTTGGAGTAAAAGGGGGTTAAAACAAAAAGATAGGGTTTAAAATAAAATAAATAATTGTATAAAAATTATTGTATGATTATATTTAGACCCATAATCGTCATATATTATAACTAATATAATTTGAGTCATTTTATGTAAAAAAATTATTTTAAATTAATTTAATATTTTAAGGGTTTCCGAGGGTGCCCCTCTCATCTCCTACAAAAATGCACTCATTCTTCTCTATTACTCAGATTTCAAAAACCATTTGGTTCAAATAATATCTATCAAAACCACTTCCTATAATCCCCCCACATTATGAAAACCTTATTTTATGTAGAAATGCCTCCTTAGATGTGTTAATGTATTAATATAGGTGATCACCTAAAGGAAAGATCATGTTTTTAATTAAGTATTTATATTTTGTTTCTTCTTCATCTTTCTTATAATATTCTTCCACCATGAGAAAATAATAACTTAAATATCATAAATATACAAGGATTTTATCATTATAGTATCATCACCTAAATCTATCTCCAATTTCATCAAATGGGAAATGAAAATGTCATTCATGTGTTTGGTAGACTACCACCTCGCGAACATATATAGTTCATTTCCCATAATCGTCTATAATTTCTAGTTATAATGATGTAATTAATGTTTATATGTGATATTAATGACATTTTAATCATTATAATATCATAATATATCAATTATGTTCTTATATTCCATGCACATAAAAATGATAACGTCATCTGTGTGTACGTGTGAACTATCACATCCACGAAGCGATGTGATTCTTTTTTATTCACTACATTTATTATATGATATATATATATATATAAGTATATTTAAATGATTAATATGATATTAATGATTTTATTATTATTCTATAAAGGTAAAATAATACTTACCTTCCCTCCATAATGATCAATGAAAAATGGAAAATGATACTCATGCGTATGTACGGTTTACCATCTCCATGATTGTAACATTATTCTTTTTTCATATCTGTATTTAATGAATGGATTTAAAGGTGTAATTGATATAATAAATTAATAATTATTTCTTTTATTTTATTCTAAATATGATGTAATTATGACCACAAGGACTATTGACATCGTATCGAGTTCATTTTCTACTCAAGTACCGAATATTGACAAAGCATCCGATGTGAACTGAAATAATTATGTAATTTATATATCATGGTAATAAGTGGTATAAAATGAATAATAAACTTGAAAAAGGTCATAAATAGATAATAAATTAACCTATTTTTATTATTTAGGAATCTAAATATTTTACAAGATGAGTCGGACACAAGGAATGGATTTCATCTCAATCTTCTTTCATTGAGTTAGGTCTTGATGTTTTTCACCTCTATTATCCTATGAATTGTATATACAATCCATTTGACACATTACATAATTAATTAATATATTATATTGATATTATATTTTTTAATATATTATTCCTTAATTGTTTTTTATTCAAGTGTTTCTCAAGTGGTGAAGGACTCTTTAACTAAAACAGTGTTTTAAATGTTGTGATGATTTATTCTTAAAAATCATTTTCATTAATATACATGTTTTCAAAATGGTTTTAAGTATTTATTTATATGGACCTTAATTTATTAAAATTTCAATTCCTTTAAAAATTTTCAAAGTGGTATTGGACACTTTTATTTAAAAATCTTCTTTTTTATATGTTTAATTGTGTTTTAAAAATGGATTGATTATTTAAATAACCTATAATGTTTTTTAACAAATACTTCATGAACCAAATTTATCGATTTTATGTCACTTTAGTGTTTTGTTTATTTCTTTAAATGTTTACACTTTTATTTTCAGATTTTTTTTCTTTTATGAATGCACGAATTTGTAAAAATGAAATGTAATTTCATAGTGGAAATGTTATTTGTCCTTTATGTTTATTTTATGTGTTATGATCATGTTAGGGTTATTGGGAATTTTTTATGAATAATGGTGGTTCCATGATAAACTAAGTGTGTTTGATCCCATGATATCTCTCTAATCCATTGGTAAATGAGATAGAGTGAAATATTGTGGTTTCTCCTAAGAGATTTAGGTAATATAAAGTGTTGGGTATTCCAAAAATAACCATAAAAGTTATTCTCTATGTAGTAGTGAAAGCTACAATGTAATAATGATTTGGATTCCACAATTAACCTTTATTATTTATGATTTCTATGGATTTTTACTGGAATCTTATGATTTTATATTGTAATCTAAAGAGTTTAAGTTTTATGTGTGGCAAGTATGATTTTGTGAAAATGATTTCATGAGTTTAAAATATATATGGACTCACAGTTTCTTTCTTTATTTTATTCCCCTTAGTGAGATTTTTATTATCATACCTTGTTTTAATTTTTTTCATAGAGTATATAGATGGTTAAGATAAACGAGGATGTGAAGATTAATTTTATGAAAAAAATTACAAAGGAAAATAATTCCTGTTTTATTTTAGAAAGTTTTAGATTGTGAAAAAATATATAGTGAGTAAAAGTGCTTAATTTGTAATATTTAAGTTATTATGTAATAGTTATGGCCTAATTATATAAAAATATATACCTAAAAATATTTTATATGTGAATTCTTGACTTAAAGAAAAATTATGTAATGATTTAGTTTAGGGACTTATAGTTGGTATAAAAGGATGGTTTAGAAAACTTTGGATATTTGTATGTCTTATTAAGAGTTTGGGATATCACTATATGTTTATAATATTAAGTTTGATTATAAATTTAGTGGGATATAAACCCCTTTTTTGGCTTTACGTTCTGAAATTTTAAGATGATTAACAGTATTTTTGGAGAATTTTTTTATATAATTATGTGTTATTACTTTTTGGGAAGTAAATTGAAAGGTATGAGATAAAATTTGAGGTTAAGAAATATTATGGATATATTTTAGGATAATATCATATTTTTATAATTTTATAATACTGATATAGTTTTAAAAAATAACAACCCACATGATGGGTTACAACCCGTCACATCCCGCAAGGCCTCGAGAATCAAACACACAATTGGAGGGCGACAAGGGTGCATCAACTACCACTAGCCTACGTGAAGTCCTTGGTTAGTATAATGTTTTATTTTTAGTTAAATAGTTTATGGCATACGAAAAAGTTTATTTTGAACTTATTTTCTATCAAATGGATATCCTTGGTACTATAAAATGATTTGGGGGTTAAGTGATGAATTTTTTTCATAAGACATTTACTATTTTGGGAACACTTTTTGATTGAGGTAAATAAAATACAAAGGTATTTTATTTTAGAAGTAAAGGTTGAATTATATTTTTGATGAATCAATTATGAACTTATGATTATTTGACTTATTTGTGAAAACATTTAGCATATCTTGAAGATTATTAGGAAAATTACTTTTTTTTGTGAGACTTTAAGAGTAATTGAATTCATTTGGAGATAGATTTTGAAATCTATATTGGGATACTAAGTGATAAAATCATTATTAATTTTGGGTTTCAATATTATTTTTGATTATTTTGTGGAATTTTAAGAACAATTATTTATCAAATGGTTTATATTGGGATTTGGGTATTAATTTTGAATTTTGGAGATTAAAAGAATTATTTCAACATAAAATGGATTATTCGTTTTAGGTAATTCACTTATATTATCCTAGACATGTTGGTTTTGGATAATTTTTCATGATAGTAGAAATAGAGAGATAATATTTTTGGGATTATTGGATTCTCTAGAAATTGATTCTAGTGCTTCATGCATGAAAAATTCTTCTTTAATAGTCATCGTTTGGAGAAAAAAGATGAGTTTGTGATAAAAATTGATTAATGGATGAAACACTACTTGCCAAGTAAGCATGTTTCCTTATGTTGATAGTATAGGAAGTAAAATATTCCTCAACTCTATTAAAATTATCTTAAAAAATGGTTGTCCAATTAATTTTCTTAATGGCATTTTGACCCACTACATATTTATATTTCTATGGTGGATAACTTTCCAATGATTATATTCTTTATCACTGTCTATTAGTCCATGTGTGTTAGTTTTATCATCCATGACCATGTTTTCCTACAAGTAATGCTAGTTTGTGTTGTCTTGGGTGACCTTTTTACTTATCTTTCCATCTTTTAAAGTGGAGGTTAGATTGACTATTTTTGCAATGTGGGATTTCAATGAAGTAATTTTGAAAAGTGAAACCTTAGCTATCGAGCCCAAATTTAAAATTATGAGGATGCAATTTCCAAAATGGGGAAGGATGTAACATCTCAGGTAATTAAAGAATATTAATATTACATATTTATTAATATTTATGAATTAGAGAGTAATTTTAATTTAAATGGATAGTTATATCCAATAGTGCACCCAACAAACAACAATGAGTTTCTCTGAAATCTTACGTTGCACACAAGACTGAGTTATACAAAAAATACTATATTATTAATATTATTTGTAGTTATTGCATATCCCTTAGAATGCAAGGAATGAAGAATATTAACTAAATTATAAAAATATCTGTTATATATGTTTATATAATGATTCATTGGTTAGAAAATTAATTAGAAATGAAAATAAAAACCAATTGAATATAAAGGATTTGTTTTTATGAAAAAATATTTAAGTGCAAAAAATTGTGTTTAAAAAATAATCAAATCACTCTTTTTTGGATTATAATAACTAAATATTAATTCAATCTGATATCTAAATTTAATCTTCTATTTTTTCTAAACATGACATAATATCAAAATCAATTTTGTGCATAAAAGGAGTATTTAAAAAAAGTCATTTTTCCACCTTTTTATGTAGCACCTTTTTTAAATAGTACTTAGAAATCTAAAAATATTACCTAAACTATGGTAATTTATTTAAATTTTTAATAAAATAAATACTTAAATTTAATTGTGACACAATGATGTTGTAGTAATAGATTTATTAAAGGAAGAATCAAATAAATGGTATTAATAATATTAAAATAAATTTAATTTAAAATATTTGATTCTATACACGAATTGTTTGGATGTCTTTGACATTTTATATGTGATTTAAAGTATTTTTTTGAATGAATCGTGTTTTTATTATTTTTTAAAAAGACGGGTTATGAATAGTATCAAAATTGACATAATTCACATCTTAAAATATAAAATATTTAATTAAATGATATAAAATTTCTAAATATCCAATATTAATCCAAATAGTTTAGGTATATCTAAAAGTTTCATTAATGACACATTAATTGGTCTTTTGTCATGTTATGGTAATTATTTTAACCCTTTAGTGTATATTACTTGATAAAATGGTAAGAGTGAAAAGTAGTTAAAATAAAATGATAAGGTTTAAAATAAAATAAATACATGTATAAAAATTATTTTATAATTATATTTCTATCCATACTCATCCTATATTTTAAATAATTTAATTTTGAGTCATTTTGAGTCAAAATATAATTTATATTAATTTAATATTTTAAGGGTTTCCAAGGGTGCCCCTCCCCTCCCCTATAAAAAGGAACACATTCATGTCTATTACTATCACTTAAAACCATTTTTAAGAAAAGTTCTATCACAAAAACTTCATATAATCCCCCAACATTATTGATGCCTTAGTTTAGGTATAACATGCTCTTTATAGGTGTTAAGGTGTTAAGAAAGGAGATCATCTGAAGGAAACGTAACATTTTTAATTAACTATTTCTATTTTGTTTCTTTTTTATATACATTCAAATATTCCTCCACAATTATTAAATAATAAATCATGTATCCTCAACATACTTAGATTCTATTATGTTGATATCATCACCTAAATCCATCTCTGATTTCATCAAATGTGAAATGAACATTTTGTTCATTTGTACGGAAGACTACTGCCTCACAAACCGATATATTTTGTTTTCTATAAACTCCTCTCATGACTGGTTATAATTGTTGAATTAATGTTCATATTTTATATTCATTACATATTAATCATTATAAGATAATAATATATCAATTATGTTCTTACTTCCCCTACACATAAAAATGAAAATGTCGTTCATACTTACGTGTGAACTATCACCACCACGAAGCAATGTGATTCATTTTTTATTCACTAAATCAATTATATAGTATATATATATATAAGTAAATTTAAAAGATTAATATTATATTTATGATTTTTTTATCATTATTTAAAGGTAAAATAATACTTACTTTTTTTCATAACGAGCAATGAAAAATAGAAAATGTTACTCATGTGTACGTATGTCATACCGTTTCCATGACTGTAACATCATTCATTTTTAATATATATATTTAAGGACTAAATTTATCAGTATAATTGATATAAAAATTGATTATTATTTCATTAATTTTATTCTATAAATGATTAACTTATGACCACATGGACTATTGACATCATATCAAGTTCATTTTCGAATCAAGTATCGAATATTGAAAAAGAATTCGATGTGAACTTAAATAATTATGTAATTTCTATAACATGGTAATAAGTGATATAAAATGAATAATAAACTTGAAAACGGTTATATATTAAGTCAAAATTAACCTATTTTTATCATTTTTTAATATAAAAATTGTATGTGATGATTCAGACTCATGGTATGGGATTTTGTGTCAATATCCTTTCATTGAGGATTATCTTTTTTTTGCACATTTATTATCCTACAAGGTTTATATACAACCATTTTGACATTTTATATCATGAATTATTATATTCTAATTATATTTTAAGTTTTATTAGATGTTATTATGTAATTATTTTTCATTCAGGTGTTTCTCATGTGGTAAGGGACTCCGTAACTAAAATATCATTTTAAATGTCTTAATGATTTGTTCTTCTAAATCTATCTCATTAATATACATTTGTTCAAAATGGTTTTATGGATATATTTATATTTACATGAATGTTAAAAATTTTATTTCCTTTAAAAATTTCAAAGTGGTATGGGACACTTTGATTCAAAAATATTCTTTTTTATATGTTTTAATTGTGTATTAAAAATATATTGATTATTCCAATAACATGGAATGTTTTTTAATATATACATAATTAACCAAATTTATCACATTTATATCACTTTAATGTTTTATTTTTTACTTTATAGGTCTAAAATTTTATTTTCAAATAAATTATTTTAATTTATGAGTGCAAAACTTTGTAAAAATGAAAAGTGATTTTAAAGTGGAAATTTATTTTTTTTGCTTAATGATTTTCTATGTGTTTTGATTATGTTATGGTTCTTTGTAATTGTATGTGAATATTGGTGGATCCATGAAAAATTGTGGTCGAGTGATCCTATAATAGCGCTCCAATGCATTGGGTAATGAGATGGAGTGAAATGGTATGGTTTCTCCTAAGAGATTTATGGAATATATTGTGATGGGTATTACAAACGTAACTATGAAGGTTAATCCATATATATCCATGAAATCTACAATGTAATAATGATATATATTCCACATGTTACCTTCATGATTTGTGATTTCTATGCACTTTTTCCTGGACCTTATTATTTCATTTGGTATGCTAAAGAGTTTATGTTTTATGGGTGAAAAGTATAATTTTGAGAAAATGTTTTCAAGAGTTTAAAATATTCATGGAATAAGGGTTTATTTCCTTATTTAATTCCCCTTACTAAGATTTTTATTCTCATCCCATGTTTTAAAATACTTTTCACATGGTATAAGGATGGGTAAGAGAAACGAGGATGTCAAAATGAATGTTATGAATATTTTTATCTAGAAAAAGAATTCATGTTTTATTTTATAAAGTTTTATGCTGTGAAAAAAAAGATATTGAGTAGAAGTGTATAATTTGTAATATTTGAGTTGTTATGTAATTGTTAAGGTTTAATTATCTAAAACTGTAAACCTAGAAATATCCTCAATGTGAATTATTTACTTAATTCAAGAGTGTGTAAGGAAAGTCAATGCCTTACATTATGCCTATAAAATATATTATATGGGTGTAAAAATATTTTCTTGAATTATATATATATATATATATATATTACATTAATGTAATTTACTATGTGTAATTAATATAATTTATTACGATAAAATAAATTTGTGAGAAAAAAAATTGTAATTTATTTTATATTCAATTAGTTTTCATATTCATTACTAATTAATTTATTACAAATAAATTTATTTTATATTTTTGAAAACCATAGATATTAATATGCTGGTAAAACCTTTTTATAACTAAAAATTTAATAGGTTGGTTATATATTATTATATTAAATAATAATATTTAAATAATCTATTTTTTAGTAAAACTCGGTTTTGTGTGTAACATAAACTACCAGAAAAAGTCGCTCTTGCATGTAACACATGCTAACTTAGTGTTGCATGAATTGAAATTTATAGAATATATTGAATCTATTTAAAATAATAAATAAACTATAAATTTTTATGATATTATATTCCCTCATGTGCTTGGTGTTTTCTTTCATACAGACTTCTGAATACAATATTCTCACTTTATAATTTTGTGGTGTTACATTATCCCTAACTTAATTAAATTTTGTCCTTACAATTTAAACATGATTTTGGAAATATATTTTTTGATATTCACTATTCTTAATTCCCACTTCATGAGAAGGTTTTTTAAAACATCCTCTGAAAAAGAGAGAATGGGAAGTGAAAATTCACATGGATTAAAATATAACAAAATCTCTAAGTAGGATAACATTTGTGGAGGGTAGAGATGTGTACTATAAATAAAAATATAAATATTTGCAGGGATTTGTTTATGAAATCAATAAGAAACAAGTGAATGATCAATGTAATGTTAAGGGACTCAATTCCATAATTATGTGATGATTTAAGAGACAATCTATTCAACAAAAATTAATGAATTAAGAAAACATGGTTGGTTTCGAAACCCTTTTCAGGAAATAATTCACTATTTAAAAATATATGTCAATATAAATTTCTATAAACATAATATTTTCCATTAATTATGCCTTTTACTATTTATACTTCTTATATTAGAACAATATTCATCATATAGTGATGTAATATTTCAATCTATAAAACTATATCCAAAGTTCAACTTAATCCATTTCATAAATGTCTAACCTCTAAAAAATATTATGATATAATACTTTAGAAAGAATATCTTTGAATTTACAAAATGAAAATATCAATTTCCATTAATCAACATGAATAAAATCTAAATTTTTACATTCAAAACATGTTAATAACATAATCTTGTATCCTCTTGAAATATATTAATAACTCGAATCACCATAAAACCATATTTTAAACATGCATTCCTTCTTATTCCTTATGTAAGACACATGTTATTAGATATAATCCAGAAATCCAAAAGTGTTTTAAATACCATAAATGATATCATATACCACTTGTCTATGAGTCATTAATTAGTTATAGGGTATTCAAAACATATCCAAATCAATCATTTCTTCATCATTGTCTCAATATCCAGAACATAGTAAGGGTTGTCTTTCCCTAAATCAAGTGTTTTCTGAATTGTTTAACATTCTAATGAATAACTTTATCTTGTTAAAATTCAGCATATGATCTCAAATCCATAACAAAAAACAATTATAGTACAATCCTTAAATATTTAATAAATCATAATACGGTAACATCATAAATAAAATACTTTTACAATATATTTCTTAGATCCAAATACATAAGAATGTTAATCATTCCACTTTGGATGTTTCAATGACATAAGCTTGACCATGATCCCTTATATTCTTTAGAGTTATATCCCTTTTATGATTTTTCATTCATTTGGGTAGTGTCTTATATACTTGTAGTTATAACATTGAATAGTAGTGTTTTCCTGTTTTACTTTTCATTCTATTTCCTAGTGACCTTTCTCTCTAAACATATAACACACTCCCAATCTATTCAATATTTTATTAGGTTGATTCTTTCCATAGTTATCCCTTGTGGGAAAATTCTTCTTTCCCTTATTCCCTTTATTTTTCATTTTTTCCATACTTTATATTCTTCTATTTCTTGCCTTTGAATCTATAGTACTTGGAGAATTCTTTATCTATATTGATAGTACATAAATCTATATCTTCATATGATGAAGATTTTTGGGAGACAATTTCCCTTCAAATACATGGATTAAGTCCTTCAAATAAGTGGTCAACATTGCACTCAGTGTTCTGCATGAAAACAATAACATGCATGGATAACCTTATAACGGTATCTTCATAATCTAAAACACATTCTTCAACATTCTACTTTTGGATAAGTAACTTCCTATTCATCTAATTTTTTTGATCCTAAGGGAAGTATTTATTAAATAATGAATCCTTAAATGTCTTCCATTCCATGAGTTCTATTTCTACTTCCACACTATTATTTTGGATCAAGAACCACCAATGATTAGAATCACCTTTTAGTCAATAGACCTCAAGTGTAACCTTTTCCATTTAACTACATCCCATGGTCGTAAAGATCTTTTCTAGAGACTTAATCAATTTCTTATATTCCATTTGATTAGTTTTCCCATTAAATGATGGGGGCCTCTATCTCATAAATAGATCCAACATTACAGATTCTCTCTATGGAATAGGTTTCTATATTCATGAAAGATTATTTTTCCTAACTTGACTAAGATACCCTAATATATCTATAACGTTATCTATTATGGTACCATTTACATCGACATTATCAGCAGGGAAACCCTTAAAAAGGCCATGAGTATTGATAAAATTATTCTTTCTAGGAACCATATCTGTAAAATATAATATACTGGATTAGATCATAAAATTATGAACTTTTTATATCTCTAAATATGGTATAGAACATAACATAAATTTATGCATCGTAAACCTTTGATTCATAAACTTCGGTTACTTTGGGTAAATCTTAGCATTCAAATCCTTCAAAAATGTAGGTGAATAAAATGTGAACTATCCTAAGAGTATCCCCTAGGAGTGTCATACCAGGTGCGCAGTAAGGCCCATTTTCATATACCAGGTTACGCTGAGTTAGGCCTATCACACCTTGTCATATTTGTTACTCTTAATTACCTTTTTTCTAGAACTACGTCCACGTGTAGTATCCAGATAGGTATTTATTACTAAAAATACCCCCATTAAATATACCTTAACAAAATTATAGGATGTTATTACATACTTATCCCCAATGTATGTCTTAGGGTTATGTTACTTAATCTATGCTTCCTAAATATAGTTTCCAATGATGATTCTAATATTTCATTAATACCAACTATAATACCTGGACCCCAGAAGCCCAGAGTCGATGTTTTATTTTGTTACATTGGCATAATTACAAGGAATCAAATCCCAAAGTACTGATCAGTTTATTAGTATTAGAATTCTATATTACAAGCATGATACCCATAATACATTGTAAAATAAAAATTACAAACATGATACTTAATAAAAAATAATAAAAACATCCTTGAAAATCATTCAATGGATTCCTCTTCGTAACTTGGGGAAACGAAGCATAATAAGGGAAATCTCAAATGCTCGGTAAGGGTAACTAAAGTAGAAGCAGTAATGAATGAATGAGAATAAATAAATATATAATTGTAAATAACTGATATCACATTCCATTCAAATAACTATAAAAGGTAAAATTAACATGGAAAGGAAATAAACTAAAACACATTCTATTTAATCGATAAACTAAAAATCATAATGCATCCATATATATATCGACATAAAATCTCACGGATAAGTGATAACTGAATAAAAAATGAAGTAAATTCTTAATTGTTGGATTTCATGTATAAGTTACATGAAAACCTATACCATCAATACCATTAACAATATGGTTTAAAACTATGGATATAAATCTCTTTAATTTTGAAAACATATTCGTCTCATTAGAATCTATCGATACATCAAGGGGCTGTATAAAGTTCTGGCCCCACGCATCATTACCATTCCAAATAATTCCCCATATACAATAATATAAAAAAATAACATGCCTTTTCATATATATTTATTTAATAAATAATATATATTTATCAATATTTCCCCAAATAATCAAATAACTTTCAAAGTGAACAGCATATGAAAAATGTTATACGGATCAGGTAATAATCATATCCATGTATTATAATATAGATATTCAAGTAAATTTTCAAAAAAAATGATTACAATAAAGTTATTGTTTCAATATAACATTAAAAATCACAAAATTAAGTGAGATTGCAAAGATAATCATTAAGAATATTCTTGTAGTGAATAATCTTTAAACATTCCAAAGTGTACCATACCACTTTGAAAAATTTAAATCATAATCCCCAATAATGAATAAAATTAATTTAAATATATAATATCATTATAATAAAGATATTCATGTGTAACATTTCAAATGGAATTATTCACACCATATAAAATAAACAAGGTGTATAACAACAAATAACTCTCAATATAATGTAAATTGAGATGAAATCTCTAACCTTAAACTTTATTTTCTTGTGGGGTATTTATCCTCCTATATAGTGGTTTAAAATGTGTTAATAACTTATAAAATAACCATAACCATATTTATAATATCATATATCATCTTCTTGTAATATATTATTACATGTTTCTTAGAAATATTTCATTATTTCCACTCTTTCACTTGTTAATTGACTAGTTTTTTCAAGTCTGTTGTGACTTGTTTTTTGCTACTCCTATACTTAGATCATGATTTAAAAATCTCCAAAATGTAATACATGACTTATTTATCTTATATAGTTATTATATATGTATTTATAATAATCTATAATATTTGGATATAAAAAATGAAATGCACCATTCATGGAGATGGTAGGTGGTATGTATGCATGAAAGATACTTTCATTTCTTAGTCATATTAAAAGGATGAAAAGTAAATGATACATGTGTATATTATAATTATTGTATCCTATATATTTCATATATGTTATCCAATTTTATTAAAATTGTCCTTAATATGTTCCATATTGTTTCTGACGCTTTCATTGGGGCGTGCACGTCCGTCTAGTTTGAGGACGAAAGGCATTGTTTTGTTGCCCCGTATTCCATCTTTCCAAAGGCGGGAGGCATCCGCTCCTTGTTCAGGGATGTTTTCTCCGTGATCGAAATTAAATAATGGGATGTCGGTTCTTCCTTCCATGGATTCCTCCTCAGAACTCATCACCTAGTTCGGGTCTCCCTTGTAGACTTAAGCATTATTCGTGAAACTCTTCCTAGCGACATATCTTCATTGACACCAGTTAATTACACTGCTTATGTCAGGACATTCCAAGGGGTCCAGTTAGGGCAGCAACCTTCAGTCAGGGGAGTAGTCACATTGGGCATCACTGGAGTGTCTGTGCACTGGGACACTGGCTCATCTGTCTTCTGTCCAATATTATAGGGCTTCTCGAGGGCGCAGAAGCCCGAGGCATCCCAAATCGAACACAAGGAATCATATTCCATGGGCATGCATCTTAGGTTTTCCTCATATTTCCATGTTTAACATAGGGTATGCCACAAGTTTAATGTTCAGTGGAGGCAAATCGGACTGATTAGAGAACTAAATAGAGTGGATCAGAGGGGTGCAACCTCCAGAGGGAACGTTGATTTTAGGACCAACACGTGGTTGACCTCCTAGTTACTATTGAGGGGAATGGGTTGTGAGGCGGCATGATCCCACTGAGATGTGGCGGCCTGGGTAAGAATCATGATGGATGATGGAGCGGTTGAATGAAGTGGATGGTTAATGGGATGGAACCACCATGAGGATGAAGATAGTTTTGGGCTTGAGCCTCGAAGAGACTTCCTACATATCCACGTGGAAGGGAATCAATGTCTACGTAGTTCACATTGGGTGTGGGGATTACACTCTATGATTCCCAAGGTGTTGGTGAACGGACGTGAAGGGGGTCAGGATGACCAATGGATGGTGGGATTGAACCTCATGGAGGCTTCCTACATACCTTTCTTTAGAAAGGATCAAAGACCTCATAGTTCAGATGGTGGCATTTAGGGCTTATGCTCTGAGGCATCCCAAGGTGTTGGTGAACCGACGTGAAGGGGGTCAGGACGGCCAATGGATGGTGGGATTGAACCTTGTGGAGGCTTCCTATGTACCTTGCCTTAGCAAGGATCAAAGACCACGTAGTTCAG
The DNA here is from genome assembly GCA_963277665.1 of Viscum album. Classification (NCBI taxonomy): domain Eukaryota; kingdom Viridiplantae; phylum Streptophyta; class Magnoliopsida; order Santalales; family Viscaceae; genus Viscum; species Viscum album. The sequence goes on from OY728125.1 coordinate 1,802,436,680, forward strand.
ATGGCGGGGACTTTGTGCCCCGACGTGAATGGGAACTGAGTGACAGAATGTTGGGCATGAACCTCAGGGAGGCTTCCTACATACCCTACCTTGGCAAGGATTAAAGACCATGTAGTTCAGAAGGGTCCGTGAACCGACATGAAGGAGGACCTGGGGTCCCATTAGTGGTGGGATTGAACCTCGTGGAGGCTTCCTACGTACCCTTCCTTGGATAGGATCAAAGAACTCGTAGTTTAGATGGTGGTGAGGCTTACACTCTAGGCTACCCAATGGTGTTGGTGAACCGATGTGAAGGGGGTCAAGATGACCAATGGATGGTGGGATTGAAACTCGTAGAGGCTTCCTACGTACCTTGCCTTAGCAAGGATCAAAGGCCTCGTAGTTTAGATGGTGGGGACTTGGTACACCAATGTGAATGGGATCAGAGCGACCGAATGTTGGGCATGAACCTCAGGGAGGCTTCCTGCGTACCCTTCCTTGGAAAGGATCAAAGAACACATAGTTCAGGAGGGTCGGTGAACCAACGTGAAGGAGGGCCTAGGGTCCCATGAGTGGTGGGCTTGAACCTCGTGGATGCTTCCTACGTACCCTGCCTTGGCAAGGATCAAAGACCTCGTAGTTCAGATGGTGGTGTGGCTTACACTCTAGGATTCCCAATGGAGAATGTTATGGTCGGTGCTTACTCTAAGCCCATGTGAGTCACGCATGGCGTGAGAAACAAGAGGTAGTAGAGACCTGATGATCATGTTGTGAACGGTGCGTCCATGAGAGGTGAACATGGGCTTACATGTGATCGTAGCCCAAAGAGGAAACAGGGGCTTATCCATTGTTATTGGCCTGAAGAGGTTGCGACTTACTCCAAGATAGAGGCCTGATGGCGACAAAGCTCAGCGGGAGAGGGATTTGGTACCGAATAAAGGAGGGTTCTGGTGTCCATTTCCCCCACCCATGGTCCTTGGTACTGAAGAAAAAAATGAGGATCAGTGATGGAGCATCCTGCAAGAAAATCTAGGTGCTTACACCGAGATGGTCTCCCTTTCCTCGCAGACAAACGCCACTCTGATAAGGAGGATATCATCCCCTGTGAGGGAATATCTCATCCTCGTGGATACCAGTGGACATGTAGAATGTCCAAGGTTGGGGAACCCCGTGTGTGAGGTATGGAGCGAGGCCGTAGTTTAACATCATGTGCTGAGGATGATGGTGCTTGGTAGTTTAACTTCCTATAGCTTGGACGATGCGGGTTTTCTCCGCACCCCTTGGACTAACATAATTGGTACCCTCTACACCATGGTGAATAGAAGGGATAGGAAACACCTAGATAGGGGGTGTTATGGAGTTAACCATTGGGGGGTCCATTTTAGCATGGATATGCGAAGAACCAGTATCCGTTAGCATGCCTATGCAAAGAAGCATAAGACAAAGAAACACAACAGGAAGTATCATACAAGGGAATTTGAAATCACAACGTGAAAAACTAGAGGGCTGCACGGGAAATGCAATTGAAAAGCAGAGGGGTTCATAGGCAGGGGCCTTGTGAAGCTCTGCTTCTCCGCATGGTGGAGGGTACTTGTGAAGGTGTATGCTTCGCGAAGTGGGGCTCCTCATCCTGAGCATATGGAAGAGGTGCATATAAGAGGTGCTTCGCGAAGTGGAAAGGAATTCACAAAGCACTTCCTTGTGGGTCAAAGGTGCCTCACAAAAGAAGGTATTGTGAAGCAATGTGCTTCGTGAAGTACGGTGACCCTGCCTTAGCATGTAGATCACATGTACTGGAAGGGTGTTTCATGAATAATAAACGCTCCACGATGACCCAGGTCCCCTTGGGGATCACCTTCCTTTGTAGAGGCCCTTAGGCTCCGCGAAAGGAATCCCTATCGAAAGAGGGGTTAAAACAAGTCAAAGGGAAGGAACTTCGCCGAGATGAAGTACCTCGCACAGCTCAAGGATCGCAGAGCAGAAGGAACTTCAAGATTTGGGATCTAGGAAGATGAAAGGTTGGATGATCCATTCTTTTTTGGACATTGTGGGAGGTCAGTATTTATAAGGGAGAGGTTTCGTGAAGTAGCGCTTTCTCGAAGCGAAGAGGGATTTGTTTGTTTCACGGCGGGCTCGCAAACCTCAAATGTGGTCGTAGAGAATCCAGCCTCCTTACCCTGCAGTGGAAAACAATCTGGTTTTAGGAGAGTAAGCCCAAAGCCACTCTGACCATGATTCGTTGGTGGCGCTGCTGTTCGAGAGCCAGAAGAAATAGCCACTATGTAAGAGGTTGCCTTTGTATGGCTTTGGGCTGAGGGATGATGTCTTCATCCCTGAAGCAAGTAGGGACGAAGCAGCTTACTGGTTCAAGAGTACTCTGTGCCAGCGCCAATGGTTTAGGGTGGTTGACGGCCATGCCCGAGAAGACTTCACACCCGTTGTTGCTGACTGCCTATACAACCACCTGAATAACATCGACGGGAATGTGTTGTAGCTGGAGACGTCTCCTCCTATGTACCACATGATACTGAAGGCAGGTTTGAAGAACCTGAGGAAGGGGTGGTCCGAAGAATGGGACCTGTGCCAGGGCAGTAACTTCACAAACGATTGGGCCTGGGCCTATTGGGTAGGCACCTCGTGTGAGGAGTTTGGGGCTTAGATGAGGATAGTGGGTTTGTATGAGGCATCTTGGTCATCCCAATTCCACATATATCAACTGAAACAGTTAATTCCGAAGTCGTTGAGTAGGAGGTCTTCAAGGACCAATACCATCCATTTACACCACGGCGAGGTTGGTATTAGCATGTGGGATGTCCACCAGATTTCTGGGGTCCCGATACTGGGGGATATGTAAATTTAATTCCTCCCTGTCATGAGTGTGTGGGAGGATCTGTAGTAGATTCCATGGATGGTAATGGCATTTATGGAGCTGGTGTCAGGAGAGGACAAAGAATTAGTGAGATATGTCCATTTTAAGTGGTGGTTCAAGCGTTCCTGAATTCCCCATTTGACCGACAGTTTCCGGCGAGGCCTCGGACGTTCCTGAAGGGGGTTCAACGGGGCAAGGAGCACTCGTACTGGAGGCTCTTGGAGGAAAGCCAATGGAAGAGATGGGGGTTTAGTGTTAGCACTGAGTAGCAGACAATAGTCAGGCTGGCGGCATTTATCACAGCTCTTATCCATCGTTGGATCCTACTGGTGAGGGATACCAACATGGGAGTACGCCCAAGCACATTTATCATGGTGTCCACGTTGGTGACAGGAGGACGGGTCAACCTAGGAATCTTGATTCTCACCAAATTGTATAAGATGTGGTGGCATATCTTAAAGAGGAAGATGCTGCATGGGGTATGTGGGCCATTCTACCTCCTATATGGGTGGATAGCGGCACAAATCAGGGGGGATTACGAATACCCAAACCCTATCTCCCCTTCAGGCTCGAACATCCACCCATCAATCCTAAATTTCGTGGGGAGCTTTCCGGCCATGTTGACCACACCGTTTATATTGAACTATGTGTGTAAGGCGGAAGAGTGCAATTTTCACCCATTTCCGTTGCAGATAGGGGTATTCACTAATGATTTCCAAGGAACAGAAGAGTACCGGGCATATATCTTGGCCTTTTGAGGTGGAGTCTTGGTAGAAAGGGTGGACTGTGAGCCCCTCTGTGTGTTATACACCCCACACTGGTTTTCAAGTCAATTCTTGTGCATGTAAAATCTGACCCTACGAGTCTATTTGGAGGTGCTCCATGAGAAACACCCATGTGTGATGAGGTAGATGTGGCTCATGTTCACACGGGAAGACAGGAAGATGTGAAAAGAACTGCCTCTACCTACTGCCATATTTTGGCTGGTAAATGAGTATGCCATAAGCAGGGAGGAATCTTATCCAGGGGAGATATTGAAGCTACCAACCGTTCGGGTCGGTGATGACGAACCTCCCTAACGTTAGGGTTGGGGCTGGAAGGCAACAAGGGCATCCCACGGTGGCGGGGTTGCCGTGGCGGCAAGCCCCGCACCAGTTGAGGGTGAGGTGGCAGCCATAGATCCAGTAGTGGTAGCGGACCCTACGGTTCCAGAAGAACAGAGCCATCCAGAGGGGAGGCTGCTGAGAGGATTCCACAGGATACCCACCCAGGCTTCGGAGAAGCGGTTGTGCCATATCGACATTCCAGAGAATGCTGTCTTCCGGGATGCCTGGGACATCTGGGAAGTCAACAGGCAATTCCTCGGCCCCACCAAGTTGTGGCAGCACCTAAACCATCTCAGGACGGATTTACCGGGGATAGGCCCTATCCGGGCCGCCTTTTCGGTGCCCTAGGCGGAGGCGCAGTGGTACCTGGCAGAGCTGGATGACTTTGTGCATTCCCAGGGTGCCCCTCATCCAATGAAGGACTGTGTCAAGGTGCTACTAGACCGCACTACTCCCCCTCATTTGTCCGCTGCTAATTTAAGAGAGTGATTCCCTCTACCGGTAGAATCAATAGAGTCCTTCTGGGGAGATGAGTCCGGGAGAGTGAGCTCGTTGGAGGAGGGAGAAGTTGGAGATCAATACTCAGATCTTGAGGAGTTCATAGAGGCCCTTGAGGTAAAAACAAATCTGAAACCCCCTTCTCTGAGACTTGATTTGAGGTCATTCTGGACTCCTTGTTAACATCTGAACCATGCAAGAGAGCCTTATATACAGAACTCATTCTCTTCCCTCAGTGGATGCAGATGTGGGACCTTCGGGATCTACCCTTGCCTCCACATCTATTGCTACATCCAGTGGGGCTAGGATACCTAAGGAAACCCTTCTAGAGTTTTCAGACCTTCCGACCGTATACAGGGGGCCACGGTTCGGGGACTCGACGACATCAACCCAAGAACGAGACCAGGAATTCGATTTCTATAATTCCCCCTACCAATTTTATGACTGTCATCCCCTAACCATGTTTATTGATGTACATGTACTTTTTTGGATTTTACAATTCTTAAAATGGCATCGGCCGCCTTGGTGAGGATGCCCAGGGCTTCTTGTGGCATCCTTCCCAGGGGAATGCCGATGATCATGGAGGCAGAGCACCAAACCAACCAAGTGGAGGCACTCCCGATCACTGGTGGGACTGTCAGTGGGGATGAATTCAAGATCATTGAGGTAGGATCCAATGACAAGGATTGATCAGATATTCCAGGTCCCACCATGCCTAATCAAACACCAGACATGGACTCGGCAAAAGAATTACTGGGGGAGTTTCCCACGTACGAGCCCACTAATCGTGCTGACTGCGACGAGATGGCCTCTGACTAAAAGGATAGCAAGACAGTCCATCACCGATCATGGAAGCTAATCAAGCACTTCATTGATGACACCCCCAAGCACTATGGTTGAATGATAAGGATTGACTTCACTCGCGACTGCATGAACTGTGTTCTGGGGGAGTAAATTCCCAGTGTCCCCACATACTCATCTGAGATCTTATGGCGGAAATGATTCAGAAGTATGACCATGTCCTCAGTGTGGGATGGAAGTGGAGGAAAGTGGTAAAAATCAAGTGTCTCTAGGAGGCTGAAGACGAGGTTCGACGGTTGTAGGCCCGGGCGGATGAGCATTCAGCTTCCCTTGACACGTAATTAGAGCTCGTATCGCAGCTAAAAGCCAAGCTGGAGGAGGCTGAAGAGGGCATGAAGAGAGCCTCTGTGGAGATGACCATCATTCAGAACGACATAGAGTGTCCCCAGATTGCGGTTGATGAATTGTGAACCATCACTACTGGGGAGAAGTGGGAGCTGAACATGCGGTAGAAACTCCTGGACGCCACCGGCCAGAGGGTGGCAGAGTTGTTATGCTCTTCTGACGAGGTTAACCCATCCATGGGGGGAAACAACCTTGAAGTACTGTAATGATTACTAAACCTCAAACGTACTTTCATGCTTTGATCGTTTGATTTCATAGCCTGCATGAATTCTGTTATTTGTATTGGTTTATTACATTCTTGTGATATTCGTGGAGCATCCAGTGATCATTCCCTAAGCTAACATGGGTCGGGCCCGATGAGAGAAACAAGGGATGACAACCTTATCACCCCCATCCAAATGTAGGAGTTCAAACCAAGATTCAGGCATCTGTGGTTTGAATAACCGGCCTGGATTTCAGGGAGAAAGTAGGAGAGACCTAACTGGAGAATGAAGATCTCAGAACAGCTGAATTACCGTTTTCCCAGTGTGCTCTTGTGCATGAATAGGGTAATGACAAGGGTGCTGGAATCAATCTGAACAAATGGGAATGGAAGGTGTGAATCATGATACCCAGGATTTGGAACATTGTGGGGTGGCATGACAATAAAAAATAACTGGTTATTGTATTCGAAACACAGTATCCTTATCGTGTTATCCTGGAATGAGGATAGAAAATGAGGGCCGACCACTGACCACGTTCGAAACATGGGGCCTAACTAAAAATGTAATCTGTTAGTCTTATGGAACGTTGGCCCAGGATAATAGGTGGGCCATAGGTCGAGCATCTATACTATTAGGGGGTTCCCTTATACATGGAAAAGGACGAGGGTTTGAATAAGGGGCATGAAAATCATGGAATGGGGAGTGATGGATTGTTTGAACATAATCTAACACTCTCGAAATTATTCCACCGTGGTGGAAGCACGTTAGATGGGTGCATGATTCTGATCATGGATCATTCCTACTTTTAGACAGGACCTCTCTGGCAAGGGAGCTGTCGCATCCTAATTTCATCATGGGGCATCCCGAACTTGTTTAGGGGAAAGCTGTAGTTACATTGTTCCCCACAAGGGGTCAGGATAGGGGGAAGAAATGATGAGGAACATGATTTATGATTCCTGGGGCTGGACACAAGGTGAAATTCCCTAGTGTCTCTATGTATCCCATGAGGATGGGAATCAATCCATACGTAGTTCTAAGGGGCGGCACAGTAAGGTACCAGTGCCAGGGATAGAAGGGGCATGTTGGTGTGGCCCTCACACCAAAATAAGAGGTATTTGATGTATATTGTTTTTCATTTAAGGTGAATGGTTTTTTTTGGTGAAGCGACATGCCTAGGATAGCAAGTCCCTTCATGGACACAAAAATCAAGTCGTATGCAGGCATTGAAAAATGGAATGGCATTTGACCAATACAAAACATGGTGTCCCCTTGAGTGATGGAATCATGATGTAGTTCCGTTTTTCGTCATGCATCCAGGACGATAACGTCATAGTTTAGGGTCATGTGATGGGACCAGGTGTGCATTTTAATGTCATGTGGCACAAACGTAGTTGAGACGAGGCTAAAGGGGTAATGTGCACGGTGCAATAAAACATACCCGACGTGAATGAGGACATAATGCCATACCACACCGTATGTGATTCTGTGAAATAAACCTTAGGCCAAGGGGCCAAAATAGTGGTAAAAGGGTAAGGGGAAGGAGAAACTAGCTCCCAATTGAGCTGGACCTAAAAACGAGACGTCTTGGTGTTCCTACGTATCCCATTAGTATGGGAATAAATCCACACATATTTCTAAAAGAGATCTTAGTTTGTGGTCTTAGAGCTCAGATCATGGAAAATGGAATTCGATGAGGAGCCTCGAATGATGCCTTTACAACGGATTTGTCCTCCTAATGTGAAAATGTGCACTGAGGGATAGTGTCCGGAGTGCCAAAATTCCACTTGGACCTGATGGGGTAGACAATGATGTGAATCATGTAACCAACATTCAAGGTTTAAAGGGGTTGGCATGGAGATGGAGGATGACTGCTGACTATGTTCTAAACACAGCATCCATATCGCGTTATCTTATAATGAGTATAAACAAATGAGTGTTGGTCTCTAACCATATTCTCAACGCAGGACTTCTATCGATTTTTTGTCTGAAACCCTTGAGGACATTGGCCCGCGATGGTAGTAGAGCCACTAGGCATAGAATCCATGCCATTTGGGGGTCCCTTTCGGTGTGGAAGATTATGGACTCCCAAATAAAGGGGAACACAAAGCCTAAAAATGGGAAAAAGCATGTCCACATAAAATCCAACACTACAAATGCTGAACCAGAGTACTCTTAGACAGATTGGTGAATCTATGATGAGGGTCGAGGAGGGTGCTCAACATGAGAGTAACCAATTTGAAGGGATGAGTATAGAATATTGGGATAGAGAACTCCTACGAGGGATAGGTACATGGTGTGGTCATTACAAACCCAACGTGAATGAGGACATAGTCCCATACCACACAATATACTCCCCTCCCTAGAAAAGGGTAGGCCAAAGTGCCAAGGTGAAGGATATTTATGAGAGACAGGGTTGGACCTGAAGTCTAGACGTTCAAGTGATCCTATGTATCCCATGAGTATGGGAATCAAGCCACATGTAGTTCTTGAAGATGCACTTTAACGTCATGCAGGACGACACACAGTTTAAAGTCATGTAGGAATGGGTAGTATAAGGTCATGCTAGACTAGCTGTCTCGGGCTATGTATCGCTTGAGAAACTTGGCATTGGTGGGTGGAGTTATACGCTCACCATCCATGGACACTAGGGAGTATGCTCCATTGGGGTAAACCCTGTGGATTATGTAAGGTCCTTCCCATTTGGGCTCTAACTTGGGTGGTTTTCTACCATGGATCATTCGTGTCCGGAGGGCCAATACCAAGTTGGCTTGCAGAAAAGAGTGGAGGTGAACCTTCTTGTTGAAGGCTCTAGATATCTTATTCTGATGCCTTTCCATACTGTGCAGGGCATGAAGCCTATTCTCATCATGTGCTTCCAATTCATCCAGTCAAATTTCGACTACCTTATCTGGCACATGCTGGTCATAGACCATTGTGCGTAACAAAGGCAGCTAGATCTCGTTGGGTAGGATGGCCTCACCTCCGTACACCCGGGAATACGGGGTCACCTGGGTAGAATTACGAGTCGTCGTCCGATAGGCCCAGAGGGCATTGGGGAGCTTGTCCGGCCAACTCTTCTTATTTTGACCAACTATTTTCTGAAAAATGTTATAGAGGGTTTTGTTGAACGCATTGATCTGTCCATTGCCTGCGCGTGGTAGTAGAAGGTATGGTTTGAACTGATGTTGTACTTAGCGTACAATTTCTTCAGCTCAACTGCCTTGAAGTTGGTGTCGTTATTAGTGAGGACGTCACGAGGGACCCCAAACTGGTAGATGATATTGGAGCACACAAAGTCAATGATATAGTGGGACATAACCTCCTTGAGCGTAACTGCCTCTACCCACTTGAAAAAGAAATCTGTGGCGGTCAGGATGAACCTTCATTGGCGAGCTGTCGCCAGTGGATATGGTCCCACGACATCAATTCCCCACACCGTGAATGACCAAGAGTACTTGGTGGAGTGGAGAGGTTCTGGTGGCCGATGAAATAATTTATCATGAATTTGTCATGTGTGACATCTCTTGGCGAACTTGATACAGTCCTGGATCATGTAGGCCCAGAAGTACCCCGGCCTCCAGATCTGATGGGATAGCTTCGCCTCAGTCTAGTGAGCCCCACAGGAATCGGCATGAACCTTTTGTATGACCTAAGAAATATCGAATCATTGGATGCAACGGAGGAGAACACCATCAAACCCGCACTTGTAGAGCATCTTCTCCAGACTGGTACCGCTCTGAAGGGTAAACTACAGTGCGCAGCATTGGATTTTTTCATGCTCGGCCCAATCAGCCGGGAGGTAACCATTTTGGAGATACTGGACAAAAGGAGCTCTCCCGTCAGGGGTCACTTCAACCACAACATTTGAGGAACCTGGGGGTCCAGACTTGGAGGCTCCGGAAGTAAGATGGATTACTCATAGGTTGTCATCATCATTTGGGGTGACGGGAGAAATGACCCTTCGATGGTCCATGTGTATAATCAGATCATCCTTCTCGGGTTCTACAAGTGATGCAGCTAGGCTGGCCATGGCATTGAATCGATCATTATAAGATCGATCGAGGGACATGAGTAACTTATGGCTGAGACGGAAACTAGGCCATTAGCTAGAGGGTGCACTACAACAATAGTACGAGCTATGTCTTTCTGACGACGTAGTCACCGTTGATTTTCATGATGACCTGTTCAAAATATTCTTTCATATGAAAATGTGGCACATCAATCTCGAGGGCTGGCTCGAGTCTAGGGATAAGAGCATGATACTCTACCTTGTTGTTGGTGCAGCCTTCTGACAACAAGAATGAGTATAGAATAATGGCTTTCACTGGGGTAATAAATACAATACCCAAGACTACTCTGTTGATTTTGGGATCATTGATCTTCCTGTCGGTGGGAGTCTGGTAGGTGCCATGGAAGTGAATTTTCCAACATGAGAATACCTGAACTACCGAGAGGATTGCCTCATCGGGAAAATCTAGGTCCAGGGACTAGTCTGCGGGGGTTGGATGGGCAATAAGAAAATCTTCCAATGCTTGTCCCTTGATAGCCTTTTGAGTCACGAACCTGATGTCAAATTGTTGAAGGATTACTGCCAACTGTGCTAGATGGACGGTCAACATGGGACAGTTTAGAATGTACTTCAGGGGGTCTACCAGAGACCCCAACTATACCTCATGGTGCAGTAAGTAGTGTCGCAACTTCTGCATAGAAAATACGAGTGTATGGAAGTGATTTTGGATGGGAGAGTATTTGGTTTTCATATCGAGGAGCATGCGGCTGAGGTAGTAGAGGCTCTTTTCCATCCCCTCATTGTTCTTTTGGGTGAGGAGGGCACCGAGAGATCATTCTAGGGAATTCGCGTACAAGATCAGTGGGTTTCTAGAGACAGGTGGCATCAGGACCGGAGGCTAGAGGAGATAATTCTTGATTTCCTCGAATGCGGTCTTGAACTCTTCGTCCCACTCGTAGGTGGAGCCTTTGTTCATGAGTTGAGAAAATGGATTACACTTACCGGCCAGATTCGCAATGAACTGGATTATATAGGCTAAGTGGACTTGGAAACCTTGAAGCTCCCGAATATTGCTCGGGGGAGGCATCTGACTGATGCCCTTGATCTTCTCTGGGTCGATCTCGATGCCCCGATAACTGACAACAGAGCCATGAAACTTCCCAGAGGTGACCCTGAAGGCACACTTCAATAGGTTCATCTTCAGGTGGTGGAAATGGAGGAATCTGAACACTTTCTAAAGTTCCTTGAGATGGTCCTCACGCTGGAGAGATTTGACCACTAGATCGTCCACATATCATTCCACTAATGTCCCGAGGATTGGCTTGAATATGCAGTGCATGGCCCGCTAATAGGTGGCACCTGTATTCTTTAGGCCTAAGGGGCATAACCTGGTAACAGAAAGTACCTTGTGGAACCCTGAAAGTTGTGGGATTCTCATCCTTGGGGGCCATTCAGATCTGGTTGTATCCGGAGTAACCATCCATGAAGGAGATGGCTTGGAACACAGCCATAGCATCAATCAACAATTCTGTCACTGGAAGGGGAAAATCATCCTTCAAATAGTGGCGTTTGAGATCTTAGAAGTCAATGGAGACCCTGATTTGTCTGTTATTCTTCCTAACTAGCACAATGTTTGATAGCTACTTGGGGTACTGGACCTCCTGGAAAATGTTAGCTCTGATGAGCTTTTCAACTTTGGCCTCAACCATGGCACCATGATAAGTGTGAATCTTTCTGGGAGGCTGCAAAGAACCCACGATGATTGGTCGAGAAACTGAGGCAGTGGATGGCTACTTGAGGATCTAGTCCTAGCATCTGGTCGAAGATTCAGGAGAATACATCACGATGCTACTTCAGGAAATCTATGTATCACTGCTTCTCCTCGAGGGACATAGAGGATCTGATCAATGTGGGTCTCGGGTCTACCTCTCTATCAAGTTTCACCTCTACCAGTTCATTGACCGTGGTGGAGACGCCCTCTTCAAAGGCAGGGGGAGAATCTGCCAAATCCTCTTCTTCGGTTGTGGAGGAGGGATCTCCAGTGGGTGGTGATTCTTCTGGGTCGACGACTCCTTGTGGGAGGCTGGTACCAGCCTAGTCAGCAGTGGAAAACATATCAGGAGATTCACGTGCTGCTGAAACCGTAGAAGTGAAGGAATTCGATCCAATCCCATATGGTCTTTGGCCCAAGGGGACATGCTTGATGATATCAAAGCAATAGTGGTGCATCGGCTTGAGCTGATTAATTCCATCCTGGAAAAATAGACACATATGACATGTTTCCATTTCCATGGGGTGGACATACTGATACCTTATGGGAGTAGGAGACTCTGGGATTACCTAAGCCGGATTTGGGTAGGTGTACAAGGTGATTTTCTGTCGTCACTTGGACTTGGTAACAGGCCTCCCTCTTGTACTAGAGACAACAAAAAATTGCCCCATGTTGGGGGTTGTGGCCTCCAATAGATGGATTGAGAAGATGTAGGCATCATCCAGACCAGCCCAGGGGTCTGTTGTGACCGTGGCAGGCTCAACCTCACTCGCCTGAATCTATTTTTCCTTACTCTTATAATAGTTAGCATCCAGGTAGCGGGCTTCACAAGAGGCGAAAGGAGATGCATCACCTTGGAGTATTCACACTCAACCATTAAGGGAGTACTTGAGGCACTGGTGATACGACGAGGGGACCACTGCATGTAGGTGGAGCCATGGTCTTCCCATCAATGCAATGTACGTGGTGTCCTAGGAGACAACCATAAACTCGGTGCTGGAAACTAGGATGTCGAACTAGGTCTTCAAATGGATCTTTCCGACCAGGGTCTGCTTGGTCTTGTCGTATCCCTAGATCCTTAATTCATAGGGCTTCAGGTCCTCTTTGGATAACCCCGGTTTCCCCAGTGTCCATGTCGGAATTAGGTTAATCTCGGATCCGGTGTCAGCAAGATAGCGGTGAACCTCCACGTCATTAAATTTGTCATTAATGTACAGTGGGAGGATGTGCCCCTATATGGGATAGCCTTCATACTCTCTATAGAATGAAATGAGGGCCTAGAATTCAGCATTCTTGAACACTTCAGCATTAAAATAATCTGCAGCTGCTACCTCTATCTCAAACTGGAGGGGGATTCTTAAATCCTTAAAGCCTCGAGGATGTAAAGCCTCGCTGGGATGCTGGAAAGGTGATTGAGGACATCATATTTTCACACCAGGCATGAACTTCTGCTTGTAGGAGGCTACTCTGTGATAGGAGGCATGGAAGGCCCTGTCGGCTAGACCGACAACTGGTTGGTGCTAGGCATGTCCCACTGTTCACTAGTCGAAGCCTGAGGAGTAGCTGTAGGAAGAGAACCGGACAATTGAGATCGGTCTATATTAGGGCGAGGTAGTTCGCGACATGGTCGAGGTAGGTCTTCCTGATCCAACAATACAAATGGCGTTGGAGGTGGGGCCAATGACACTGGATGAAGAGGTTACGCGTGCTGAACTCTGAGTTGGGCATGCTGTCTAGTCTCATTGGCATGCACAGCCTAGCTGTAGGTGCCAACTGATGTTCCCCAACGACCCATATGGACACGACTCCACCAATGTTGGTGTTGGCTAGGGATGTTGGGGAGGTTCACCAGGCGCTCCCCATCATCGGGAATCATGAAGGGGTTTACTAACTCCACAGTATTAACCGAAGTATACCCTTGACTATCACTTGAAGAGTCATCCACTATTGTGTGGGATCTGGGAGGAATCTCCATCTTAGGATTAATGAAGTCATTGAGAGTGTGGGACGATGATGGCATTGGGGGGCATGTTGTTTTCCCTTGCACGGCTGATGATTTTTCTTCTAGGAAGTGGTTGTCTGGGATGATGATGCAGAAGCGGAGGCCGTAGCCTTTGAAGTCTCTGGCTGATTTAGGTGTGCATGAATGATACCCTGGGCATGAAAAACTATTTTTCAAGCCATCTAGTCATCATACTTCTGTGACTCACGGTTAGAAACCTGCTGCCACTCAACTTTGTCGTCACTTTTGCTATCCGGCCTTACGAAGACACCTGCCACTTGCGCTAGGGCTGGGCCCAGCCTGACTATGTTATCATTGACTTGGTCTTGAAGCCAGTCTTTAAACAGATAGCACTGCTTGAGGGTGTTCCCCGGGATCCGATGATAGGGGCATTAGTTGGGGTGATCAGTGAGATTCGCCTCCTCTGGCCTTTTACACTCAGGCTAATGCACGATCCCTTGTTCCAAGTAACTTTTGAAATATTTGGGGACCTAATTCTCAATTAATGAGTAGGTCCAGTTTCTTATGTCTGAGAAGGGGGGCCTTGGAGCCTGACCCTAACGAGGAGCTGGAGGAGCCTGTTGAGGAGGCGGAGCCTGGTTGTCCCGCCTAGGTGGTGGCGGCGCATTACGCGGGGGCACCTGCCGCTTCTGAGGAAGACGCTGCTAAGCCGGAGCTTGTTCCTGAGGTACATGGCCTATGTGGGGCTGTGAGGCTGGTGTCTCTGGTAGCAATTATAGTTGCCTTGGGGCTTCTATTTGGGCTACCGCGGCAGGCTCAGCTCTGACAGTCCTCTTTGCTGGAATTACAGGAGGCAGCGGGCTTGTATGACTGGCCTGTTGCAGGGCTTCCTCTTGGAATTGGGCATTATCAGAAAAGTTTCAGAATATTCCAGGGTAGGTCTGGGTGATCATAGAGGGAACCAGTTCCGTCTTGACATTTCGTATGCACATCGTCAGTAATTTCTCCGGATTCAGTGGCATGTAAAGGGAGTATGTGAGCCCTTTCCACTGGGTGATAAAGTCGGTGACATTCTCATCAGGCCTTTGTTTGAACTTGAAAAGGTCTGCAATACTTGTTTTTTGTGAGTTGGAACTGAACTAATATAGGAATTGCATGTGAAAGTCCTCCCAGTTGGTTACAGATCTGACGGGAAGATGGTTGTACCACATGAATGTCGACCCCTCCAATGTCTGAACAAAATAGTAGATCTTGGTAGCCTCCTGCTGCGCTAGAGTCCCCAACATGGGCCCACACCTTGACTTGAAGTGGGCTAAGTGCTGTGGTGGGTCCCCTATCCCATTAAAGGGGGAGAAGGTGGGATTCCAGAAACCCTGAGGTGCCGACATATCGTCCACCCATGTCGGGTATGGCTTACCATCATGTTGGATTTCCACCTACCGCGATTCCAATGCCTCATGGAGGGATATGAGTGCCACCATAGGATCATTTGGGAAGGGTCTCTATCTTGATGGGGATCCCTGAACACAAGCACGTTGTCGGGTTCTTCAGAGAAGTAAGGCGGCTCAGTGGCTCGTGGATCGGATGGTGGGGCGACCTGCGGGGCAATTGCGGGAACCCGAGCTGGGTTCCATGGATTGACGCGCCATTACGGAAGGTTTCTTGATACATACCACACTCTCTTGTCGTGATCTCTGGCTTCATCCCTATCTGCAGGAGCAGCATGATCAGGGTTTCCTGAGAGCATCTCTCCGAGGGGAAGTTGTTCCTGCCCCTGCTGTACTAGCCTAGGATCGTCGTAGTAGGGTCATTTCTCTGTAGTGAATTCAGTCAGGATTTCATTGACCAGCTTCTTTTTCTCAAAAAGTTGTTGGCTCAATGTGTCCTTTTCAAGGTCTTTCTCCATCTTCTGCACTAAGGTGGATGGGTCAGAGTGCTTGGCAGCTCTGACTTGCTCTTTTCCCTTACAAGAATTCTTGCTGAGTACCAATGCCTCGGTGGGCGGAGGGAGACCAAATAGGTTCCTCTGCTGACAAGTAATCCTTCCCTATGGGTCCAATTGTGGTGTAACTCCACAGGGGGTAAGTCTCCATCATGAAGCTCTAGATTATCCTCCTCATCAACTATGTCAGCATTGTTGACCGTGACCCTTCCGGGGGCATGTCTTCATGTCGCCTAGCACGTCGGGCTGCTGCCGGATAGGTCTTAAGAGGATGGAAACATACTACTCATATCCATGGATTTGTACGTGGGGGGTAGCCTACTTGATAATTTTGTGGAGTACCTTGATACTCTGAATTCATTGCTACAGGAGGGCCTCACGGTGACCTGGTGACTCGGGGCGCTGGGCCGCAAAGAGTGCGGCCAAATCGACCAGACGACATTGCTCGCTGATGTCTTCGAAATGCGTTTGGCTCCTGGGATAAACAAATCACTGAAGATGAAGACTAAAATTTTTCACCCATAGGGTGTGGTGGAAACACTCAACATCCTCTGTGGTGAGTGATTCCAGTGTGCATATATTTGGCGCTACCATGGGCCAGAACATCTCGGGGAAGTTGTTTGCTGCAAGGATGTTCCGTAAACTCCTCGGATCAGATTCAGGGTCTTTCCCATGATTGCCTCACTCATCAACTGAGGGTGGCTAAGGAACTGGTAGTGGTACTGAGGCAGATCACTAGGATGGCAGGCTGGCCGGTGGAGAGTATCTAGAACGGGCTGACTGGCCGCCAAATCTCGGGTTGTCTTTCGAAGAGTGTAGCGACCCGACCGCTATGTCGCGATAATATGGGATGACAACCGCGTTTTCTGTTTTAGGGGCTTGGGCTACTGGTGATAGGATTCGATGTTTCTCGCCTACCGTTGGTCCCCAGAATATCTCTCTGGGATCTCTTGTCGAGGTAGACAGTGCTTTCGCTGATGATGGTTGTGATTGTGCGACCGTAACCTATAGGGTCGCCAGATTTTCATCCTCATGGATATACCTGCAGATGGAGGTGGGAATCCAATGGAACTCGCATTTCGAGAGAACTAGGATAATGTGCCTCATCCCAACCCCGACCCTTGACTCGGATGAGCGAGAAAAATGTTCCCGCGCTGAGTCGTACTCTGCCTCAGAGTCTGAGAAGCAGACAGATCTGATCTCTGTCCGGGCCTTCCTAGAATTCCTCTTATGGTGGCGACGGCCTGCTTTCCTCCCCCTAGGTGGCTCCTTAGGACAGGGAAGATTTCTGACATGGGGTCCTTCAGCCGCACCGGTGCTGGGGCGGCGAGGGTTTCCACCCGAGAATGCCAAGGTGTGACGAGCACCAGGTCAAATGTCAAAGGGGACATGGGGAGGACCTCCATGGGTAGTGCTGGAGAGGGTAAGACCTCTACTATAACTGGTATAAGCATGGGGAGGACCACCACTCTTTTTTTTTGGGATCTCAGTACGAGGAGGGTCCTTGTACCGGTCTAGCTAAACACAGGTATGACCCATGTGCTCGGTGCGGGTGGAGCAAGGATGGCCTTTACCCCTCTGGTTGCCGAGGGGAGGAGGACCTTCAATAGTTTTTGAGAGGACATGTGTAGGATCCCCACATTGAAGAGATACCGGATGGGAAATTTCCCTACACTGGCGATCAGGGGCAGGAGTAATGACTCCATACCCAGTGCAATGGGAACGAGAGAGGCTTCTGTGATGAGTATCACTGCTGCGGGGAAGACCTTAATTTGGATTGGGGGTGGCATGGGGTGGACCTCCATGCCGAGCCTCAAAGTGGGGAATTCCCATGATCTCCGTGGTAGGGGTACGGGGAGGACCTCCTAACTGGGTGGCATCAATGCGGGTTGGTTCGCGGCGACCACTGCTTGTGCCAGCGACCAAGAGAGTCGACCCAACATTCCCATGGGCTGGTTAGGACCTCGATCCTGGTCGGCCACATAAGTACCCCTTCTCAGTTTATGCATGGAACTGATGATATGCATCAGTGGTGGCTCGGGCCATAGTGGTTTTTGACGTTGACGCCCCTTGGTGGGCGTCCTCCTCACCTTGTGCCCGACGGTGGCGTCGGGTCAGACGAACCGGGGTCGGTGGTGTAACACCCGAAGATTTTATGAGAAGTATTCTTTTTAATTTATTTTATGCTATACTAAGATTATCTTGCGCTATACGCAACACCATATTATCTTGTAGTATACGCAACACTATTCTTGGATCATTTTACACACAATTTCAAGTTTGTTTGATAGTAGTTATTCTACGCAACATTGAGTGTGTATATATATATATTCAATGTATAAATGAAATATGGTTGTATTTTTTTATAAGAAACAAAAAATGAGTCTTTCACTACACACAACCCTGACTTGGCTTGAATTACACGCAATCGCGACATTCCTCAATAGCGTGTGTTGTACGCAATATCGGGTTTCACTAAACAATGATATATTGTTATGGACTATCCATTATGAATAGTATTAACAAAATTTTAAATTTTATAACATTATTATTCATCTTAAACATTTTCTATAACATGGTATGTAAATAAAATAAATTTTTCAGGTAAAATAAGTATTTCTCAAAAAATGCAGTTTGGATGGCTTTTGATGGCGCACCCACTTTAAATCTAGTTTTTGACATGTTTATAATTTAAATTAGAAAAAATAAAATTATTTTTTGGAATCAGGATATAAAAATTTACTTTGGATAAATTTTTCATATTATTCAGATAACTGTCATATTTTAATGAATAGTAAAAGCACGCTATATTTTAATTAAAAACTAATTTTTCCATCGCAATACTTTATATGGTTAAATTATAATATTTAATGGTTTTAAAGTATAAATAGAATATAATATTACCATTTAATATAATTTATGTCATTACCATTAATTTTACATTGAATTCATAAGTAAAAACATTTCAATCTTTGGCAATGTTTTCACTTTTAAAACCCGTTTTCTTAACAACGGGATTAATTTTAAATTAATTACTGCAACTTCTGTGTTTTGAATTTTGAAAAATGGATTCCATATTTTAATTCATAGGGTCAAAATTATGTTAACAGGTTACTTTTTTTTGATAGTACGAATAGTAACTACGGTAATTTTTATTTACTATAGTTAATGGTAAATCGGGTAATTAAGGGTGAAATTAAGATTATAAATTTACCCTAACACCTACCAAAATTCTATTAGATGAATAAAAGTCGACCCTTATCACCTAAGGGTGGGAATAAATTCATTTTATGGAATTTTGACCCTGAAAATAATTTAATTATTATTAAAACCAAAGAAACTGACAACATGTCCCTCTCTTAAATCATATAAGTATAATAATTTTAATTTAGTGATAAACTTCATGAAACATCAAACATGAATAGTATCCAGAAAGATAATGAAATTATCTACATCATGTGAATTAATTTAGAATTTTTAGGGATTAAATAATTATCATTAAAGGTGACACAATATTGATGTTGAAATTATTTTATTGATTGAAATATCAAATAAATGGTTTTACAAATATTAAAATAAATAATATATGAACTATTTAATGTTCTCCACTAATTTTCTAGATAATTATGAAATTTTATGAATCTATTAATCCTTTTATTTTGAACATATCTTTTGGGTGGATTTTAATTAAATTCAAATAAATTAATAGTGTCAAAATTGACACAATTGTTATTTTATAAAAAAAATAATATAAAATAGTTTGAAAATCACAAAAATGTTTAAAAATTATTAATTAAAATTTATATGGTATAAAATGTCATAAATTATAAACTTATGGACAATTCACAACACATAAGTAATTATTTATAACAATTTAAAATTTAGAATCTTATTACCACAAATAAAATTAAATAGATTAAATAAGGATAAATCAAGTTGATAAGGTTTAAAATAAATTTCCAACATACCTAAATTTTATTGGTTGTTGAGATTAAAAACCTATCACATCTAATATTATAATATGAGTCATTGTTGGAGGTTTTTAAGTGGCTTTTGATTTATTATAATTTAATATTTTTGAGGTTTCCAAAGGTACCCCTCTCCTCCCTTATAAAAGGGCACCTCCTCCCTCTCCTCTTCACAACAATTTGAGCATTCGAGCTCGTCCAAACCATTCCAATTTATCTTATCCACTTCTCTAGAAACATTTTGGAGGTTTTGGTCTTCTCAAAATACCAAATCGAGTCCCTTAAGAGGAAGCTTAAAGGAGGTGCGTCGAAGAAGAGGTAATCTCTTCTACCGATTCATTCAAATTTCTTTCTTCTTCAACTTCTTCTTCCTTAGTTGTTTCATTATAAAGTAATAACATAAGTATCACTAATATACTTATATGTTATTATAAATATTAAACAACCCCATTTCACCTTCTATCCATCATACAGAAAACAAAATCACCGCGTGTGCGTACGTACGGAATACCGTCTCCACGCCGTGGTATAATCTATTTTTCCACAACCACCTTACTTGGATGGGTAAAATGGTGTAAATAATAACTAAATATTGTTAATATAACATCATAAGGATTATGAGATATTATATCATCCACTCCAATTCAATTCAATAATTATGGGAATGATATCATCGCTCGTGCGTATGTACGGATTACCGTCTCCACGACGAGATGAGATTCATTCTCCATGTTAACCACTCAAGAATGATTATAAAGTATATATAATGAATAATAATGAAATATATGACATGAGAAATATAATAGATTTATGTATATATGTCATCTACTTACTTCCATTCAAGTAAATAAGGAAAGGAAAACAACGTTCATGCGTACGTACGGCCTACCATCTCCATGAACGATGTATTTCATTTCATTTATCTATCTATTATGTATATATATATATATACAGAATATATATGATATATAAATAATTAATTAAATTATTGAATTAAGTAAATCATTATATAATTAATAATAATATCAGGAACAACAAGTCCAAACACGTACGATAAATAAAACGATTTTACCCAAAACGCTGATTTAACATGGATTTTACAAAAGAACGGGTAATATAAAGTCATAAGTGAACCATATATGATATCATAACAATAAATATGATTCTATAATAAGTCAATTACATTATTTAAATAATTATACATGAGTTTCAGATACGTACGAAGCATATCGTACCTAAGGTAAGGGAAAATTTTGCAAATCTCATTTTTATCTGAGATTGCTTATACGTAAGTATTTACTGGAGTTATATTGTTCATCCGTGTCCATAAAAATGTTTTTCATAAAGTGTTTAATAATGATTCCATGTATGTTTAAAGTCATGTTTACCCCTCTTTGACTTTTACTTTGTGTTATGGAAGAAATCTTTCTTTTGTTTACCATACGTGGTACTTTTTGACTTTTCCATTAAAAGTATGAGGAGAATATTTTTTTATCTTATACGGCATGAACTAATTTTTACGGTTTCATAACACCTAATTTTCATAAAGCTTACTCTAAAATATTTCATGATTATTTTCAACAAAAGCTTTTTCTTTTAAAATAGAATGTCATTTTTTGAAAAGAAAATAATTTTGAAGAAGAAAGGATATTTTCTTCTAGAATTCATTTCAAGTGTTTATTCAAAACTATTTCCCATCTAAGGTGACCTTATTTTGTATGATTATGTTTCAAGTATAATGTCTCTATTATTTTCATTGTTTTATTTTTCTTATGATGAAATTTATCCATTTGTTTTATATAGATTATGTTAAGATGGGATGATGTTTATGAAACTCATTTTATTCTTTTGTTTATGATGAATTATTTATGTTTATTTTGTGAACAAAGTACAAATGATTTCAATATTAGATGGGTGGGACCTATATCTCCCTCCAATGAATTGGGTAAAGATTTATATCTCATGAGATAGACATGGCTGGAATAGTAAGTTAATCTGATTCAGTGATACAGGACTGGAACGAGGAGTGAACTCGATTCAGAAAGGGACTTTGTCCACTAAGATGGTCTTGGCAGAAATGCCTTGGCTACTATGGAAATCGTATCATGTGCTTAATGGTTTTACACAATTAAGGTTTTTATTCTCATGTTATTTTATCATGATTGATGTTCCTTTATGACCTATGCCTTATGTACATCCAAGATTTATTTCACAACTCAAGATTTTGATGTGTAAACTTTATGTTCATGTTTTGAAGTTCAAATGTATATGGTTTGTTTTATTTTCTCTATTATTACCCTTACTATGAATTTGAGCTCACCCTTTATATGTTTTCTTTTCCCCGTGATATAAATAATGGTTTTAGGTAAGAAAAAAAAGGGAAGATCTTTATGGGAGATGTTGAAGATCTTTCACCAAGATTAGAAGATTATGTTCTGAGTTTCCAAAGAAACTAAACTATTATGGTCCTTTGGTGTCTGTTTTTGTTATGTATTAAGTATTCTGAATAATTAATGTAATTTCCATGTACGTCAACCTTTGGTTCTCTACAGATGCTATCAAAGGAAAGGTTTAGTTAACCTTTAGAAACTAGGATCCGAAAAACTTTAGTGAGATCCCTAGAGATATTTCTAAGGTATGTCTAGGGATGTCCCTAAGGTTAAGTATAAGTATAGGTTATATTCCTTGAATTACTCTAACAATCATAGAATTAAACCTAAGATGTTAGATATTGAAGGTAATCCCCCTTTATTATGTTATTTTCCTAGCATGATTTTTTCCTCTCACACTATTATTTTTGGGTTTTAGAAAATGGCTGGAAACATGAAGATTCACGATAATGGAGGATATGATGGACAATAGAATGATATTCTTCATGAGAAACCAAATGAAACTTGATTTGGAGTTCCAAACATCATTGTTATTCCTAATCATCAAACACATAATATGATCAATAATCTCAGCTTTGGTAAGTTTCCTGAATCAGCTAATAAGAGAAAGATAGAGTTTAATGATGATCATAGAGGTAAGAAATTTCAATTTCCCTCATGTAAATAAAGTGGGAATAGGCATCATGGAGAATGTTTCAAAGGAACTGAAAGATTCTTTGGGTGTGGAAAAGAATGACACAAATCTAGTAATTTCAAAGGAAAAGGATCATTTAATACCATGGACAAGGATAATGGTACTGCTAAGACATCAACAATGGTTAAATGTTTTAAATGTGGAATGTATGGGCATTATGTAAACCAATTCCCTAAGGGAAAATTTCATGAAGAGAATTAGAATGTTCATATGGGTAGTATTTATGTTGATGATGATGAAGATACTGCAAATGATATATGAGATGAAAGAAGTGTTGAGGAATAAAATGGGGAAGCTTGGTCAATGGTTTAGGAAGGTAGTGGAATGATTGTATGTTTATCAAGAGTTATGTTGTATAGGTAATTTAATGGTACTATAGATTAAAGAAACATATACGGATTGTTACACTATTGTTTTTCTTAAAGTATATGAAAGTATATGTTGAATGGTACTGGTAACCAAGAATGGTTATTTAGATAATTTTGTAAAAGAAGATGATATGTGCATAATGAAGGGATAAGGAGAAAATGAAATGTATGATAGTATTAATGAGCTCATGATTGATATAAGGAAAAATTTATATCATGGTTTGAGTATATAGAATTATTGGATTTTGGTATGTGGAAAGAGTTAACTTTTGACAGCATTCATGTTTTCACTAAAGTTCAATGGGTATTAATTTTTCAAGAGAATACATGATTAAGGTATTCACATGTCTGTAATGTGTCCAACAAGATATATCTTATGATATATGAGGAATAAATTATGGTATTCCCATGCTTATTATATGACCTTTTTAGTAATCGTTCTCTTTATACTATGAGTTTTGAAAGAAGTATTTGGGATAAGCCTAAATATTGGAATGGATTATGTTGAACATAACTTAGTATTGTTTAAGGATAGAACTTTTTTCGATATTATTGATGGAATGTTATAATAGTGTAGTTTAAGAAAATGGAAAACTTTAAGAAAGGGCAACAACCCATCGCGTCAGATGAGGCTGCGGGAATTGAACCCAAAACTGAAGTGCGACAGGCCTTTATCACCTACCACCAGCCTACAGGAAGTCCCTGGTTATTAGAAACTGGTTTTATTTTATTAAACGGTATGATAGATGAAGTATATGTTCATTTTTGGAATCCTATATGATTAACCTCACCATATATGGACTTATGTATATTTGATAACATTTTCTAACCTTTTTTTAAAATAGATGGAATGACCCATCATTTTATCGCATGATCTTCTAACACTTCATGGAAGACAAATTCAACTTCATTTCATTAAGAGATGAAGTAGAAATTGTTCAAGGCACAAACAACAGTGAGATTGTACCAAAATCATGTAATTTTTTCTTTTACTTCAAAAATTCTTCAACTTTAGGGAAATGATCTTGAAAACCAAAAATTTTGTCCTAGTGTCCTCATATCCGATGAATCAGATGGTACCTTAGATCATCAAAAGGTTATGTCTTTGTGATTATTGGCTTTTTCATAGCCATGTCCTCTAGAACTCTTCATCAGAACATGATGGTTAGATTTTTCTTCCATATCCATATTTTCACCTATGTTCTCATATTTGGAAACCCAGTGATTAGTTAATTTGGGTAACCGTTACATTTCATAATTTATTTTTTAAAGTTAAGTTTTGGTATTTCTTTTTACGATGTGGGTTTCTATTAAAAAATATTTCAAGTAGAAAACCGTTTATAACCCCAACGAATTTCGAGGGCGAAATTCATTTTTAAGGGAGGTAGAATGTTACACCCCAAGATTTAATAAGAAGTATTCTATTTAATTTATTTGATTCTACACCAAGATTATCTTATGATATACGCAACACCGTATTAGTATGCAGTATATGCAACACTATTCTTGGATCGTGTTACACACAATTTCAAGTTTGTTTGATAGTAGTTATTCTACGCAAAATTGAGTGTATATATATATATAGTGTACAAATGAAATATGGTTGGATTTTGTAATACGCAAAAATAAAGGAGTCTTGCACTACACACAACCCTGACTTGGCTTGCATTACACGCAATTGTGACATTCCTTGATAGCGTGTGTTTTACGCAATACTGGGTTTCACTAAATAATGATATATTGTTATGGACTATCCATTATGAATAGCATTAAATAAATTTTAAATTTTATAAGATTATTATTCATATTCACATTTTCAAGAACATGGTATGTGAACAAAATAAATTTTTTGGGTAAAATAAGTATTTTTTAAAATATACAGTTGTTTCTGAAGCTTTCACTGGGGCACGCACGCCCATCTGTGGGGGACGTCAGTGTGGATTTTTTGTGTTGCCCTGCATTCCCACTTTCCAAAGGCGGGCAGCATCCATTCCTTATTCAGGGACTTCTACTCCTTGATCGAAAGGGGATGATGGGATGTCGGTTCCTCCTTTCGTGGATTCATCCTCAGAACTCATCACCTAGTCTGGGTCTCCCTCATAGATTTAATTCGTTGTTCGTGAAACTCTTCCTCATTCCATGTTTCCATGGATTCCAATTAATTACACTACTTCTGTCACGACATTCCAAGGGTTCCGGTGAGGGAATTAATCTTCAGTTGGGGGAGTAGTCACGTCGAGGCATCATTAACGTGTCTGAATGCTGGGGAATTGGTGTGTCTATCTTTTTCCCCTTATTATAGGGCTTCTCGAGGGCACGAAAGCCCGAGGAATCCCACATCTAGCGCAGGAAATCATATGCCATAGGCATTTATCTAAGGTTTTCTTCATCTTCCCATGTTTAACATAGGGTATGCCGCAAGTTTAACGTTTAGCGGAGACGGATCTGGCTGATCAGAAAACTAGATGGAGTGGATCAGATTGAGGAACCCCTCTTTAGAGAACACCGATATCGGAGCCAACCCATGGGTGGCTTCCCAAATGCTGTGGAGGGGAATGGGGTGGCATGATCTCACCGGGATGTGGCGGCCCGGGTGAGAATCAGGATTGATGATGGATAGATGGATGAAGTAGAGGGGGAATGAAATGGGACCATCACAGGGGGGTGATGATGAATTTGGGATTGATCCTCGAAGAGACCTCCTATTTATCCCCATGTAAGGGAATAAAATTATGTGTAGTTTGGTTGGTGAGAAATGACGTAAAGGGGGTCGGAGCGACCAATGGGTTGTGGGATTGAAACTTAGGGAGGTTTCCTACGTACCGTACCTTGACATAGATCAAAGTCCACGTAGTTCAGGATGGATCTGTTGGGGGACCGACATGAATTTGGACCTTGGTCCGATGGATGATGGGCTTCAACCTCATGAGGCTTCCTACGTACCATACCTTGGCTTGGATCAAAGTCCACGTAGTTTGGTGGATGTGTGGGGCTTACAATCTAGGCTTCCCAAGGTGGTGGGTGAACCGACCTGAAGAAGACTGGGTGTTGGGCTTGATCCTTAGGGAAGCTTCCTACGTACCATGCCTTGACATGGATCAAAGACCTCATAGTTCAAAATTGAAGTCGGTGAACCGACGTGAAGAAGGGCCTTGGTCCAATGGGTGATGGGCTTGAACCTCAGTGAGGCTTCCTATGTACAATTCCTTAACATGAATCAAATTCCTTATTGTTCTAAAAGAGTTTCGTCAGTGAACCGATGTGAAGGTGAACCCATGGGTCCACTAACGGTGGTTTTGAACCTCATGGAATCTTCTTACGTACCATGCCTTGACATGGATCAAAGTCCACGTAGTCTGGTTAGAAAAGGGGTCACTGAACTAACATGAAGGGGTGTCGGAACAACTAGATTGTAGGGTCACAACAGCTTATCGCTGTCTCGGGATGTAGTTTAACGTCATTCTGGATGGGGGTGTGTTATAGAACCGATGTGAATATTGACCTTGGTCCGATGGGTCTTGGGCTTGAACCTCGGTCAGGCTTCCCACATACCATTCCTTGACATAGATCAAAGTTCTCATAGTTCGAGAAGGGTTCTCATCAGCGAACCGGCGTGAAGGTGAACCCGAGGTTCCACTGGTGGTAGGGCTTGAACCTCGTGAGGCTTCCTACGTACCATGCCTTAACATGGATCAAAGTCCTCATAGTTCGGGTGTGCAGTTTAACGTCATGCTGGACAGGGGGGCATGCAGTTTAATGTCATGCTGGATGAGGGAATACAGTTTAATTCCATACTGGACGAGGGATTTATCATGGTCGATGCTTACTCTAATCCCATGTGAGTCGTGCTCGGTGTGAGAAACAAGAGGCAGCAGAGACCTGACGATCACGTCATGAAGGGTGCGTCCGTGAGAAGCGAAGAGGGGAATACCTGTTAGGCGGCCCAGGGTGCTGGGACTTACTCCGGGATGGAGGCCCGAAGTGCGTCAAAGTGTAGAGGGAGAGGGATTTGGGACCAAATAAAGTTGGTACCTTGTTCCCTATCATGCCCTCTGCTGACCCTGGCGGTGAGGAAGTACGAAGGTTCATGGGTGCTAACTTCCGCAAGAGGGGCTAGGGGGCTTACACCAAGGTGGATGCCCTTCCCCATAGACAAACGCCACTCCTAGAAGGATCATATCATCCCCTGTGGGGACCAGAGGGCGTAAAGAATGTCTGATCCAGGGGGACCCTACGTGTGAGGCACGGGGTCGGGTCACAGTTTAACGTCATGTGTTGAGGAAGAGGTGTTTGGTAGTTTAACGTCCTGCAGCTCAGACAAAGTGGGTTTACTCCGCACCCCTAGGACTTACATGACTGGTACCATTTTATCCTTGTGGGAGGGAAGGTACCGGTAATTCCATGTAGAAGGGGGGTCGTAGAGCGAACCAATGAGGGGTCTACGTTAGAGTTCCTATTCGAGGAAACAGTAGCCGTTAGTGTGCCTATACGAAGAAGCATTAAGCGAAGCAATGCTACAGGTGGTGTCATCTAGGGGACATTGAAATCACATCGTGAAAACTTGGAGGGTCGCACGGGAAGATTAATTACTAAGCAGATGGTTCCACAAGCAGGGGCCTTACGGAGCTCAGTTTCTTCGCGTAGTGGAGGGAACTTGCGAAGGGGTGTTCTTCGCGAAGTGGAGTGCCTTGGCCTTAGAATGGGGCAGAGGTGCAAGTGGGAGGTTCTTTACGAAGTGGAATGGTGTTTACGGAGAACTTCCTCATGAAACATAGGTGCCTCGTGAAACAAGGTGTCGTGAAGCAGTGTGCTTCATGATGTACAGTGACCCTACATTGGCATGTCGATCACATGTACAGGGTGGGTGTTTCGCGAAGCATAAACGCTCCATGACTGCCCGAGTCCCCTTGGGGATCCCCTTCCTTCGCGAATTACCTTAGGCTTCACGAAGGGAATCCCTATCAAAAGAGGGGCTCAAAACGAGACAAGATGGATGCCTCTCACGAAGCAGAAATACCTTGCGGAGCACATGATTCCCAGAGTGAAGAGTGATTCGCAATTTGGGAGCTGAAAGCCGAAAGGTCGGATTTTTCATCTAGAGAGGTCAGAGGGAGCTCGGTATTTATAGTCTATGGGGGGCCGCGAAGCAGAGCTCACGCGGCGCGAAGGGGTCTTTGGTCGCTTCGTGGCGGGTCGTGAACTTCAACCGGATTCGTGGAGCGTTACTGCCTCTTCTGTATCGCGGTGGGTTCACAAACGTCAGGGTGTTCGTAGAGTGTTACTGCCTCTGGTTCTTTGCGGATGGTTCGTGAACTTCCAGGCATTCGCGGAGTGGTATTGCCTC
This sequence comes from Viscum album, assembly GCA_963277665.1. Taxonomy (NCBI): domain Eukaryota; kingdom Viridiplantae; phylum Streptophyta; class Magnoliopsida; order Santalales; family Viscaceae; genus Viscum; species Viscum album. The sequence goes on from OY728125.1 coordinate 1,802,464,990, forward strand.
ATTTTCTTCGCGGCGGCCGCGTTGCTTGGGGGGGCTCCGCGTCGGGGCTTCGCGAGGCAGGGCACGGGGCGTCTTTTTCTTCTCTCCTTTATTTGAATATTTTGGTGCCAAAAAATGCCCCCTGATGTTATCAATATTTTCATGACTTATTATATTCCCTCTTTACTGATTTTATATGAAATGTGCATAATTTGTGTGAAATATTAATGTTTTAATATTAAGTATAATTTTTGAGCATTTTTAGAAGTAGTCCAATTGAGTCAGCTTAATGTTTTAATAATAACTATCACTATACTGATCCAAATTGTGTGGTTCTTATTCTATCTTATTATACTTTTAATATACAACATTTCATTAGAAGTTACCATGAGCCAATTCTGCCATTTGAAGGGTCATATGGTCCTCACAAACAAGACCAATGAATCTGTGAACAAACTGGACCAGCCTTGAAGATTGATTTACTGGGCTCAATCCAGAAGTCAAAAAACATTAAATATCCACCATAATTCTGGGGACACTATATTTAATCTTGAATAAAAATTTCAAGGCCCAAATCCAAGTACAAGGGGCCCAACTAAAGCTTTTAAATCCAGCCCACCATTCTGGCCGAGAAATAAAATCAGTATAGTATTCATGACATATCTCATGATTTAAGCGTCAAATTGAGCTGATATTTTTCATTGCGAAAGATAAGATATAGGCGGCCTACTTTGTTGAATAAGTCATTCGTATTTGAAGGAATATTCCTATTCCAAAATCCATTCAATTTTTGGACATCGAAAAAGCATGGATAGAAATGGACAGTTTACCTTGTTTAATAAAACTGCCATACCTTTGGCTCCACTTTTCCAAATGCCTCCAAATGTTGACAGAAGTTGACCAACTTTATTATATACAACTTTTAAGAAGGAGATATTTGGAGATTCGGCTATCTGAATAGCCATATTTTCGATGCAAGTGGAGGGACATATTGGGAATGAAAACAGTCCACTCCTTGGGCTATAAATACTCTCCCCTTATCTCCTTGAGAGGGTTTGGCATTTCAGAAGAGAGGGGATCATATTGGCACGACCAAAGCATTTAAAAAGGCTTGTGAGTATTTGTCATACTCATGTTTTAACTTGATATACCTTTCCTCCTCTCTTTGTTTTTACTTAATTTCATGTTCTTCGTTTTTGTAATTTTGTAAGTCTCTTTCTTTGTAATTATGTTTTAATGCAAGTTACTTCTTCAATATCTCTTATTCTCATCAACCTTCTGTAGTTTAATATTTATGATCTTAAAATAGTTTAAATATAGTTGAATCTCCTTCCTTTATTTTTCTTCCTCATTCAATCGAAAGTTTTTTTTAATTATCATCATTGTTCGTGTGTGTGTCGACGTACCACTCTTTTCTTATCGCTTTCTTTTTCTTCTATTCTTAATTTATCATCATAATTATTATAACCAAAATATTAAACTCCCAAATGGCTGAGTAAATATCTCATTGGGGTGAGTCAAAATTTTGGGATGTTAATTGATTGAGAGTACTTTTTCGATGAGTATTCGTTAATTTAACATTCTGTATGTTGGACTTAATATGTAATGGATTAATGACATCTTTTGTTTATAATGTGGTTTCCATGGATTATTGGAACCATAAATACACTACCATAAACAAGTACTGATTGATTTTATAATCCTAGTTCAGTTAAGGCTTGGATTAAAGCTTTAACAATTAGGAATTCTAATCGACGTCAACTTGTGAAGTGGGTGTTAATTTAAATGCAATATAAAGAAAATCCCAAGGATATCACAAGCTTAACTCCATAATAATGAACTCACCCCAATATTTATCAATTTGTTAAATCAATTATAGTCAATCAATCATTTCAATTAATCTCTGCAAACAAACCCTTATAATCAAAATACAATCAACTAAACATAATCTACTATTACGAAGTACCATCGTCGAGGATTCGACCCTGGTGCTGCTATACACATTAGCAGAGCACCGGAACCTTGACCGGTCGATAGGCGAAAATTGGCCACACGTTTCAAATGGCACTGTTGCTGGGGATTTTTCTTTATGTAGTCATTAGTTTCTGGTTATTGTAAAAAAAACCCCAAAAAAACAAAATTTTAAAAAAAATTGAAAAAAAAACACAACGAAAAACCCATCTTCCTCTTAAAAATCATAAACTGAAAAAAATACAAAGAAAAACATGTCTTCCTCTTTCTTCCAAAATCTATCTGAATGCCTCGTAGACTCCCAAAAAATCCCTCAGATTTGTTTGACCCTGAAATTCAGCGAACACTTCGCCAACTTAGGCGGAACATAAGAGATACTCAAATAATTCAAGAACTAGTCCTCATCAAACCAGTTGAAATTGATATCGCCAACACTAGGGAACAAACCCTAAAAGAACTCATTGACCCTAATATGAATTACCAACCTCTTGGTATTAAATATCCAAACATAGAAGCTGACTTCAAACTCAAATCGGGTTTGATTCATCTTCTCCCTCATTTTCACGGGCTAGCCGGTGAGGATCCACATCTTCACCTTAAAGAGTTCCAAGTAGTGTGCTCTACCATGAAGCCTCAAGGGGTTTCTGAAGAACAAATCAAACTCCGAGAATTTCCTTTTTACCTAGCTGAAACTGCTAAGTCATGGCTCTACTACCTACCTCCTGGTTCTATAACTACATGGAATGACATGAAGCGACTATTCTTAGAGAAATTCTTTCCTGCTTCTCGTACTGCTTTTATCTGAAAGGAAATAAGTGGTATCCATCAATTCCCAAGTGAATCACTCCATGAGTACTGGGAGAGGTTCAAATATCTTGTTGAAACATGCCCACACCACCAAATTCCTGACCAAATCTTGATCCAATACTTCTATGAGGGTTATTGGCTATGGAGAGAACTCTCATAAATGCCACAAGTGGCAGTGCTCTTGTTGATAAAACTCCTGCAGCAGAAAGAGATATCATAAGTAACATGGCTGAAAACACACAACAATTCCATAATCGAGCACATGCTCAAGTCAAACATGCCCATGATAATCAATCAATTTAGCCGAAAAAAATGACCGAGTGGATGAGTGAACTTATAGGTCTTGTGCGACAACTAGCTGTGGCTACCAAATCTCCAACCTCATGTTCTCCACAATCAATGTTTCATGGACCTGTCAAAAACTGTAGAATCTGCAACTCTCCATCTCATCCAACTGACACATGTCTACAACTTCAAAAGGATCAATCCAATTCATCTGGACCAATGGAGCTCAATGCATCATATGCTCAGCGGAACACCAATCCTCAACTATCAGGTCAGTTTGTTAGAAACTTCAACCAACCTCACTCTGAGCCCTTCTCTTCTTCCTATAACCAAGGCCTAAGGTATGGTAATCCAATATCTCACCCCCCTCAATTCCCTCCTCAAAAACCAAACCAATTCCAATATGGTCAAGGTGGTGGTAACTTACATCAACCTTATCCTTTTGTTCCTCAACCCCAAAGGAACAATCCTCCTCCTAGATTCCATTATCCTAGTGAGCCTTCTGAATTCCAAAACCAATACAATCGATTTCACAAGAACCAAAATCAAGGCAATCCCAACCAGGGACAAGCCTCTTCTTCCAAGAAACCATGGGAAAGTGCAGTGGAAGATCTTGCCTCCTTCACCCGTTCTATCCTTAAAACATTGAAACTAAAATAGGTCAACTTGCATCCCACCTGAGCCAACAACAATAATAAAATTCTTCCCAACTCCCAACTCAACCATTACCCAACCCCAACGGTAACGTAAGTGCAATTGCACTTAGATCAGGAAAGAAACTTGCTATGACTCAAGATAAATCCTCAAACCCTCCTTTGAATGTTAACCTAGAAAATGAAAATAAAAAGAAACTTGAAAAGGAACCTGAATCCATTCCATCACATCCTTCCATTCCACTTAGGAACCCAATTCCTTTTCCTCAAGTTGTTTCTAAGACAAGGAAGTCCTTTGAACCTGATCCCAAAATGCTTGACATGTTTAGATGTGTTGAAGTCAACATTCCCCTCTTAGATTCCATGAAACAAATTCCTAAGTATGCCAAGTTTCTCAAGGAGTTGTGTACCCACAAGAGGCAACTTAGGACCTTTGAAAATGTTTCCACCCAGTAGTCCATACCCATTAAGTGAAAATATCCAGGTACCATTACGGTTCCATGCCAAATTGGAAGTTCCAACTTTGATGATGCACTCATAGACCTAGGATCCTCAATTAATGTCATGCCCAAATCCATATTCTCCAACCTTGGTCTAGGTCCCTTACATCCAACATGTGTTGTCATTCAGTTAGCCAATCGAAGCACAGCTAGTCCTGAGGGAATAATTGAGGATGTCCTTGTCCGAGTCAATGATCTTATCTTCCCTGCTGATTTCTATGTTCTTGACATGGAAGGTGAGAAGAACTCTTCTCGATCTCCACTATTTCTAGGAATACCATTCCTCATGACTACGAGAACCAAGATTGATTTCCATTCAGGCATCTTATCCATGGAATTCGGTGACCAACTGGTCAAGTTCAACATTTTCCAATCCATGTGATACCCATATGGGGATGACTCTGCATTTTCAATCCATGCTTCTAAGGACACTTCTAATATTCAATCAAACCCCAATCCACCATGTTATTCATGTTCTAATGATAATGGATCTTGTGAAATCTGCACCATGATTAACAAAGTCATAAATGGTGAAGTTGATGTGGACCTCTCATTCATAGACTTCATCAATCTAGAGGAACTTGAAAACTCTCTTGAATACCACATCAACTCTGATCTCTACTGCTTCACCTTGGATAGTATTAAGGAAAATGAATCTAAAGAAACTAAAGTCCCTGCATCCATTTCTGAGATGTCTATACCACAAATAAGAGATGATACTTATCTAAAACCTCTTCCTGAACGCCTAAAATATGCATTCCTCTTCCATGATCACTCATATCCTGTCATTATCTCTGCCACACGTACTAAAACTGAGGAGTCCAAACATGTTCAAGTGTTAGAGGAAAAAAAAGGTCTTAGGTTGGACCCTAGATGACATACCAGGAATCAACCCTTCCCTTTGCATGCATCACATCCATCTTGAGGAGTCATCCAAACCTATTAGACAACCAAAAAGAAGAATCAATCCACTCATCCTTTAGGTAGTTAGGGAAGAGATACCCAAGCTTCTTCAAGATGGTATTATCTACCCAATTTATGATAGTGAATGGGTTAGTCCAATTCAAGTTGTACCTAAGAAGGGTGGGATAATTGTTGTCACAAATGAACATGGAGAGGTAGTCATAACTCGAGTGAAGAAAAAATGGCGTGTGTGTATAGACTATAGGAAATTGAATGTTGAAACCCGAAAACATCACTACCCTCTTCCATCCCTTGATCAAATGCTAGAAATATTGGCCAGAAAGTCACACTATTTCTTTCTTGATGGATACACCAGCTATTTTCAAATCCCAATCTCACCTCAGGACCAAGAAAAGAGTACTTTCACATGCCCCTTTGGAATGTATGCATATAGAAGAATTCCTTTTGGAATTTGCAATGCTCTTGCAACATTCCAGAGGTGTATGATGAGTATCTTTTCAGAATTCATTGAACACTGCATGGAAGTCTTCATGGATGAATTCACCATTTATGGTGAGTCATTTGAATCTTGTTTTCATTCACTCTCTCTAGTGCTTCAAAAGTGATTCAAGTGTAAACTTGTGTTAAAATTTGAAAAATGTCACTTCATGGTTCAAATGGGATTGTTCTAGGGCACATAGTTTCAAAATATGGTATTGAAGTCGATCCTGCCAAAATTGAAGTGATCCAATAACTTCCTGAAACCACTTCTATTCGAGACATCCGTTCATTTCTCGGTCATGTTGGTTTATATCAGAGATTCATCCATAAATTCAGTAAAATTTCACTCCCACTCACTTAGTTTCTCCAAAATGATGTCACTTTCCATTTTGATGAGGTTTTCAAGAGAGCCTTTGTTGAACTCAAAACTGCTCTTACATCTATCCCAATAATCCAACCCCCAGATTGGTCCTTACCCTTTAAGTTGATGTGTGATGCTTCTGATAGAGCTGTTGGGGATGTTCTTGGTCAAAGAAGAGAAAAGATTCCTCATGTCATCTATTATGACTCAAAAACATTGGATGAAACTCAATCTCACTACACTGTGACTGAAAAGGAACTTCTAGCAGTGGTTTTTGGCTTAGATAAATTCCGGCCCGATCTCTTAGGTGCCAAAATCATAATCTTCATAGACCATTCTGCTATAAATTTCTTACTCAAGAAAAGTGATTCCAAACCGAGGCTAATAAGATGGATCCTAATGATCCAAGAGTTTGACCTTGAAATCAAAGATAGACCTGAAAAAGAAAACCCTTTGTCTGATCACTTGAGTAGAATTTCTAATTACTCTCATTCAGAAATCATTGATCCTGAATTCCCCATTGAGAACCTTTCGTCTCTCACTCCAAAGTTACCATGGTATGCCCCAATTTTAAATTATTTTGTTTCTGGTGTTTTTCCTGAAAAGTTTTCTAAAGAACAAAAAATTAAGTTAAAAGGTGATTCAAAATAATATTTTTGGGAAGAAAATAAACTTTGGAAAACTGGGGAATACATGGTAATTAGTAGATGTGTTGAAGAAAATTAGCATTCTTCCATCTTAGATTTCTGTCACTCACTTCCCGAAGGTGGCCACTTTGGACAACAGAGGACCTCCCGAAAGGTCCTAGACTCTGGATTCTTCTGGCCTTCACTGTTCAAGGACTCACATGAGTTCTTTCAATCATGTCCCACTTGCCAAAACTTTGGCACAATCTCTAAAAGAAATGAAATGCCCCAAAAGACTTTAATCTTTTGTGAAATCTTTGATGTTTGGGGCATCGATTTAATGGGTCCATTTCCCCCTTCCAATGGATTCTCATACATTCTTCTTGCGGTCGATTATGTTTCAAGGTGGGTTGAGTCCAAACCCACTAGAAAGGATGATGCTCATACTGTTAGTGAGTTCCTAAAGACCCACATCTTCCAAATATTTGGCACACCATGTGCCTTGATCAGTGACTTAGGAACCCATTTTTGTAATAGAACCATGGAATCTCATCTGAAAAAGAATGGGGTTGTACATAAAACTTCAACTGCATATCACCCTCAAACAAATGGCATGGCTGAAATTTCTAATAGAGAAGTGAAAAGGGTACTTGAGAGAATTTTTAAGCCCACCAGAAAAGACTGGCCTGAGAGACTTGGTGAATCCCTTTGGGCTTATCAAATTGCCTATAAAACACCCATTGGGATGTCTCCTTTTAGGATAGTTTTTGGTAAAGCGTGTCACTTACCAGTTGAAATCCAACATAAGTCTTTTGGAGATGTAAAAACCTGTAATTTTGATTGTGAAAAATCTGGTGAAGAAAGACTGTTGCAATTGGATGAACTGGAGGAGATTTGACTTGATTTTTATGAGAATTCTAATCTCTACAATAAAAAATCCAAGGCACTCCATGATAAACATATCCTGATAAAGGTATTTCACGAAGGTGAAAAGGTAATGCTCTTAAATTCTCTATTTCGGCTTCAACCAGGTAAGCTTAATTCTTGTTGGGAAGGTCCTTTTATTATCACTAATGTTTACCCATTTGGTGCAGTGCAAGTCCAAGACCCCTATTCCAAAAGGACATTTACAATAAATGGACATCGGTTAAACCATCACCATAAGAGGATGCACAATCCTAGATCAACATCGACTTCCACTGGATCCCCAACTTCTCTAGCTGACCTACCACTAGATGGAGAAGGCGACCCGCCAAATCCAAACCAGGGGGCACCTCTTTCCCTTTAACTCTCTCTATCTCTTCCTCTCTCTACCTCTTTCCTCTTCTTCCTATCTCTTTCATTTTTTTACCATTTTCTTTATCAAAACATTTATTTTTCACTTTCTCTTTTTTGTGGGTGTATCTTTACAAAAATCAAAACCAAAAAAAACAAAAAAAAACCAAAAAACAATCACTTAAAAAATACAAAATTATTATAAGTCATGATTACTCACCATCGAGTTTTTAAATTTTTTAAAACCATTTTGGGGAGTTAACTAACATGTTTTCATCTCAAAAATTTTGTATTTTCATTATGACTTTGGATAAAGAATTTTGTGTCAAAACCAACACATTTTGAATGCTCAATTTTTGATTTGGAAAATGATTTTCCCCAACTGTGAGAACAAACATTTGCTTTCATGCCAAGGCCACCTATTGCCATCTTTTAAAAATGTGTGTTTTCACCCCCATTTGTGAGTCTTGAGTTTGTGGACCTTCAACCTGAATTTCCTACCTTAGTGTGTATTAATATGATAGAGGCATTTTCTGAACCACATGAGAATCACAATAGCCAAATAGCCCCCCATTTCCCTTACATTAATCTTGCTTTTGAAATCCCCTTCAAGCCTACAAAAACCTTTTCTTTGATAGCCACATTATAATACCAATACCTTATCCCACCCAATACAACATGTACTTTCATTGCATAAGTTTTTGAAATTTAAGTGTGGGGGGGAATGGATTTCATTTTTGGGTATCATTTCCTTACTTTCTGGTGTGTTATCATATGCTTGAGGGAAAGCATCCATTTTAGTATGGGGGGAGGTTGTCATTAAGTGGTATTTGGGAATGTATTGTACAAATGATATTGAAAAGTGTTCAAAGAAAATTCAAAAAAAATCAAAATAAAAACAAATCAAAAAAATGAAAAAAAGGGTTGTGTATTGGGTAGGTCAAAAATAACTCTTCCTCAACCCTTTATCTGGTTATAACTATTACAATTAGTGTCGTGAGGAGATAAAAAATGGGTTGGGATATGATTGTGAGATCTGTTTCAAGGTCAACTTTTGAAAAAACAAAGAAAAAAAAGGAAAAGAAAAAAAAAGAACACTTGCATTATATTCTTATTGGGAGAAGTTTTTTGTTTTGTAAATATTCCATCTTCTCATTACCTTCATATTTTATTCCTCTATTGTGCCTTTCTCCACACAATCATTCCCTTGTAAATATGTGTTTTCATTTCCTTCCATGTTTTATTTCAAAAAACATGTGCATTGCTTTTTCTATGTTGGTATTTTAACCCTCTTCTTCTCTCTCTTGGACATTATATTCCTACCGTCCCATAGCCATAGAAAAACCCCTTTAAAAGACCTCTTTATTCTTGTTCACTTTGGATAGGGATTGGAAGCTGAGAGCTCTTTTCGAACTCTAAGATTTTCACTTTTGGTTGGTGAAAGAGTGAACCTCCACAAATGAATTTTATCATCTTGAGAGGTGTGAGTTTTGAGTGTCCACATTTTCCATTTCTAAATTTGAGCATGAAAAAATGAATTAGTTTTGGAACATTGTTTCTGTAACAACCTGTGGTGGAATTCAAAATGGATGAGTGAAATATTCTAAACATCCCCTGATTGGAGAAAACAAAATATTAAAATCTGTTGGTGAGTAAAAATGATTTTTTCATGTTTTTATATTTGTTGCACATGAGGACATGCACAAAACTAAGTGAGGGAGAGTTGATGTTATTAATATTTTCATGACATATTATATTCCCTCTTTACTGATTTTATATGAAATGTGCATAATTTGTGTGAAATATTAATGTTTTAATATTAAGTATAATTTTTGAGCATTTTTAGAAGTAGTCCAATTGAGTCAGTTTAATGTTCTAATAATAACAATCACTATACTGATCCAAATTATGTGGTTATTGTTTTTTAGGATTCTCCTTTCAAGATAAAACATTTCATTAGAAGGTACAATGAGCCAATTCTGCCATTTTAAGGGTCATATGGTCCTCACAAACAAGACCAAAGAATATGTGAACAAACTGGACTAGCCTTGAAAATTGATTTACTAGGGTCAATACAGAAGTCCAAAAACATTAACTCTCCAACATAATTCAGGTGACAGTACATGTCATCTTGGATCAAAATTTCAAGGCCCAAATCTAAGTACAAGGGCCCCAAATGAAGCTTTGAAGTCCAGCCCACCATTCTGGCCGAGAAATAAAATCAGTATAGTATTCATGAAATATATCATGATGTAAGCATCAAATCGAGTTGAGATTTTTGAGCAGTTCGTGGTGCTGAATTGCGAAGAGGGTGTGTGAGGTGTACAAAATCTGTATGGTTTGGATGTTCCGTGAAGCTCCAGTGTCGCCGCCTATAAATAGGGGGGCTGACCTCTCTTTTGTCCTTTACCTTCTTCACGACTTTTTCCTTTTTCACTCTCAATTCATGATGCTCCACATACTCTGCATCTCCTCACCGTGAATCGAGATTTGCAGTGAACCGCGAGTCTCTGACTCCATGACTTGCGCCAAGCGAATGTCTGCTTGCAAGTCGAGGCTAGGCTCCGCGTCTTGGCTTTGCGAACGAGATTCGCGAGAAAGCTCCGTGAACAATCTTCGCGACCCGACCCAAAAAAATTTCGAGTTCTAAAACCGTAATGGCCTATCAAGAAGCTGTGATGGGGGTTCTCACAGACACCTCCCAGAGTGATGAGTTGGCCAACTGTCTGGGCCTAGGGGAGCTGGTCTGAAGCCAATCGGACCATAATTCTATGATAGAACTGCTATTAGAGAACCAAAATAACTATCTGTTTTGCAAGAAGATGCCCTTGTATGGCTTCGGGCTGAGGGATGACATCTTCATTCTTGAGACGAGTAGGGATGAACCATCTTTCTAGTTCGGGAGCACACCATTCCAGCGTCAATGGTTCAGGGAGTCTAATGGTCATGCACAGGAGGACTTCACGCCAGTCACCAATGACTGTCTACACAACCACCTGAACAACATTGATGGGAAGCCCTTGAAACCGGAGACATCCCCTCCTCTGTATCGCACTATACTGAAGGCATCTTTATAGGATTTGAAGAAGGGGTGGTCCGATGAGTGGGACATGCGGCAAGGTGGAAACTTCACCAATGACTGGGCATGAGCCTACTGGGTAGGGGCCTCATGCGAGGAGTTTGGGGCCAAGGTGGGGAGAGTGGGCTTGTATGAGGCGGCATGGGCCTCCCAATTCCACATTTATCAACTGAAACAACTGATGTCGGAGCTGTTGAACAGATGGTCATCTGGGACCAACACTTTTCACCTACACCATGGGGAGGTTGGAATCAGTCTGTGGGATTTCCATCAGATTTCGGGGGTCCCGATCTTGGGGGCCATGTATGATGAGTTCCACCCCATCATGAGTGCATGGGAGGATCCAGAGCAGATGACCCAGCTGGCACTGGCGCTGATGAGACTAGTCCTTGGAGAGGACAAAGAAGCGATGAGGGATGTCCACTTCCAGAAGTGGTTCAAGCATTTCCTAAACCTCTCGGTGAATCGATAGTTTCCCCCGAGGCCTCTAACTTGTCCGAAGGGGGGTCAATGGGGCAAGGAGCACTCGTATTGGTGGCTCTTGGAGGACAGCCAATGGAAGACCTGGGGTTTCAGTGTCAATATTGAACAGCAGTCGATAGTCAGGCTTGCGGATTTTATCGCAGCTCTTATCTACAGTTGGATCCTACTAGTGAGGGATACCAACATGGGGGTGTGGCCCATATCGTTTGTCATGGAATCCATGCTTTACACAGGACGACGGGTCAACCTGGGGATTCCAATGCTCGCTAGATTGTACAGGATTCTGCGGTACGTTAGCGAGGGCAAGAAGCCACCGAGGATATGCGGGCCCTTACACCTTTTGTATGGGTGGATCGCGGTGAACATCAAGGGGGTTTACGAATATCCAAACCCCATTTTACCACCAGGGTAAAACTTCCACCCCTCCATTCTGAATGCGGCCAGGAGCTTCCCAGTCAAACTAATAGTAATGATGGTGCTGAACCGGATGTGGAAGGCGGACGAGTTTAACTTCCACCCGTTTCCATTACCAAAGGGGGTACTCACCGACGACGGTCAGGGAACGGAAGAGCACTGGGCTTATCTCCTAGCCTTTCAAGGTGGAGTTTTTGTGGCACAGGTGGACCGTGAGCCGCTCTGTGAGTCGTACACCCCGAATCAGTTCGTGAGGGAGTTCTTGTACCGGCAGTGGCTGACCCCGCAGGTCTATCGGGAGGTGCGCCATGAGGAAAAACCTTGTGTGATGAGGAAAATGTGGCTCATTTTCACATGGTAAGATGGGAAAATGCGAAATGCATTGCCTCCATACACTATCACCTTCGTACTGGTGAAGGAGTATGTCATCAGCTGGGAGGCAACTTATCCGGGGGAAATGCTGAGGCAACCAACTGTTCGAGCCAGTGACAGTGGGCCTCCCCTATCCCGAGGTCGGGGTCGGAGGGCAGAAAGGGCCACTCACGGTGGCGGGGCTACCATGGTAGAAAGACCTGTGCCAGCTGAGGATGTGGCAGTAGCGGTGGATCCAACAGCAGCGGCGGATCCGGTGGTCCCGGAAGAATAGAGCCATCCGAAGGGACGACCACCAAGGGGATTCCACAGGATATCCACTCAGGATCTGGGGAAACGGTTGCGCCATATCGACATACCAGAGGATGCTGTTTTCCTAGATTCTTGGGACATTTGGGATGTCAACCGAACACACCTCAATCCGCTCGAGATGTGGGAACACCTAAACCGTCTTGGGATGGTCTTACCGGGTATAGGCCCTGTCCGGGCCGGTTTCACGGTTTCTCCGGTGGAGGTGGAGAAGTATCTGGATGAGCTAGAAGACTTTGTCCATTCCAGTGGTGTCCCACATCAAATGACAGATGAGGTCAGGGTACTGCTGGATCAAACGGTTCCCCCGCAGCTGTCGTCCGCCGAACTGAGAGAATGCTTCCCCCTGTCGGAAGATTCAGACGAATCCTCTCGGGGAGACGAGACTGGTGGAGGGAGCCCGTTGAAAGAAGGCGAAGTTGGTGATCAATACTTAGATCTCGATGATTTCTCGGAGGTTCTTGAGGTAGCATTCTAAGTTTCTTTCCTCAGGGTCCGCTCTCAAGACATTATGGACCTTTTACGAACATCTGAATCATGCAGGAGGAGCTTGTACGCAGACCTCACTCTCACCCCTTGGAGGGTGATGATGCTAGACCTTCGGAACCCGTGCCAGTGGACGTATCTATTTTGGTGTCTGGCAGGGCTAGGACACCTGAGGTGGCTCCTCCAGGATCTCCAGACCTTCCGACAATATACGGAGGGCCATGCCTTGGAGTCCCGTTAGAATCAAATCAGGAGCAGCACCAGGAGTTCGATCTCCGTGAGTTTTCTCCATTGAATTCATTGCTGTCATGTGTAGCTCGTGCCAACTAACGTCCATGATCTTCCCTGTTGTACAGTTCTTCGACTAGCATGGGCTGCTGCGGCAAGGCTGGTCGGGATGTTTGGGGGCATACCTCCAAGGGGCATGCTGGTGATTGTGGAGATAGTTCCCCCACCTACCCCAGCTACAGCACTCCCTATCCTTGGCAGGACCAACAACAGGGTCATGCTTGAGGTTATTGAGGTGGAGTCCAACAATGAGGATCGACTGGTCGACCCAAGTCCTACCACGTCTGCTCTGGTGCCAGATGTCACGCTGGATTCAATGCCAGACGCAGATCCTGTTGAAGATTTATTAAAGGAGTATCCCACATATGAGCCTGTCAATTGCACGGACTAGGATGAAACATCCTCCGATGAAGAGGACAACAAAATAGTCTGCTGGTGATCGTGGAATATGATCACGCGCTTCATCAATGACACCCCCAAGCGCTGTGGTTGAATGAGATGGACAGACTCCGCTCGCGACTGTGTGAACTGTGCGCTGGGGGAGTGGATGCCCAACGCCCTCATACAATCATCTGAGATCTCATGGAAGATAAGATTTGGGAGTATGATCACAGGCTCAGTGTGGGCTGGCAGTGGAGGAAGGCGACGAACATCAAGAAGCTCCAGGAGGCTGAAAACAAAGTCCATCACCTACATATTCGAGCATATCAGAATTCAGCCTCTCTCAATGCACATTCTGAGATGATATTGTGATTGAAGGCCCAGATTGAAGAGGAAGAAGATCGTATGAGGTAGTCTTCCAGAGAGTTGGCCTCCATTCAGGCTGACATAGAGAGGGCCCGAGCTGAGGCTGATGATCTGCACCCCATCGCTGCTGGGGAGGAGAGGGAGCTAATTCGGCAGTAGCAATTCCTGGATTCCACCATTCAAAGGGTGGCGGAGATGCAATGCTCTTTTGATGGGGTCAATCCATCCATGGGGGGAGTTGACCCCTGGGTACTGTAATGATTACAAACCCTTAAATGTACTTTCGTGCTTTAATTTTTTTGAATGTCGTAGCTTGCACGTGTTCCGCTGTTGGCACTAGTTCATTTCATCCTTACAATATTTTCAGAACGTCCAGCGACAATTCCCTAAGCTCATGTGGGTATAGCCCTATGTGAGAAACAAGGGATAGTCACCTCATCACCCCATCCAACCACAGGAGTGTAAACCAAGCATCGGGCATCCGGGGTTTGGATAATCGGTCCGATTTTCTAGGAAATGGGAAAGACCTGACTGGAGAAAAAAGTTCTCAGAATAGATGAATTATCGTTTTTCCAGCGTGCTCTTATGCACGAATGGTGCAACGCCAGGGGCACTAAAATCTGTCCAAACAGATGGGATCGGAAGTATGAATCACGATACCCAAGATCCCAAACATTATGGGGGTGGCGTGACAATGGAGGATAACTGTTGACCATGGAGGAAACACAGCATCCATGTTGAATTATCCTGAAATGGGGACAACAAATGAGGGCTGACCGCTGACCATGTTCGCAACACAGGGCCTAACTCAAATATCGCCGATCAGTATTTTGGGATGTTGGCCCAGGACAACAGGCGGACCATAGGTTGAGCATCCACACTGTTAGGGGGTCCCTCCAAACATGGCCAGTCTTCCGGAACGTTGGCCCAGGGTAGCAGGGGGACCATAGGTCGAGCATCCATACTGCTAGGGGGTTCCTCCAGACCTGAAAGAGGAAGAGATTCCGGATAAGGGGCATGCTAGGCGTGGAATTTGGAGTGATGGTTTGTTCAAACAGAATCCAACACTCATGAAATTACACCACCATGGTGGGAGTACTCCAGATGGGGACATCTATTTGATCATGGATCATTCCATTTTTTCAGACAGGGCCTCTCTAGCGAGGGGGTCTGTCACTTCCCAATGTCATCTTGGGGCATCCTGAACTTGTTCAGGGTAGAGTTATAGTAGTACGGTTCCCTACGATGGGTCCATCCAGGAGGCCAGAAAGGGGAAGAACAGGTTTTATAACTCCTGTGGGCTAGACCTTAGGAAAACTACGAGGGTGTCCCTACATATCCCATGAGGATGGGAGTCAAATCACACGTAGTTCTAGAGGCACAGTTTAACGTCATGTATGACGAAGAGAAGCCTGGTTGCACTGGTACACATCCTACCAAAACTACTAAGCCCACGTGAGTCATGCTCGATGTGGGAAAAAAGAAGTAATGTAGAACATTCCCGACCCATGAAGGATCATCTTAGCGTGAAGGGATTCTTGGTGAATACCGGGCCAATGATGCTAACACATCCATGTGGCGCACCTAGATGTGCGAAGAGGTAGAGCCGGGTATGTTGAAATTCTACTTAAACATGAGGAAGTAGAAATGTGTGAATCATGACGCTCGAGATTTGGATCACAATGATGGTGGCGTGACGATAGAGGATATCAATTAACTATGGCGGAAACGCAGCATCCGTATCACATTATCCTAGAATGGGGACAGATAGATGAGGGTCGACAGTTTACCATTTTCGAAACATGGGACCTGTCACCAATGTCGTTCAAGATCCTTAGGGATGTTGTATAGAAATGATAGGATAGCCCATAGGCCCAACATCCATAGAGATCCCTTAAGCTTAGCGTCCATGTTGTTCGAGTGTCCTTTTGGACGTGGAAGTGGATGAGGATCCAAATAGCGAGCACACAGAGCTTGGACATGGGACGAGGGGATGTACCCATGAAAATTCCACACTTCGGGATTTTTATCAAAACGCATCTGAATATGTTAACGAGATGTTTTAGATAGAGGGAGTCTAGTCCCTTCCAATAGGGAGATCTTAGTTTAGGGTCGTAGAATCAGACCCTGGATGGAAGGAAAAATAGTAGGCACGCGGCGGGTAATTACAAAAAACCCGACTTGAATGGGAACTGGGGATGTGTACGGCGTGGTGAAAAACCTGACGTGGATGAGGACATAATCCCATACCACACCGCACAACCTCCTTGGGAGAGGTTTTAGGTCAAAGGACCAAAAACAAGAGTTGAGCTGGGCCTGAGGCAAAATGCACAGGCGTTCCTACATACCCCATAAGGATGGGGATCAAGCTGCACATAGTTCTTGAGGGTGGCACAACGCAGTAAGACACTAGTTAAATGGATGGGGTGGGGGGTGAGCGGGTCTAGCCCTCGCACCAAGAGTAGTGGTATTTGATAGATCTTGTTTTTCCTTTAAGGTGAGTGGTTTTTTTTTAGTGAAGCGACAGACCGAGGGTAAGAAGCCATGGTGTCGCCACCAGAATCAAGCCGTAGTGGGCGTTGAAAAATGGTATGGTGCATGACCAATACTCAACGTGATGTCCTCTATGATGAGGCCACCACAATGAAGTGTTGTTTTTCATCGTGCGGCCAGGATTCTAATGTCATAGTTTAGGGTCGTGTGATAGGACCAAGCATGCATTTTAATGTCATGCAACACAGACGTAGCAGAGACGATGCTAGGTGTGGAATGTGTATGGTTCCATGCAACATAACCGACGTGAATAGGGACATGATCCCACATCACACCGTATGCAATTCCAAGAGGGAGAACTCAGGCCGAGGGGCCTACATATAGGTGAGAGATGAAGGGGGAGAGACTAGCTCCCAAATGAGCTGGACCCGAAAACAAGATGCTTGGGCAGTCCTATGTATCCCATGAGGATGGGAATCAAGCCATATGTAGTTCTAAACAAAGATATTATTTTATAGTCTTAGAGCTCGGACGGTGGGAGCCCCGAAGGACGCCATATTGCAGCTTTATCCCCCTAACATGCAAAGGTGCACTGAGGGATAGCGCCAAAAGTGTCGAGATTCCTCCTCGAGATGATGGGGTGGAACAAAATGTGAATCATGCAACCAACATTCGAGGGATAAAGGGGCTGGCATGACGACATAGGGTTACTACTGACTGTGGTGCAAAAGTAGCATCTATATCGCATTAGCCTGAAATGGGAACAAAAAATGAGCATCGACCCCTGACCATATTCGCAACGTGGGATTTGTATCAATTTGTTGTCCAAAACCCTTTGGGGTGTTGGGCCGTAATAGTAGGAGATCCCTTAGGCGTCTTATCCAGGCCATTCTTGGGGGTCCCTCTGGGTGTGAAACGTGATGAAAGCCCGAATGAATGGGAACACGAAGCTTGACAAGTTGAAGGAACTTGACCAAGTTGAATCTGACACTCTTGGTCCTAGACCAGAGTACTCTTAACACACGAGCGAACCACTGCAAGGGTCAAGGGACTAAACATGAGGGCGGCCAAGAGGTGGTAGATTCTCGGGAGAAGGGGGCATAGCACCAAAAACCTTGTATCATACCCATATATCCCCCTCTTGGAGACGGATAGGCCAAGGGGCCAAGGTGACCGGATGATCGGGATATATCTAAAAAGTGGGGCTGGACCCAAAGTCTAGACATTCGGGTGGTCCTACGTATCCCATATGGATGGGAATCAAGCCAAACATAGTTCTTGAGGGTTCCTTTTAATGTCATGCAGGACAGTAAATAGGATGGATAATTCTTATAATGGGGTGTGCATGGTGAGGCTACTGCATACCCGACGTGAATGAGGACATGATCCCACACCACGCCACACGGTCCCGTAGTCATGGTCCAGAAGGTGGGACAGAAGAGACAAATTAGTTGGACTCAAGCTGGACCCATATACAGGAAGTCTGGGCATTCCTACGTATCCCATGAGGATTGGAATCAAGCTAGACATAGTTTTGAGGAGATCTTAGTTTACGGTCTTAGAGCTCGGACCATGGATAGATGAAAAATTTCCAAGTAAGCGCAGACCTCGACCCGATACCTAAGCCCATGTGAGTTAAACTTGTTGTGGGAAATAAGGGAAGAGGATCCTTATCGCAATGTCCGGAACGTCCATCAAGGGGAATTAGGGGAAGAGCCCCAAAGGATACCTTTAACGTGGATTTGTTCCCCTAATGCGTAGATGCACACTGAGGAATAGTACCAAGAGTTTCAAAAATCCACTTGGACATGATGAAGATGAAGAAGGATGTGAATCATGTAACCGAAGTTTTGGGTTTAATGGGGTAGGCGTGGTGATGGAGGATAACTGTTAATCGTGGTGGAAAAATAGTCTCCATATTGCGTTAGCCTGAAGTGGGAACAAAAAACGAGCATTGACCGCTGACCGTATTCGCAATGCGGTGT
This sequence comes from Viscum album, assembly GCA_963277665.1. Classification (NCBI taxonomy): domain Eukaryota; kingdom Viridiplantae; phylum Streptophyta; class Magnoliopsida; order Santalales; family Viscaceae; genus Viscum; species Viscum album. Next base: position 1,802,483,507 of record OY728125.1, read on the forward strand.
TTTTTATCAATTTTTTTCTGAAACCCTCAAGGGTGTTGGCTGTTAACGGTAGGACATCCCTTGGGCGTGGTATCTAGGTCGTTCTTGGGGGACCCTCTAGGGGTGAAAGGTGGATAAATCCCTAATGAAGGGAAACATGAAGCCAGAAAAGTGGGTGAGGAAATGTCCATGTAGAATCTAGCATTCCAGGTACTAAACCAGAGTACCCTTAGGTGCATTGGTGAACCTCCGACAAGGGTCGACGAAGCGGATCAGGAGGGAGAGGTACATGGAGTGGTCATTACAAGCCTGACATGAATGAGGATGTAATTCTACACCACCCTATATACTCCACTCTCCAGGGAAGGGTAGGCCAGGGGGCCAAGGTGGGATGGAGATTTTCAGAAGATGGGGCTGTACTCGAAGCCTAGACATTCGGGCGGTCCTGCATATCCTATAAAGATGGGAATCAAGCCACACTTAGTTCTCAAAGATACCTAGGGGCATGATACCCTAACGAGGATGTGTACGGTGCGGCGAGTAACCCGAAGTGAATGAGGATGTAATCCCGCACCACACCACACAGTCCTGTAGGAAAGAACCTAGACCAGGGGCCCGAAAAGACCAAAGGGCCTGATAGTTGGGATCTGGTCAGGAAGGCCTAGCCTAAATGCAGTTTAACATCTTTCCATGAGGAATAGAGTCGGGGAATAGGATTCCCTAGATAGGGGAGGTGTATGGCCCAATGGGTAACCCGACGTGAAGGAGGATATAATCCCACACCACACCGTATGCTTTGGGTAAGGACTTGGGCTAAGGGGCCCGTGCAGGCCAAGGGGACTGAGGCTGGACCTCGGTCAGGAAGGTATGACCAGCTTGCAGTTTAACGTCTTGTAGTGAGGATGAGAGACAGGGGCCCGAGGAGGCCAAGGGGCCTGAGGCTGGGCCTCGGTCAGGAAGGCCTGACCAGCTTGCAGTTTAATGTCTTGTAGTAAGGACGAGGGCCAAGGTCCCGAGAAGGCCAAGGGGTCTGAGGCTAGGCCTCGGTTAGGAAGTCCTAACCAGCTTTCATTTTAACATCTTGCAGTAAGGATGAGGGCCAAGGGCCTGAGAATTCCAAGGGGCCTGAGGCTGGGCCTCGGTCAGGAAGTTCTGGCCAGCTTGTAGTTTAGTGTCTTGAAATAAGGACAAGGGCTAGGGGCCCGAGGAGACCAAGGGGCCTGAGGCTAGGCCTTTGTCAGGAAGGCCTGACCATCTTGTAGTTTAATGTCTTACAGTGAGGACAAGGGCCAGGGGCCCGAGGAGGTCAAGGGGCCTGAGGCTGGGCCTCGGTCCGGAAGGCCTGACGAGCTTGCAGTTTAACGTCTTGCAGTAAGGTCGAGGGAAATGGGCTTGAGGAGGCCAAGGGGCCTGAGGCTGGGCCTTGGTTAGGAAGGCCTGAACATCTTTCAGTTTAAAGTCTTGCAGTATGGATGAGGGCCAAGGGCCCGAGAAGGCCAAGGGGCCTGAGGATGGGCCTCGGTCAGGAAGGCATGACCAGCTTGCAGTTTAACATCTTGCAGTGATGACGAGGAGAGGAGGAGGATAACCCAGATAAGGGGGGTTTATGACATAGTGAATAACCTGACGTGAATGAGGAGATAATCCCACACCACACCATACCCTCTAGATAAGAACTTGTGCTAGGGCCCAAGTGCTGGGCCTTAGTCAGGGAGGCCTGACCGGCTTGCAGTTTAACGTCTTGCCGTGAGAATGAGGGACTGGATGAGGTGTATCTTCTAGGTAAGTGTACGGTATGGAGGGTAACCTGAAGTGAATGAGGAAATAATCCTACACCACACCGCACAACCCCATCATAGAGTATATGGGTCGGGGGGCCCAACTGCTGGCACCACCTGGAGGGAAGTTTGTCACTTCGGGATGGGGCAGAATAAACCACTACACTCTATGTTTGGGACATCTTGGGGTGGACCCGAAGATCCAGGACAACTATTGACCATGTTCGAAACACAGTGTCCCTAAGGTGACCTGATATGGGAGCAACAAATTAGCGTCGAATATTGACCGCATTCGAAACACTGGACTTGTATCAGATCATTGCTCGACATCCTCAAGGGCTTTGGCCCGAAGTGGTAAGAGGGCCCTTTGACCGAGCATCCATACCATTCAGGGGCCCTTCCAGACGAGGAAAGTGATGGAATCCCAGTCAAGGAGTGGGTGAAGAATATCTGTACCCATATACGAAAGAGGAAAACATCTCTCAGAAGTGGGATGTACAGCCGGATCGAGGCTAACTTGACCAGAATTGGGTCGAAAATATGCTCCCTGCCATATGTCCTGACCCGAGGGGAAGAATTTTGGCTTTTGGACTGGGCCAAGAAACGAAATGTCTGGGCATTCCTACGTATCCCATGAGGATGGGAATCAAGGCATATATAGATCTTGAAGACCATGCGGTTTAATGTCATGCAGTGAAGACGTGGGAGGATAGAAGAACAGGAGTGGGCACATGGTGCGACCCTTATAATCCTTGTATGAGCGGGGCTAAGGAGGCCTACTCCACATCATGTGAGGACTCTTCAAAGAAACTATACCCAGGTGGTCAATGAAAGAGAAGAGCTTGGGTCTGGGCTCAAGACGAGGCATCTGATCATTCCTATGTATCCCATTAGGATGGGAATAAATCCATACGTATTTCTATAAGTGAAGTTTAACATCATGTGGGACGAGATGCAGTTTAAGGTCATGCGGGACCGTAATGTGCTGTTTAGGGTCATTCGGGACAGTACATTTTATGGTCGTGCAGGACCATGGGGATCAGGCAAAGTATTTCCTGAGGAATTTGGCATTGGTGGGAGGAGTTATGCACTCACCATCCATGGTGACCAAGGAGTATGCTCCATTGGGGTAAACCTTATGAATTGTGTAAGGTCCTTACCATCTAGGCTCCAGCTTGGGTGGTTTCCTGCCGGGGATCATTGGCACTCAGAGGGCCAACACCAGGTCACCTTGCAAAAAAGAGAGAAGGCGAACCTCCTTGTTGAAGGCTCTGGCTATCTTATTCGGATGCCTTTCCAGATTATGCAGGTCACAAAGCATGTTCTCGTCCAGTGCTTCCAATTCAGCTAGATGGATTTTGGCCACATTATCTAGCGCCTTCTGTTCATAGACTGCAATGCGTAATGAAGGCAGTTAGATCTCGATGGGAAGGAGGGCCTCATCCCCATACACCAGAGAATATAGAGTCACCTGGGTGGAATTGTGAGTCGTCATCCAATATGCCTAGAGGGTGTTGGGGAGCTTGTCTGGCCAACTTTTCTTGTTCTGACCAACCATTTTCTACAGAATTTTAGAGAGATTTTTGTTGAACACCTCGATCTTTGTATTTTCCTACCCATGATAGAGAGAGGTATGGTTCGAATAGATATTGTACTTCGCATACAATTTCTTCAGCTCAGCTGCTTGGAAGTTGGTGTCATTATCGGTGAGGACAGCGTGAGGGACTTCAAACTGGTGGATGATATTAGAGATCACGAAGTCAATGATGGAACGAGACTTTACCTCTTTGAGTGGAACTTCCTCCGCCCACTTGGAAAATAAATCTGTAGCAGTCAGGATGAACCTATACTGAAGACCTATCACCGGTGGATATGGTCCCACGACAGCGAGTCCCCACACCGCAAATGGCCAAGAGTACTTGGTGGAGTGGAGAGGATCTGGCGGTCGATGGAAGAAGTTATCATGTACTTGGAATTCAAGGAATCTTTTGTTAAACTCAATACAATCATGGATCATAGAGGGCTAGAAGTACCCCAATATTCGGATCTGATGGGAAATCTTGGGCCCATCCTGGTGGGCACCGCAGCAACCAGCGTGAACCTCTTGCATAACCTGAGAAATCTTGACTCCTTGAATGAAATGGATGAGAACACCATCGATTCCCCACTTATAGAGGATCCTCTCAAGACTGGGACCACTCTGGAGAGTAAATTGCAGTGCGCGGCGTCAGATTCGCTCACCCTCGGCCCGATCATCCAGGCAGCAACCATTTTGGAGATACCTGAAAAAAGGTGCCCTCCAGTCAGGAGTGGCCTCAATGACTGCATCTAAAGAAACTGGAGCTCCTGACATAGAGGATCTGGCGGTAAGATGGCTTACCCGTTGGCCGTTGTCATCCTCTAGGGTGATGAGGGTGATGACTCTCGGGTGTGCCACATGTATTATCAAATCATCATGCTTAGGTTCTGTGAGTGACGCGGCTAAGCCGACCAAAGCATATGCTCGACCGTTCTGTGACCGAGGGACATGGGTAAACTCTATTCGAGAAGGTAACTAGACTATTAGACGGAGGGTGCACTCCAACAATTTCACAAGCTCCGTCTTCCTGAAAACATAGTCGCCATTGACCTGCTTGACAACCATCTCGGAATCCCCTTTTACGTGTAAATGGGGAACATCTATCTCAAGGGCCAGCTTGAGGTCAGTGATGAGAGCTTGATACTCTACCTCGTTGTTGGTGCAGCCTTTTGACAATAATAATGAGTATGGTAGAATGGCTTGCACCGAGGTGATGAAGACGATACCCAGACCCACTTTGTTGAGCTTAGGATCATTGAGCCTCCTACAAGTGGGGCTCTGGAAGGCACCATTGAAGTGCATTTTCCAACATGAGACGACATGGTCGACTAAGAGGATTTCCTCATCAGGAAAATCCAGGTCCATGGATTAATCTTCAGAGGTTGGATGGGTAGCTAGGAATTCTGCCAATGCTTGTCCTTTGATATCCTTCTGAGGCATGAACCTGATGTCAAAATGTTGGAGGATCACCACCCACCGTGCTATTCGGCCAGTCAATATGGGACGGTTCAGAATGTACTTCAGTGGTTCTACCCGAGAGACCAATTGTACCTCATGGTTCTTCAGGTAATGCCGCAATTTCTGTATGGAAAACACAAGCGCAAGGCATCTCTTTTCTATGGGGGAGTATCTGGTCTCCGTATCGGGGAGCATGCGGCTGAGGTAGTAGAGGATGTTCTATGTCCCATCATTGTTCTTCTGGGTGAGAAGTGCACTGAGAAACTGTTCCAGGGTGGTCATGTAAATGACCAGTGGCTTTCCGAAGATGGGTGGAATCAAGACCAGAGGTTCGAGAAGATACTGCTTGATTTCCTTGAAGGTGGTCTAACACTCTTCATCCCATTCATAGGTGGAGCCTTTATTCATAATCCAGGAAAATGGCTTACAATTTCTATCTAGATTCGCAATGAATCAGCGTACATTGGCTAAGTGGCCTTGGAGACCTCGAAGCTCCTGAATATTTCTCAGGGGAGACATTTGGCTGATGGCCTTGATCTTCTCTGGGTCAATCTCTATGCCTCGGTATCTAACAACAAAGCAAAGAAACTTCCCGGAGGTAACCCCGCAGGCACACTTCAACGGGTTCATCTTTAGGTGGAAGGAAAGGAGGAAGCCAAACACTTTCTCAAGGTCCTTGAGAATGTCTTGGCACTGGCGAGATTTGACCAACAGATCATCCACTTAGAATTCCACCAGTGTCCCGAGAATCGGCTTGAATAGGCGATGCTTGGCCCGCTGATAGGTGGCCCATACATTTTTCAGGTCGAAAGGCATAACCTGGTAACAGAAAGTAACTTGGGGATCCCTAAAAGTAGTGGACTCCTCATCTTCAGGGGCCATCTGTATCTGGTTGTACCCGGAATACCCATCCATGAAGGAGAGGGCTTGGAACCTGGCCGTGGTATCAATCAACAACTCTGTCACTGGGAGGGGAAAATCATCCTTCAAACAGTGGCGGTTGAGATCATGGAAGTTGATGCAGACTCTGATCTTCCCTTTCTTCTTCCTGACTGGCACAATGTTGGCAAGCCACCAGGGGTACTGAACATCCTTGACGAAGTTGGCTTTGATAATCTTGTCAACTTTTGGGCTCAACCATGGCACTGTGGGAATGGTGCATCTTTCTGGGAGACTGCATAAACCTACAAGGGTTTGTCAGGAGGCCAAGGCGGTGGATGACTACCTGAGGATCTTGTCCAGGCATCTCGTCTTAACTCCAGGAAAACACATCTCAGTGATGCTTAAGGAAGTTCACATATTGTTGCTTCTCCTCGAGGGACATAGCGGCACTGATCAATGTAGGTCTCGGATCTGCCTCACTACCAAGGTTAACCGGTACCATTTCATCGACTGTGGTGGAGACTCCTTCTTCAAAGGCAGGGGGAGCATCCTACAGATCCTCTTCTCCACCTGTGTAGGGATCTTCCGTGGGGGGAGTTGTTTCCGAGCAACCAGACCCTGATGGGAGGATGGTGTTGTCCTGAGTGGAAGTGGTCATCACGTTAGGGGGCTCATGCACCACTAAGACCATAGTGATGAAGGCATTCGATCCAATCCCATATGGCCTTCGACCCAAGGGGCCACGCTTGATGACATCAAAGCAGTAGTGACGTGTTGGCCCGAGCCGGCTGATTCCAGCCTGGTGGAAGTGTCATGTATGACGTACTGTCGTTGCCATGAGCGTGATGTCTCGGTACCGTACAGGGGTAGGAGGTTCTGGAATCACCTGATCCTGGTTGGTGTAGGAGTACGAGGTGATTTTCCGCCGTCGCTTGGACCCAGGAATATGCCTTCCTCTTTTACCCACAACAACAAAACACTGCCCCATGTCGGGGGTCGTGGCCTCAAATCGATGTATCAGGAAGATGTAGGCCTCACCCAGACCTTCCCAGGGATCACTTGTGACCAGGGTGGGTTCATCCTCACTTTCCAGGATTTTCTTATCCTTGCTCTTGTAATAGTCAGCGTTTAGATAGTGGGCTTCACCAGAGGCAAAAGGAGACTCATCTCCTTGGAGAACGCCTACTCGACCATTGAGGGAGTATTTGAGGCATTGGTGATATGAAGAAGGGACCAATTCATGCAGATGGAGCCAGGACCTACCCATCAATGCGTTGTACACGGTTTCCTGGGAGGCAACCATGAATTCAGTGCTGAAAATTAGGCCACCAAACTAGGTCTTCAAGCAGATCTTGCCGATCGGGGTCTGCTCGGTCCTTTCATATCCATGGATTCTGAGGTCGGAGGGAGTTAGATCATCCTTAGACAAACCCAGCTTCCACAATGTCCAAGTCGGGATTAGGTTAATCCCAGAACCTTTGTCAACAAGGCAGCGGCAGACTTCCACAGCATTGAATTGACCAGTGACGTACAGTGGGCGAATGTGCCCATATATGGGAGGGTCTTCATCTTCACCAGAGAATGAGATAACTACCTGACATTTGGAATTCTCAATTACCTCAGCGTGGAAGGCTTATACAGTTGCTACCTCCATCTTAAACTAGAGGGGGATCGTTAGGGCCTTGGCAAGTGCCTCACACCATTCAGATGATAGGAGAAGAGCTTTAAGTATAGAAAGCATCGCTGGAAATCTAGAAAGGTGCTTCAGAACATCATAATTCCATGCCAAACACGAACCTCTTCTTACAAGAGGTCACTCTATAATTGGAGGCACGGCGGGCCCTACAGGCTGGACTGGCGGTTGGCTGGTACTGGGTACATCTCGCAGCCTGCTAGTTGAGGCCTAAAGAGTATTTGCTGGACGAGGACCAGACAACTGAGATTGGCCTATAGCAGGGCAAGACTGGTCGTGGTACGGACGAGGCAGCTCTGCCTGATCTAGTAGAACAAACGGCGGTGGAGGTAGACCTAAGGGCACCATATGAGGTTGGACATGCTGAGCTCTGCGCTGGGCCTACTGTCTGGTTTCAGTAGCATGCACAGCCTGGGTGAAAGAACCTGCTGATGTGCCTTGACAACCCACGTGGTCGTGGTTCTATTGACGTTGACGCCGGCTGGGGACGCTAGGGAGACCCACTTGGCATTCCCCCTCGTTAGGAGTCATATAGGGATTTACCAGCTCCACGGTATTAACCAAAGTGTACCCCTGACTATCGCTCGAAGATTCATCCACCACTGGGTGGATTCTGGGAGGAATCCTCATCTCAAGGGGCATGAAGTCATCAAGAGTGTGGGATGAAGATGACAGTGGTGGAGCGCGTTGCTTCTTCTTGCACTGTCGCTTCTTTCTCTTCCGGTAAAAGGCTGACTAAGATGATGACGCAGAGGCGTTGGCTGTAGCCTCAGAAGGCTGCGGCTGATTCAGGTGTGCCCAAAGAATACCATGGGCGCGAGTGACCATTTTACGAGCCATCCAGTTGTCATACTTCTCGGATCCCTGGATGGGAACCAGATGAAACTCGCCTTCATCGTCGCTATTGCTTTTTGACCTTACAAAGACACCCGCCACTTGTGTCGGGGTCAGGCCTAGCCTGACTTTGTTGTTGTCAACCTAGTCTTGGAGCCAGTCTTTAAACACATTGCACTGCTGGAGGGTTTTCCCCAGGATCCTATGATAGGGGCAATAGTTGGTGAGATCAGTGAGATTCACCTCTTCCGACCTTCTACACTCGGGTAAGCGCCCGATCTCTTGCTCTAGGGCACTTTGGAAGTAACCGGGGACCTGATTCTCATTGAACGAGTAAGTTTGGTGCCTTTTTTTTGGATAGGGGGATCTGGGAGACTGTCCCTGATGAGGGGCCGAAGGGGCATGCTGAGGAGGAGCCTGATTTTCCCACCTAGGTGGTGGTGGTGCATTGCACGGGGGAACCTTTTGATTATGAGGCGGTCGCTGCTAGGCAGGAGCCTGTGCCTGAGGTGGAGGGCCTATGTGAGGTTGTGGAGCCGGCACCACTAGAAGTAATTATAGCTGACTGGGGGCTTCTATTTGGGCCACCGCAGTGGGCTTGGCTCTAGCATCCCTCCTAGCTGGGATCACAGGGGGCAGCAGACGTGCCTGACTAACCTGTTGCATAGCTTCCTCAAGGCGCTGGGCTTTATCTGAGAAGTCTCGGAATCCTCCGGGGTAGTTCTGGGTGATCAGGAAAGGAACCAGTTCTGTTTTAACATTCCCCACACACATCGTCTATAATTTCTCCTGAGTCAATGGCATGTCGAGGGAGTATGTAAACCCCTTACACCAGGTGATGAAGTCTGTGACTCACTCATCAGGCCTTTGTTTGCACTTGAATAGGTTAGTGAAGCTGGTCTTTCGCATGGTGGAACTGAACTAATATAGAAATTTCCGGCGGAGATCCTCCTTTCCGGTCAGTGATCCAATAGGGAGCTGGCTATACCAGACAAATGCAGGGCCCTCCAATGTATGCACAAAACATCAGAGTTTGGTGGCTTCCTGTTGTGTTGGGGTCCCCAACATGGGGCCACACCTGGAGGAAAAATGGGTCAAGTGTTGCGGTGGGTCCCGTGTCCCGTTAAATGGTGATAAATTGGGATTCCCAAAACCCGTAGGTGCAGGAATATCATCCACCCACACTGGATATGAATTTCCATCTGGTGGGACCGCCACCTACTGTGTTTCCAACGCCTCGAGGTGGATGATGAGTGTCGCTATAGGATCATCCGGGTGGGGGTCCCTTTCTTGAAGGGGGATCCCTAACCATGAGTGTGTTTTCAGGATCTTAAACATGGTAGATGGCTTCAACGGCTCGTGGAGTGACTGGAGGAACTGCCCGTGGGGCAGTTGGGAGAACCTGGGCTGGATTCCTCAGATTTCCTTTCCATTCGAGAGGGTTTGTTGAGACGTATCACACCCTCTTGCCATGAGTTCCAGCTTCTGCCCTGTCAGCGGGAGTAGAATGATCAGGGTTTCCCAGAGGCATCTCACCGAGGGGATGTTGTTCCTTCCCCTGCTACCATGTCTTAGGATCACCATAGTCGGGTCACCGCTCTATAGCGCACTCGGCTAGGACTTCGTCGACTAGCCTCTTCTGCTCGGCAAGTTGCTGGAGAAACGCATCTTTTTCGGGGTCTTTTTCTATCTTCTGTACTGAGGCGGACGGGTCAGATTGCTTGACAGTTCCGATATTCTCTTTACCCTTACCGGCATTCCGACTGAGTACCTATGACTCGGTGGGCGGAGGGAGGCCTAGAAGGTTCCTCTGCTGACGAGTAATTATCCTCGATGGGTCCAGCAGTGGTGGTACGCCCTCAAGGGGTAAGTCTCCATCGAGAAACTCCAGCTCGTCCTCCTTGTCCACTATGTCAGCCATGTGGGCCACAACCCTTCTTGGGGGAATGTCCTCAATGTCGCATAACGAATCGGGATACTGCCAGATAGGACTGAAGAGGAGGGCAACATACTGTCCCTAACCACGGACTTGCATGTGGGGGGTAGCTTCCCTGATGATTTTTCCGAGTACCTTGAAACTCTAAACGCATTTTTGTTGGAGGGCACTCTGAAAACCTAGTGATTCAAGGTGCTGGGCCACGGGGAGTGCGGCCAAATCAACCAGAAAGCATTGCTCACCGATTTCCTCAAATTGCACTTGGCTCATGGGGTACACCACATGATGATGGCAAAGACGGAAGTGCGTTGACCATAGGGTTTGATGGAAGCACTCGACTTCCTCTAGGGTGAGGGATTATGATGAAAAAAAGTTTGATGTTGCCATCAGTCAGAACTTCTCCGAGATGTGATACACCGTGAGAATGTTCCAGAAACTCCTGGGCTCGGATTTGGGGTTGGGCCCCGTATTGCCCCACTCGTCATCCGGAGGTGGCTGAGGAACCGATAATGGTACTGAGGCAAAACGATGGGACAGTAAATTGGGGGGCGGATAATATGGAGAATGATTAGACTAACCGCCGAATTCGGGTCCATCCTCCGAAGAGTGTGGTGACCTGACCACAAAGTCACAATACGAGGGGATGATAGCCACATCTTCTGGTGTAGGGATTGCTGTTACCAGCAATGGGTCACGCTGTTTCTCAACCGCCATCAGTCCCCAAAATAGCTCTTTGTGATCTCTGGTCAAGGTAGAGGGTGCTTCTGGTGACGATGGTGGTGACTACATTTTCAGAACCTGTGGGATTCCCACAATTTCCTCCTCCAGGATGTACCTGTGAAGAGAGGCGGGAATCTGGTGGACTTCATATTCTAGAAGTATGAGGCTGAAACGCCTTGTTCCTACCCCAGTCCTTGACATAGAGGACCGAGGGGAGGGTTCCACTAATGAGTCACATTCTGCTTCAGAATCAGAGAAGCGGGCCGGTTTGATCTCCATCCGGGCCTTCCTAGGATTCTTTTTATGGTAGCAACGACCCACCCTCCTACTTCTAGATGGCTCCACGAGACAAGGATGATTCCTGACATGTAGTCTTGGGGCCATACTGGCACCAGGTCAGAGAGGACTCCCACTCGAGATAGTCGGGGTGCGAGGGGTACTAGGGAAAATGTCGAAGGGAACATGGGGAGGACCTCCATGAACAGCACCTGAGTGGGCAAAACCTCCATTTAAATCAGCGGGAGCATGGGGAGGACCTCCATGCTTGTTACGGGTGGAGCAAGGCTGACCCTCACCCCTTTCGTTGCCAGGGCGAGGAGGACCTTCACCAGTTGCAGAGAGAATGTTGGGAGGATCCCTACATTTGGGAGGGAGAGGATGGGAAATGCCTTCATATCGATGGTCGGTGGAAGGAGGAGGGACTCTATACCCGGTTTGGTGGGCACCGGAGAGGCTTCCGCACAGAGTGTCACTGCCATAGGGAAGGTCTTCATTCGGGTTGGGGGTAGCACGAGGCATACATCCATGACGAGTTTCAGAGCGGGGAAGGCCCACGCTCTGCGGAGTAGTGGTATGGGGTGGACCTCCATACGGGGTGACATCACCGCGGGTTGGTTCGCGACGATCACCACTCAGGCCTGTGACCCAGAGAGTCAACCCATCCTGCCCGTGGGGTAGTTGGGGCCTCGATCCTAGTTGGGTAAAGGAGTGCCCCTACTCAGCATGTGCAGGGACTTTGTGATATGTGTCGATGGTGGCTCGAGACATAATAGTTTTCGAAGTTGACGCCCCTTGGTAGGCGTCCTCAGCTCGGGCCCAACACTGGTGTCAGGTCAGGTGAGTCGATGTGGGTGGTGCAGGGGCATAGCCTACCTACTCCTTTGGCAAGGACGTATGGCGGTGCTGACGCGGCCAGGTGGGGGACCTTTCTTGTAGTCCTTGGATTGGGACTCTGACCGGACTGAGCCGGACCTCACCCACCTCATCAACGTAAGGTAGTGAGTCGTCAAGGCGTTCTGGGGACAGGCTCCCGAAAGGATTGAATATTGGGGTGGGGAGTAGGGAATCCATGCGCGAACCTCGAGGGTGGCATTGACGGTGGGGCCTGGACGCCTCCAGGTCCAGGCGGGCCATATCCCAGGTTGGGATTATGCCCTCCTCCTCGTAACGGCGTACAAGGTCGTTAATCACCCTTCTTTGAATGACTTCTAATGGGGAGAGGGGGTATGGGCACCCCATGTTTGTGGATGAAGACGCCATTGTGGTAGCAGTGGAGCCACAAAGAGCGGCTGTGATGATATTTCACCTACCCCTGTATAGGCGGGTGGACGGTGATCATGTCCCTGTAGCAGTAACCTGATTTCTGGGAAGTAGGGAGATTAACTCATCAGCACTGTGAGGAAAAGAAATCTACAACCAGTTCCCCATCGCCATTCCATCTTCCGTGGCCGGTAAGAGGGATCCATGCCGATAACGTTGAAGAACGGAATTCCCCACATTCTACAGCCCCAACTTCTGGTGAGTTTCACGCCAGGCCCACTATTTACTTGGCGGGACCCGGTGCCGGATATCTGGATTCGGTGACACGTCAATCTACTGATGTCTTGAGTGCTACTAATCTCCACATTTAGGAGAAGAACTTCACATCGAGTTCACCATTTCTATTTCTAACGCTTTCACCGGGGCGCGTGTGTCCGTCTGTGGGGACATTGGCATGGCTTTTTTGTGTTGCCCCACATTCCCGCTTTCCAACAGCAGGAGGCATCCATTTCTTATTCAGGGACGTCTTCTCTTTGATCAAAACGTGATGATGGGAGCTTGGTTCCTCCTTCCGCGGATTCCTCCTCAAAACTCGTCACCTAGTCCGGGTCTCCCTCATAGATTTAATATGTTGTTCATGAAACTCTTCCCAGTTTCATGTTTCCATGGAATCCGGTTAATTACACTACTTATTTTAGGGCATTCCAAGGGGTCTGGTCTGGGAAGCAACCTTCATTTGGGGGATTAGTCACATCGAGGCATCATTTACATGTCTGAATGCTGGGGAGTTGGCGAGTCTGTCTTTTGTCCCTTATTATAGGGCTTCTTGAGGGCACGGAAGCCTGAGACATCCAACATCGAGCATGGGGAATCATATGCCATAGGCATGTATCTGAGGTTTTCCTCATCTTCCCATGTTTAACACAGGGTATGCCGCAAGTTTAACGTCCCGTAGAGACAGATCTGGATGATCAGAACACTATCTGGAGTGGATCAGATTGAGGAACCCCTCTTGAGGTAACACCTATATCGGAGCCAGCCCATGGGTGGCTTCCCGAATGCTGTGGAGGGGAATTGGGTGGCATGATCTCACCGAGATGTGGCATCCCGGGTGAGAATCAAGATGGATGATGGATGGATGAATGAACTAGAAGGGGAATTAAATGGTACCATCATAGGGGGGGATGATGAAGTTGGGCTTGAGCCTCGAAGAGACCCCCTACATATCCCCGTGGTAGGGAATCGAAGACCGTGTAGTTCAGTTGGTGAGAATTGACGTAAAGGGGGTCGGAGCGACCAATGGGTGGTGGGCTTAAACCTCAGGGAGGCTTCCTACATACCATTCCTTGACATGGATCAAATTCCACGTAGTTCAGGATGGATGTGTCAGGGGACCGATGTGAATTTGGACCTTGGTCCGATGGATGATGGGCTTGAACCTTCTGAGGATTCCTACGTACCACGCCTTGGCATGGATCAAAGTCCACGTAGTTCAGTGGATGTGTGGGGCTTACACTCTAGGCTACCCAAGGTGGTGGGTGAACCAACATGAAGAAGACTAGGTGTTGGGATTGAACCTCAGGGATGCTTCCTATATACCAAGCCTTGACATGGTTCAAAGACCTCGTAGTTCAAAATGGAAGATGGTTAACCGATGCGAAGAAGGACCTCGATCCAATGGGTGACGGGCTTGAACCTCAGTGAGGGTTCCTACGTACCATGCCTTAACATGAATCAAAGTCCTCGTAGTTCAGGAAGGGTTTTGTCAGTGAACCATTGTGAAGCTGAACTCGTGGGTCCACTAATGGTGTTCTTGAACCTCATTGAATCTTCCTACATACCATGCCTTTACATGGATCAAAGTCCACGTAGTTCGGTTAGAAAAGGGGTTACTGAACTGACATGAAGGGGTGTCGGAACAACTTGATGGTAGGTTCAAAACGACTTACCGCTGTCTTGGGATATAGTTTAACGTCATGCTGGACGGGGAAGTTTTGGAGAACTGAAGTGAATATGGATCTTGGTCCAATGGGTCTTGGGCTTGAACCTCGGTGAGGCTTCCTACGTACCATGCCTTGACATGGATTAAGGTCCTCGTAGTTTGGGAAGTGTTCTCATCGGAGAACTGGTGTGAAGGTGAACCCAGGGGTCCACTAGTGGCAGGGCTTGAACCTCATGAGGCTTCCTACGTACCATGCCTTAACATGGATCAAAGTCTTCATAGTTAGGGTGTGTAGTTTAACGTCATGCTGGACGAGGGGGAATACAGTTTAACGTCATACGGGACGAGGGCATACACTTTAACGTCATGCTAGATGAGGGTGTTTTCATGGTCTATGCTTACTCTAAGCCCACATGAGTCGTGATCGCTATGAGAAATAAGAGGAAGTAGAGACCTGACGATCACATCGTGAAGGGTGTGTCTGTGAGAAGCGAAGAGGGGCTTATGCGTTAGCCGGCCCAGGGTGCTAGGACTTACTCTAGGATGGAGGTCCAAAGTGAGAAAAAGCACAGAGGGAGATGGATTTGGGACCAAAGAAAGGAGGTGCCTCGTTCTCTATCACGCCCTCCGCTGGCCCTGGTGGTGAGGAAGTGTGGAGGTTCATGGGTGCAACCTTCCTCAAGAGGGGATAGGGGGCTTACACCAAGGTGGATGCCCTTCCCCACAGACAAACACCACTCCTAGAAGGAGGATTTTCACCCCCTGTGGGGACCAGAGGGCCTAAAGAATTTCCGAGCTGGGGGGACCTTGGGTGCGAGGCACGGGGTCAGGTCACAGTTTAACATCATGTGTTGAGGACAAGGTGCTTGGTAGTTTAATGTCCTGCAGCTTGGACGAAGTGGGTTTACTCCGCACCCCTAAGACTTACATGACTGGTACCCTCTGCTCCTTGTGGGAGGGAAGGTACCGACAATTCCATGTAGAAGGGGGTTGCAGAGTGAACCATCGAGGGGTCCACATTAGCCTGGCTATGCGAGGAAGCAATTACTGTTAGCGTGCCAATGCGAATAATAATTAGGCGAAGAAACGCTTCAGGTGGTGTCATCCAGGGGACTTTGAAATCACATCATGCAAACCTGTAGGGTCGCACGCGAAGAGGAATTTCCAAGAAGAGGGGTCCACAGGCAGGGGCCTTGCGGAGCTTGGTTGCTTTGCGTAGTGGAGGGCACTTGTGAAGGGGTGTGCTTCACGAAGTGGAGTGCCTTGGCCTTAGTATGGGGCAGAGGTGCGAGTGGGAGGTTCTTCGTGAAGTGGAATGGTGTTCGTGGAGAACTTCCTCATGATGCATAGGTGCCTCGCGAAGCAAGGTGCCGTGAAGTAGCGTGCATCGCGGAGTATAGTGACCATGCCTTGGCATGTGGATCAGGTGTACTGTTTGGGTGTTTCGCGAAGCATAAACACTCCGCGACTGCCAGGGTCCCCCTGGGGATCCCCTTCCTTTGTGAATGCCCTTAGGATTCGTGAAGGTCATCCCTCTTGGAAGAGGGGCTCAAAACAAGTCAAGAAGGAGGCCTCTCATGAAGTAGAAATACCTCGCGGAGCTTATGATTCCCAGAGTGAAGAGTGCTTCGCGATTTCAGAGCTGAGAAGCCGAAAGGTCAGATTGTCCTTCTGGAGAGCTCAGGGGGAGCTTGATATTTATAGGCAAGGGGCACCACGAAGAATCACTCATGTGGTGCGAAGGGGTCTTCAGTTTCTTCACAGCGGGTCATGAACATCAACCGGATTCGCGGAGCGTTACTGCCTCTTCTGCTTCGTGGCGGGTTCGTGAATGCCAGGGCGTTCGCGGAGTGTTACCGCCTCCGGTGCTTTGCGACTGGTCCATGAACATCAGGGCGTTCACGGAGCGGTACCGCCTCATTTTCTTCGCAGCGGCCATATTTCTTGGGGGGGCTCCGCTTTGGGGCTCGCGAGGCAGGGTGCGGGGCTTCTTTTTCTTCTCTCCTTTCTTCGAACATTTTGGCGCCAACAACAGTTTTTCCACCTTTTGATGGCGCACCCTCTTTAAATCTATTTTTTGACATGATTATAAGTTAAATTAGACAAAATAAAATTCTTGTTTGGAATCAAGATATAAAAAATTACTTTGGATAAACTTTTCATATTATTCGGATAACTTTCATATTTTAATGAATAGTAAAAACACGCTATATTTTAATTAAAAACAACTTTTTTCATCGCAATAAATTATATGGTTAAATTATAATATTGAATGGTTTTAAAGTATAAATAGAATATATTTTTACCATTTAATATAATTTATGTCATTACCATTAATTTTACATTGAATTCATAGGTAAAAACATTTCAATCTTTGGCAATGTTTTAACTTTTAAAACCCATTTTTTAACAACGGGATTAATTTTAAATTAATTACTGTAACTTCTATGTTTTGAATTTTGAAAAATGGATTCCATATTTGAATTCAGTGGGTCCAAATCCTTTTATTAGGTGATTTTTTTTTGATATTATGAATAGTAACTACGGTAATTTTTATTTACTGCAGTTAAAGGTAAATCGGGTAATTAAGGGTAAAAATAATAATATAAATTTACCCTAAAACCTGCCAAAATTCTATTGGATGAATAAAAGTTGACCCTTATCACCTATGGGTTGGAATAAATTCATTTTATGGACTTTTTTCCATGAAAATAATTTAATTATTATTAAAATCAAAGAAAGTGACAACATGTCACTCTCTTAAAACTTATAAGTATAATAATTTTAATATAGTGATAAACTTCATGAAACTTAGAAAATGAATAGTCTCCAGAAATATAATAAAATTGTATACATCATGTGAATTTATTTATAATTTTTAGGTATTAAATAATTATCATTAAAGGTTACACAATAGAGATGTTGAAATTATTTTATTGATTGAAATATCTAATAAATGGTATTAAAAATACAAAACTAAATATTATATGAACTATTTAATGTGATCCATTAATTTTCAAGAAAAATATGACATGTTATGAATCTATTAAAGCTTTTATTTTGAACATAGATTCTGTTTGGATTTTTATAAAATTCAAATAAATGAATAGTGTCAAAAATAACACAATTGTTATTTTATAAAAATAACATAATATAAAATTGTTTAAACATCACAAAAATATTTAAAAATTATTAATTAAAATTTATATGGTCGAAAATGTCCTAAGTTATCCAATTATGGAAAATTCACAGCACATAAGTAATTATTTATAAAAATTTAAAATTTAGAAACTTATTAACATAAATAAAATTAAATAGATTAAATAAGGATAAATCAAGTTGATAAAATTTAAAATAAATTTCCAACATTCCTAAATTTTATTGTTTGATGAGATTACAACCCTATCTCATCTAATATTATAATATTAGTCATTTTTGGAGGTTTTTAAGTGGGTTTTTATTTATTATAAATTAATATTTTTGAGGTTTCCAAAGGTCCCCCTCTCCTCCCTTATAAACGGGAACCTCCTCCCTCTACTCTTCACAACACTTTGAGCCTTCAAACACGGAAAAAATCTGCCCATTTATCTTCCTCGCTTCCCTAGAAACATTCTGGAGGTTCTGGTCTTCTCATAAGACCAACTCTAGTCCCTTAAGAGTAATCTTAAAGGAGGTGCGTCGAAGAAGAGGTAATCTCTTCTACCGATTCTTTCAAGTTTCTTTCTTCTTAAACTTCTTCTTATTTTTTTTGTTTAATTATAAAGTAATATAATCAGCATCAATAATATACTGATATGTTATTATAAATATTAAACAACACCATTTCACCTTCTATCCATCCTTTGGAAAATGAAATCATCACGCGTGCGTACGTACGGAATACCGTCTCCACATTGTGGTGTAATCTGTTTTTCCACAACCACCTTACTTGGATGGGTATAATGGTGTAAATAATAAATAAATATGGTTAATATAACATCATACTGATTATGAGATATTATATCATCCACTCCAATTCAATTCAGTAATTATGGGAATGATATCATCGCTTGTACGTACGTACGGATTACCATCTCCATGATGCAATGAAATTCATTCTATATGTTAACCACTCAAGAATGATTGTAAAGTATATATAATGAATTATAATGAAATATATGACATGATAAAGCTACTTTATTTATGTATATATTTCATCTACTTACTTCCATTCAAGTAAATAAGGAAAGGAAAACAACGTTCATGCGTACGTTCATGCTGGGAGTCATTCATGCGGTTGATTTCGCCAAGAAAAAGGGTTGGCGCAACCTGTGGATTGAATGTGATTAAACCACTATTTTCCAAGCTATCTGGAAAGGGTTGGTTCACCTTTCTTGGCCGCTTACCTCTCATTGGATTAAATGTCTTGACTCGCTCAGGGATCTCAACTACATTGCCACTCATATCTTCCGAGAAGCGAACATGGTTGCCAATAGTCTTGCCAATAAGGGAGTCAATCAGGTTTGTACCTGGTTGGATGATTTGCCTAACGAATCGCTCCCTTTCTTCCACAAGGATTGTAATATGATTCCGTCTTTCAGACTTTTGTAGTTCCTTTTCTTTTTGATCTATAAATTGTGCCTTGGTCTTTGACTGATGCACCACCTCTTAAAATATATATATATATACTGAATATATATGATATATAAATAATGATTTAAATTTTGGAAGTAAGTACGTCGTGATATAAGTAATAATAATATCAATAACAACAATTCCAAACACGTACGATAAATAAAAGGGTTTTACCCAAAACACTGCTTTAACATGGAATTTAGAAAAGAACGGGTAATATAAAGTCATAAGTGAACCATATATGATATCATAAAAATAAATATGATTCTATAATAATTCAATGAAATTATTTAAATCATTATATTGGAGGTTTGGATACGTATGAAGAATATCGTACCTAATGGTAAGGGACAATTTTTCAAATATCATTTTTATCTGAGATTGGTTATACGTATGTATTTACTGGGGTTATATTTTTCACCCATGTCCATAAAAATGGTTTTCATAAAGTGTTTAATAGTCATTCCATGTATGTTTAAAGTCATGTTTAGCCCACTTTTACTTTTACTTTGTGTTATAGAAGAAATCTATCTTTTGTTTACCATATGTGGTACTTTTTGACATTTCCGTTAAAAGTACGAGGAGAATTTTTTTTAACTTATATGGAGTGAACTTATTTTTATGGTTTCATAATGCTTAATTTTCATAAAGCTTCCTCTACAAGATTTCATTATTATTTTCAACAAAATCCTTTATTTTAAAATAGAATGTCATTTTTTGAAAAGAAAATGATTTTGAAGAAGAAATGATATTTTCCTCAAGAATTCATTTCAAGTTTTTATTCAAAACTATTTCCCATCATAGGTGACCTTATTTAGTATGATTATGTTTCAAGTATAATGTATCTTTTATTTTCATGGTTTTATTTTTCTTATGTTTAAATGTATCCATTTGTTTTATATGGATTATGTTAAGATGGGATGATGTTTATGAAACCCATTTTATTATTTGGGTTATGATGAATGATTTATATTTATTTTGTGTCACAAGTAAGAATTATTTCAATATGAGATGGGTGAGGCCTATATCTCCCTCCAAGGAATTGGGTAAAGATTTATATCTCATGATATAGACATGGATGGAATGGTAAGTTAATCTGGTTCAGTGATATAGAACTGGAATGAGGAGTGAACTCGATTCAGAAAGGGACTTTGTCCACTAAGATAGTCTTTCCAGAAATGCCTTGGCTACTATGGAAATCGTATCATGTGATTAATGGTTTTACACAGTTAAATGTTTTATTCCCAAGCTATTTTACCATGATTGATGTTCTTTTATGACCTATTCCTTACGTACTTCCAAGATTTATTTCACAACTCAAGATTTTGATGTGTAAACATTATATTCATGTTTTGAAGTTCAAATTTATATGGTTTGTTTTATTTTCTCCATGATTACCCTTACTGATCATTTGAGATCACCATTTATATGTTTTCTTTTACCTAGGATATAAGGAAATGTTTTAGGTAAGAAAAAAATGGAAAGATCTTTATGGGAGATGTTGAAGATCATTCACCAAGATTAGAAGATTATGTTATGAGTTTCCAAAGACACAAAACTATTACAGTCCTTTGGTGTCTGTTTTTGTTATGTATTAAGTATTCCTCAAAAGTAATGTAATGTTCATGTACGTTAAGCTTTGGGTATCTACTGGTGGTGCAGGTGTGTAGCTTACCTTCTCCTATTCCAGCAAGACCGGGTGGTGGAGCTGACGCGGATGGGTGGGAGCCCTTGCTGGGAGCCCCTAAACTGGGACTCTGACCGGGCTAGGCCAAATGTCACCTACCTCATCATGGTAAGGCAGGGAGTCATCAAAGTTCTCCGAGGATAGGCTCCCAAAATGCTTGTATGTCCAGGTGGGGAGAAATGGCTCCCTGTGTGGTCCTCGGGGGTGGCATTTGCGATGACACATAGACGCCTCCAGATCCAGGTGACCCATATCCCGAGTCCGGATTATGCTCTCCTCCTCATAGAGGAACACGAGGTCATTGATTACCCTCTGTTGAATGACCTCGGATGGGGAGAGGGGGTGTGATCACCCTATGTTCGTAGATGTACATGTCGTCATGGTAGAGGTGAAGCCATGTGGAATGGCCGTGTTGGCGCTGCCCCTGCCCCTGCGTCGATTGGAAGGCGGTGATCATGTCCCTAGAGCAGTAACATGATTTCTGGGAGCAGGGAGATTAACCCGTCAGTGCTGAAAGAAGAAGTAGTCAATGACCAAGGCCCCAGAACCATCCCATCTCCCATGGCTGGTAAGAGGGATCCACACTAACAATATAGCAGAACGGGATTTCCAACGTTCTACTACCCCAACTTTTGGTGAGTTTCACGCCAGGCCCGCTATTTTCTTGGCGGGACCCAGCGCTGGAATACTAGATCTGGCAACAAGTCAATTCATTGATTCCTAAAATGATACTAATCTCTATTTTGAGGAGAATAATTTCAAGTCTGGTTCACCATTTCTATTTACAATTCTTTTGCTAGGGTGCACGTGTCCATCTTATTTGAGGAAGAAAGGTGCAGTTTTGTTGCCCTACATTCCCTCTTTCCAAAGGCAGGTAGCATCCGCTCCTTGTTCCGGGATGTTTGCTACTTAATCGAAATGGGATGATTGGATGTCAGTTCTTCCATCTGAGGATTCCTCCTCATATATCTTCACCTAGTCCGGGTCTCCCTTATAGATTTAAGACTTTTTCGTGAAACTCTTCCTATCACCATATCTTCATGGACACTAGTTAATTAAATGGATTCTATCGGGAAATTCCAAGGGGTCCCGTTAGGGCTGAAATCTTCAGTAAAAAGAGTAGTCATTTTGGGAATCACTAGCTTGTTTGGGCTCTGGGACACAGGCATGTCTGTCTTATGTCTCTTATTATAGAGCTTTTTGAGGGTGTAGAAGCCCGAGGCATCCCACATTGAACGCGAGGAATCATATTCCATGGGAATACATCTGAGGTTTTCCTCATCTTCCCACGTTTAACACAAGGTATGAAGTGAGTTTAACGTCCGGGGGAGACGGATTGGACTGATCAGAACAATGACTAGAGTGGATCATATGGGTGCAACCCCCAGAGGTAAAGGTGATGTTGGGGCCTATGGGTGGTTGATCTCCCGGTTACTATTGAGGGGAATGGGGTATGAGGCAGAATGATCCCACCGGGATCTGGCATCCTAGGTAAGAATCAGGATGGATGATGAAGCGGTTGAATGAATTGGATGGTGTATGGGATGGAACCTCCATGAGAATGACGATTGTTTTGGGCTTGAGCATCGAATAGGATTCCTTGGTGTCCTGTGGGAGGGAATCAAAGTCTACATAGTTCAGATTGGGTGTGGGGATTACACTCTAGGTTTCCAAAGGTGTTGGTGAGCCGACGTGAAGGGGGTCAGGATGACCAATGGATGGTGGGCTTGAACCTCGTGGAGGCTTCCTACGTACCATGCCTTAGCAAGGATCAAAGACCTCATAGTTCTGATGGTGTCATTTGGGGCTTTCACTCTGAGGCAGCCCAAGCTATTGGTGAACCTACGTGAAGGGGGTCAGGGTGACCAATGGATGGTGGGCTTGAACCTCATGGAGGCTTCCTACATACCTTTCCTTAGAAAGGATCAAAGACCTCATAGTTCTAGTGGTGGGGGCTTGGTGCACCGACGTGAATAGGATCAGAGAAACCGAATGTTGGGCTTGAACCTCAGGGAGGCTTCTTACGTACCCTGCCTTGGCAAAGATCAAAGACCACATAGTTCAGGATAGTCGGTGAACCGACATGACGGAGGACCTGGGGTCCCATGGGTGGTGGGCTTGAACCTCATAGAGGCTTCTTTATGTACCCTGCCTTGGTAAGGATCAAAGACCTCGTAGTTCAGATGGTGGTGAGGCTTACACTCTAGGCTGCCCAATTGAATTGGTGAACCGACATGACGGGGGTTGGGACGACCAATGGATGGTGGGATTGAACCTCGTAGAGGCTTCCTAGGTACCTTTCCTTAACAAGGATCAAAGACCTCATAGTTCAGATGGTGATGGATTGGTGCACCGACGTGAATTGGATCGGAGGTAATGAATGTTGGGCTTGAACCTCAGGGAGGCTTCCTATGTACCCTTCCTTGGCAAGGATCAAGGACCACGTAGTTCAGGATGGTCTTTGAAGCGATGTGAAGGAGGAACTCGGTTTCCATGGGTGGTGGGCTTGAACCTCATGGAGGCTTCCTATGTACCCTACCTTTGCATGGATCAAAGACCTCATAATTCAGATGGTGTTGGGGCTTACACTCTAGGCTGCTCAATGGAGGATTTCATGGTCGGTGCTTACTCTAAGCCCACATGAGTCACACTCGGTGTGATAAATAAGAGGCAGTAGAGACCTGATGATCACGTCGTGAAAGGTGTGTCCATGAGAGGTGTACAGGGGGTATACATGTGATTGCATCCCAAAGAGGAAACAAGGGGCTTATGTCAGGTTAGCCACTAGAAGAGGCTGGGACTTACTACAGGATGGAGTCCCGATGGTGACAAAGTCCAGTGGGAGATGGATTTGGTACCGAAGAAAGGAGGGGTCCGGTGTCCATTTCCCCCTCCCCCCTGGTCATTGGTACCGAAGAAGAAAGGGGGACCAGGGACGCTGCCACCTGCAATAAAATCTAGGGGCTTACACTGAGATGGTCACCCTTTACCCATGGACAAATTCCACTCTGATAAAGAGGATATCATCCCCTGTGAGGGAAGATCACATCCTCATGGAGACTAGTGGGCATGGAGAATGTCATAAGGGGGGGGGGGCACCCTACGTGTGAGGTGCAGGGTGAGGCCACAGATTAACATCATGTGCCAAGTGGGATGGTGCTTGGCAGTTTAACATCTTGCAGCTCGGACGAGGTGAGTTTTTTCTGTACCCCTAGGACATAAATAATCTGCACCCCTTGCACCTTGGTGAAGATAAGGGACAGGAAACGTTGTCACTAGGGGATGTTATGGAGAGAACCATTGGGGGGTCCATGTTAGCATGGCTATATGAAGAAGCAATAGCTGTTAGTGTGCCTATGTGAAGAAGCATAAGACGAAGCAACTCAATGGGCAGTATCATCCAAGGGACTTTAAAATCACATCGTGAAAACCTGGAGGGCCACATAGGAAAATGAATTGTAAAGTAGAGTGGTTCAGAGGCAGGGGCCTTGGTAAGCTCTCCTACTCCGCATGGCAGAGGGTACTTGCAAAGCGGTTTGCTTTGTGAAGTGGGGTGCCTTAGCCTGAGCATAGGGCAGAGGTTCATATAGGAAGTGCTTCGCGAAGTGGAAAGGCATTCACGGAGCACTCCCTTGCAAAGCAAATGTGCCTCGCGAAGCAAGGTATCATGAAGCAATGTGCTTCGCAAAGTATACTGACCCAGCATTAGCATGTGGATCACCTGTACAGGAAGGGTGTTTCGTGAATCATAAATGCTCTGTGATGACCTGGGTCCCCTTGGAGATCCCCTTCATTCACAGAGGCCCTTAGGCTCCGCGAAAGGCATCCCTATTGAAATAGGGGGTTAAAAAAGGCAAAGGGGAGGCACTTCACAGAGCAGAAGTACCTCACACAGGTCATGGTTCGCAGAGCAGAATGTACTTCATGGTTCGGGAGCTAGGAAGTTGAAAGGTCAGATGATCCATTATTTTTTGGACTTGGGGGGAGGCTGGTATTTATAAGGGGAGGTGTCATCGAGTAGTGCTCGTTCGGCGCGGAGAGGGGTTTTTTTGTTCCGCAGCGGGCTCACGAATGTCAAATGCGGTCGTGGATTGTCCCGCCTCCTTGCTCTGTGGTGGGCTCACGAACTTCAAAGGCTCTTGCAGAGCGTTATCGCCTCCTTGCTCCACGGTAGCTCACGAACGTCAAAGGAGCTCATGGAACATTCCTGCCTCCTTGCTCCGTGGTGGGCGCGATGTGATTGGGGCTCCGCAAATATTCTTTGCGAGGAATCCCCTTGAGGATTTCCATTTCTTTATCTTCTTCTCCCATTTTGGCACCAACACACATATATTTTGAACGAATCGCATCGCTTTGAGAAGGTGGTATTCCACACATCCACAAACATTTTTATCGTATTTGAAAAAATCTAATGTATATAGGTATGTGGTATTTTAGAATTAAATTAGAATAATTACATGATAAATATCATATAAATAATATATAAACACATTTTTCATCATAATTCCCACCATGAGAGGTGGTAAAGGAGGAACGAAAAATCATCATTTTATGAGGCAACGATTTGACATACACATAAATATTCAGTTCATTAACCATTAGAAGTATGTGTGTGTAAGTGTAGGAATAAAACATATCATAAAAAAATTAGAATACCATGTATACTTTTCTATTTATTCATGTAAGTAGGTGATTTTAAGGAGTGGATATTGGAAATAAAACTAAGAGCTTGAGGGAAGATGGTACATCATATTTGGGTAACTCATTTTGGTTTTCACCAAAGGGCTTCCATGGATTTATTTCTTCCCAAGGGGGAGGATTTTAAAATTCTTCATGGGATTTCTATGATCTTTTTTGGAATATCTCGTTCAATCCAAAGATTCTTGAGAGGTTTGTGTAATT
This sequence comes from Viscum album, assembly GCA_963277665.1. Classification (NCBI taxonomy): domain Eukaryota; kingdom Viridiplantae; phylum Streptophyta; class Magnoliopsida; order Santalales; family Viscaceae; genus Viscum; species Viscum album. Next base: position 1,802,509,050 of record OY728125.1, read on the forward strand.
GAGAGTAGAGGAGACCTTTTATAGTGGAGGAGGAGTGGCACTCTTGTAAAATTCTGGAAAGGGAATTCCATCCACATGGTTACCATGGGAGTGGCTCCTATAATGGTTAAATTTAGTTCCAAGGTAGGATAGAGTCTAAATATTTCCATGAAATTACCCTTGTACAAGTTTTTATGCCATTTTTCCCCTTGTGATTAAGTTATAGTCCCTTATTAAGCTTAATTTTACCTTAATCATTGTAATTAATTTTACTTACATTCACTAATATTTTGAGTACAAAAATATGTTGAAATCATTAGACATTATAAATTATTCTGATTAATTTTATATAATCAATTATTCTCAATTTCTAACCATAGATTTGGAAAAAAATAATTTAAATTTAATCCCACAGATGGGATGAGAATGCGTGTTTTTTTAAAGGTTGGGGCCGAAACCTCATTTATTATTAAATCAAAGCAAAGGCCTCTTTAACTAGGTAGAGGGAGACCCATTACATAGCCTGAAGGCCTAGTGGGAATTTATCCCATTACATGGCCTGTAAGCCCAATTTTTTGGCCCAAGGCCCATTCTGTGAATAGTGCTGCTACAGTACCCACGCTGCTATAGTACCACCACTGCTATAGTGCCCTGCCACCGCTACAGTGCCCGCCGGTGCTACAGTACACTACAGTGCTGCTACAGTCCTCGTGCCCAATGCATTTTGAACCCCCATTTTCATGTAGGATTAAGGGGTTCTTACCACTAAGCCAAGCCCCAACTACAAAATTTGGACCATTTCTCAATTTGTACAGGGACGACAATGCGTGTTTTTAAAGTAAAACACATCCAAATGTTTCCTATGTTTTTATATCTAATTTCAATGTGAAATTGATTAAAATAACCTAAATTTGAATAATTGATAACATTTAACCAAATTAAAATTTAAAATAAATTTAAAATTTAATTTATCTTTATAAATAAATTAGATGAAAAATTGGTTTTGATCTAAAATTTAGTATTTTTCACTCTTCATTAAAAAAGGAAGCTTCAAATAGAATTCTGAAAATTTATCCAAACCTAATTTTTTTGGATTTTATATCAAATATTAAATTTATTTATTCATATATTATCTATAGAAGTTCCATAAATTGGATTTTAAATAGGTTATTTAGTAAAATACTATAAAAATTCCTAAATAAAAATTTAAACTTTTATGTGTAGTATTGGGTTTGTTTTTATCTTATTCCTATAAAATATATTATATGAGTGTGAAAATATTTTTTTGAATATTATATATATATATATATATATTACATTAATATCACTCACTAATTATAATTAATTTAATTTATTATGATAAAATAGCTCTGTGAGCATAAAAATAAGAATACTTTCCCACGTATTCAATTGGTTTTCATATTCATTTCTAATTAATTTAATCCAATAAATTAATTTCATATTTTTGTAAACTATATATTTTAATATGTTATTAAACCCATTTTATAAAAACTAATTTAATGGCTATGTTATATCTTATTATATTAAATAATAATATTTAAATAATATATTATTTTTTGTAAAACTTGATCTTGTGTGTAATATAAAATACCGAATAAAGCAACTCTTGCATGTAACACAAGATAACTTAGTGTTGCATGGATTGAAATATATATAATCTATATACTCTATTTAAAATAATAAATAACCTACAAATTCAATGGATATTTTATTCTCTCATGTGCTTGGTGTTTCATGTTATACACTCTTTCAAATTCAATATTCTTACATTTTAATTTTTGGGTATTACACTAAATCCACTCAAGGGTCAAGATTCAAGAAGGTTTAATCCTTCGTGATGGAAAAGGGCTTCATAAAGGTCTTCAGAGATCCATGAAATACTATATTATGTGAATATGGTTTTTTTCAAGAAATGTTTTCTCTAACTCTATGGAACCTATAAATACCTCTCTTCTGCACTCATTTAAGGGGATGTAACATTTGGACATCTAGCAAGAACATTGAATTATTGAAACCTAATCTTTCATGAGTAAAAGAAGAGTTGTATTATTAAAAGTATCCATATTATGAAAATATCCTCCCATTTGACCTTAAGACCATTTTATATATATCCCTTATGATTTATCACACCCTTTTGTGGGTGGAAACTCCCTTGAAACATTTTTCTTTAGTGAAGCATTCACATTTAATGAATCCTTCACCATGGGAAACAAAAAATCATATCTCGGTAGGGAATCCATGTTTCCTTAAGAACTCAACTTCAGGAAACAATGGTCTTTCATCAACCCCCAATCCTTTATGAAATCCTCCTCTTGATCCCCAATAGTATTCCTCCTTTCAACATACATACCTTCAAGAAAGTTGAGTTCCCAAGGGCCCCATACCTAGCTAACAAAAGGTTTTTTTTTCATAATCATTCATCCAACCAATATCATCAACCATCATGTCCATGAATTATTCTCCATGAATTACATAGAGAGTTATGTCACCTCTATAACCTAATAATAGAAACCTTAATGTAGGACCCCTGAATGTCACTGAAGCAGGTCATTATTTACCCATTTTTCTATACAAAAGTACCTATGTAGTAGACACATAATCCCTAAAAGTGGAATCATCATGGGAAGCCAATTAATTTTACCAAAAAGTATGAATAGTGTTTTATCCTTCTCTCTTACTTGGAAATGGTCTCTGTCAGTGTAAAATCCTTATATATCAATGATGCAAGATGTTAAACTATATATCCCAATGACCTGGTCCGATGATGTTATACTGCATGAAAACATGAAAAATGGATGATATTAAAATGTATCATTAACCAACTTGACGAAAAAAGGATTCCCCTTGTATAACTCATAGGGGATGATAAACCACCCTCCCGGTAGCTTCCATTTATATACCCCACTTCAACCATTGTTGTTTCTTAGTACTATATGGGTGGAAGCTATGAATAATCCTAACACCTTCAATTGTTGTCACTCATTCCATGACACAAGTATCCTTACCACACAATGAAAAATTACATGGACCACACCTACTTCACAACCTTAAATTGTGCACATTATCAATATTGATTTTGATCAATGTATCCTAATAGGTTATGTAAGATACCTCCCTGAGGTTAAATCTTAATTCCCCAACGACAAAAATAAAATTTTCCTTCTTTAACCCTGATGGATACATCACTAATGTGTGATCATATCCCCCCTCGGGAGGGGAGGGGGGGTGAACACATACCAAAATAAAAAAAAACTGTCATTAAATATATATGTCTTCTTCAAGGGGGTGAAAATATGAATTTTGATCATTTTCCCTAGGAACACAATATATCAAACCACTTAAACATAAGTTCCCCACGTGACCACAATATCTCCATGTGATGATAACCCATATATAGACTAGTTCATGATAGATGTACATGGGAAAAGTCACCAAAAGTATTTTATCCTATGACTAAATCCCCATAAATCATTTATCATGTGACTGTAACCCTATATGACTTTAAAAATTTTAATATGCCCCAATGGATGATAAATGTATTTTTGTATACCTATAAGACTTTAAAACTCTCACCATGTCCCCACAAGACATGAAAACAATGTCCATGTACCTACATGACATTAAACCTAAGACCATTTCCCAAGATGACTTTAGACCTTTGACCCCCACCTGATACATCATAATCTCTACCTCATGAGATGAACATTTTATGCTTAAGGAATCAATCCTTAGATTCTTTATTCCCTCAGAGAAAGATTCCCAATGAAAGACAAGGGATGCCTCAGGTTCCCCACTTAAGATTTCTCATGTATGAGATTCCCTTTAATTTAAAAGTTTGTTACTTTACATTTGTACACTACACCCAACATTCACAAATTTCTAGATATATTTAACACCACCATTATCTCAAAACTAGGTAGATACTTTATCATGACAACATAATCATAATTAACCTGTGACCACGTCAAAATTGAAATAGGAATGTGCGCCAAAATCATGACTCAAATCTATTAGGAAGACATAGACTAGGCATGAAGCTTCAAGGAGGAATCCAAGGAAGTATGAACCAACCTCCCTTTTTCATGATCCATTCAAATATCTAACATCATCTATCATGGTTTTAGGGGACACCTAATTTTATAAAGTAGGAATATGAGGAAAATAACCACTCTTGAGGAGGCACAACCCATTCAAGGACATAATATTTTCCAGGATATATTAAGGATTTCAAGTCACCACACTAAGAGAGAACCCCATTTGAAATAATTGGAAAATAAAATGGTGAACTAGACATGATTATCCTCTCTATAAAATATTAGTAGATCAATAATGTTGGAAACGTGAATATTTGGACTTCAATAGTATCAGATATTTTTCACCAGGACTCGCCAATAAAAATGATGGGTCTGACATGAGATCTTTATCCTACATCTTGTAAAAAGTAAAGAACATTGGGAACATATGGTCTAGGACATCGTTGATGAGTAACATTCTATCACTTTTTCAATAATGGTTAATATTGGGAACATAGGGAATCAAATTCATCAGACTTGCACTCATGTTTTAACTCATATATCTAGATGAATAAAGATAAATAAATTTTTGAATAACTAAATTTGAATAGACATGGGGGTATGAGAACCGATGGTCCAATATTCCAATAGAATTATACTTCTTCGATGATGGTCACCACTCCCACAACTACTGGAAACCCTTCCCCCTTCTCCCCCTATGATCTCTTTTATTTTAGATCCATAATCATGTGGGTTTATCATTATGAATTCAATATGGTCATACCAACCATGGATAGAGACTAATAGGACCTAGAAGAATTAGATCCATGTTGGTTTTGTCGTCCCTTAGGGCAATTCCTAGATAAACTGCCCCATGTCACTATGATTATCTATTTTGTGAACCTACCCCTGAAACAATCATATGGATTTCTCCACAACACCGAGGGGTTAAGAAAGTACTAGGATATACATATCATTACCACTTTTTAAGGTCACACAGAAGATTTCCTGATCAACCACACTGACAATTATGACCAGTTCCCAACCCAATGAGATAGACATACCTATCACTTCTCAAATGACCTAGGTCTTGAATACCTAATGTCGATGCCTAGTATAATCCCAAAAACCTAATCAATAAGAGGCCTCTCCGACATCTATAGTGGACCCTGACTCCATCAGAAAACCTCATCCATCCCTTGTCAAAATATTTTGGGGCCCTTCAGCACTCAATTAGGATCGAGTCCCCAACTACCAATCAATCATGTTGGGTTGAATCTCCCAAAAAATTGATCCACTTAAAAGCATATTGGGCCACCCCTTGATGGATAATATGAGCATGAATGTTCTACCCATCCATCCATTAACTTCCATGGATCCCACAATTATAAATATTTCCCCTATACTGAATATTTTTCTTGGGGTTGGAGGGAGAACATCATATATTGTGACCTACCCGTCTCACCAACCATATCACACATGGAAGAAATATACATGTCCCCTAGAGGCTTGTGATCTGGTAGGATGATAAATTACTAATTTTTTAATGAGGGAAATTTTACATCACCACTAACCTTTCTGAGTTTAAGGAAAAATAAAACATAATGGAAGAACAACCGCCTTCACCACTAGAGATGGGGTTAGAATCTCATCGACTGATTCTAACCATCCTAGATGCTATGATCCATAAATTTTCCAAATCTATATGCATTCACATGTCATTGAAAGATGTTATAGACACCTTATTGGGACTCCCTGGGAATCAATAATTTATACAATCAACCTTCCTCCACTCAACCTCCACCTTGAAAGTGGGAGAGACATCAGGTTTCTAGTTAACATCATTCGATGATGGTGAGTAATTTTTTGATACACATAGGGATGATATCATTCCTTATCATAAAGATACCACATATCCATATCCTATAAACATATGGTCATGTAGTTTTCCCCACGTATAGAAGACACTCCAACATTATCGGGACAATTTTCCCATCTGACGCACCTTTTTCTAAAAGGTCAGTAGTTAAGATGGTCTATGTCACCCCTACCACTTGGATCTCTACTAAAAAAATTGGAATTGGGTAAATTTGGAACTATACTACACTAGATAATGAGTATAAAAATTAATTTTGGGTGATTCCATCCACTAATCAACTATCATTTATGTTTTGGAAGACTCGATTCCTCTATTTATTCGATCAAAAGTCCCTCACCAAAGACCAGAGGATGTTTTTCTTGGAATATCAAAGTGAAATTCAAACTCCTATGATATTTCTAGATGACATGTCCATGAATTAGTGATCCCCTCATAGCCATCCATCAGCAGTTTCATATGGTTGACATCCCTAGACTCTTGGGGGATCAATACCAAGACTCAAATCGGTATTTCCTACCTTTCCTATAGACCCACACTAGGAGCCTCACTTTACTAAAGGGAGTCATTACTGATTCATCTAACTGGGTGAAGATCATAGGCTAGGGGTAGTGTAATTCCCTTAACTTCAGTCCCCTTCAACGATAACATTGGGTTCATCATCCTAACCTACCACGTGGAGGTAAAATATCCCATATAACCACAACTATTATGAATGAAATCATGTTCAATCTCGTATATGATTAAATAAACTAGTCCAATGACATATATTGTGATAATGATAATCCACCTTTAAGAGAAACTCAAAATCATGCATACAATCATGTGGGTGCATGACCGTCAATATCTTGAAAATGGTAAAGGGATCTCTAATTTTATCAGCCCATCTAAATCCAAACCACAAACAAAGTCATATAAAAAATGGACACTTTTCTATAGAAACTCTAGGGTTACAAGTGTCTATATAAAAATTAAATTTTCTAAATGATATTTATTTCAAGAAATAAATTTTTATTATATTATATAATATAGTATTATATCCATAAAACACGTAGAGAAAACAACAAAAAATTATTTAGTTAAACAAAATCATTGCATTAGTCAAAAAATAAACCCATTAAAATTTCAAATTTTATAGGGGATATAAAATATAAAATATATAAATCTACAGTGGGAAAATTTGGATTACCCTAATCGACTATAATCATCCCACCCCTGAATGAAACTATATAAAATAAGCATAATATTAGAAAACCAATCGATGATATAGAAATTAGAAATATTAAACTTTTAGTGTAATTGAGTTGAATATTTAATGATGAAATGAATAGGTCTTTATAGGTGGTAATTTGACCATTGAAATAGAAATCCAACTATTATAATAGTAATATTGCCATTTGGAATAGTAGGATGAGCATTGGGAATAGTATCATGACTGTTACAATAGTAATTTAACCTCAAAATAATAAATTTCAAAATAAATAATATTTATCATTAGTTATTTATGTAATTATAAAAATTATAATGTCAAAAAATAAATATTATGATTAAGAAACTCAAAATAAATATATGGAATTTGTTAATAAATAGTATTTTTAAGTATTTTGTAAAACCCACAATTTTTTATTAAAAATAAAAAAATAACATTTATAAAAAAAATTAAGTAAAGTGAAGTTAATTACTTAAATAAGTACATTCGTATTTTCCAACATGATCTTGTGGTAATGTTTTGATATAAGTCAATTTTAATTCAAAAGTATAAATATTTTTTTTCCATAATAAGTTTTTCTTCAATTTCATCACTCCTATAATAATAATGACTTAATGATATCTCGATTTTAATGCTCGACCAAGAAATATTTTATTTGATAAATGAGTCATTAAAATAAAATTAACATTATTTAGAAACCTGAAAAGTAGTTTCCAATGTCAAAAATCTAAAGTATTACATTAACATAATATTTTCAAAATTTTCCACCATTTCTTTTTATTATAATAATCAATTCGAATTAAATAGTGATTCTGTCATAAAATAATTTTATTTAATTAAAATATGGTTTATAATGTCTAAAATATAACTATTAAAATGTGTACATAAAATATTGTATTTTATTCAATATTTTAACTCAAATATACCCATCTCCTCAAATATATATAACCCCTCTCCATCCACATGAAAAAACGCTCATTGCCAGTATAAAAATATAATTATCTACCTAAATAGTCTCTTGTAATCCTCTTATCATTCCTAGGTATGTTTTGGAGCCACCCAACTCCAATCATTAAAGTTGTTTAGTGCCGAGGACAAGAAGCAACATTGAGAAGAATGTATGTTGTCATCCATTCTACCTCTCATTCTACTACCCTATTTATATTTTCCTCCACCCTACTCAAACCAAAATCATATATGGATAATTTAGTACTATATTAACATAAAATTAATTATTTTATCATATTAGAAGTATTATTTTTATGACATATTAAATTTTCATACTTCCCATTTCTCCTCTATTGAAAATGTCTTCTTAACAGTCAGTTAACTACCAATAAGGACATTGCCAAGTCATTTCTTATCACCAACTTAAAGGATATTTTCAATAAATTATTTATTGTATATAAATGAATAAATATATTTATTTTAATCTTATGGAACTAATTATTTATATTTATAAAGTACCTTAAAAATATCAAACTTGAAGAAATATTTGAAAGATTTCACAAAAATATGATTTCAAAACACTTCAACATAAACAAATGAAAATTATGAAATACATTATAATTGTTATAATTGACAAATAACAGCATAAATTAACATAATTCAGTTATATTTAAATTCTCTAATAAAATCATGTTTATTATTCATGAGGTAGAAAAGAGATGATATAATGTGTAATTAAAGGGAAGGGGTTTCTAGAACCCAACACCCTTTCCTTTTGTTATACCAGTTTCTTATAATTTTTGGAATGGATATTACCCTAATGTTCCAAAAATATCTTTTCAATATTCTTACCTTTTATTTTTGGGTATATACATGTTTCCAGCATTATTTATAATCCAATTATAAATATTTTCCAAATAAAATATTTGTTTCTAAAACACATGTGTTGAATTCTATTGAGTTGTTTCTTATATAATCATGAATTATGATGTTTATTTCTAATATGTTTCCAATTATTCATTTGGGAACGCAATTTTTATTCATGAAGTTTTTTTATATAAAATACTTATGAAAATAATTTTATTCAATGGGTTATTTCATGACTGTGATTGTTATGTATTCTATGTGGTATGCATGAATATGTTAATATAATGATATGATGGGTGGTATTATAATTATATATCCCTATAATGAATTTGGTATTTCGATGTATCTCATGATATCATGTGCACTATGCATGCAAATTATGCTGTCTTTTTTCAAGATTATGATGTTATGATTTGTGTAATTTTTTTGTGGGTTAACATGACGCTAGATTAGTTCAAGACAATATGTGGTATTAGACCACTATGAGATGATGATTAATTTTTAGGTATATTTCACATTACATGAATATTTTAATATAATTCCCTTATTATTTTGATGATGATGCTATTTTTATGATATGGAGATGCTTATTATGCTCACCTGTGTACTATTGATTCATGTCCCTTATTCTTCATCATATTGATCTTTTAATCACTCCTTTAATTTATCTATATCCTCATGTTTTTACATGGACTAAGAATAACATGATATTTTATAAGGATAATGAATAAATATTTAATTTTTTTTGTTTTTTACTCATGATGTATTGTCATAATTTTACCAAGGAAATAATAATTTTGATCCAATATTTGTATCTATATTTTGTTATCTTCCTTAAAAATGATTTAATAATCATGTAAGAAAAAGTAGGGTTTTTATAGTGCTATCATGACAATGTTTTGTTAAATTGGGAACTAGAATTAGAATAAATTTGTAAAAACCAAAAGCCTAATTGTATACATTGGTAAAAAATCCATGATTAATAGTTTAAGATAAAGGCTAAACATTAGGATCCTATAAGATATTCCTTTAGAGTTAATTGCACAAAACAATAAATTATTTATTCATGATCTGTTGACTTCTGTTTTTTTAGTAAATCATAAATTTTATAAAATGGGGGGAATCAAGTGAACCTAGGACAAAAACCCATGTGAGGATTTTTCGATCAACATCCCCAATTATATGGGAGGTGGAGTTTAAAACATTATGGAAATGTTTACTCTATTTACTAAGGATATGAACAATAACCTAAACCATATGTAAAAAACCCAGATTAACTAATGAATGAACAACTAGATATTGATTCCTTTATGTAGAAACGGCCACTAAAGTTTAGTGTGTTTTCCAATACAAATGTTGGATAAAATTGTAATAACTCTATGTAGATGGTATATTCATTTCTCAACTATTATTAAAAGGAGAAGGTGAATCTAGATGTCGATCGTTTATATGGAGTAGAAATTCAATGGTGGGAATTGATTAAGAATACTATAAAATTTTATGAAATGAATTATAAATAGTGGGGCGTAATTAAGAAAATATTTCTTAATATGTATTTCCCATGAACTCTTCAAACAATTATGGATAGAGAAATATTATTTCTGAAGAAAAAGGAAAGTGGTTCTGTCATTGAATATGAGGAAAACAACTCATGTATTTCAAGATGTTCCTTAGGTGTTGTTATCAACCATGACAGAAAAAAATATAGATTGTTTAATGGTTTAAAAACACTTTATCAAATAGATATAGATATCAAGGATATTGGTATTTACAAAGATATAGTTTCATGTTCTCTAAAATAATAGATTAAGATTGGTGAATTGTCCAATCCTTATGAATATAAGAAGAGAAGAATGTAGATTCAAAGTAGTTGGCTGAATGATAAATGCGGAAAGAGGATCCAACCAACCACATGTCAAAAAATTAGGAAGTAGCATCCTTGAAATTTTCTCAATGGGTCCAGAAAAGGCTTCTAGTGTGGGTGAGAAGGTCATCATGTTCATGAATGTAAAAGGGACATGAAGAATACAACTAACATGATGGTGGAAAGGAACCTCCAAATTCACTACCCATAGTTCAATGAATTTATTATAGATATAAATAGAAATATAAAATCCAATACATTAAAACACAGGTGATTTAGGGTAATAATCATTCTTAACCACTAATGAAAAAGGGGAAAGGGAAATCTTATTCCATCAATACTATTGACATGGATTGTGAAAATGAATTCTTATAAGGTGCACTTACTATTCACTCACAAATAGAAAAAGATTTATTTTATTTTGGTTATAAACATTCTTTTATATCCATTATGTCTGCTAAAACTATTTAATTGAATCATTTATACCTTAACGTATAGAAATATGAAAAACACCTAGTGTTATGATCATTGCAACAAAATTTTTTGACACTTATCACGATTTCATTTGTGGGAGGATTATTCCAGTGAATCTCATAATCCTTCCCTATTTAGAATTTTATTCTATAATGTTATTTGATTGGATCTTATTATATATATCATGCATAAACTACCAGAAAAATAAAAACTCATAACATGTTTATAACAATCCCAATGTCTTATAAAAACCATGGATGATCGTGGATCTCCTTATGAGAATCCATCAATGGTGTGGGTTTTGATACCCAGTTATGAAGCATACCTTTCCCAAATTATTGAGTTGAAGGAAGTTATCAATCTATAGAAATTATAATTTTTATGAGATATAATGATGAATTTTATGAATAGTTACCCTAACTTACTATACATAATTTGGTATATTTCTCAATAGAGGAAATATTTGGAGCCACCCATATCATTAAATTCTATAATAATATAGAACTAATAGAATTGGAGGATTAAAATAAAAAGATACAAGAAAATGTTTGCAATGAGTGCATATGCCCAAGTCTATCTCTTTGGTGTTCATTGATACTCATTGTTAAGAAAATAAATACACCAATGCATCTCTGTATGAATTATAGGGGGAATAACAAGATCAATAAAAAACAAGTATTTCCTACCAAGGATTTATTACTTATTTGATCGACAATGTGGTGGACAATACATCTCAATGGTGGATATTCATTCTAGATATCATTAGTTTGAGGTGAATAATGATGATATCGAAAATTATTCATTTCAAACATGGTGTGGACACTTTGAGTTCATAGTGATTCCATTTATCCTAAATAATGTTCCTAAAATATTCATGGATTTGATGAATAGGGTCTTTAAATAATACCTTGAATGTTTTTTTGGTATCCTTAAGTGATGGTATTCTCATTTACTCCAGGTAGAAGGAGGAACATTAATTTAATATAATGAATTTGTTTGAAATATTCAGAAATTAGAAAAATTATTCTATATTTATAAAGTGTGAACAATGGATACATCTTGTCACATTTTTGGGTAATGTGATCACAAGTGAGGAAATTTCAATGCCCCTATCATGTAGAAAAGAAATAAAGGAAAGGCTATAAACAACTACTGTCATGTAAATCCATACTTCTCATGGAATAGTTGATACTACTAATATTTTTTCAACTTTCTCATGATTTTATAGAACAATAAATATTTTAACATATAAAGGGGTAAAAAATATTCACACAAAATAACGTCAGAAAAGATTTAAAGAGCGTAAGAAGAAGAAAGTTATTGTGCATTTACTGGCACTACCAACAAGTGGTGAAGGTTTTTGATATATGGTAATTACAAAAATAATTTATTGGTTTTTTTACTAACGAAAAATTAGAACTTGATATCCAACACCTCATGATAAATGAATATTCTTGAGAAAAACTAACAAACACGTGATTCGGAGATATCAGTTGTGATATTATCTCTGAAGATTTTGTGCCACTTCCTCTATGGAAATAAGAATTAAATATACAGAGATAACAAAAGTCTAAAGATTATATTCACATAGAAGGATCTAAACATGTGTCAAATAATATTGTTAAACCTAATCAATGACTAAAATTTCTCTATATAATGTTATCCTATAAATAGGAATAATATTGATTAATCTCTTAACAGACAATTACCTGCTACTTTATCCATGATGCAAGTTAATAAAGAATATATCTTGATGGATATGAAAATGATATATCATGAATTAATAATAGTAGAGAATACATCATAACTTGATAAAATGATTTCTTATCCATCTATCCAATAGAGTATTACAGAGGCACACATGGATGATCATAAGCATCAAAAAGGGTAAAGTAGTAATGGAAGGAAATCTTCATGAGTTCCACATCAATTAAGATAGTGTTATTTGGTTTGTATATAGTATTTGTTTTCCCTATCCAATTGGGATAAATAATGGGCTATTATATAATTCAAATTGAACAAATTTCTCCATCCATCATGGACGTACCAATATATGATGTGATATTTGAGAGAACCTGTGGTTGGAAAACATAAATAATGGTATTTATGAGTATATTTCAGGGTTATTGGTATGTATACATGTTAAAGTAGATAATTATAAGTCCAAGTGGGTGATTAATCCATTTCTTATACTAGAAATGTGGGGAAATCATTGTAGACATTTTCACTTGTCTCCTAATGAAATTTAAAGAAACAACGTGATAAGGGTTATGGTGGATCGACTCACTAAGATTACCCATTTAATCACTATTAGGGAATATTTATCACTTATAAAACATTCATTGATATATATAAAGGATGTGTTGAAGCTATATCGGGTCCCACTTTAGATCATTTATATTCATGATCCATGGTTCACAACTAAATTCTAGAGATTTCATTAACTCTATTTTAGTATTTCATTGAATTTCAATTTGTAATATCACCACAAAATCATGGAAAATATAGAAGGATTATTTAGACACTCAAGGACATGGAGAGATCCTACTCAATGGAATTTAAAGTATGATGGGATCGACTTCTCCCAATAGTTGAATTCTCATTCAACAAAATCTTTTACTCAAGTATTTAAATGGATTATATGTTTCTATATATGTAAATTAATGGATAACTTATACTTTTTTGAATAATGTTGGAGAATAGAAAATAATGGGACCTGATCATGTTCAAGAGATGATAGAGAATGTTCAGTCCATCCAACAACATATAAAATCTTCTCAAAGTTGAAAAATATATATGTTGAGAACCATCTATGGGATGTTGAGTTTGAAGTTTGAGATAATATTTTTTTTATATATCACCCTAAAAGATAGTATTGTGGTTTGGATGAAAGGAAAACTTATCCCTCTATATATTATTCCCTTTGAGATCCTTGATCTTATAGGTGTACTATCCTATTGGATGGAATGTCCACAAAACATGGATAAAGTTCTTGATATGTTCCATATAACATTACTAATCAAGTACATACCCAAACACTGAAATATAATTAATCCAAATGAGGTACAACTTTATAATTTCCTCCCACATGGTGAGAATCTACTAAAAATCTTGGACAGTAGAGACAATGTTCATCACAACAAGACAACGGACATTGTTAAAGTATCATGAAAGAAAAATAAATATGATTAAGTGATGTGGGAACCCTAGGAAACAATGCAACAGAAGTTCTATTTACTAATCCGAAAAAAATCATTTGAAATATGAGCGATGAAATTTATACATAGGGTAGGAATTTAGAAACCTAAAGTTCTTAAATAATATTTTTTTTAAATAATTGTGTATTATATTATATTATACAGTATTATACACAAACAACATACAGAGAAACCTACAACACATTATTTAATTATTTTGAATTGTTATATTAGTATAAAATTAAATCCATTAAAATAACAAATATTCCAAGGGGTAAAAAATATAAAATATAAAAACTAAAATTTTAAAATTTGAATCACCTCGAGCATCTAGAATCATACCTCCCATCAAAAACACATTATAAAAAATAAAATATTAGTAAACCAATCGAAATTATAGAAAATGGAAATAAATAATCTTGAGAGTAATTGAGTTGAATAATAAATAAAGGAATGTAGAGGTATTTTTAGGTGGTAATGTGACCACTAGAATAGTAATGTGACTGTTGGATAGTAACCTGGCCATTAAAAATAGTATCTTGGTTATTGGTAATATTAACCTAACCTTTGGAATAGTAAGTTAACAAAAAAATAATAAATTTTGATATAAATAGTATTTATAATTAGTAATTTAAGTAAATATAAATATTATAATTCCAATAAATACCTATCATGGTTAAAAACTCATTGAAAGTATATGAAAATCTTTAATAAATAGTATATTAATGTATTTCATAAAAATCATATGTTCTATTTTAAAAATAAAAAATGCCTATGTTATAAAATTATTCATATTAAATTAATATCACTTCTGAAATGAGCATATTTAAATTGACCAAGGGTGATTTTTTTGTAATTTTTAGAAATAGTTTGATTTTTAGGTGAATATTAAAAATGATTTTTTTCATAACTGGTATATCATGAATTACATCACTCATGATCAAATAATAACATAAAAATTTATATAACTTTATTTTCCAAAATAAATTTTAAAATTTAAAAATAATTCATTAAAATAAATAAAAATTATTTCCAAACATAAAAATTACTTTCCTATGTCCAAAATCTAATGAATAACATTAAACAAATTCACATTTTCCACCTTTATTTTTTATTAAAATAATTAATTTTATGTATACAATTATTAAAAGTATTAAAATAATTTCATTTAATTAAAATATTTTCTATATTTACGAAACTATCACTATTAAAAGTATTACCTCATAAATAGTATTTTATTCAAAATTGTAATTGAGAATACCCATCTCTTCATGTATAAATAACTTCTCCCCCTTGTAAAGACACCCATCCCCACTTGAAATCCCCAATTACCTTCCCAAATATTCTCTATAATGCTTATTATAATTCTCACGAAGGTTTTGGTGCAATCTAACTCTAATAATCAAAATATTTTAGTTCTATAGGGAAGATTCAACACCAAGAAGAGGGTATGTTCTCAACAATAATCCCTCTCATTATCCACTCCTATTTATATTTTCCTACACCCCTTTAAAGACCAAATCATCTAAGGATAATTATTTAGTATGTTAAAATTACATTAATTAGGCTAACATATTATATGTATTATTTTTAAATCATATTAAATTTTTATACTTTTTATTATCACTCTTTTAACAATGCCTTGTTAACTATCGGTTAACCACTAACAGGACGTTACCAATTTGTATCTTATTACTAACCCTGTGGATGGTTAAAATAAATTATTTATGTTATTTAATTTTATAATTATATTTAATTTTATATTATATAATTAATTCTACTTAGGTATAAATTATCTTGAAACAAATAGAAAAATTGGAGAAAACCATAGAAGTTTTAAAGAAAACATGGTATAAAAACTCTTCAACAGTAAAAAAAATTAAAAAATATAATTAAATTGTTATAATTGAAAAATAATGAAATAAAATAACATAATTCATTTCTACTTAAATGTTTTAATAAACCTATTTTTATTATTCATGAGGTTTAAAAATGAAAAATTTAAGATGGAATTAAGGTAACATGATTCTGGAACCCAACTCCCGTTATTTGGGTATCCATCTTTAAGATCGTTTTTTTATGGGTAATGTTTTTAATTATCCATTACATATTCTTAAATTTTAATTTTGGGGATATATATTTTTTCACATTTATTTATAATCCAAATACAATGATTTTATAAAAAATAAATTTCTTTGAAAAACGCATATTTGAATCATCTTTAGTGGTTTCTTATTCACTCAATAATGATGATTATTATTCCATATTTTGTTTCCCTTATTATTTTTTGAACCTAAGATTTATTCATGAAATAATTTTTTATGAAATCCTTATAAATCCCTTTCCATTTTATGTTTTATTTAAATACTATGATTATTATATGTTCCATGTTGAATGCACGATTATATGAATATTATGATGTGATTAGTGGGCCTAGAATTATATCGACCTCCAATCCATTGGGCAATATTAGGTATCTCATTAGATTATATGCACTATTCATGAACATGGTTATATCTTTGTTAAAAATTATGATGTTAATATTTATGCATATTTTTTATGAGTGTACATGATACTATATTTGTTCGAAAATATTTGTGGTATTTTACCACTATGACATGATGTTTCATTTTTATGCATGTTCCGCATTCCAAGATTCATTAGAAAATTTTCCCGTCATGATGTTTTTGATGATCTTATGATTATCACATGATTATGATAATTATTACCACCCTTGTACTATTGATTCATGTTGCTTATTAATTATCTCAATAGGATTTTATCTCATCCATTCCAATGATTTATATACTCTAGGGATTACATGTACAATGAATAATGTGATATTGAATAAGGGTAGGGAATAAGGGTTTAAATAAATGATTATTTTATATTATGGAAATGTGATGTGTTATCCTAATTGTCCCAAATCAGAAAACATTGTTCATTTATTTGTATATATATTTCATTGTTTATATTAAAATTGATTTAATAGTCATGTAATAAAATGTAGGGTCTATAAAGGTACATTTTCAAGTTCTTCCCCAAGAAGCGCATAGATATAGAACATGTTAGAGTGGATATCATCACTCTATTGTCTTAACAACCATTCCTACTTGCCTATGTGTCCACATATAAGGTAGTTTGTTCCATATAACTAACCCGTATAGATGCTAGAAGTCATTGAAAATGATCATTATATATACACCTACCCCTACCAAGTATCACATAATCCCTACTCAGGACTATGATTACTTTTACTCATGATCTAATGGTTTATCCAAATAATTAGTTTCTTCCAACCTTCACAAGGATATTGGGATACCTATACTCACTATCCATCTTCAATCTTTTGACACTCAATAAGACACAATAATTCTTAAATGAAAATCCTATATAACATGGGTAGAGTATGTTTTCCTAAACCTAATGACCATAAAATAAATATGAACCCCAATTTAACTAGACTTGAGATCCTTTATAGCATTAGGACCACATTGCATCATGGTGTGGATTAATCCTAGGAACCCTAGATCAATTTAAAGTCGTCGTGTTTTTTGTTTCACCCATAATGTGAATGGAATATATTTTCATTGTAAAATAAAAATATCCCCAAGGTATATTTCCAGATAGTGAGATCTCCATAGAAAAGTACTCTACCATTTATCTCCACTATATGAAATACTTGCATCCCTGACCTCTATAAGTGGAAGAAATGGGACTATGATGGATTTTTTAAATTATTCAACTGATGGAAGGTGATAATGTACTCCTGTAATGTGGATATTTTGAATGATATAATGATTAATATTTCTATAGAGAATTTACTAGATGATCTGGTCCCTAACCTCATCTCCATGAAATATCATGGTTGATTGAAATAATTTGATAAAAGATATATATGTCTGGATAAATCCTTATAGCTAAATGTACAACAGTTACACTGGTTACCTCTTCCAGATCCCGTGTGGAGACCTGTGATGGATGAAATGGCCACTGATGTAATGATTGAGGCCCTGAAACCAATCTACCTATGAGAACCTCTACCAGACATTCCTTACCAATTGAATCCTTGATAATATTATCCTCACTAGGTGAAAACTGCTCAAGCCCCCTTATTAGGTCCAAGAACCCAGAATTCCCAATGTAATGTCGAAGAACTAGATATTTTACTTAATGTATGAATATTTATTGTCTTAAATCATCTATTACCTAATTTTTTTTAAAACATCCAGAATATTGAAGTCCCCAGGAGTCTAAAATGACTGAGCATTCCAATTATTTCATGAACCACCAGATCCTTAGACATATCATCATTGAATTCTTCTTGTTAAAGGACTTGTTAAAGGGAAAAGTATTCCATGACCTAGATGAGTTATCTGATGTTAGTGGTAGGTGGAATATTTCTCTAACACTATAAATAATGGTGGTGAAGACTCTAGTGAAAAGAAATAGGTTCCATACTTATGTACACTAAATTAAAATATATGGATTGTAACACCCCAAGATTCCACGGTACGTTTCCCTTTGAATAATGCAATGGCGTGCATTGTACGCAACTTTGAGATTCTAACACACCACAACCAATCAAACTACCCGTTATGAATATTAATACCTAATTTTTGAAATTTTATAAATTCTATCTCTCAAAATGGACTTCATTTTTGGATTCGGAATATCGAATTTATCCTAGGGTGAAATTTTGGAACTTTTCGGATAACACTTATATTTTGATGAATAGTGAAAATTACTAAATTTTAATTTAAAAACATATTTTTAAATCAAAATAATTTATAATGATAAATTATATTATTTAGTGGTTTTAAAGTATAATTAGAATATATTTTTACCATTTTATCCAATGGTGTTCATTAGAATTAATTTCACTTTGAAATTGGGCCTAAACAATTGTCAATCTTTTGATATATATTTTTCTTAAAAACACGCTATTTGTTGTGATAGCGGGAATTAATTATAAAATTAATTAATGCAACTTATATGTTTAGAATTTTTTAAAATAGACATCATTTTTGAATTCGGAATATCAATTATAGCTTAGGGTGAAATTTTGGCATTGTTCTGAAAAACTTCAATTTTTTATGAATAGTGAAACTACTAAGTGGTAGTTAAAAAAACTGAATTTTTCATTAACCTTAATTTTACCGCTTCTGTGAATGGAATTTCTAAAATCCGAGAGACATGGTTAATATCAAGAAGTAAAATGTGGTTAAATGAGATGAAAATAAATTTTTGTGAATAGTAACTTTTACTTTTATTTACCACGGTTAAAAGTAAATAGGGTAATTAAGGGTAAAAATGATATTAATATTACCCTAACACATGTCCTAATTCTATTGGACAAGTGTATCTCGACCAAAAACAACCTTAGGAATAAAATATTATCATTTAGGTCCACTTGGATTAGATTAAGACATTTATTATTATTTAATTCAAAGAAGAGTTAAAAGAGTTAAAATCAAAGTTTATTTACTAAAACATTTTTAATATAGGGTTATACATAAGATAAATTTTATTGAAAATATTCATTAGAAATATAATAAGACTTCCTAAATAATGATATTTTATTTATAATCTTTAGACATTAAATAATTTAATATATTTATGACACAATGATGATGAAGTAATTACCATAATAGTGAAAAATTAAACTAATAGATATTATAAATACTCAAATAAATATAATTTAAGACTTTTAATGAATTAAACTAATTTTATAGGATAATATGACATATTAGGATTGATTTAATTGACTTTTTTAGAAGTAATAATTCTGTTATGAATTTCGCAAAAATCAACTATTGAATAGTGTCAAAATTGACATAAAAGAGTTTTTAAAACAAATATTATATTATTAATTAATATTAAATTCCTAAAAATCTAAGGTTCGGCCAAGAGACTTATATCATGATAGGTATATCATTAATGGACCACTTGGGGGTCTATTGGATGTATATAGTAAGTTTATTAACTATATAATATAAAAATACAAAGTGACATGGTAAATGTCAAACTAATTAACTAAGAGTTAAAACTAAAAGATAAGGTTAATATAGTAACCCAAACCTATATAAATTCTACTGGTTGAATGGTTTTCTATCTATCCCCACTTTAACCTTTTCAAAATCAACTTTGGAGCCATTAGAAACCGAATATGAATTTATTATAAATTAATATTTCTAGCTTTTCCAAAGGTGCCCCTCACCCTTCTTATAAAAGGGCACTCCTCCTTGTCATTTCTTCACACCTTCAAAGCCTTTTGGTTTGGAAAACCCCTGCCCAAATACTCTATCAACTTCCCTCACTACAACTTAGAGGCCTTAGTTTGATCAGAAAGCCAACCTAAGGAGCCCTTTTGATCAAATCAAAAGGAAGAACCCGAAGAAGAGGTAATGTTTTCACCACCCCTTTTCAAGTTCCTTTCTTCTTCTTCCACTTATTCTTTATTTGTTATTACCATTATAAAATAATAACTCCAGTATCTTATATATACTGTGATGTTATTATAAATATGGTATAACCATATTCAGTATTCTATCCACCCTTTGAATAACATGTCACCATACGTGCGTGCGTACGGCTTACCGTCTCCATGTCGTGGTGTAATTGTTATTCAATATATTATTATTTGGGTGGGTATAATAATGATGTTTAACTCATTTAAATAATAAATATAACATGATAATGATTCTTTATATATGATATTCCATCCAATTATATATTATTTTAATATCAAAATAATGATATTGTCACTCGTGCGTACGTACGGACTACCGTCTCCACGAACGCGATGAGATTCATTCTCCATCATATCCATTCAAGTATAATTATCATTTTATGATTTAAAAATAATGTTTATGAACTTTATATCTTTCTGGATATGAATAAGATACAACCTATCCATGACAAACATGGCTTACGTAACAAAACATATAAAAGAAAATGAGTAAGTTAACACCCGAAACGACGATAATTCTAAGATATTATTAACAGAGCAATGTTAAAAGATCATATATGATATCATATTAATGTATATGATTCATGAATAATTTAATAATAATAATTTCAACATTATACAGGAGGTTAACCTACCCCCAACCAAGTAAAAGTACAAGGTAAGGGGTTTCTTTTCTCACTTTTAATTCCGTGAGAATTCCATTGTTCACCACTTATTTATTACATGTGGTGTGCGTACTGCCCATGTTTGTATTAATTGTGTAATATACTTTAATTAATGTATATTTACATCATCATTTTATGATCCTTATTTCATGGGTGTATGTTTTGTATGTTACCAAATCAATAAGGGAATTTGAAATTACAATTTCCACTCATTTGGCTTTACACATACTTCATTGATTATTTTACTCAAAGATTATGTGTGGAATCAATATTCATTTGATTATGTCATAATTTCCACTCCCCTTTCTATGGATATACTTTTTATACACATAATCACTCCATTGATAAATTCTCAAGTCATCGGTATGAACTTGATAAGAGTAATTTTTACTCAATCTCGATTTGCTGAGATAAAAATCCAATTCATTGGTGTTGTTTTTACTAGAATATGTGTGAATGTCCCTTGATTTTTTTACACTGAATATCCAATCATATTTAGTGTATTTATATTTTTCACACATAACTATGTCGTTAATTTATCCTTAATCTAAGGATATGGCCTTGATGAGAGATTTCATCTCAATTTACATTCAATTGAGGCTTCTTTGTTGTTATACACCAAATCACTTTTATATGGTGTATATAATGTACTTTGACATAGTATATCATGAATCCCTTTATTCTCATGATATTACAATGTTTTGATTACCTCAATTATTTGTATTCTAGTGTCTCTCTTTTGGTTAGAAACTCTAACTAAAATACCATTTTTAAATGTTTTAAAGACTTATTCTTCTAAATCTTGCTCATTAATGTCCATGTTTTAAAAAATGGTTTTATAGATTTATTTATATGGACATTAAAGTTTTAGAATTAAAAATACTTATAAAAGTTTCAAAGTGGTATGGGACACTTTGATTCAAAAATCTATTTTTAAATGTCTTCTTGACAAATAGTGTGACTTTAAATGGTTTCAAGAAAAAGGGGGTTATTTTTCTCAAATAGTTTTGATGATTATTTTCATCTATGTCAACATCCTTCATTATTCTTGATTGAGGTTAATGTGATACAATACAATCTTCCATATTGTATCAAATGAGTTATGTTTGACTGTGGATGTGCTATTTTTATACCATTCATAGTTTTTAGTTAATGTATTGACATTTCGTATGCTAGTTTTAATACGAATGTTTATGTTATGTTTAAACCTGTTCATATGAGGAATGCATTGGACTTGATAAGTGATGGGTGGAGCCCGCTATAGCTCCTCGATGCATCGGTAGGTCTCATGAGACAAACTAGTGTCTTGGAACAAGGCCTTGGCAAAATCTTATTTGTAGTCTTGGCACGAGTCCTTGGCTATGTGGTTATGATAGTCTTGCATTATGCATTCCATCATTATGAAAGTGGTTATTGATATTGCATGGGATCATTCGACTAGTAGAATATCCATGTGAGTAAGTAAATGGAATTATTTTATTTTATCTTTGCCATTTTATGCTGAAGTTCAAGTTTAAAAGGCTTTCGTTTTAGTTATAAACTGCCTTAAGTGTTTATGATTATCTATGAAAGCTTCTTCTATAATGTTATATTTACTGAGCATATGATCTCACCCCTTTAAATGTTTTATTTTTCCCAGGATTATAAAGAAGTAATTTATGAATGACCTGCAGGGATAGTATGAGGGGATATGAGGAAAAGATGTTGTTGTAGTTTTTTTACCTTATGATGTAATGTGAGACTTATGAATATATCTAGTGTTTCCAAGACTACTAAACTAATCGATCTTTCGAGACTTGATCCTTTGTGATCATGACAATGTTATGTAATAATGCACCGACTCTGGGTATCTAGGGTCGGGGCGTTACAGTTGGTATCAGAGAAGTTTAGTACAAACCTTGGAAGCTAGATTTAGATAAACTCTGGTTAGAGCATGCAAACCTAAGATGAACTTTGGGGATTAGTATAGAAGAACTTCCTAGAATTTTGGTATTGTAGAGATTTTGTGAGTTTTCCGAGCAATACATCCCTATCTGGATATGAGCAGGTAGAGGCGGCTCTGGCACAGATGTACCTAGGGGTAAAACCTGAAAACACTGCTTTGATCTAGACTTGAACGGGAACTGGTGCACGACAACGGGCCTTGCTGCACTCTTGGTTACGACACTCCCGGGGGATATTCTTAGGATAATTTAAATTTTCTTTACAAACCAATTTAAAGTATTATATATATAAGATGAGAGTAAATGACCTTGGTTAATCCTAATGTGTTTCAAATTGAGAATATGGTGACATGTTAATCTTTAAATGATTGTATGACTACTATTACTCACATAATGCTTTCTGATTTTAGTCAATGGCTGGATTCCAAGGAATTCATATTGACTTTGAGAATGATGTACAAGGTGGTAACAGTGGTGGAAATGAGAAAAAAATGGAATGTTGATAGGCGTAAAAGATATCGTCTTTATGCCAAATCAATTTTCCAAAAATATGATCAACAATATATATATTACCCAATTACCGGATTCAACAAATAAGAGAAAGGTGATGAATGATAAGAACTCCAGTAGTGGAGACCATGGAGAAAGAAATCCTCAATTTCCATCATGCAGGAAATGTGGAAGGAGACACCTAGGAAAGTGTCTCAATGGGACAAAGAAATGTTTTACGTGCGGGAAGGAAGGACATAAAGTGAAGAATTGCTGAAGAAAAATGAAGAGTACTATGGAAGAAGATACAAATGTTCCCAAGAATCCATTTACAGTCATTTTCCGTAAATGTAGGGGACCTGACCATTACCCGAGTGAATGTCCTATTCTATAGGATATTTTCTTGGTCAGAGAAGAAGCTATGTGGAAATAAATGGTTGGATAAATGTTTAAAAATTAGTAGTGATCCTTGTTGAAGGGTTTACTTTGGAATAAGTTTCTCTTGTATTTGTAACCCTAACATTTTCCATGTGAGAATGATATTTATGGAAGAATTATCTTTTCTCTTGTGGATATAGTTATAAATAACCATTTGGTTTTATATGATCATTGGGTTTGAGGCAATTACAAATTATTATAATTTGGGATAAAAATGCAAGGTATGAGATAACATTTGTGGTTAAATTATGTTATGGTTATTTTGAGGAATTTATCTCATTTTGGTAATGTTATAAAATATAGTTTTTGAAAAAGGACAACACGTAGACTGTGTGACAACCCGTTGCGTCGGACAAAGATGTGGGAATCGAACCCACAACCAAAGTGCGATTGGGATTTATCGCCTACCACTGGACTACGTGAAGTCCCTGGTTAGTGTGACTATTATTTTTTGTTAAATGATTTTATTGATCAATAATAATTTGATTTGGGATCTTATCTCTTATCAAATGAATACCCTTAGTATAGGAAAATGATTTGTTGATTAAGTGATAAATGTTATTTTGGAAGTTGTTCGCTTTGTTGAGAACACTATATGCCAAAGGAAAATAGTGTAGTATGGGATTTCATTTGAGGAGTAATGATGGATTTTTATCTATGTTTTTATTGTGGATTTATAATGATTTTGGTTATTTATGGAAATGATTAGGTTAATTACTTTTAAGTATGTGAATTTAAGAGTAATTAATGTCATTTGGAGATACAATTTAACGTGGAATATTACATTCTTAATAAGTTTTGGTTTTCAATATTAGTTTTGATTATATTAAAGGATTTTAAGGACAATTGATTATTGAATGGTATTTATTTAACATTGGGGTATTGTTGGTTTAATTTTGGAAATTAGGATTAGTGTTTATTTCTCTCAAGGAATATCCTTTTGGGGGATCATTAGATCTTGTACTAACCATTTTGGTTTTGATTAATCTCTAAAGACAATGTAAATATATAGTTCATCCTGCATGGATCATGTGATTCTATAGAAGTTTATTCGAGCTCTTCCAGTGTGACCAAGTCTTCTTAAATACTCATCATTTAAAAAAAATTAGTTAGTGGTGGAAATTTATTAAAGAATGAAACTCTACTTAAAATGTAAGTATATATCATTATATTCTTAGTCAATATCATAAATAAATTCCTCATCCTTATGTAATGTAACTTAAAACAAAAAAAATGTTGTCCGTTTAATTTCCTACTAGGAGACTAATGGTCGTTTTTCCCAACACAAGTTTGTGGTTTTCTTATTGTTAACTCTCTCCTGGTCATGATTTCTATCCCTCTCCATCAGAACTTGATACTTAGTTTATCATCTATATCCATTTTTTCTTACATTGAATCCGAGTATGGGTTATCTTGGTTGACCTTTATACCTCTCTTTATTTCTTTTAAAGTGATAGTTTTATTGACTCTTTTTCCGATGTGGGACTTCCCATTATATTCCCAAGCACAATTTTAAAAATTGCGAGGATGAAATTTATTTAAGGAGGGGATAATGTAACACACCAAGATTCCACGGTACATTTCCCTTCGAATAATGCAATGGTGTGCATTGTACGCAACTTTGAGATTCTAACACACCACAACCAATCAAACTAGCCATTATGAATAGTAATACCTAATTTTTGAAATTTTATAAATTCTATTTCTAAAAATGGACTTCATTTTTTGATTCGGAATATCGAATTTATCCTAGGGTGAAATTTTGGAACTTTTCGGATAACACTTATATTTTGATGAATAATGAAAATTACTAAATTTTAAATAAAAAACAACTTTTTAAATCAAAATAATTTATAATGATACATTATATTATTTAGTGGTTTTAAAGTATAATTAGAATATATTTTTTCCATTTTATTCAATGGTGTTCATTATAATTAATTTCACTTTGAAATTGGACCTAAACAATTGTCAATCTTTTGATATATATTGTTTCTTAAAAACACGCTATTTGTTGTGACAGGGGGAATTAATTATAAAATTAATTAATGCAACTTATATTTTTAGAATTTTGTAAAATAGACATAATTTTTGAATTTGGAATATCAATTACAGCTTAGGTTGAAATTTTGGCATTGTTCTGAAAAACATTAATTTTTGATGAATAGTGAAACTACTAAGTGGTAGTTAAAAAACTGAATTTTTCATAAAACTTAATTTTACCGCTTTTGTGAATGGAATTTCGAAACTCAGATAGAAACGGTTAATATCAAGAAGTAAAATGTGGTTCAATGAGATGAAAATAATTTTTTGTGAATAGTAACTTTTACTTTTATTTACCACAGTTAAAAGTAAATAGGGTAATTAAGGGTAAAATGATATTAATATTACCCTAACACATGTCCTAATTCTATTGGATAAGTGTATCTCGACCAAAAACAACCTTAGGAATAAAATATTATCATTTAGGTCCACTTGGATTAGATTAGGACATTTATTATTATTTAATTCAATGAAGAGTTAAAAGAGTTAAAATCAAAGTTTATTTACTAAAACATTTTTAATATAGGGTTATACATAAGATAAATTCGATTGTAAATATTAATTAGAAATATAATACGATTTCCTACATAATGATATTTTATTTATAATTTTTAGACATTAAATAATATAATATATTTATGACACAATGATGATTCAATAATTACCATAATAGTGAAAAATTAAAATAATTGATATTATAAATACCCAAATATATATAATTTATTACTTTTAATGAATTACACTAATTTTATAGGATAATATGACATATTAGGATTGATATAATTGACTTTTTTCGAAGTAATCATTCTGTTATGAGTTTCACAAAAATCAACTATTGAATAGTGTCAAAATCGACATAAAAGAGTTTTTAAAACACATATTATATTATTAATTGATATTAAATTCCTAAAATTATAAGGTTAGGCCAAGAGACTTATATCATGATAGGTATATTATTAATGGACCACTTGGGGGTCTCTTCAATGTATATAGTAAGTATATTAACTATATAATATAAAAATACAAAGTGACCTGGTAAATTTCAAACTAATTAACTAAGAGTTAAAACTAAAAGATAAGGTTAATATAGTAACCCAAACCTGTCTAAATTCTATTGGTTGAATGTTTTTCGACCTATCCCCACCTTAACCTTTGAATAATCAACTTTTGAGCCATTAGAAACCGAACATTAATTTATTATAATTTAATATTTCTAGCTTTTCCAAAGGTTCCCCTCACCCCTCTTATAAAAGGGCACTCCTCCTTCTCATTTCTTCACACCTTCAAAGCCTTTTGGTTCGGAAAAACCCTTCCCAAATACTCTCTCAACTTCCCTAACTACAACCTAGAGTCCATAGTTTGATCAGAAAGCCAACCTAATGAGCCCTTTTGATCAAATCAAAAGGAAGAACCCGAATAAGAGGTAATGTTTTCACCACCCATTTTCAAGTTCCTTTCTTCTTCCACTTCTTCTTTCTTTTTATTACCATTCTAAAATAATAAATCCAGTATCTTATATATACTGTGATATTATTATATATATGGTACAACCATATTCATTATTCTATCCACGCTTTGAATAATATGTCACCATATGTGCGTACGTACGTCTTACCGTCTCCACGTCATGGTGTAATTGTTATTCAATATATTATTATTTGGGTGGGTATAATAATGATATGTAACTCATTTAAATAATAAATATAACATGATAATTATTATTTATATATGATATACCATCCAATTATATATTATTTTCATATCAAAAGAATGATATTGTCGCTCGTGCGTACGTACGGACTACCGTCTCCACGAATGCGATGAGATTCATTCTCCATCATATCCATTCAAGTATAATTATCATTTGATGATTTCAAAATAATGTTTAAGAACTTTATATCATTCTGGATATGAATAAGATACAACCTATCCATGACAAACAAGGCTTATGTAACAAAACATATAAAAGAAAACGAGTAAGTTAACACCCGAAATGACGATAATTCTAAGATATTATTAACAAAGAAATGTTAAAAGATCATATATGATATCATATTAATGTATATGATTCATGAATAATGTAATAACAATTATTTAAACATTATATAGGAGGTTAACCTACCCCCAACCAAGGAAAAGTACAAGGTAAGGGGTTTCTTATCTCACTTTTAATTCCGTGAGAATTCCATTATTCACCACTTATTTATTTCATGTGGTGTGTGTACTGCCCATGTTTGTATTCATTGTGTAATATACTTTAATTCATGTATATTTACATCATCATTGTATGATCCTTCTTTCAAGGTTGTATGTTTTGTATGTTACCAAATCAATAAGGGAATTTGAAATTTCAATTTCCACTCATTCGGCTTTACACATACTTCATTGATTATTTTACTCCAAGATTATGTGTGGAATCTCTATTAA
Organism: Viscum album; assembly: GCA_963277665.1. Classification (NCBI taxonomy): domain Eukaryota; kingdom Viridiplantae; phylum Streptophyta; class Magnoliopsida; order Santalales; family Viscaceae; genus Viscum; species Viscum album. The sequence continues at coordinate 1,802,537,976 of OY728125.1, forward strand.
TTTGATTATTTCATAATTTCCACTCCCCTTTCTGTGTATATACTTTTTATACACATAATCACTCTATTGATAAATTCTCAAGTCATCGGTATGAACTTGATAAGAGTAATTTTTACTCAATCTCGATTTGTTGAGATAAACATCTAATTCATTGGTGTTGTTTTTACTAGAATATGTGTGAATGTCCCTTGATTGTTTTACACTGAATATACAATCACATTTAGTGTATTTTGTCACACATAACTATGTCGTTTATTTATCCTTAATCTAAGGATACGGCCTTTATGATAAATTTCATCTCAATTTACATTCCATTGAGGCTTCTTTGTTGTTATACACCAAATCACTTTTATATGGTGTATATAATGTACTTTGACATAGTATATCATGAATCCATTTATTCTCATGATATTACAAAGTTTTGATTACCTCAATTATTTTTATTAAAGTTTCTCTCTTTTGGTTAGAAACTCTAACTAAAATACCATTTTTAAATTTTTTAAAGACTTATTCTTCTAAATCTTTCTCATTAATGTCCATGTTTTAAAAAATGGTTTTAAGGATTTATTTATATGGACATTAAAGTTTTAGAATTAAAAGTCCTTCTAAAAGTTTCAAAGTGGTATGAGACACTTTCATTCAAAAATCTATTTTTAAATGGCTTCTTGACAAATAGTGTGACTTTAAATGATTTCAAGAAAAAGGGGGATATTTCTCTCAAATAGTTTTGATGATTATTTTCATCTATGTCAACATACTTCATTATTCTTGATTGAGGTTAATGTGATACAATAAAATCTTCCATATTATATCAAATGAGTTATGTTTGACTGTGGATGTGCTATTTTTATACTAGTCATGGTTTGTAGTTAATGTATTGACATTTCGTATGCCAGTTTTAATACAAATGTTTATGTTATGTTTAAAACTTTTCATATAAGGAATGCATTGGACTTTATAAGTGACGGGTGGAGCCCTCTATAGCTCATCTATGCATCGGTAGGTCTCATGAGACAAACTAGTGTCTTGGCACAAGGCCTTGGAAAAATCTTATTTGTAGTCTTGGCACGAGGCCTTGGATATGTGGTTATGATAGTCTGGCATTATGCATTCCATCATTATGAAAGTGGTTATTGATATTGTATGTGATCATTCAACTAATAGAATATCCATGTGAGTAAGTAAATGGAATTATTTTATTTTATCTTTGCCATTTTATGCTGAAGTTCAAGTTTAAAAGGCTTTTGTTTTAGTTATAAACCGCCTTAAGTGTTTATGCTTATCTATGAAAGTTTCTACTATAATGTTATCCTTACTGAGCATCTGAGCTCACCCCTTTCAATGTTTTATTTTTCCCAGGATTATGAAGAAGTAATTTATGAATGAACTGCAGGGATAGTATGAGGGGATATGAAGACAAGATGTTGTTGTAGTTATTTTTTACCTTATGATGTAATGTAAGACTTATGAATATATCTGGTGTTTCCAAGACTACTAAACTAATCGGTCTTTCGAGACTTGATCCTTTGTGATAATTACAATGTTATGTTATGTAATAATGCACCAACTCTGGGTATCTAGGGTCGGGGCGTTACATGGATAGCCTGTAGTGTGTCACAAATTCTCACAACATTATCCATACCTACATGAGAATAAAATAACTATATTTTATAACCATATCTCCTACATACACCATATATGCAATAAAACCTTCAAAATATTGGAATAATAGGAACTGATGATTATAGATTGATCAGAGTCCCTTAGCAGTGCCAAAACCTTCATGCACAGTTGGAAACATTATGACTTGGGAATTAAGATAGGCACTAAGAATTCATCCTATCCATGACCATTCAACTGGAAAAGAAAATTATTTTTATTATATAAACTCTTAAATCCTCTAATAAAATTTTAAAATAATTAGTAATGAATTATTCTCTATATTCCCATTAAGTATCATGGGCTGATGACATTGAAGGAAATAAAGATGTTTTTCTAGTAGATAAGATGTTTGGCTAGAACTACATAAAAGAACATTCATGACACATGATACTTGAAAACAATACTCATCTAGGACTCACCAATAACATCCCATTCGTGATTATCTATTGGGGACACCTATATAGTCAATTGTATTATTCGATTATGTGCCATAGCCATAATAGCATCATACTAAACTGTGACCATCCATGGACAGACCATGGTCATCTAGTGCTCAACTGAAACCATCAAATCAACAAAGAAGAAGGTAAAACTAGTTAGAATTCATTTTCTCAATGAATCACACCCAAAACACTACTAAAAAATATTTTCCCTTGTAAATCAAAAATATTCCCTTTTCTATAAAGTATGAAATGATGAAGCACATCCACAGCATACAAAAAAGTCTCCTGATCATTGAATCACTTCTCATATCAAAAGAGAGGAACGATTCCCTTATCATGTCCCTAAATATTCATCACTAGTTAGAGACTGATGTAACAACCACAGAGGCCTATAACATAGAGCAATCTGAGTAGGATAAATTCCAAGACATCATTTCCTTATCTGAAAATTATAAGGGATTCACTATTGAGTGGATCATATCACCACTATATGTCCTAAAGAATTAAAGTGGTGTAGAAATTCATAATTTCCTTGTGGATAATGGGTCCGGTATCAATATCATCTTTTCCCAGTCTCTCTCCAATTTAGGTCTTATGGGTGAATATTTTACTTCATCCATTAATAAAACATCTGGGTATGACTAGAGGGAGAAAATCCACATTGAAATATTGGACTAAATAAACAATTTAGTGAAATAGTAGAAAGCACTGAGTTTATAGTAACTATATAGGATACCACATATAACTCCCTATTGTAAAGACCCTAGATCCACCATTAAAAGATTTTCCCCTCTTTATACCATCATTTACACAAATACTAGATCAATAGTTGTGTAGCGGTAGTCCTTGGAGATGCTATACTTTTTAACATAATTAATTCATGTTCTATAGATACTGGATACTAAAAAAGGGGTGAAAATATCTCTATACTAATATGGTAAAGCCTATAAACTCCACCAAATATCTAACATCCACATCAGATAACCCTAGGTTCGATCTAAATGACAGCTTCACTCTACCAATCCATCTGTTAGAGCCCACAACCCTATATCTATGGACCTGTTTCATAGTCTATAAGAAGTATTTCTCACTTATTACCTTATAATCCTACATGGTATATTCTCATAAAATTATATAAATACCAAATAGTTTTTTATTTATGAGATATTTTCCCCATGACCACTAACCCAAGGATATTGTCATATGTTCCGGAAAGTAGCGATGACTCTAAGTAGATTGTCCCATCAAAATTGTTTTGATATCATAGGTATATATCATGGTCAGAAGCTACGTGGGAATGGATCATTATATATTGTACCCATACTCTCCATAGAGTATAAATCTATTTTTTATGATTCTATCTTTGATGAAATAAATGATAGTTCCACTCCCATGTATTTATCTCTAAGAGAGTCACCTCCTTCCTTAGGTCCTCATGCTTTATATTTTAAGGTATATTTGACTGATTATCCATCCTCCTTTGAAGAGGGTGTATCCACATTGTTCATTTTGTTATTCTAGGTAGATCTCAACATAGAGGAGGATCTAAGGGAGACAATAATCAGTATAATCATGTTTTTGTATAAGAAATAGTAGTATGTTTTGTTCATGAAATGACACAATGTTATGGTCTTTTGATGTTAAAAGGAGATTACAAGTCTCAAGACCCTATGATATAATTCATTAACTTGGCCTCCCAGCTAGGATTCCATGGGTTTAAACACGCTCCTATGAAGATGAACCCCACTCACAGTGCTATGTTTGTGGCTAATGTTGATAATATTATCAAAGAAAACATCATATGGGAAGTTTAGTAACCCAAATGGAAGGAAAATATTGTCCAATTCATGAATAATAATAGGACGATTAGAGTCTAAATCAACATTCAGGTCCTCAACCACCACTGAAAAAAAGGAAAATTTCCCCATACTGGTGACAGAGTTTTTGATGGATGCTATGACTGGTTTTCAATCCTTTGTCTTAATGGATGAGTAATCTGGGTACAATTACATCAATATAGCCCTCAAGGATGAGGAAACCACTATATTCAAGGAACCTCATGGGAAATTTTTATATAAAATGATTTCATTAGATTTGATGAACACTTGAGATACCTACCATCATTTCATGTACAATATCTACATTTCAATCCTTAGAAAAAATGGATGAGTTATGCATGGATGCTTTTTCTGTCTAATCCTACCAACATCTGAACCATATAGAGGATCATGAGAGGGGGTTTCAAAATCATTTTTCCCATAAAAATGATGAACCTCATGAAGTGATAATTCAATGTCACTATTGGAAAGTTCCATAGAATTTTCATATAGTATAATGGAATAAATATAAATCTAGAGAAGATCATATCCATTAGCTAGATTTCTCCTCATTCATCCTCTAAATGTTTTGGGGCTGCCAATGTCACCTGGCCTATATTTAGCGATTCATAAAAAATATAGATTGAAATTGGAACCCATTCTCACTTCTCATGAATAAAGGAACCAATTATCAGTTGGTTTAAGAGTGTTAGGCTACGTTTTAGATAATTATGTAGTATTTTCTAAATCCCTCAGTTTTAGCTCCACTTATCCTGAGTAAGCCTATGGTCCTTTCTGTGACCACCCTAAAATGATCTCCCAATTAACTCTTGGATCATAAAAACAATGACGGTAGGGGGAATAAAATTTATTGTCATATTTTAATATTATATGAATTTTGGACTAGATATTATCCCATCAAGAAGAGATAACATGCTTTTTTCATCATGGTTTAGGTGTTAAAACACTATTTGAAACATTAGGTGATATAGATGGTATCCTATAATGATTCTTTGAAATATAACCTTAATCCAACCATATATAAATATTTATTGGAATGTTGGGAATTGATTCTAAATAATTTAACATCAGGTTTGTCCCCCCAAAAAACTATAAATTCCTAAGAATTAGTTGATTTAATGGCCGCAATTATGACACCTGAGGAACTACCCCAGTATGTTAACATACTATATGAGGCCATCCTCTTCATGGATAAAACCAAGATGTGTTTGAATATTCACTTTTAGGTTGCATCCCAAAACTAGACTAAGAGAAGAGTTAATAACCCCAAGCTCAAATAGGTGGGAATTGGGATTACCTTCATCACTCTGACATTGGATGTATTTTCATACTCATTTTCATTCATAAAAGTTTTACCAATAATGATGTTGAGTATTAGGATTTTATCAATATCCTTGAGGTCAACCTTTATATTTATGTCCCTAGATTGCATATGAAGTGAGTCTCTGAGTTAGTCTATAAGAATATCATTGGTGAAAATGTCATTAGGAATCATGTAATTATCCCATTACTAGAGTAGAATCATGTGTTGTCATCCCATTTACCTTCCCATACAAACATGAATCATGTTCCTTGATCCCAAAAATCCTAAAATAATTCAATGGATGTTTTGTCCACAACCCTTACAGTTCCCGGACAAAATGACTTGGTCATTCGTGTGGTATATAAGATGGTTATTTACCCTAGTAGTTCATATGAAAAAACCTATAGGTAAATCATATAGAAATTAAAATATTAGTAGAAGTTTACCCAAACAACACAATAATCAACGAAACATCCAATTAGAATAATCCTTTCATCTATTATCTTCAGCACGAGACTCTCCCTCCATACCAAGTTGGGAATGTGACAATCTTTCAGTGTGAAGTGAAACTTACCATATATGATGGACCAACCTTAAGATAATCCTCTATAGGTGTGGATTTGATGGGATACTCCTCAAATTAATTCATGGGAATGATGTCCCTCATATCATGAATGAGGTCCAAGCCAAGTCATGTGGGGTCCATCATTAAGTATTTAGGATTTCTCACAAGTCCATTAATTGTATTATTTATAGCCTAGTATATCTCATATATATATATATCATATTTTACAAGAGGTTTTATACATAATAGATCCATTCCATATTCATGAATCAATCGATAGAGAATATTCATGCCACCATTTACTCATAACCCTTTATTATATCATCGCTTGACATTTTAGTCCCATACCCTCTAGTGATATATTTACAGGATGGTTGATTTTTGACTACCATTAACAACTTCATAGATTGGGTGGAATACATCCACCTTAAAAAAGTAAATACCAAATATATGATTCATTTTGTGAAGTTAAATATCATCTATTGAATAATTATTCCTCACACTATCCACATAGATAATGAGCTAAACATTCAAGCTACTGATATAACAAATATTTATTCCATGTACCACATCTGGTCCAACAACACCTCCTTCTATCACTCATAGGTGAATGGGTAGATTGAGGCATTAAAACCCCTAAATAACATAATAAAAAATTTATTGGGATATAACAACAAGATTTATCTATATAAACTCTCATTTTTCCTCTGGGAATAATGAAAAATGAATTGAAACCCAATCTAGATGACATTGTACTTCTTATTGTATCGTGAAGATGTAATTAAACGTATAAAAGTTTAGTTTTCATCTCATTAGATGACCTTAAATGGGTAGATGAAATGATACCAAATAATTAATGTCTATTTGGCCAAGCTTAAATCCCTTAAATAAAATAGGCTCCATGAATTTCAAAGCATTGAATGAAATTAGAACAAGTTTATGTGAGTGTTCAATAAAAATTGTTTCTATAATTTTTCTTTCAAGGAGATATGATAATGGCTCTGAAGAAATTGATGATACAAAGTAATTATCTATTGAAATTTTAACCCAAATAGGTAGAAACATATTTTATTCATAAGTTATACTCTAATGGTTGATACTCATTGATCATCATAGATGGGGAGCACATCACACCTCCTACCAATGCCAACTTCACAAAGCGGAACATTGTATAAACCCCTTTAGAAAATAAAGTGAAATTATGATTCCCAACATCCTAGTCATATGTAGAAAAACTGAAATATAATTTTAATCCACATGAAATTAAATTATGTGAAATTATCTCACATGCATGATGTTAAATAATAGGGAAACTTTCTAGTCATACAGTATTAAATTATATGACATCATTGTCTAGGATACGTGAAAAAAATAGCAACAACCACATGTCCTCACCATTTGAAGTTAATTTTTATGTTAAGCATCCTTTCCACAAGATGTAAAAATACATGGTCTGCATGCCTATTACATGTCATAAAATTATATGATTCCATGATCACTCACTCAAGAGGTCACCTCCCCCTTCATATATCAGTCATCTACTGCAATTAATTTTAGAACTATACACGCCATGATTCCCATTTATAATGGGATGTGTAGTGATAAAAAGATAAAAAAATCCTAGGCCTAGCCCAACCACCCACATATTCTAGTTCCATCCTCCTTAGGAAAATTATTAATCATTTCCTACTGATACAACCATCTAGTTCATCCAAGAACAAGGTGAAATAACTCGCATAGAATTTTACATCTCCTTGTGCATCCCAACATGTGAACTTCCATAAATCATTTCTTCCTTATTTAGAATTATCACCACCCTACTAGTTTGAATAAGCTCCCAAAATGGAAATGGTTTCAAAAAAAATTTTGACATCCCATCCTAGAAGCATGCCTCATTGGTTCCTTAGAGAAAGAAAATGATTCCCATGTGTGAAAATGGATAATAGTGAGTCCTTCATTTGTTTGTATCATTCTATAATACTGTGATTTTGGAAACTATGTTTTTAATATTTTCAATATTTTTTCACTAACCAATGGTTGGCCCCTTCTGTGGTCCAGATCAAGTAAGTTTCAATTTACCTCCCTTAAAACTGCCCCTTTTTTGTGTTGTTTTAACACACATGGTGTTACTCCATAGGGAGTCAGTTCATGGTGGCCATATAAGTTATTTTCTCATCACCTTCCATTTTTGGATCCCTTTTACATCATATCGTTCTTTAATTTATGAGAAAGGGAACTCCTTGTTGCTCATTTTTTCTTAGGATGAGCATGGATCATGTGGTCTTAGGAGTATTGGGGAAATTTTCTAAAGCATAGTTGAGATGTAAAGGGATTCCAACATGGAATTTTAACCGTAGTTCAGTCCAATACCCATAAAATTAAACTAGAAATTATAAGAAATGGACTAATAATCAAGACATTTAACTCTATGAAACTCATCTAAGGGATGTTTCATGTGGTATTAGGCCTACTCTTCCCTATATTCACATAATTTCTTTACTCGTTTGTGATATAAAAAAATACATGGGACACATACGCTCATATAGTCCAATAATCATGGAATTAAACTATTTGAAGTCCAATGATAGATACACTATGATGTTAGTCTATTATATAAACCTTTCGGTATGACCATCATGAACATAATCTATGTACATTACTCTGGTCAAAGCTATAGAAATCAAATCCACAGCAACCAACCTCATGGTCATATGTTCTTAAACTAAATGACAATATCCTTTTCATAAGATATTAAACTTAAATATACCTAGTCTTTGATATATGACTCTATACAAGGTAGTTATTGTCTTCATGTATGACATTTTAATTTCCAAAATCAGTTTCATATCCTCCCAAGAGAGGATATCCCCATCCAATTTGACTGTTGGATTCCAACCACACCACGATTCAAAATATGTGTGGCTTGATTCCTCAATTAGTTGGATACATAGAATTTTGTAGACCCCCTATATCGGACCCAGCCATAAAAACACTTATCAAATGAGACTATTTTCACTATCATTCATCCTCCAACCCTTTATTTATAATTATTTTGTCAACAACTAGCTAAAAAAGGAATCCCACCCACACCAAAGGTCAATGATTCATGACCTAAAACTAATTGGATCTTTAAATAGATATTTTTTCATGGAACAATGACTCTTTTTCACTCTCTTCATTCCAATTTAAAAATTCCTTGGTGCCACACAAAACCTTCTATAAGTCCCTTACTTTATTCTGAGAATCAAGACCCTATTATTTTTTTCAACTTGTTCCTAAGACGTTCACATGGAATGAGGCCTCCTTGAAGATATATTCATGCTAGTTTTTTAATCATCCCCCATGGCACGTGAATTTAATTATAGTTACCCATATGATCCATGCATAATGAAATTAAACTACTTGCTTCTAGAACCTAATCTGTATCTAATTTGAGTCACATATCTTGTTTCGATAGACCAATTAAACCCTTCCCATATCATCCTCCCTCAAGATGAATATCCCTTTTAGGGATGGACTTATACCATTCCACAATATAGATATATATATGGCTCAATTATCTATTTAGTGGGATTTTTTATACTACATATATTTTCTATCTGAGGCCCAATTATAAAACCTCTCTTTTTCATGGCTTGTTTTAGCACTTATTTTCCCATGATGAACCTAAGTATATTCACACATACTAAAGAAGTGTGATGCTATGATAGAGGTATTCCATAATATATGACCTTAAACTAGAATCCTTAGTCCATTTATCACGACCTTAAACCATTTGTGTTCATACATACATATGCCCCTAAATTTGTTCATATCCAATGTGACTAAAATGAATGTAAACTGCACAAGGTAAGTGGCACATATATATTTCATGTTGAAAAATTACTGGGGAAATATGAGAAAAATTTAGGCATTCACCCACCAAGTTACTCTTACTACTTGAGAAAACATGATGACATGGATGTAAGAGGTACAAAGCTGAAGGGAATCATCACTGAGCCCTATAATATCCTTACTACTCTTCTTGGGTCAATCAATTCATAAAAATATTAGATAAAAACCATGTATCCCTCTACTTTATAGTGTCTTACATGAGTTACAATCCTCAATGATCCCCTATAATACAACACAATTAATTGAAAAGGTGGATTCTATCCATATTTACTTGTACATCTTTCTCAGAAGAACCTAAACTATGAAATGAACAACTCAGTTGAGTTACATTAAAATATATGATGCATAATCCTTACCACATGAAGTTAAATATGGAGTTAAATGTATTTTTTGTGATATGATTAACTAAATTATTCTTACCCAATTTTCTTTTTGAAAAGTAGAAAAAAAGTTAATCTGTTAACTAAGATGATTTTCCCCCTATGGTGTCAGTCACCAACCTCACCACTCGAGTTCCTTTACTATCACTTGGAAATTAATATGTTTCTCCCATTGGAAAGAGATATTGGGTTTCACTCATTGTAAAAAACCCATTCAATGTTATTAATTGCATTATAGTGTAATGATTGGCACATAAACCCTATTCAAATATTCCCTCGGTTCACCTTCATTTTTAATTTCTTTTTTTAATTTGGCCATAATATTTTCCTTGACTGAAGGGGACCCCCAAAAATTATGGTTCCAAGAAAAACAGGGTCACTATTATAATAATAACATTCCTTAATGAAATTCTGTGATAATTTTATATGTCCCTTTAAAAAAAAGAAAATGGTTGACCCTCACTTGTAAGTCTTTACTCATGAATGTGAGATTATGGAACCTATGTTTCTAACACAATAAAAAATCATCCTTATTTAACCTTTGGCCCATCCATATTTTTCAATTTATATATATCTTTATTCACATCCTCCATATTCTCCATATATTTGTATATAATTAATTTCCCCCAACATCACCCAGATCATGAACCTATGCATGTTGAGAAAACATGTCTGATTTGGAGATTCCCATACCCACCAATGGTTTCCTGATCAAGACACTTTCCATACTCTAATGAACATTATGACCCCAATAATTCATCCAATGTTAGGAACCCTCATGTAAGTGATCATTATTCTATTTATCACATATTTCTCATACCAAGAATGATTCTTATCGGAGCATATTTTTTTAATTGTTCATCTTGTTGATGTGATGAAGGTGAAATATGTGTGGGGGGTGTCTGTGTGTGTCTGTGTGCATAGGGAACAAAAGAAAATATATTGTATTCCCTACATAGTGTATGGAAATCCATATACGGGAGCCTCTCCATTATTAAAATACAAAATTAAAGTCCACCAAAGGTTCAACCTCAAAAATAGAGCACTCCAGTTCGATAAGCCTCTATTTGGAAGCTTTCAGGGTCTTTACCTTCTGGTGAGTTCTTATGCCTCCATCGCATCCACAAGGAAAAAAACATCAAAATAAATGTACACACTATCCTATTAATCCATATAATAAACTTATGAGGTAATTTTCTCCAAATCCTTAGCCTCGAACACCACCATATGTTCCCTTGTTTGGCTGATAATATCTCCTTCAGCATTTTTGATGGCTCTGTGTTGTTATGATTACTCATCCATTTTAGAAAACTCATGTTTAGCCTCACTGAGAACCATGGTGCCATAATAGTTCTTCTCTTATTAGGTAGAATCTATCTATGATAATTTTATATTCACCTACTCACCCAAGTAGTCATGGGAAAATTTGTGGAGATCACAGGAATCCACACTACTAGTCCCCATTTTTAGCAGCAAGTAATAGAGGGATTTTATCTGGTTAAATAGGTATTCCCTAGGGGTGTATGTTATGATGTATCGAATAGTTATCCATGCCTTGTGATATAAGGTATAATTCTTTTCAGTGATGTCCAACCTAGATCCTTCTATGTACTTAGGGGGAATATATTGTAACATGTGGATTTCCACATGCACTTTGGTAATAGAAACTTACTTGGGAATTTTCTCAAAAACAAATTAGGCTCCATTTATTGAATAAGGTAATATTTCACTAAATCATATCCCATAGTTGGGTAATCTTGAAATTCATGTGGAACAATTGGATTTAGATTGCATTTTAATCCCCAATCATCAATTTCTATCAATGCTGCAACTTTATTCATCACCAAATTCAAAACATCCTCTCCCTCCTCTAGAATTTCCCCTACTGGATGTATCCCAATGTGAGAAGTAATACCATTGAAATATAAAGAAATGAAATAATATATTGAAATGGGAAAAGAAAAAACATTGGCTGAAATATGGATAATACATAAAGGAAGTGTAATGACTAGCCAGTAGATTATATATGTTAACCAAAATACCTTCTGGTGAAGATATCCCTACAATAACCAATTCCATTACTGTTGAAAGAATCCCTATATCTGGACACATTGGATCTTTTTAAAATGAGTAAGAATGTCTAAATAATTTTCAAAATAATTTTTTCAAACATAATAGTAATGGGGGAGGAATGCTAATTACCATGAGACAGTTGTGGAAGTTGATTCATCTCTTCAACCATAGGAAACACTTTTAAAACAAACAACTTGATTCCTGTGAAAAAATATTGGAGGGAGGAATTGTTCCCTACCTTTCATGGATTGGGGCTTGATCATCCCCCCTCAAATATTCATCATGAATATCCATGTATTTTGTATCACATGATCTCTACACATATTAACAAAAATGAGTAAGCATGACCAAATGTATATCAACTATCTTGAATCATTAGGAAATTTTTTGTTTTTGTTGATTGGTAGTGAATACTGATTCCTATATTGAATTCTATAATTTAACACTTCCCCAAAATACCACTTCAGTTGAATCCTCTTCTCTATCATCACCTACAATTGATTGACCCCTAGAAAAGTATTTTAGAGAATGAATATCTAGTAATTTCTTTAGCCGGTCCATCAGTGGGAACGCCATGTCATTAGAAAGGATCATGTATTCTAGATATTTAAGATACTACACCACCTCTGACCAATAATCCTATATGCTATACCTAATATTGTTCATCTTGGTAAGGTGAATCCCCTTGTCATAGAGAGTATCCACATTTCATGGAGGGTGTTGAACTAGCATAATATCGCATCGTCCATCTAAGCATTGGGGAGAACTACATCATCATAGACATCTAGATGATGAAACCACTTCCCCAAAGACAAAAAATTAACCCTTAATATGTATCTAGAGAGTTCACCCTCATCAAAAAGCCTATTTATTAGGATTTAGGATCCTTACATCACTCCCCCATCAGATTTCACCAACAAGACTAGTTCTCCCTCCTCAGCGCATTCCCCTGGTGGCAACACTACCATGTTCCATTGGATTTTGAACCCCTTATTTGAATCCCACCAGGATGAGTAGACCCCTCAATATGGACCCTATATATGTTCTCTCCCATCCCATTCTATAATCGTGTAAAAAATACTATATTGAGCATCAGATAGTGGAAACTTTATCCTACCCCTCATGCCTTCTTATATAAACATATGCCACATCTATTAGAAAACCATTGGGTGGTTCTTAATATATATTGTAGTTTCAACCTTAGAGGTTAACCTCTAGGAGTAGTGTAATTTCCTAGTGAATATGTATGGGGTGTAAAATTCACATATCACATTCATGTCAAACCTCACAACCAGTAACGGATCTCAGAAGGCTAGTTGATGCAGTAATTGATTTTTCATCCCATAATTGTCTCACATGATGGCCCCCAATAAGATAGGAAATGGGTGAAACATGAATTGGTATAACATGTCGACCCTCAAAATAAAATCAAATTACTCCATTTATATAGGGAGACATTTGATAATGTTCTATATAGACATTCCAAAGTTCTTGTTGGGATGGGAGATCTAGTTTAGGTATGCCCTCCAATGTGTCTAGTGACCCAGGAATACAGAAAGTTGAATGAGCTACACACATAGAGTTTTTTCTCCCTCTTTAGGATGTCTCACAATGCCTTATACACCTTCTCCAACACTAGAACCACCATGTTGATGAGTTCCCTAGTCACTATTAATGTTTCCATGATAAATGTGATTAAAAAAGCCCTCATATATGCATTGTGAACTGGGAGCATCCATCCAAAAATGAGAACCACAATAAATCCAACTAAACATACCTCTAGGGGAAGGGGCATCAAACTATTCCCTAATCGACCCCCAATAGATTACCTCTAGGATTAAATATTTAGTTTTATCCTTCCCAAATTATTATTCCTATAGGAAATGATGTAGCCAAGTTAGAAGCCTCTCTATGGAATATTTCATGAAGTAGATGAATCATTATTTAAAGGGTTCATCCTCCATATTAGGCTTCTTCTCATTCACCCCTTACCATAGAAAATATTAATTCATTGATTGTGATAGAAGGTTATACTTGTCCACAAGTTCATTCATTTTAGGGGTAAATTCATCATATAATCTCCTCATAATGCTAATTCCAAATATTTCATAGAGGTCCCACAAACTGATTCTAACCTCCCCATGATGAAGATGAATGTTATTATTCCCATATTAAGACCTACAATTCAAAACAATCATTATTTTTGGGTGGTAGTAGAAATGGAATTCAGAGGACCATGTCACTGCACACTACATGATTCCCTTATTCTATCCTTCAAACTCATCATATTCCTAGAAAACCCAATATTCCGAATACAATTAATCAATGATGTGGAACCACTGAAACTGGTAAAAAACCTCGATAAAGTCATAAATATTGTTCATCAGGATTTACTTGAAGATACACTCATGGAGTGGGGGGTATCTCCAAGGTAGGTTTCTCTCTCTGGATGATCTTTTCATTGTTGCACAATGATTGATTGGTGATCTGGATGTGGTCCTTTATATAGTGACCATCTGGATCCCTATTCCATAGATATATCCATGGGATATCCTAATTCTTTATGTGGGAGAATCTATCTTGGAACTAAGGATGAAAACATTATCTCTAAGCTCAAAAACAAACAATGGAATCCTTTACAAAGAGGATAATCCCTTTGATCCCCTATCAATATATCAGAAATAATGTAATTATCCAATAGACTCTAGTAGATTTCTCTGATCATGATGTTCCCATACATCTCTTTCAATCAATATACTGCAGCTTCAACACCTTCAGTGGACTTCTTAAAGAGTTTTAATCTTTTTGAAATCTATATCATGAAATAAATTCTCATTAATTTTTTAGTTTTTCAATAGGTTTAATCACTAAATAGTAGTGTTTTTAAAATCCTTTTAACAAAATCATTCATACAGATTCCAACGGTCATGATAACTAAGGATGAGAATCACAAAATTCATTTGAATTTTGTGAGTTTCATGGTCCCCCTTGGGGTCCCTACCACCTATTTATAGACTAGGGTTTGAGTTGATTTCTGTAATTAAATCTCTAATATTTTAGTTTTAGATTATTTTACTTCACAATCCATTCCTCCTCTCCCATGTAAGCTCCCATTCTAGGGGGATTTTTTATGAATAAAAAACAAATGTTAAAGGATATATTGAGGTATTCATGGTTGTTTCAAGGCTAATACAAGTTGAAATGGTCTCAAAATCATACTAAGGGTCTATATTCATGAAGGATGAATCTTTTTTGAATGATAAGGAATTCATGATGGTTTTTAGCATGATGTGGAAGAATACATTCTGAAAAATATGTTAATATTTCATGATGAAAATTATTCAAACTTTTTTATTCCTATAAATACCTACATTTAACCATAATTTAATGGGACATAGCCTTTTGAATTCTAATAGAAGCTTTAAATTTACAAAACTTCTCCTTTTCATCCAAGAATATATGGATTCTTAATGGTTTCTATCTTATGTGAATATCCTCCCATTAGTACATAAACTTAAGACCATGGAATAGATCACCTTAATAAGGGATCACTCCCTCTATGCTCTAGAAAACCCCTTGCCACTTGGGGTTTTACAAGGAAGTATTTTTTAGGAAACCTTCCCCTTGGTAATTATGACTCCATCCCTAGGTAGGGAATATATGTTTCATGAAGGACTTAGTTGATTCTTCACATGGGGAATATCTATTTATATGTACGAAATTCACCTTTTAGAAGTCATAAATTCATAATATTTGAGTTTCTAAGGTCCATATATCAAGAAAAAAAGGTTCTTTTGTGCCTCAGTCATCCACATGATCGATATCATCAACCATATTGACTGGGCCTTTAGTTCTAATAACTAGGTGGATAGATAGTTCAGCACTTTATACTAATCATAGAAAACTAATATTGTGGGATCACCACATTACACAAAAATATTGTTGTGTTTATTCCTTATTATATTAAAAAGTACTTATGTAGTATAAATATAACCCCCTAAAGGTGTAATAATTATACTAAACTACTTGATTTTCCATGGGAGTGGAAATAGTGTTATAAACTTCTATCCTAATTGTAAATAGTTTCCCTTTCTGTGATCCCCCCAACATATGAGCTCTATTAAATTAAAAAAATATATCCCCACATCTTTGTTTCATGATTTTAAATGTCACAACAACATTTTCAGTACATGAAATTAAATCATGTCCTTATACTATGTGATAGATACAGGATTCCACATCTATGACTCACATGGTATGATATCCCACCCTTCAGAGAACTGTCATGTGTACTCAAAATCATATCATAATTTCTTCTTAGTAGAATTTGGGAAAACGCTATGCATAATCCCCCAATATTCCCTTGTTGTATCTACTTCTATGACACAAGAATCCTCACCAAATGATGTTAAATGACTTGGACTAGTCCTATCACATGGCCTTAAACTGTGTACCCAAAATACATGGGTTTTGATCTCTAACTCCTAATAGGGAATGTAGGATGAAACCCTAAAGAACAATCATGATAAAACAACATTACTATTAATTATGTATGTCTTCCCCCATGAAGTTGATTACCCCAATGTTTGATTATCTCCTCCCACCATGGAGCGCACTCATGCAGACACCATTTCACCACCATTAAATATATTTTTTATCCCACTTGTGGGAGATAAATATGAATTATGATCATTTTTCTTAGTAACACACTAAACTAAACAACCCAATCATAATTTCCCCATTGGACCTCAACATCTCCATGTGACACTAACCAATATGTAACCCAGTACATGACAATTATACATGGGAAACATCCCAACAATAAATTAAACATATTACTATTTCCCCCCATGGCTTTAAACCTTTGACCATGAACCCACAAGACTTTAAAACATGACTGTTTCCCTATAGAACCTTAATTATTTGATCATGTAAACCAAAAAAATAAAATCTTTAAAAATATCCCTAAAAGAATTTAAACATCTAACCATTAACCTGTAAGACTCTTAACATGTGATCCACACACGATACATCTGAATATCTAGATCATATTTTCAACATCTGATTTATGAGATAAGATGATTGTAATGCCTTATTCACTTGGTGCAAGTTTCCCCATGATGGACACAAGATTTCATAGGTTCCACGCCTAAGGTGACTCGTGTATGACATTCCCTCGACTTCGAAAGAGGATGGATTTTCAAATACTAACACACCCAACATTCTATTATGTATATATATGTCTAAAATAACCTATATCTATAACAATATGAAGAATCTATTTTGTTATAAAAATAGTGTAATTAACTGGTTCCCACTTCATGATGGAACCATGAATGAGTTTCATAAACATGACTCAAATATATGAGAGAGACCCAGACTAGGAGATAAACATAAAAAAAGAATCTGTGGAAGGTGGAACTAAAAACCCATAATCTTATTCTGATAAATGATCTGATATCATCAATTATGATGGTAGATACCTCCTTCCTTTGTAAAGAGTAATTTCAGGAAACTATCCACCTAGTATGAGTTATGAATAGTTCAAGGATGCATGATACTCCAATAGTGGAAATGGAATGTGCATCGCCTCCTTGATGTGCAACACAATGGATTTCATTGAAAAATAGTGAGTCTATCCTGGTTATGGGTTAAATAATTTAACATATTCATACATATTATAATAATAATAGAAACATGACTACATTGGAAGTATAAGGAATGAAAACATAATATAAATAATCACTGTATTCAATGTGTAAAATCCACCTAACTCGATTATATGTATATTTAATAATATAATCTCATATTGAAAATCACCAACTCCATAAGTACATATTTAATTGATAATAAATATTTTATTAATCACTAAATAATTTCATAAAATATTCTATAATCAGGATAATTAGTGGAATGCTCAACATGTGGTGTGATGAAATTATGACACTGAGTAATGAGGTGTAGGCCACACTCAACATGAATTCCACCCTACTACACTTGAAATACCCTACAATTATATTTTAATTAACAATAAATTTTACCATTTTTCTCAAAAAGCCTTTTTATAAATCACCAAGAATGAGACAGTAAGGGAAATAGTGTATGATGATGAGAAATCACCCTTCTATAAACACTTATAGAGGATGATGATGAAAAAAATATTTTCAATTGATGTAATTTCGAGGTTTTTGTTGTTTCAATAACAAAAAATACTAATCAGATATCAAAAAATCAGTAATAAATAACAAGGTGAGAAAGGTAAGGAAATTAAGGATCTTACCCCAGATCTGTGTGATGAATTGAACCAATTCCACTTGGATTGAGGGTTGGGACAGTGGGGTGAGAATGGGATAGGATGGGAAACTTCCACATCTCCTATAATAGACCAAAGAGAAAACCTAAATTGGGGTTATTATAGAAATTTGAAAACCCCATGTTTTTCCATGATTTAAAAAATGTATGAGGATCACTAGATTCCCCGTGTCCTTGTACTAGTGAACAATGCCCCATCTGGTGCCCAATAGCCCACATATTACCCATTAGTAACAAACTGGCCACCTGAATACCAAACCTAAAGGATAAATCCAATGGTCACTTCAATGGGTACCTAGTTTCACCAAACTAATCACTTTGTGGATTATAAATCCTCATATTAATGTTTCTTTAGTTACCTTAAACATGAAAAATCACATAAAATATTATTTAACTGTCATCATATTACTAAAATATCTATTTACATATTTATAAATACATTTAAAAACACAATATTCTATAAAAAAATAAAAAATCATAATTTAACAAAACTCATGTTTCATCATAGTCCATTTCTTCTCAGGTTTAACTAAAATTAAACCACATAGTCCATTTCATTATCTCTATCTTATTTAATAAATTTTTTTCTCAACCAAGATTCCATGATTTAAACAAGCGATTAATTACCAAAAAATGAAATTAAAAAATAAATTTATAATAATTTATCTTTATATGAATATCCATAATATCAATAATTATTAGATTATTTTAATAGATAAGTAAATCCCCAATAACCAAGGTGAATAAATTTAAAATAGAATGAAATAAATTTACCAAAAATTATTTAAATTATAAAAAAATTAAAAAATAGCTCACCCTTATATAAGCATCGAAAACTGCTCCTTGCTATTAGACATCATTTTAGATTCCATTACACAACCTCTGCAATCTTTAATCAACCATTAAAATACATATTTAAATTATATTTATCACTTACACAAAACATATTACATAGTTTAACAATTTTTACACATCATTCTCACAATTATATAATATGTGGTTTCAAGGATTCTCATGTTTGTAACTCTGATCAGTTATTACATAAGAATCATTTATATGGATTCATTATTACACAACCCATGAATTGATTTTAAAACCATTGAATTTATATGTTCACTGTTACATGGAGGAAAACTACTCTTAAAGTGTCTTAGGGATTTCAAAGTCACTCTTATATAACTACAATAACCATTATATTGTGTTTTTTATTTTAATTTTAATATTATATTGGTTTCACTTTTCCATTTCATAAACTTTATACACCAATTTAACGTCAACTAAGAGATTATTATTAGTCCAAACAACTCCATGGACTTCTCAATAATTTTTAAAAATATCATAACCAATAATTCAAAGAATATCAAGATTAATGAATATGGATAATAAGAGAAAATATGTGTCTATGTCATGTTTTTTCAAAAAATCTAATAAAAATCCTCATGACACGTCAATCTCATGCGTATCTATTCATAATTATCTACCTAGTCTCAAAAATATCCCCCATTTATTTTTATATTGATATAATTAATACTAATCAAAATCATCCATTTAGAGATTTATCACCTTAATAGAAATTTATACCAATTTAAATATCATTTTAATTAACACTAATAACATTTTACATTTATCTCAAAGCTCAAAGTATTAAATATTAGTTATTTAGCTTCAAATATTGAAAGAACCATTATTAACCATTAACATTTTTCACAATTTCTCATGGAACAAGATACCATATTTTTTTCTTCATATAATTTAAAACAATATTTATTTCATTATACCACTTTTATTCATAACTACTTCTTCTATGGAGTTGGACTCAATTTGTGAATAGAATCATGTGTGTGTTACTATATTTAGTTTTTTAGGTTTACACATCGTGTTTATGATTTAAATGGTAATTTTATCATTTAAATATTTATCAACCATGAATTACTTTTTTATAATTTCATGCCTCATTTTTATCCCAATAATAATAAAAATACAAACATTCAATTTGAAATTATGCATTCTCAAAAAAAATCTATAATTTCAATAAACCATATAATTAGTGTACCAATAAATTTTTATTTACTTAAATTTCATTTATATAAAATTAATTAAATTAACATAATCAATATCAACCATATTATTGATATTATATTTTTATATACTATAAAAAACTATTTTGGTATAAAACTAAGAATTATTCCATTATTTGATCTCTCTCATAAAACATTACAGTATTCTTTACATTAAACATTATCTAATAAGTAGTTCATAAAATAATAAATTGATTAATGTTTGGATTATTTTTAGACCACATTCCATATTCTTCCTTAAAAAAATTTATCCTAAAAAAACAAAAATTCTATACATGGAATATGGTAGAAACTATTTACCTCTAAAAATACATAATTATATTATACGCACGTAACATTATTTTTTATATTCCCAAAATGATTTGATTATTCCATTCATATAATCAATTTTTATAGAGTTTTTGGTGAGCAATACAAATGATGGATTCCCAAATTCATATGATACACTAAATATTCTATATTAGCATACAAAATAACATTATTGAATTTTAATTTCCTAATAATATTTAATGTTTCCTTTTCAAAGTGTCACTGATAGATAATTAAAATAGAGAACACATTATGATTAATTAAATTATAAATAAAACATTCCAGATAATTAAATTATTTTGTAAAATTATTGAAATATCATCACTATTAGTTGACTTATTCCACATCAAGCCATGAATATCTCAAAGAATCAACTCAATTAGCCTCTAATATTTTATTTTAACCCCTTTTTGGAAAATATTTTCTAAATTTTCATTTCAACATGGATTAAATGTGGTAATTTATGCCTTTTTGAGAATAATAACATTCAATTGATTACTTTTGTAAATTCATTTTCCAAATATGATATCTTCTGGGTCTTTATTTAGATCAATCATAATTAACTTTTCTTGTTTTAATAATGTTTACTTAAATTTTCTTTATGTTTTCATTTTATATAAGTTATCCTTTAGAAATTTTTACTCATTAATAATATAGTTCTTTATAAATAATTATCATTTTGTAATATCATAAATTTTCACCTAAATCTTGTTCAAATGGAAATACATTGTTAAGGTGCATCCAAAGCTATTAGAGATCTAGATGGTATCTTGAAGATCTCAAAATAAATTCCAAAACAAAAGTTATTAAAATAGATCCGGACTCAAGGATGAAATAACTATTATATTGATGAATTGATGTATTTCTTAACAAGAACTCAATGATATAGAGTGATTTTTTGTCCATTTTTTAGTTATTTTAGTTTTTTATAGAACCACACATTGTGATATTTAGTTATAAAGGCATAATAATTTCCACTTGTACTACTTTTTTTCAATATCTTGTTATATAAGTAGTCCAAGGATAATAAAATTTTTCTTCCAATATGTAATAAAGTAATATCTTCTAATAAGGGCTTATTATATTGAAATTCAAATTAAATAGGTTTTGTTTAATAACCTATTACTTCTAAAAAACTATTTTTTCGATTTCCAATTTGAAATAAAATGAATAGGATATGATGATAAGAACCATAATATGATTTATTTAATAAAAATTATTTAGGGTTCCCCAATATTTTTTATCAAAAACTTTTTCCATCATTTATATTATATTTTTTTACTTAGTAAAATATCATGTTCTCGTAATTACATATATATATATATATGTGTATTTTTGTGTGTTAATTCTATTTTTAAACTTTCTAATTACATATTTTAATCCACCTTATTACTTTAGTTCGTTTTATTTTGTTTAGAATGACTCCAATTTAGTCATTCAGAACTATATTGTTTTAGGAAGGAATTTTTTATTATTATATTTAAATCATCAATTAAACTCATTATTTAAATATATTATCATGTAAAATACCATGTATTTGATAGGTATGTTTTCGTTTTGGGTTTTCATGTTTTATTGGTTAAAATTTAGAGTTTTTAAGGATCAAGTAGAGGATCATGGTTTATCACATTGTTTTTTTAAACATACAAACCAACCATGCATGGGAAAAAATTCACTAACATCTCTATTTAGGTTAGGATAATTTTTAAGAAAACCATGTGAGCTAACCATGATTCTTGGTTTTTGTACCCAGAAAGGGTAGAATTGTAAGATATGTATTTTAAAAAACTACGCATGCTAACCTTGCATATTAGGTATTTTTATATAATTTTTTATATTAAAAACTATTTCAACTCCTATATATTCTATTTTAATTCACCTCAAGTCTTGGATCGGCCAATGTATTATTTGGATTGAAATCAAAGTTTCTCTACTAAAAAATAATTACTCAAGAGAATAGATAAATGATATATAAAAAGTTAGGTTTAGATTATTTCTTTAGTTATTAAATCTCCAATTTCACGCACACATAATAATTTGATACTTCTTGAATCTAGAGATATTGATGCTAGATTCATGAAATTTTATATATTGATTAAGGATCTTATTTTATATTACTATGAATTCAATGGATTCAATCCTATTATGTGATCTTAAATCATATACTATATGGGTTTTTTTAAGATACTAAACTACATAGTTCATTGTCATCTATTTTATAAATTAGATAATTTATTACGTGATAGTAATTTATTACAGAATATCAAGGACTATAATTCCATTATTTATGTGAAATTTTTTAGTTATAAAAAAAATTGCGTTTATGAAAATTTAATTTTGAAAAAATAAGAGTCATTTTAAGAAAATTTATTTTAAAATAAATGAGAAATTGAAAAATGGATACTTTCAATTAATTGAATTTTATTTACAATGGACATTAAGATATTGTTGTCCAATAAATTAAAGTATTCATTTTATAATTCAATGGTAAATATTCAATGGGGGATTTTATTGGTTTATGGGGTTATTTAATTTTAATAAAAATTATGAAATGTTTTTTTAATTTTATTTTAATAAATTTTATTTAAGAATGAGTTGGATTGAAATGTTTTTTGTTATGTATTTTGGTATTTACAATTATGGTTGTTTTTTTTGTGTGTTTGTTAAAAATAGTTTTATTATTACCTCATTTTTAAAACCTCTATGTTTAATCATCAATGATAGATGGATTTTAGAGTGTGTGTAATGGCTTGGAATGGTTGGGATAACTAGGGTGATAAGGTCACACACCCTATGGATTGTGTTTTGGACATATGAACTGGTATTTACAATTAAATAAATATACCTAGAAAAAAAATTAAAATAGGGATTTTCATTTGATTATTCTTTGGGATTCCATAATATGAGGAATTGGTTTAAGATAAATTGGGTGTTTGTATTGTATTTTATGATAAAAGATGAATTTTCTTTTAAAATATAGAAAATAGATATTTTTATTAATTTTTTAAAAATAATTTCTATTTATGATATAAAAAATAGTGTGCTTCAAGATATGAGTTTTTAGGGAGAAAAAACGGTTTTGTGGTTTATTTGAAATTTACCGTCGATGTAATATTTATTTATAAATTATGAATTCCATGTAAAATAATGTTTCTTCATTGGAATCCCTTTGATAAATCAAAAGTTTTAGTTTAAATTTTTTTTTCACATTTTTTATTAAAATAATATATTTAAATTTCCCATACATAGAAGTTTATTAGAGTGTTAT
Organism: Viscum album; assembly: GCA_963277665.1. Lineage (NCBI taxonomy): Eukaryota > Viridiplantae > Streptophyta > Magnoliopsida > Santalales > Viscaceae > Viscum > Viscum album. Next base: position 1,802,562,101 of record OY728125.1, read on the forward strand.
ATAAATCCTATAAAATCTCTACATACCCCAATATGTTCACTTCAATGGATGTGTATACATGATTGGATTTTATGCAGTTAAGGGGATGACATCATTATTAATCAGTGGAAATTTGTAGCTCCATATTATAGTTTTCTTCAACGAGCATGATGTATCATGTTCAATCATTTTGTTTTGATGTTATCAAGTTACACGTTTATTTTTTTTAAAGGTTTCATTTTTGTAAGATAATTTTTTTCCATTGATAATTATTTCATTTTAAATGAATTTATTGAAGTTTATTTTTCTTTATCATTCATTTTATAGTTTACGACATTGAGGTAAAATTACTCCAAAACTATTTTTATCCCATGCCACTTTTCACCAATTTTATCTCCCTTTAGTTTTTAGTGCCCTTTAGTGATTAGGGGAACTGATTGAGTCTATCTAGTTCACCGACTCAAGTTCCATGATTCATGATCCTAATCCAGTGTGTTACAAACATTATTAGAAATTAATTTTTTTAGTCTAGTGTTGGGATATTTGTTATGCATGGAGAATATGTTGTTAATGATTTATAATATACCCATAAAAATATGTAACTAATATTTTTTTGGTAAATTTCATGTTACTAGTAATTATAAGTAAGATATAGGTTGATAATAACATTATTGGATTTTTAATTGAGTTATGTTATCCTTAAATGTTTCAAAATAAGAAAGGGTCCATGCACCATGTTAGCCATTATACAAAATGAATAAAATAATTTTTTTTAAATAAATGGGATTTCTTACTTGAAAATTGATTTCCAAGGGATGCACGGTTTTTAAATTTTTAAATATTTTTAAAAATAAAAAATTATTATATAATTTGAAGTTATTATTATGATATAATAGTCTGAATGAAACTGGGAAAGGGAATATAAATCCACCTCGTTATAGTATAAGATAAAATTTTTTCTCATGACTAATGATAAAGAGGTTATATGGTTTTACGGATACTAATAATTTATTATATAATATATCACTTAAGAGATCTCTAATTGGATGTCAATGGGTTTAAGGAGTATTATATTATGCTCACATAGACCCTTAGTTAGTAGGCACTATTATAATGTCTATTTATGGTGTTCAATGGGGAATTGGTCAGGATAGTTCGAGGGAGGTGGATGGGGACTTATAGTTTTAGAATCAATATCCTTCCTCATTAAAGTGTGATTTTGGTTTGGAGTTGGTACAGTAATGGTTGGAGAAAATGAATCATACCATCTGGTGTTTACGAACACAAAAAGATATTGATTGTCGAATTTTGATTGTATTTACTAGAGTAATAACTTTTAAGTGGTTAAAAGAGATTATGATAGTAGGATAAGATAAATATATTAAATGGAATTTATTATAGAATATACATATTAATAAATGTTTTCTTGAAGTTATAATGTCTCTTATAGATCAAGTGTTATTGAAATTTGTGAAAGGGATTATGTCAATTATGGAATATGAATTATAATTTTCTATTAAATTGAAGTATATTCTAGAGCTTGTGATGATGGAAAACAAAAAAGAGTATAGATTTAATATATTTACTGGACTACATGTTTAATTGTCAAATATTCTACTAAAACTGCCAATCTATATATAAGTGACTAATATGATTTCTTTGGATATGGTATATATGACATACACATGGAAGGGGAGTTCTTTTATTAATTATTTAGTTAAAATAAAGAATTTATTCAAATATTAGAAGGGAAAAAATGATATCGATGGGAAATAACTTGAGAACACTTTCTAGGATTCCTAGGGGAATATATTCTTAGGGTTCTTCTAGTGTTTCAAAGTGATGTAATTAAAATATAGATATCCCATTCAACCCCACACATGATTTCAGTTTATGAAAATAATCTATCCACAAGTGTTTTAATAATTTATTTCAAGTTAATAGAGTTGGTGTATCCAATAAAGTGCAGAGATATATGTTTCTAGTAGATCCATCAAGTCAACATAATTCAAGGAATTGTTGTCCAATATTAAGGCCTCATCAAGTGGAGATTCCAAAAACACAAAATAATCAATGGATACTCCTCGATGTTGAATATGTATATAGTAACCTAGGATATACATGCCTTTAATTAAAAACAATTCCATAAGGTAATAATTCATCTCACAAAAAATAATTCAAAAAATGGATGTTTTAGTGTCTTTGAGGACAAGATGCATAAGAAGAATATTTTATAACCCTTGTGAACTTTTATCCATTATTGAGACACACTAGAGTCCCTCCTATACTTCTTATACATTATACCCCTGTTCATATCAAGGGGAAAAGTTAGTAAAAATAAATGGGTGAGCTCAGATTCTCAGTAAGGGTAAATATAATCAATAATAATTGAATATCATAAGTGAACATAATATGATCAAATACGTATAATCAAAAAAAATAATAAAATTTATACCAAGAAAAGCATAGATAATAAATAAATACATTTGATTTAGTATAAAATAATAAATAAATCAAAAGAGTGTGGAATCATGATTCAATAAACCTTATATAGTAGAGGAAAAAACAATCATGAGAGTAATAATAAAACAAAGAAATGTCTTTCAAAATTATCAGAAACATTAGTTTAGGGAACATTAATTTCATGATACATGCCACCAGAAACCCTTATTATGAGAAACTAAAATTTTACTTATGAATAATTATCTATGAGATATAAAAATCAAACAAATACATTGATGGGGTCATATATCCCGTTAAATGCATTGTTTTATTGTCTATATCTCATAAAATATGTATTCACAATTACATTTTTGTTTCTCATAAGAAAGGGAATTGATGGTGTGTCCTATTAATGTAATGTTCCCTATATGAATTTTTATGCCAATGTTGAAAGACATTGGAAGATAAATAATGGATATACACCAAAGATGACCTGAAAAGTAAATGGATTCGATGAATCATTCCTACCAATGATAAGGATATTACAAAATTCAACCAAATAAAAAATTTTGGATTTTAATAATTAAATAACATCCTCAATCAGTAATTATACATTCCAATAGATAATCACATATAAGAAAAATCATTTATTAGTTCTTGAAATAAAACAATATAGATAAGAAACACCCTTTCTCATTTGAAATAACTTTTAAAGAGATGTTATATAAACCTATAAGAATAATAATTCTTTTTAGAAACCAATAAAACATAAGTATAATGATCCATATAAAATTAAAAAGTTAGTGGTTTGTCTTGTTCACATGTAAATATTTGAAAATAATCATTTGAATTTTTTTTGAAAATAACTTGTAAGGAAATGATAAAAATTTATTTAAAAGAAATAAAATAATTTCAAATAGTTGAAAATAAAAAAAATTATTAATGAATCTATAATGATATTTTAAAAACCATAAAATTATTATGGACATGTAAAATGGGAGGTTCCTGACCAAAATGAAGATACAAGGTTAGTTTATATTATAAGAAATAGTTATAGTGAAATATGATTTAAGGAGAAAAGTAATATAGAGGGAAAATTAATAAACACATGAATATACAGATGAAATGATGATAAATTTTATAAATAACTAATATTCCTCATATTAACTATATTTAAAAAAATAATATTCATTTTAAAATATGGTTTTCAACAAAACCCTTACAGTTAGCATAACATTTTTATCAAAACCTCATTCAATATTGATAGATTTTTTAGAAATGAAAATTTAAATTATGTACATTATATGGCTCTTCAGTCATCATGGATATGGAAAAGGTAATAAATTATGAAAAATCACACCATATTAAAATTATTATTCTATAAATTTTGTAGTAAGTCCAAATAAATTAAATTTGAGACAAAGGACTTATTACCTTGATTCACCACTTAGTTGAATATAGGATAAGATCCTATACATTAACTTAAATATATTAATCATCAATATTATAAAAAATATAATGTAAATGATATATTCAAAACATTATTTATAATTATTATCAATATTAATATTATATATTTATTAAATAATTTCAGTGTCATGTGTGGGTAATATTGATTGTATTAAAAAAGATTCTTGGAGCTATATCTATATTCATTATTCTTCTAAACATTATCATTACATGTTTAATATAGTTACTATTATGGATGAATGATAAATATTTATGATGTTTTAATTTATTATCATGATTTCTTATTTTTTTATAATTGAAGATGAAATCGTCAAAGAACACTTTTCATTAATTTTCAACCAATGAGCGGTGTTTTATTAATTAATTAATTACAAATTGGTATATATTTTATAGAATAAAAATTTATTATTATTTACATATTCAAATGAAATTATAATGGTAATTATGTATTCATATTAATCCATGATGTAATTTCATATCATTGTTCATGTAGGTGGTCAAACAAACCCAACATGATTATACCATTATTAACGATGTTTATGTGGTGATGTAGTTGCAATATCATTACACAAGTAGAACAATGTTATTATTTAGTTCCTATTGGGGTGATATATTAGAATTAAAAATGATTTATAATATGAATTAATGTATATAAAAATATTATTTAATTTGGATTAAATATTGTTTGCTTAGTACTAATGTTTTAAAGGATTGAATTAATGATAATTCACTATTGATCATATCATTAATAGCTACTCCAATTTGTCATACCTAATCATTAATAAGGATATTTAAATTCAAATTCTTACTATATAAATTCTATTTCAAGAGAAGAACTCCATAATTGAATTATCTTATAGATTCTTAATTATTATGGTGTGGAATATTGAAAAGAATTTTTTTTTCTAATGTGGAGTCAATATATCGCTTCCATATCTGAATGTCTCTTTATAATAATAGCATATCATTTTTAGGAATTTTTTACATTTTCATTAATTTGTGAGATTTTGAATCATTATTTTAGTTTACCTATAATTTATATGTCCATGAAAGGAAAGGATTGTTTAATAAACTTTTAATTTCTAGGAATTTATATTGTTCTATGTATGACTGTATCAAATAAAATGGATACCTCTACATTTTTCTATATTTAAAAACAATGTCACTTGTGAAGAACAGAACCTGACACTTATTATTGTTTTATCTATTTTGACCATTGAATACATACATTCATATATATATATATATATATATATATATATTAACACCTTGATATATAATAAAATATATTTTTTCAGATAAATTTAATTTCAGTTATAGTTGTGATAAATGAAATAATTAGTCTAAGAGAAATGTAATATAGTTTTCTATTAAAATGTATCTATTAAATTGGATGGTATTGAATTTACTAACTAACTGAGTAAAAATTTTAAAGTCTACATATTTATAAAATAAAATCATTTGTTATCAATAGAATATAAGTGAAAATAAATATCATTTTAAAATAAGGAATATTTTTTTGGAAATGTTATTTATTTGAACAATGTGTTTTCATAATAATAAATTAAATTAGTATTTATTTATGAATTATTTTAATGACTAACTAACTAAAAATTGATGTATTTTATTTAAAATATGATAAAGTACAAAAATATACAAGAATATCAGAAGGGTTAGAAGTGGTGAAGCCTAAGGGGATCCCCTTGGACAACTATTGCATAAGAAATTGGAAGAGAGACAAAACTAGAGAACACCAAAATACTTTTATCTTGGATACTATTAGATGTGAGAAGATCCACCAACATATTACCCTCAAACCAAGTGTATGAACCCCTTGTATTTTTATGGGGTAATGAATTACACATCTTGATGTGGTAAATAATATTCAATGGATGGTCCAGATTACCTTTCAATTAATTTAACATAATGGTAGAGTTTGATTCCTCTTTAGATAAAATTATTGAACAATATATACATATTTTCCTCAATTGATGCATCTCCAAGGCCTCAACCACAACTAATTTTCCCTCCAAAATTGAAGAGAAATCTAAGATTATTCGTCACTAAAAATGGTGAACAATACTGCCATCGTGCATGATACCTTGTAAAAAAGATCCATCCATATTAATATTTTGTACCTAATAATGTTACTTCTATCTCACCTATATGTCGATAGCCCTTCAAATGATAGACCCCCCCTCCTATTTACCTAGAAGTCATGATGAGTGATTACATCACCATCGGAAAATACATGCCTTTACACTGGTCAAAAATCTAAGGTTTGTAAATTTAAAACTAATGTAATGGATATCCGGTCAAAGGCCCTAATGGATAACATCATTTAGGGAATCCCATATAGTCCAACAAGAAACATTAGTGAAAACTAACCACCCCTTGCCTGTACACGGTCCCTGCCTTGTACAGCCCAACAAGCCTGAAGAAAATCCTCTATAGGGTGCATCCTGCTAATTGAATCAGGAAGACCTGCAACCTAAAAACACAGATGAATAACCCATTATTTATTTAAAAAAAAATTATGAGATTCTATTTTTGTATTTGAATATTAATTTCATTTTGATTCCAGAAGTATACAAATTCATTAAAGATTGCCATCAGTTAGAATAGAATAATTATATATTCTCCAAATTAGTAAGTTGTATTTTGGAGAGATGACTTTTCAAAATATTTAATTTTTATTTCTATCCAGATTACTAGGTAAATGAACCACAATACGAAAAGAAAAATTGGTCATTTTTTGGGATATAGAAGAAGTGGTGAATCACTATTTAGGATCCATTAAAAAATTAATCATGCACATCACCCCTATTTAATCAACATTGAACACTATATATATGAACCGAGGATGGTCATAACCTTATTTAAAGATGATATCTAGAATTGGATATCCATTAAAGAACAATTTAGATTATCCGAGTTATGATTCCAAAAAAAATTATCTACACCAGATAATCCATTGAGAATTCTCCAAAATTGGGTGAGAAAGTCTTTTCTGAGTTCTCCAGATATTAGATCTATCCTAATTGACAACCCAATCAATAGGAAACTCCCCGTACATACTATTAATAAATTAAGTCTACAAAGTGTCCCTTGAAAGGACCTCATACACCATTTTAGCTAGAAAGTACAACATAATTTCTTTAGTACCATTGAGATTGGTATCCCCCTCTTGGAATGTTATTTATAGATGATGTTTAATTTCCCAATTATGATGGCATTTTTAGTGTGAACCCATATAAACAACTAATAATCCTTTCGATATCCTTGATCACTACTTTGGTAGGTCTTCACACATATAAAATAATCATAGTAATGGGAGAAATAACATTATTAACCAGAGTGATTCTTACCCCAAATGAAAGAAAGTGGCATTTGCATCTCAAGATGAGGCCCTAGTTTCTTTTAAAAAATTTATTATAGTGGTGAATTCTAACCCTCTTATTATATTAGTGATTACGCATGTAATAAAAGGTAAAATATTGTTTCTAAAATCAAATTATGTATTGAAAATGCTTATAACCCATCAAAAAACACTTATTATAGATAATACTTGTACTTTTATTGGAATTAACACATTGATAGGCCTTATTGAAAAATCATGGAGATTCATCTTGAAATTTTGTGTTGAATTTTTAATCACATTGAGAAAAAATAACTTTTCAACCACAAATAATATATTTGATATACCATAAAATACATACCTCCCTTAAAAAAAAATCAACCCATCATCAAGAACCTTATTGAGACTCCTACTTAGGATATTCGTGGATAGAATGTAAATCCTTTGGGATATAGGGCCTCCTTGTATAAAATTTCTCATGGATTTAAATAAACCAATATTTTCCCCATTATAGAAATTTATATCCAAGGAGAGGAAAATAAACTGAAGAAAATGTCACAAACCTAATAGTATTACCACAGTTTTTGTGAAAAATGTTAATAAAAGAAAATTAAATTAGATTATAGGTTGTTTACACATCAATATTTATCATCACATTGGTTTCAATCAATCTCTTATCATGGTCATCAATATATTCCTAAGCAGGCCTAGTAGATCTTGTATGCCTCTCCATTTGATAAAATTGTGTTGTTACTTTGATATATAGAGAGGAAGATGAAATGAATATTTGTTGTTGATAGTGGGGGCCATAATTTTATATGAAAAATGGAACATACTAGTTGGATGTAATTGTATAAAACTTTTAGGCTATTAACTTTATGAATAAGATCCAAAATGGTAGCTCAATTGACTCTTGGAGATGGATGACCCCTAGAATAATTCTAGACAGAAGACACCACACCCCCTTTGATAATGAGCAATACATTGTAATATAAAAAAGGTATAAAACAATTTATACTTGAATAAATCTTAGAATTAAGTTACCTAATGGCATCAAGAATATATTATTCTTCCTAGTGAACACCTAACCTTTAGGTGTCCAGGCCAGAAATAGAACTAGGAATATAATCGAATATATAGAGTAAAATACCCCCCCCCCCTCTATAGATAAGGACCTCTATGAAACTGAGATTGACCATAAATTTCTTCAGTGAGATGGACCACTACCATAAGACCCATAATGATTGCTTGAATATTTAAACAACCATCTGGGAGAGAAGTTTTGAGCCTTATCTTCAACCTTTTCTACATAATAAATGTATGAAATTAGGTAGTATTTTACTCCCCTTCCATAATCTAGTAATCTTTAGATATCTATGTACATGATTTTTAAAGATCAATTAAAGCTTCTTATATCCTATATTTCTTCATCTAAAAACTATTTTAAGAGTTATCATCCCATTGAGTTTGAAATTAATGATCTTGTTGGTTAATCTCTTCCCTGAGGGAGTGAAATGTAAAATCATAGTTGGGGTGTTGAGGATTCCAGGAAATAATTTCAATCTTGAGCATTCTCAATTTTTTCTAAAGATTTATCCATTAAAAACCGTGAATAAGATAACTCCATGAAGTTCAAACCATTTCTATGAAACCTTCCAACTGCATCCAACAACTGGTGTTAAAGAAACTCTTTTTCACATCCATATAAAAATGAATATGAAGAATGATAGGTGAGTAGTCTGATACATTTCTTTCAAAAATGAGTCAAATAGGATCCTGAGAAGTCGTACTTAGCATTACTATTTTTTTGACATCTGTCAAGCCTACTCCAGATTCTACTACTGCCCCTGTGATTGTTGCACCAGGTAATGGTATCTCTTTAGTAACACATGTTCAGTGGATGATTGGTTGCAATGCATGATTGAATATCTTGAATTCCATTGTGGGGATAAATTAACCACCTTATTCTCAGATTATTCAATAATGGTATTTAAATCTCCTATAATAATCCAAACCTTTAAGCCAGTAATGAAGAAAATGGTGAGTCCCAAATATCTTTTTTATATTCATGGTCACATTTTTCATAAAAAATAAACAAATTAAAGGATAATTAATTGTTAATAACCCTAATGGAAATATTTTGATGAGAACTTTGTATAATATTCACATGGATTTTATCATTACAAAATGGCCAAATGTGGTTTCTCACCTAGTAAGGATAGATTGGGTAAAATAGGGATAACACTTGAGGATACAACTTCAAAATTTATCTCATATTTAACTTTTTGGAATTTGATGAGTTCATTTTTTCCATTGACAACCATCACTAGAATATATGGTCACATAGTTTCCAATTTTATTGAGTATGACCTTTATATTAATTATATAAATAAACAAATACAAAATTTCACATTATTCACATTAATGTCAATTTTTTACACAATGATAAAAAGAGGATAAGTTTAGTTATAAATTTATATTTGGAAATATAAATTAATTTTTAATCATAGAAATTTATATCTGTTTTTTGTAACTGAACAACTTCCATAAATTCTTACACAATTCTGATATAATATAAATCAAATTAATCAGAAAATAAAATATATGATTTTAAAAATATAAAATGTCATACAATTTTAGTGAATTATTATGTTTCATGAATTCATTAGAAGTTTATGACATATTTGGGATGATTTAAATTTTTATATTAATGTTACATCTTTTTCTTAGTGTCCTTAAAGTCAAAATAAATTAATAATCACAAAACTGACATTAATGGTATTCTATAATATTTAATAAATTAATAAATGATTCAAAATTCAAAAAAAGTATTAATTCATATGAAGGTAAAATGTTTTAACATATAAACCATTTCCCACTTATGATTCAATTTTCCGTTTATGTTAACATTATTATCCCTTTAATATTGAAATTTATGTTTCCATGTTTAAGGTCAAAAATGTTAATGTAGGGGTTAATCAAGAAGATATGGTATAAAATTACAACAAGGCGTATCTAAATTTCATTAGATGTGATTATTTAGACACTATATTTTTTTATTAATTAGTTAGAATTTGGAATAAGTTTTTTTTTTTAGAATGATTTTAGAATATTTTATACTATTAATAAGACTAAAGAGTGACCCTCCCCAAACTTGTAAAAGCGAACACATCATTTTTCTTATTTGAACCACATTGAGATATATAGCTTGAGAATATTCCATAAAATTATCTTATAAAAATTATTATAAAAATTATAGAGGTGATGGTATCCCAAAAATACCAACCCTATTATATTGTATTAGTGAACTAATGGAGTTATTTTAGAGAATAGTTAATTGACTAAACGTACCAAATTGAATTTTTTACTTCCTAATTTACCTTATATAAATCTATAATTTTTTACATAAATTAATAAATTAGTTTGATTAAATATACTGAAATGTTTTTCTGTTTCCATATGAACCATTAGCCACCATATTTCCCATCAAATGGGAAGTGAAAGTATCACTCTTATATATATATATAACTTACCGTCTCCAAGTAGCAATACAGTTCAATTTTCATCACCACATTTTAAGGATGGTTTTATGATGGTATTATTATTTATATAATATATTTATGACATAATTATATTTCAATAATTATAATATCATATCTGCCTTCATAATTTCAAATCTGTTAGAAAACTGTGATGTCGCATGTGCATATGTGTGGATAACAACCTTTATGAAGGGATATGATTCATTTTTAATTTAGGATTTTCTGGGATGGTATTAAGGTTGTATTTAATGAATATATATTATTTATATGATATAATAATGATTTTATAAAGGTGAATTTTTATTTACATTTTTTCGTTCCATCCATCAAAAAGTGAAATTAATATTCATAAGTATGTATGGAATATAATCTATATGAATTGTCTAATTTATTTTTCTCAATATAAAATTTATTGAAGAAAAAAGAAAAAATATATATATAAAGAATATATATGATATTTATATAATGATTAAAAAAATTATATTATGGAAACATGGTCAAATTACAAGGGATAAAACTAGAAAACATAAATTTTTATGAAAAAGTGAAACAGTTAACACTCAGAAATGAATATTTAAATAAGGAATTATTGATAAATGGTTATTGAAATTTTATAGAGGGAAAATAAATGGTATTATAAGTATATAAATTATTATGGTATATAATTATAATAAATTTAAATTTATAATAGGGGATGACATAACACTATAAATGTTAGTGGAACTTGAGGTAAGGTTTATTATCTCGAAATATCTTCCTTGGGAAATGTGTTGTTTATTAACCAATATTATTTTATGGGTGTAAGTAATTTAAATTGAAATTTTATATAATTATTTTATATATATTAATGAAATTTAATCTTTCATTTTATATTATTAGTTCATGATGATTATGATTCGAAATTTACGGAAGTGGTATGGGTTTTATATTATTATCTCATTGTTTTCTGAGATTTTTTTTGAACAATTTTCATTTATGGAAGAACTTATTTTTCTTTCATAAATCCATTGAAAATTATTTTAATATTTATATTTCAATATATTGCATTCTTTCCTTTCAATTTCTAATCTTATAGAACTTAATAGACAAATTGTTTTATGAAAATCTATATTATTTCTCTCTTAAGTAAAAAACTCATTTTTCTTCCATACCCATGTATTATAAAAATTATTTCAACAATTTTTTTACTAATATATAATTATTTTTTAATTTGATCGTACTTTATAATTTATGTTTTACTAAATGGTAAAAGAGAAATCATATTTTGGTCTTCTAAATGAGGTATTTTTTACTTTTCTCCAAATGTAAAAGAAATCTTCTATTTAACCTACATTGTATGAACTAGATTTCTAGTCATTAAGACAATTAAATGCATTTAATATTCACTTAAAATATTCCATGTTTATTTTAAAATAAAATTTATTCTTTAATATTTGGAAAATTTTTCATTGTTAATGATGTTATTTCTAAGTAAAATGAATATTTTCTTCAAAAAACATTCCATGTGATCCTTCAAATGAATTTTTTATATTTGATAACAACCTTCGATGTTTTAAAAGATTTAATAGGGACATGATCTAATGATATAATACTTATTTATTCTCTAGATAGTTATTTATTATTAATTTAAAACATTTATTAATCCCATTCCTTTTTCACGAGTTATACAATAATGAATTAATGAAATTATTATAACACCTGTTTCTTTTCAATAGGTTATGCCATGATGAAATATTTATGAAACCCATTTTAAATTCATAGGTTATGATATGAAGAATTTTTATGATATTATAGAATACATATATATGATATTAGTTTTTCTATGGGTGAGAGAAAAACTATGTATATAACAACCCTGCACTTTATTTTATATTTAAACATGCTTTATTACATAAATTTTCAATTAATACAACTCATAAGATCAAGAGGTATAGTGTATTTGGGGATTAAGAACCTTAAATAACACCCTAAAACATTAAATAAAACATATTTGTTGAAAACTACTTTTACAGTACCACAACATTCCCCCATACTTAACACTACATGGGATAACCTGAGGACTTACATAAGAAAAGGGTGAGCTATAAAGCCCATTAATGGATAAAACATGGAATAACATGAGGAATAAAATACATGTTAGTCAATAGGTATATCAATGGAGTTAAATATAAACATTAACATAAAGTCACGATATAGCATGATATTCATTACATTGAAATGTGGCAATAACATACAACATGATATTAGTATGAGCCAAGGCTCACTACACATGGACTAGATTGAGTAAACCCTAATTACACATGAATTATAATAATTAAACCCTAATTTCACATGAATTATCATGATTAAACCCTAATTTCATAGGTAATATTATGATACTAAACATTACCCAATGCATTGAAGCTCTATCAGGGTGCACCCTTCATAATCATTTTATTTTCATGTATAAGAGTGGCACATATATCATACAACATGGTATCATTAAATGTAATTTTTTATTCCATGAATAAGGAATGTGGAATACATACATTTATGTCCCGAATTAGTACATACCTAAGCATAAAGATGAATACCCTTGATAGATAAATGGGTTTGGTATTCACTACATGATGACTCTGGCATGGAAAATAGTAGTTCAATTTCAGCAGCATAACGACGTCAAATAGAAATTCGTAAAATGAGTTGATTACAGAGAAAGTGGTCTATAATTATTTTTATATTAAATTTACATTAAGGGGATCATGAAACATAATATCCCATCACATGAAATATAATTTAGATGCATAAAATAAAATAAATGGTTGAATGGAAATGAGAATAGAGATATCCCTTACGGAATTCGAGCATTGTAATGGGTGTACACAGGAGAAATTAATGAGAAATAAAGGGGTATATAATCATTCAAACATAATAAGGGATGTATTATGGAGGTTAAAAAAACCCATAATTTTTAATTGTAAATAAAACCGTGTAACAATATAAGGAAACTTGGATAAAAATGAGAAAGGAACAAACCTTTACTTGGATGTGTGATCACAAAGGCTTTAGAGAAGCTTCTTGGGAGATTAGGGGAGCCTTGGGAGGACTCTAGGGAGTATAGAAAAGAGGGTGGTATAACTTAAAATATCATTAGTAAAGATAAATGGGTTCTTTGAAGTGTTTATATAAGAAATTAAGGGAATTTATTTATTTTTTTCTTTTTGGACACCTCAAAATAAAATAATGAAAACAACAAACCATCCCATGGTTTTTACCATGGTTTTTACCATGGTTCTTCCAAATGGTATAGGAAAAAATTATTTTATAAGGCCAAGGGTAGAACATATTAAAATATTTCCCTTGCTTATGTGGAGATGAGTCACACTTTCAAGGAAATGGTTTTAAAACCTAAAAATATTTTATATGTCTTGGAGGATGCACTAAAGATTTATAAAATAAATAAAATAAACCTAAAAGTACATTATTTCAAATAAAAACATATATTTTTTCTCATATACCTTTTATAGATTTTATTACATCACTATTGGGTCATTATAATGTCATAAAACACATTATATATTTATACAGTATTTAATTTTTTCCTAAAAATTCGACTATCTCTGAAAATTATGACACATTCGCTGTTGGATAATTTCAACATCCTGATTCCAAAAATAATATTCATTTTATCTAAATAATTATTTAAATATTTTTATTTTCACTCTTAAAATAGAAATTGATATTTATTTAAAATTGACGAGTTTTGACAAAAAAGTTTTAAAACCTTAATAAAAATTACATTTGACTTCATAAAAATTATACAATAATTTTTATTTAATAAAAGTAATTTAATAATAATATTTTATTAAAATGTTATTTAAGTCAAAAATCCATTAATTCGTCAAAATATATTTCTTAATTTAATTAAAATATTAACCAAAAATATTATTCGTTCATTAAAACTCATTTATAATGTAATAATAATAAAATAAATGTACATTAATTATTATACAAAAAAATAATGCACATAATCATAATGTTATGGTCTGTTACATATCCCCTTATTACACCATCACATGCCCAAATATTAAGGTGTATTATGGTGGGACATTCATGGGGTCGTTCGGTGAACATCATTTGTGTCATGATCTCGATGAGCTCAAACTTCTCTTGTAAACAATTTTTCTCTTACTTAAGTTGCTAGATCTCAGCTTGGGATTGGTCTAGGGAAATCATAGAAATGATATCTCTCTAAGAATCTCTGATAATTGGGCTTCATAGGGTATAACCCTACTAGTTGATTCCATTAATTCCTTTGTCTATGTCAAAAGGATTTGTTAAAACTCGATATTTATACTAGTCATGGGATCACTATTCAATGGCTACATTATCAATGGTAATGATACTAAACATTCTTTTAAATCCAATTGGATATAATAAAAAAAATGGATTGAATGTGTTTTCTATATCCATAATAAATTAAAATAATGAAAATTTTATTCATAAATTTTTGGGTCGTTACAAACTTCCCCCTTAAGAAATTCACCCTCAAAATTTCCTTTTAACACATTAGAACAGATGAAGGTAACTCTGCTTCATCACTTCCACTGGTTCCCAGGTTTCTTCTTCAATCTTTTGGTTTCTCCACAACACCTTGACAAGGGTAATCGTCTTATTCCGTAGAACATTTTTTCTATGATATAATATCTTCATCATCTTCTCATCATAGGTGAGGTCATTCTCTAAAGGCACCACCTCTAGATTGAGTATATGTGATGGGTCAGCTATGTAATTCTTCCTGATTGATACATGGAATACATCATGTACCTGACATATATTTAGTGAGATTTCTAGTCAATAGGACACAACTCTAATGTGATCAAGGATATCAAAAGGGAAGATGTACCATGGACTAAACATTCTCTTCTTCCCAAATCTCATAAATCTCTTCTATGTAGATATGTGGAGGAATACCTTGTCTCTAACATCAAACTCTAGGTCTCATCAATAATTGGCAGCATATCACTTTTGTCAACTCTTGGAATCTTTGATGTGTTGTTGGATGGTCTTAAACTTCTCCACCATTTCTTCAACCATTTCTGGACCTAGATGTTTTTGTTCCCCAACTTCATCTTAACATGTCGGTGTTCTTCACCTCTTCCCATAAAGTACTTCATGAGGATCCATTTGGATGTTTGAGTGGAAATTATTATTTTAAGTGAACTACACCAAAGGAAGATGTTGGTCCCATCTGCCTCTGAAGTCTATTTAGAAATCTCTCAATATGTCCTCAAGTGTTTAGATAGTCCACACAGATTGGCCATCTATTTGAGGGTGATAGGTCATGTTGATCTTCAACTAATTATTCATAGCATATTTGAGACTCTTCTAGAATTTATAGGTGAACCTTGGATCTCGATCGGATATAATAGATAGTGGTACTCCATGCAGCCCTACCACTTCTCTAATGTATATCTATGCTATTTGATCTAATGAGAAATCCTATCAAATTGCAATGAAGTGTGAAGTCGTTCTCATATGATCCACAAAAACCCAAATATCATTGTTTCCTTTATAAGTCTACAGATATCTGGTGAAAAATACCATGGTGATGTTTTCCCATTTACATTTTGGTATGGGTAATGGTTGCATCATCCACTTAGACTTATGCCTCTCAGCCTTCACTTTCTGACATAACATGCACTTTGATGTATATTCAGTGATCTCATTCTTCATGTTATCCCACCAATAGTGCTCTTAGAGATCATGATACGTCTTTTTGTTTCATGGGTGAATTGAGAAATTCTAACTACGTCCATCATCCTAAAGTTCTTTTTTTACTCATAATTTGATGGAATACATAGTCTCAATCCAAATCATACAATTATTTGTTTATTAACAATAAACTGTAAGGATTTACCTTTTCTGATAGTTTCCACTTTATTCTGAATTACCACATTATTTTTTAAGCATCCTTTAACCTTTCCAAAAGAGATGTTTGAGTAATCATTTGTCAAAGTATTGATGGTTTTCCTTATGTATGATTCACGTGACCTTCTTAATCAAATCTAATAAGATTATATCATTTTCAATTCTCATAAATGATTGAATTTTTGGGTCCTTCCTACTTAGTGGATATGCCACCTTGTTTTATTTACTAGGGTGGTAATGGATTGAGTAGTTATAATCCATTATGAGAACTAACCATATTCTTTGGCATATATTCATATCTTTCTATGTGAATATATATTTGAGAAATTTGTGATTCGTATATATATCACAATTCTCCTTAAAGAGACAATGTTGTAAGATTTTCAATTCAAAGATCACATCTACCAACTTCATTTCATGCTTGGGATAGTTTTTCTCATGAATATTCATCTGCTTGGAGGCATAGGCAATGAATGTTTCATTCAACATCAACACACATCCCACTCTCTTCTTCGAAGAATCACTAAAGATTACGGAATCCTCCCCGCTTGTGGGTTGTGTGAGCATAAGGGCAGTGAAAATGATCTTCTTCAACTCCATGAATATTTCTCCACATTCATCATTCCAATAAAACTTGACTACCTTTTATGTTTTCTTGGTAAGAGGGTTTAAAAATCATGATAAATTTCTCAAAAATCGGCGATAATATCTAGCTAACCCTAAAAAGATATAGATATCCATCATAGATGTATGCCTCAGACATCCCTAGGTATCTTTTGTTTTGGAAGGATCCAAATATATCTCATCGTTTGCGATGTTATGCCCCATGAATGATACTTTTTTAAAACAGAACTCACACTTGTTTTACTTTCATAGAGCTTATCCTTTCACAATGTCTCTAGTCTAGTGCTCAGATGCTCCTCATGATCCTCCTTGGTTTTGGAGTATATTATAATATTGTCAATAAAGACTACCAAAAAATTGTCAAGGTAATATATGAAGACTCTATTCATCAATTCCGTGTATATTGATGGAGTATTAGTGAGTCTAAAATGCAATACTATGAATTCATAGTGCCCATACGTTGTACAAAATATAGTCTTGGGATGTCCTCCTTCTTCACCCATACATGGTAATATGCCGACTGCAGATCCTCCTTGGAGAAGTATTGTGCTCCACATTGATGATCGAATGAGTTATCAATTCAGGGAAAAGGATAATTTTTCTTTATCCTTGTTTTGTTTATCTCACGATAATCAATGCAAAGGTGCAATGACCCATCCTTATTCTTGATGAAGAGGAATGGTGCACCCTATAGTGAAGCACTTGGGAGTATAAAACCTTTATCTAGATTCTTTTATAGTTGTTTCTTTAGATTCTTAAGCTCCAAAAAATCCATTATATATAGATTCTTGGATTTTGGAAACACCCTAGGTATAAGATCAATGTAGAATTCAACATCTCTTCTAGGAGGAAGGTGGGGCAATTCCTCGGGAAACACTTCGTCGAATTCCCTCCCAATAGGCAGGTCTTCGAGGATGGTTCTTCCCTTAGACTCAATCATCTAAGAAAGATATGAGTTCTTAGAGGGAATTAACATCAATTCTTGAGATGATGGTGCTAAATAATATTTATCCTTCTCCATGCACTTGTATAGAATTGGGGGTTGATTCACTATATGGAGAGTGATTTCCCTCTCATGAAAATTTATGTTGGATCTATATAGGGAAAGACAATATATACCAAGAATTGCATCCAACTCCACCAGAGGGAGTATGATGAGGTTATCTGGGAATTTCAATCCAAAAAATATGACATGGGAGGAGTTATATACATAGGATTCAATAATTACCCCATTTTCAATTTGCATCAACATCTCTACTGCCATGCTTTGTGGTGGTGTTTGGATTATTCTACTAAACTTTTACGATATCAAAGAATGCGTTGACCCAGAATCAAAAAGTATATTCTCTATTCTTGAATGAATAACCAACATACCTATCCCCACTTTGTTGTTGAGATTCACTTCATGAGTAGTAATGGAAAATGCTCACCCATTCTTTCTTGGAGGTTGTTGGTTTCCTCCAATCACCCTTGGCCTAGGGCACTAGTTCACAAAGTTCCTTGGTTCCTTGTAGTTGTAGCAATGAACAATGTACTGAGGGTTGACCAGAGCATTTAATTCCTATTTCAAATTTAGAGGTTTCTCATGTTAGAAATTATTAGCTGGGTGCCCTTTTATTTCACAAATATTGCATTTCCTTGATCCCCATAGGCAATTTCTGGGGTTCTTCCTTCCTTGATTTTGACAATGGAGGTACTATAATTTCTTAGATCTGTTGGATTTATCCATAAAACTACCAGAATTAAATTCCACTTTCCACTTTGTATCCCCATGATACCCTGGAGATTCTTTGATCTCCATCTCAACTTTGAGGACACATCAAACAATTTCCTCATAGCAATCAAAGTCACAGATTTCAAATTCTTTTCATAGACTAGGCTTTATCCCACCATAGAAGCGGTCAAATTTATATTCAGGGATAACGAAAAAACTAGAAGTGCACCTTGAAGTTCTTGTAATTTTTACTCATACAATATGATTGATTCATCGCCTCTTTTCTTGAGGGAAAATAAATCCATTTCCTTCTTATGTCAGAGGGTGCGGGGAGAATATTTATCAAAAAATATTTTCTATAAATTCTTTCATTCCATCCCCTTGATCTATTCCCCAGGATTGGTATTTTTTATCAACATCTACCACTGATAAGCTTCACCCTTCATATGATAATTATCCATAATAACCTTCTATTATTCAAAACATTGAAATATGGAGAAGATCATCTCAATTGAGTTGATCTATTGTTCGACGATTGAGGGATCATATGGTCCATTGAAAGTAGGAGGCCTTTGTCTCATGAATCCCTCGATTATGAATTATTATTTTTTAGGGGGGGTGGAAATTCCTCTGGAAATAGGTTTCTATTAAAAACTTGAGTTAACTGATAGAGTATTGTGAAAAATTTTCTGATTCTCACTCCCATCAGATTGGACATCTCATTAGGGCAGTCATCACATTGATCTTCATATCATTTGTTAGCCTGATTCCTCCTATAACCAACCATTGTCTTGAATAAAAGGAAAATTATAGGTGAGTATCTTAAACTACTAAACATATAAAGGGGAATATAATTACATTAAAGGGATAATATATAAATTATATTTATCTACTTAATTTATGAATTTCTAGGCTTCGATCCAAGTTATCCATGGTATACTTCCTAGCGTATATTATTATTAAATTTTTTTGTTCCCTTAATAATGGTTCATACTATGATTATGAATTTTCTGAAGAATATCCTCTAGGAGTGTTGAACCAATAGTGCAGCAAGGCCCATTTTCATGCACCATTTTTCATTCGATTCTAGATCAAAGCGGTGTTTTCAGGTTTTACCCCTAGATAATTTTTGCAAGAGCCACCTCTTGTTATTCTTATCTAGATGAGGTTGTATTTTATTTATAAACACTTACTCTATAACAACAAAAATATAGGATTATTTTCTTAAACTTAGTATTATCCCTAATATTTTAACTATATTTTTCTAATCCTAATCCAAAAAAATAACTAAACCTTCCCTTTGATACCAACTATAACAACCCTTAACTTTATTTCATATTTAAACATGATTTATTATATAAACATGCACTTAATACAACTCAGAAGACCAAGAGGTCTAGTGTATTTTGAGTTTAAGAACATTACATAACAACTTAAAACATGAAATATTATAACTTTATTGAAAACATATTTTACATGACCACAACATTCCTTTGTACTTAACGCAACATGGGATAACCTGAGGACATACATAAGAATAGGGTCAGCTATAAAGCCTAGTAAGGTAATAAAAATGGAAGAAAATCCGGAAGAAAATACATGTTATTAAATAGGAATATCTGTAGAGATCAAAAGAAGCATAAACATAAAGTCATGATATAACATGATATTCATAACATGGAAATGTGGCAACAACATACAACATGATATCAGCATGAGCCAAGGCTTATTGCACATAGAATAGAATGAGTAAACCCTCATTGCACATGAATTGGATTGATTAAACCCTAATTTCACATGAATTAGCATGAGTAAACCTTCATATCACATGGTGTATCATGATACAAAACATTACCCAATGAATTAGAGTGCTATCAGGGTGCACCCATCATAATCATTTCATTTTCATGCATCAGTGTTCCAGATAGATCGTACAACATTGATTCATTAAACATAATTATTTATTAAAAAAATAAGGAATGTGAAATACATTAATGTAATTTCTAAATAAGTAAGTACTTGACCATAAAGGTGAATATCCTTGATAGATAAATGGGTATGGTATTCATTACACGATGATTTTGGCATGGAAAATTGTGGTGCAATTTCAGCAGCATAAAAACGTCAAATAGAAATTCGTAAAAATGGTTGATGAGAGAAAAATGGTTCTATAATAATTTATAAATAAAATTAATTGTAATGGGATAATGGTACATAATATCTAAATATATTAAATGGAATTTATATTCATAAAATAAAAGAAATTCTTGAATGTCAATGAGAAGAGAGAAATCCCTTACGGAATTTTGGTATGGTAATAGGTGTACACGGGATGGATTAATGAGAAATAAATGGGTTTATCATCATTAAAACATAATAAGGGATGTATGGGGGAGGTGTGAAAACATACCTATCATTTTTAATTATAAATAAAGGGTTCTAACAATATAAGGAAATTGGATAAAATGAGAAAGGAAGGAACCCTTACTTTGATGTGTGATCCTAAAGGCTTGGGAGAGGATTATTGGGAGAAAGGGGCGCCTTGGTAGGACTATAGGGAGTAGGGGGTAGAGTTTGGTCAAACATAAAAGATCTTTAGTGATGTTAAATGGGTTCTTGGGTGGGTTTATATAGGAAGGGAATAAAGTTTTTTATTATTTTGGTTTTAGACACCTCATAATAAAATAATCCGAACCACTAATAATCTCATGGTTTTTACCTTGGATTCTACAATAGGGTAGTAGAAAGAATTATTCTATAAGTCCATGGGCTAATCATATTAAAATATTTTCCTTTCTTATGTGGAGTGGAGTCCTACTTTCAAGGAAATGATTTTAAAATCTTAAAATATGTTATATGTCTTGGAGGATTCACTAAGGCTTTATAAAATAAATCAAGTATAATTAAAATTAAATTATTTTAATGGAAAAAATCAAATATTTGTCTGAATATAACTTTCATAGTATTTTGTCACATCACTATTGGGTCATTATGATGTCATAAAACACATTATATATTTATACGGTATTTAATTGTTTCCCAAAAATTCAACTGTTTTGGAAAATTATGAAAAAATCACTGTTAGATAATTTCATCATCCAAATTCCAAAAATATTATTCATTTTATCTAAATAATTTCCTAAATATTTTAATTTTCACTTTTAAAATAAAAACTGACATTTATTGAAAATTGATTGGTTTTGACAAAAAAAATGTTATCAAACATTAATAAAAATTACATTTTGTAAGAACCCGGACCTTCATTTCAGGTACGTTTTCCTTTTTTGGTAGTTTTTGAGAAGAAGAGGAGTTTTTTTGGAGGTTGTGAAGGTATGCATGGTTGGCTCATGGTTTAAACAAACCGTGCAGCCAGCCTAGGAAACTTTGCACCCATGATAGTGGGCTCTGCACGGGAGGCGCACGGTTTTTCAAACCATGCAGGCAAACCATGGAAAGTTCCTGGAGGAGACAGTGGGCTCTGTACAGGTGGCGTATGATTTGTCAAACCATGTGGGCAAGCCGTGCGAAGTCCCTGGGAGAGACAGTGGAAACTGCACGGTTGGCGCACAGTTTTCCAAACCGTGCGGGGAAACTGTGCGGCCACTTAAAAATTAGGGTTTAAAGCCTTGGGCTGCGCAGGATAAATCATTTATTCTCCAAACTCTCTCCCACTCAAGACTCACTCGGTTTTTTGGGTTCTCGTAGGTTGAAGGTGGTTCCCCACTCGTTCTGGAGGCGAATTGAAGGGGTTTCTTGGCAGATCAAAGCTGGTTCTCCTTGGGTATGTCTCTCCTCTTGGCTCTTTTGAGTTTCCCTCTAGATCTACATCTCGTTATCCTCCAGTTTTCTAGATCTACCACCGTTGTGTGTAGATATAGGGTTGTGGTTTCCTCGGTTGTTGATTTCTAGACTTGTGGATGTTAGGGAAGGAGGTTTAAACCGTTTACAGTGGTGCGTTCACCAGTTTTGAGGAGGTGGAATAGCTTTCGGATAGTTTTTTCCAGTACCCTAAAGGTATGTGGTTTGTGCCTTTCGGTTTAAGGTCTTTTAATATTATGTGTAATTGCGACAATACCCTTAAATGGGGTACCCTGCATTTACCATCTTACCCTTGTGTTTTTTCTGCCATGCTTGTATGCTTGTGTAGAGGTTAATTGGATGAAAATGGAATTTCTTAACATGCCTTGGATGTTTTTACATGCGTGTTCTGTTTACAACTATTTGGTCTTGTATTTCTTTACTTTCCCATGCCTAATGATTGTAGGATGGAGTTTTGTTTTTCCTGACATGTTGAGATGCTATAGACTATTTATCCAAGTAGTTCTGTAGGTTTACTTGGGCCTTATAGCATTGTTATGCGTTGATTTACACGGGGTCGTGAGAACCTAGTGTAGTATACTATAAGGGGATAGTCCGAGTGAGCTTCCTCAGAGAGTCTTTGGACGTTATAGACTACAAGAGGATACACCGGGAGAGCTTCCTCATAGATTCTTTGTTTACTTTGTTTTTACCTTGAACGACCTGGGATATAAGGGGAATTGACCGAGTGAGCTTCCTCAGAGAGTCCTAGACCTTGGGGCTATAAGAGGAATTGACATGTGAGCTTCCTCAGAGATTCCTTGACTACCCTAGAATATACGAGGAATGGACTACATGAGCTTCCTCAGAGAGTCTTGTTTTACCTTGACTATAAGGGGATTGACTGTGAGTGCTTCTCTAGAGAGTCTTACTATATTCATATACAAGACCAGGGGGGTTAGACCGAGTGTACTTCCCATAGGGTTGTCTGTACTTATTAGGTAGGACCAAAGGGGGTGGCTTTGAGTACTCTTCAAAGGGATTCCTGTTTAAGGTTTAACTTCTTGTTCACTGTTGCTTTATTTGAAACTGTGGTTTGTTTACTTTTTAGTACTTTCCTTTTTACCGCTTTCTAAACTTTACCTGGCATATTTTTCACTGACTGTTAAGAACATATCTTGTGTTGGTTGCCTACTAGGATTCATCTCACACCATGTTTGGGACATTCTTTTGGGCCCAAACAGATTATATTTTTGTGGGTATAGATAAGGGCAAGCACCCTTCTACTTTAGGTTCTTGATTGCACTGGATCTGGGGAGCATGGAACCAAGTCGAGGCTTGCAATGTTGAGGAGTTGCTCATATGTTTTTCTTTTGTACTTGGTTTAGTAGTGTATTCATCATTGTGACTTGTTTGGATATTCTTCTAGACTTATATGTATCATGAATCATTTCATTTATATGTATGGGTGCTTCAGTTGATTACTGGTTAGTCTTCCGTTGTTTATTGTTGTTGGATACTTACTGCTCCAGCTGTTGTATATGTTGTTAATTCTAATGTTTACTTTGCCAATGAGGGCATAGTTTCTCCACTATCACACCTAAGGCCCTCGCTGCTAGTCGGCAGCCTCTGGAATTTGGGGAAATGCCCTTGAGGCCATGTGACCAACCGGGTACGGGGTGCCTCTGGGTAGCTTCCAGAACCGGGATGTTACAAAATGGTATCATAGGATTTCTTTTCTCTTGATTTACTATTTGGAGCCTTTGGCTAGGGATAGGACAGATTCAGTACTTCTTAATAAGTTGTTCTTAGGATTAGCTAACCCGTGTACAAGGAAAATCCAGTCTACCTCATTTATTGCAGTTTTCTAGTTTTGAGATTTTACGGTTGATATGATTTCACCTAGAGTGATTCACATGCCTTGTGTTGTTATTGTTGTTTCTATTGTGGTTATATTTCTGTCGCAACCTGAGGAGATGAGGGTATGCCATCTCATGCATCATATAGGTACTTGTTAGAAATCACATGCCATGCACTCTTGCCATGCCATCTAGGGTGCATTAGCGATTGCATGTTGTTGTGACAGACGTTGTGTAGATTATGCATGATGTTGTGATAGATGCTTGATAAAATCTATGTTGTTTAATAGGAAATTTGATTATTTTGTACCATGCTTGAATGAATGCCAAAATTTTATTCTTGAGGTTTTATGGCCCCTTAGGAATCAAAACTTGGTGATTCGTTTCCTTTTTTTTCTTATATATGATAGTGTAAGATGCCAAGTTTTGATTCGTGGGGATTATGGGCCCTCACGGATTAGAATTTGGAACTTTCAATGTCCGTTTTGGTGTTTTTTGGGTTCCGGAGTAGTTTCTGGGGCTTACTGCCCAGAAAAACCAAGAATGCACGCTGAGTAGTTTTGACTACACATTAGGTGTTATTATGTTCGGGAAGAAACAATCCTTCTTGAATACATGCCTTGTACTCCTTTGTTTCAGTCCCAATTAATCTTGATATGAGGTGTACGTATGACCTTTCATATTCATGCCACCCAGATGTCCTCTTGTTGTATGCCAGCCACAAGGCGGTGATCAGACACCGGATACGGCTGATCATGGACCTCCAACAGATCCTCCTATTGTGTCAGTCTTGGCACCAGCAGTTAAACGTGACCCAGGTTTTGATGCACAGTTTAGGGATGGTTTTTTGAGGTTGATGTAGACCTTCCATGGAGCGCAACCTCCTTCACCGTCAATGGATGATTTGACGCGAGTTTTCCAGTAGCAGCATCCTCCCACCTTCTTAGGGGAAGGAGGACCTCAGGCTGCAGATTTGTGGCTCGAAGCCACGCTGATGATATTCTAGCATCTCAAGGTACCACCAGAGAGGAGGGTGAAACTTGCGACCTATATGCTCTGAGACACCGCCAAGAGGTGGTGGGATGTCATCTCTCAGATGGGACACCATCAGAAAAATTCTTAGGAGGAGTTTCAGTGTATTTTCTACGATTACTTCTACCCAGAGACCCTGATGGCCGACAGAGCTCGGGAGTTCATAATCTTAGAGCGGGATACTCTTTCGGTGATGGAGTATTCCTATCGTTTCATGGATCTGCAGCATTTCACAACTATCCCAGTAGGTGATGAGTTGTTCCCGGCTAGGAAGTTTGAAGATGGTCTCAGGCATGAGATCTGTTCCCAGGTGAACATCTTTATGTTGACTTCGATATCATCTATCATCAACCAGGCGCTAATCACCAAGTGCAATCTGAGGGATTCTAGAGAAGTGAGCCAAGGCAGTTCGACATCTAGTGTTAGTGTTCCTTCTTCTAATAGCAGAAACCACCGTAGGGAGCTTTCTCGAGGAGACCAGAGTATGCGAGATGCGTCTTCTGGTAGCCAGGTGGTGTGCTACTAGTGCGGAAGAAGTGGGAATACTAGGCCGCAGTGCCAGAGAGACCCGATGGAGTGCCAATCTTGAGGAAAGATGGGCCATATTCAGCGTTTTTGTCAGATCTTCTTGCCTACAGCTGGTGGCAGGGGTTCTTCTATGACCCCACATTCTAGGGATGCATCTCCAGTTTCTCACCAGTCTGGGAACTGGAGTTCTTCTGGCCATTCGGGCCGATGTGTAGGTCGCGGCCGTGGTGTTCATTCACCATGTTACCAGTGACAGTAGAGTGGACCAGCTTAAAGTGGTCAGCTAGGGTCGCAGGGCCGCAGTATAGGCCAGACATTCGCTGTGGGGTAGACCCATCAGGAGCAGGATCTCGGGCCTTCCATAGTTCGAGGTACAATCTTAGTAGCCTCAGTTTTATCTTCACCTCTTTTCGATACCGGTTCTATGCACAGCTTTATATCTATTTCTATCGTGGAGAGCATAGGGCTATGTATCCTTTCTTCTGCTGATGTCTTGACACTATAAACTCCGTTGGGGACTAGAACAGCTAGTGTACGTCAGTGTAAGGATTTCCCTCTTGAGGTTGGTGGGTGTCACTTCCCTTGGGATCTTTATGTTCTGGAGATGACCGGCTATGATGTCATTCTTGGAATGGACTAGATTGTTCCCTTCCAGGCAGTCATCGACTTCTACCGCTAAAGGGTGAGTTTTATATCACCATAGGGTGGATCTTTTCTTCATAGGGTGAGTGGGATGTCCAGGTGAGAAGAGCGAGGCCAGAGCATCATGGGTTAAAATAATTTACAACCCTGATTGCTAGTCTTTACCTGGATGACCATGGGACATCACAGTTAGAATTTCCTCCAGTGGTGGATGGTTTCAGGGATGTCTTTCCAAAGGACTTTTCAGGTTTTTCTCCAGAGCATGAGGTAGAATTTTCTATTGAGATCGTGCCAGGAGAAGCACTGGTGTCCATTCCTCCTTATAGAATGGCTATACCAGAGTTATAGAAGCTCAAGAAGTAGTTATAAGAGTTGCAGGAAAATGGTTTCATCCGACCCAGTACTTCTCATTGGGGTTCGCATGTCCTGTTTGTGAAGAAGGAAGACGACACCCTTCAGCTTTGCATGGATTATCGGAAGCTGAACCAATTGATGGTCAAGAACTGATATCCCTTGTTGAGGATCGATTACCTCTCTAATCAGCATTGAGGAGCCTGGGTGTTCTAGAAGATTGATTTGGGGTCCGGTTATAATCAGTGGCGCGTTAGACCATCATATATACCACATATAGCCTTCAAGAGCATGTATAGTCTATACGAGTATACGGTCATGCCATCCGGTCTCATGAATGCGCCAGTAGTTTTTATGGCATGGATGAACCGAGTGTTCCATACATACTTGGATTCTTTCATGGTGCTCTTCGTGGACGATATCTTGGTGTACTCTCACACTCAACATGACCATGATACCCATCTGGAGATCATTCTGAGTACACTGAGAGAGCATCAGTTATATGCTAGGATCTCAAAATGCCACTTTCGGATGGATCAGATTCACTTCTTGAGTCACATTATCTCATAGATAGGAGTGTCAGTAGACCCAGATAAAATGAGAGTTTTAGTTTCCTAGGAGCATCTAAAGAATGTCTTTGAGGTGTGGAGTTTTCTAGGGTGGCTGAATACTACAGGTGTTTTATACAAGTATTTTCACGCCTTGCAGCACCGCTGACAGGTCTGACCAAGAAATGTGCGATGTTCTTATGGTCAGATTCTTGTGAGTCAGCCTTTCAGGAGCTGAAAGGGAGGTTGACATCAGCACCGATAGTAGTCTTTCTCGATCTGGGCAAGATCTATACAGTTTATTGTGATGCTTCAGGTGTCGGATTTAGAGCTATGATTATGGAGGGAGATGGAGTCATTGCGTACGGGTCTCGGTAGTTGAGGCCACATGAGAGGAACTACCCAACACACGATCAAGAGTTGGAAACTATTTTTCATGGTTTACGTTGTTGAGACATTACCTTATGGGAGAGAACTTTGTGGTTTTCACCGACCACAAGAGTCTTAAGTACATCTTCACTCAGTGTGATCTGAATCTGAGAAAGTGTAGGTGGGTCGAGTATCTTCAGTCCTTCAACTCTGAGCTTGCCTATACGCTGGGAAAGGGCAACGTGGTGGCTGATGCATTGAGCAAGAGAACTTAGATTCAGGCAGTTCTGGAGGCCAGCAGTGACTGGAAGCTTATGTCTTTGTTCTCTAACATGCATTTGGAGGTGCACGACAAACAGGGGAAAATTTTTTGATCTTCTGTAGCTGTTACCTCTACCCTTCTTGATCGGGTACGGATGAGGCAGCTATAAGACTCAGAACGCCTAGCCCTGCGGGAGAGTGTGTCAGGAGTGGACCCTCTTCCTGGATGGACAATGAGTGAGGATGAGATCTTGCATTTCCAAGGATGCGTATGGGTACCAGTAGACATACACGAGGAGCTAATGCGGGATTTTCATTCTTCAGTTTGGGAAGTTCATCTGGGCGTCACCAAGATGTATCGTGATCTACACCGCTAGTACTGGTGGCCAGGTATGAAGAGAGATGTTGTTGGGTTCGTTATGAGATGTTCTACTTTTCAGCAGGTGAAAGCGGAGCATCAGTGACCAGCAGGGCTTTTACAGTAGTTACCCATTCCCAAGTGGAAGTGGAACGATGTCGCGATGGACTTCATAATCAGGTTACCGAGGTCACCTCGAGGGAGTGATGTTGTTTGGGTTTTCGTTGACAGGCTTACGAAGGTTGCTCACTTCTTATCGATCAAGGAGACCATCATTGTTGATGAGCTGGGGCGGTTTTACATCCGAGAGATTGTATGTCTACATGGAGTTCCATGCTCCATTGTTTCAGATAGGGATGTGTGCTTGACTTCTCGGTTCTGGATAGGGCTTCAGAAGGATTTGGGTGCATGGGTACTTTTGAGTACAGCATACCATCCCCAGACAGATGGGCAGTCCGAGCATACAATCCTGGTGCTTGAGGATATTCTCCAAGATTGCATTCTAGACTTTGGCGGTTCTTGGAAGAAGTGTATTCCTCTTGTGGTGTTTGCCTATAACAACAGTTTTCAGGTGACTATTCAGATGGTACCTTATGAGTCCTTGTACGGTAGGCCATTACGATCACCTTTGTGCTGGCTAGAGGAAGGAGAGGCAGCTTTGCTGGGGCCTCGTCTGGTTCAGGAGACCTCAGATTAGATAGAGTTGATTCAGAAGAGGATGGATATGGCACGATCTCGACAGAAGTCTTATGTTGATCAGCGGAGACGACCTCTAGAATTCAAGGTCGGGGATCATGTTTTCATATGTGTCGCACCGAGGTTGGGACACAAGAGGATTCAGAGATAGGGTAAGCTTTTACCATGGTACGTCGGTCCGTTTGAGGTGTTGGAGAGAGTTGGGCCGATTGCCTATTGATTGCAGTTACCTTAGAGGCATCATTCTATGCACGACGTCTTCTATGTTTCACAACTTTGATGTTACTTTTCGGACTTGTCTCATGTCTTCCAACCTAAAGAGGTTGAGCTTGAAGGGGATTTGTTGTTTGATGAGCATCCTATCCATATTGTTGATCGCAGTACAAAGGTTCTCCATGGCCATTCTGTCCCTCTGGTATGGGTGTTATGGTAGCACGAATGAGTATAGGATGAGACGTGGGAGAGTGAGGCCGATGTATGAGCATAATGGCTAGAGTTGTTCGGGGTATCATCTTCCACGCCGCGCTAGGGAAATTCGGGGACAAATTTCTTTAAGGGGGGATGTTTTTAAGAACCTATACCTTCATTTCAGGTATGTTTTCCTTCTCTGGTCATTTTTGAGAAGAAGAGGAGTTTTTCTGGAGGTTGTGCAGGGGCGCATTGTTGGGGCACGGTTTAAACAAACCGTGCGGCCAGCCCAGGAAACCATGCACCCTTGACAGTGGGCTCCACATGGGAGGCGCACGGTTTGTCAAACCGTGTGGGAAAACCGTGCAATGTTCTTGGAGGAGACAGTGGGATCCACACGGGTGGTGCACAGTTTGTCAAACCGTGAGGTCAGGCGGTGCGATGTCCCTGGGAGAGAAAGTGGAAAACTCACGGTTGGCACACGGTTTTCCAAACCGTGCGGGGAAACCATGCGACCACTTAAAAATTAGGGTCTAAAGCCTCGGGCTGCTCAGGATTCCTCATTTATTCTACAAACTCTCTCCCACTCGAGCCTCACTCATGTTTTTGGGTTCTCATAGGTTGAACGTGCTCCCCCACTCGTTTTGGAGGTGAATCGAAGGGGTTTCTTGGCAGATCGAAGCCGGTTCTCCTCGAGTAAGTCTCTTATCTTGGCTCTTTTGAGTTTCCTTCTAGATCTATATCTCGATATCCCCCGGTTTCGTAGATCTACACCCGTTGTGTGTAGATCTAGGGTTGTGGTTTCCTCGGGTGTTGATTTCTAGACTTGTGGATGTTAGGGAAGGAGGTTTAGACCATTTTTGGTGGTGTGTTCGCCAGTTTTGAGGAGGTGGAATAGATTTTGGATCTTTTTTGCTGAAACCCTAAAGCTAGGTGGTTTTTGCCTTTCGATTTAAGGGCATTGAATATTATGTGCAATTGCAACAATACCCTTGAACGAGGTACCGTGCGTTTACCGTCTTACCCTTATGTTTTTCCTTCCAAGCTTGTATGCCAGTGTAGAGGTTAATTTGATGAAAATAGAATTGCTTACCATGCCTTGGATGTTTTTACATGCATGTTCTATTTATGACCATTTGGTTCTGTATAGATTTTCTTTCCCATGCCTAATGATTGTAGGATGGAGTGTTGTTTTTTTTTTTGACATGTTGAGATGTTATAGACTGTTTAGCCAAGTAGTTCTGTAGGTTTACTTGGGCCTTATAGCATTTTTTATGTGGTGATTTACACGAGGCTGTGAGAACCTGGTATAGTAGAATATAAGGGGATAAACTGAG
Source organism: Viscum album (assembly GCA_963277665.1). Taxonomy (NCBI): domain Eukaryota; kingdom Viridiplantae; phylum Streptophyta; class Magnoliopsida; order Santalales; family Viscaceae; genus Viscum; species Viscum album. Next base: position 1,802,593,327 of record OY728125.1, read on the forward strand.
TGAGCTTCCTTAGAGAGTCTTTGGATGGTATAGACTATAAGAGGATAGACAGAGAGATCTTCCTCATAGAGTCTTTGTTTACTTTTTTTTACCTTGAATGACCTAGGCTATAAGGGGAATTGGCCGAGTGAGCTTCCTCAGAGAGTCCTAGACCTTGGGGCTATAAGATGAATTGACATGTGAGCTTACTCAGAGAGTCCTCGACTACCCTAGACTATACGGGGAATGGACTGTATGATCTTCCTCAAAGAGTCTTGTTTTACCTTGACTATAAGGGGATTGACTGTGAGTGCTTCCCCCAGAGAGTCTTACTATATTCATATACATAACCAGGGGGTTAGACCGAGTGTGTTGCCCAGAGGGTTGTCTGTACTTCTTAGGTAGGCCCAGAGGGGGTGGCTGTGAGTACTCCCCAGAGCGATGCCTGTTTAAGGTTTAGCTGCTTGATCACTATTTCTAGATTTGAAACTGTGGATTGTTTACTGTTTATTACTTTCCTATTTACCACTTTCTATACTTTACTTGCCATAAATTTCACTGACTGTTAGGCACAGATCATGTGGTGGTTACCTACTGGGATTAATCTCACACCCTATTTGGGCCAGGATTTTGGGCCTAAATATATTATATTGATGTAGGTGTAGATAAGGGAAAGTGCCCTTCTACTAGAGGTTCTTTATTGCAATGGAGCTAGGGAGCATGGGACCAAGCCGAGGATTGTCATGCTGTGGATTTGGTCATCTGTTCTTCTTTTGTACTTGGTTTAGTACTATATTCTGCATTGTGACTTGTTTGGATGTTCTTCTAGACGTATATGTATCATGAATCATTTCATTTATATGTATGGGTGCTCCAGTTGTTTACTGCTTAGTCTTCTGCTGTTTATTATTGTTTGATATTTACTTCTTCTGCTGTTGTATGTGTTGTTACTTCCACTGTGTACTCTGGCAATGAGGGCATAGTTTCTCTAATATCACACCTAAGGCCCTTGCTGCTAGTCGGCAGCCTCTAGCATTTGGGGAAATGCTCTTGAGGCCATGTGAGCAACCGGGTACGGGGTGCCTCTGGGTGGCTTCCGGGACCGGGATGTTACACATTTGACTTTATAAAAATTATATGATCATTTATATTTAATAAAAGTAATTTAATAAAAATATTTTATTAAAATTTTATTTAATTCAAAAATCCATTAATTATTCAAAATATATTTCTTAATTGAATTTTAATATTAACCAAAAATAATATGTGTTATTTAAAAATCATTCACAATGTAACAATAATAAAATGAAAGTATATTCATTATTATATAAAAAAATAATTCATGTAATTATAATGTTATGGTATTGTTAAATATCCTTTTATTACACTAGTATACACTCTAATAGTAAGTGTGTGATGGTGGGTCTTTCATGGGGATATTCGTTGAACATTGTTTGGGTCGTGATCTCGATGAGTTTGAACTTATTCCGTAAATGGTTTCGCTCATGCATAAGTTGTTAGATCTCGGCTTGGGATGGGTCTAGGGAAAATCCTAGAAATTATTTCTCCTTGGGAAGATCTGATAAATGGGATTCATAGGGTATGATCCTATTAGTTGATGTCGTCACTTCATTTGTCTGTGTCTGAAAGATTTCTTAAAAACCTATATTTATACTAGTCATGTGATCACTATTCAATGGCTACGTTATCAATGGTAATGATACATATTGGTAATTTAAATCCAATTGTATATAATAAAACAAAATGAGTTCATGTGTTTTCAATATCTATAATACATTAAAAGAAATGGAATTTTATTCATAAATGTTTGGGTCATTATAATGTAGCCCTCCAATGTATTGGGTAAAAATGGATAACTCATAAGATAAACAGAACATGAATGGGGAGTAAATCAACTTATATAAGAGACTCTAACCACTATGTAATTCTTGGAATTTAACATTGTCCAAAGAATTGGGAGTGAACCCAATATAATATGATAGTATTGGGAGTGAACCATGGATATAAAATGGAGATTCAACCCATTTCACTATGATAGTCAAGGAAGTGATCCTTATATACTAAAGAAATTAATTTATATGATTATGTGTATACCAAAAAATTATGTATTATGTTAATGTTATTCTATAATGGATCATGTTAATTGTGTATTTTATGATTCAAATCTTATAAACATACAGAAAGTATTCCATGGATCATGATTACGATCTATGATTTTCACGGTTGGGTTTTAAACTATTATTCTCATGTTATCATACCAATACCTTTTTTATGATTAAGTGAACTTTGATATATCACTTTTTTACCCTTACTAAGAAAATGATCTCTCTATTTCATATATTTTCATTCTCTAAGTTATGAAGAATGTTTTTATGTATAGTATTTCTAAGAAGGGTGCTAGTTATGAATAATTATGTGGAGAATGGTGTAGATTTATATTGACAATTTTTTTATGTACCCATGTTTCCAATGGCACTTGACCTATATGATTATGGGATGGATCATTATGTTATATAATGAATATTCATTAAATAAGATGTAAAATCTATGTATGAAATGTATGGTAATTATAGTTAGTATCATAACATGTTTTAGTTATCAATGAAATAAATAATGGGAAACCTTTAGTAATAACCCAATATATATGTCTTTGTAAAAGATAACGTCATTAAGATTTGGTGATGGTCATGGAATGCTACGTTAAACCCTATGGTGTCATGATTGAGAAGATGGTTTTATCATTCAGACATCTAATAAATGTTTTTTCATAATTATTTTGTTTTCTATTATGAATATTATTTATAACACTATAATATTTTGTTTTCATTATGGATTGAACCCAAGGGAACGCTTTTAATGTTTTTTGTGATAAAAAATGCAATGATTATCTTCCTGAGAAACCAAAATTTACAAAATCTAGAATGAAAAATAATATTTCTATTCTTACAAAACTTTCTCTGGAAATGAATCATACTGAACTTCTAAATAATCAATGGAGGGGATAATTTTATTTTGAATCCATCATGAGGCAACAACCTACATCTAACAGTGGTTCCCCTAATCCACAGGTTACTTCATAATGGATATGCACAACTAAAAATTTACTTTCCATTTTCCCATGATTGAAATATGAAAATGTTATTTTTTTAACATTTGGATAGAAAATAAGGAAAATGGTATAATATTTTCTATAAAACAATACATCAAGACGAAATTGACTGCATCATGTTAGATGAATTCAAGAGTTCATTTTTCAACAAGTACATCCCTAATGTTTGTTTTATGAAAATTTTTAAGTAGTTCCTTGACCTAATAAATAAGTATGATGAATCTATTAGTACCTATATTGAAAATTTTACAAGACTTTAAAGGTATGCATTCTGTATTATCGTCCAACTTTAATGTAATTTTTAATAATTCCTAAGTGTCGTAAAACCCTATGTCTAGGTGGAGTTAGTCAAAATAGATATTGGTTTATATGAATAAATCGATTGATGATCTATAAAGGTGCAAATGGATATTTTAGTTACCCATCAATATATTTTATTTGATAATAAAAGAAAAATAATATTCCATAGATATTTTAAAACTGTGGAGAGATAAGGATTATATTCCCTTTATGATCAATGTGTGGAAGGAAACATGGAGGAAATTTTCTTAAGGGGAATGGTTATTGTTTTAAGTGTGGAACGTAAGATAATTAGGAAATAAAATTACTATATGATTTTAATTTACTAGTCAATGAAACGAAAAATGAAAAGGCACAAAATAATGCACCACCCAGTGTTCAGTATTTCAAATGCATGGAGTATCGGTACTATGCTAACAAGGTTAATGATAATGATTGTAATCAGAATCATCGTATGCCTAGAGATGAAGTAAAATCATATATGATTGCTATTGTTGATCTTGAGTATGATAATTAAGTGGTGAAAGGAACACATATTATCCAATATAGAATTTATAATGTCTTATTTTATTTGAGATCCACCCACTATTTTATGTCTGGATAATTTTGTAAGGGTATCACAGTACCATACCAATGATTAGATATAAAATTATCAATGACAACCCCTAATAGTATGATGATTGCATCAATGTTATTTTATTCTTATCAGATTAAATTTTAAGGAAAAGTGTTTTCTGCAAATAACATTAATCTCCCTCTATTTGAATTTTATGATATTTTGGTAATGTGATGGATTTATTTACATAATGTACTCTTCAATTGTAGAGGAAGTAAAGTCGCATTTGATATTCCTAAAAAACTTGTGATCGAATATTGGTGAGATGATAAATATATACTTTCAATGGAAATTTCATCAATTATATAGTCCTTGATTCCTTTTTAATAGGTCTATTTATCTAAGATTATTAGGGAGAGACCAATCATCGAGGATACGACTTTTTTGTTGGATTTTTAGTGTATTTCTAGAATATTTTACTAGTATTTCATTGAAATATGATGTTTAATCCTCAATAGAACTCATATCCAATGCATCAAATATTTTAGAGTCTCTATATAGAATTTCCTTGACTGAGCTATAGGAATTGAAGAAGATACTCTAAGATAATGTTGAAAAGGTATAAATTCACCTAATTGTGTCACACTAGGGTGAACCTATTATTTGTTTAGAAGAAAGGTAGATAAATGAAACTCTACATTGATTCTATATGACTTAACAAGATAACAATCTAGAATAAGTATCATCTATATCATATTTATTAATTGTTTGATCAATTGTATAGAAATATATTCTTTTACAAGACTAACCATAATTATAGATATCATCAATTCTGTGTCAATAAGGATGATATACCCAAGAAAACATTTTTTTCAATAAATAAACTCTATGAATTTATAGGGTTGAAACATGGTCGTACTACCGGCCCTGCTCTCTTCATGGATTTAATGAAAACATTTTTTTTAGAATAACATGATCAGTTTTTAGTAGTATTTATAGATGATATTTTTATATATTAAATATTAAATTAAGATCATGTAGATAATATAAGTATTACAATGAATAACCTATTGAAGGATAATTTGTATGATAAATTTTTAAAAATTAAATTTATGCTACAATGATTTTCATTTTTTGGGTCATATAATCACAAGCATGGGTGTATCCATAGATCTATCAAAGAAATATGTTACTAAATGTGTGAATATACTGAACACTATGAATGTGATCCAGAATTTTCTTAGATTGAATGGATATTATCCACCCTAATTTGGAAATTTATCATGACTCTCTAATCCAATCACTGTTTTAACGGAGAAGAGATCCAATTTCATTTGAACTTATTAATGTTGAGAAAATATCAAGGAACATAAGAGAATGTTAGTCAAAGAACAAATAATTAAATTAACCTATATTGGATAAGGTTTTGAAAAATATTTTGATTCATTGTATAAGGGAAGGGAATGTATTCTTATGTAGAATTATATGGTTACAGATTTTGTCTTATGAAAATTGAAGGTTCATGGTCAAAATGAACGAATGCATTATTTGGAGTTAGATGCAATAATTTTTTCACTAAATATATGAAGGAATTATCTTTAGGGAGAAAGATGATATATATATATATATATATATCATTAATGATTAATGCATAAATTCACTAAAAAGAGATCAATATGTTCTAGAAATGATATTCAGAGTTCATTAATGATTATGACTACACAATACATTACCACCATGGGAAAGATAAGAATGTGGAAGATAATTAGAGTTGAAAGGATCATTTTAGAAATTCTATGATGAGTTTCAAAAAAAATTATGGTTTTAGAAAGAATGGATCTTGAAATATTAATGGATTAATAATCTATCATGGATTACCACATTCTATTGTATCCAGTCGATATCTGAGGTTTACCTTAATGTTCTAGTGAAGTCATAAACATAATCAGTATATAGGTTTTAGTTTCAATATCGCATATCATATTCATATATATGGTCAGTATGAGATGATCAATCATATCATAGAGGATATACTAAGATATTTTTTTATGTGTTTCAAAGATGGTTGGGATCATCACCTTTCACTAGTCATGATTTCATTCAAATTTATCTTTCACTCGAGCATTCAGATGACTCCTTATATGTCCATATATTGAAATATGTGTAGAACTCCAATGTTCTAGGTTGATGTTATAGAAATAATTCTATTATGACCTGAGAAATATTAGGAGATGGAATTGAATATTTGTGATATTCTTGCAGCACATCAACGATGCTTAGAGTTGATAGAAAAGTTTTGTTCCTAATCATCGGTATAATCTAGAGTTTCAAGTTTTTTAGAAGGTGTTTCAAAAAAATTATCAATTGAATAATGTTTTGAGATTAAAAAATAAGGGAATGATTAACCCTAGGTATATTTACCCATTTGAAATTCCAGATTGAGTAGGGAGGGTATAGTATCTCTTGGAACTTCCACCGAACCTTTTTCATTATTATAATGTATTCTATGTATCTCTCATGTGAATGTACATTCTCAATACATCACAAGTGATAAACTTAGTGTTCATACCACTGGAACATGAACATTCACATGATGGTCATCTTGTAGAAATATGTGATTATTGAAGTAATGTTATAAGGAATAAGACTACTCACCTTGTTATAGTTCTAGGGATGAATCATAAAATCAAATAAGATTATTGGGAACCTAGGGATGTAATAATATAGAGATATAAAATGTTTTTTTATTGGTGTGGTAGAATATAAAGGAGAAAATTAATTTTATGGGTGGTATAACATAACACCCCAAAGTTTGAAGATATATATATATTATAAATTTAATTTCTTAGATAGATATTAATTCACACAACCGTGAGTCTAGATGAACTGTATTATAGTTTACCATTATAAACAAGTTATTAAATTGGTGGGTATGAATTTCACTATACAAATTATGACATAACTTATGGTTTAAAAATTTATAAAATAAATTCATTGGTTATAAATTAATTAAAAATGAAAATAATGATCCTTTGAAAAGAAAGGATACCATTTTCAAAAAATGTTTTTAAGAACGGAATTTATTATTATCTTAATATATAAAATTAATCACAATTATTTATTTATTTTAATGAAATGTATATATTATATATTAAATCAAATTTTTAAAATTTATCTAATTTCTTTTCCTATAGTGAGATAGGAATAAATTTAGTTTTATGATTTAAAATATATTTTATGAGAAAATGGTTTTGGTCGCATTTTTATAACTTATTTTAAAATGAATTTATAACACTTATATAAATTGAATAATAATAAAATGTATTCCATATTATGAATCAGGATTATCAAATTTTATAAATAGTTCTCTTCAATTTTTTTAAAATATTATTTTTTACAATAGTAATGTTTTCACCGCTTAAGGGTGAAATGTGTAAAATAGGTTAAAATAATTTGGATAAGGCTTTAAAATTTATATAAAAATTTCATTTACCCAATTATATGTGTGTATATGAGCCATTTCCATCCATTCCCTGAATATATTTTCAATTTTTACCATATTTCCATGATTATATCATTTAAATTAATTTCAGAAAATTAAAGGCACAATGACACTCTCTTTAAATCAGAATCATTGTATTTTTTAAATAGGGATAAATAGAGCATATGTTCGATTATAAAACTTCATTTTGAAATATAAATTAATTGATTTTTTCACAGTAACTTATTTATAATTTTTAGTAAATTAATAATTTTCTTAAATTATTATGTAATTTATTCAATTAAATAAATTAAAAAAATATTTTAAAAATATGTAATGTAAATTAATTTATGTGAATTATTATGTTCAAAAAAAATTATATATAAATTTTAAATATTAGGCATGTTGGGAAATATTATATTTTAATTCCATATTTTTCTTGGTTTTATTCAAGTCAAATTACATGAATACTTCCAGAATTTTAATTAATGGTATTTTTCAATGAATAATAATTTAATAAAAGATAGAAAATTAATATATATATATATATATATATATATATTTCCAAGTGAATGGAATTTTTTTAATAATATCAAAAATGTTCCATTTAAGAGTCACATTTCCACTTATGATAACATTCTTACCCCTTTTAAAATTTAAATAGTTGTAACCATGGTTAAGGTTGAAAATTATTAATGAAGGGGTTAATAAAAGACATATAAGGTCAAATATGTTACTAAAAAAGTATAAATATCATTGTATGAATTTATCTTAATCCTAAATGCTTTGTGTTTAAATTAATTTCCATTTGGAAGCATTTCGATCAAGAATTATTTTATTATATTTTAATATTTTAGGAAACTCCTTGAGTTAACCTACTCTCACTTATAAAACAGATTTATATTCATTACAACACCTTGAGCCTTATAACTAGAAAAAATAAAAAAAAAATGATCTTATGAAAATAATTATACACATTATATAGGTACTTATTACCTCACAAGTACAACCTTAGGAGGATTAAGAGGATATCTAAGGGGGTTCTTTTAAGGAAGAGGTAATCTCCAAAACTGATCACTTTTTTAATCATTTTTACAACCACTAAATCTATGGTATTTGTCATAATTTTTAGATTTTGTATCCTAAATATACTAAAAGGTTATTTTGAATATGAAACCATGACCATCTACTATATTTTCCATCATAAGGGGTGTGAATGTATCTCTTCTGTGTATGTATGTATTACAATCTTCATAAAAAAATATAATTCATTTTTCATCACCGTATTATATGTATGGGTATTATGATGAGTTTAATGTGTATATATGATATATATATAACATAATTACTCATATATAATGATATTATCTTATCTACCATCTTACCATAAAATATTTTGGAAAACGATAATATTGTTGGTGCATACGTATGGACTACCACATCCACAAAGTGATGTAATTCGTCATAATATTTCACTTTATATTGATGATAATTAGGATATAATTAATTAATACATATGATTTATATGATATTTTAACTATTTTTTGAAGTTTAATTATTATATAAAATAATTTAGTTCTATCTTTAAAAAGTGAAAACAACATTCATCTGTACATACAACCTACTATCTCTCTGAATAGTGTAATTATATTTTCTATATCTAACGTTTACTTCAGATATAAATGTATGTATAGTGATTATATATGACTATATTATCATGATTAAAATTTATGATATTATGGAACCATGATCAATGTACAATTATAAGAACTATCGAATCAAAATTCATATGATAAAGCGAAATAGTTAACACCTAGAAATGATGATTTTAATAATGAATTACTGATAAATGGGTGTTTAAATGTTAAAAAGGGAAAATATACGATATTATATGTATTAATATTATTCAGGTATATAATTATTATAAATCTAAATTTATTATACATTATGATAGATCAGTTTTAAAAAAATTGGCACCTGAGGTAAGGGTTTATCATCTTAAATTGTCATCTTTGGGACATATGTTATGTTATAAACCTATATTATTTTATAAGGTGTATGTACATATATTAGATTGGTTATTTGATGAATTAATTTATATTCTTTCTATTTTAATTTTTATTTGATGTTATTTTCTCATAGGTCTTTCAATTTAGATGTTACCAAAGTGGTCAGTGCTTTATATTATAATATCATTATTTATTGAAATTGTTTATATTGATATATTTTCAGTATATATATCTATGTAATCCATTGAATTTTCTTTTAAATTTATTTTTTACTAATATTACTTGTCTTCTATTCGTTTTCCTCTCTTTGAGACTGAATGATACTAAAATAATTCTTTTAATAAAATCAACTATATTTTTCTCCTCAGTCAAAAATACATTTTCTCACATATATATGTTTTATAAAAATTATTTCATGAATTTTTTTAATAATATACACTAATTGTTAATGTAATTTTTACCAATTTTTGTATATTTTTTTAAATATGGTTTCAAAGTAATATTCTCTCCATTGTCCAAATTAGGTAATTTTTTTTAATTTTCAAAAAAAAATAAATGGAATCATTGTTTTAATTTACATGGTATAAACTAAATTGTCCAATGTCATGAACTTTAAAGGATTTGAAGCATCTATTACATGCTTAATTTTTTATTTTAAAATAAAATATTTTATTTAATATTTTGGATTGTCTTTTATTTTAATGAATTGATTTAATATTAAAAATAGTATTTTCCTTTAGAATAATTCCATGTGATCTTTTAAGGAATGATTTCATCTATGAATACATCATTTTATGTTACATTTTATTTACTTAGGGTATTATAAAATGATACAATCCTTATTATCTAGTTAGATGGTTCATAATTATGTTCATAATATTTTTATAAAACCTATTCCAATTTCATGGTTTATTCTATGATTAATTGTGGAAATGTTTATGGAAAATTTTTATTTTCAATAGGTAATTACATGAAGAAATGTTTATGAAACCCATTTATTTTTCAGGTATCATGATATGATGATTGTTTTATGGTCTTTTGGATCACATCTTTATGATTTTCATTATGTAATAGGTGGGCTCAGAATTATATATCACTCCAATGCATTGGGTAATTATGGATATATCATGAGATAAAGAGAGGTTGAATTGAAATTAAACGTAGTTTAGCAAGGGACATTGTCCACTAAGACTATATTAGTAGTGAACATTAACTATAGAATAGAGAGTGATACCAATCCACTATGATATTATTAGTAGTGAAGCTTGAATATGCAATAAGGAGTGGACCTAATACATTATTATATTCATGTAAATGATCCCTTAATAATTGAGAAATTATATTCTATACTTATATGTATTCCAAAAATCTATGTCTTATGCTAGTGTTATGTTTTTATGGCTCGTGTTTTTTGGATCTATTATGATTCATGTCTTATAAAATCACATGGTTTATGCCATGACTCATAATTCTGCTCCATTATATAGTGTAGAGTTTTTAGAAATGTTATGATATATTCTCATATCATTATGCTCATTTTATAGTTATGTGATCTTTGATATCTCCCTTGTTTACCCTTATATAGCATTCGAGCACACCCCTTCCTATGTTTCATTTACTCATGTTATGAGGAAAATTTTTATGTATGATTTGTCTAAGAAGGTTTATATTTGTGAAGAATAATGTGGGAGATGATGTAGATATTATATGAAAATGTTTTTTATATATTTGTATTTCCAAAGGCATTATACCTATACAATTCTAGTGTGGATTATTATGTTATATAATGAAAAATCATCTATTAATATGTAATATCTATGTATAAAAGGTCTGGGTTTATATATATATATATATATATATATTATTTTTATTTTTAACTCATACGATGCAAGGGAATGTGGTGAAAATAAAACAGTAATCTATACTCATTCACAACTCTCTATTTTTCCTCATTCCCAATGCAAAACTATGAAAGAAACTTATATTACCATTATCTGCATAAAATTTATATGTATAAAAAAATAACATTTTTTGGATTAGCTCGAGAATTATCATTCATTATTTATAAGATCTCATCATCAATTCTCATTTTCTTTTTACAACTTTACGTTGAATTTTTCAATATTTTCGTTATCTAATTTTCATTATTTCTAAGTGAAAACTCCTTGAAATAAGTTTGAGGAGACTATAAATATTTCACATTAAGGGATAGATTCGTTTAATGTTGTTTTAACTTGTTCCAAGTGACACACGGTTGAACTCAATTTGGTAGCCTTGGAAAAAATGGTTCTTATCGTGAAAATCATTATGTTCTTAGAGTAGAGTGTTGGGTCAATAGAGTAGAGGATCTTTATACGATAAAACACTATAACTTTCCCATTTATATTTATTTTATCTATATTTTTTATAATTATTAATTAATAAAAACTATTGTATAGATTTTGAGAACACAAGTGGTGTTTTTGGGTTGTTCTGAAGTTGAATTTTTTGTTAATAAATTGTGAAAATGAAAAATTTAGTGTTTTTTAAATTTGATGACTATTGAACCAATATTGAAGATAAAATACACATATAAATGGTATTTTAAGAACTAAATCAATTTTTTCTATATGATTTAGAATTTATGAAGAGTATATAGAAGGTTAAAGAAAAACATTTTTTTCATTAAGAATAGTTGAAGAATTTGAGAAATGATATTTGGAATTTAAAAGGGGAATTAATTTTTAGTTTATGGTTTGAAACAATATATATTTGAGATATTTCACTTAAAGATTATTATCTAAATGTTATGAAAAGATTTCCAACAATATGAGGTCATGAACTATATAAATCACATATAAATGGAAGGAGGTGTCAACTAGAAGGTATAGGAAACTCATAAATCTCATATGGAGGCAAGAAGACTACATGATAAAGAAGGTGTGGAAAAAGGTGCATATGTAATTTGTAGGTGGTGACATAGTGTATGGTGGATTCATGATAGAAGAGTATGTTAGTACAATCTTGTTTTAGTGGGATTTGGGAGAGGACCTTGGTACATCCTTCTAGCCTATGAAGGCAGTACAATGTTCTATTATGTGATGATAATTCAAGCATCCCACAAATGTCAGATCAACCATTTTAATAACATTGTTTTATTTGTTTAAAATGATACATAAAGAATATAGGAAATCTGACCTATCTTATTTGGGAAATCCAATCAAGGCAATAATCATATTTAACCTCTAATATATGTTGAAGGGTTTTTATTTATTGGGTTCATTAAGGATAAATATCTGGTGAACAAGTATATCAATTGATTAACTTTAGGATAATTAAAAGATATTTAATGTTTCTCAAAATGATGGATAAATAATTATAAATATTTATTCATAGAAAAATATCACAATTATAGTGATATTTACATGCACTCAAATATATGAAGTATTAATAAGGTTTTTGACATTCTAGGATAAACTAAAGTATTGGAGGTTTACTTGAAAGGATTTGATAGATTGATACAACCTTGTGCATATACATCGGTAAAGTATAAGTCAAAGAGTAGTTTTATTTAGCAACGATTATTAATTTCCAAAATGGCGAAGTGTAAGCTATTTTTTCATTCATATTTGTTGAGAGGTGATGTACTATGGTAATTTAGTCATAAGAGTTTTATCTATGAATTCCCCCAACCCTCACTATATGAAAATTTTTTGTGAACGCAAATTTGTGATATGTACAAGAACTGAAATAGTACAGCTAAAATGATCTCTATTCATAGAGATAGTTTCATTTTTCCATGATATTCCATTGTCTTCATGATTGCATGTTGTTTGTTTTATTCCACAAGCCAATATACACATTATCACTATGTTATACATAGAATAAAAAAGAAACAATTCCATGTATACTAATATGTGATGGATAATAAGAAACATTTCCTTTCAATTTTCTTATCGCATGTGTGTGGATATTACATGAACTATAAATAATAAAGGAGTTACGCTTATTGATTGATAGTGCATGGAGAAGAAGTGTAAAGTTAAGTACTACTGGTTACCATATATACTATATAAAAAATCACAAAATAGTTAAATAAAAATGATAAATGTGTTCTATTAATACATTTCGACCATCATAAACAACATGAATTTTATAATATGCATGCATATGATTAAGTAAAATAGTTCCAAGAGATATAACGCTTTATGAAATGGTTTGAAACATTTTTGAAGAATAAGTGAGGGAATATGAAACTAAAAATATAAATATAATTACTAAAGATAGTGTAGTGAGAAATAGTGTAAGGCTTGTGCAACCATTTTGGCTAAAATTACATAGAAGAAAAAATTTGAAGACCATGAATTATATCATATATATGAAGTATGATGAAATCACATCCAATTAAAATTGCCTGATTTATGTGAATTGATATGTGATAAATTAAAATGAATTGTAATAATTGAAATATTTTATTCATACTCTAGTAATAATTATATTTAGAAGTTACATATCATTTGAATGATTAGTGGACAATAGGAAAGATCAAGATGTTGATTATTAGTTGATTAAGTTATTGATGTTGTACAAGAATATATTTGGTTATCTAGTTTTTATATAGAGGAATATTTTATCTTTAGGTAGTGTAAAATATATCATAATATTAAATAAGTTCTTACCATTAGTGGATCATATTTGAAGAGAATTAGATGTTTCTAGTGGGACACTGGACCAAGTTAAGACTTCAGTGGGACTGTGATATATATGAAGGTCATTGGGATACTCGTATCACAATGTGATACTTTATAATGATCCTCCTATGTGAATTAGGATTTATAGAAGACCTTGAGGGAATCTATTTTGAATGCTTGTATAGGTGAGAACTTCTTATCTCCAGTGGTAATCCTGAATTGAACACTTTGGGACTTAGTTTAGATAAGAATAAGGATTTCCTTTCTTGTAACCACTAGCATATAGTTAGGAAGCTATAACTGAGTGGATTAACTAGTTTCAACAAGGGGTATCCCTATTTTATGAATAATGTTAAAATAAAATGTGTTTTATTTCATTTATTTTCGTTATTTCATTTTATATAAATGTGATTTGGAGTGCCCATGATCCACTTATCCAAATAGGTGACAGAGGAGCAGTGAAAATGGGGTAAAATTAGAAGAAATGATAAAATTTAAAAAACGGTTACCTAATTCACCCCCCCCCCCACTTTAATGGTGACTTCACATTCCATTGGGTTATTCAATTGGAATCAGAACAAAGGTTGCACCTCTAATTGGATCTAATTTATTGGCTCGATATCTTATATCAAAATTATACACAATACATTTTTTTTATGAAGAAATATTGGAAGATTTTCAAATGGAAAGTACTACTTCTACTATTTATGTTTAAAATTATTTAGTTTCATACAAGAATAAAATATGTATAAATAAAACTGTAGAAAAGAAGAATAAAAAAAATTAAAAGATGAAAGAAGATCAATTACTAGATGAAGGCAACCTGAGTGCTAATTTTTCGGGGAAATCAATTGAATATAATTATGATGATTCTTGTTAATGTTATGATAAATATCTATAAAATTATAAAATAAGATAAAAAATAATGAAAATTTCCAATGAAGTGGTTATTTGTATATTTAGGGTTTTAAGGTTCTTCTTGAGGAAAAATCAAAAGTGGAAGAGGAATATAATTTAAAATAATAGGTACTAGTTAATAAGGTTTAGAACATCAACACTCTCTTAAAAATTTATAATTTGAGGGAATAAAAAATGATGTTATAAAAAGAATGAGTTATAATCGCTGAAGAAGAAAAATACGAATTTGATACACATTATAATAGAAATTATTCATTGATTGAAGAAAATTTTTATTGTATTTTGTATGTGAATGATGTAAAATAATAAATATTTATTATATAAGACATCAATGTACTTGAGAAGATAAATAATACATTTAGGAATCTAAGTGACGCTCTAATTGGCATTAAAGAAAATAGAATTATGGAGCCTGATAATTTGTTAGTGATTAAAATAATTTGTATAATGATGAGATATATAAGATTAATATTCAGTTGGATGAAAGCCTAAAATCAATTCAAGATAACATGATTTCTATCAGTATAAAATGAATTGAATTATGTGTTAGACTTGGATATATGGAATATAAAAAATTTCTATAACTCCCTAATATTTTGTTATTTTTGTTTATAAAATTTAAATTTATTCAATATTTTTTAATACATTGTGTACTTAGTTTGTCTTTTATTATAATAAATACAAGTTATATCCTACATAACACACAACACCAAGTTTAAAACAAACATGACCTAGTATTAAAATATTATTATTTAATATGATAGTTATCACATAGACGTTTTAAGGAAGGATATGAATTGGAAAATTTATATTATGAGAATATATGGTTTAAAAATGTATATATAACTAATTATTTAGTGACTAATTATATAAAAATAAAAATAAAAACTATTTAAAAATTAAGGAAATCTTTTTCTGAAGAACTAATTTTATGTGAAAAAATATTTTTCACATCATTAAATAAAAAAAATCAATTTTAGATAATTATTTTAATGAATTTTATATTTTACATAATAAATTATATATCTAACATTAATCTAATATGTTTTCTACACAATACATTATAATAAATATAATTATATAATTAAAAGTGTATTTTTCTTGAAAATCATAATGTGGCATTTTGGAAATTTATTTTAAAATTAATTTTTTAAGATTGTTGAACTGTTTATTGAAAACATAAATTTCATTGTTAAAATCATCATGTCAACATTATATTAGGGTGAATCCTTTTTAATTTTCTAAGAATATATGTTTTTTCAACCTATAGTGAAAAATAATTGTTTTTATTAATACTTTCTATTTATTTTAGGGTTTTTATAAATATAAAACATAAAAATATGGTTATAAATGAAAAATTAGTTCAATTATATATATATTAAACAAATTTATTTTATTTGAATAATTTTTATATTGAATTTTTATATATACTCTTTTTAACTTTTGATCATTTTCTCTCAGAAATATCACTTTCTCGCTCATCTATGGGATTAATTTTAAATTATTGCCTTCAAATATTCTAACTGGAAGTTTAAAAATGGATTTCAAAATTGTTATTAGAATAGTTAATATTATCTTATAATTTTAACACAATTTTCAGCCATATTGAATTGTAAAAATAAAAAAATATTGTGATTAAGTTAAAAATGGCTTTACCAGGGGGTAAACTAAAATTTGAAGGATTAAAAATGGGAAAAAACATGATCAAACATCATTTTATATAAATATTTCTATATTATATATTATATAATCGATGATTTCCCATTTTTTTGTCTTTTGGCATGTGAAAAAATGTTGGTACCCCTTTTTCTTTTCAAAACATACCAGTGAACCACCAAACTAACTTATAAAAGGCCACCCACTCTCCTCCCCTATTCACACATCTGGAACCCATTGATTAATCCAATACCAAAAAAATCACATCCTTAATTCCATCCTATCATTCTATAAGACTTATTTTTTCATGAATCCATACCAGTATAACATTTTTTTAAACCAAAACAGGTTTCCTGAAGAATAGGTAATATCCATAATCAATAATTTTATTTTATTTCTTCCTCTAACTCTTTACATTATTATTAAAACATTATTATAAAATAACCTTAGTGTATTAAATATACATAGATGTTATTATGTTATTTTTATAAGAAAAAAACTCTCCTATTTCATCAGTTGGGTTGTGAAATAATCATGCATGTGTGTAGTAAACTACCACCTCAAGAATCAATGTTATTCGTCTTCCATTAACACCTATAATGGATATATATAATGATTTATATATATATGATATTTATTATATTATTATTATTATGGGATAATTATATCACATGTTTCTTATTACCTTCCATTTTTTGAGAATATGATAACATCGATCATCTATACAAAAGACTATCACCTCATGAAGTGATGTGATTCATTCACGCTTTAGATTTAGGGCAATAAGGATATTTTTAAGGATATATATATATATATATATGACATACAAGTTATTATATAATTTTAGTATATTATTTATCTTACCTTATTTCTTTCTTTCATAAAAATGGATCCAACATTCATGTGTACATACAGTCGACCGTCTCCATGAATGGTGCATTTCATTTTCTATCTCTAATATTTATAGATCACTATAAATACATGTATACAGAATATATAATATATTTATATCATGGTTTAAATTCATGATATTATGGAACAATGATTAATTTTATAGGACCAAATATAACAAATCAAAACCTAATATAAAAATAAAGAAGTCATTTCTCGAAACATGAGTTTAACATAAAATTTTTAAAAAACGGCTAATAAACGGTCATAAGTAAACAATATATGGAAATATGTGTGTGTGTGTGTGTGTGTGTTGGTGTTATTATGTTTAATTAATATATTTATAATAAAATTATATCTTTTATAAAAGGGGTTCAAATATTTACTAAGTATTTCAATACTTATAGTAAGGGATTTTTAGTCTATCTTTTATTTTTGGTAGACTTATGAAAATTAAAAACTCATTAATTTTTTGTGGTGTATATAATTAACCATTTGAATTTTATATCATGATTATCCTTTATTTAATGATATTAATAGATTAATTTTATTTTATTATGTATTGGGTTATATGATTCAAAATATTACTAAATCGGTAATGGATTTATCAATCACTTTTAACTTTTATGAGTCGCATCCCATATTCACCACCTATTTATTTTATGTGGTGTATATACTACCCATAAATTTATTTATGATTATTCTCTTAAACAATATTTTGATTTATATATCTATTTTATAATATATCATTCATGTAATTTTAGGTTTAAATATTTTTGAAATAGTAAGGGATTTTTGTCTCAATTCTCCTTCTTTGAGACATATGTTATATTATGCATCTATATTATTATATGAGGTGTATATACATACCATTTGACAATTAATATCATGAGATTATTTATTAACATTATATTTTATGTTTCATTTAATGTTTCATTTAATTTCATTCCATCATGGGGCTTATAATTAGAAGTTGCAAAACTATTAAATATTTAATATTAAAATATCATCGTTTATTAGGATAATTTAGGATTATGTTTCTGATGATAAAATATTATGATCAATCTCTCAAGAAACTCATTAATTTTATTATACTATTTTTATTTCTTAATAATATATGTTTTAAATTCATTTACCTCTCTTTATTTACTCAAGGGTTTAAAATAATGTTTTAATGAATAATCATATTTATTTATCTCTTCAATCGAATCCCCTTTAACATCCAAAACCATGATTTCAAAAAAAAAATTAAAAACATGTTTTTAACCTTATTAAAATTATTTATTGAAACAAATACTCATTTTTTTACTTTTAATAAAAATATGAATTGATTCTTCATTTATATTACCAAACAATTTAATATTAACTTTTACCAAAAACATGAAATTAATATTTGTTTTAACATATATGGAATGAACCGAATTTCCAGCCACCATGAAATTTATTTTCATTTAATATTCCATTATAAGTACTCGTATTTATTTTAAAATAATGATTTTTACAAAATGATTTATTTTTTAAAATGATATTTTCAAAGTATAAAGGATATTTTCCTCAAGAATTGTTTTAAATGGTTTTTTAATGATTCTTTTATAAGTTTTCATGGATATTTTAAATGAAAATTATTTCTAAAAATATTTGATGAATTTTTAGATTTAAAATTTTATTTTAAAATAATGTTTTTTATCGAGAAATTTATGAATTGTATTTTCAAAATCATTTTACATCTAAGTTGACACATGTAGATGTTAGTTATGCCTTACCAGGGATATTTTCCAAGGATACCATTTTTATTCATTCTCTGAATGGTTTATCATTATGATGTCATGATTTTTATGAATATTCATTCTCTTTAATGGGTTATACCATCAGTAAATTATCATCAAATTTCTTCTTTTCATGGGTCATACTAGGAAAAAATTGTGAAATGATTTGAAATATGTCTCTTGTCTAATGTTTTTAATATGATGAAATAATTCTGAAACCCATTTCATTTCATGGCTTATGACATTATGAATGTTTTATGATATTATGGTGTATATATGTATTATTTTCAATATATGATGTGTGGGATATATATCCTCCCCCAATGCACTGGGTAAATATTGATATCTCTGAGATAAATATGACTATAATGGGGATTGAACCCTGTTTAGTAAGGAAATATGCCCACTATGATAGTCTTTGGAGTAACCCCTAACTACTATGATATTTTTGGGAGTTAACCCAATACACTATTATATCCATGTAAATGATCCTTGAACAAATAAGGTAGTGATTTTATACACTTATTATTATGCCACAAATCTAGGAATTATACTAATGATATGCTCTTATGTATTAGGTTCTTTGATTCCCTTATTATTCATGTCTTGTGAACTTTATATCACTATGACATGACTCAATATTATGATATTTTATATGCAACAAATTTTTTTCATATGTTATCCTCATGTTTACATACCCTTATATTCATGTTATTATTACTTATCTCCATTGTTTACCCTTACTGAGTATCTAAAATCACCCTTTCTTATGTTTAAATTCCCTAGATTATAATGAAATGAATTAGGTATGACATATCTAAGAATGAATCTAGTTATTAATAACATAGTGGTATATTATGTGACTAACTTATGGACCAATAGCTTATGTGTCTATGTTTTTAAATGCACAATACATTTTGACCCACATAAATTTTTTTCATAATGTAATGAATATTCATCTAGAGAGATATAATTTCTATGAATAAAAATCATTAGATCAAATAGTTGGTATCAAAGAATAGGTTTAGTTTTCCTTTGAAAACTAGTATGAGAAATATTTAGTTAGGTCCATAAGAGATATTTGGAAGGATATGTCTCGAGATGTCTATAAGGATAAGTCTATGGATTATTCAAAATATTGGAAAATGTTCTGGAAATATGGTATAGGATTGAGAAAGTTGTTTACAAACAATTACATAAATATGTTAATACTACAGGTGTTTATGGATATATCATAGAGGTACTTAGTGGTAAAAACTCTAAAAAGGCCTCATTGAGTTGGACTCAATTATCATTTGGTTCCTAAAAATGGGCCTTCTTGCACACATATTTTGACACTCCTAGGAGATGTGATTTCGAAATTTAGACACTCTTTTAAAACCATCATGATAAATTTAAATAGATTTTGACTTTTAATGGCCTATGATAAACATAAAGTTTCATATATTAGAAAGAATTTGCTGTCATTTAGACATCCAATGAATGATTTTTATTAATATGTGGTTCCCCACTATGATTATTTACTCAAAAAATGCTATTTTTATTTAGTAATTTGTGGGAACCATAAGTAAGTGGATAAACATTCATTATGATAGATAGTTTATTGATGACAAACAAAATGGTATGAAATCTATATTGATGGATTTTTTTTATTATTCTTAATAATTTTTCATGGTATATGATGAATAATGTGCACTTTCACCTACTCTTGGACTCGCCAAACAAGAGAAGGTTATGTTTAGTTGAGATATGGGGTGGTGGAGACCATTGTGAAAAGAATATTAAGTTTTCTATATGTCTAGAATGTGGGAAGAATCTCCCTATTGGATGTCTTAGTGGAACATGAATATGTTTTGATTGTAGAAAATAAGGACAAAATTCAAGTAATTATAGAGGGAAAATGAAAATTTTTGTGTATGTAATGGATTAGAATAAGGGTATCCCTATGATAACATTGATGGATTAATATTTTATGTTTTTAAAGTATGGGGATTATAAAAATAGTTTTACTATGGGGAAAGATCATGAATAGAAGCATCAAGGTGGTATTACTAATGGTTTTATTACTAATTTCAAGGAGACAAAAAATGAAATATGAATTGTATTTTCTTTTCTAATATTATGGTTTATGTTTAATGTGATAAAAATAATAACATTTATATTGAAAATGTAAAAAAAAGTATTCATAAATTATATTTCAGGAAATAGGTATTAAGGAATAAGATGATGAATCCATATTGATGTTTTGATAAGGAATTTATATGATTTAAATGTTTATGTATTGGAATTTAATAATTTTTTATATAAATCATGAAATATATAATTATTTTTTAGCATGGATTTTTAATTATAAATTTGAAAAAATATATTTAATGGTGGTTATGACCATGAAATGTGATTTAATGGAATGTTTATATTTTTATTAAGGGATGATTTACCTTAATATGTTCATAATGTTGAGAATATGGTGTTCAGTCTAGATAATGAGATGATTGATATGAATAATGGAATTTTATAGTATTTATAACCTTGGAACTGATTAATGATTTATGGACAATGTGGTTTTGTGTTGTCAATAATGATTTATATAAAATTATTAGATTAATGTAACATATTAAATGATCTACTATTTTTCATGCAAGGAGTAAGTATGTATTTTATCATTATGGTTTTATGATGATTCTGGTATTCTTATGAGTTAAGAAGATATATGACTAAGATTGTTTTGAAAAAAGGTCAATGTTATCATCATAAATGATGATAATTGGATAAAATTTTATTTAAAAAATTATTTTGATAATATATACTTTCTTGATTTCATCTCATAAGTAAAATCTCACTCCATGATTGTGCCTTTCTAGAGACCCGACCAAAGAAATTCAAGAGTCACTTTCTACTATCATTACATTAGCATAAGATAAAAAAATCATGTCCCAAAGGACTGAATAGTTTAGTAGTCTTAGTAAACTAGATACACACACAAGTCTTTTATTAAAAATTAGTTCACTAATTAAAACATAATTTTTTATTTTTTGAGGATAAATTAATTCTATCTTGTG
Organism: Viscum album; assembly: GCA_963277665.1. Taxonomy (NCBI): domain Eukaryota; kingdom Viridiplantae; phylum Streptophyta; class Magnoliopsida; order Santalales; family Viscaceae; genus Viscum; species Viscum album. Next base: position 1,802,615,742 of record OY728125.1, read on the forward strand.
AATCCTTGAATATGTTTCTTTATACACTTCAGAGAATTATTGTTTAAAGGAAAAAAATAATGGTGTTCTCAAATTATTTGTAACGGTAATGTAATGCAGAATAAATAATGAATCAATAACAATAATAAATATGGAAAGATAAATAATTTAAAACACAATCCATGTGTTCAATAACTGAAAAGGAAGTGAGTGAATAATATATAAAAGTAACTAAATACACATTCCATTCAAATGACTATATAAGGAAAAATCAATATAAAATGTAAGATACTGTTACACATTAAATTTAATCAATTAACTAAGAATGATATTCATCCATATATATATGTTAATGAAAAATATCATGTATAATAATAACTGAATCAAAATTAAGACAATGATAAATTATTTAATGTCATGCTTCTCAGGCACACGATACCTTTACCGTAAAGATGGTTTAAAATGTACTGGTTAAAAAAACATTAGCTTAGGCTAGCTAAATAATTTCATCCCATGAGACTAACTATTCATCGTGTATCTTTCATAAATATGGTCTTTAAACCATAGGTATTTCTTTAAACGGGCCCCACCCCATGGCTTGCATGTCCCAACCATTATCGAATAATCGGTTTAAATTCAAAAACAAAGTTACTTATCAAATATCCATGTTGATTAATGGATACAAAAATATCAATATTTCCTCAGTAATTACAATAACTATTAATGAAAACACCATTTATAAAAATGGTATATGTTTTAGTAAATAATAACATCCATGGTAAATGATATGGATAATTGGGGGATATTCAATGTTCAATGATCATTTGAATATTTCAAGGGGACTACCAAAAATTAATCAAGTAAGTGAATGTTAATATTATCCTTGTCCAAATTAATCAAAACCCTTATAAAGGATGAATAAGGATGGTATCAATACAACATATCCCAAGTTGAGTAAAAATAAAGGGTTGTTGTAATTTAAGAATTAGAATACTATAAAAAGAAATTTTAAAAATAATCTTGATGAAGATATCCTTTTGTTTTGAAATAACTTTTAAAAACACTTTTATTTGAAAATCAATTTTGAAGACATTTTCTTTAAAAAGTTTTCTTATAAACATGTATTAGAATATTCAATGAAATGATGGTGGGTAAATCTATACATGATGTACCAGGTAAATATTACATTCCATTTGAATGGTAAAAAGGTTAGAAAATTTACTTGTTTAGAATGTGGCAAGAATATTCCTTTGAAAACATTGGTAAATCAAAAAAAGGGTAAAAAATTCTTTAATAAATCATTTTTAAAGGTTAAATACATTTTTTGAATACCTTTTTATAAAATAATATTTTTAGAAGAAAATAAGTTCTCCAACTAAAGATATAAATGAATTTGGGTTTTCTTAAAAACATTTTATAAAATCAATTGAGTACCAAAGAGTAGAAAATGGTTTTATTACTTGATAAAGTTCATGAATAACGAGAGGATAAGAAACTTATATGGTTTAATATATAATTATCAAAAAACTCTTTTAATGTAAATTCAAGTGTAAAATCCCAAAAAAAATAAGATTGTAAAGTAACCCTAAAAAAGACCATAACATTAAAGTGAGACTAAAAAAATTAATTGATTATTTGTATCAACTATAAATCCCAATAAGGTAAGTGTAAATAAATAAATAGGTATTTTAAGTCATTATAATATTAATAATATAATATTACAACAACAACGATGTAATATAACCCAAAGAAAAGGAATTGGGTTATGAAATTTCTTCTCAACTTGGGTAAATTTTAACTCAAACCCCTTAGAAGAAATAATTAAAATTGAAACTAAAAATAACATGAAAATAAATTAAATAATGATAAAATATCCCAAAATGGTCAGTAGATACACCACATAGAAGTAGTACGTGGTGAAGATGACATTTATCTCACGGATGTAAAAAGTGAGATGAAAATATCGTACCTTGTGTTCCCTTTTAGGTAAATATACTTTAACATAGTTTATAAAGAGTTTAAGCATGTTAATAACTTATAAAAAAACCATAATCATATTTATAATATCATATATTAACTTATTATAATATCTTATTACCCATTTGTTAATAATGATTCATTATTTTCACTATTTTGGGTGTTAATTGCGTAGTTTGTCAAGTATGTTTTAACTTGTTATTTTTTTCCCACTACATAGATCATAATTTCATCATATCTAAAATTTAAAACAAAATTTAAAATCATATATATTCAGTATATAATTATTTATAATAATCTAGTAGATTTTTATATAATAAATGAAATGCATTGTTCATAGAGATGGTAGGTCGTACATATGCATGAACACTACTTAAATTTCATTATCGTATTAAAATGAAAATTAAATTATATATATATATTATAATTAATATAAAATATCTATGTCATATATTTTAAATAGTTTTATTAAAACCATACTTTATTCATTCCATGTATAGCATAGGCGAATCATATCGCTTTGAGGAGGCGGTAGTCCACACTTCTACAAACGATGTCATCATATTACCACAAGATGAAAAGCATAAAGTTATGTTAAATATAAAAAATAATGAAAAATAATGAAATTATAAATATCATATATATCATATAAATATATTTTACATCATAATTACCAGCATGAGAGGTGGTAAAGGATGAATGAACAATCATCATTTCATAAGGTGTAAGTTCATTATACACACAAATGATAAGTTTGTTACCCATTTGATAGAAGTGTGTGTAATTGTAGGTTGAACCCATAATATAATAACATATCATTATATTTATGATACTGGTTATTTTATCTCATCATGTAATAATTATAACTAAAAGAGTGGATAATGAAATAAAACTAAAGATCTTGAAGAAGGATATTACCTCTTCTTTTGGTAACTTCTTTTGGTCTGCATCAATGGGCTTACTTCGATGGATTTAGTCCCAAGGTGATTCTTATAGGATGAGTGGATTTATGTTGGGGAATTATTTAGCCAGATATTTTTCTATCCAAATTGGATTGATAGGTTTGAGTAAGTGGGAGGAGTGAGTTTCTTTTTTATGGGTAAGAGGAGAGACACTCTTGTAAATTTTTAGAAAGGGAATTCCACCCACGTTTTTACAATGTCACGTGGCTCCAATAATGGTACAAATCCTATCCAATGTAATATAGGGTATAAATTTGGACATATAATGTATTTTTTACATGTTTATAGGTAATTTGGCCATTAATTTTGAGGTGTAGTCCTTTTTAAGGTAATTTTATTTTAATCATTGTAATTAATTTTAATAACTTTCAATAATATTTGTTGTCAAAAAATAAGTTTACATTATTATAAATTATAAATTATTATCATTAAAAATATTTAATAAATTTTATTATTTTCAATAATAAAAGGGTAATAAATTCATTTAAATTTAATCCCACGGATGGGATGACAATGCAGGTTTTTAAAGTAAAAATGTTCAAATGTTTGTGAAGTTTTTTTATTGAATTTCAAAGTTAAATTAGTTGCACTGACCAAATTTGGATTAATTGATGTATAATTTTCCAAATTTGACTTCAAAACAAATAAAAAATATAATTTAATAATTTAATGAAACTTGATGGAAAGTAGTTTTGAATTAAAATTCAATATTTCTCACTAATCATCAAAAAAATGAAACATTACAGAAAAATTCAAAAAAATCATAATAACCTTATTTTTATGTATTTATTTAAAATATTAACTTAATTTTGATATATATAATCTAAAAAGGGTCTATAATTTTATTTAAATTGGGTTCTCCATTAAAAGGAGGTATAACTACCTTTATAAAAATATTGATTTCAATTCGAAATATTGGGTTTCTTCTTATATTATGCTTATCAAATATATTGGATTACTATAAAAAAATATTTGATTAAATATTATATATATATATATATTACATTAATATCACTCACTAACTTTAATTAATTTAACATTCAAATATTATGAGCATTAAAATAGTTTTCTATATAAATATTCTTTTTATATTCAATTAGATCTTATATTCATTTCTTGTTAATTTTTAACCAATGATTTCTCCATATATTTTCATAAGTTAGTTAATCCTAGACCACCCATTTAATGGATGTTTTATATCCTATTATATTAAATAATGATTTTTTTAATAATATATTGTTTTTTTGTACAACTCACTCTTGCGTGTAATGAAATCCATTAAATAAGCTCGTTGTTGCATGAAATGCATGATAACTCAATATCATGTGAATTGAAAGATCTATCATAGAATTCAATTTATTTAAAATAGTAAACATATTTTAAATCCTCGTGATATTACATTCCCTTCTGTTCATGGTGTCGTGTGTCATACACATTATCGAATAAAAGTTACTCTTTTAGAATTTTTGGGGTGTTACATTCTTCCCACCTTAAATAAATTGCATTCTAAAAATTTAAAATTTATCTCGGTAATAAATTGTCTAATATTTATAACGTTTAAATCTCACATCATTATAAGGGTTTGTAAAAACTACTCTTGAAAAGAAAGAATGGGAAGTTAAAAGGCCACGTGGACTAACTAATAACTAGGTCTCTAAGTAGGACAAAATTAGTGGTAGGTAGGGATATGTGCATGGAGTAAATGCATAAATATTTATAAAGAGTGATTCAGTTCATCAATAAAAAACAATTTAATGATAAATGGAATGTTTAGGGCCTCAAATCCATAAATCTACAATGATTTAAGAGACTGCCATTTCAACAACAATCAATGTATTAGGACAACACTTTTTATTTTTATATCATTTTCTAAATGATGGGTAAATATTTTACTACCTAAGTGTATAAGGAAATATACTTACATGATATATTTCTCAAAATAAAATTTCATCCTTTGGTTGGGCTTCGATCAATTTCCAATACATCCATTACCTCAGGAAAAGGATATCAAATAAATTTAAATTTCATTCCTAAAGCACAAAAATACATTTATAACATATTGTAAGACCCATAAAAGTGTGAAAATTATAACTATTTATATAGGACAGTTATTAAAATGCAATATGGTTAAGAAATTAATCTCTAAAACTAAAAGTAAATTATACTAGATTATCATTAATATTTATTCATCGTATTTTCAACTAGAAGGAATGACATATTAACCAGGGAATTTCATAGGTCAGTGGTCCGTATTAACCCCTTATCATCCTTTAGACATGGGTTCATGTCACATGGCCTTGCCAGACTTGATTGTTTGTCACCTAAAATAATAGTTATCCATTTATAAAACATTATTAATATAATTTCCAAAATACGTATGATGGAAATATTTGAAATAAGTTTAATCACTAAATATCCTTTTAACTATGGTTTTCAATACAACCTCAATACATAAATAGTTCGTCCGTTTTATTTCCTTATAAGTCTTTCTTTGGTCTAAGGTTTAACCTAGGTCATTCGTTTTCATTATTTATTCAAATCATTAATATTGGTTTGTAAATAAAATGTGAATTATCCTAAGAATATCGCCTGAGAGTGTCATACTAGGTTTTTAGTAAGTTATGTTGTCATGTACCAGGTTATAGAGTTAGTCCCAACACACCTTGTTAGAGTTATTACCCCTAGGTATATCTATTCCAGAACCACATCCACCTTTAATATCTAGAAAGGGATGTATTTCTAGAATTTACCCACATAATATCTACCTTTCCAAAATTCTAGGATTTCCTTTTATACTTATCCTCAAATTCTACCTTAGGATTATGTCCTATAATAAAAAATTTCTAAATCTTATTCCCAAGGTTGCTACTAAACATGCTCTCAAATTAACTCTAGTAACCCAACCCTAGATAGTCTGAATCTGGTGTATACTAACATTTCATTATCATAATATAGAATTAAATTGTGTACCAAATGACCAAACTGTTTAGTAGTCTTGTTAAATTAGATACTTATATGAGTCTTGTTTAACAAATGAATACACTAATTAAAATAAAATTATTTTTCTTTTTCAAGGATAACATTATTCCATCTATCATATACTTGCATATGTTTCTTAGCACACTTTAGGGATTTCTTGGAAAACGAAAAAACATTAGGGGGATCTCAAATGCTTAGTAAGGGTAAATTATAGAGAAAGGAATAATGAAATAGTGAAATAATCATTATGTCAAGGTAAATAATTGAGAACACATGTAGTGTAATCAATAATTTAAAAATAAGTGACTAATAATATGGAAATTTAACTGAAAACACATTCCATTCAGATAAGTAGATATAAAAAAATATGGAAAGGTAATTAATTTAAACACATTCCATTTAATCAATGGACTTAGAATGAAATTAATCCTTAGATATGTTAATGAAAAATCTTATAGATAATAATAATTAGATCAAAATGAAGACAATTATTAATTATTTAACTTCATGTTTCCTAGGTACATGATACCTTTACCATTAATACAGTTTAAAATGTACTTGGTAAAAACTAATTATATTAGGATATCTAACTAATTTAATCCCATGAGACTAATGGTCTATCATGGGGCTTGCATTAATGGGTCCTTAACCCGTAGGGATCCCTTAAATGGTCCCCAACCTATGTCTTTCATGTACAAAGCATTATCTAATAATTGATTTAAATTCATAATAAATGTTTCTTATCAAATATCTATATTGATTAATGGATACAGATTTTCCAATATATCCCCAGTAAGTAAAAAAATAATCAAAGTGATCACTATATGTAAAAATGGTATACAGTTTAGGAAATAATAAGATCCATGGTAAATGATATGGATAATTAGGGGTAATTGAATGTTCAATGATCATTTTTATACTTGAAGGGGACTACCAAAAATGAATCAAGGAAGTGAATTTGAATAATATACTTGGCCAAAGCAATCAAAAACCATCCATATGAATAAAAATGATGGTATCAACAATATATCGGAAGTGGAGTAACAATAAAGGGTTGTTGTTGTTGATTAATAGAAATACTATAAAAATATCTTTTAATAACATTCTTATGGAAGATATACTTTGTGACTAAAAAAATTATAAAATATATTTTTGGAAAAAAATTGAAAAAAAATTCTTAAATTTTATTCTTTTAAACATTCAAAGGATGATTCATATAAATTTTGGTGGGTAGGTGCGTACATGTCGTACGAGGTAAAAAGAACATTCCTTTTCATGGTAAAAAGTATAGAAAATTTCCTTGTTCTGAGAGAGACAATAAGATTCCTTTGAAAACATTGGTAAAATAAAAAAGGATAAAAATTAATTTAATAAATAATTTTTTAAATTTTAAAAACAATTTTTTAAAACATTTTTAGAGAAAAGGGTTTTTTGAAGAAAACGGGTACTCTAACTAAATAGATAAATGGTGTTGGGTTTTCTAAAAAAATTATAAAACATTTTGAGTACCAAAGAGTGTAAAAATGGTGATATTACTTGATAAATTTCATGAATAATCCTATTAGAATAAATTTAAATTTTTTATTATACAATGAATAAATAATTTCCTACAATGGTTTTTTAAGTTTAAACAATCTCTAATAAAATATGATTGCAAATTAAACACTTGAAAAGACCATAATGCTGAAGTGAGATTAAAAAAATTAATTGATTATGTGTATCAAATATAAATACACATAATTGAAGTGGAAATAAATAAATACATAATCTAAATCATTATACATGTAATAATATAATATTAATGATAATGAGGAAGTTATATAACCCAAAGAAAATAAATTGGTTTGTAAAATTTCTTTTCTAATTGGTATCTTTTAACTCAAAACTCTTCAAAAAAATAATTTAAATTGAAAATAAAAATACTAGTAACATAAAATAATTCATTATATAATATATAAAAATTTCATTAGATACACCACACAAAATAAGTAAGTGGTGAACATGACATTTATCTCACATATGTAAAAAGTGAGATGAATACCCCTTACCTTGTGTTTCCATTCGCATGAACATACTTTAGACTCCGATATAAGGAGTTTAAAAAATTTAATAACTTATACCAGAAATATAATCATATATATATTATCATATATTATCTTTTTTAATATCTTATTTCCCATTCGTTAATAATAGTTCTTTATTTTCACTATTTCTGGTGTTAATTTCCTAGTTGGTCGAGTATTTTTAACTTGTTATTTTTGTTCCAATTAAATATATAAATATTTAATAATATTATGAATTTAGTCAATGAATTTAATATCATATATATAATTTATATATGTATTTATAATAATCTATAATGGTTGGATATAAGAAATGAAATGCATTGTTCATAGAGACGGTATGTCATACGTTCGCATGAACTCTACGTCAATTTCAATTTCATATTAAAATAATGAAAATTAAATAATATATATTTATATAAATTATAATTAAAGTATCATATATATTTCATAGGTATATCAAAATAATCCTTTATATATTCCATGTATAGTGTGAACGAATCACGTCACTTTGAGGAGGTGGTAGTCCACACTTCCACAAACGATGTTATCATATTATTGTGAGATAGAATGAAAAAATTTAAGTTCTATATAAAAATTAAATAAGTATGAAGATATTATAAAAATAATATATATAATATATAAATAAAATTACTATCATCATTACCACCATGAAAGGTTGTAAAGGAATAATGAACAATCATCGTTTCTTGAGGCCGAAATTCGTCGTACACAAAAACAGTAAATTTGTAACCAATTAGATGGAATTATGTGTAAGGTTATGTCTAACCCATAAAATAAAAACTTATCAATATATTGAACATAATGGTGTTTTTATAATCACATAATAATTATATTTTAAATATTGGATAAATAAATAAAATTGAAGAGCATGAGGAATGATGTTGCCTCTTCATTGGGTAACTTTTTTTGAATTGCACCAAAAGAATTCCTTGGATGGAATTATGCCCAAGGTGAGTCTTCTAAAATGATGTGAGGTTTTTTTAGGATCTATTTTCTTATATCATGGTTGATCAAAATTTTATTGAGATGTGGGAGGAAGTGGGATGGTTGAGTGCCTTTTTATTATGGAGAAGGAATGGCACTATTGTAAATATTTTGAAAAGGAAATCCAATCACATTTTTTCCATGTCAATTAGATCCAATAATAGTCCCCATTAGATACGTGGGAGAATATGTTCTAAATATTTCTAGAAAAAGTCTTTTCGAGAAGTGTCAGGGTCATTTTGGCCTTTATGTTTAAGGTTTATTCTTTTATTAAGCTAATTTTTCTCTTAATCATTATTATTAATATTAATTAATTTCACTAATTGTTTTTTTCAAAAAATAAGTTGAACAAAGTGGGAATTATAAATTATTATTATTAAAATTATGGAATCCATTTTTCAAAAATTCCAATCACACATGTGGATGAAATTAATTTAAATTTAACCTCACAGATGGGATGACAATGCGGGTTTTTAATGTAAAAATGCTCAAAAGTTTACTAAGTTTTTATATCCAATTGCAAAGTAAATTTTTTTTAATGACTTAAATTGGATTAATTTATGTATAATTATTCTAATGAGACTTTAAAACCAATAAATAATATAATTTAACACTATAAATAAATTAGATGAAAACATAGTTTTGAATTAAAATTCAGTATTTTTCTCTATACATTAAAAAAACTTTACAGAAAAATTCCATAAATTCATCGTAACCTAATTTTTATATTTATATTTCATATATGAAGTTTATGTAGACATATATAATCTATAAAATTTCTGAAAATTATATTAAAAATAGGTTTTCTATTAAAAGGTGGTAAAACTGCCTCTACGAAAATATTGGTTTTTATATGAAATATTGGATTTGTTCTTATATTATGATTATAAAATCTAATGGATGGAAATGAAAATTATTTTGTTGTATATAATATATAGATATATATTAAATTAATATAACTCACTAATTAAAATAAATTTAATTAAAAAAACTTTTGAGAATAAAAAAAAGTTTTCTATATAAATATTCTTTTTATATTCAAGTGGTTATGATATTCATTTAAAATTAATTTTCGACCAATTAATTCACCATATATTTTCATAATTCAGTTAATTATATTAATAAATTCTATTTTAATGTATATTTTATATCTTGTTATATTAAATAATAATTTTTAATAAAAAATTGTTGTTTGGTAAAACTTCATCTTGCATGTAATGCAAGCCAATGAAGAAACTTTTTTTGTGTGATGCATGTTAACTCAGTATCATGTGAATTTAAAGCTCCATTATAACACCACAAGCTTCCATGGTACGCTTCTCTTTGAATAATACAATAGCTTACGTTGTACACAGCTCTGAGTTCTAGCACACCACGACAAATCAAACTAGCAGTTTAAAAAAATAGTTATGAATATTAATACCCACATTTTTAAATTTTATATATTTTATTTTTAAAAATGGAATATAATTTTGGATTCGTAATATCAAAATTATATTAGGGTGAATTTTTGGTATTTTTCTAAATATTTTCAATTTTTTGATTAATAGTGAAAAACATTCTGTTATTGTTTAAAACAGACTTTTTATTTAAATAATTATTTTAATTAAAAATTATTTTAAAGTAAAAATATATACATAATACCTATATTAGTCTTATTTAATTCATTGGATTCATTTTATAATAACATTAGATATATAAAATTTTATTAGACTTTTTAACATATTTTACCCACCTTCTAGGCACATTTGTAAATTTGCATAAAACATAATTTTACCGCTTCTTTGAATTGAATTTCCAAACTTTCACAGACATGGTTGTCATTAGTAAGTAAATTTTGGTTCAATATGTTGAAAATAATTTTTTTTCTATAGTAAATTTTGAATTTTATTTACCACGGTTAAAAGTAAGTAGGGTTATTAAAGGTAAAAAAATATTATAATAATATAAAATTACCCCAAAAAATGTCCTAATTATTTTGGATTTTTTTTTTCAACCCAAATCAAACTTAGGAAAAAAAAAAGATTATTTTTAATCCATTTTTGTTAGATTAGGACATTCGTATATTATTTTTAAAGAAGAGTTAAAAGTATTAAATTCATATTTTAATAACTAAACCATTTTTAATATATGGTTATAAATAATATAAATTCTAATATAAATATTAATTATAAATCTAAAAATATTTCCTACATCATGGTATTTTATTTTTAATTTTTTTAAAAAAATAATTATATTTATTTATGACACAACGATGATGTAGTAATTGCCTTATTAATGAAAGATTAAAATAATTAATGTTATAAATATTAAAATAAATGTAAATTGAAACTAATGATGCCATCCACGAATTTTCTAGGTTATTTGGACATTTTATGGTTGATTTAATGTATTTTTATTTTAGTAATCAAGGATTGATGACTTTAACCAAAACCAAATAATAAATAGTGTCAAATTTGACATAAGTGAGTTTTTTAAAAACAAATACTATTTTATTAAATGATATAATACTTCTAAAAATATAATATTTGGCCAAATGACTTAAATAATGTTAAATATGTCATTAATGATCCAATTTATTTTTTCTTGTAATTTTATAGTAACTATATTAACCATGTAGTGTAAAAATACAAGAATATATGGTAAAAGTTAAACTATTTAACCAAGAGGTAAATCTAAAAGATAAGGTTAATATGGTGACCTAAACTTGTCTAAAACCTATTTTTTGAGAGGATTTAAACCCATACCCGCCTTATCCTTGAAATAAATCTATTTGGAGCTATTATAAACCGAAAATTATTTTATGATAAATTAATATTTCAAGCTCTTCATAAAGTGCCCCTCACCTCTCTTATAAAAGGGTACTTCCCCTTCTCTCAAATTCAAAAATCCAAATCCATTTGGCTCGTCCATCACCTACCCAAATTTCATCTCAACAACCCTCACATCATTTTAGAGGAATTAATTTTATCATAAATCCAACCTAAGGATCCCTTTTGTTCAAATTAAAAGGAAGAACCCGAAGAAGAGGTAATTATTTTATCACCTCCTTCAAAGTTCTTCTCTTCTTCCACTTCCTATTTATTTGTTGTTTCCAAAATAAAAGAATAAATCTAGTACCTTCTACATATTTAGATGTTATAATAAAGATGGTACAACCATATTCATTATTCAATTCATCCTATTAATGACAATGTCACCATACGTGTGTACGTACGACTTACCGTCTCCACGTCATGGTGTAGTTTGTTATTCAACACTTCATTATTTGGATGGGTATAATGATGGGTATAATTGATGTAAATAATAAATATATCATGTTAATGATTCTGTATATATAATATACCATCCAATTACATATCTTATTTCACCGTCAATAAAATGATTTTGTCACTCATGCGTACATATGGCTTAGCGTCTCCACGATGCGATGAGATTTCATTCCCCATCATAACCATTTAGGAATAATTTTCATTTTATGATTATAAAAATAATGTTTAATAACTTAATTTTATTATGTATATGAATCAAATACATCATATCCATAACAAACATGACTTACATAATAGAACATATTAAGGAAAATGAATCTGTTGACACCCGAAATAATGATACTACTAAATATTATTAACAAAGCAATATTAGAGGATCATATATGATATAATATTTATGTATGTGGTTATTTTATAATTTAATAACAATTATTTATCCATTATACATAATTTTATCATACCCTCAACTAAGGAAAGGTACAAGTTAATGGTTAATTTTACAATCTCTTTATTATTCGAGATTGTTTATACGTAAGTATCTACTGGGACTTATTTATCATCCATACATGTGTTCTTAAAAATATATTTAAAAACATTTTTACTATTTCTTATACTATGGGTTAAAGTCATTTATAACCTTTTTTGACTTTTTATGAAATGTTTTAAAAGAAATATTTTCATTGTTTTCGAAACAAGGTACTTTATGACCCTTTAAAAAAATTAAGAAGGAATGTTTTTTAAATATATACAGGGGGTTTGGCTATTTTACACCATTATAACACCTTTGAAGATTACCTTACAAGATTATATGAATATTTTCAGAATAAATGTTATCTTTTATAATTATCCGACTTTAAAATTATTTCAAAGTAGAAATAGATATTTCACTCAAATAGTTTTTGTATTGATTTCATCTATGTCCACATCTATTGTTGGATTTTATATTTAATTGATATTGATTTATTATGATACAATATTCCATATTGTATTGATATTTTTATGATATTATTGACTATGGATGTGCTATTTTTATGTCATGCACAGTTTATGGTTAAAGTAATAATATTTCGTATGTTAGTTTAATATGAATGTTTATGTTATGTTTCACCCTTTTCATATGAGGAATGCATTGGATATATTAAGTGACAAGAGGGGCCCTATATAGCCCGTCGATGCAGCGGTAGGTCTCATGAGACAAACTAGTGTCTTGGAACAAGGCCTTGAAAATATTTTTTTTGTAGTCTTGGCGCGAGGCATGGACTATGTGATTGTGATGTCTGGAATTATGCATTCCATCACTATGAGATTAGCTATTGATATTACATGTGATTATTCGACTAGTAGAATATCCATGTGCATAATTAAATGGAATTATTTGATATATATTTTCTATATTATGATGAATTTTAAGTTTAAAAGGCTAATGTTTTATTCTTATACATTTCCCTAAATGTTTGTGCTTATTTATGATATTCTTTACTCTATTGTTATCGTTACTGAGCATCTGAGATCACCCCTTTCTTATGTTTTATTTTTTCTAGGATGTGAAGAAGTGTATTATAACTGACATGCAGGTATAGGCTAATGGATATGAGTGTTTTCAAATAAGACACAATGTTTCTTTTCCATTTCATAATGTAATGTAAGACTTATGAATTTATATAGTACTTCCAAGGCTACTAAACTGATCAGTCTTTTGAGACTTGATATCTTGTGATCTTTCCAATGTTATATAATAATGCACCGACTCTAGGTGGTTGGGGTTGATGCTTTACCATTGGTATTAGTGAAATTTTAGTACAAACCATGTAAACTAGATTTATAAAAACTCTAATTAGAGAACATTACCATAAGATAGAATTTAAGGATTAGTATAGAAGAACATCCAAAAAAATTGGTAATATAGATATTATATATGTTTTCCAAGAAATAAATCCATGTGTAGATACTATAAGTGGATGTGGTTCTATCACAGATGTACCTATGAGTGACAAATCCAACAAAGAGTTTCGGTCTTGACACGGGGTATCCTGGTATACGACGACGGGCCTTACTGCGCACCTGTTTTGACTCTCCTGGGGGATATTCTTAGGATAATTCACATTTTCTTTAAAAACCATTATTAGGGATTTATGATTAAATATTTCCCCAAAGAAAACATTTTTATGATTATGGATTATATGCTTAAACTGTTCAATTTATGTTAATTATTTTACAAGTTTTGAATTATGCATTGTGATTCATTAACTAATCTAATGTATGTCATTGCATAGAAATGGCACCTGGTAGAAGGAATGGAAACCAAATCATTACACATAATCCATGTAGGGATTTCCCTCCTATTCAATATAATTATAGTGGATCTGGTGATGCAATTGTTACTGAACAGCTTATAACCATACCGGGGAAACTCACTCAGGTTATGAATAATAAACTTACCCGTATAGAGCACCATGATCCAAAACGCAAAGAATCAATGTTAGACCGCTTCATGAGGCAACAACCACCAACATTCAATGGCACTAAAAATCCATTTGTAGCGGAGAAATGGATAAGTTCCTTAGAGAAAATATTTTATGCTTTGGGGATTAGATAAAGGGAAAAAGTTGTCATTGTAGTTTATCACATCTCATGAAATGCAGATCAATGGTAGTCATTAATTAAAAACACAAAGGAATATGAAGAAGTATCAAATATGGAATTGAGGGATTTTAAAGAGATTTTATTATAAAAATAATTTCCTTGTGAACATCAAGAAGATATGGAAAGGTAATTTCTGAGTATGATTAAAAAGAGGGATGAGAATGTCACAATGTATGAGGCTAACTTTACAAGGTTAGCAAGGCATGCTGTAGATTATATACATAACCCAATAAGTAATATTGATCGATTCATTTATGGGTTAAAACCATTTATTCCTCGATAATTACTCTCACAATCCTTCTCATTGTATGAAGATATAGTCTCATGTGCTATCAATAAAGAAAAGGAATTCTCTGAGTCTTTTGAATTTAAAGTGAAGTAAGAGAAGAAGAGATCTGATGAACACTTTGGAAAATTAAATAAGGGGAATAAGGGAAAAGTTTAATTTCCATCCTGTAGTAATTTTGGGAAGAAACACCCTAGTACATGCCCAAAGGGGGAGAGATTTTGTTGTAAGTATAGAGAAAAGGGCCACCAAGCTCGTGATTGCAAGGGGAAGAAAGATGATGTCAATGTTCAATGATACAATTGTAAAAAGATGGGGCATTATTCAAATGAATGTCCTAAGCATCAAGAAAAATTACCTTAAAAAAGTACAAGGGAGAAAGGCCAAGCTTAAGCGATCACTACTGTTGAGGTTCAAGATCCTAATAAAGTTATGCCAAGTACTTTAATTGATTCCTCAAAATTATCCAATGATTTATTTGATTCTGTATCATCGCATTCTTTCATATCTTTCCAGTTTTCTAATAAAATTAGATATTTCCAATTTTAATTAACAAGGGAGTTTTCAGTCAAAACTCCTAAGGGAAGTATCATATCAATAATGTTTTTTCAGTCAGTTACCATTATGGTATATAAAGATGCTTTATCTGCTGATCATATTATCATACCCATGATTGAATTTGATATAATCCTCGGTATGGATTGGATGTCATAGCGTGATGCGAAAATATATTGTAAGAAGAAGGAGGTCACAATTTTTAAATTTAATAAAGAATCCCTTATTTTTAGATCAGAAACATCCCCATCTGATTCTCATCTAAATCCACCCCCAATAGCTCTACTATGTTCAATTATTGGGGAGGAAGTGGGTTAAATAACTATGGTTTAGGAAATCATTGTTCAAATAGAGGATTTACCTATTATAAAATAATATGTTGATTTGTTTCCAGAGGATTTACCTAGACATCCTCCAGAATGATAATTTGAGTTTTCCTTTGACTTAATTCCTGGTTTAAGGCTCATATTGAAGACCCCTTATATAATGTCCACTTTGGAATTAGAGTAACTAAATAAACAACTAGAGTAATTAAGTAATAAAGGATTTATTCTCCCTAGTGTTTCTCAATGGGGAGCCCCTGTTCTTTTTGTTAAAAAGAAAGATGGATCTATGAGGTTGTGCATTGACTACAGAGAGATCAATGCTATAACAATAAATAACAATCATCCCCTACCTCAAATTGATGATTTATTTGATAAACTTCATGGGGCTCAAGATTTTTCAAAGATTGAACTTCGATCTGGATATCATCAGTTGTGTGTGAAGAAGAAATACATTCTAAATACAGCATTTCGAACTAGGTGTGGGCATTTTGAGTATAAATTAATGCCTTTTGGAATGACTAATTCAGGATTTGTTTTTATAGTTCTAATTAATAGAGTTTTCAAGGAATATATTGATTAATTTGTAGTGGTATTTATTGATGATATATTGGTATACACCAAAATCTAAAAAGATCATGAAAATCACTTTCACGTTATTCTGAAAACTCTTACTGAAATGAATTATATGGGAAGTTTATCAAGTGTGAGTTCTAGCTTTAAGAGATTTATTTTCTAGGATATATTGTATCTAAGGATGAAATCATTGTTGATCCTATAGATACATAGGAAATACAAGAATGGAAAGCACCAACGAGTATAACAAAGGTATGTAGTTTTATTGGTTTAGCAGTTTATTATTGGCATTTTGTCCAGAATTTTTCCCGACTGGCTAACCCATTAACCAAGAGCACACAAAAAGGAGTTAAATTTGTTTGTACAAAAGAGTGTGAAGAATTTTTTGAAGAATTGAAAATAAAATTATTAAAATCTTTTATCTTAACTCTACCATCAGGGAATTAATGGTTTGTTATTTATAGTGATTCTTCAAATAAAGGACTTGGTTGTGTCCTTATACAGAATGATAGAGTTATTTCCTATATATCACGGCAGCTAAAAATTTATGAAAAAAACTATCCTACTCATGATCTTGAGTTATAAGTGGTAATATTTTCTCTGAAGATATGAAGACACTATCTCTATGGTGAAAAAATTGAGATATATACTGATCACAAAAGTTTGAAGTATATTTTTTCATAGAAAGAACTCAACATGAGGCACAGGTGATGGCTTGAACTACTCAAGGATTTTGATTTCACAATACAATACCACCCATGGAAGGAAAATAATGTGGGAGATGCTTTTAGCAGAAATGATCATAGAGTTATGAAGAAGATGAGAGTTGAAAGGGATCTTATGTTCATGGATCTAGTGAAGATGGATATGGGAATAATCATAGAATGTGAAACATCAATACTTTTTCAAATGGTTGCCAACCCATCTTTACTAGAAAGGATAAAAAGTTATCAGACTGATTATGAGGATTTTCAAAAGAAAATTAAATCTATTAATGATGAGATATTGATATAATTTGTATATGAAGGAGTAATTTTGAAATTTGGGAAGAGTCTTTGTGTTCCCTATATACGTGGTCTAAAAAGGGAATTGTTGTATGATGCTCATAACTCCAATTTCTCTATAAAACTTGGTAGCACTAAGATGTATAAAGATTTGAACGAACAATTTTGGAGGGAAAACATGAAGAGGGAGATTGCTGATTATGTGTCTAGATATATGGTTTGTCAACATGTGAAGTCTGGAAGACAACAACCTATAGGATTCATGCAACCTCTTCCCTTACCTGAGTGAAAATGGGATGATATTATGATGGACTTTGTCATGGGGCTGCCAAAGACTCCTATAAGGAATGATGAAATATGGTTCATTGTTGATAATCTTACCAAGTTAACACATTTTCTTGTTATAAGAGAAGATTTACCACTTGAACGTTTAGCAAGACTACATATTAATGAAGTTGTAATACTTCATGGTGTGCCCCTATCAATTGTTTCTGATCATGATCCCAATTTTACATCACGATTCTGGAAAAGTATTCATAAATACCTAGATACTGAACTTTGTTTGAGCACTACCTACCACCCTCAAACTGATGGACAATCATAATAGAGTATTCAAACCATAGAAGACATGTTGAGATCTTGCTCACTTGACTTTCAAGGTAGGTGGGATCAGTATTTGCCTCTAGTAGAATTTTTTTTATAACAATATCTTTCGTTCAAGTGTTCAGATGGTATCATATGAAACATAATATGGAAACAGATTCCGCACACCAACTTTTTGGGTTGATGTTTGTGAAAGAAAACATGTAGGCCCAGAACTTGTTGAGGAAACAATGGAAAAGGTAAAAATTATCCAAACCCAAATCAAAGAAGCTCAAATTAGGAAAAATATATATGCCGATAACTAAAGGAAGGACTTGGAATTTCATGTAGGAGATCATGTTTTCTTGAAGTTATATCCATGGAAGGGTGTTATACAATTTGGTAAAAGGGTGAATTAAGTCCTAGGTACATCGGACCTTTTGAAATTCTAGAATGAATTGGATTTATAGCTTACTGTTTGGCAATGCTGCCAAGTCTCTCCAAAGTTCATGATGTGTTCTACGTATCAGTGTTGAGAAAATACATGCCAGGCCCAACACATGTACTCACCTATGAAGAAATAGAACAGGAACTCGATCTTTCTTACTGTGAAGAGCCTATCAAAATTCTTGATACCAAAGAACAAGTGTTGAGAAACCGAACAACTCATCTGGTAAAAGTTCTTTGGAGAAACCATAAAATGGTAGAGGCAATGTGGGAACCTAAGGAACTTATGATGAAGAACCACATGAATTGTTTTATGCTGTAATATTCTATAAATTTATAGGATGAAATTATTTGATGTAGGTAGTAATGTAACACCCCAATCATCTATGGTACGATTCTCTTTGAATAATAAAATAATTTGTGAGGTACACAGCTCCGAGTTCTAACACACCACGACCAATCAAACTAGTCATTCAAAATGCAGTTATGAATAGTAATACCCATTTTTAAAATTTTATAAATTTTATTTTTCCAAATGGACTTAATTTTTGGATTTATAATATAAAAAATTAGCTTAGGGTAAATTTTTGGTATTTTTCTAAAAACAATAATTTTTTGACGAATATTGAAAAACACTGCGTTATTGTTTAAAACCAACTTTTTATTTAAATAATTATTTTTAATTTAAATTTATTTTAAATTAAAAAAATATAAATAATACCTATATTAGTTCAATGTAATTTATTATAGTCATTTTATAATAAGATTAGATATATAAAATTTTATTGAACTTTTTAATGTATTTTACCCACCTTCTAGACACATTCGTAAATTTGCATAAAACATAATTTTACCACTTCTGTGAATTGAATTTCAAAAATCTAACAGACACGGTTGTCATCAATAAGTTAAATTTTGTTCAACATTGTGAAAATAATTTTTGGTGAATAGTAGCCTTTGAATTTTATTTACCACGGTTAAAAGTAAATAGGGTGATTAAAGGTAAAAATAATATTATAATAGTATAAAATTACCCCGACACATGTCCTAATTATATTGAATAACTGTTTTTGAACCAAAATCAAAATTAGGACAAAAATAAGATCCTTTTTATCCATCTGGGTAAGATTATTACATTTATTATATTTTATTTAAAAAAGAGTTAAAAGTGTTAAATTCAAATTTTAATAACTAAACCAATTTTAATATAGAGTTGTACATAAGATAAATTCTAATATAAATATTCATTAGAAATATAAAATTATTTCCTACATCATGGTATTTTATTTATAATTTTTATGAATTATATAATTAAACTTATTTAGGACACAATGATAATGCAATAATTACCTTATTAATGAAAGATTAAAATAATTGATATTATAATTATTAAAATATATTTAAATTGAAACTTTTGATTCCATCCAGGAATTTTTTAGGTGAATGTGACATTTTAGGGTTGATTCAATTTATTTTTTTCAAATTAATCAAGTTTTTATGACTTTAACAAAAACCAAATACTAAATAGTGTCAAAATTGACATAAATGAGTTTTTAAAACAAATACTATTTTATTAAATTATATAATATTCCTAAAAATATAATATTAGATAAAATGACTTATATAATGTTAGATATGTCATTCATTAACCAATTTAGGTTCTCTTGTCATTTTATAGTAAGAAAATTAACCATTTAATATATAAATATAAGAAGACATGGTAAAATTTTAACTATTTAACTAAGAATTAAATATAAAATATAAGGTTAATATGGTGTACTAAACTTGTCTAAAACCTATTGGTTAAAAGGATTTAGACTCATCCCCAAACTAACCTTGAAATAAATCCATTTTGAGCTATTAGAAACCAAAAATGATTTTATAATAAAATAATATTTCAAGCTCTTCCTAAAGTACCCCTCACCTCTCATATAAAAGGGTACTTCCCCTTCTCTCAAATTCACACCTCCAAAGAAATTTGGCTAGGCCAAACCCTACCCAACTATCCTCCAATATACCTTTAATTAATCCTATAGGCCTTACATTGAGCATAAATCTATCCTAAGTATCCCTTTTGTTCTAATCAAAAGGAATAAACCAAAGAAGAGGTAATTATTGTATCACCTCTTTCAAAGTTCTTTTCTTCTTCCACATCCTCTTTATTTGTTTTTTCCATACTAAATTAATTAATATTTTCAATTATACATATTAAGATGTTATTATAAATATTTTACAACCATATTCATTATTATATTCATCCTATGAATCATAAAGTCTCCACACGTGCGTACGTACGGCTTACCGACTCCACATCGTGGTGTAGTTTGTTATTCAACACTTCATTATTTGGATGGGTATAATAAAAAGTATAATTTATGAAAATAATAAATATATCATGTTAATTTTTTTATATATATAATATACCATTAAATTATATACGATTTCACCATCAATAGAATGATATTGTCACTCGTGCGTACGTATGGCTTACCGTCTCCACGACGCGATGAGATTTCATTCCCCATCATAACCATTAAGGAATAATTTTAATTTTATGATTAAAAAAATAATTTTTAAAAACTTAATGTAATTATGGATATGAATCAAATACATCTTATCCATAACAAACATGACTTACATAATAGAACATATAAAGGAAAACGAATCAGTTAACACCTGAAACAATGATACAACTGAAATATTATTAAAAAAGAAATATTATAGGATCATATATGATATCATATTTATGTATGTGGTTCTTGTATAAATGAATAACAATGATTTAGAAATTATATAGGTGTTTTAAATACCCTCAACTAAGTAAAAGTAAAAGGTAAGGGTTAATTTTCCAATCTCTTCATTATTTGAGGTTATTTATACGTAAGTATCTACTAAGACTTCTTTATCATCCAAATATGTGTTTCTTAAAAATGTATTTAAAAAAATTACTATTTCATATACTATTGGTTAAAGTCATTTATACCCTTGTTTTCGTTTTTATTAAAAAAATTTAAAGGCATATTTCCTTCATTTTCCAAACAAGGTACTTTATGACCTTTTCGACAAATTAAGGAAGGAATGTTTTTTTAACTTAAATGGAAAGTGCGACTATTTTTCACCATTATAACACCTTCAAAGATTCACTTACAAGTTTATATGAATATTTTAAAAATAAATGTTTTCTATTATAATTATGAAACTTTTAAATGATTTCAAAGTAGAAATAGATATTTCTCTCAAAATGGTTTTTGTATTGATTTCATATGTATCGACATCTATTGTTGGATTTTATGTTTAATTGAAGTTTATTTATTATGATACAATATTCCATATTGTATTGATAGTTTTATGATATGTTTGACTGTGGATATGCTATTTTTATGTCATTCGTGGTTTATAGTTAAAGTATTAACATTTCCTATGTTAGTTTAATATGAATGTTAATGTTATGTTTCACCCTTTTCATATGAGGAATGCATTGGAAGTTGTAAGTGATGGGTGGGGTCCACTGCAGCCCCTAGTTGCATCGGTATATCTCATGAGAAAAACTAGGGTCTTGGCACAAGGTCTTGATAATATTTTTATTTGTAATCTTGGCATGAGGCCTTGACTATGTGGTTATGATGTCCAACATTATTCATTCCAACATTATGAGATTAGCTATTGATATTACATGTGATTATTCAACTATTATAATATCCATATGAATAAGTAAATGGAATTATTTGATTTATCTTTGTTTTATTATGCTGAAATTTATGTTTAAAAGGCTTTTTTTTTATTCTTATACATTGCCTAAAATGTTTATGCTTATTTATGTTAGTTTCTTCTATATTGTTTTCTTCACTGAGAATTTGAGCACACCCCTTTCTTATGTTTTATTTTTTCCAGGATGAGAAGAAGTATATTATGACTGACCTTTAGAGAGAGGCTAAGGTATATGAGTGTGTTCATAGGATACAAAATGCTTATTTTTCATTTTATAATGTAATGTAAAACTTATGAATGTATCTAGTGTTTCTAAGGCTGCTAAATTGGCTAGTATTTCAGTACTTGATCTCTTATGATCATGGAAATGTTATGTAATAATGCACTGATTCTGGGTAACTGGCGTCAGGGAATTACATTTATCATAGATTTAATTTATTTAAAATAGTAAATATACTTTTAATTTATCTGGATATTACATTCCCTTATTTCCTTGGTGTCACATGTCATACATGATATCGAATAAATATTACTCTTTTACAATTTTTAGGGTGTTGCAACATTGATCAATTTCCACATCATCTCTTACTCAATGAAAATATGAAGTTGGAATTTTATTTCCTGAATAAATAGGGGATCATAAGATCCATATTGGGATAATAATTCATTCGTTATGTCTCCAGTTTTCATCACAACAAAATAGTTAGTACATGTTTTCCAATATGAATAAATCTTAATATTAAAAAAAATATTCTCTAAAACCCCATCCAAAATTCAACATAAAAAATTTCATAAATGGTTACCCTTATAAGACTTCCAAAAGATTAAAATAAAAAACTGTCAAAAATCTACCCATCACTAACCCCCAAATAACTTAATGTAGCTCTTGATTATCACACACCAAATATATAAAGATAATTATATTTTATTTTCTTAAAACATGGTAATAACTATAATTACCATAAAACCATTTTGAAACATGAATTATTTCAAAAAATAACTATTTCTTCATTCCATAAATCTAAAAATTCTTTAAAATCAATCCATGATATCATAAACCTCATTTTTATCTTATCATCCCAATGTCATGAATACTCTCTCATTTATTTCATCACAATCAAACATAATTATATTTTTTATCCCAAAATAATGCACATATTAAGGTTTTTCATTCCCTTAATCATTTTTTATCCAAAAACATAACCTTACCATCTTAATCACTTTTCATGGATTTCAATGACATTCTAAAAATGCTCTAAAATACTTATGGAAAAACTACAGTGGACCAATAAAAATATTATTCATTATTCCATAATACCATAAAAGTACTACAAAATTATTCTTGAATTCCATTAAATAAACACTCAATCATTCCACAACATTGTTGTCATACTCGATATCTTTATTAATGATTGCATATTATTTTCCCTTTCCTTTTTCCTTAAGTGGTTACTGATGTAGATCAACATAAATAACCTTAATATTAGAGAATAGGTTAGCATAATGCCTATTTTCCTTACACATGAAGAATTAATGTGTTGGGGTGAATTATATTAAACCTTATCTATATTATAATCATTAGATAACTTTTTCCAATCACTTCGGTAGTAAAAATCCTGATAACCTTATTTCCCACACTTAAAATATTTACCAGTCCCCTTAAGACAATTTTCTCCATGTTCACTTCCACACTTTTAGAATAAAGTAAATCTAATATTATTCTGTCTATATTTTTTAAATTTTCCTTTAAGTTACATCGTTATTTTCTTACCATAACCTTGAGATATATGGTAATTTTCAATCTCCCTTTTCATAAGAAGAATACAAGGAAGATACATACAGAAAAATAATTTCTTTAAATCATCCCTATACATTTAGTAAATTATATATTATGGCCTCATATTCTTGATAAAGTTCCACGATTGATTCTCCCTAACTTACAAGTGATAACTACCCAACTTAAATTTTTTAATTATAAATAATAGATAATGAAAATATATTTTTAATGGTACATATACATTTCTCACCAACCAGTCAATCGGTCGTTCCACTAGAAGAAGGTGGATGTTTCCTTTAAAAGGATTCAATAAAATTTTATTCCCTATTATGATCATTTGTAATTACATAATGATTCATATCTCATATAATTATATCTATAAGAGTTTTCATTCCAAATACCATAACATTTGGTTGTTCAAGAGGACAATTGTTGCATTTCACATTTCATTCACCATTAATATGGTTCCTTCAGGTTCCATCGATTGACTAAAACCTGAAAGAATATTGTTAAAAATACACATCATAGTGTTAAAACAACATAATCAAGGGAAATTATTTATAAAATTCAATATATGAACCCTTAGGTTTCATCCTAGTTTATTCATTATTATTACAAAAACTATAGGATTGTAATCAATACTTAGACTTATCCTTAAGTACATACCTATAGATATTCTTAGAAATATATCTAGGGATATCACTAAAGTATTCTCATCCTAGTTTCTAATGTTTGACTAAATATTTTCTCTAATACCAACTATAATGACCCAGGATTTTCATACATGGATATTACATCTTTTTATATGAATATTCATTACATTAGACAAACACATGCCTGAGGACCATAATAGATTAGTGCCTTTTGAAACATGGAATACATTCTTATAGTTTGGATAAAGATCATAAAAATATCTAATAAATATCTTCCCCTTTATTAAACCTCCTTAAAACATTTATTTATAACTTAGTGAAAGTAAATATAAGAAAGGGTGAGCCCAGGCACTTAATAAGGGTAAACAATAAATATATATAATAATATAATGAGAATAAGGGTCTAAAAGAGGAGGATAATATTGAAAATAGAACCCTTAATATCAAATATAATAATAATGAATCATTGAATTAAATATTTTCATTTCATATGGAAGGAATCATAAGATAATCAAGAACATTATTCCTGAAATCATAAAATTAAAATAAGACATGAAATTATGGTAGAAAAATAATCATATATAATGATTTGGATAATATTAAAGTAATCACATGTAAGGTCATATTTGTAGTATGGTTTCACAACCCATACCATATTGTTAGTCATGGTTCACTCCCATAACCATCATAGTAGTCAAGGTTCACTTACAAGACCATCTTGGCAGACAAATTCCTTTACTAAACTAAGATCACTACCTATTCCAGCCACGCCTATATCATTAGATATAAATAATTACCCAATTTAGTAGAGGGAGATATAGATACCACCTATAATATAATTAAAATAATTAATTTTTGTTCCATAAGATCTTAAATCATATCAGAACCTATAAAGAGAAATGGGTTTCATAAACAGCATTAAATCATAACAACCCATTGAAAAGAAATGGGTTTCATATATATCATTACATAATAAAAATAAACCAATAATTATAATAATATGGATATTATCCTTGAAACAATATCCCCATTAAAACATAATTTTCATCAAAGAATTTTATCTTAGATGGAAAATTATGTTGAGAGATCACTTGAATGTAAGTCTTGAGGAAAATATCCTTTTTCTTTGAAAAAAAATTATGTTCATAAAATTCCATGGAATTTTAAAAGAAAAAAATTTATTTGAAAATAACCTTTTAATATTGTAAAGTAATATTCATAGAATTAAGGTTTCGTACTGGTATAAGATTCTGTTCATTTTGTATAAGTGAAAAAATATTCCTTCGATATTTTTGTTAAAAAAATTCAAAAAGAACCTTATTTAGAAAATGAAAAAAATAATATTTTCAAATTTTTTGTAAAAATTAATACATGGTTAAAAATAAAATTAAATATCCTTAGTATAATATTAAAACATTAAAAAAATTTCAGAAAACATGGGAGTGGAAGATAAATATTGCACAATGGAGATTTAAAACGATACAGTCCCAAATATTATTGAGATTGTGAAACAAACCCTTACAACTTTATAATCAGTAGAATCATATTATTCATGAAATAATGATACTTATATTGATATTAAAACACCATAATCATCATAATAATACTCATAAAAGTATTTTATAGGGAGTATATACACCACATAAAAAGAAACAAGTAGTGTATATGGCATGTGTCCCACAGAAACAAAAGTGAGACAAAAATCACATACCTTATGTTAGGACTCACATCGTACTCATCCAAACATCATGTATAATAAATATAATTTTAATATAAATATATTACATATCCATGTTCTTATATTTACTACCATAAATTATTTGACTATGTAAATATATTACCATTTTATTAACAATTCCATGTTAGTTTTATGCTTCGAGTAATATCTGATTTGTTTTTCACATGTGTTTTGATTTGTTGTATTTTTTTCATCTTAATTATATCATAATTTAATTATCCCCATAAATATTTCAATGTTATAAATATAATATATATTCAGTATATATGTATTTATAATAATATATAAAATATATAATTAGAAAATCGAATACAATGTTCATTGAGACGGTAGGTCGTACGTATGTGTGAACGTTGTTTCAATTTTCTTATCGTATTGCAAGAAAAAAAGGTAAATAAAATTTATATAATATAATTATTATGTCATATATATCATATAAATTAACTAAACTCATCTTTAATACATTCCATGTAAAGTGTTAATGAATCGCATCTCTTTCGGGAGGAGGTAGTCCGCACGCCTACAAACGTAATTATAAAAAATGGAAAGAATGAAGATATTTGTTATATAATAATTCCAGAATCATAAATATATCATAAATATAATATATATCATATAAAAAAATAAATTACATCATTATTTCCAACCATTTGTGGTGGAAATGGAAGAAATCATGACATCGCTTCACGAGGCAGTAGTCTGTCATACACATGAATGATGAATGCATATTGTATTTGATGGAAGTGTGTGTGAGTTTAGGTAAAAACCATAATATAAAAATATCTCATTAAATTTATTATATATTATATTATTATATAAAAATGAAATAAAAATAATCTAATGGGTTTAATGTATAAATATATCAAAAACATCTGTTGATGAATGTTGCCTCTTCTTTGGGTATCTCCTTTTGATTTGAATTAAAGGACTACCTTGGTTGGATTTTTTTCCAAAAGTAAGGATTATATAATGAATGGAGGAAAATAAAGAGGAAATTTAAATAGATTTTGACCCAAAAAATAGGTTCTAAATTTTGAGGAAAAGATAAGAAGAGGTTCCCTTTTATAATAGAGGGGAGGGGCACTTTTTGAATTTCTTAAAAGATTAATTTATAATAAATTAAATCTCAATCTAGATAGCTCAAAATGGAATTTAATTCTATGATGATTTTTAATATATTGGTAATACCATCATAAAAGAGATTTTATATAGTTTTTGTGTAATTTTAATCCTTATATTTTTTATTAACACTTAGTTAACCTACTTTAATTTTAACTATGGTATCAAATTGTTTTGTGTTAAAACTTTGATAGTTTTACTTTTATGGTGTAAATTTAACCAAAAAGGATTAATTTATAATATTTTATAAAATAAATTATTCCCTTTGTCATTATTTAGTATTTTTATTATTTTTAAAAAATTTAATTATATATTATTTCCAAAAAATATCATTAGTGTCAACTTTGATACTATTTATATCATTGAATTTAACAAAATAAATACATCAAGATATCTTCAAAACAATTAATTTAATACACTCTTAACATGTAATATTAACCAAAACATTTCGTGTAGAACCTTAATTAAGTAAAATTATATTTATTGTAATATTTTTAATATCATTTAATTGATTTTTTCATTAATTGAATAATTACTGCATCATCATTGTGTAATTTTTTATGAAAAATATTTCTTCACCAAAATTTAAAAATAAAATACCATGGAGTAGATAAGCCTTTTAGATTTCATAAAAATGTGTATAGTCTAGAATAGATTCTATTTAACCCTATATTAAAAATATTATACTTATTAAAAGTAAGAGTTTGACATTTTTTCACTCTATTTTTAATAATATCTAATTCAATTTCATGGAAATATTTCTAATAAAAAAAATTTAATTTAGAAAATTATATGTCAAGGGTTGAATTAAATTCATCTAATAAATTTTTTGAATGTGTTATGGGTGTTTTCAAATATTTATAATATTATATTTATAATCTAAATTACTTGTTTTACCCATAAAATTGGTAATAAATATTACTAAAGTTATTATTATTATTTATGAAAGATAAAAGAGACCTGTTTACTAAATTTGGACGTTATGATTCCTAATATTTAATCAATTTTTCAAAATTCAAAATGCATAAGTGGATAAAATTATTTTAAAATTAATCTCATAGACAGGTTGAGAAAACGAGTTTCTAAAATGAAAACGGTCAAAAGATTGAAATGTTTTCATAACCAAATTATATGGGAAATTAATTAAAATGAACTAAAATGTATTAAATAAAAAATAAAATAATTATACTTTAATAGTAATTAAAAATGAAATTTAACACTTTAATTTATTTTTTTAAAATATCTATTTTCAATTAAAATTTAGTATTTTTTATTATTCATCATAACATGAAATTAATCATAAAAATGCCAAAAATTAAACCAAAGTAAATTATGATTTTTCAAATTCATGTAAGAAGTTTATTTTTTCAAATAAAATTTATAAAAGTTTCAACAAATATTTTTAAAAAAAGATCTCCATTAAAAGTTAAAAAAATACCTTTTTAGAAAAATTCTTCCCGTATACATAAAATTGGATTTGTTCTTGTATCATTCCTATAAAACACAGAATATGAATGTTAAACATTATATTAAATATTATATATATATATCATTTATATAATCAAATAAAAGTGATGTATTTACTTTATTGGTATAAAACACAGTTGTGTGCATTTAAATAGTTTTTCAAAAAAAATATTTCCTTTTTATTTAAAAAGGGTTTTACATAGGTAAATAGTGATTTCATAATTAATTTAATCATGTTCATTCCCACAATTCTAATTACTAGGTTATAATCATGTTTTTAAAATAATTAAAATCATAAAATTATTTTTCGTAGAAGCTTAGTGTTGTGTTTAATGCAAGATAAGTAGGTGTCGCATGGAACACAAGCATAATATGTTTTAGAGTTCAATGAAAGATATAAACAGAATAAAACTATTTAAAAACCTGTATCTCTTAAAAATATCATGGTGTTACACTATGCATCTCATGGGCTTGATTTTGAGCTTGTGGTGGATTCATATCAGCTTCCTGATGTTTTTCCAAAAAACATTCATGGTTTCCACCCACAAGAGAAATGGAGTTTACGATTGGTCTTCTTCAAGAGACCAGTACTATTTCGCTTCCATCTTTCCAGATGGAACCAATATAATTAAAGGAATTTAATGTATAGTAGTATGATCTAAAAATCAAAGGGTAAATTCGGCTGAGCATGTCTTTATGGGTAGTGTTAGTCTTGATTAATAGAATATATAATAAAAAATATTAAAATAAAAATATATAATAAAAATATAATAAAAAAATAAAAAATAAAATTGTTCCTTTTTATAAGAATCCTCCCATATACATTACATGTAAGAATAAAAAAATGAGGTGTCTCTTCATTTTTTTGATGCAAATTTGACACGTTTTTTTAAATAAAAATGTGGCAGATCCCTTATTTTAGGGCATATAGGTCACTTGTACAGATCACATGCTTTGGATCGACCTATGGAATTATCAAGTAGTAATATATATTTCTTAACAATATCTACCTTATCATATATGAGTGATGGTATTAGATTATGAAGGTTAACTAGTACTAGGTAGCTGACCTTGTTAGTCTGTTCTTGCACGTGTGGTAGGATTTCATTTACATAACTATACTATTAATTGTTTCACACCCCAAAGGATGAAACCCTTATATTTTGTGGGGATTATCGTTAGATTAATGAAGTTAGGATAAATAATCTGTATCCACATCCATGCATTGATGATCTGTTTCATCAATTGAGAGGATCCCAATGGTTCTCTAAAATTTACTTGTGATCAGGATATCACCAAGTACGGTTTTAGAAGGTGGATATTCCAAAAACGCCATTCAATAATAGATATATCCATTATGATTACGTTTCTATTCCTTTTGGTCTTGTGAATTCACCAATAGTCATTATGGAACTGATGAATCGAATATTTCAATGATATCTAGATTCTATTGTGGTGGTGTTTATGGATAACATATTGGTGTATTCATGGAGAAGCGATGATCATGATAAACACTTATAAACTATGTTGGGAATATTTAGAGATCATTTTCTATATGAAAAATTATTAAAGTATAGTTTTTTTATAAAAGAGGTAATTTTAATTGGCCAAGTAATCTCTGAAAGTTGTGTTTTTTTGGATCCAAAAAAGATAGAGGTTGTTATCTATTATAAACCACCAAAGAATGTCGTTGATATATGTAGATTCCTTAGTCTATCTTTTTATTACCGATGGGTTATTCTTGAATTTTCATGGCTATCATCAATTAGGATGGTTTTTACAAGGAAAAATGTTCCATTATAAAGGAACAATGTATGTCAATATTATTTTCAATAGCTTGATATTTGAATTACATCTGCACCAATATTGATATTTCCAGAATATAGATAGGGGTATGTAGTGTATTGTGATGCTTTGGTTGGGTTTGGTATGTGTTCTCTTGCAATGAAATCATTTTGTTACTTATGGCTTAACATAGTTATGGTTCCATGAGAAGAACTACCCAAAACACAATTTATAGTTAGCTTCCATGGTCCATGTTATGAATATTATCATCATTACCTGTCTAGTGAGAAATTTATAGTGTTTATAGATCATAATATCTTGAAACATATTTTCTCACAAAGGGATTTTAACCTGAGACAAAGAATATGGATTTAGTATCTAAAAAACATGACTTTGTCTTGATGTATACACCAGGTAAAGGAAATTTGGTGTCAGATTCATTAAGTAGAAAGACATATGCACCATTAGAAAAATAATCTTCAAATCAGTGGTAGTTGATATCATTCATGACATACATGAATTTGTAATTTGAAGACTAAGTTAATGTTTCATTTTTCCTTCTAGTTTCATTTTTCCTTCCAGTTTCATTCTTCCCTGATTTGGTTGTGACGGTTAAATAGGCACATACATCCAATTCAGAATGTGTTGTGATAAGGTAAAAACTCAATGGTGTGGAGACCATTGAGGTCTGGAAGCTAGATGGGAGTTTAGATTTGGGGTTTTGAAATCGGATGGTCATACCTATGGGTTTTCAAGAAAAAATATTTCATTCTTACCGCCACTCAAAATAGACTATTCATCCTAGAATATAAAATATGTATAAAGAGTTGAAATCACAGTTTTGGTTAGTCAGTATAAAAATGAAAGTGGATGAGTTTGTTTGGAGATGATTAACTTTTCAATAGGTTATGGAAGTGCATCAGGGACCAGTAGGTATGATATAGTACTTACCTGTTCTGGTTTAGAAATATGAATAGATATAAATGATATTGAAATAGGTATACCAATAATGGTCTGGAAAAACAATTCCATTTAGGTGATATTGGATTGCCTTTCATTTTCTTCCCATTTTATACCTATTCATGAACCTCATACAGTGGATGAAATTCCAAAAATATATATCCAAGAAGTGTTAAATACGCACGGTGTACCATTTTTGATAGTATAATATAGATAATCGAGGTTTATATATCATTTTTTGGAAATATTTATAGCATGAACTTGGGACTTAGATGAATATGAGTACAATATATCATCCTAAGATGGATGGACAATCCTAAATGATGATGCAAATGTTAGAGGACATTTTATAGTCTTGTGTAATGGATTTTAGTGGCTCATGGGAGGATTAGATACCATTTGTGGAGTTATTATATAATAGTAGTTATTAATACATGATACATATGGAATATTTTGAATAATTGTATGGTAATCCCAGTCATTATCTACTTTATTAAGTGGAAATAGGTGAGACTTCACTGGATGGGTTGTGCCTTGTCAAAGAAACAAATGAGAAGATTCAGTTGATCTAGAAGAGAATAGAGATGGCTCAGAGTCATTATGAATTATATTTGTATCATCATTGACAAATGTTTTCATTCGAGGTAAGTAATAATGTGTTCTTGATAATCTCTCTAAGTCTTGGTCATTTTAATTTTCTTAAGTAGGAAAATTTATCTCCTCGATACATATGACATTTTAATATTCATGAATGGGTTAGAGAGGTTTCATATCAGTTGGAACTACCACCATGATTTAGTGTAGTGAAAAATATGTTTCACTTATCTATGTTGAAAATGTTTCATCCTCATCCTGACCATTTGATTTGATGAGATCTTGTGGATTGAGAGCTCGATACTTCGTTGGTTTATTTCCCTGTATGGATTATGGATAATAAAGGGAAAGTATTTCATTGGAAAATCATTGGTCTAGTGCAGCTTTTTTGGAAACATGGTTGGATTCAGGAAGATCCATGGGAATAGGAGAAAGAAATGGTCGAGAAATGACCCAAACTATTTTAGGAAAATGATGGTTTTATACTTTCCGAAGATGGAAAGTCTAATGGAGGGGGGAATATAACACCCCTAGTTTCAAGTAAGTGACCCTTTCTTTAATAATTTTATCTATATAATGTGTTTGGGTGAATTTTGTGAGGTTATTGGAGAATTTTGGAATTTTTTTAGGCAATTTATAAAGATGAATGATTTAATCATATTTTGTAGAAACCATGAAATCCTATAGGAAACAATATAAGATGAAACATGGGATTCTAGGATAGAACACGGTCAGGAATATGGTTTGTCCCGAACATGTGGCCCCCCAGGAGAAACCATGAAAAGTGGGACAGATGGATTTTTCATGGTTGGCGTGTGGTTTGACTAACTTTGAGAGAAAATTGTGTGAGGTGCTTTATGAGTCAGAGGCTACTGCATGGTTAGCGCACAGTTTCTCTAACTATGAAACTAACCATGAATGTTTTAAAATTGAGATCCTGAAAAAGTGGATCTCACTCATTCTCACCTCTAAGCCTCCCATTTTTAACTATTTTATACCTGAATTTGGGTTTTCATCCTCCCAAAGGTTGTGGTGTCTCTTTTATTCGAAGTAGAAGCAATTTGTTGGACAATATTGGTAATTTGAAGTTTGATTCCTTGTGCAAGTCTTTGTTTGTGGTAGTTTTTCTCAGATCAACTTTCTTTCCCTCTCTCCAATTCCCAGATCTAGTTCCTTGGGGATAAATCTATATGGTTGGTGACAATCATGATGAGATTTGGATTTTTAGATTTTAGGCAAATAGATTTATGGTGCGTTTTAGATATTTGACCCAGTTATGTGGAAAATTTATTTATGTTCATTGTTTTCATTATAATTCTCCAAGGTAGATGGATTTACTCTCAAAACATATTATTAGAACGTGAAGTATTAATTTTATATTGTTTTAATTTATTGAAATTGATTTTGATATTAGTGTCAAAAGCATGGGAGAAACCTCTTTAGTGATGGTTTGAGATATTTTGGAATTTTTTGTTGTGAAAAGTTCTTTGTTTCATGATTTTAGAATGAAATTTTAAAATATATCTTTGTTTTGATTCATATAAATGGTTTAAAGAAAGGTTTTTAGAAAAATAAATGTTTTATTGAAATGGATTGAAATTGTTTATTTGGATTTTTTTTTTGGCATAAGGGTTGGTGTGTGTCCATATTCATTTGGGACGAATAAGAGTATGAAGTTTCCTTCATCAAAACAGGATGGATAAGTGTGTGAACTTTCCCCCATAAAAATGGGATAGATAAAGGTATGGATTTTCCCCCATCAAAATGGGATGGATAAGGGTCTGAACTTTCCCAGTAAAAATTGTTAACCAAGTAAAGAATTATTAAATGGATGAACTTACACTCATGATTATAGGTGGGTCTATGATTCCATGCATGGTTGGATGTGTGGATATTTGTAATGGAATGTTTTATGCAAAAAACTTATTTTTAAGAAATGGTTTTAATGAGTTTTTTGGATGCTTTCCTTTGAAAAATTTTTGGTTTGGAAAATGTTTTTATATGAAACCTATTTTTCATAGAAGTATTTTGGACTCAATATAAAATGTTTTAAATAAATTTTTTTATATAAATGTGTTCACTTTTTATATCCTAGTGGCGTGAGTAAGGAATTCATTTGGTGAAAACCTAATGAGTTTCCTTACTCACCCCCTACTTTGGCCCATTGGTGATCTTGAAGATGTTGTTTATCAAGACATAGGTGAGGTTAAAGAATCACACTTCTTTATATGTGCTTTAGGCTACTCAAAATATACTGTGAAGTTAGATTATAGAGAATATGGTGTGTTCCATAGTTGTGTCATAGAGTCTTGGAGTTTTGTTAGTTTTATCTTCTACTGTGAACATTGATGTTATTAGTCTTCCATTTTGGTAATCTATTGCTGTTTGGTTTTGATATCAATGGTATTACTTAGAGTTGTTTTACATTGTTATCATGCATCATATAGTGGTTTTGTTATGAAATTTTTGGTTTTGATTGTTTTATTTTCAAAGGTGAAATTTCCCCCCATCTATTAGCAAAGCCCTTGATATTTACTTCTAGCATTTGTTACCTTGGGGGAGTCGCATAAGGCTAATTAGGTATTGCTCCTTGACTTAACAAAATAAAGAGGGTGGGATGTTACACACATATATCGATCTCATCCATTTTAATTCTCATAACAAATTAATTTTTCACTTTCAAAAACTATTTCTACTAAAATAAAAAAACTATTTCATTTCATTTTTATATCATCCTTATACATTCAATACATCACTGGCTGCTCCTTTTTCTTCATTTTTGTGTTTTTATTATTCTTTTAAATTTTTTGTCTTACACAACATTTCTATCCCTATAGTTCGACCCTTATTGCAATAGTAAAAGTATTAATTGTTTTAAAATATTTCAATTGACCAGATCGTAGTTACTGACCTAGGAATCTAGAAGAAAAAATAATAAGAAATTAGGAAAATCTATAGAAAATATGATTAAATGAAATTTTAAATGGAATTTGTATATATTTTCATAAGAACAAGTATATTTTATACTAGTTAAAATTTCTGAAATGAATGAAATAAGATCATGTAGAATCCCACTTCCCTAGTTTTTTTCATAGGTGGAAGAGCACATGGAAGACCACTTCCCTTTATATATTACTTGCTCAATCCTGAATTTCTTCACCTAAAAATGTGAAATTAGGAAGAACCCCCCTAGGATAATATAACCATATACCCTATCTCTTATAAAAAACCAACTAAGATACAATTTTTTACTTCCATTTTTATATTTGTTGGTCTATATATATATAGGTTATGTGAACTATTGAGTGGGTTAGCACCATTTTTACCAAAAACAATTCCCTCCTCAAATGGAACCATTTTATCAAGGTAATGTTGGTGAAATTAGGATTACATAATCATGGAATCTTCCCATGTATCGTATTCTAATGTTTTTCCCATCCATTATATTAGTAAAAATATTTTTGGTAGCATGGTAAGTGACTTAGTATCTCGTATTATGGTTGGTTCAACACTTGAAAAGACATAACTAGTCTATAATTTTGGGAATTTGGATTGGGTTGTTGTTTTCCTAGCTACATCTTTCAACTAAGAGACATGAAAAATGAAATTTATTTACCAAATTACTCTTATTCAACATTTAATAAAACAATTACCATGGTACTTCATATTTGGAGGTGACATCCTTAAAATAACAACAATACACTGCACATTATACTTTATGGTATCCAATTTATCCCAATAAGTTTTGTTATCCCAAAACCAAATCTTGAATTTGAAATATGATGACATTTTATCTAAGGCATCCATAAATGTAATATTGATGCTAATTTTTTTAATAATTTTAGGAATCTCAAATGGACATGTTTATTTTTGGTCGGAGTGGATAATCAAGAGGGGGGGTGAATTGAGTTCCAATTAAAAATTTCAGTTAAAAATATTTCTATAAAAATTCCCCAATTTAAATAACAAGCTAAACTGTAGTGAATTTATAATGCATTAAAGGGTCAGTTAGGTTCTCAAGAGATTGATTAGTTCTCAGTTAATCTAATCTGAATAGTAGATTAGCTTTTCAAACTAACCTACTGGTTTACTATAAATATAAACACTTTCTAGTTTCACTATCAGAGTAACTTTAAAATAGATTTTTATTTCAAAGTACTTAGCAGCGGAATATTTAATATAGTTTTAAAAAAAATAAGCACAATAGTTTTAACCAAGAGGTTCAGTCTCATGTTGAGACTTAGTCCTCTAAAAAAATTTATACAAACTTTGATCCACACCCTAGATCGGGGTTAACAACATTACAAAGACTGTCTAGGTACTGAGACCTCTACCATAGTTCTATGTGGGAAAACAAAACAATAGCACATAGG
Source organism: Viscum album (assembly GCA_963277665.1). Lineage (NCBI taxonomy): Eukaryota > Viridiplantae > Streptophyta > Magnoliopsida > Santalales > Viscaceae > Viscum > Viscum album. Next base: position 1,802,652,572 of record OY728125.1, read on the forward strand.
CTATCCAGGTCAAACTTGACCTCTACCACTATCCATAGTGGGATATAAGATTATAGGGAAATATTGAGTGAGGATTTATAAATCCTTCAGTTTATCACAGGAGACAGTGTGTGTCTAAAAATACAGAGCATACGCACTTCTAAAAATGTAAATAAATGAAACACAATAGAGATAAACAAATAGAGATGAGTTTAGAGTTCTCTATAGGTTTTGAGTGAAGCTCTGGACTCTTCATATTGATGTAGATGAAGCTTTGAGTCCTTCTGTGGTTTTTTTTTCAAGAAAACAGAGTGTCGTTTTTCATTTGACTTCTAGGTCCTAGTTGAACAGTCTTGATCAGATTGGGTATGGGTGAAGTCATTGAAGCTATTTACTCCTTGAATGTTCAGGTTATACAAATTCATTGTGTAGCCTTCCTTCTTCTTATATGCATTTAAGTCCTTGTGTATCTCCAGAAGGTTGTTTCGTATGTTCATGGAAAGGCTTGCTAACTTGTTGAGTGAGAACTTTAGTAGTTCAAGTTTCCCTTTTATACACCTTAAGCTCCTGAAATAGGAATGATTGCCTTTTTACACGTATGAGGTACAGTTTCCTCACATGCCAACAACCCACATTATTTAATTGCAGTTGCATTAAAAACATAAAATATGACTGTTGCTAAATAAACAAATAGAAATAGAGTTTAGAGATATGATGACTGGTTTCCATCGATAGAACTTAGTATCAATGAGCTTGTATCGGTATCTCATCTATCAGTAGCTCCTCTTATCGGTAGATCCTCTTATCAATAGATCTTTTATCAGTAACTATTTTATACTGGTGGCATTCTTGTATCGGTAGATTATGTAGCGGTAGCCGTCTGTCTGTATCAGCAGACTTGTATTGGTAACTGTCTATCTGTATCAGCAGACTTGTATCGGTAACTATGTTCCAGTGACCTTGTGTCACAAGAATCTTGGTCTATCAGTGACCTTTACTTATCGGTAGACTATGTATCGGTAGGTCTGTATCAGTCGACTTGTGCATACCAGTAGACTTATTCTATCAATAGCACTTCTTCAATCGGTAGTTGTTATGTATATCGGTGACCTTATCTATATCAGTAGACTTTTGTACCGGTGCACTTAGCCTTATTAATAGTTGTGTATCAATTTGTATCAGTAACTTATTATTTTTTCTGTATCAGTGAACTTCATATCGGTAGCTCTTTATATAATAGTAGGTCTCTCTGTTTGTCTGTATCAGTAGCTATGTCCATACCGGTGGACTTAACACTTATTTGTTCTATGTAAAACATATCAAGATTGAGTTATAATTATTCAAAAGTATGTATAAACATAGATAAACATTTATTAACATATTCCAATTATTATTTTTATATTTTTTTCAAGATAATTTAACATATATATATATAGTATTATAAACACATATTAAAGCATGATTGGGATTATCAAAACATATTAAAGAATAATTGAGATTATCAATACAGGTGAGGTCAACAATCTCCCCATTTTTTATAATCACAACTTATGGTATTATAATCCAAAATAATCATTAATGAATCAGATGATATAGTATTAAATTCAAGTGTATCAGAGGTAATAATAAAAACAATGGACTAGAATTATAAAACAAATGTATCAGAGGTAAAATAGAATGGTTCTTCATATTATAGTTCTCCCACTTTGTCCTCTCATATTTCTCCATATCAGTTCTCCCCTATTGTATTATTTCTCCCCTATTATATTATTTATCCCCCTTTGTGATTAGAAAAAATTAGGAAAGAAAGAATTATAGAAGTAACAGAAGGTAAGAGAGAATGAAAGCATTTATATATGAATTGAGGAAAAAATATATAAAAATACAGAATTGAACCCAAAGAAATACAAGTGATTCCTATCAAAGGTCCTAGACACTAATCAATCTACCTCTTGAATGTCCACTTTGGATTTGGATTTGGGTTCGGATGTAGACTCAGGCTGGGTAGCTTCAGAAGAAGGCTTGGCAATTGCAGAAAGTACTACTAGAGGTTGAGCAATAGAAACTGTTCCTAGCCTGTAGTGGGTAGCCCTCTATGTGATCATAGGAGTGAGGCTCCATATTGGTTAGACTGGAGTCATCAGGGAAATGGAGGCAGACTAAGTAGAGGCAGGTAGAGCTAGAGTTGCAATGATAGGAGTACTGTCTACATACAAAAATGGCAGCAATAGATTCATAAAGTCCATAATGATCCCTCCTCCTCTTTCCATAGAAGAAATGAAGTCATCCTTGTTCTCCATAAATTTTTCTAGAGCAGGGGTCAACTCCCTGAGCTTCCTCATTTGTTCATTGAAAGCTTGAGTGACTGGGGGTAGCTTCATGTTTTCTCACATAAGATTGAAATGGTTGTTGAGATGATTCTTGGTATAGAACCTTTGGAAATAGTAATCCTCTTTGTCTTTTACCTCTTTCTGGGAAGCAATGGATTCTCTCATAAAATTCTGAACAATTTTTCCTATATCCCTTGTGGTAGTCACCACTTGGCTCAAGAAAGCAGAGTCTACAGAGCCACTGGTAGAAGACTGTCCAATCTCCTCTCTTATCACAGCTCGAATCTGATCAATATCCAATTAAGGCTTCGTAGAACTCAGAGGTGCAACAGCAAAGGCTACTGTTTCCTTAAAAGATTTAGTCATCCCACTTATGATATTTTTCACAAGAGAGTCCTGGTTGTTGACATCCTGCTCCATGAACTACATAAATCCATTCAAAACTTCCACAAATTTCCTTACTACACCTTTAATATAATTGATATCACCACTCATTTGATCCTGAGAACTACTCAATGTAGTTAGAGAAGCAACGGACTGCTTCAAGGCAACAACAGCTCTTGTCCACCTCTCAATCTGAGAATGACATACTCTTATCTCATTCATCATTTATGTCACATGTCCTGACACCATACACCCGAGAGAGAGTTCTAAAGATTTTTCCATATTGATCAACTCTTCAACAAGATAGCTCTTTAAGTCTGCAACAGATGCAGTCCAAGTCTCCTTCAACTCATCCTTTAAAGAATCATGATCAGCCTTAGTGATCATATTTTCAGGCATAGCTACAGGTGCTCTTTCTATCCCAATACTAGCCATAGATTCATTCATAACATATTAAATGGATGATATTAAAGAGGTTTTCATTCTTCTTATCTCTTCCACAAATGAGGTCTTAAGATCAGAATTCAACTAGTCTAGGTCAGCTTTTCTTACTACATCCTCAGGTATAAACTCAGAAGAGATATTATAGTAAACTTGTGTTCTCTTGAAAGGTGTATCATCTTCAGAATCAGGTTAGTCCAACCCACAAACCACAAAACCTGGGTCTTCTACCCATTATTCAATTCCATCAGCTACTGAAACATTTCCATGTCTAGTTGGATGCTCCCCCTCAACTCGTGCATTCTCCTGTATATGTATGGAAACAACACCCTCATTAGCTCGGTCTTCCTCAGAAGAATCTTCCACAACCATTTTCAATTCTCCAACAGCAGGAGGCTCCTCAGGAAGAGGTGTTGGTCTATCTACTTCAACAATTTCCTTAGTAGGAATTTAGGAGTGTCCAATCAGTGGAATAAGACTCAAGCAAGTAGAAGAAGATGCTTTAGTTTCATATTCTCTTTATTCTTCCTCATTCTCTAGAGCAGGCTGGTCTTCCTCATCGACAGGTGCTTCTTCATTGCTTTCTTTCAGGACTGTTTCCTTTTTAGATGACACAACTTTAGCAACAGGACTTGGAGGTGAGCCGGATCCCTTCCATCAACTATAGAGGTATCTTCTTCATTAGTATCATCACTATACTGAGGTTCATGTTCATCAAGTCCTATACATGGATCCCTCACATCCTTAGGCCTAGAAGGATGATCCGCAGAATTAAACTTATCATACAACTTCTAATAATCACTGACCCATTCTCTTCTCCATGGATTCCATTTTTTCTTCATGTATTTACAGATAGTTTTGGTAACATAGAAGTTTTCTTTCATAACCAATGTCCCATACTGAGACTTAGCCACACCTCTTACCTTGATCATCACAGAGATCAGTTTTTCAAAGAATAGACCATTAGTTTTTGACTTTGGCCTGGTCATATCTTCAATCTGAATCATTAATAGTCTACACAGATTCACCTTAACACCATGTCTCAACAGATACAGCAAATAAATATCTTGGTATTTTAGAATTTCAAAGTCCCCTCTTCTTGGACTTATCACATGTTGGATGAACTTGAACTGCAACCGGTTCTCTCCATGCATTTCTGTAGAAAATACCTTTCTTGGTGTACAATCTCATGTTATTTCTTCCAAATCAGCTTCATATTCAATGATGTTACTGGTAGGAGGTACAGATTTCAAGAAATATCCAAAAACTCTTTTATGTGGAACTTTCAGGCACTCAACCCACTCAATAGAAGAAAAATATATTTCTTTTCCATTCACAACTGAAACCATTCTGTTATCAGCTTCTGATTTTTCAAAATGAAAAAACTCATAGAATTATTTTACCAGCTTCGGATAATAGGGTCTATTTCTATTTGAGAAGCATTTTACCCATTTCTGATCTTCCAGCACCTCTAGAACTAATGACTTACTGGTCATCAACCATTCCGCGCATAACTCTTTCTCAAATATTATCTCCCTTTGAACGAGATGCAGATTTGTAGGTTTTTTTACTTCACTTCCACCACTAGACTCTCCTTGGAGTCTCTTTGCATTCCTCTCATCATCCTTTTTGATAACCGATGGTCTCTTCACTCTTTCCATTCTGTGAATCCTGAGGTTTAGGGTTCGAAGATTTGGGAGCTAAGGCTTGAAGGTAAAGGGTTTGAGGTGCATCAAGAAGAGGTCAAGACTTATTTTTTATCATTTAGGAATCACAAAATAAATAAATAAAACATAATAAGTACAATATAGATGGTACAGATTTCGACGACTAAAGATACATAAGTTTAAAAACAGCGCAACCTAATGGTAACACATACTGGTGAGGATTCCTAACGGTGAGGTATTTTTATCGGTGAGGTCCACTAACAGTGAGGTATAGCAGTGAGGTTCATACCGGTGAGGTATAACAGTGGGGTTCATACCGATGAGGTATCTAATGATGAGGTTTCTAATGGTGACGTTTCTAACATACAAAGTCTATCATTCCTAACTCATATCTAATGTAACTTAATCTATCCGAACATAATGTCTTGGTGAATATGTCAGCTAATTGATGTTTAGTACCTATAAATTCAAGAGTAATATCACCCTTTTGGTAATGATCTCTCAAAAAGTGGTGCCTTACATCAACGTGTTTGGTCCTAGAGTGAGACACGGGATTCTTAGCGATGTTAATGGAACTAGTGCTGTCAAAATTTATAGATACATGTATAAATTGATATCCATAGTCTAGTAAGGTATGTTTCATCCATAGAATTTGTGCACAGCAACTACTAATAGCAATGTACTTTGCTTCAGTGGTAGACAATGCAATATAATTCTACTTTTTACTACACCATTAGACTAAGTACTTACCTAGAATATGGCATGTTCCTGAAGTGCTCTTTCTATCTAACTAGAACCAGCAAAGTCAACATCTGAATAACATATTAAATCGAATGATTGTATTTTTGGGTAAAATAATCCTAAGTTAGTAGTATGTTTAAGATATTTGAAAATTATTTTAACAGAAAGAAAGTGTTACTCTTTTGGATTAGCTTGAAATCTTGCACACATAAACACACTAAACATAATATCTGGTTGACTAGCAGTAAGGTAAAGAAAACTCCCTATCATACCTCTATAGTTGGTTTGATCCACTAGTTTTCCAGTTTCATCATCATCTAACTTACAATTAGTACTCATAGGTGTATCACTTTCCTTAATACTATCTAAACCAAAACGTTTTAAAAGATTCTTTGGATATTTATTTTGATTTAAAATAATACCATTTTCATTTTGAAAAACTTGAAATCCAATAAAATATTTGAGTTCTCCCATTAAACTCATTTCAAATTCATTTTTCATACTCTTTGAAAAATCAATACACAAAGTATTTTTAGAAGATCCAAAAATAATATCATCAACATAGATTTTCACTATCAAAACATATTTAGAAATTCTCTTAATAAAGAGAGTTGGATTAGAAATCCCTTTAGAAAAACCTTTTGAAATAAGAAAACTACTAATTCTATCATAACAAGCTCAAGGGGATTCTTTTAAACCATATAAAGCCTTAGAGATCTTAAAAACTCAATTTGGAAAATGAGGATTAGTAAATCCAGGTGGTTGTTCAACAAAAAAATCTTCAATTATAAAACCATTTAAAAAATCACTTTTAACATTCATTTGATATAACTTGAAATTCAGATGAGTAGTATAGGTAAGTAGAATCCTAATAGCTTTTAATCTAGCTACATGTGCAAAGGTTTCCTCATAGACTATTCCTTCCTCTTGACTATATCCATGTACAACTAGCCTTGCTTTGTTTCTAACTATGTTTCTTGATTCATCAACTTTATTTCTAAAAACCCATTTACTGGCTATGGTCAGAGTGTCCTTAGGTTTTTCAACTAATTCCCAAACTTTTTTTCTTTCAAATTGATTTAATTCTTCTTGCATAGCCATTACCCAAAATTCATCACTGATTGCATCATTGATATTTTTAGGTTCTAACTGTGAAAGAAAGGCTTGTTGTTCAACCTGATTTCCTAGAGAAGCTCTAGTCTGTGTCCCTCTATCAGGATTACCAACAACAACGTCTAAAGGATGATTTTTTATAATCCTAGTTGATCTAGTAAAGGTATGACTAGAAATTTCAGGTTCTTCTCTATGTTCGGGTACAGCAGGAGAAGGTTCTGTAAAATTTCCAGAATTGCTTAGTTTTATAGCAGGTTCACTAATTTTATCATTTAGGTACATAATAGACTGATCTTCTTCAAAATTTTCAAGAGAAGACTTAGGTTCATGCGGATCAGTTTCATCAAATTTGATGTGAACAGATTCTTCCACACATTTGGTTCTTTTGTTAAAGACTCTATATGACTTACTGGTTATAGAGTAACCTAAAAAGATTCCCTCATCACTTTTAGAATAAAACTTGTCAAGATTATCCTTAGTATTAAGAATAAAGACTTTGCAACCAAAAACACTTAAGTAACTAACTTTAGGCTTCCTATTATTCCACAATTCATAAGGGGTCCTCTGAAGAACAGGTCTAATCAAGAATCTATTTATAATATAAAATGTTGTATTCACAGCTTCATCCCAGAAGTAAATAGATAGGTCATACTCATTGAGCATAGTTCTTGCAATTTCCTGAACGGTTCTATTTCTTCTTTCTACTACACCATTCTGGTGATGTGTCCAAGGGGAAGAAAAGTTGTGACTATAGCCATCGTGTGATAAGTAAGACTCAAACTCAGGATTTTCAAACTCACACCCATGGTCACTTCTCAAGGTCTTAATCTTAAGTCCACTTGTGTTTTCTATAGACTTGGAATATTTAATAAAATAAGATCAATCTTCAATTTTGTGAGCAAGAAATTATAAGCAAGTATATCTATAATAGTCATCTACTAAGAATAGACATAGTGATTCCCATTCAAATTAGAAACTCTAGACGGTCCAAATAAATCCATGTGAACCAACTCTAGAGGTTGAGAAGTTGAAACTTCTTTCTTTAATTTGAATGAAACTTTATGTTGATTTCCCTTTTGATAGGGAGTGCAAACTTTGTCTGATGGGAATTTTAGTTGAGGTAGGTCTCTAACTAAATTTTTCTTAGTTAGTTTCCTAAGTGAGTGAACATTGCAGAGTCCTAATCTTCTGTTCCATAGCCAAGATTCACTATGAAAAGCATTTAAAGAGGTAACCTTTTCTTTGGCTAAATAATTTAAATCTACAGCGTAAACATTTTCATTTCTTAGGGTAGAAAATACTAAAGCATTTTTAGAATCAAAAACATTACAAGCATCATTTTCAATTTTAACATTGAAACCATCATCACACAACTGAGAAATGATTAAGAGGATGTATTTTAATCCATCAAAAAATAATAATTTAGAAATTAAAACTAAATCAGTGTTACCAATCTGGCCTAAGACGATGATTTTTCCTTTTGAATTATCACCAAAGGTGACATACCCTCCATAAAACATGATTAAACTTTTGAAACATGAGTAATCTCCAGTCATATGCCTTGAACATCTATTGTCCAAGTACCATATCTTCTTATAGTAACTCTTCAAGCAAGTCTCCCACAAAACAGGTTTAAATAGAAAATGATTTAGGCACCCAGATTTTCTTGGGTCCAGACAGGTTAGCAAGAAAAACTTTTGGTACCCAGATTTGTCTAATGGGTCTCATACAATCAATAGATTCAAAATATTTTGAAAGAGAAACTTTGTTTTATCTATAACTATGTGAATAGATAGTTAAGGCCTAGGAATTTTCAAAACTGGAACTAGCAGCATATTGTCCAGATTTAAGAATGAATTTATTCTTAACAAGCTGTCTCTGTCCAGGTTGATAGCCTAAACCAGTAGCATACTTTTTTTCCACTTGTTTTCCTAGAATTTGTGTAAGATTATTCTTCAAATTTGTGAACTTTTATAAATTTATTCTAAGTTTTTCATTATACAATTTATGTTGAGTATTCTCCTTTAATAGTTTATCATTATTTTCCTTTTCTACATCTAAAGAAGATTGCACAGTGCTAGTTAAAGCATGTTGTTTCTTTAAGGTTTTATACTTATCCTTCAGCTCATTGTAGGTTTCTTCTAACATATTACAGTATTAAAATAACCGTTCACTAGACATGTTTTCATAATCAGAATCATCTCCAGAATAATAGGAATTTAAAGTAGGAGTATCCAATGTTACCTCAGATGTGTTTGTCATGAAACACATATTAGATTTTTGAGATTTTTCATCCTGAGTAGAGTCAGAATCACTTGAACTGTCTTTTGAATCACTCCAGGTTGCTTCCATAGATTTCTTATATTTGTTTTCCTTATAATCATATTTCTTCTTGAACTTCAATTTTGTATAGTCATCCTTCACATGTCATTTCCTCTTGCATTCATAACACAATATCTCATCACTTTTATCAGCTTTCTTCCAATCTTTCTTATAATGACCTTTATTGTCATACTTTCCCTTGTAATTGGATTTTTTAAAAAACTTTTTCTTTCTATAAAACTTCTTAAATCACCTGGCTATATGATCCATCTCTTCATCACTATCAGAATATGAACCTTCACTTGTTGAGCTTTTAGTATGTATGTGAATTTTCACCTTGTCCTTGCTCTTTGAGGCAGTAGACTTAAATGCCACTGAGTTCCTCTTTGGTTCATCATCTTCCTCCTTATTTAAATTCAAATCTTCTTCATACATCATTAACATACCAATCATCAATTTAACAGGTAGTGAACTTATATCACACGATTCTCTTATTGAAATCGATGTGCCTCTCCATCGGTCTGGCAGATATCTCAGTAACCTCATAATTTTCTCCTCAGCTAAAACAGCCTTTCCAAATGAGCTCATTGTATTTATAATTTCATTGAACCTAAGATACATGTTAGAAATAGGTTCATCATGCTTCATTTTAAAGTTTTCATATTTAATAGTGTATGTATTCAATCTCATTTCCTTAACATTGGTTGTTCCCTCTTGAGAAAACCCAAAGTATCCCAAATTTCATAAGCAGTTTTACAAGAAGATATTCGATTACATTATCCATCTCCCAAAGCACAATACAGGGCATTCATTCCTTTAAAATTATTATTATAAGCATTTTTAGTAGGTTCATCCCAAGTATTTTTTTCATTTTTTGGAATCTTATACTGAGTCGCTATAGCAGTACAGATATCAAAACAAATACTTTCTAAATGATTTTTCATTTTTAGTTTCCATTGGGCATAATTAACACCATTAAATAAAGGTGGCTTGTTGGTAGCATCACCTTATAATCTATTATCCATAATTAGATTTTTTTCAAATATATTTAAAGAGATAAAATTTAGAACTAACAGAAATTTAAGATCTTTAAGATACAACTAAAATCACAGTTGAAAAATATAGTGTTTGGAAATCCTTTATAAATAACCACCTCTGATACCAAATGTTGATCAGAGTGGATACTCAAGAGGGGGTGAATTGAGTTCCAATTAAAAATTTCTGTTAAACATATTTCGATAAAAATCCCCCAATTTAAATAACAAGCTAAACTATAGTGAATTTGTAATACAGTAAAGGGGCAGTTATGTTCTCAAGAGATTAATTAGTTTTCAGTTAATCTAATCTGAAGATTAGATTATATTTTGAAACTAACCTACTGGTTTACTATAAATACAGACACTTGCTAGTTTAACTATCAGAGTAACCTTAAAATAGATTTTTATTTCAAATTACCTAGCACCAGAATATTCAATATAGTTTAAAACAAAATAAATAAGCACAACAGTTTTAACCAAGAGGTTTAGTCTCAAGATGAGACTTAGTCCTCTCAAACAATTTATATAAAATTTGATCCACACCCTGGATCAGGGTTAACAACAGTACAAAGAATGTCTAGGTACTGATACCTCTACCACAGTTCTACGTGGGAAAACAAAACAATATCACACAGGCTATCCAGGTCACACTTGACCTCTACCACTATCCACAGTGAGATATAAGAGTATAGGGTAATATTGAGTGAGGATTTATAAATCCTCCAGTTCATCACAAGAGACAGTGTGTGTCTAAAAATACAGAGCACACACACTGCTCAAAATGTAAATAAATGAAACCCAATAGAGATAAACAAATAGAGATGAGTTTAGAGTGCTCTATGTGTTTTGAGTGAAGCTCTGGACTCTTCAGATTAATGTAGATAAAGCTTTGAGTCCTTCCCTGGTTTTTGTCAAAAAAAAAAGAGTGTCATTTTTGCATTTTACTTCCAGGTCCAGGTTGATCAGTCTTGATCAGCTTGAGTATGGGTGAAGTCTTTGAAGATCTTTACTCCTGAAATGTTTAGGTTCTATAGATTCAGTATGTAGCCTTCCTTCTTCTTCTATTCAAGTAATTCCTTACGTATCTCCAGAAGGTTGTTTCGTATGTGCATTGAAAGACTGACTGACTTGTTGAGTGAGAACTTTAGTAGTTTGAGGTTCCCTTTTATACACCTTCATCTCTATCAATAGGAATTATTACCTTTTTACATGCACGAGGTACGGTTTCCTGACATTCCAACAACCCTCATTAATTAATTTCAGTTTCATTAAAAACATAAAATAAGATCATTGTTAAATAAACAAAAAAAAATAGAGTTTAGAGATATGATGAATGGTTTCCATCGATAGCTCTTAGTATCAGTGAGCTTGTATTGGTAGCTCTTCTGTCGGTATCTCCTCTTATCGGTAGATCCTCTTATCGGTAGCTCTTTTCTACTAGTGACATTCTTGTATCGGTAGATTATGTAGCGGTAGCTGTCTGTCTGTATCAGTAGACTTGTATCGGTAACTGTCTGTCTGTATTAGCAGACTTGTATCGGTAACTATGTACCAGTGACCTTGTGTCACAAGAATCTTGGTCTATCAGTGACCTTTACTTATCGGTAGACTATGTAATGGTAGGTCTGTATCAGTTGACTTGTGCACACTGGTAGACTTATTCTATCGGTATCTATTCTTCTATTGGTAGCTGTTATGTATATCGGTGACCTTATCCACATCAGTAGACTTCTGTACTGGTGTACTTAGCCTTATCAGTAGCTGTGTATCTGTTTGTATCAGTAACTTATTATTCTGTCTATATCAGTGAACTTAATATCGTTAGCTCTTGATATAACAGTAGGTCTGTCTGTTTGTCTGTATCAGTAGCTATGTGCATACCAGTGGACTTAACACTTATTTGTTCTATGCAAAACATATCCAGGTTGAGTTAGAATTATTTCAAAGTATGTATAAACATAGATAAACATTGATTAACATATTCCAATTATTATTTTTATTTTTTTGTCAATATAATTTAACATATATATATAGGATTATAAACACATATTAAAGCATTATTGGGATTGTCCAAACATATTAAATCTTAATTGAGATTATCAAAACAGGTGAGGTCAACATTTATCATTATTTTTCACTCTTTCATGAAAGTTAATGGTGGTATAATAATGATATAAAATAGGTTTATTGATGATTATCTCCTTAAATACAACTTTTTTATTACCTTACTTTATCAATTTACACATTATTTTCATTGGATAATTCGATTTTTTATGTTTGGGTTCATCAATTTGATATGTTTGGATTTTGAAATATAGATGTTTACAATTTTCAATTTCTAGGGTTAGGTTCTTTGATATAGTTAAATAATAAATTTCCTTTTCTGTAGGTTACACCCTAGTTAGTTCTTGAGTTTTAAATTCACTTATTTTAGAGATGGCCATCACATTATACATGGGGTTCAGTATTATTGTACTTATTTTCTTACCTTTTTTCATATGATTTAACCCCTTTTTATTTTTCCCAATTGAGTATACATATTTTTAGTTATTTACTATTAGGACTTGATTTTTTTAATTTTTTCTCCTAAAAAGTCCCTCTAAATATGATTTTTAATTTGAAGGACTAACCATGTTCTCAATTTTATTACATGGTTATTTAGGTATTGATTTGAAACATCATGTTATTTTTTGAAATTTTGGAAGCAGGTATTAATTTTTTTCCTTACCTCTTATTGAAAAATATGCACCATAGGTATTTTAACCCACTTTTGTGTGTCTCTAACTAACTGATAGATCAATAACTCATCCAAGTAGAAGGGTGGATGAAATATTAGTTAGAGTAGGGATGCATAATTTTACCACATATTTCTTATTCATGATATGTATTGTGATGAAAAGGAACCAATAATTTTAGTTATACCATTTTTTACTATAGGATATTATATAACTGATGTGTCCAATGTAAAAAATTTCTTCTTGGCTATGGATGATGAGGAAGAAATAATTTGTTTTGAAACCCAACTTATCGGTTGGTTATGATATGATAGATGTTACTAAGAATCAATTATTCAAACTAAAGGCCAAATTTGATTTTGGATATTTCACATTGGACATTACAGAGATGTTTAATCCCCAACCTACTAATATTTTCACATATGATCATATTGATGAGAAGATTATTTATGTGGAAATAAATCTACATCTATAATCATATATAATTCTGAGTTTATCTGAATATGTTTTTGATATTTTTACACCTTAAATTTAATGATTTCATATTACTTATGTTGGGAGAGTTTGAGGTTCAAACCTTCTTAAAAACATGATGGATTTCAATATTCACATGTATGTTTCCTAAAGAGACAGTCACGGAAATTGATTAATTAGTTTAAAATAAAAATTTAAACATCTTATAAAAATAACAACTTTTTAATCACTCTTGGAATCCAAATTTTATATCATTGAAGTTTAATTTGATTCTTTGAAGTGTAAGTATCCAGATCAATTTTAATTATAATATTTTAAAAAAATAGTGAGTAGGCTGCTAAAATTTCTACAGATATTTTTAAGCTATCGAATCTTTTTATTTTAGGGGTTCAAATAGATATTTCATTTAGTGACCATTTTGAATTCTCCAGATTTTTGTCTTCATTATTTGACCCACTTTATATTCCTAAAGAGATAGAACAGATTATAGAAAGACACCGCACTTATTAAATGTTATAGTTATTTTGGAACAAATTTGTTGAAGATGGAGTTGTTGAGGCAAGGGGAGAAACTGAAAACACATGCACACACAAAAACGAACTTAAAATCATTAATGAATCTTAACCACAAAAATAACATGGTTAGAATAAAATTTAGGGGTGTGTCTGGATAAATACATAAAAAATTTCACTTCATGGATGGAATACCATGGGTTTTTGTTTCTTACTTTTATATTCCTTCTATATAAACTGCTCTAAATCTATTTCATTCTAGATCAATGTCTATCATGACTTTCCTAGATTGGCTAAATGAAATTTAAACTGATGAAAATGATAAAAGGAGATACATGCTTGAGACTATTGGAATAAAAACCCCTTACTCAAACCATGGTTGTGTTGAAATTTTAATTTCAAAAGGAGAACTCTTATGTTATTTTTTCATATTTTATGAACTTGAATTGAGAATCCATTTATTTCTCATAATGAAAAAAGGAGGATAGAAAATGATGGATTGATATTTATATAGATCCAACACACTAGGGGATTAATGTATAAATTTTGTTTCCAAATTTTATCATTTAATTATCTACTCATTCATATTATATTCTATAAGAGATTAAGTGTGGGGGATTCCCATTAGTATTCTTTAAAAAAATATGAATATACTTATATTATCTTAGTGTCTAGCACGTTGGTATTTAAAATGCATAAAAATAAAATTGAGCTAAATTTAAAATCTAGTTATAAACTCCTAGAAAATACCACAACCACATTGATCATCATGATTCTATTTGAGATGAATTGAGAAATATGTTTTATTATATACTAATAAAAATCCATAGAGAAAAAATTTTTTCATTGGGTGTTTGGAAAATGAAATTTATGTAAATTCTTTTAACCCCTTAAACATTATTTAAACTATTAAACTTTTAATCTATTGTGAATTAAAATATATCTCCTCTTATGATTAAATATATGGGACAATGTTGGGATTTATGTGGGGGGGATATAAGATTTTTATTGTTCCTTAACTGTTCATCAATATAGTACACTTTAAAATCCAGTTTTTTTAATGTACAACCCATTAAAGAATAATTTCAGGTTGGTCTTAAGTAAAATATATTCTTTTGTTGTAAAAATTTCATTATTTTGTTATGTATTTAGGTTATAAAATAAAATGGCTCCTTCCTTGGGAAAAATGTCATGATGATTTTGAGGTATTCCTCTAGTTCTGAATTTGATAGAATTGAATTGTTTTTTAGTGAAATTGTCTATTAATTTCATGGAAATACGAATTTAAAACATGAAAATGGAAGTGTGATGGGTCACAATATTATTGAATTGAAATTTTAATTATAGGATATATAATGATATAATATAAACATATTAACTTATCCTTGGTAAAATGTAACACCTCTGGATATTCAATTGAGAGTAATATTAATCATTTGAATATGGAATTATATTGGTAATTAGTATCCCATGATGAGTCGCTAAGACAAGGTCAGTTGGGGTTTAATTTAAATAAAAAATGAAAACCCCAATAATTACTTTGCACCATTCTATACACAAACTCTTTGTGGGAATAAATTTAAATATGGGGCCTTGACAAAAATGAGTTCATTAATGTGAGAGTAATATTGAACCAAAATGATCCCAATTAAAAGTGATATATATGAAAATATTTTTTGTTGTATCAATGAAGTTTAATATGGAAAATTTGATGGGAAACTGAGGGTGGAGAAAAAAATCGGTAGTGCTTCTTGTTATAAATTTAAACCAACATATATCTCATTAGTCTATACTCTTAAAACAAGAATATGAACTTGTATTATAGTAGGGAAGTGTGAAAAATTCAAATAGGATGCATGAAAATTATTGAAAATGTATGATTCAATATAATTCCTAGTTTCAACATTTGTATTTGATCTAGGGTAGGATTATAATCATATTTTTTGGAGTCCAGGTAATGAAATAATAAAAATTAATTTTCATTTCTCAAATGAATAATTTATTATGTTTGGTATAGTTTGATGTGCCCTATGTTTAAAAACAATTCACATCATATTTGTTATATTGAAAGGTAATTTGATATGAATATGTGTTTTTATTGGAAAATATTTGGCAGTTGATTTCATTATGTTAGAATATTATTAAAACATGGATTTTGGGGATTATATGAACATATTTTAAACTTAACATAGTTTGGTGAGTTTAACTATAGAAATATTTTTCAATTTTTTCTAATTATATTTATAAATTTGGTTGAAATTATATCATTTATTTAATTCCATTGAACAATTTTAAGTGGAATTCACATTTTATGAAAATATTATTTTTTTCTAGAATTTATTTTCTGATTTTAGAAGTTGTGACTCCATATAATTATAACTAAGATATATATTCATGTTTGAATTTAAATGAATCATAATAATTTCTTCAATTTCTCAATTCCATGAAATATATTTATTCAAAATTTCTTGAGTCAAATTCTTAATTGGGTGAATTTGTTGATTAATATTTTATTGACGTCATTTTTTAAGTCTCAATTTTTTGGATATTTGAGTGTTTCTATTGATATTCTCATATTTATAACCTCAATATCCAAAATCCACATGATACGGATAGCTTCCACTACTATAGTTCAATCTTATCGCCGGAATCAACCATTACCATTAACTATGTGACCACTAGTTCCCACTACTAATGGCTCCACTACCCATTCTACTTCTAGCACTTACCATCATGTTGGCTTCATAAAATTCATAATATTTTTTCTCCCTCCAATCCCCTATACTTCTAATAACCCCCTTCTACTATTACCCTTTCTTCTCCAACTACTATTTTTTTCCACATCCCTTCCCATTGATTCAAAAAACCCTAAAATCACCACTTTTGGAACCTTGCATGTCTGTCTTCTACAAAAACCACCATGCCTCACCCTCTATTTGAAGTATAAGTCCAATTTCATGTAATAGAAATTCAATATCAATGATTTCTGAACTATTCACCACCATTACATTTCTATGGATTAAACTTCCACATTTCGATTAATAATAAATCCCACCGCTATAGAAACCCTAGACTCAAGAGAAATAGGTTAGAGGGTAGAGATCCAGAACACCAACCACCCTATTAGACAACACTGATCATAAAAATCCATTTTCTATAATAATGAATAATCAATATATCCCAAGATAGAGATCTAAGATTAAAAATAGAGGCTCGAGTGCGCTCATAGAAGAAGGACAATGATGTCTAAGATAGAGAAATAATCCAATCACAATAAAGAAGAATCTTCTCTATTTTATTATTTCGTATTTCACAATATTGATTTGTTTTTAATGAAAAATATTTTAACTTCATTTGTTATGAACAATTATATAGTTTATGGGGTGGACTAGATTGATTGGATTGCATTTAATTTTTTCTATTATTTTAATATGATTGATCATTGACAGGTAATGTGTTCAACCCAAGGATTTCATTTTATCATCCTCCTGAGCATCTTTTTACTATACCTCATGTATCGAGAGGTCAAATGTGGGGTATCATTTTCCTTAATTTCCACAAAAAAGTTCAAATATATAAAAGGTTAAGGTAACCTATTCCCTAAGTGGAACCAACATCATATTGGGTTCCTTTAGAGATAATAGTTCTAAAGAGAGATATTTTTTTATGGTTATTTAACTAAAAAGTGTTATGAATTTCATTATTGTAAACAAAACTTCAATACCCATGTGGTTAATTTCATGAAAGGGTAGTGAAACTTCTATTAATCTCATCCAGTCCATATCCCTTAACTAATTAATTGTATAGATTATATTTATATTTCTAATTATATAATTGTCTCTTTCACGTCATTATTATTTCATCCCGGAACATTCACTGCATCACTAACTACTCCTTTAATTCTTTTTTTTTGTTGTTTGGGATATTTTTTCATGTTTTTATTTTTTTATTCTATGTAATTTATCCTTATATGTTGTTTGATTGTTCATACCATTGTACAAGTGTATGTTTCTTACTAAAAAAAATAATGTCACTTGGGACTAATTAATGACCTAGGTCTCACAATCAATGTTAGGTTTTATAAATTTTTATAAAGGATTTCATGTAAATAAAATTAGTTAATGTTTGCATTGAAATTATAGTATTTTAAAGGCCAATATTATAATAACACTTCTTGTAAATAATTACTTTTTTATTTTTTCCTTATTTAGGGTGTTGGTGAGTTTTGAGGAATTATTGGAAGAATTTGAGACTTTTGAGTGGATTTGAAGTGATTTTTTAACTAAAATAATGTACAATATCATAATCAGTATCATTCTGGAATTATTTATTATTGAGAAAAATGAATTTTTCAATATTTTCATGAAAAATATGGGTGAAATTTCTAGAAAATATGTCTTTTCTATTGCACTATGGTTTAAATTTTTATGGATTGATGATTTTACTTATGTGGAAATAAGTGATAAGGAGGGATTTTAGTGTCATGCATGTGCATTATGGGGTAGGTTGTTATTTTCAAGTGTTATACCATGATTTTTTGGAGATATATAGACATGGTATTATTTATAATACCATAATTATTTCTGAGAGATTAAGAATTTAAAAGGAATTTGGATATGAATTTAGGGAGTTGAGTTTATTATTTTTTTATTATCATTTTTGAATATTTGGTTAGATAAATTAAGGAATAATAGAATATATTACACCATGTTATTCATTGATATCAATGAATTTAATTGTTGGTGACTATAAGATATGGGTGATATTAGGGGGGTTGTGTTGTGATTTTCATAATGTTGGATGGTCAATACCCACTTCGGTGTAATAAATTACACTACATCATTATTTTTAATGCTTAATGTTTTAATTGTTTAATTAAGTTCTCCCCACCTTTAACTCATTTATTATTAATTTCCTATACCATTTCTTGTAATTGAAGATTACTATATGTCTTAGAGGACATCATTAGTTTCCATAGATTTCATTCACTCATAATTTTTTAATTTAATAAGTTGTGGTAATATTATATTGATTCTTCATTATTCAATCACCCGTATATATTCATAGGGTTCCTAGGTCTATTTTAAGTGTTTTTATTCTTGAGGATTTATGTGGGGTGATATTTTTACAATTAATTATTATGAATAGACCCATTGGTTTGGGAAGGATGGAAATTACATTAAATTTATGTGACATTCCCAAGACACCAAATGATAATAAAAAATGTCAAGGGATTAACTAAAACTTGGTGGTTGATTTTCCCTTAAACTAACACCTTGCAAAATAACCATAATAAAGAAACACAATATGATACATGATACAAAACCATAATAATATCGATAGGTATAAAAAATTATCATCATTGTAATATTTTATGTGAAAAAATATAATAATATGATCCCATGAAAAATAAAACTCAAGTTAGATAAGATAAAAAGAAAAAAAAAGACAAAAGGCACCATGGTCGCACCACTCTAGACTCTAAAACTCAACCACTCCACCAAGATCCAAATTCAAACATCCATGGCCAAAAAATCAAGAATCTCCATTGAAAAAATAGGAAAATTTCCCCATAACTATTTCATGATAAAAATATATATTCATATGCACCAAATTTCATATACATAGGGTGAGTATAAAACAGAGAATTCAAACCCCAAGACATCCCTCAAATTACATTAAACAAGAAATAGGTTAACTCATTTTTTATCTAAAATAAAGTCAAGTATATGTGTGAAAATTAGTGGTAAATATTTATATCATAAGGTAATGAATAAATTCAAACCAAAAAATACCCATTGAATAAACCCACACATCCATGAATAACACAAACAATGCAATCACTGCCTGATGACCTCCATAATCAGAACACATTTTGTGAGCTATTTGTCCCTCCGGTCTAAAGTATTCATTTGATGCAATAATACAATGTTCCATATGAATTGTAACTACAACCATACTTATCCCACATGATCCATTCAATATTATTATTAAAATACACTCACTAAATATTTTCAATGTTCTCACAAATAAAACCACTACATTAGAAACTCGTTTAGTAAAATCATTTTATAGAACACCTTAAGGGTGTCACTCACAATTCTATATTTTTATAACAACCTATTGATGGGTTTTAAAATAGATATTTCATTGGGTTTATCCATCCAATGTGGTATAAAATCATTCAGAAAATAATAAGCCTTCCCATTTTAAGGGAATATACAAAAAGATAGAATAAAAAAATCCTCGAATGTGTTCAACATGAAGATACACCTCATAATAATTTTTTATTCAATGAATTCCAATTAAAATTTATCAAAAAACTCCCTAAACCATAGATATAGGAATTTAATGCCTAATCTATGACTCATCTTCCTATAATATAATATAATCAAGGAGAGATAGGATGACCAAGATTCTTACCTTTGATCTCCATTATCTAATTATCTAGAATCCATTGAAATAAAGTTCTACATGGAGTAATATCTCTTATAAAATCTAGGTGAATAATAAGGGTTAATATATTAAGAGAAGATATAAATAATGATAGTTTTTTGGGAGTTAGTAGGTTATAAATCAGTTACTCGGAATTTATAAATCATGTTGCATAATATAGATGAATGATCTAGAGAATTTCAGGCCAACTGTGTGGATCACCTATATCCCCAAAATCACTATGTCATGTGATTATTAAATATTTTTGGAAAAACTATGTGCTATCCATGCACCTTCCTATAAGACCCACCCATCTCTCAAACGATTACATGATAAACACCACACAATTTATCAAAACTGTTCACCTCCTAAAACCCACCCAAAACATTCCAAAAACAACCCATAGGTTTGAAAAACCCATCCCAAAAATTATGTGATTCTTAAATTCATAATAAAATAATGAAATACCTAAAACAAGGGGTGTTAAACTTTTCCGACCATGGGGGTTTCAATCCTTTGGAAGCTAGAGGTTAGTTTTTTTATGGAATAGTTTCATCCATTTATCTATCATAAACTTCTACCACTCTCATGTTTTCATTTAAATTGGACCATTCCGTTATAATATTCATACCAAATAGATGTTTTACCTTTAAAAATCATTTATTGTCTTTCTAGAGTGAAAATTGGGGCATGAATAAATTTGGCATGCAGTTAAAGGGTGACATGGTCTCATCATATCACACATATAGGATCAGGTTAGTACTTCATTAACTAGGATACATTAATGTTGTTATGGATAATATTGAATCATGATAGTATGGTTACCCAACATAAAACATCATAAATATGTTTCATGATCTCAAATGGGTGGATTTATAGAAGATCCAATATCCCTTTCCAACCCAAACATGGGTGACCTAGTCTTAGGGATAGATTCAAGAATACGTGGTAACCAACTTTGAAACATAATCATCATAATATATTATCTTCATACGCGTTATGTCATCCCTTGGACATTTCCACCCATTTACTAGTCATGTAGATTTTTTTAGTAGTCTCGTGGAAAATAATTTTCCTGATCAATAAAATTTCTATAGCCTCTACCCATTAAAGTGGCAGCTGACACGAAAAACCATAAAATGCCTTAAATATAGACATTTATATTTTGGAATAATAATTGTTGTTATATAAAAACTCAACCAATGGTAAATTTTCTTCCCAATAACCTCTAAAATTAATAAAATATGGTCATAGAATATAATATAATATATGGATCATATATTTTGAGTAACCATCCATATATAGATGATATGTTGTGCCAATGGTTAACTGAGTTCCAAGGGATTGTTGAAAGGATCAAAAACAATTTGAAGTGAATCTTGGGCCTTAGTTAGCTGAAATTAATATAGTAATAAATGAAATTTCACTAATTCCCCAAATATAATTTTTTTTCAAATATTCCACCATATTGGACTCCCAAATTGTAATGAAATGTGATAATAAGGGGAGTCGGTCTATAATACCCTAAATATTATCATGATTCTGAAGTTTCCATGGTATACATGTGAAAAACTATAAAGAGTCTACTCACATTTACATATATTTATAGGAAAAGACTATAACATTACTACTGATCATTGGTGTTTATCATTGACCTATTGTAATATGAGATTACTCATAATATAATCAATGAATTTCCATTTCATAACAGAGCGCCAAAGTGGATATTAATTTCCAAATAATTTTTAATGAATACCTAGATAAACTTACCATTTTGAATTTATATAATCAAATGGATGTTGTCATTTTCTTGGTGGAAGAACTGGGATTTTATTATGAATGAAAAAAAGTAGTTTTATCTATTATCTAAAAATTAGTGTTCTCCACACCCTTGAGTTTTCACCTCAAAGAACGGTAACATGGGTCGGATTTCTTAGCCTCCTTGATTATACCCACTAAATCCACAATAAGAGTAACAGAAAATAAAAATGTATCCTATTATTTTTCCCTACAATCCAAATACTTTTTGTAAATTACCCTCATAAGATTCCACCAATCATGAGCTTCTTATACCATATAATTATACAATTTATGAATCAAATAATTGATCATCGAATTTCCTTTCCCAAGTGTATAAAACATGTCATTTTCAAACATCTGGAGATATCCCATCTATCATAATTATTTTAGATTCAAATAAATTTTTGATAAGATGTGTTTCAAGCTTTTATAATCCATAAATACATTTAATTTTAAGTAAAAAGGTAATGTGTCTATGAATTTAATGCATGGACCGTTACATCTAATTCCGGGTTATGTGTTAGATAATTATTTTTATTTTTATTTCAATTTTCTCAAGACATAATTTATAATATGGTCCCCATGTATGGAAATATATCCAAATACATATCCAAATACATCACAATATAACACATATAATTTTTGTGGGTATGGAAAGATGATTATACATTCCAAAGTGAGTGGATCCTTATTCTCCTAAAAGGATATATGAAAATCATCATTCCATTTGAATGGAATGTCATTTATCATAAAAGAAGTTATAGGAGAATAGATTCTAGATATTTACCATAAAAATATATGATGATAGCCTGATATTCTCTAAATGATCTACTTCTTAATGGTGATCTTAGGTGATTTCTAATAAATCACTACTTTAATATTTTGAGGATTTATTTATATTCCTTGTTTAGAAATTAAAAGACCATTGAAATGATAACATTGTATGCAGAAGTCACACTTAGATAATTTAGCATAATGTGAGTGCCCATTAAATATACCCAATATAATATCTATGTGATTATCATGGACATTTATTGATTAAGTTTATACCTAAATATCATCAAAAAAATACCTTCACAAAGGAGTCAAAATACTTATAGAAGATACAATTCATTAAGGGCATGAAAAAATTGGTGCATTTCTAAGCCCAAATGGAATGAATAAATATTCATAGGGACTATAATGACTTCAAAAATATATTTTAAGAATATATCCTTTCCTACCTTGGAGTTGGTGATAACGAGATCATAGAAAAAATTTGGAGAACCATTTTTCTCTCTTTAATTGATAAAAAAGTTCATCAATCTAATGAAGAGGGTATTGATTTTTTATTGTATATTGATTCATTTTATTACAATCCATTCCAAGGATCTAATCAGAGATTTAAATTTAAAATAAAGTGAATTTCCATAAAATTTTGACCTTATTGATACTAAATAGGAAGACTGGATAGTTAAATCCTTTACATTCCTGTTTCTCTATAGATGTGTCGATGCTCATGAAATGAGATATCATTTCCATGTACATAGTTATTTTATTTACAATATTTGAATAAATTAATTAATTTGATCCACTAGTAATAAACAATAATTTTAGTATATTGGAGTTGAGAATAATAGTATCTTCCACCATTGAGGGATCCAAATCCTCATCTATGAATTACTAATCAGCTCTTTATATTTTTAGGTCAGATCCCATAGAGTAGTCCATATATTCCTATTGAGGTAGTGTCAACTATATGGATGAGGTGTTCCTAGAATCATACTAATTTGATTGAATTTGAGGATGAGAATTGTTTAGATGATATTGTCCTAGTTCAGTATGAGAGATCTAAGACTGATTCAAGGAATCAGCACCTACTGAATTTGGAGGTCTCATACAATAATATTTGGGGTGTACTTTCAATCCAATGTAGTCATAATATTAATTTAGTTTTGTAAAATCTCTGTTTTATACATAAATTCTAAAATTTTAAAGTAACTTTATTTTCAACAATGATGTGGCAGAAAAGAGACTAGACTGACATTCTTGTTATTTGATGCTCTATTTTCCTGGGAGTAGGTTTCACTTATCCTCTTATATCCTACATTATAGTTTCAAACCGATCAACGAATAAGTGTTTAATCCACTTCCACTCTATGATATGTACATTTTTACCATTTTCACTCTATTTAAAATCTTTTTATAATCAACCTTCAAAATCATGACCATCGTTTAATGAATATCTGATTGTAGTCCTGCCTTGATGATACAAGCCTTTAGATGTGTTTTAACTACTACATATAAATAAAAATAAACATATCCCATTAACATAATTTTATTATATCATGGATATATATACTTTAAGGGTACTAAATAAATATGTCATTTTTCCTCTTAATGAAATAAGGTAAAAATATTTGTTGAATAATTACATGAATCCACCACAGGTAATTTATTGGTCAATTTTATCATCAAAAGCTAATTCCCAACAATTAAACGAAACATCCTCGAAAATTTATACATCAATATTCACCTTTATATTATTCAAGGATCTAAGAAATCAAAAATTTATTGATCTTTTTAATCAATGTTTCAACTCTCTCATGTTTCTAATCCCCCTGAAAACCTAGTTCATTCTATTTCTAAAATAGTAATGTTTTACCAGTATACCATGGATCCCCAGTTTGATTCCATTTATCCACAACCTAAAATATATATATAATTATCTGAAAATGTTATTGGTTTTTCAATGGGTATAGTGAAACATAATTTTTTGTGTCACCCTCTTATTGGTTTCTATAACTTCTAACTAGAGTCATTATTATTAAAGCATAGTAACAATCTCAAGTCAATTATGACATGATTCATTAATACATAGTAGTAAAGTATGTTATGTCACATCAAGAAATGTTATAATAATATAATTCAAAAATAGAAAATTCTAGATAACATATCAGTTATGAAATCCTATTGTAAAGTCTCATTACTAATTCATGATACCAGAAACTCATCGAATAAACCAAAAATGATTAGTTAATGCCTTGTCTATAAGTGTTTATCAGCACTTTTTATACCCAACCTATTATAGTTATAGTTATCCATAATTTTCATATATATATATATATAAATATTACATCTAAATAGATTAATATTAATTACATTATATAATAATCCATTCTAGAATATTATAGGTCTACTACACTTGGAAACATGTTTTAACATCCCAACCATTTTAGAGATGCATCATAGAATTTTTCAAGTACTCTTTTACCCTTGTTTTTTTATAAATTGGTTGGGTTTTGATTTGGGGTTGTTTTGGGTGAAAATGGATAATTTTGGAAGCCAAATGGGATATTAGTAGTTGGATCATGGTTATGTAACCATGAAGTTTTCCCTAGAAAACCATGTACCACATTTTGGAACCACTGGAGGTGGCGCACGGTTTGGTCACACTGTGCAGCCTCCCTCCCCAAACCATGCTCCCTCAATTATAGGGGATTTTCATGGTGTGATAATGTTTTATCATGACATTCGCAACATATAATAAATTGTGATCCCTATAAGTAGTGGAACACATTTTGGCATATCATGTGCCGCTGCCTAGGAAACTGTGTGCAAAGATTTTTAAGCCCCCAAAAAATATTATTAAAATTACCAAACCCCTCAGATTTTATCCCCATTAACTCTTGATCAAACTAAATTAGATTACATGATTTTTGGAGGTCTTTTATAGGATTAAAAATCTCATCAAACCATTTCCATCATAAATAAATGATCCAATTAAAGGATCATATCCTCTATGATATGCAATCTCTCCCCTAATTTATTTACACTCTCTCTCCTATCACTCATTCTTCATTAAGAGGGTTGATTTTTTCTCAAATATATATGGTTTATATCTATGATTTAATGTTTCTGTTTCATTATAACTAGGTCTTAAGTTTTTATCCTATATCTCTTATGTCATTGTGGTTTTGATCATTCATCAGCAAATTGGGGATTTCAGTTTGGAGAATATTACTCAAAAATCGTTAGGTAGGTGGCATATCTTTCAAATCCCATAGTCTTGAATATAATTTCTTATATGTAATTTTACAATTTAAATTTATACATTGGTAAATTTAATTCTAAATTAAATTATTTAATAGAACTATCATGTTACTGTGAAACCCTTCCTAGGTCCGGTTGGACCTAATGATTTTTTATAAACCATACATGATGGAAACACATGTGGTGGGATGATAAAACTAAATTGATGAATTATGATTTATGAATTATTAATAAATGGAAAATTGTTAACATGTATTATAAATGAAGTTATGAAGTTTTTTTATTATTAAATTATTGAAATTGTTGATAAATGGGTTGTGAACATGGAGACATGAGATGTGATAATTTTGAATGATTTGTTGGATAATTTTTGTTTCTTCATATACCAAAATGTTTTGAGACTGACACTATAGTCCCCTCAAGATATATATATTTATTGATTATTATCACTGAGTTGTGGGATAATGACTATGTAATGTCCCGGTTCTGGAAGCCACCCAGGGGCGCCCCGTACCCAGTTGGTCACATGGCCTCAAGCGCATTTCCCCAAACACCATAGGTTGTTGACTAGCAGCGAGGGCCTTGGGTGTGATAATGGGGAAACTATGACCTCATTGGCAGAGTACACAGTAGAAAATAGAAATAATAAACAATAATGAAATTAGTAAATAATCCATAGAAAACTGAACAGCGGAAGACTAAATATGATAAACAGCAGGAGCATATATATATATAGAAATTATGCATGATACATATGTCTAGGAAAGCATCCAAACAAGTCACAATGCTAAATAAAACTAATCCAAAGTACAAAAGAAAACAGATAAGGCACTCCTCAGCATCGAAAGCCTCATCTTGGTCACATTCTCTCCTAATCCAATGCAAGTCAAATACCTAAAGTCGAAGGGTGCTTTCCCTTGTCTATATCTGCAACAATATAATTTGTTTGGGCCCAAAAGCATGACCCAAACAGGGTGTGAGACTAAATCCCGGTAGGAAACCACCCGAAGATCTATGCCTAACAGTCAGTGAGCATATGGAAGGTAACAGTTTAGTAAGAAGTAAACAGTAACCAGTAAATAAGATGATACACAACAGTAAACAATCCATAGATCAATAAGCAGCAGTGAAGCAACAGCTAACCATAAACAAGAATCCCTCCAGGAAGTACTCACAGCCATCCCCTCTGTTCCTATACAAGAAGTACCAACAACCCTCTAGATAGTACACACAACCTAATCCACCTGGTTTGGTCATACGAGATTATAAGACTCTCTGAGGAAGCACGCTCAGTCAGTTCCCCTTATAGTCGAAGGTAATTAGGGACTCTCTGAGGAAGATCACGTGGTCAATTCCCCTTATATCCCCAAGGTATATAGACTCTCTAATGAATATTTCTCAGTCAATTCCTCTTATAGCCTCAGGTCTATCACATACTCTCTGAGGAAGCTCACTCAGTCTACCCCTGTATAGTCTATAAAGATCAAGACTCTCTGTGGAAGCTCACTCGGTCTATCCTCATGTGGTCTATAATGTCCAAGACTCTTTGGAAAGATTAGTCGGTCTATCCCCTTATAGTCTATAGCACCAGGTTCTCACGGCCTTATGTTAGTCAGTGCATAATAACGTTATAAGGCCAAAGTAAACCTACATATCTACTTGGATAACTAGTCAACAGCATAACAAGCATGTCAGGGAACAACACTCCATCCTATAGTCACAAGGCATTGAAAACAAGTATAACGGCCAAAGGCTGAACAAGACCAAAAGGTCTTAAACTTAAAAAGGCATGGGAAAAACATCCAAGAATAGAAATTATCCTCATACATAACCAAATTACCTTTACACAAGAATACAACCAAGGCAGGAAAACAACAGGGGCAAAACAGTAAACACGCAATACCCCGTTCAAGGGTATTAGTAGAATTTGCACATAATTCTCAATGAATTTGAACATAAAGGTACAAACCACCTACCTTGATTCTAGGAGATCGATATACTTGAACCACGAGGCATGAATATTCCTAGAACGTCATAGATCTATTAAAAGGTCCAAAACTCTCAACCCACGATATCTTGAGAAAGATGAGGAATTGGAAAACAAAGCTCTAGGAGAAG
This sequence comes from Viscum album, assembly GCA_963277665.1. Classification (NCBI taxonomy): domain Eukaryota; kingdom Viridiplantae; phylum Streptophyta; class Magnoliopsida; order Santalales; family Viscaceae; genus Viscum; species Viscum album. The sequence continues at coordinate 1,802,680,692 of OY728125.1, forward strand.
GAAGATCTTACTGCTGTGGTTCCAACTCAATTGACGATGGTCAATTTGGAGAATGGAAGGAGGCTCAGGGGCTCGGAGAAGTTCCACAGTCGTACGACGTCTCTCGGTCGAACATGACCTAGAAGAAGATGTTTATGGTAATTAGATGCAAGCCCAGTCCAATTAATGAAAAAAAAGTACATAGCATGTAATTTTGGAGTACATGGCATGTACTAGGATTTTCTGTACTCCGCTTTAGGCATCCTCCACATCATACCACACTACCGTGTGTGTGGCCTGGACACGGCTAGAACAAGGCCTCGTGCGGCATCGAAGTACACGGCATGTACTTCAAAAATTTCCAAAAACTCCTCTTTTCTCAAAAACTCCAAAAAAAAGGAAAAATATACCTGAAAGGAAGTTTTGGGTTCTTACAAACTTTCCCCTTTAAAGAAATTTGTCCTCAAATTTCCCTCACGAGTCATGGAATAAGAAACCTTGAACTGCTTCGGCCACTACAATCGTGCATCGGCCTCCATCTCCCAAGTCTCGTCTTGTACTCACTCGTGCTGCCATAGCACCCGTACTAGAGGAATAGACCGGACATGGAGAACCTTCATAATATGATCAAAAATCTGGATAGGATTCTCCTCAAATGATGAATCTGCTTCAATCTCAACCTCCTCAGGTTGAAAGACATGAGATGGGTCTGAAAATTAACATCAGAGCTAAGAAACTTGGAAGACGTCGTGCATAGCCCAGTACCTCTGAGGTAACTAAAACCGATAGGCAACCGACCCAACTCCCTCCAACACCTCAATCAGCCCAATGTACCTTGATGAAAGTTTACCCTGTCTCTGAATCCTCTTGTGTCCCAACCTTGGTGTGACATGCAAGAAAACCAGATCCCTGACCTCGAACTCCATAGGCCATCTCTGCTGATCAGCATAAGACTTCTGTCAAGGCTGTGTCGTAGACATCCTCTTCTGAATCAACTCTATCTGCTTTGACGTCTCCTGAACAAGATGAGGTCCCAGAAAAGCTGCCTCTCCTGCCTCTAGCCAGCATAATGGTGATCGGCATGGCCGACTGTACAAAGCCTTGTAAGGTGACATCTGAATAGTCTCCTAAATACTGTTGTTGTAGGCGAACTCCATAAGAGGTATATGCTTCTCCCAAGAACCTCCAAAGTCCAGAATGAAAGCTCATAGAATATCCTTAAGCACCTGAATTGTATGGTCAGACTTTCCATCTGTCTAAGGATGGTATGTTGTACTCAAAAGTACTTGTGTACCCAAATCCTTCTGAAGCCCCTTCCAGAACCGAGAAGTAAAACGTGCATCCCTGTCTCAAACAACGGAGTGTGGAACTTCTTGTAGATGTACAATCTATCTGATGTAAAACCATCCAAGATCATCAACACTGAAGGTCTCCATGATTGGAAAGAAGTGAGCAACCTTCATAAGCCTGTCGATGAAAACCCAAACAGCATCATTCCCTCGAGGTGACCTCGGCAAACCGGTCATGAAGTCCATCGCGACATCATTCCACCTCCACTCCGAGATGGATAACTTCTGAAAAAGACCTGCTAGTCGCTGATGCTCCGCTTTCACCTGCTGACAAGTGGAACACCTCATGAAAAAATAGAAACATCTCTCTTCATACCTGGCCACCAATACTTGCGTTGTAGATCACGATACATCTTGGTGACGCCAGGTTGAACTTCCCAAACTGAGGAATGAAAGTCCCACATCAGCTCCTCGCATATGTCTGCTGGCACCCATGCACGTCCTTAGAAATGAAATATCTCATCCTCACCTACTGTCTATCTAGGAAGAGGGTCCCCTCCTGACACACTCTCCCACAGGCCTGGGCCTTCCAAGTCTGATAGCTGCCTCATTCGTAACCGATCAAGAAGAGTATAGGTAACAGCTACAGAAGATAGAAAAGTCTTCCCTTGTCTGTCGTGCACCTCCAAATGCATCTTAGAGAATCGAGCTATAAGCTTCCACTCACTGTTGGCCTGCGGAACTACCTGTATCTGAGTCCTCCTGCTCAGAGCATCAGCCACAACATTTCCTTTCCTAGGTATGTAGGAAATCTCAAAGTCAAAATACTGGAGGTACTCAACCCAACTACACTATCTCAAATTCAAATCACGCTGAGTGAAGATGTACTTGAGACTATTGTGGTCGGTAAACACCACAAAGTGCTCTACCATAGGATAATGTCTCCAACAATGTAAGGCATGAACAACTACTTCCAACTATATATCATGTGTCGGGTAGTTTATCTCATGTGGCATCAACTGCCGAGACCCGTACGCAATGACTCCATCTCCCTGCATAAGCACAGCTCCCAGCCCAATACCTGAAGCATCACAGTAGACCTTATAGATTTTTCCTGGATCTGGCAAGATGAGTATTAGTGCTGACGTCAACCTCCCCTTTAGCTCCTGAAAGGCTGAATCATAAGAATATGACCATAATAACTTCTCCCCTTTCTTGGTCAGACATGTCAGTGGTGCTGCTAGGAGTTAAAAGTCGTGTATGAAATGCATGTAGTATCCAGCCAGTCCTAGAAAACTCCACAGTTCAAAGATGTTCTTTGGCTGCTCCGAGGAAACTACTGCTCTCACTTTCTCTGGGTCTACTAATATTCCTGCCTTTGAGATAACATGACCCAAGAAGTGAATCTGATCTATCCAAAAGTGGCATTTTGAGAGCTTAGCATATAACAGATGCTCTCTCAGTGTACTCAGAATGATCTCAAGATGGGTAGCATGGTTGTGTCGAGTGTGAGAGTACACCAAGATGTCCTCCACGAAAACCACCATGAAGGAATCCACGTATGGATGGAACATTCGGTTCATCGGTGCCATAAAACTGTAGGCGCGTTCGTGAGACCGAACAACATAACCATATACTCATATAGACCATACCTGCTTCGGAAAGCTGTAAGAGGTATATCAGATGGTATAACGTGCAACTGATGATAAATGTATCTCAAATAAATCTTTGATAACACTCAGGATCCTTGAATCTGATCAAAGAGATCATCAATACTCAGCAAGGGATATCGGTTCTTGACCATCAACTAGTTTAGCTTCTAATAATCCACACAAATCCTGAGGGTGTCTTCTGTCTTCTTCGTAAATAGGACAGGTGAACCCCAAGGAGAAGTATTGGGTTGGATGAATCCCTTTTCCCGCAACTCCTCCAACTGCTTCTTGATCTCCTGCAACTTAGGTGTATCCATCCTATAAGGAGGGATGGACACCAGTGTTGCTCCTACCATGAGCTCAATCAAGAATTCTACCTCACTCTCTGGAGGTAAAATTGAAAAGTCCTCTGGAAATACATCTCTGAAATGATCCACCACTGGAGGAAAGTCTAACTGTGAAGTCCCCGGGTTATCCAGATAAAGACTGGCAATCTAGGCTGTAACTCCTCCTAGCCCATGATGCTCGGGTCCTGCTCGAATAGCCTGAACATCCCACTCACCTCTATGAAGAAAGGATCTACCCTTTGGCGATACGAAACTCACCCTGCGATGATAGTAATCAATGACTTCCTGGAAGGGAACTAACCAGTCCATTTTGAGAATGACATCATATCTTGTCATCTCTGTGACATAGAGGTCTCATAAGAAGTAATACCCTACAACCTCTAGAGGGTACTCTCTGCACTAAAGTACGCTAACTGCTCTAGTCCCCAACGATGTGTCAAGTCAAAGTATTGGAAGAGGAAAAGATGAAGAGCCCAAGGCTCTCCACAACAACAACATAGATAAAGTTATGCGTAGCAACAGTATCGAAAAGAGTTGAAGATAAAACTGAGGCTACTAAGATTGTACCTCGAACTGTAGAAGGGTTGGGATCCTGCTCCTGATGGGTCTGATCCACTACAAAGTTCTGGCCTATACCGCAGCCCTATGACCCTAGCTGACCACTATGAACTGATCCACTCTACTATCATGGGTAACCTGGTGACTGACCACCACGGCCGCAACCTCCACCTTAGCCCGCACGGTCGGAAGAACTCTAGTTCCTAGACTGGTGAGAAACTGGGGATGCATCTTCTGGACGTGGGGTCATAGGAGAATCCCTACCACCAGCTGTATATGAGAAGACCTGACAAAAACACTGAAGATGGCCCATCTGGTCGTAATATCGGCACTTCATCAGGTCTCTCTGGCACTGAGGCCTAGTATGCCCGCTCCTCCTATACTGGTAGCATACTACCTGGTTACCCAAAGATACATTCTACCTACTCTGATCTCCTTAAGAAGACTCTCTGCAGCACTTCCAACTATTAGTAGGAGGAACACTGACTCTGGATGTCGATCTACCCTGGCTCACAGGTCCAGAATCCCTCATATTGCGCTTTGGGATCAGCGCCTGATTGACAATAGAGGATAATGAATTCAACCTGAATATGATCACCTATGAGTGGATGTCGTGCCTCAAACCATCCTCGAACTTCCACGTAATGAACAACTCGTCGCCTCCTGGAATAGTCATGAAACACTGCAGCTCAGTAAAATGAGACGAGTACTCTATAACCGAAAGAGTACCCTTCTCCATACTCATAAACTCCCAGGCTCGATCGGCCCTCAAAGTCTCTGGGTAGAAGTAATCATATAAGATGCACCGAAACTCATCCCAAGTCATACTCTACTGGAATCCTGACTACGAGATCACCTCCCACCACCTCTTGGCGGAGTCTCAGAGCATATAGGTAGTGAGCTTCACCCTCTTCTCTAGAGGTATCTCCAGATGCTTTAAAATTTTCATTATGGCCTCTAGCCATGACTCTTCAGCCTATGGTCCTCCATCCCCTAAGAAATTAGGAGGAGGATGATGCTGAAAAACCCACGTCAATTCTACCATCGACGGGGCAGGAGGCGTCGGTCCCTAGAAGTTCTTTATAATCCTCTAAAAGTATTCCCTAAACTGCGAATCGGCACCTACAACTGGTATAACAACTAGTGCCAAGGCTGGAACAGCTAGAGGATCTGCAAGAGGTTCCTGATCATCCATATCGGGTGTCTTATCACCATCTAGCAGCTGATGTACAACCAGAGGACGTCTCGGTTTCATAGCTCTGAAAGGTACAAATCACACCTTAGATCAAGATTATCAAAGTCTTAGAACACAAGAGTACAAGACTGGAACAGGAGAAGGAAACATTCGAGTTTTACTAAAAACATGACTACACTGTGTGTATAAAAACTACATGGCATGTTCTTTAAATCCATTCACATGGGCGTGTACTTCTGCTACAACTAGTCGTGTAACACCCCAACTACACGGCGTGTTGTCCGCACACACGGCGTGTACTTGAACTCTATTCCCTTACCCAAGTCTCCTTACACAGCTAACCCACACAGTCCTCTTAATCCTAGACTACATGGCATGTTCACGTAGGACACGAAATGTACTAGACATGGTCTCCACGACCCATATTGTTAGTTACACGGCCGGCTACATGGTTAACTCTACACGGCGTGCTCCCTAAGGACACAGCGTGTACTTGAAGGTTTCCCCCGACCCGTGTTGTTCGTGACATAGTCGGGTACTTAGGTTACATGGAATTACATATGATAATAGGACACGGCCTGTAAAGTCAAAGTTTCATCCACCCGTGTCGTTAGCCACATGGGTGGAAACACGGTTACTACAACACAGCATGTACCTACTGTATACAGCGTGTTCCTGAAGATCTTTTTCACAACCCCGTGTTTCTACCCACATAGTCAGTGACACGATTTAAAAACTAAATGGTGTGTATTAAAAAATTACACACCATGTATTTTGGGTTTTTTCTAGCAGTAGCTCAGAAACTACTCTGAAGCCCAAAAAACACAAAAAAACAAGAGTTAAGGTTCCAAATTCTGATCCGTGAGGGCCAATACTCCCCGCGAATCAAATCTTGTCTTCTTATACAAGTTATAATAAGGAAACCAGGCAATGATCCACCAAATTCCAGTCCATGAGGGCCCATAACAGCTCAAGAACCAAAGTTTGTCATCCATCTAAGAAAATTACTATACAAAAAATTTCTCTATCAAACAGCAGAGATTCTATCAAGCATCTATCACAACAGTATGCATAATCTACACAACGTCTATCACAACAACATGCAATCTCTAATGCATCCTAGATGGTATGGAAAGAATGCATGGCATGGGATTTCTAACAAGTTCCTATATGATTCATGAGGTGGAATACCCTCATATCATCGATTTGTGACAAAAATAGAACCGTAATAACAACAACGGTAACAGCACAAAGCATGTGAATCACCCAATGGTGAAATAAAATCAACTGTAAAAGTGTAAACCTATAAAATTGCAATAAACAAGGTAGTATGGATTTTCCCTGTACACGGGTTAGCTACTCCCGGGCACAGCTTATTACCAAGTACTCATTCCTTTCTATCCCTGACTATAGGCTCTAAATAATAAGTCAAGAGAAAAGAGCTCATTTGATACCACATTGTAACGTCCTGGTTCCGGAAGCCACCCAGGGGTGCCCTGTACCCGGTTGGTCATAGGGCCTCAAGCGCATTTCCCCAAATGCCAGAGGCTGCCGACTAGCAATGAGGGCCTTGGCTGTGATAGTAGGGAAACTATTCCCTCATTGGAAAAGTACATAGTGGAAAATAGAAATAATAAACAATAACGGAAGCAGTAAACAATCCATACACAAGTGAACACCAGAAGACTAAATATGATAAACAGCAGGAGCACATATATATATAGGAATGATGCCTAATACATATGTCTAGGAAAGTATCCAAAAAAGTCACAATGATGAATACAACTAAGCCAAAGTACAAAAGAAAATAGACAAGCAACTCCTCAGCATCGCAAGCCTAGGCTTGGTCTCATGCTCTCCTTCTCCAATGCAAATCAAATACCTGAAGTCGAAGGGTGCTTTCCCTTGTCTATACCTACAACAATATAATCTGTTTGGGCCCAAAAGCATGACCCAAATAGGGTGTGAGACTAAATCCTAGTAGGCAACCACCTGAAGATCTATGCCTAACAGTCAGTGAGCATATGGCAGGTAACAGTACAGTAAGCAGTAAACAGGAACCAGTAAACAGGATGATACACAATAGTAAATAATCTACAGATCAACAAGCAGTAGTGAAGAAATAGATAACCATAAACAAGAATCCCTCTAATAAATACTCAAATCCATCCCCTCTGTTCTAATCCAAGAAGTACCAACAACCCTCTGGGCAGTACACACAGCCTAACCCCCTGGTTTGGTCATACGAGATTATAAGACTCTCTAAGGAAGCACGCTCAGTCAATTCCCCTTATAGTCTAAGGTAGTCAAGGAATCTTTGAGAAAGATCATGCGACCAATTCCCCTTATATCCCCAAGGTCTAGAGACTCTCTGAGGAATCTCACTCGGTCAAATCCTCTTATAGCCTCAGGTCTATCACAGAATCTCTGAGGAAGCTCACTCGATCAATTCCTCCTATATCCTGGAATGGTTTAAGTAAATTCAAACAAAACAAAGACTCTCTGAGGAATCTCACTTGTTCTACCCTCATATAATATATAAATCTCAAGACTCTCTGAGTAATCTCACTCGGTCTATCCTCCTATGGTCTATAATGTCCAAGACTCTCTGGGAAGCTCACTCGGTCTATCCCCTTATAGTCTATAGCACCAGGTTCTCACGGTCCCATGCCAGTCAGTGCATAATAATACTATAAGGCCAAGTTAAACCTACAGAGCTACTTTTCTAACTAGTCTAAAGCATAACAAGAATTTCTGGGAACAGAACTCCATCATATGGTCACAGGTCATGGAAAATAGGTATAACGGCCAAAGGCTGAACAAGACCAAAATTTCATAAACAGAACAAGGCATGGGAAAAACATCCAGGTGTAGAAATTATCCTCAAACATAACCAAATTACCTATAAACAATCATACAATCAATATTAGGATTTGGAAAACAAATCTCTAGGAGAAGGAAGAGCTTACCGCTGTGGTTCCAATGCAATTGACGGCAGTCGATTCAGAGAACGGACAGAGTCTCAGGGGATCAGAGAAGTTCCATGGTCGTACGGTGTCTCTCGGTCGAACGAGACCTAGAATAAGATGTTTATGGTGATCAGACGTGAGCCTGGTCCATTTAATGAAATAAAATAAAGTACACGGCATGTACTTTTTGAGAACAGGGTGTGTTCTAGGATTTTCCATACTCCACTTTAGGCGGCCTCCACATCATCCCACACAACTGTGTGTGTGGCCCGGACACGGCCAGCACATGGCCTCGCAAGACATCGAAGTACACAGCGTGTAATTATAAAGTACACGACGTGTACTTCAAAAATTTCCAGAAACTCCTCTTTTCTCAAAAACTCCTGAAAAAGGAAAATCATACCTAAAAGGAAGGTCCGGGTTCTTACAGACTACTACTCCAAATACCAATGGGGTGACATACTACAACTCTAGGATGACATTATTTAAATGTGAATTTAGAATTAAATTATTTTCATAAACACTTAATATTGTTAAATTTTATATCCCTCTGGTTAATGGTTCATAATTTGGCATTATGAGAAACATGTATTATTGGTTCGGGTGTCATTCTGAACCCATGAATTATGCAGTTAATTAAAGAATAATTTTTTGTATGAACCATTTAATTTTTAAATTTTTCTATATTATTGTAACAATTGTGTACACCTTTATAGACTAGATGTTTTTTTAGTATCTATTGGTGGTTTCCTACTAAGTTTTACTCACACCCTACTATGTCTACCTGATTGGTACCTGAATAGAATTTATATTTGTGGGACATGAACATGGAAAGGGCCCTATATTATAAGTCTGAATTGGGATTCTGGAGGGATAATGGACTAGCTAAATAAACAAGATTTCAGGACCTTCATAGGAGTTATCAATTTGTATTTATTTTGGGTTTTCATTTGAAAATTGATACATATATGGTATTATATATTTACTACTTTGGTTTATGGACATTTTTCAATGTTTTGGGATTATTATGTGATGTTGGTATTTATTGATCATGGTATTATCCTAGTTATTATTTAAAATAATTTGAAAATTTATATCTAATGTTGTCTATTATCTTATTTTGATAAAGAGGGCAATTCTCCCCAATTTTCATAATAGACCTTCACTAATAGTTGCTAGCCTCTATCCTATAGTGAGGCATGTCTGATGTCACATAGCTAACTAGCTCGGGGAACCAGAATGTCTAACCAAGGTCTAGAATTTATACATCTTTATTATATGGGTTTTCTATTAATTTCTATTATCTTACTATTTGTGAAAGGTTGATAGGAGAATGGGATGAGTCAAGCCATGGTCATGAGATTGTGTATGGTAGTAGCTAACCCATGTATGGGTGGAAACCCACGTACTCATAGAGGGATTGTTTTTCTTTATGTTTTATATTATGATTGAATGTTATTTCACCTTGGGGAATGTACTTATTGTGTGATGTTATTATTTTTATGATATTTTTTCATGTAAAAGTATGGAATGAGAGTTGTGTGTATATGAATCATCATGGGAACTCATTATTTCATGTTACAAGTATGATTTTAGGAATTCATGGGAATTCAGGCTTTGGGTGAGTTTTTGGAATCAAAATATTTTTCTGTGTTTGAGTTATTTTAAGGGAAATGGTTTATAATAATGAAATTAAATTGTCCAATTAAGGCTGAATGTGGTAATTTGAAGTGTATAAAATCATTCCTAATTAGAATTTTTTATTTTTGGAATCTTTTTACCATAATATATCCATGAACCAGGTGATGTATGGTTGAGGTTAGTGAGAGTGCTTCATTTTTAATAGTGTGATGAAGTATGGGGGATGAATTGTTATAAATTTATGTGAATCCCTTTTTAGTAAATGTGATAATGTTTTGTTTTTTGTACTAATATGTTTGTTTGGAATCATAGATATAAATTCCACCACAATGATTCTTATTGATAGGACTAAAAGAGGACATGGCTGTACATGTGCCACCAGTAGTGGTGCCAGAGGCTCTAATAGTACTAGTTGATGGAGAGGGATACTAGTTTTGTGATAACTTTTCTTGGTTTATATAGTTTATGGAATGATACCTAGGGAATTTTGTGCAAAATCTTCCTGACCTGACAGTGGATTTCTAGATGTAGTTCCCTCTGACCATCACCAAAGAGGGTGGACTTGAGGAAGCCAAGTTATGGATTGAGTTTGTTGAGATGATCATTGACCATTTAGAGACTATTCTAGAGAAGAGAGTCAAACTAGATGATTATATGTTGTATAGATCAGAATAGTGATGGTGGTACATTCATACTCTGGATGAGAAGCTAAAGGGAATGGTATACAAAGACATTCAGGAGAAGTTTCTAGAACACTTTTACCCAGAGAAGATCATGCATGATAGGTCATCTGAGTTTATTTTGTTAACCTAAAGGAGTATTTCTATGATAGACTATGTTTTCCACTTAACTAATTTGAAGCACTTTGTTCTAGAATTGGTAAGAGATGAGTCAACTATAGTGAAAAGTTTTAATGATGTGATTAAATGTGAGATTATGCCCCATGTTAATATCTTTTGGATTGAGGTGTTTCTTAGGTAGTGAATCAGTCTCCCATTAATGAGGGGAACTTAAAAGAGGGTTCTAGTGAAATGTTGGTGGTTTTTGTAGAATGGATAATAGGAATGTATTTTGATAGTAGTAATTGTAACTATGAGAGTGTCAACTAGGGTAATGGAAAAGATAGTATCCAGGGAGAAAGAATAATTACTCAGAGCAATAACTGAGTTTACTGACCTAAGTGTATTAGGCTGGTTCACATTCATAACCAGTTTACCTTAACACTTGTAGAGTTTTGAGCTTGTGTAAGGATAGGGAATCTAAAATGGTTTTGTAGAAACCCTTTATTTATTGGTAATTAAGGAGGATCCACAAAGAGTTAGAGTGCTCAAAGGGGATCTTGTACCCTCTTAGCTATCAGGAATTTGGAGTTATTATAGCCATGGAGGTTGAGTAAATGGATGTGGTATATCGAGGAAAGAGAGCATGTGTTAGAAGAGTGGTGAAACTTTGGGTACTCAGACTACAGCACGTGGAAGAGGGAATGGACATTTGCATGTAGTTCAACATGCACATGTGTATAGAGGGGTTAATTCATTAACATTTAAAAATACTATTCTTATAGCTTATAATATTTCTAGTTCCTTATTATCAACATGATAATCTAATTATTTTATATCTACTCAACTTTTGAATGTTTTGAGCCTAACAATTGATTGTGTGAGTGGGGTTATTACGATCTACATGCCGTTGGAAGTGTTGTTGAGGGAAATTAGTTCATGTAAGGGGTGTTCTCTTAATTTTGGTGAGTATTGTTTTCTTTTGGATATTTACATTTTTTAAATATTAGGTTATTAATTTGTCTTTATTATGGACTAGTTGGTATCTTACCAAGATCACATTAAATTGTAACAAACGAGAGTGGCATTTATGTCTCTTGAGGTTAACAGTTGTGTTCATCGTCCAGAATGGGTTATCTAGAAAGGTCATATAGGGATAGTTCATCAGTAACTAGGGGATATCATCTCCTAGGTTCCAAGTATTTTTTGGATGATGTGGGTGTGATGGAATTGGATTTTTATGTTTATTGGAATGGTTCTAGTACATGTTTCTTGTGGTCCTATTTGGGCTACCACTTGAAAGGTATATTGAGTTTAAAATTGATCTCATTCCTAGAGATGAACTAGTACCTATTACACCTTCTTAAATGGAACCAATAGAGCTTTAGGACCCTAAGAACCAACAATGGATAAGGTATTTTTTCAACTGAGTACATCACCTTGGGGTTCTCTAGTTTTTTTCTAAGAAGGTTGAAGGGACGTTATATTTGAGTGTTGATTATCCGGAATTAAACTGGATAACAACGAATAACTAATACCCTCATCTATGTATCGATGATCTCTTTGACTATTTGAGAGGATCTTATTATTTATCCATTATTTTCTTCAGATTGGGGTATCATCAGTTGAGAGTGATACATTCTCATATACTATGAACTTCTTTCAGAAGAAGGTATGGCATTTATGTGTTGTTCATGATGTTGTTTAGAATGATGAATGATATAATCATTTTTATGGCTCAGATGAAATGAATCTTTCACATGTACCTAGATCAGTTTTTGGTTGTTCTTGTTGATTACATCTTGGTGTAACAGAAGACTCATGACAATCAGTCCCAACATATTGACATCATCCTGAGTATACTAGGAGATAATTGGTTATATGAAAATCTATCTAAGGGTCAATTCTATATTGATAGGTTACATTTCATGGGTCACAAAATCTTGGAGGAAGGTGGGTCAGTAGACCCATATAAAGTTCCAAAAGTGGTTTTTTGGGAGAAAACCAAGAATTTATTTGATATCTGATGCTTTCTGGGGTGGGAAGGTTATTATCGGATGTTTATCTAGGTCATTTCCCACTTTTTAGCACAAAATTAGTTATTTACCAAGAAGGGTATCATTTTTTAACAGTCTATAGCATGTGAGAATGCATTCTAGGAGTCAAAGAAGTATATGACTACCCCACTAATTTTTATCCTCCTAGACCTAGGTGAGGAGTATACCATGATTTGTGATGCATGGGGAGTTAGACATGGAGTAGTGTTGAAGAAAGGAGATTGAGTGGTGGTGTATGAGTCATGGAATTTGATCAACATGAACATAATTACCCTACACATGATCTTGATTTGGATATAGTGGTTTATTCTTTGATGTGTTGGAAACATCATCTGTTTGGTGAAAAGTTTACTATGTATACCGATCTCAAAAGTATAAAGTACATATTTTTGTAGTGATATTTTAATATACAATAATAGATATGGGTCAATTATATTTAGAAATTGGATTTTTGGCTGGAATATACACCTAGTAATGGAAATAGTGTTTTTGATGCTTTGAGAAGTAAAACCTAGAATTAGGATGATCAGGAGTCCAGTTATAAGTGGAAGATGATGATATCAATGGATGAGATGGATATTGAGGTAGGACATCCAAGAAAAGATAGATCTAATATCCTTATTCATTGATTCCACACTTCTTTTCTAGATTAGAGAGAGGAAGTATGAGGATCTGGAGTTTTTTTCTTGTGGGAATGACTTAACGGTGGGGAGTAACCTTCCTTTTAGACTATAGAAGAGGATGAGATCATCTATGTCTAGAACCACATTATTGTTCCTACATGTATGCATGAGAATATAATGTTTGTGTTTCATTCCTAGAAGTGAGTGGTAAATCCTGATACAACTAAAATTTATTGTGACTTAATTCAATAATATTGGTGGCAGGACATAAGAAAGGGAGATTGTAGGGATTGTGACATGATGTTACACCTATCAGTAGGTGAAGGAAGAGTAGCAATTACATGGTGGTTTACTACTACCATTTACCATTTCTTAATGTAAGAGGGATGAAGTTATCATATACTTTGTGGTAGTTCTTCCAAGTAACCCCCATAACAATAATTATATATGTGTGATTGTGAACTTACTAATAAATGTATCCCACTTCTTTTCTATTAGGGATACTTTCATAATGGATCAGTTAGTGGATATGTACATTTACGATATAGTATATTTTCATAGGGTACTATGATGTATTGTTCCAGATCATGATTTGTGCATTAATTAACACCTCTGTAATGGATTGTAGATATTTATTAGTACCAAGGTATTTTAGAGTATGGCTTTCAACTGACTGACTGAAAGATAGTTAGAACGTACTATTCAGATGCTTGTGGACATGTTTCGATCATGAATCATAGGAATTTTTGGGTCTTGGGAAAAGAATTTAGCACTAGTTGACTTCACTTATAACAACAGTTATCTGTTGATTATTTAGATGGAACCATATGGTGAACATTATGGTAGGAAATTCAGATCACATCTATTATGGATAGAGGTAGGTGAGTATGAGTTTTTGGGACCGAGTCTCATGAAAGATACATAATAGAAGGTTCAACTAATTTAGAAATGTATGGCTGTGACACTGAGTAGGAAAACATTGAATGATTATCAACGTTAATGGCCTCTTGAATTTATAGTGGGTGATATTTTTTTCTTTGGGTGTCCCATAAATTTGGTCATTGTAGGATTTAGAGGTAGGTCATGTTGGTGTGTTGGTATTTTGTAACTTTTGAGATTGTGGAGAGAATAAGATTGGTGGCATATCAATAGTGTATTCCACAGAGGTATAGTGTTATGAACAATTTTTTTGATGTGTCACAGAATTAGAAGTATCACCTAGACATTTCTAAAGTGATATATGTTGATGATGTTGAGATTGAGGTTTATGTGACCTTTTAGGACCATCTTATTTGTGTTATAGATCATAGCGATAATGTGTTTCAGGAAATGGTCTTCTCGATAGTATAAGTGTTCTGAAAACATATTCATGTTCCATAAAAAACATGAGAGATGGAAGAAAATGTGTGGGCTTATTTTCTCGATCTTTTTACCTCATATTCTTAGATATTCTTGGGAGTAAAACTTGAGGATAATATATTATCATTTGGGTATATTTTAATATCCCAACCTTTTTGAAGATTCCTCATGCACATTTTCAAGAACTCTTTAACAATTTTTTTGGTTGTACCATGGTTGGGTTTTGATTTGGGATTTTTTAGGTGAAATTGGATAAATTTGGAAGATAATGATGTTGTCCACAGTTGGTGCATAGTTAGGGAAAATTGTGCAGTTTTCCATAAGAAATCATGAAACCCATTTTGGAACCACTTGAGTTGGACCATAGATCGCACATGGTTTAGCCAAACCCTATGACCTCCCTCCCAAAACCATTCACCCTAAAACAGATGGGATTCTCACGATGGGTGCATTATTTTTCAAACCATGGGACAAATATAAGAAACCATGCATCCACTATATAGAGGTTCATGGTAAATATACAGGGTTTGTAAAATAGTGCACCTCCACCCAGGAGATCATGAGTGCGGGATTTAAACACCCCAATAATTTATTAAAATTCATGACCCCCCCCCCCAATTTTTATCCCCATTCACCATTTCTCAACCTAAAATGACTTTCCTCATTTTTAGAGGTATCAGACTGGATTAAAATTCATATTAAAAGCTATTCATGGTGAATCAATGATTTGATTAAAGGATTTTTTTCCTCCATTGTATATAGTATATTCTCTATTGGATTTTCTATCTATCTTGTCTTTATTTCTTAATGAAGAGGGATGATTTTTCCTCTACTAGTGATATTTTGGATCTAGGTTTAAATTTTTTTGCTTCTTTAGATATTGTTCCAAGTTTTTGATCCAATATATATTTCATTCTTATTGTCATGACCAATCAACAACAAATTCAGGATTTCAGTTTGGAGAATGTTCATCAAATATCTTGAGGTAGGTGGTATAATTGTCAAATACCATAGTATTCATAATAAGTTCATGTTTTAAATTTTTTAAATTTGTATTTCCGCATTTGAAAATTTTATTATAGGTTTAATTAATTAATTTAATTCCCCTGTGATTGTGAAACCCTTCATGAGTATCATCCGACCCGATGATTATTTATAGGCCTAATTTAATGGAAACCAATGGGGTGTGCCAATATAACTAAAATAATGAAGTGTAATTTATGAATGGTTGATAAGTGATAAATTTTGGACATATTTTATAAATGAAGTTATGAAATTGGTTGATTAATGAATTATGTAAATGGTTGAAAATGGGTTCTGAATATGGAACCATGAGATGTGATAATTTTAAATGAGTTTTGGGATATGTACTACTACTCAAAATACTCACGGGGCTCCATACTATCACTATAGGCCCCCAAGATATATTTTTTTTTATTGTGACCACTGAGTTGTGGCATAGGTACTACTGCTCCAAATACCCACAGGGCACCAGACTACTACTCTAGGCCCTCATTGTTTAAATGTGAATTTAGAAATAAATTATTAATGAAAACCCATGATATTTTGAAATATGGTATCTCTTTAGTGATTGGTTTAGACTATGGCATGGTTTGAATAAAGTATTATTGGTTTAGGTGTCATTTTGAACCCATTAATTATATGGTTAATTAAAAAATGATTTAATGTGAGAACTATTCACTTTATCATTTTTAATTTATTCTTATTATAACATCATGCACTATTAAAGTTTGGATATTTTTTGATGTAGTTGGTTGATGTGGCTGGAGGTCGTCACGGCCCTCAAAATTACATTTATTACTCATACACTAGCACAGTGGTGTAGGGTCGAACCACAGAGAAGGCAGACGAAAATTCTAAGGTTTTAAAACTAAAACCTCACTGTTGTCAGTAGTGAGGGATGAATATTTTTACTTTTTATAATTTTTTTTATTTTACTGATTATATAGAAACAGGATGAGGAAACTAGATTTTTTAACAAAGAAACTAAAGTTATACTAAGTACTGTTAAACTAAGAGTAATACAGTATACTAGTATAAAGCAGCAAGACAAAGAAGCGAGATCATCTATGTACTCAAAGGAATTCTAAACTATTTGTTCAAATGGATGTTCTCCCCATAGCTCACAATCGAATCACACTTCAATAAAATTTGAAGAATTTCCCTCGCCAGGAAACTCAACAGGCAGATGACTAAGTCTTGGAGTTCGCCACACCAAAACTTAACCAAACTGCAAAGTAGTTTTAAAAGGTAACTTTTGGAAATAAACTCACCATAAATCTTCAAAGTTAATGATATTTAAGTTCTGAAAAATGCATTCAAAAACAACATTGCCAGTTGAAATCGAATAATGAAATTGAAAATATTGAAGTGTGAACGATCAAAGATTAGAAATAGAATCAATCTCGCCAACTAATTCTAATTTCGTAAAAAGATAAGCATATGAAGATTTAAAAATCATAACCAGAAGGTTTTAAAACTCCCAAGTTTAGAAAGTTCAATCTATGATCATATTGATTCAATAAGTGTAAAACAACCAAGAACAGAGTAAAAATAATAAGGACAGAGGGAAGATGTACTCCCCAAGTAATGCTCTGAACTCGGGCTCCTTGGTCTCCTGCTCGTTTCCAGTGCTGCTCCCGGGAGTCTCCGCTCTCGAATTGGTGTTGTCGTGGATTGTCGAATGAGAGTCCCCTAAAATTCTGCTGCTGCTCTGCTTTAACTACCATCTGTCATCTTTTGCATGTCACCGCCACATCTTCCACTGACTTCCAGAGTTCTTCACCCACGCAATGCAAAATGTGCGTTTTACCCGCGACAGGCACGTCACGCGAATTTTTCCCTCATAATTAACTCCGGATGAGTTAGTTGGATGAACCTGGACATGTTTAAGTACCTTGAATGAACCTGAAAATAAAACAGAATAGACAAATAAATAAAATATATGCAAAGAAAAATAATTATTTTTAAAGTAAATTGATATATTACTCGTTACAAATTATTCTTAGTTAATTGATAATTATTTTCTTTTAAATTATTTATACAATTATTAACTGCGATAAAACATAGGTTATTAAAGAGCGATTAGTTTAATTGAGTTAATAAAATAATTACTAAGTTATTTATTTTAACACTTAAACTAAGTTATTAAAAATTAAGAGCATAAATAATTAAGTTAATAATTTAAATTAAATTAATAATTTAATTGTTATAATAAAAGAAACTTAATCATTAAATTAATTAATTAATTAGTTAATTTTAATAAAGTAATTAATGTTATTACTTAAGTTTCAAGTATATTTAAATTAACAAGTATATTTTATAGTTTATTAATTATAAAAATTATACTATAATAAATTAATTTATTATAATCATTTATTATTAAGTTAGTTTTATATTTTAATTTATAATTAATCTATGTATTAATATAATTATAACTTTCATAAATTCTAAATAATTCATTTGACTTAATAAGTTAGCTTTTATGAAAAGTTAACTTTACTTTAATTAATTTTTTTTTCTCTTTTTCTTTTTCTTTTTTACTTCACTTTATTTATACTTTACTTTTCTCCTTTTTGTTTTATACTACTTGTACTATTATTATTATCTTATATTATTATATTTTTTTATTCATTTTTTTATCCTCCCTTCTTCCTCCCCAAATCCATGGTACAACAGGGGAGGGCTTCATATTCCTTTGCGACCCAACGCAGCACCCTCTTCTCCGACCAAGGCAGCGGCGGCGTTGCGGTCCAGCGGCGAAAAACCGGTCGGACTCCTCCTCAGCTCAGCGGTGGTGGAAAGCAGCGACTCTTCTCAGCAGCAGGTGCAGTGGCTTCCGCTCCTCTGATTCGAATACGGCACAGCATCTCCAAGCTGGTGGTGGCGCGATTAAGCGGTTGACCTGAGGAGTACACCACATCGGCGGTGCGAAGTGGAAAATCCGCGGCTTCCTCAGGTTGGACTCAAGACAGTGGCGGACCAGCCTCAGCATGGGCTATCTTCAACTTCTTCAAATCTGACACAACATGATGGCGACAATTTCAAGCGGCTTAGATTTCAGCTTGGTCTTGGTTTCTCTACGGCTCAAACAAGCTTCCTCCGAGCAGTAGCACGGTGACAACGGCTCACCCTCGGCAGCACGACTTGGGCTCCTCTTCAGCGGCGGACAGCAGAGAAGCCATGGGTGGTGCGGCGCAGCCTTTGAAAAGTGTCGGGAGGTGTATCGGTGAGGAGTATCGGTAGCTTCAGCTACCGATAATCAGTGAGGAAATAAGGGGTGCGCGCAGGATAAAGGTCAACGATAATCAGTGAGGAAAGAAATAACGGGAAGCTATCGGCAGCTACCGGTAAAGTCATCTATCGGTAGCTGCAAAAACACCACCACAACGTCAAATCAAGTAAAGAATTAATTAAACTAAAAATTAAATGGTAAAACCACTAATTTATTTAAAACAAATAAAATTTTAACAAAACTAAAAACATACTAAAATAATAACTAATTAATTTATTAGCAAGATTAAATAATACAAAATTAAAGAACGAAATTAAACAACAGAATTAAAAGAGTTAATTGAAATAAAAAATTACATTTCATAGAAACTAACTTATTTTAAAAGTTTAGAACAAAAAAATTAATTAATTAATTAGCACTAAAATAATCATTATTTTATATTAGAAACTAACCTCGTTAGAACAAAGAGTAGCAGCGAACTACAAAATGAATTAAAAAATCAATCTGCATACATAAAATAATATAATTAATGTTTAAAAACTATAAATTAAGTATTTAATTAACTAATTGAACTAATAAAATTAAGGGCGAACCAATTTAATTAATTTAAAAACACATATTATTTACTTAAATGACTAGAAGGTGATTAAACACATAAAATAATAGAATTAACCTATTTTAACATATCTTAATTGAAAGAATAATTAATAAAATAAAGTCTAAATTAATTAATTAGAATTATGTTAATTAAATAATTGTTTAAATAGAACACTGTTGTTAATAAAATTGAAGGGCTCACTGGTAGAAATCAAAGTCTACCGATAAGATATGAAAAAGAGATACCGGTAGGAAAGAGTATCGGTGACAATGGTCACCGATAAACAGCACCAGTAACCTGCCTACCGGTAGAGAAAAAGGACCCCTGCTATCGGTAGCTTAGCTACCGATAGTCTGGCAAGCCGCGAATAAATTATGTAAACATAAAAATTTAAAAGTAAATTAATTATCAAACACAATAATTATTAACAATGACAAATTAAATAAAATAAACAAATAAAGATTAAATAAACAAATTGAAAATTAATAACATTAAAAATAAAGAAGGTATAAATTAACTATTTATTGTTCAAAAATTAAATAAAATGTTATAAAAAGTGAATAATTGACAAATTTATTTATAAAAATACAAAAGTGCATTTATTTATTAAAGAGTGTTAAAATAGTTAAATAAATTGCATAAAATGTAATAAAAAGATGTGGCAAACTGGGTAAAAATAAGGCCACATCAAATTCCCCCACACTTAAACATTGTTTGTCCTCAAACAATCCCATGTTTTATAATCTTTGAAAAAAAATTGAATTATAAAAATCAGCTATGTTCAGAGAAGTTTCAACAGAGGACTCAAAAAGTGTGCTTAGGCTATTGAACACATACCTCAAATAAAGTCTCGCCTAGAACCACTACTCAAAGGGAACTCAAGTAAACCATGAATCATCCATAAATGAAGGTGTCCTGCTTCATATATGACTCTGCCTAGTGACTTACTTCAATTCAAGATCAATTTCTAAATTCAATAGTGATAAAAGGATAAAAATGTGGAATTAAAATATTAATAAAAGGAACTTTGTACTTTGACTCATCACCTTGGTACCAGAAAATACATAAAAATATATAATTTTTTTCGAAATCACTTTATTGAGTCAGCCCAAATGACTCCCATATAAACCAGTTGTCCCCTTCTTCATCTGGATTTCATCATTCCCCTCACCTTAATCAATTCATTTTTGACCCTAGACACTTTATTTATTTTTCCCAAGCCGTGTAATTTGTCCCAAGCACTGTGCAATGCACTTATTCAGAGTGTACAGAGGGCTTATAGTAAACAGAAACGCACCCAGCATCTAAGGTCTTAGAGATTCACCGTGGGCTCCCAGATGCCCAGTATTACTCCAGTTTCAAAAGATTTATATAAAAACCATTTACATTGACTCAATATAAGTGATCATTTTTATAAATTAAAAGAATGAAAAGGCTCCTCGGATAAAAGTCAAACTTCCAGTACCTAAAATTATGATCTTAAATCCACTAAAAGGTTTCCCATATCACTCTCAAAACAAGTTCCAAACCAAAATTCATTAAACCACTAAACAATTCCACTCAGCAATCATCCACTACCACTCATTTCAGACTCAACGCAAGACTCAACTTCCAATCAAGCACCATCCTAAGGCAAGACTCATTTGAGTGCAGTGTAAAGCCTAAAATTGTGAATAATTTTTGAAAAAATTTAACCATTTTTTGACAAGAAGTTTAAAAAACAGTGGGAATTGATGAGCATTACAATTAAACACAATTTAGCACAGTCAAGAATTGACCCCCTCCCCCACACTTAAGTCCCAACTTTGTCCCCAAAGTTGACTTCTAAATATGGAGAAGAACAGTTAATCAATTATGGTTCAAAACAGATTTTCAATTTAGTAGATATATGACATGTATAAAGGGTCTCAATGAAGTTCAAAAATAGTGTTTGCCAAAATAGTTAAATAAAAGCAGGTTCATTTCAGACACACACATGCTTTAACATTCAGTCCAGTGACAACGATTTTCATTAAAGCACAAAAGAAGTATATAATGTGTGGGTGCACAATAAACTGGGTGTAAGCATTTTAAACAAAAAGTTCAATAATATGTTCAATATAGTAGAAAAAGTTCATGCTAAACACCTCAACGAAACAAGCAGATTCAAATGACCAGTAGCATGTACTTCCCCCCCACACTTAGTTTCATGCAGTGAAAAGGTTTTATCACAATAGTGAAATTCAATTTTTTTAAAGTATGGATGCTCAAGAAGATTTTTAATTCATTAGTTACACAACATGTAGCAGAATCTTATAATACAAGTAGAATTTTAAGAAAGTAGCATTCTATTTACAAAAACAGGAGCAGAAAAATAAGTGCAGCAAGTTGAAGTACTTCCCTGACTAAGCTCTTGTCCAAAAATGACCATGGGAATTCCACTCCTTAGATGACAGAAGCATCATTCCTAAAAACACAGAGTATATAGACCAGGAACAATTATTCAGCAAAAACAGAGCATATATAAGCATACAAAGCAGCACTTTATTCAAAGTAAAATAAGAACAGAACAAAAGTAAAAAACAAAGAAAGTGCATGGGTTGACTCCCATGAAGCACTGAATTTAAAGACTTCAGTTAGACTTTATTTAATCAAAAATTTTTATTTATTAACAAAACACAAACCATGGGTTGCCTCCCATGCAACGCTAGGTTTAAAGTCCCTAGCCAGACTCACCAAGCAACTAACCGTAGTCACTAGGTGGATGTGGTTTCCTTAATAGGAACCACCACATGTGTTTGGCCCATTTATCTTTAACAGAACAGTGAAAATTGTGGGCTTCAAGACTCAATACAACAACAACTAAATTATCATAGCCTAAAATAATCCCTAAGTAGCACCCTTTAACAGTAATGGGTATAGTGTTGTCCACTTCCAGAATTGTTTCAGAGTTATCAAGATTTGAGTTCACATGAAGGGACAACATAGTACTAGGTGCTTCAAAGGGTATGGCATTATTTTCATGGCTTTCTCTCTCAACTTCAACACTCATAGGTTCAAATACAAGGGTGCTTGTGAGTGAATACTGAATAGTAGGTTCAAAATGGGATTCAATAAAGTTCTGAATAGAATCATGAGCATTGGAACTCATGTCTAATTCCCCCTCTGGACTACTATCAGTATCATGAAAAAGCTTAGAACCCTTCACATGTGAGGATGGAAGTGAAAAACAAGAAAGAGAATTTATTTTATCACTAAGTGGTTCATCTCTAACAATGTTATAAATCTCTTCCAATAGATCCTCATCTGTTAACTCACATTGAACATCTACTACTTCTATCAAATCAGTTCTGCAACCATCATATAATGTGTGTTCAACTTCTCTTTCAAGTTTAAGTTCAAAAGGCTCACTTTCTAAAACCATGTCATTTGAGTGTTGCAATTCAATTTTAGGAGAAGAATTGTACAATTTAGTTTCAATAA
Organism: Viscum album; assembly: GCA_963277665.1. Lineage (NCBI taxonomy): Eukaryota > Viridiplantae > Streptophyta > Magnoliopsida > Santalales > Viscaceae > Viscum > Viscum album. The sequence continues at coordinate 1,802,703,455 of OY728125.1, forward strand.
ATTCACTTTCCAAAATGTTCATGTTAAGACAATTCTCCTCAAGTTGATCAACACTGATTTCCATTTCATTGCACACTGATTCAGAAAAGTGATTACTATGAGAATAAGGAAATGAAAACTCATCAATTAGTCTTTCTTCAAATATTATTCCCTCATTCTCATCATCAAAAATCATTTCAGAATTAATTGGGTTTACAGTTTCAAAACATGGAAGAGAAGTTTTCAGTTAAGGTTCAAAAAATTTAGATTCTATGTTATCCAGCTTAAGGTTCTCTTCCAAAGTGTTCCCAATTTCAATTTCAGGCTCATTGTTCAGAATTTCAGAAAGATTGGGTGAAGAGTTTTTAACATTCAAGTTTCTAGTTTCAAGTATATCTTCAACCCAAGTGACTTCATTCTAAAAGCTTCTAAAACAGTGATTTTTCTCAAGTGTAGGAATTATGAAAAGAACTGGGCTATCTTTTTCAATCTGTTTCAATTCATCTTCAAAATTGTCCAACTCAATTCCATTAAAGTTCTTTATTGGATTTTCAATGATGTGTTCTTTATTTAGAGAGTTGGTTATTTCCAGATTTAGTTCAATAGAGTCTGATTTTTCAAAGTGAATGGGTTCTTGTCCAGTTTCATTATCACTTTCTTCTTCTACTTAATTTTCCAATCTTTTGTAAACATTTTATTTTACCTTTTCTTTAAATACTTCTTGTTCTTTAACCCTTTGTTGCAATTCCAAGAGCATGGTTTCTATTCTTTTCATTCTTTGATCTCGCTCTTGAGAATATCTAAGTTGAATCTCATGGGTTTTAGTTAACCAATTATTAATTTGTTCCACCCTAGCATCTAGTTTGGAATCAATTAATTCAATTTTAGCTAGGGTGATAGGACTAAACTCACATTGTTCATTTTCATCAGTGTAAACATCTTGTTGTGGCTGGTTATAGACACACTGCTAAGAAGTATGTCCATAATCACCACAACAAACACATTTAGGTCCCGGTTGATTCCAATTCTGATTAACATCCATTTTTAATTCAAAATTTAATGAGCTTAAACACACAACAGTTCTCTGTGAAGCAGATTTTTCTTTTCAAAACAACAAAAGTAGCAGATACAGTTCAAAGTAGTTTTTTTTAAATCAATTTTTTTTTGTGTTTTTTCTTTTGTGTGTTTTTTTAAACCCTAGACTCTCGGTGCGTGCCTTCCCCGGAAACAGCGCCAAATTTTGATGCGGTCGGAGGTCGTCACGGCCCTCAAAATTACATTTATTACTCATACACTAGCACAGTGGTGTAGGGTCGAACCACAGAGAAGGAAGATGAAAATTATAAGGTTTTAAAACTAAAACCTCACTGTTGTCAGTAGTGAGGGATGCATCTTTTTACTTTTATAATTTTTTTTATTTTACTGATTATATAGAAACAGGATGAGGAAACTAGATTTTCTAACAAAGAAACTAAAGTTATACTAAGTACTGTTAAACTAAGAGTAATACAGCATACTAGTATAAAGCAGCAAGACAAAGAAGCGAGATCATCTAAGTACTCAAAGGAATTCTAAACTATTGGTTCAAATGGATGTTCTCCCCATAGCTCACAATCGAATCACACTTCAAGAAAATCTGAAGAATTTCCCTCGCCAAGAAACTCAACAGGCAGATGACTAAGTCTTGGATTTCGCCACACCAAAACTCAACCAAACTGCAAAGTAGTTTTAAAAGGTAACTTTTAGAAATAAACTCACCATAAATCTTCAAAGTTAATGATATTTAAGTTCTGAAAAATTCATTCAAAAACAACCTCGCCAGTTGAAATCGAATAATGAAATTGAAAATATTGAAGTGTGAACGGTCAAAGATTAGAAACAGAATCAATCTCGCCAACTGATTCTAATTTCGTAAAAAGATAAGCATATGAAGATATAAAAATCATAACCAGAAGGTTTTAAAACTCCCGAGTTTAGAAAGTTCAATCTATGATCATATTGATTCAAGAAGTGTAAAAAAACCAAGAACAGAGTACAAATAATAAGGACAGAGGGAAGATGTACTCCCCAAGTAATGCTCTGAACTCGGGCTCCTTGGTCTCCTGCTTGTTTCCAGTGCTGCTCCCGGGAGTCTCCGCTCTCGAATTGGTGTTGTCATGGATTGTCGAATGAGAGTCCCCTAAAATTCTGCTACTGCTCTGCTTTAACTACCATCTGTCATCTGCTTCATGTCACCGCCACATCTTCCACTGACTTCCAGAGTTCTTCACCCACGCACTGCAAAATGTGCGTTTTACCCGCGACAGGCACGTCACGTGAATTTTTCCCTCATAAATAACTCCGGATGAGTTAGTTGGATGAACCTGGACATGTTTAAGTACCTTGAATGAACCTGAAAATAAAACAGAATAGACAAATAAATAAAAGATATGTAAAGAAAAATAATTATTTTTAAAGTAAATTGATATATTACTCGTTACAAATTATTCTTAGTTAATTGATAATTATTTTCTTTTAAATTATTTATACAATTATTAACTTCGATAAAACATAGGTTATTAAAGAGCGATTAGTTTAATTGAGTTAATAAAATAATTACTAAGTTATTTATTTTAACACTTAAACTAAGTTATTAAAAATTAAGAGCATAAATAATTAAGTTAATAATTTAAATTAAATTAATAATTTAATTATTACAATAAAAGAAACTTAATCATTAAATTAATTAATTAATTAGTTAATTTTAATAAATTAATTAATGTTATTACTTAAGTTTCAAGTATATTTAAATTAACAAGTATATTTTATAGTTTATTAATTATAAAAATTATACTATAATAAATTAATTCATTATAATCATTTATTATTAAGTTAGTTTTATATTTTAATTTATAATTAATCTATGTATTAATATAATTATAACTTTCATAAATTCTAATTAATTCATTTGACTTAATAAGTTATCTTTTATGAAAAGTTAACTTTACTTTAATTAATTTTTTTTTTCTCTTTTGCTTTTTCTTTTTTACTTCACTTTATTTATACTTTAATTTTCTCCTTTTTGTTTTATACTACTTGTACTATTATTATTATCTTATATTATTATATTTTTTTATTCATTTTTTTTATCCTCCCTTCTTCCTCCCCAAATCCACGGTGCAATAGGGGAGGACTTTATATTCCTTTGCGACCCAACGCAGCACCCTCTTCTCCGACCAAGGCAGCGGCGGCGTTGCGGTCCAGCGGCGAAAAACCGGTCGGACTCCTCCTCAGCTCAGCGTTGGTGGAAAGCAGCGACTCTTCTCAGCAGCAGGTGAAGTGGCTTCCGCTCCTCTGATTCGAATACGGCACATCATCTCCAAGCTGTTGGTGGCGCGATTAAGCGGTTGACCTGAGGAGTACACCACATCGACGGTGCGAAGTGTAAAATCCGCGGCTTCCTCAGGTTGGACTCAAGACAGTGGCGGACCAGCCTCAGCATGGGATATCTTCAACTTCTTCAAATCTGACACAACATGATGGCAACAATTTCAAGCGGCTTAGATTTCAGCTTGGTCTTGGTTTCTCTACGGCTCAAACAAGCTTCCTCTGAGCAGTAGCACGGTGACAACGGCTCACCCTCGGCAGCACGACTTGGGCTCCTCTTCAGCGGCGGACAGCAGAGGAGCCATGTGTGGTGCGGCGCAGCCTTTGAAAAGTGTCGGGAGGTGTATCGGTGGGGAGTATTGGTGGCTTCAGCTACCGATAATCAGTGAGGAAATAAGGGGTGCGCGCAGGATAAAGGTCACCGATAATCAGTGAGGAAAGAAATAACGGGAAGCTATTGGTAGCTACCGGTAAAGTCATATATCAGTAGCTGCAAAAACACCACCACAACGTCAAATAAAGTAAAGAATTAATTAAACTAAAAATTAAATGGTAAAACCACTAATTTATTTAAAACAAATAAAATTTTAACAAAATTAAAAACATACTAAAATAATAACTAATTAATTTATTAGCAAGATTAAATAATACAAAATTAAAGAACGAAATTAAACAACAGAATTAAAAGAGTTAATTGAAATAAAAAATTACATTTCATAGAAACTAACTTATTTTAAAAGTTTAGAACAACAAAATTAATTAATTAATTAGCACTAAAATAATCATTATTTTATATTAGAAACTAACCTCGTTAGAACAAAGAGTAGCAGCGAACTACAAAATGAATTAAAAAATCAATCTCCATACATAAAATAATATAATTAATGTTTAAAAACAATAAATTAATTATTTAATTAACTAATTGAACTAATAAAATTAAGGGTGAACCAATTTAATTAATTTAAAAACACATATTATTTACTTAAATGACTAGCAGGTGATTAAACACATAAAATAATAGAATTAACCTATTTTAACATATCTTAATTGAAAGAATAATTAATAAAATAAAGTCTAAATTAATTAATTATAATTATGTTAATTAAACAATTGTTTAAATAGAACACCGTTATTAATAAAATTGAAGGGCTCACTGGTAGAAATCAAAGCCTACCGATAAGATATAAAAAAGAGCTACCGGTAGGAAAGAGTATCGGTGACAATGGTCACCGATAAATAGCACCGGTAACCTGCCTACCGGTAGAGAAAAAGGACCCCTGCTATCGGTAGCTTAGCTACCGATAGTCTGGAAAGCCGCGACTAAATTATATAAACATAAAAATTTAAAAGTAAATTAATTATCAAACACAATAATTATTAACAATGACAAATTAAATAAAATAAACAAATAAAGATTAAATAAACAAATTGAAAATTAATTACATTAAAAATAAAGAAGCTATAAATTAACTATTTATTGTTCAAAAATTAAATAAAATGTTATAAAAAGTGAATAATTGACAAATTTATTTATAAAAATACAAAAGTGCATTTATTTATTAAAGAGTGTTAAAATAGTTAAATAAATTGCATAAAATGTAATAAAAAGATGTGGCAAACTGGGTAAAAATAAGGCCACATCATTGGTGGAAGCCTACTATGTTGTACTCACACCCTACTTGGTATACATGATTAGTACCTTGATATACTTCATGTTTTCAGGATAGGATAAGGTAAATAGACCTATATTATATGGTTGAGTTGGTATTTGGTATGGATAATGGACTAGAGAAACATACATTATGTCAGGACTCAATTAGGAGTTGTTAGTGTGTCTTTATTTTGGGTTTTCATTTGATAATTGATAGATGTATGGAATGAAATATTTAACACTTTGGTTAATTTTCATTTATAATGCTTTGGGATTATTATGTGATGTTGGTCTTCATTGATTATAATATTATCATTGTTATTGTTTATTATCATTTGGAAATTGTTCCCTAATTTCTACTATTTTCATCCATGATAAAGAGGGTATGGTCTCTCCATGTTTCATATTAGACCCTCACTACTATTTGGTAGCCTCAGGCATATGGGGAGGGGTGTCTAAGTCACATAACTAACCGACTTAGGGAACTAACACATGGTTCCTGGGTCAGAACATTACACATGTAAACATAGACTAGTTCATAATAGTTCTACATCATATCTCACATAAATATTCATAACCATCACCCTTATTATAAATATCATAAATAATTAATTTCTTTATAACATTGGAATTGAAAAATAATAATGGGTGAGATCTAATTATTAGTAAGGGAAAACAAGGGAGATACAATTATTAAATATGCATAACATTAGAAAAAAGGGTATGAGAACATGATATAATCATTTGAAATCCATACCCTTCGCATCATAAATCATAATCTTTAGTCATTATATAATGATTTATGGTTTATAAGGCATGAATCATAAATGAATTAAAGAACGTGATATATGAGGGAATAATATAGGCATAATACATGGAATATTGGTGTACACATAATAATATAAAATCATTTCATTACTAGTCAATGATATTTTCAAATACTATCATAGTGGAATGGTTTTAGTACCCATGCCATAATAGTATTCAAGGTTCACTCATAAGTCTATAATAATGGACAAAGACCCTTACTAAAAAGGGTTCACTCCCCATTCCCATGATTTTTATCTTATAAGATATCAATCTTTACCAAATGAATTGGAGAGATATATTTTTCCCAACCATCACATAATGAAAATCATACATATGTGTTAAAAAATATCCTAAAAAATTCATTATATTATAACCCACCAAAAGAATTGTATTTTATAAATTTTTCATAATATAATAAAATGTGGAAAAGAATTGGGTTTCACAAACATCTCATCATTTCATCATAGCACAAACCATGAATAAGAAATAGGTTTCATAAACATCTAGTGATTATAAAAATATATAGTCTAGATAAATAATAAGGATGGTATCGATGGATATTTTCCCTAGTAATGAATTAGTGAAATAATGGGTTATTGTATTTGATGTATAGAAACACTAGTAAAATTCCATTAAAACATTCTAGCAGAAAATAACATTTAAATTATTAAAATCACTTATTTTAAAAAACTCTTCAATTAAGAAGGAAAACATTTTCTTTTAGAATAACCTTTTAAACATATAAAGGAAGAATAAAATAAAACATTGGTCATTATGGTGGGAAAATATATTAATTTCATATATGTTATATAACATTCCTTTCAGTATTTTGAGGGAAAATCCACCAAGTACCTCATTTGTAAAACAACCAGAAAATTCCATTGAAAAGGTCTTATAAAAACTCAAACATGGTTAAAAAATAATTGAAAATATCATAATATAATAAGAAAAATACTTCTTTAAAATATATTTATAAAACATGGATATGGAAGAAAGAGGTTTTTTCTGACCAAAGAGATAAATGAAGTGGATTTTCCTTAAAAAAATATTTTTAATCTCTTGATTACATAAGGTGATAAAAATAAAAGGAAAAAATTGTATCTTAGAAATAACTATAGGATTATAAAATTAATTAGATTCATGGGTGATATATCCTATGATTTTATCATTGTGAACTTCATCATAAACTATCTAGATGAACAATGATATTGTAACATAAATCCCATTAACATGACTTTTCTCTACATTTAAAGCACTCTACTATAATTTTAATTAATATAAATTTATTTTACTTCATGTTCATGCATATAATATCATATATGATCCCTTTATAACATTCCAACACCACATTTTATATATAATTCTATATTAAAATTGTTATTTCTTGGTATAAAATATTTATTTTATCATGAGTATCTCAGCTTACCAGTTCCTATCTTGGTAGATTTGTATTAGTAACATCATATATATAATATAAATTATAATATAAATATCATAAACATTCATTATTTATATATTTATATTCATCTATAAATTTTATGGATAAAAAAATGTATTACACCGTTCATGGAGATGATATGCAGTATATATGCATGAATGTTTTTTTCATCTTTTTGAAAGATGTAATGATAGAAAGGTAAATAATAATTCACTAAAAAATAAGTTTTCTATGTCATATATATAATATCTATAAATTATATCATTCTTATTTTCCATCCATGTAAAATGGAATAGAAAAAAGAATCACACCACATCATGAAGGTGGTAGTCCACACATATTCATGAGGGACATTATCATTTTCCAAAAGAATGGAAGGTAAGTTGGTATATGTAATATTATAATTAAAAAACTTTAACTATATTATAAATATCATGTATAAGAATTAAACCCTTTATAATTGTTGTTCCCAAGTAGGACTAAGACCATTGGGAGGGGTGGGGGTGAAACAGTAGTTACTTTTTCATTTATATGAATGTATCTTCACTCCATAAGAAAAAATTTCATAAACTCTGAAACTTTATAGTATTATTATCTACACAAATATAATTCACAACAAAAATTTTCATATGAAACAATTATAAATGTTGAGCTAAAAAAACTATTTAGAAGGTTTGATACACGGACCTACTCCTTTTTAGGTTGCATAGCTCCACAAACATGGATTAATTCACTATCATCTTTCTAGAATACAAAGTCATAATAAGTTAACAATTCTACAATACTAGTACAAAATTTCCTTCTATAGTTTGTTATAACCCCCAACTATACATTTTAGTATCCACTTTCCCATAGTTGGTTATACACCCCAGTAATATAATTAATACTTTTAGCAATTGTTAATTATCCAAAATTACAAGATTCACTATCCTTATTTCCTGATCCACTTAAAAAGGTATTCACTTTCATAAAAATTATGTTGAATAAAAAATTACATACATACAACCTTCAATAATTTAAAAAAATTTCTAAGGACCTTGTTGGTATTGAAACTTCTTCCAGAAACTCAGTATGAAAATTATTATTAGAAAAAATTCATTCTGATCTTCCTCAATCTAGTAACCTTGGTCCAATGGTCTTTGTCAAATTGGCCTCAGTATAATTCTCCTTCTTTTATTCCTTCTTTAATTGAGTTAGGAATGTAATAGGTAGATTGAAATTCTTCTGTCCGATGGAACTCAGTCTGATGAACCTCACTCCTATGGATGTCTCTATGATGGGATAACTCTGATGTAATTACTCTAATGGGACGTCACCCATTGGAACTTGCATCATTGATCATATTGAAACTCACTATGATATATTCTTTTGATGGAACTTCCTCAGTATAAACCTAAAGAGAAAACATTGGTTAGAAACTCAATACTCGACAAAATAATTGTCAGCACCCTCAGAGTACATTAATAAATCATTTTTTCACACTTCTTACAAATGTCATATTCTCTCCTTTTATAGGCACCCCAGAATTGAAATTGAGTGAAAAACTTCTCTTCCCTCTCAAAAAAATACATAATCCCTAATTTCTATACTATTTATGTCTTCAAATTTGACGTCTTAATCTCGTCTCAATACTTATTAGAGCTTCTCAGATTTTCTCAAGACTTCATAACTAATCAAGTTCACAAAAATTTCCTTATTCTGATTCTATAATATGATTCTTTATTCTAATTATGAATTAGATGATGAAATATACATATATGAAAATTTCTCATTACAATGACCTCTTGTAGATACTTAAATTATTCTCATATAGATTTTATGTACCAACTATTAAATTTCTGACATTGAAATACCATTTTGAAATATCATCATAGTATTTCTCCATTTCTTTAATTCCTTAGTCTAATGATCTCACATATGATAGTTGTATTACTATTAGTTTTTATTTGATGGATTAGTTTAGACATCACTCTGATAAAGGTTATCAGTTCTAGTATGATGATTGTGTACGTCTTCTTAATAGACAATCGATACTTGTTTTATTTTTATATTGACCCAATTTTAAGATAAAAATGTATGGCTTCTTGTTTTCTTAATCCAATTGAAATAAATTTCAATATCTTTCAAAAATTCTACCTTTAATAAAATTCTGTATCCAATTTACCAATTATACAAAAAAATTGAATCTGTGTCAGAATTCATTACAATGGATGGGTGGCATACCATATATGATGAACTGGTGTTGTTAGTGACATTTTTACTTCATAAAGATCAGTCTTCCAATCATCTGATATCATCACATCAATATTCTAATACTGATGATATTCATCCTTTTGTGTCTGGTGATTATCACATCGATGGGAAGCAGTCATAATATATTAAATCGTATTCTCCTTTCTACAAATTCCAGCTTTTATCTTGACTTCCCCATGGAATTGATTACATTTAATATCAGCTTCAGCATCATGTGGCTTACATTGGGAAGTATTATAACTTCTCATAATTCCATCAACTTCTTTATTTATAATCTAGACACTATTATGATTGAAATCAATAGTTCTCTTCTATTCCTTCATCAAACTAGTATTAAAATTTTTAAAGAATACTTATGATATTATTAAATTAAAAAATAGAAAATCATTATCATATATAGGATCAACTTCATACACCAATAAAACTTATCACTATGATGAAGTAATTCATTTCAAGATCAATATGATTTTCATCAGCTTCTGAATTTATATCATAACTCCAATTCGGTGAATCGTGTTCAATGACTCAAACTGATGGATTGATTCCAATGGGCAGTTCCAATTTTCAACTTTGGAAACACCCTTATTTCATCTAGATTTCCATATATTGATCTATTGGCCACAAATACATTCAAAATGCAACTTGATCTTAACAATATACCCCTTTTGGTTTGTTGTTAGTACCCACATAAACACTTAACAATCACTTCAAATCATTTACCACTTATTGTCTACCTTTTCTCACTTTTCCTTCTCCCCATTTATTTTCTTTCACCCCTTATGTATTATATCTTCCCTGTTCCTTTTCACTCCCCCTTATTGGTAATCAAATTCAAATGGGAAATTATTAAAAGTTTCCCATTATTGAAAGATGATTTCATTTCAAAATTTTGGAACTTTTCATCTCAAAATCATGAAAAGTTTCTTAAGAAGAACATAAGTATAACATAAATTTCGTAAGAAATATTCTTCAAATAAACAACTATAAGAATACATCTTCAGTCCTTGTGTAGAAAACAAGATTGAAAATATATGTTTTCAATGTTTTCAAGTATACAATTTTCAGGTAATTGCCTTTTCATGTTTTCTTCAAAATTCTCACTTTTTGTGGAAATATTGAAAAGATTTGTTTAAGATAAAAGTAACATGCACCCATATTTACAAACATATCATAAATTTAAGGTGTATAAACAAAACTACAAAAAAATCATATTTTGTAACCTCATTAAAATCTTTTTCAATAATAGCAAGAGACTCACTCATCAGCTTTCTTATTTCAACTTTCTTAGACTTTTCAACAAGTTTATTTTAATGTGTAGATTCTTCTGATAAGGATGTCAACTTATTTTCTTCTTTAGTAACCTTTTTGTTATATTGATTTTGTAACATCTCTTTCATGAATCCCTCTTCATTCGATAGGATAATAAAACAATTTTTAGTAACATTCCCTTCTTGCTCACATCTCTCTCATATTTTTTAAAATTTCAAGTCACAATCTGTAGATATATATTTATGAACTTTGTTCACATCTTCATAAACCTTTTTACACCCCTTTACATTAGATAATTTTTATACTTCTTCAAAAAAAATCTATGTCAACTTGTTCTGGTCAAATGACCAAGAACACCTTCTTTTCAGACTCAACATGTTCTTTTTCTCCACATTCTTCACATACTCATCCTTCTTCATATTTTGAGTTTCCATTTTCGGTTCCACATAATTTTTTGGAAACATTTGATCTTATTTTATCATAATTTCTCCCTATTGATTCATAATTATTTATTGGTAGAGACTTGTTTTACTATCATGAATAAGTTATGTGTTCGAAATTCCACAACCCCAATAGTGACCTTTAAATCTTGATTTTTTGAAATGATAGTGAACTTGTTCAAAAAAAATTTATTATTTTTATTTCTTCATAAATATTTGACCAATTTTCTCAATAGAATACTTTCCTAAATAATTTCTATCTTTATTGGTGAAATATTTTTTCTCGTAAACCTTATTTTGTAAAATATTCTTTACACCTTTACTCGAATTTTCACCTTTAAAATCAATTGCCTTGGTGATGTATTCTCTCATGTTCCTTATCTCACTTTGTGTTGTAAGAAGCATTTATTTTATTTCAAATAACTCCTCTTATTTCTCATCCAGAATGACTTTTAGAAATTCTATTGTCTTCTCAGATTTATTTAACATCAACTTTTCCTAGTTATTTTCTTTAACAAGTTTAGATTATTTAATGTTGAGGTTCTCATTTACAAATAATCTTTCTTCATAACTTTTCTGGGTTTTTTAATCCCACCAATCTTCATATTATAAGATCTTATGAAATTGAGATTTTTCTCCTCCATTATTATCTGATCATCATTCTCAAAAGATATATATTTAACATTTTTCTCCAATATCTTTCTTTCTTTCTTGAGTTGATTATTCTACTCAACTTAATTTTCTAATTCTGTTTTAAGAATCCATTCCATTTACGTAATACTTCACTATCACCATAATCACTATATAATGAATTTTTATCATTTTAACTTGAACAATGATGTTGAGTTGATGATCTGATTCATCACTAGATGAGGATTCATTCTTATTTCTTCTACTCAGATAACTTTTTATCTTATTTTAATTGGGAAATCATTCCTTAAGTTTCTTCCACTTTTGTTTCTGATATTTCTTATTATCCTATTTGAATTCATACTCTCCAACTTTATTACTTAAATAATTCTATGAAAAATTTCTTTTCCCATCAAAATTCAAACATTTGAGAGTTTAACTTTTCAATTTTCCATTATTTTATTTCTTCAAAAGAATGGAAACAATTTTGTTGAAATATTCATATTCTTCCTCTAACTTTATATCTCATAATTCTTCTTCATCTTCATTATCATTATTTTTCCCTTTGAAATTTTTTTTGAATGCCATTTCTTATTCAGCCTTTTTCTTAAAATTGGGATCTTTTCTAATTTCATATGCCATAAGAATATTAAGAAGTTCATCCAAGGAAAAATATTAATGGTCTTCTATAGATGAGACTTTGGAATAAAATATGCATTTAAAGCTCTTTATATGTATGTTAAAAATTGTAGAACCTTATATTTTCTCACCAAAACATCTAATATTACTTACAATTTCATTAACCATTGTAATGTAACTATCAATATTTTCATCATCATCTATTTTCAAATCCTCAAATATACTTTTCCAGATATGTGTCTTGGATTCCTTAACATTATCATTCTCCTCATATAAACTCTTAAACTTATCCAAAAATTTATTATATGTTGGAAACCCCATGATCTTTGAATAAAAATTATCAGAAAGATCTATAAACAGAGTTTTTTGGTCTTTTCCAGTAGCTTCAATACATTTCTAATCAGTAGCTATCAAAGCAGCTTCATTGATGGGAGGAAATACCACTATCATTACATCTCTAACATAATGTCCAAGTGAATTAAGATAAGGAATCATCATATTCATCCATATATGATAGTTTTTCCACAAAAACAAGAACATGCATATTGTTCAATGAATTGAAACTCTCTATTTTCAGATATGGGTCTTTTAGATGCAACCTAGCCTCTCATACCAACTGTAGTTCCTATGTAGGACCAAGACCACTGAGATGGGGTTGAATATGTGGTTCCTTTTACATTTATATGAATTTTTATTCACTTATTATGAAAATCATTCTTATCTTATGAAACATTTTTTTGTTATGATCTACTCAAATATAACCCAAAACCTCACCTTTATTATGAAACAAATATAAATATGAGGTAGTGCATGTTATTTACATGGTTAAGTAAAAATACCAACTCATTTCCTTTTTGGATACTACCAACAACATATATTCATTCTCTATATTCATTCTAGAATACAAAGTCAAAGCCATTGAAAAATTTTACAATACCAGTAGAAACATCCTTGTTATATTTGGTTATACCCCCCCCCCCAACTATTTGTTTAGTATCCACTTTCCAATATTCGGTTATACTCCCCAATAAGATAATCAAGAATTTTCAGCAATAGTTAAGTATCCACAGTTACAAAATTCACTTTACTTATTTTCTAATCCACTTTAGAAAATCTTCACTTTCTTCAAAAGATTGTTGGATCAAACTTTACCTGCATACAATCTTCAAGAACTTCAAAAATTATCTGAGGAAATTTTTGGTCTTGAAACTTCTTCCATAAAATAAATCTAGAAAACATCCTTAGAAAAATTCAGTTTGATCATACTCAGTCTGGTAACCTCATTCTGATGGTCTCTATCTGATTGGACTTGGTCCAATTATCCTTATACTACTACGTATTCAATTGAGTTAGGAACTCAATTGGGGGCTAAAAATTCTCTTATCTAATGTAACTCAGTCTGATGAACCTCGCTCTTATGTATGTCTCTCTAATGGGCTCACTCCAATGGAAATTCTCTAATAGAACGTCACCCATTAGAATTTTCACCATTAATCGGATTGAACCACACTCCAATGGATTCTTTCTAATTAAACTTTTATAGCATCAACCTGAAAAACAAACATCGGTTGGAAAAGAAATGCCTGAAAAAAATGTCAGGGATCTCAGTGCACATTAATAAATCATGTTTTTAGCATTGTACAAATTTAATGTTCTATCCATTTATAGTCACCCTATAATGGAAAATTTGTGAAAAAATTTCACTTCCCACTCAAAAAAAACATCATAATATTGAATATATCACTCATTTAATTCTTCAAATTTTACTTCTTCAACTCTTATGAATACTTATAAGAGATTCTATAATCTTTTCAAAACATCAAACTTCTTTGAATTTAAAAAAAATCAGTGTAATTCTTAAATATATTTTTTTCATTCTGATTCTTCATTATGATGAAGATATATCCATAAGTGAAGATGTCTCATTATGATGACCTCTGGTAAACATAGACAGTCTTGTAATACATATGTTACATACCAACCATTAAATTATAGACATTAAAAAACCATTCCAAAATATATTCAATGTATTTCTCCATTTATTAAATTCCTCAAACCAATGATCTCATATACAATAATTATATTGGTATCTATCTAATTTTTATGGATCATTCTATACTTCAATTTTATGAATGTTATCTATGTGAGTTTGATGAGTCTTTACATCTTCTTGAGAAACAATAAATACTTTTTTTATTTTTATATTAACCCAATTGTATGAGAACAAGGTAGGACTCCTTGTTTTCTTAACCCAATTGAAATACATTTCAATATTCCTTAGGAATTTTTCATTTGATAAAAATATGCATCCTATTTAAAATGGATACAAAAAATTTGGATTGGTTTCATAATCCATTTCTATGGATTGGTATCATACCACTTACGATGAACCAGAGTTTAATGTGAATTCTTTACTTTAGAAAGATCAATATTACAACCTTATAATTTTATCACACTGATATTATCATACCAATGTTCTTCATCCTTCGATGTTCGGTGTTTCTCACATCGATGTGCAGTAGCTATAATTCTCTAAATCATATTATTCTCTCTATAAACTCCATCATGTATCTTGGAATCCTCATGACTTTTATTTTGATGAATATTAGCTTCAGAATCATCTTACTTAAAATGGGAAGTATCTTAACTTCTCAAACTTCCATCAACTTCTTTCTCTCCAATCCATACACCACTATGATTGACAACACTAGTTCTCCCCCTTTCCTTTATCAAGATCACATTAAAAGTTTCAAGAAATATTAATGATATCAATGGATTACAAAACAAAAAATCATTTTAATATTTATTATTGAATGCATAATATGATACAACTTCTCATTATGATCAATATGATTGTTAGAAGATTCTTAAATTCTTTCAAAAACCCCAATCTGATATATCAAATTTAATAACGTGTGTCGATGGAATGATTCTGATGTGAGGTTCCAATTTTAAAATTTATAAACACCCTTATTTTATCTATATTTTCTTATATTTATTTATAGACAACAAATACAACCAAAACACAACTTAGGCCTAATAATCTCCCCCTTTGTGTTTGTTGTCAACACCCACTTCAACAACAAACAATCACTATAAAATAGTATCACTTTTTTTCACCTTTTCTCACATTTTATTATCCCAATATCTTTTCATTATCCCCTTATTTATTATCTCTCTCCCATTACATTTCCCTCCACTTTATTGAATATCAAATTAAATTTGGTAATCATGAAATGTTTCCCCCTTATTGACAAATGATTTCATTTCAAAAGGTCTGAACATTTAATCTCAGAATCAAGAAACTATTATTCATTTAAACATAGGTACAAAATGAGTTTCCTCATAGAGATAACTTACCTAAACAACTCTAAGACTATGTGTGCACACTCAGTGTATAATAAAAGAGTTAATAATTAAGGTTTTAAATATTTTCCATTTCACAACTTTCATGAAATATCCTTTTAATGTTTCATTCAAAATTAATAGTTCATGGGAAATCATGAATGGATTTGTTTAAGATATACATAACCAGAAGCCATATTATTAAACATATCATAAAGTTCATGTATATAAACACAACCTTCAAAAAATCATATTTTTTAACCTCATTACTTATTTTTCAATAACAATGATAGACTCACTCATCAGCTTTCTTATTTTCATTCCTTCAATTCCCTGAAAGTTTTTAAAAATAAAAATATTTTGTAACAAGTTTATTTTTATCTTCAAATTCTTATTATAAGGATTTAAACATTATTTCTTATTTAGTAACCTTTTTGTTAAAGTGAGTTTTTAAAAACTCTTTTATTCCTACCTCTTTCTCTAGTGGTATAGTTAAATAATTTTTAGTAACATGTTATTCTTTCTCATATCTCTTTCATCTTTTCAAAATTTTCAAATCATGATTTTTTTATATCTTTTTAACAACATTTATAAAATATTTAGAATCCTTTTTATTACCCTTTGGTTTATATGATTTTTGTTATTCTTATAACATTTTATCCATATCAACTTGTTCTAGCCAATAACCAAGCACTCCTTCTTTTTCGACTTATCAAATTTTTTTCCCCACAGTGTTAGCATACTCAGATATCTTCATCTTATGAGTTTCCCTTTTCATCTATATATAATTTTTAGGAATATTTGATCTTCTATACACCTAATTTACCCCCCCCCCCTGATTCACACATGGTAGAGACGTGTTATACCATCATGAATATGCTTTGTGTCCGAAAAATCAACAACACCAATAGTAATCTATGAATCTTATTTTTTCAAACTAATAGTGAACTTGTTCAGAAAAAAAAATTGTTGTTATTTATTCATAAATATTTTACCACTTTTCTTAAGAGGATATTTTCCAAAATAATTCATGTCTTTCATGGTGAATTTTTTTCTCACAATCCTACTTTTTAAAAGCATACTTCTCACCTTATTTGGATGTTTTATCTTTAACATAAGCTACCTTGGTAAAGTTTTCTCACGTATTCCTTATCTCACCTTATGTTATAAGATGAATTGATTGTGTTTCAAACAAATCCACTTCTTTATTATCCATACTATCTTTTATAACATCTATTATCTTTTTCATATTTAGTTATATTCAACCTGTTCTTATTATTTAATTCAACAATTGTTGATTATTTCATGTTAAGGTTCTAATTAATAGATCATATTTCATCATAAATTTTTAGTTTTCGTTCAATATCACCATTATTTATATTCTAGTATCTCATTAAATTGATATTTTTATCCTCATTCTTCATCCAAACATCATTTTAAAAATATATATCTTTAACATTTTTCTCAAACATCCTTCTTTCTTTCTTGAGTTGATTATTCTACTCAATTTATTTTTTCCAAATTTGTTTTAAGAATCCATTCTATTTCTATAAACTCTTCACAATCATCATCATCACTATATAATGAATTACTTCAATTTCTAGCATGAACAATGAAGTTGAGTTGATGATATGATTCATCACCATATATTGATTCATTCTTCTATTATCTTCTTAGATAACTTTTCTTCATATATTAATTAGAAAATCTTTATTTATATTTCTTCTACTTTTGTTTCATATATTTCATATCATCCTCTTTATATTCATGATCTTTAACTTTATTCCTTGGAAAATTCTGTGAAAAATGTCATTTTCCTTCACAATTCCAATTTTTGAGAGTTTTACTTTTCCATTTCCCTTTATTGTATTTCTTTGAAAGGAGGGAAACAATTGTATTGAAATATTCATATTCGTCATCTTCTTCAGAATCACTTTATTCTTCTTCAATTTCTTTATCCTTTTTGTTACCTTTTAAAAAAAACATTGAAATCCATTTCTTTGTCAACATTTTTATTAAATTTAGGAGCTTTTTTCATTTCATATGCCATAAAGATATTTTAAATTTCAACCAAGTATAACTCTGTGATTTTATAAAGCTGATACTTTGGCATCATATCTATTTGGAATGTTTCTCGTAATTTTCATAATAATTGTAGAATATTCCATCTTCTCAAAAAAACTTCTGATATTAATTAAAATTTCATTAACCCATGTAATGTAAATATCAATACATTCATTATTATTCATTCTAAAGTCCTAAAATATACATTTACATATTTTTATCTTGTATTCCTTATCATTCTCATTCCCTTTATAGTAACTATTTAACTTATCCCATATTTTCTTAGTTCTTGTTAACCCCATGATCTTTGTATAAACATTATCAATAAGAGTCATCAAAAAATCCTAATGATATTTTCCATCAGCTTCAATACTTTTTTTATCAGTAGAGGTCATTGTGGAATCATTTATAGGAGTAAATCCCACTATCATTGCATATCTAACTTCAAGGTAAAGTAAATGAAGCATGGGTAAAATCTAATTCTTGTATCTGTGATGTTTTTTTCATAAATAATAAGAACACCTCCATTGTTCACTAAATTAAAATTCTATATTCTCATATATGGATCTTTCATAGGTAATATGGGATCTCCAAGCAACTATTGTTCCCAAGTAGGATCAAGACCACTGGGGGGGTTAACCAGTGGTTCCTTTTTCCTTTACATGAAGTTTTCTTCACTCCTTAAGAAAAAAATTATTTACCTATGAAACATTTTAGAGTTATTATCCACTCAAATATAACTCAAACCTCACCATTCATATAAAAAAATATAAATATAAAGCAGGACATGATATTTAAAAGGTTTGGTATAAATACATACTCATTTCCATGTTGGATAGCCCCCCAAACATGGATTCTTTCACTCTATTCTTTCTAGAATACTATGGAACAATAATTGAAAAATTAAAAAATACTAAAATGAAACTTTCATACTATATTTGGTTATCCCTCATACTATCATTTTTAGAATCCACTTTACCATATCTAGTTATACACCCAAGTGAGAAAATAAAAAAATTACATCTGGTAAGTATCAATAGTTACAAGTATCACTTTCCTTCTTTTTCAATCCACTTTAGAAAGTATTCACATTCTTCACAACTAAGATGGATTAAAAAATTATTATGTAAACTCATCATTAACTTCAACAATTCATAAAGTAACTTTTTGGCCTTGAAACTAATTCCAAAAAATCAGCCCATAAATCTTATGTAGAAAATGTCAGTCTGATCTTCCTCAGTCTGATGGACTCTGTCCTATTGGCCTTTGTTTGATTCTCCTTCTTCACTTCCTTCTTTAATTAAGTTAGGAACTCAATCAGTAACTCACAATTCATATATCCTATGGAACTTGGTCTAATGAACCTCGCTCTGATGGATGTCACTTTGATGGGCTCAATCTGAGGGACTTGATCTAATGGAACATCACCCACAAGAACATGCACTATTGATTGGATTGAAACACACTTTGATGGATTCATTCTGATGGAACTTCCCCAGCATCAAACTGAAAACGAAACATCAATTTCAAATTCAATACCTAAAAAACAAATGTCAGTGCTCTTAGCACACATTAACAAATCAATTTCTTCACTTCATAAAATTTCATGTTCACTCCTTTTATAGGCACCTAGAGTGGAAAGGGCGGGAAAAAATCACTTCTCGCTCAAAAAAAATTGTAATCCCAAATTTCTCACTCATTTAAGTCTTAAAATTTGAATCTTGAACACTTGTCAATACTTCTGAGACATTCTTGAATATTCTAAAAACATTATAATTCTTCTAGTTCACAAACATTTATTCAGTCTGATTCTTCAATTAGATTCATCATTTTGATGTTTTTTTCATAAATAATAAGAACACCTCCATTGTTCACTAAATTAAAATTCTATATTCTCATATATGGATCTTTCATAGGTAATATGGGATCTCAAACCAACTATTGTTCCTAAGTAGGATCAAGACCACTGGGGGGGTTAACCAGTGGTTCCTTTTTCCTTTACATGAAATTTTCTTCACTCATTAAGAAAAAAATTATTTACCTATGAAACATTTTAGAGTTATTATCCACTCAAATATAACTCAAACCTCTCCATTCATATAAAAAAATATAAATATGAAGCAAGGCATGATATTTACAAGGTTTGGTACAAATACATACTCATTTCCATGTTGGATAGCCCCCCAAACATGGATTCTTTCACTCTATTCTTTCTAGAGTACTATGGAACAATAAGTGAACAATTAAAAAATAATAAAATGAAACTTTCATACTATATTTGGTTATCCCTCATACTATCATTTTTAGAATCCACTTTACCATATCTAGTTATACACCCAAGTGAGAAAATAAAAAAATTACATCTGGTAAGTATCAATAGTTACAAGTATCACTTTCCTTCTTTTTCGATCCACTTTAGAAAGTCTTCACATTCTTCACAACTAAGATGGATTAAACAATTATTATGTAAACTCATCATTAACTTCAACAATTCATAAAGTAACATTTTGTCCTTGAAACTAATTCCAAAAAATCAGCCCATAAATCTTATGTAGAAAATGTCAGTCTGATCTTCCTCAGTCTGATGGACTCTATCCTATTGGCCTTTGTTTGATTCTCCTTCTTCACTTCCTTCTTTAATTAAGTTAGGAACTCAATCAGTAACTCGCAATTCATATATCCTATGGAACTTGGTCTAATGAACCTCGCTCTGATGTATGTCACTTTGATGGGCTCAATCTGAGGGACTTGATCCAATGGAACATCACCCACTAGAACATGCACTATTTATTGGATTGAAACACACTTTGATGGATTCATTCTGATGGAACTTCCCCGACATCAAACTGAAAAAGAATCATCAATTTCAAACTAAATACCTAAAAAAAATGTCAGTGCTCTTAGCACACATTAACAAATCAATTTCTTCACTTCATAAAATTTCATGTTCACTCCTTTTATAGGCACCTGGAGTGGAAAGGGCGGGAAAAATCACTTCTCGCTCAAAAAAAGTTGTAATCCCAAATTTCTCACTCATTTAAGTCTTAAAATTTGAATTCTTGAACTCTTTTCAATACTTCTGAGACATTCTTGAATATTCTAAAAACATTATAATTCTTCAAGTTCACAAACATTTATTCAGTCTGATTCTTCAATTCAATTCATCATTTTGATTATTCATTACGATGATGACATATACTAAACTAAATATGGCACATTACGATGACCTATTGTAAACACTGAAAGTTTTCTCATACAGATGTTACATACCAACTGTTAAATGTTGGAAATTGAAAAACCATTCTAAAATATCTTCAGTGTATTTCTCATTTTCTTCAATTACTCAAAACAATGATCCCACATCTGATAATTATATCAGTATCAATATATGTTTGATGAATTTCTCTATAATTCACTCTAAGGAATGTTATTAGTGTGGGTCTGATGATTCTATTCCTATTTTTGAGAAACAATAAATACTTTTGTTATTTTTTCCTTGACCCAATTGTTAGAAGACAAGGTGTGACTACTTGTTTTCATGACCCAATTGAAATGAATTTCAATCATTATCAATCATTATTCCTTCGATAAAACTATGCATTTGATTTAAAAAGTATCCATAAATTTGAATTGGTGTTAAAATCTATTATAATAGATCGATGTCAAGTAACTTCTCATGAATGTTTATTAATGATGAACTATTTACATCAGCAAGATAAATCTTTCAGCCTTATAATATCCTCACACTGATATTATCATATCAATTATCTTAATAATTCTATATCTAGTGCTCCACACACTAATGGGAAGCATCCATAATACTTTAAATTGTATTATCCTCTATATAAACTTCATCTTATGTCATGACATCCTTATGATTTTTATTATGTTGAAGATCGGATTCAGCATCGTCTGGATTGAATTGGGAAGTATTATATCTTCTATACTTCAATAAACTTCTTTCTTTACAATCGGAACACCATTACAATTTATAGAACTAGTTCTCCCCCTTTCCTTCATCAAGCTAGTATTAAAAGATTTATAGAATACTAATGATACTAGTAGATTATAAATAAGAAAAGCATCATCAGATTTACTATCAGATGTGGACTCTGATGAAACTTTTCATTCTGATCAGGGAATTCATTTCAGGCTCAATATGATTTTCATAGGCTTCTACCTTTCAGTCAAAACTCTAATCCAATGAATCTTTTTCAATGACTCATGCCAATGGATTGAGCCCAATGGGTGGCTCCAATTATAAACAATGAAAACACCTTTCTTTCATCTAAATTTAAAATTATTGGTCTATTGAAAAAAATACAACCAGAATAAAACTTGGGCCTAATAATAATAAACATTAATAAAGGTATAGATGAAAAATGGATTGTATCTCTATGTGGAGATGTTAAGCTCTACGTATGCATGAGTGATACTTTCACTTCTAGTTTATTAGGAAAGAGAGTTTATAATGGTGTTTTCATAATCATAATAAAATTTCATCATATTGAGGAGAATGAATTTATTATTTTATGATACATAACTTATATATAGAGGAGGTAATTTAGAGTATAAATGACAGTGATTAGTTATCATAATTACCTCTTCTTTGAAATGTATCCTTTAGATATCCCCTAAAGGATTATAGGATTGGTCTTTTTGGAAGATAAAAAACACAATGATTTGTATAGGTAAGTGGAGATGATAAATTGGAAGTGTTTTTTGAGCTATAAGTCTCAATGTGGTTTAAATTTGTAACACCATGAGATGTAATGAAATATTTTTTTCCAAATTAATTAAATATTTTAGATATTCAGCATTTCACGCAACACTAAAAATAGTTTATATATATATATATTAAAGCACTAAGTTTTTCTTGCATTATATGCAACATAAAATTAATCATACACTACACATAACATACTTTTTATCTTGAACTACACATAACACTGATGTTATATTTCCTTAAATGTAACATTGACTTTTCTCGATGGCTTGCGTAACATGAAAGGCCGAGTTCTATTGCACAATAATATATTATTAAAAAAATATTAATTAAGATATAACCTAGCTGTTAAATTAGAGTTTATGAATATTATTAATTAACTTATAAAAATATTTTGTTGAAGTAAATATAAAATGGATTCATTGGTTACAAATTAATTAGAAATAAATATAAGAACCAATTGGATATAAAGGAAATATTCTTATAGAAAACTATTTTTATAATCACAAAGCTTCTTTATCCTAATAAATTAAATTAAGTTAAATTATAAAATTATATTAAGGAAATAAATATTATATATATTCAATAAAATATTTCTTATATTTATCCAATATATTTTATAAGCAAAATATAAGAAGAACCCCAATATTTCGTATAAAAATAAATATTTTTATAAAGTCACTTTTACTGACTTTTAATGGAGAACATATTTTAAATAAAATTTTTGACACTTTTATAAATATAATATTTCAAAAAATAATATTTCAAATTTGAAAATAAATATTATCTTAGAGTTAATTTGTTCTATTTTTCTCTGATGTTTCATTTTTTTAATGAATAGTGAAAATACAGAATTTTAATTCAAAACTTCATTATCGTTTAATTCATCTATATTGTCAAAAAATATTCTAATATTGTTTTAAAGGAACATTATATAAATTATTTATCAATCAATCCTATTTAGGTTATTGGAATTAATTTCACATTGAAATTGAATATAACAAAATCATAAAGTTATGAATGTTTTGCTTTAAGAACTCGCATTGTCGTCCCATATGTTGAATTAATTTTAAATTAATTAATATCAATTATTTGATTGGAATTTAGAAACATGAATTATATAATTGTAATAAGAATGATTTATAATGTCTTATAATCTTAACATAGTTTTACCAAAAAACATTAGTGAATTCAATTAAAATTAATTACAGTTATTAAGGTTATATTAAGTTTAACAAAGGAATAAATCTTAAACATAAGGGAGGAAATGACCTAGACACATGTCTAACACCAATTGGAAGGTCATATTTAGGCCATAAACCTTACATTACTGAGTTTTGTTTTGTTTTTGTGACTTTTGTAATGTAAAAACTTGTGTATACCAAACTTATTTTCAAAAATACCATGTGTGTCCCCTCTCTTCCCTATAAAAGGTGAACACCTCCCCCCCTTCATCACACCTCTCAAAAAACTTATGTTCAGAAAATATTTACCCAATTCACTTCCCAAAAACCCTCTCTTCCTTTTTCAAGCCTCCATTTGGTAATAAATCCATCCAATGAATCCATTTTGTAAAAACCAAAAGGAGTAAACCAAAGAAGAGGTAACTCCTTCCTCAAGCTTCTTTATTTTATTTTCTTTATACACCACTTAAACTCTCCTTATTACATTCTTATATAATAACACCAAAGTCATTAATATACTGAGATGTTTTTAGGATAATATTTTGACCTAAACTAATACACACTTCCATCTAATGGGTAAAGAACATACTATTTATATGTACGGTGAACTACCACCTCACAAAACGATGATTGTTAGATTTTCCTATACCACCTTCCATGGTTGGAAATTCTGATGGACATGCTTTTTATATGTGATATATATTATATTTAATATGTATTTATTCTTATTAAATTCCTTTATAACAAATTCCTTTATTATTTTCATCATTACTACAAAATCATCCTTTAACAGCGTTAAAAATGGCATTTATCACAGCTAGAGAAACGCTGACAACTAGAGAGAAATTAAAAATGAAAGTCTTTTATAAGTTCTTATAGAAGAACTAATAAAGGGGTATTTTAACAGTAATTTTACAAGAATTGATAAAGGACCATTTATTAGTGATTTTATATGCGTTGATAAATAAGCGTACTGTTGTGGGCTATTACAGCACACTACAACACCAGTGCAGTGTGCTATAATAGCACACCGCAACACCAAAAACACCCTGAAATCAGAAAAATAGAGTAATAATATAGAATTTAAATGAAAACAAAAAAATATAGGCTCATTTACTTGGTTTTTGAAATTTGATGTGCATTTTAAACTAAAATGATACTTATATATTGAAAAAATTAACTTTGAGTCATACTGGTCACATTATGTGTCGTAGTGAGGTTTGAATGATTCTTACACGTCTCAAATAAATTATGTATAATTTTCCTAAATTATCAAGATAATATGAATGTTTTTTCTTGGTTTTGAGTATGTTTCTTGTCTTTCTTACTAAAGTTTCATTTTAAACTGGAAATATGCACTCTGGCCCATAATGGTCACATATTTTATTGGTTTAATGTGATACCAATTCCTAAATGTCACAAATGACTTATAAATTATTTTCCAAAATTATAAATACAATACAAGCATGTTTTCTTATTTTTCAGTGAGTGACACTTATTGAACTAAAATATTGGTTTTAAACTGATAAAAGACACATCATGTATCATATTGAGGTGATTCTAATTCATACACATGAAAAATGACATATGTATCATTTTCTTAAAGTATAAAAACAATCCAAGTGTGTTTTCTCAATTTTTAGTAGGTGAGTTGTCTTTTTTACTAAAATTGATGTCAATTTTAAATAAAAATATGCACTTGAAGTCATATTGGTCACACTATTCATTGGATTGAGGTGAAACTAATTCGGACACATCTGAAATGGCTTATGTATCATAAACAATCGGAATGTGTTTAATCCATTTTGAGTATGTCACATGTCTTTTTACTAAAATGTCATTTTAAACAGGAATCACACGCTTTGACTCATATTGATCACATAATGTATTAGTTTAACATGAGACTGATTCTTAAATGTCACAAATTACTATTGAGTTAATGTCCTAATTTTTCAAGAAAATCCATGTTTGTTTGCTTGGTATTTAGTAATCGGCATTTTTTGAATTGAACTATCAATTTTAAACTGATAATAGAGACATTGATCCATATAAGGCACATCATGTATCATATTGAGGTGAATATGATTCATACACATCAAAAATGATGTATGTATCATTAAACTAAAGTATCAAAACAATATAAATTTTTTTCTCAGATTTGAATAGGTCAATTGTCCTTTTTATTAAAATTGATGTAATTTTTAAATAAAAAGATGCACTTGGAGTCATATTGATCACACTGTGCATAAAATTGAGGTATGAATGATTCCTAAATGCTTAAATTGACTTATGTTTAATTTTATTAAAGTATTAAAACAATATGAATGTGTTTTCTTAGTTTTGAGTTGTTCAATTTCCCTTTTTATTAAAATTAATTTTATTTTTAAATAAAAAGATGCACTTTGAGTTATACTAATCACATCGTACATCGGATTGAGGTATGACTGATTCCTACACATCTCAAATTACTTATGGATCATTTTACTAATGTATCAAAAAATATGAATGTATTTTCTCAGTTTTGAGTAGTTCAGTTGTCCTTTTTATTAAAGTTATTAACCTTTTTAAATAAAAACACATACATGGAGTCATACTGGACACACCATGCATTGGATTGAGGTAAAACTGATCCTATACATCTCAAATGACTTATGGATAATTTTCCTAAAGTATAAAAACAATACTAAATTTTTTTATCAGTTTTGAGTTGGTTAGTTTTCCTTTTTATTAAAATTTATGTCATTTTTAAACAAACAGATGCACTTGGAGTCATATCGGTTACACCATGCGTAGAATTTAGGTATGTTAGATTTTTGCATGTCTCAAATGACTTATAGATAATTTTAATAAAGTATCAAAGCAATAAAAATTCATTTTCTTAGTTTTGAGTATATCACTTGTTTTTTTACTAAAATGTCATTTTAAACTGGAAACACTCACCTTGACCTATACTGGTGACATCCTATATTAGTTTTATGTGAGATTGATTCCTACACATCAAAAATGACTTAATAATCAATTTATGAAATTATCAAGAAATTCTGAGCATTTTTTTCTCTCAGCGGCATTTTTTGAACTAAATTGTCAATTTTAAATAGATAATGGACACAATAAGTCATATTGGTCATATCATGCATCGAATTGAGGTGTGGATGATTCCTAAATGTCTCAAATGAATTATGAATCATTTACCTAAATTATCCAAACAATCAGAATATTTTTTCTCAGTTTTGAGTAGATCAGTTGTCCCTTTTACTAAAATTAATGTTAATTTTAAATAAAAAGAAACACTTAAAGTCATACTGGTCACATCGTGTGTCGGATTGAGGTGTGGATTATTACTACACATCCAAATCTCTCAAAACAATCCAAACTACCTATTTTACCACATTTCCATTTTATTTCTATTTTGAACTACCAACATTGCATATTGACTCCATATTCTTAGCTAAAAGACATTTCTCATTGTTGAAAGTCAGAAGAGTAGAGAATTTTAACAATGAGAAATTTTGTTCAGATAATAACATCAAATAAATATATAGTACTGGAAGGTCAACAAATAAAGGCAATGAAAATGGAAAACATCGTAACATTGGAAGAAATAATAATTTTATCTCTTTTTTGTTGTGTTGCAGAAAGTTAAAATCAAAATATCAATTTCTAAATGATCTATAAAAAACTAAATAAGTATTAGATAAGAATGGTAAGGAAATTAACTTAAAAATAGTAAATAAAATGATGATAAAATTAATTAAATAATTAGTATGGATTCAACTTTTCTTAATGGTTGTATGTATTCTTGATGCATTTCCTTGTTTTCATTATCTTGGTTTCAAGCTTGAAGTCCAATCCAACATGAGCATGAGCGGCTTTGATCAAACCACCCAAACTCAAACAAAAGAATTTACTTGTACATGAAAATAATTATTATATAAGTAATATTGAAAAGAAATACATTAAACATAAATATGAAACAATACATTAATTCTATGGATAATTATTTTACTATAAAACATTATTGACCATAGGGATATCCCAATGGTAAAGCAAGAATGGAGATAAAAATGTGAATCGATCTATTCAAACTATCAATCAATTAGTGAGTAGGATGAAGAGAAAATAAGAAAAATTATATTGAAGATTTTAATTGTTTGATAAAAATTAAACATATCCTATTGGGTTCATAAAATATTCTTTTTTTTAATAAATAAATAAATACACATAGGATATTTATTATCAAAGGTGAATGCCTTCCATTTGTGATAATTACATGGGTGGTAATCAAATATTCCTAAGGGTGTAACTAAGAGGAATTTTTAAATAATGATATGTTTTTATATGGATTAAATTAAAACATACATAATATTTATTAGATGTGTGATAAAATAAATAGTGTGAATTTTAAGAAGTATTAATGACTGGATTGTCATTTCAAATATGGCTATATTTTTATCAACTGCAATAATTACAAGAAAGGATAAAATCAATGAATAAAATTCCATTGGTGATTAGAAAGTTTCAGTAGAAACTAGAAGGAGTAAGACTCTGCAAAAACCCACATTTTTTCCAAGAATATACTAAATCATTTGGAGAGGCTGACAAGGATGATAATTAGAACAAATTTATGCATGAGTATCTGGATCTGAATAAGAACAATGTGACATGAGGAGCTTGATCTGAATAAGAATAATGATGGTTTCTTATGCATCATGTTATTTCATATATTGTTCCAAAAATGTCCATTAGTTTAAAAATACATGAGTTTTTTAGTTCATTTTTTTCCCTAGTTCTATAAAACTCTTAAAATAAAAGGTATTGGTAATTTATTATGATGAAACATTTTTTTATGTCATGTAATTGAGATGGTCACATCTATGGGGAATAATATTACCACTATAAGAACATAAAAATGGATTTAATTTTATATTAGTAAACCATAAAATTTAATAGAATTAATAATCCATAGTGAACATAACATGTAATTAATTTATTAAATCCAAACTAATAATGTTGACTTGAAGTGGGATTCTAAAGTTGTAATGATTTTATCCTTGAAAAATAATTTTTATTTCAAAAAAATAGATTCTATAAGAAATTGTTTATTAAATTTATATTAATCAATGTTAATATTTTATTTTATTAAAATTATTTAAATCTAGTGGTATAAGATTTATTCTTTAATGATTTAAAATATTCTTTAAAATTTAAATAATAAAAAACTTTTCTCATCAAATAATATAATTTTAAAAGAAAATGTCAAATTTTTATAAAATTTGACAAATCCTAAAGGATTCATAATAATAAATTCTATCAACAATGTACTATTCTTCTTACACCACATAATTAAATAGTATTTTGTTTCATAAAACACCATGACACTGAGGTTTTTCCATGAAAATGACTCATTAAAATTGTTTATTTTATAACTATATTTAAATAACCAAAATTAAAGTATCAATTACATTTTATATCAAAATAATTTCTCCCTGTATAATATAGTCCAAGGATTATAGAACCTTAAACCTGTTTGATTTTTATTTTTTTTTAATTTCAGTTATATTATTTAAATTCAAATTAAAATATTTTAAAAATTAAAACTGAAAACATTATATTTTTTCAAGTATTTAAAATAAAAAAATAAAAAATCAAACATATATATTGTTTTTTATCATCTAATTTTATAGATTAATCAAAATAATTTGACCTTTACATTTCATAAGTGGCCCCTAAGTCTATCCAACCTCATGAAATAGTTCACAATCATCCTAAATAAATCCCTTAATTTTACACAATATGTCAGTGCCCATTATCATTGGAAATAATTTCATGAAAAAATCATTATATAGTGGTTACCATGTGTCATATATTTCATTGTCCATTATTTGGAAATAACTTATAGAATAGCCTTTAAAATATAAGGGGATAACCCTATATTTCAGTACCTCCTCACTCAACCCTCTCAATTCCAATTATTGCATGGAATAATATAAGACCCCAATGATGTCAGATATTTCATCATCCAAGGTATTTTCAATGTAATATTCTAAACCATTGACAATAAAAACCGCAATATGGATGAATTTTTCAATATTTTGATAATTACAAAGAGGTATATATCATAGAATATAGGTACTGGGAGCCTATTATACCTCACAACAACATGAACCAACATTGGGTTTGACATATTTCAAGTCGCACAATGCCAATTTTGATAAAGGGTACCCTTAATCGATGTTAACAAAAAAATCCTTGATAAAGGGTACCCTTTATCGGTGCTAAAAAATAAAGCGCTGATAAAGGTTCCATTTATCAGCGCTAAAAAACACTGATAAAAGGTTAAATTTATCACTATTTTTTAGCACTCATAAATATGTTATTTATCAACTATTTTTTTAGTGCTGATAAATACCAACATTGTTAAATTACAGTTTTTTAGTAGTTCATCTTTTGTAAATATGATAACATCATTTGTAGACGTGTGGACTACCACATCTTCAAAGTGATGTGATTCGTTCACAATCAACATAGAATGTATTAAAAATGGTTTAAGTGAAATTATATGATATATATGATATAATAATTATAAGGTAATAATTATATATATATATATATGCATATCTTTCATTTACTTTCTTTCTTTCAATATGATAATAAAACGGAAATAGTATTCATGTGTGCGTACAGCCTACTATCACCATTAATGGTGTATTCCATTTCATACTTATATATTATATAGATTATTATAATACACATATAATAAATATAAATTATATTTATATAATTTTTTACCTTCTATAAATCATGATCTATGTTTAATGAACATATTTATAACAAATTAAGACACTTTCAAAAAACAAAGCGAATATTACCCAAAGTGTAACCTTAACATGAAATTATTTACAAGAGGGTAATATAAAGTCACAATAAAACCATATATGTTATTAGATATAAGAATATGGTTTTTTGATATATTTATAATAAACATATATTTATTATACAGGAGGATTGAATGAGTACAACGAGAGTCAAGACACAAGATAAGGAAATTTCATCTCACTTTTTATTTCGATGAGATACAAGCCTTATTCAATACTCACTTATTTTTTGTGGTGTATATACAACCCATTAATATATTGAATTAATATTATATATAAATTTATGGATATTTAAATATCATTTGTATTGTCTTTCTTTCATGGGGTTTAAGGTTGAAAAGCAACCAAATTGGTAAATTAATTTTTCCTCAATTTGCCTTCTTTGATACAGATGCCATGTTATGCACCTATATTTTTATATGAGTTTTATATACTTCCTTTGAAATTCTGTATCATTAATCTAATTATTTTTATTTCTAGCCTCATTTAATTTCATTTTCATACATGGGGAGTATGGTTTAATGTAACCAAGTGGTAAGAGTTCATTGAAACATTCTCATCGCTTTTCAAGATTGTTTATGATTATGCTTCCTTTAATGAAAATATTATGATCCATATATCAATAAATATCAATAATTCTCTTAACTTCTATATATTCATGATTTATACATGTAATGGTACCATTTTTTCACTCATTGGAACATAATATAATTAATAAAAAATTATGAAAATATGACTTTATTTCTCTATTTGGTCGGAAATATGTGTTCTTTAAAAACTGTTATTTTTAAAAATGGTTTCAAAAATATATTACTTCTATCCTATGATGTTAAAAGAAATTTTTACCCATATTATACCTTTTAAAAAACTATTTTAGAAGGAATCTTTTTATCGTTTTCCTATCAAGTCACTATTATAAACTTGTAAGGTAACAAAGGAATGTTCGACATGTACAAGCAAACCCATCATCATAACCATCTTTTCCTTGAATCTTCCATTATACATTTACAAGTTTTTTTAAAGGAAAATTTTATTACTAAAATTATCTAAATCCATTTTTTATAATGTGATTTTCAATTAAAGATAATTTCAAAAAAAATTATAGTTATTAATGCTTCCTTTAAAAGTATTAAAAACTATTTTTAAAGAAATAGGTTTTCAAAAAAGTTTTAAATTTTAAAAATTATTTTTAATCACTTTTAATATATAATTATAAATTTTCAAATTATTTTAAATGAAATGTTTTTCAAAAAAATAATCTTCTTTTATAAGTTTTCATGGAAAATGGTTTTCAAAACATTTCCAAGATCTCTTTATATGTTGTCAAAGAAAAGGGTTTCCAAAATGTTTTCAATCATTCTTCATAAGTTTTAAAAGTATCTTCAAATATATGGGTTTCAAAATGTTTTCATACTTATTTTATAATTTTTCAACGAAAATGGTTTTCAAAACGTCTATAGGCTTCTTTTATAATTTTTTCAAGGAAAATGGCTTTCTAAACGTTTTCAAGCTCTCTTTATATGTTTTCAAATAAAAAAGTTTCCAAAATGTTTTCATGTTTTCTTTATGAGTTTTAAAAATGTTTTCAACTAAATTTTTTAAAAAATATCATGCTTTCTTTATAATTTCTCTAGAATTTTTCAAAGGAATAGGTTTCCAAAATGTTTTCAAAACTTCTTTTATGAGTTTTAAAGTTTATTTACATGAAAATGGTTTTCAAAAATCCTTAGGTTTTAAGAATCATTTTTCAATGAAGAAATAATAACTTCCTCAATAAATGGTTTTAAAGAATCTTTAAAAATTATTATCCATCTAAGATGAAAACATTTAATGTTACTCATGCATTTATAGGAAATGATCCAAAGGTTCCTTTCATTTTTTTTCATTGAATGGTCTAAAAATTATGGCATGATTTTTATAAAATATATTGTATTTCATTGGTTATATTCTTTTTAATCTGACTTATTTTCATGGTTTATGTTTATAATGAAATGATTATGAAACCTATATATTTTTTCACATTTTATGATATGGTTAAATGTTTATGATACCCACATCATTTTATGGGTTATGATATGACTGTTTAGGATTTTGTAAAACATTTATGGATTATTTAATTATGATATGGGTGGGACCTATATCTCCCTCCAATTTATTGGGTAAATATTTATATCTCATGAGTTAGAATAAGACTTTCTTGGGAGTGAAACTTGAATACTTAGATGGATATGGGAGTAAACCATGACTACCAATATAGTATGGGGAGTGAACTCATACTACTAATATAGCCATGGGAGTGAACCATGACAACCATGATGGTATAGGGAGTGAACTGATACTACTAAGATGGCCATGGGAGTGAACCATTACAACCAAAATGTTATTGGGAGTGATCTCATACTACTATGATGGCCTTGGAAGTTATGTCTTTACTACTTTGGAAATCATATTATATGCTTATATTTTCTCCCCAATTCCTTGTTTTATTCCTTTATTATGCTTTTATGGATTATTCTCTTGATTCCCTTTTGATTCATGTTTTATGAACTGTTAACATTTATTCCATGATTTATGTTTACAATATTTAATATTCAAGGTATGATCTTTTAATGTTATGATCACATTCTCATACCCTTATGCACATGTTTATGATGATATGTCTCCCTTATTTACCCTTACTAAACATCTTATCTCACCCATTTTTTATGTTTCCTTCCCCTAGTTATGAAGCTATATTTCATGTACGATATGTCTAAGAGGGGTTCTAGTCTTGGATAACCTAGTGGGAGATAATGTAGTTCTCTTATGTATCGGTGTTTATATTTCCATGTTTCTAAATGCTTTAGTCTAATACAGTCTTTAGGATCCTATTTTTGTAATGTATTATGTATTCTGAATAAGTGATGTAATGTCTATGTATGAAAAGAGTGGGTTTATATAATAGGTATAAGAGAAAATTTATAGTCTACCATTGGAAACTAGGATGAGAAAACTTTATTGATATCCATCGGTATATATCTAAGGATATGACTTGAGATGTCTTTAAGGATAAGTATAATGATGAGTCAATGTTTAAGAAAATGACCTAGAATTTTGGTGAAGGATAGAGTGAGTGGTTTCCAAGAAATATATCCATGTCTAGATACTAAAAGTGGATATGGATCTATCATAGATATACCTATAGGTAATAATTTCAACAAGGTGTGTCGAACCTAACTTTGTATAACATGGTACACAATAATGGGTCTTGCTACACACCCGGTTTGACACTCTTGGGGGATATTCATTTGAAATTGGAAAACTCTTTATAAACCATCATAAAGGATTTGAATAGAATATTACTATGAATAAAATAGTAAAAACATAAGGTGTCATCGATTAAAAATTAGGTGTCATGATTTATACATACTCTAAAAAATTTTGCATGATTATGTGGTTTTCTTCTATGGTATGTGTTTCTCACCATGTGGTTTCTAGTTTTAGTCAATGGTGAGAACTAAAAGAAACAAGGTTAACATTTAATGTTTCATATTTGAAATGTATGTTCATTATTAAAATTGATTTCTCAAGTGAAAATCTCATAAATTGAATAAGGAAGGTGGTATGTGTATTGATTATACTTATAAATATAAAGAGACCATAAATGACATGTGAAAGGTATGTGATGTTATTACAGTATTTTTTACATTTAGCATTAGAATCATGAATAGATTAAGGTTGAGGAACCTTAACACGTGGTTCATATTTCATATTCTAGGGAAGATGTATTAAAGAATAATTTGATGAATCCTGAGAAATGGTTTAATAATAAATTTGGATGAATAAAGTATTTATGTTTTAGAATTAAAAGATTATGTTATATGAATCATTAAATATATAAATATTTTTAGTATATGTTTTCACTAAAGACTTAAAAGGGCATGTTTAATAGTGATGAAGACCTAGAAAATTGATATTATGATTAGGGGAAGGTAACCCTTAATTAATTTTATATTTTGAGATAATGGTGTTTGGATAAAGATATGTTGAATATGAATAAGTAAATAGAAGGTATGGATTACCCTAGAATTGGTTATTGAAAAATTGGACTCTGTAATTAATGATAATGTTTAAAACTTATTGGATTTAAATAATGTATCCGTTAATCATTAGAATAAAGAAGAACACATGTTTTTTAAAAGGATTTATGGTAATTCAGGTTATTACTTATGTTTTAATGGAATATAAGATGAGGGTATTCACTTGTTTGGAATGTTGCAACCAAGTGGTACATTGTGATATATAGGGGTTTAATGTTAAGTTGATTTTAGTTTCTTATTTTATAGATTCTTGGAATTTCATTTTCATAAAGGTTATAAGGGTAACCTTTTATTGAAATTTTAAGATAAAATTTAGTTGAATTTTTGTGAAATTGAAGTATTATCTCACCACAGGAGGATTTATGTATATTTGATAAACTATTATAATAACTCTATTTTGACGACAACTGATATCAAATGGGATGTAATATCATGTATATCATGATCTGTTAGCGCTTTAGGAATGAAAACTTCACATTCCTTCCCTAGACTAAGAGATGAAGTAGAAATCAATCAAGGAAAAACCAAAGGGTAATATTGCACATATGAAAAGGAATGAAATGAAGTAAGTATATATTCTTGTAAAAGTTATTAAAATTTTGGGAAAAAGAACTTAAAACCAAAAAATATATCTTAGTACCTTTTTTTATGATGAATCAAATTCCTCCTTAAATCATCATAGATTTATAGCTTTGTCACTGTTAACTTTCTCCTAACCACGTTATTTATCACTCTCCATCATAACTTGATAGTTATATTATTATTCTATGTCCATGTTTTCACTTCCCACCTATGTTCTTCTATGTGGAAACCCAGTCATATGTTACTTTGGGTAACCTCTATTTTTTCAACTTTCCTTTTTAAGGGAAGTTTTAGTATTCATTTTTACGATGTGGGTTTCTATGAAAGAAAATTTTAGGTATTAAACCTTTTATATATAGATGAATTTTTTAAGAAGAATTTAATTTTAATGGGGTAGAATGTAACACCCTTACATTTTGTGAAATGTTTTTTCCAAATAATTTAATCTTTTTGATATTATGCATTTCACGCAACACTAAAAGTAGAGTTTTATATGTATATTGATGTACTAAGTTTGGATTTCATTATACATAAATTCAAGTTAATCATGAACAACACGTAACATAATTTTTATCTTTCCCTACATAGAACACCAATTTTATCTCTCATTACATGAAATAATGACTTTTCTTGATGGTTTGCATAACATGGAAGGTCGAGTTCTACCACCCAATAATATATTATTATTAATATTATTGCTTAAGACATAACCTAGCTATTAAATTTGATGTTATTAATATTATTAACTAACATATGAAAATATTTGGTTCACACAAATATAAAATAAATTCATTGGTTACAAAATAATTTGAAATGAATATAAGAAGCAATGGAATATAAAGGAAATATTTTTATAGAAAACTACTTTTATACATAAAAAGTTGTTTTATCCTAATAAAATTAATTAATTAAAATTAGATAATGATATTAATAAAATATATATTTCATATATTCATTAAAACATTTTTTATATTGATATAATAGATTTTAAAATACTAAGATAAGAATAAACACAATGTTTATTATAAATATCGACATTTTTATAAAGGCACTTTTACCGATTTTTAATGGATAACCTATTTTAAATCCAATTTTTTGAAGTTTTATAAATTTAATTTTTTAAAATAATCTTCATACTTTAAATAGAAACATAAAAATATCTTAGGGTGAATTTTTGGTATTTTGTGGTGAAATATCAATTTTTAATGAATAGTGAAAAATACGAAATTTTAATTTAGAACTGATTTTTTGTATAATTAATTTATATCATTAAATAATATATTAATTTTATTTCTAAGTGAATGTTATATAAATTATATATCAATTAATCCTAGTTATTTCATTGGAATCAATTTCATATTGAAATTGAATATAAAAACATAGAAAAGTTTTGAACATTTTTTACTTTTAAAACCCGCATTGTCGTCCCCTCTGCTGGATTAATTTTAAATAATTTTTTCCACTTATGTGATTAGAATTTAAAAAAAGGATTAAATATTTTTATTAATCATAATTTATAATGTTTAATAAGGTCAAATTATTTTTTACCAAAAATATTAGTTATTGTAGTTAAAATTAATTATAGTGATTAAGGTAAAATTTAACTTAGAAATGGAATAAACCTTAATCTTAAGGGTCCAAAATACATAGAAACTTTCAAAACACCAATTTTATATCCCTATTTCTTCCATGCACCTTCAATAATTTATTTGGGTTGCTTTGGGATGACTTTTGTAGGTAAAAACATGGGTACACCTAACTTTTTTTCACAAATGCCAAGTGTGTACCCTCCCTTCCCTATAAAAGGCCACCACCTATCCCCCTTCTTCACAAATATAAAACCACATAAGTTCTGACAAGATATTCCAAATTCAATTACCAAAAATCCTTCATTATTCCTTGAATCCTACCTTCTTTCATAAATCCATCCAAGGAAGCACTTTTGTGCTAACTAAAAGGAGTTACCCAAAGAAGAAGTAACATCCTTCCTCGTGCTCCTTTATTTTATTTCTTTTCTCCACCATTTAAAATCTCTATATTCCATGGTTATAAAATAATAATAGTATCCTCAATATATTAATATTATTTTTTTCTATGTGTTCTACCTATAATTACACACACTTCCATCTAATGGGTAATGAACATACTATTTTTGTGTACAGAGAACTACCATCTCACGAAACGATGATTGTTCGCTTTTCCTTTACCACCTTTCATGGATGGGAATTATGATGCATAAAATATTTATATTATATATATATTATATTTAATATTTATTTATTTAATATTTATTTATTTATAACATGTTCCTTTATGCTTTCTATCTTGTGTAAATACGATAACATAATTTGTGGACATGTGGACTACCACCTCCTCAAAGTGATGTGACTCATTCATACTCTACATGGTATTAAGGTTGGGTTTAGTGAAAAGATATGATATATATGATATAATAATTCTACTTTAATAATTATATATATATATATTCATATATTTCATTTTCTTTCTTTCATCCAATATAAAAATAAAACGGAAACAGTGTTCCTGTGTATGTACGGCCTACCATATCCATGAATGGTGTATTCTATTTCATACTTATATATTCTATATATTATTATAATATACATATAATGAATATAAATTATATCTATATCATTGTTTACCTTTTATAAATCATGATATATATACAAGGACCAAAGATATAACAAATTAAGACACATGCGCAAAACAAAGCGAATATTACTCGAAGCGTAACATTAACCTGAAATTGTTAACAAGTGTATAATATAAATTCATAATAAAACCATATATGGTATTGTATATAATAATACGGTTATTTTATGGGTGTATAATAAACTTATATTTATTATATAGAATGTTTTAATGAGTACGATGAGATTCAAGATTCAAAGTAAGGGAATTTCATCTCACTTTTTATTTCCATGAGATACATGACTTCTTCACCACTCACTTCAATTTTTTGGTGTATATAATTCCCATGAATGTATTATATTACTATTATACTTAAATTTATTGGTATTTATATATTCATTTAATAATTATTCTTTCGTGGATTTTATGTTTCAAATGTTACCAAACCGGTAGAGAACTTTTTGTCTTGGTTTTCCTTCATTGAGACACATTCCATGTTATAAAATTATATTTTTATATAAGTTTTATATACCACCTTTGACATGTTATTTCATGAATATGATTATTTTAATTTCAAACCTGTTGTAATTATATTTTCATACAAGGGGAGTTCGTTTCAAAGTTACTAAGTGGTAAGAGTTTATTGAAAAAATCACATCACTTCTTAATATTGTTTATGATTAAGCTTCCTTTCTTGAAAATATTATGATCCATATCTCAATAAATCTGATTAATTATCCTACCCTATGTATATTCAAATTTTATCCTAGTAATTGTACAATTTTTCCATTATTTGTTACTTAAGATAATTAAGAAAATTTTTTAATGAAAATTTGACTTTATTTCTCCATTCGGTCGAAAATCTATGTTATTTCAAAACCATTATTTCTGAAAATTTTTTCAAAAATGTTTTAATTTTATCCTATGATGTTAAAGAACATTTTTACATAGTTTTACCATTTAAAAAATGGTTTTATAAGTAATATTCGTTTCATTTTTTGATCAATTCACGTTTTTGAACATTCAAGGTAAAAAAGTAATGTTCAGCATGTATAGACATTCCCATCGTCATGAAAGTAATTTCCTTGAAGCCTCCATTTTATGATTAAATTTTTTTTACAGAAAATTATTTTTCTTAATATTTTATATTTTGATTGTTTTTAAATTGGTTTTCAATGAATAATTCTTTCAAAAAAAATTATGGTTATCAATTCTTTCTTGAAAAATTCTCAAACATATTTTTAAAGAAAAATGGTTTAAAAAATATTTATGTTTAAAAAAGTATTTTTAAATTCTTTCAAAATTTATTTATAAGTTTTAAAATTATTTTCAATGAAATTATTTTCAAAACATTTTAACACTTCTTTTATAAGTTTTCAATGAAATTTGTTTTCAAAATTTATTCAAGCTTCTTTTATAAGTTTTCAGGGAAAACCGTTTTCAAAACATTTTGAAGCACTCTTCATCTGTTATAAAAGAAAATGGATTACAAAATATTTTTAATATTTATTTATATGTTTTCAAATTATTTTCAAGTAAATGGTTTTCAAAACGTTTTCATGATTATTTTATTAGTTTTCAAGTAAAATGGTTTTCGAAAAATTTTCAAGATTATTTTATATATTTTCAAGGAAAATGTTTTTCAAAACGTTTTTATGATCTCTTTATATGTTTTAAAATAAAATGATTTCCAATATTTTTTCAAGATTTATTTATAATTTTTTAAATTGTTTTCAATGAAATGGTTTTTAAAAAAAATCAATATTTATTTATAAGTTCTCAAGATGTTTTCAAATGAAGATGTTTTCAAAATCTTTTCAAAGCTTCCTTTTTGAGTTTTCATGTTTACTTTCATAAAAATGGTTTTCAAAAGTATTTATATTTTAATGATAATTCTTCAGAAAATAAAGATGTTTTCCTCAAGAAATGGTATTAAAGGATCTTTAAAAATTATTCTCTATATAATATGACATATATTAAAGTTACTCATTCCTTATTGAGAAATAATACAAATGTTACATATATATTCTTTCTCTGAATGGTTTACACATTATGACATGATTTTTACAAAATACATTCTATTTCATGTGTTATATTATTTTGAAACCCAATTCATTTCATGGGTTATGTTTATGATGAAATGATTATGAATCTTATATCTTTTTTCACAGGTTATGATATGATTACATGTTTATGGTACCCATTTCATTGCATGGGTTATGATATAATTGTGTGTGATTTTGTGGAACATGTATGTATAATTTCATTATGATATTGGTTCTACTTATATCTCACTTAAATGCATTGGTTAAGGATTTATATTTCATTAGATAGACTAATATGGTCTTTGGAGTGAACCTTGGCTACTATGATAGCCATGGGAGTGAACCATAACTACCAATGATGATATGGGGAGTGAAAACATACTAGTAAAATGTCCATAGGAGTGAATCATTACTATCAATATAGTTTTGGGAATGAACTCATACTACTATGAAGGACATGGAAGTGAACCGTGACTACCAATATGGTAATGGGAGTGATATCATACTACTAAAATGGCCTTGGTAGTGATTCCTTGACTACTATGGAAATCATATTATATGCTTATGTGTTTTTCACAATTCAAAGTCTTTTTCCTATGTTATGATTTCATGTATTATGCTCTTGATTCCCTTTTGATTCATGTATTATGAATTTCTAACCTTTATGCAATGATTTATGTTTAAAATCTTTTATATGTAGGGTATGATCTTATAATTTTATGATCACATTCTCATAACATTATGCTCATGTTTATCTCCCTTTTCTACCTTTACTGAGAATCTGATATCACCCCTTTTATGTTTACTTTCCTAGATTATGAAGATATATTTCATATATGATATGTCTAAGAGGGGATCTAGTCATGGAGAACCTTGTGGGAGATAATTTATCTCTCTTATGTACCATTGTTTATGTTTCTATGTTTCCAAAGACACTAGAATAATACGATCTTTAGGTGTCTGTTATTGTAATGTATTAATTATTCCACAAAAGTGATGTAATGTCTATGTATGAAAATTGTGGGTTGATATAAAAAATTAAAGGAGGATATTCTCTTTTATAATTGAGGTGGGGGACACTTCTGGAATATATCTATTACATCATATTCCCAATCTGAAAGGTGTGTCTTAAACCTTGTTGTGGCCTTCTTTTTTAATTGTTTGGGTAAGGGTTGAGTTTGGATTGGGTGGA
Source organism: Viscum album (assembly GCA_963277665.1). NCBI lineage: Eukaryota > Viridiplantae > Streptophyta > Magnoliopsida > Santalales > Viscaceae > Viscum > Viscum album. The sequence goes on from OY728125.1 coordinate 1,802,744,674, forward strand.
TACATATAATGGTGAAGTCAGAGGTTTTTTGGATTATCTCTTTTAAATGAATTTTTCATGCAGGTTGCCTAAGGATTTTACATCATTTAATAGATTTACACATCATGTAATGGCTCTGCAATAAGTCATGAATGGCTTCACACTATGATGCGTATGCGTTGTGACTGGTCATTACACATAGTGAAGGATTTAATGATCAGTTTTTTATTCACTATAGTGGGATTTAAGTCGAGGCGATGCGTTTTTCAACAGTTATGAAATTTAAGTATTTCCTGACGTGTACTAGGATTACACATCATGTAATACCCTGACTGAATTTCAAAAATGGGTTGTGTGGCTGGTCTTTCCTTTTGGATTATCTCCGGTTTATTCTCCCTTAACCCAAGGCTTTTCCCCGGGAAATCTTGAACCCTTCCAACCCTTCTTAATCCATTCGTTTGGCATTATATCTTTACTACGCTTATGTTGTAATTTTTGGGAAAGAGTTATCCCTCATTATTCACATTTCTCTCAATCTCCTCTCTTGTGTTTTCAATGGATAATATTGGAATTGATCGATCTATTACTTTTAGTATTAGATCTTGATTCTAGGTTGGGTTTTGAGGTCTTATCGACCTTTGTTCTCGTTGATGGGTGTTGTTGTGAGTGTTGAGTTTCAATAAGAGGTAGGTGGTTTCATCCTAACTATCCAAATTGATTACCATTATAATTCTTGATTTATTTCAATTATTGATTTAAATTAAATTTCTCAAAATTTATTTCAATTGTTTTGATAAATCCCAATAATAGAAAATTTGGATATTTAAAATTGTTATGGCATGAGAACTTGGAACACCCACAATTCCATTGAATTGGGGTGTGTTTATGAAAATTGAATAATTTCAATTATTGAATTTAAATTTTGGTTTTTATGGAAATGATTTCAATTAAATTGTTGAATTTAATTGTTGAAAGTAATTTTGAAATGATGGAATTGGTATTGAATGTATTTTAAACTTGTTATAATGGATTTAAAAGGATTTGATAGAATCCCAGTGGTTTTATCTTAGAAAGAGGCATGTTTTTTATTCAAAACCATTTTAGTTTTAAATAGAAAATTTGAGTTTTAAATAGGGATAATTGGATTTAATAGTATTTTAAGTAGTATTAAAATATGTTTCCCATCATTTATTATGTTAGTGCACATAAAAGCCTTAAGTAGTTGGTGAGTTATTTCGACACACTCAACACTATTACAACATTTTAAAATAGAAATATGGTGGGTCAAATATCTTATGAGAAGGTGATGAATCACCTCTTTCTAGTGTCAGGGGGACGTGTGTATACATATATTGTTAAGATCACTTAAAGAGTGTGGAGTCCTATAGCCGGAAATACTATAGTTACTTTTGGTAGATGACCATGTTGCTCACTTGTTTTATATTTGAGATATAAATGTATTAACATGTTGTAAAAATTATTTACATTCCTAATGAATTTATATAAATTGTTTTATGTAAATTTTTAACTTAAGATATTGTTTTAGAAATATTCCATCATTTGTAATTCCTTTACTTAAAGTGTTTTCTCTTATTTTGAAATGTATAGAAAGATTTTTTAAAAAAAAATTAAATTCCCAACATATTTACTTTAAAATTAAAATATTTAATTTTTTTAATCTATTATTAGAATCTGTTATGGAATTCTTGGTGATACCCTATTGAGATTTTTAGCTCATATCTTACTATTGACTTCGGGTGTTTGTGAATATTCTTCTTCTAGGTTCAAGAAAGGGGAAAGGATCACTTGGAGGTGGATCCAGCTGTTGAACCTTGGTTGTGGTGTGTTTTTTTCCTTATGTACTTGGTTATTTTTCCCATTTGGTACTTGGGTTATAGTACTTTGGGAATTTCATTCCTTGTTGTATTCTAGTACTTTACTCCCAGTGTATTTTCTTTTATTGCATATTGATTTTCTTGTCTTATTTCTGATATGTCTTGTAAAAAAATCATTCCCACTTGCTTGTTGTATGATTCTAGGTGTTAGTATCTGAGTCACAGGGATCCAGAATTCCCTTTAGGTTATGTTAGGGGCATCCCGATTATCAGGTTACCAAGGTACCTAGGCTGGTTTGTGAAGAATTGGTATCAAAGGGAGGTTGTTGAGATTCTTTTTTAAAGTTAGTATGCATTTTTGAAATCTTTTCAGGACTTAAGAGGTAGTTGCGATTAAGTATCTAGAAATATCTCACTATAATGAACCTTAATATTCCATGGGTGGTTAGGGAAGGACATCTTGTGGATTAGTTCTGGTCATTTCCCTATTCTGATTTTGATAGAGTGGAATCCAAATCTGGTTGTTCCATCAATTGGGAATAATTTCCCTTATTGATCAGTTTGAGTTTGAATCTAATGTCTTCAATGTTTTATGTGGATGTTGTGTAGAAAAATTCCTCCAAAAATATATAAAAATCATATCCAGGAGGAAGTTGTTGTTGAACTGCAATGAGAGAATCATTCAGTGGACCCGAATCTAGTTGAGGGGATTGTGTGCACTGCCCAAGCTTTGGGACAGACACCACCTGCGGTCCCCATTTTGGCTATAGTTGTGGATCCTTAGGGGGATGTTCTTCGAAATCATTCACAAGATTTCCTTCACTAGAAGATAGTAGTTTTCAAAGGCTCTACAAATCATCAACATGCTAATGAATGGTTGGGAAATATTTAACATCTATTTGAGTTCTCAGAAACACCATACAAGGTCAAGGTAAAGTGCTCCAACTTCATACTGGAGGGACCAAGTAGGAGATGGTGAGACATGATGGTGACAGTAAGGAAATGTGAGGTATTAGAATGGAAAGACTTCAATGTTCTTTTCAATGAATAGTTCTATCCAAATTCAATGATGTTGGCTATGGATGTGGAGTTATTTAAGCTTGAGCAAGATGAAAAAACCATGACTGGGTATTCAAATCACTATGTTGAGCTCGTACAGCTTGCAACTGCGATTAAATCTTATGATAGTAAGAAGGATCAATGGTTCGAGTAGGGTCTCTAATCTGATATTAATTCCTATGATTTTTAATGAATATTCCCACTTATGTTGATGTACTGAATAGGGAATTGATGGTTGAGATGGACCTGGATTGAAAGTATGGGTTATCGAGAGATTCTTTTCCTCTAAGTGGCAGCATGAGTTCCTTCAAGGGAAAATGGAAGCATAAAGATTATTTTGGTAGTTCTAGATGGCATAGTTACTCCATACCTCCTACAACACTAGGAGTAAGTTCCTTTATTTGGTACTAGTTTTGAAATCTAGTACATTCTAGAAGGGTTTTCACCGAGTCAACTGAGAACTGTAGCTCTTGCAGAAATACAAGGCACATACAGAGATTATTCCATAATTTTTACTCACTATGTAGTGTAATGGGATCATTATATTCTCCTAAAACTACGAGGAAATCATATGCTTCATGTATAAAAGGTTTCCAAACATAGAAACCTATAACAAAGCTACTTCGCATAGTGGAAGAGTCATCAGAGTAAGTAGGCATGGGTCCAGAAACTATTGTTGGGCGGAGAAAGAAAGGAAGTGATGGCACGAGGGGGGGTGAATTGCCTTTTAAAAAATGATTAACAAATTAAAAATCAAAGTGAAAGGTGCAGCGGAAATAAAGGAGGCAAAACACAAAACTTGATAACGGAGTTCAGCCTAAAACCCGGCCTACGTCTCCGCTCCCAACTCAACCGTTGAGAGATTTACTACCGCTTGCTTTTCAATGGTTGTAGCAAGAAACCCACTAGCCTTTTTACAGGTTAAGGATAGCTCACCTATTACAGCTTGCTTTTTAATGGTTTGAGCAAGAAACCCACTAGCCTTTTTACGGGTGAAGGCTAGCTCACCTTTGACTCAAGCCTTTTAAAAGGAAAGGCTTGACTAACCTCTTCACACCTTAAAGGTGGTGTGAAAACCCAAAAGAATGGAGGATGAGAGAAATGGGAGTTTGTAGGCACAAACTCAATTTAAAGCTCAAAATGATAAATAATGAAAAACCGTTATGAGGAGAAGCCTTGGGCGCCAATGGATTGATGGAGTTGATGAAGGATGCTCCCAAGCTTCTATGGTGGTGCTCCTTGGATGAGGAATTGAGTTGGAGCAATTGGAAGTTCCTTGAAGGAGTCCGCCGGAGGTTTGCCAAATGATGAGAAATGTGTCTCGTGGGCATCCGTGGCTTGGATATGGTTCTGGTATCGATCCTTGGCTTCTTAGTCCTTTATTTATAGAGGGGGAACCCTCATATGGCCGTTAGAGGCCTTCGGAGCCGTTGGAAACGGCTTCGGAGCCGTTGGGAGGCAAGTGGACTAGCCTGGTCAAAGGCCCAACGGCTAGTTTGACTGGCTCCACCGGCTGACCGGTACAGAGCCACCGGTTGGCCGGTGTGTGCAAAAAGGAGGAGGTCTCAGGCTCAGGCTCCACCGGCTGGCCGGTAAGGAGGCCACCGGTTGGCCGGTTCTGAGGCAGTAGCAACCACTGTGCTGGCTGGGTGCCACCGGCTGGCCGGTGCTGAGGCCACCGGTTGGCCGGTGTGGAGGCAGTGGCTGGACTCTCGGTCTAGGCTCTACCGGCTGGCCGGTGCTGAGGCCACCAGTTGGCCGGTGCTCTGGACAGTGGAGAGCCTTTCTGTCAATGGTCCATCGGCTGGCCGGTGTCATGCCACCGGTTGGCCGGTGGACTGAAAACAGTCCAAGTTAACTCCTTTGCCACTTCTTGCTCCTGAAATCATGCCTAACAAACACTTGAAAACAAGATTAGATAAATGAGAGGGTGATTGTGATCATGAAAATCAAACCACGAGGGGTTCGAGAGGTACAACAACTATGAGAGGTACCATTACTATAACATCATCTTTAGTGATTTCTCTTTTTGATACAGGTGCATCTCATTTGTTTATTTCAAACCTTATTATTAATCTTCTAAATCTTTCTATAGAACTTTTATCTTGTACAATGGATATTACTACACCCATTGGTATGAAGAGAGAGTAGGGTCTATGTAGTCCTTCTTGTGTCTTCTCTCTATCAAACATCTTGCTATCTTGAAGTTATTTGATTCTTGACATGAAATATCTTGAAATCATATTCAGGATGGATTGTCTCATTTCTAATAGAGCCTATGTTGATTATTATCTTTGACTGGTCTATCTTACTACACCTAGTGGTGTGTCTCTTTTCATTCAAGGAGAATGGGACCCATGGTCGAGAAAAGTCATACCTTATTATCCGGAATTGGGGAAAGTGATATCATTGATTTATTTTGATTTGAAGTGGGATTCAATGAGTGGAGATCTCCCTCTATCCATCGATGAGTTTCTTGATGTGTTTATTTCTAACTTCTCTAGATTTCCATCGGTAAGGGAGGTTGAATTTTATATTGATTTAATGCATGGAAATCAACCATTTTTAATTCCCTCTTACTTCATGGAACTAGATGAACTGAAAGATATGAAGTCCTAGTTAGATGATATTCTTGAAAAAATATTTATACACCAGAGTGTTTAACCTTGGGTGGCACCGATTCTCTTCGCTAATAATGCTGATGGTTCTCTTTTCTTATATGTTAATTACCGAAAGATCAATCGAGTTACAGTAAAGAACAAGTATATGTTTCCTTATATTGATGATCTATTGGTCAGTTGAAAGGGGATAAGTGGTTTTCAATGATCTAACTTTTATTTGGTTACTATCAGTTAAGGATAAAGGAATATGACATTAAGAAAATTGTCTTTCGAAGTAGGTATATCCATTACGAGTACTGTGTTATGCTCTTTGGTCTAAAAAAGCTCCTACAATCTTCATGGATTTGATGAAGATGATTTTCCATGAGTATCTAGATACCTTTTTGGTAGTCTTTGTGGATGGAATCCTTATTTACTCTAAATCTGAGGAGGAACATGTGAAACATATGGGAACAGTTTTCATTCTTCTAAGAAATCACCGACTTTATGCCAATCTTTCGAAGTGTGATTTATGGATTTATGAAGTGAAATTATCAGGACAAATGGTTTCCAAATAGGGTATATCAGTTTTTCTTGAGAAGTTAAAGGATATTATGACTTGGAATAAACCATGTAATTTCTTCAAGATTAAAAGCTTCTTTGGATCTTCCAGATACTATTTTTAGTTCATGAAGGACTTCTCGAAGTTGGCTTCTCCAATGACTCCTCTAGCATGGAAGGGGGAGAAGTTTTTTTGGAATGATAAATGTTAGAGTTCTTTTGTTGAGTTGAAACTTATTTTGACTACTATGTCAGTGTTGACTCTTCTAGAAGCTGGGAAGGGCTATGTGGTATACTGTGATGTATCGGGTTCACGTTTGGGCTATTTTCTTATTCAAGGTAGTCATGTTGTATCCTATGGATCTTGTCATATCAGGCCACATGAGAATAACTATCCTAACCACCACCATGAACTTGCAGCTATAATGCAAGCATATAAGTGTTGGTGACATTACCATTATGGATAAAGTTTTATTGTGTATTTATAACACAAGATATTCAGTTATATCTTCTCTTAAAAAGATTTAAATATCCACCAGAGATATTAGGTGGAGTGCCTATAATCTTTTGAATTTGACATCACCTATACACTAAGGAAATGTAATGTCATTGCTAATGAGTTAAGTAGGAGAATTCCATCCTGTGATGTGAATGAATTTTTGGAAAAGTGGAATTTGACGGATCTATTTTCACAATTACATATTGGAGTTCAAGGGAAAGGGGATGAAGTTTTTTTATCCAACTTTCAATTGACATCCTCTCTTCTCAAGATGATTATATGAGATAAAGATCTTGATGATGAATTCCATAGAATTAGATGCTCTCTTTATAGTGGGGAGATATTTTCCCATTGGTCATTCTTCAAAGAGGGTGTTATGTGCTATCAGAGTCACTTCATTGTACTGTTAGCAGCATTGAAGGTTGTAATGGTAGAGTACATAATTCCCAATGGGTTGTGCACCTAGGAACCACTAATATTTTTTATGTTATTTGGTGGTAGTTCTTGTGGCCCAGTAAGAGGTGGAATAGTGATAAGTTTGTTTCTCATTGCTATACATGCCAATAGGTGAAATCCAAGCACCAGAAGCCTTCATCATCATCATCATCAATTTAAATATAATAAAATAGTGCAACAGGAAAGAATAAACGACAACCCAATCCACAAGGAGGGAGGGTAGAGAGACATGTATCTACGGGGGTCTAATATAATGAAGACCTAAAGCATCCCCTCTTAGAATGTTAACCCCTATTGGTTTCAAACTTTGGAGGTCATGAAAATATACGTACTCCGTTCCAGGAAAATCAAGAGATTCCAAATAGTCAGCTGCCCTATTTCCTTCCCGCCAAGTGTGAGACAGCTTAGTATGAGTGCTGAGGAGAGAATGACACTTACTAATGAGATATTCAATCGACCAAGGAGTAGGTCCCATGGCCTGAATAGAATTGTGGACCATCAAGGAGTCGGTTTCGGCTTCCATGATATGAAGTTTGCGCTACCTACACATAGAGAGCCCTATGTACATTGTATTTGCCTCTGCCACGAGAGAGGTACCATGCCCCAACCGGGCAGAGAAATCCAAGAGAACTGAACCATAGAAATCACGTACAATACCACATCCATTCATTACTCCAGATTTGCATGAACCATCGATATTAAGTTTCATCCCCTGATCCAGAGGAAGCCACCTTACCCAGTTTCCTAAAGACTGATTAGTGGAGGTAGAAGAGTTATGGGATATACACTTAATACGTTGAAATGTAGGAGTCTCCCTATAAAACTTGAGTGCCCTGCTCATGTCGAGGAGGAGAGAAATGGTTCTGGAGATAATCTCATGACCGGATGACACCACCCCTTTGAAAACGTTTTTGTTTCATTCTTGCCATAAACACCAACATCCAGCCTGCAGCATAAGGTTCCATGCTTTTCTTTCAGAGCTCGCTGCATCCGAGCCATGAAACCAGCGGACCATGAAAGTCTCCTCTCCCATATGTGGAATGGAGATTGTCGTGAATTCACCAAAAAAGGACCAAACTGCTAGTGCCCACTCGCTTTCAAAAAACAGGTGCCCACTTGGAAGTGGGATGAAATTTTATGGAATTTTTTGTTGGGTTTCTACATACCCATAGGAAGATTAAAGTGATATGGTTTGTGATCGATAGGCTGACCAATTCTTCTCAATTTATACCCATTTGGGATACAACAAAATTTGAGGTGTTGGGAAATCTCTATGTGAAATATATTGTATGTTTTCATGGAGTTATTTCTACTATATTTTATGATAGGTATCCTCAGATTACTTCTAATTTTTTGAGAGGCCTTCAGGAGTCACTAGGATCTTAGGTTCATTTGATTATGGCCTATCATCCACATTTGGATGGCCAAACATAGAGAGTTATACAAATTCTAGAGAACATCATTCGTTCTTGTGTTCTTGACTTCAATGGGGCTTTCTGATGATCACTTTAGATTGGTTGAGTTTTATTATAACAATAGTTATTAGTTAATGATCAGAATGGAACCTTTTTAGGCCTTGTATGGTTTTCTTTATAAATATATGTTGTGTTGGTCAGATATTGTTGAAAGTTCCTTGGTTTGACCAAGTTTGGTGTGAGAGATGACAGAATAGATTCAGTTGTTTCGTCAGAGAATGTTGACATCACGGATCCGATATAAGTCTTATACTGATTTTTTTAATATTCAATTGGAGTTATCAATTTGTGACTAGGTTTTCTTGAAGGTTTCACCCTAGTTGCATCATCAAATGATTGGGAGGCAAGGGAAGCTTACTCCTCATTTCATGGGACCTTTTTAGGTTTTTGAGTATGTGGGGAAGGTTTCTTACCCTTTATAAATTCCACTATAGATAATGTAGATACATAACGTATTACATGTATCACAGCAGATAAAGTATCTCTTTGATCTATCTCATGTTTTGAGCTGGAGTGATCTTGATATTGAACCTAATTTATCTTTGACTGAATGGCCAACTGGGATAGTTGACTCTGAGATCAAGGTACTTAGTGGGAGGATGATGCCTTTGGTTTGTGTGCTATGGCAGCATAGAACTAATAATTATGAGATGTGGGAATATGAGGCGCTAATGAGAGAGAAGTGACCTCATCTATTTGGCATGGAAGCTTCTTCATAGGATATCTGGGGACAGAAATTTATATGGTAGGAAGGTTGTAACATCCCATTACTGATCTGACAGCTATGTCTTAAACCTTGTCATGGACTTCATTTTTCATCATCTAGGTAAGGGTTGAGTTTGGATTAGAAGGATACCTATAGTAGTGAATTTATAGGTTTGTTGGATTCACTCCCTTATAAAAAAATTTCATGCAAGTTATCTAAGGATTTCACATCATGTACCAGAGTTACACATCATCTAATGGATCTGCAACACGTTTTGAATAGCTTCACACTATGATGGGTACATTTCATGATTGGTCATTACACGTCATGAAGTATTTAATGATAAATTTGTAATTCGGACTATCTGGATTTAATTTGAGTTGTCTTTCTTTTTTATAGTTATGAAATTTAAGTATTTCATGATGTGTACTGGAATTACACATCATGTAATACACCGATTGTGTTTTTAAAATGGGCAGTGCATCTATTATTTCCTTTTGTCTCCTCTCCATTTTATTCTCCCTCAACCCAAGTCTTTTCCCCCAAGTGATCTTAAAGCCTTCCAACCCTTCTTAATCCATTCTTTTAGCATTCGATCATTGCTACACCTATTGTGTAATTCTTGGGAAAGAGTTATCCCTAATTCTTCATGTTTATCTCATTCCCCTCTCTTGTATTTTCAATGGATCATCTTGGAATTGATGGATATATTCCCTATGGTGTTGGATATTTCTTCTAGGTTGGGTTTTGAGGTCTTCTCTATCTTATTTATCATTGACATGTGTCATTGAAAGTGTTGAGTTTTGAGAAGAGGTAAGTGGTTCTATCCTGACTAGTCAAATTTATTACCATTGTAATTCTTGATTTATTCCAATTTTTGGTTTAAATTCAATTAGTCAATCTTTCTTTCAATTGTTTTGATAAAACCCAATTCCAGTGAATTGAGAGATTTGTAATGGTTAGGGCATGAGAACTTGGAAAACCCCCAATTCCATTGATTTGGGGTTTGTTTATGAAAATTGGCTACTTTTAATTGATAAATTTAAATTTTGGTTTTGATGGAAATTATTTCAATTAAATTGTTGAATTTAATTGTGGAAAAGAATTGTAAAGTGATGGAATTGGTTTTGAATGTATTTCAAACTTGTTATAATGGTTTAAAAAGGATTTGATAGAAACCCAGTGCCTTTATCTTGGAAATAGGCATGTTTTTTTATTAAACACCATTTTGGTTTTAAATAGAGAATTATCATTATAAAAGGGGGAATGGGATTTAATTGTATTTTAAGCAGTCTTAAAATAAATCTCTCGTCATTGATTATGTAAGATCACATGAAAGCCTTGGGTAGTTAGTGAGTTATTTGGACACACTCTATGCTATTACGACATTCTAAAACATAAATGTGGTGGGTCACATTCTTAATGGGAGGGTGATGAGTCACCTATGGCTAGTGCCAGGGGGACATGTGTATACACATATTTTTGAGATCACTTAGAGAGTGCAGAGTCCTATAGCTGAAAATATTATCATACATTTTGACAGATGACCATGTTGATCGCTTGTTTTATATTTGAGATATAAATGTATTCCAATGTTGTAAAACTAATTTACATGCCTGCTGAATTTATATAAACTATTTTATATAAATGTTTCACTTAAGAAACTATTTTAGATATATTCCATCAATTTTAAAGCATTTGCTTAAAGTGTTTTTCCCTATTTTGAAACGTATAGCAAGATTTGTTTAAATATTCTTTAAATTCCAAACCTATTTACTTTAAAATTTAAATCTTTCCTTTGGTTAATCTATTGTTTTCATTTGTTATGGAATAATTGGTGAGACCCTACTAGTATTTTTATCTCACACCCTGTTTTTGCCTTCAGATTTTTATATACTTTCTTCTTCTAGGTTCAAGAAAGGGGAAAGGATCTCTTGGAGGTGGATATTTCTATTGAACCTTGGTCATTGTGAGTTTTTTTTTCTTAGGTAATTGGGATGTTTTTCTTGTTTAGTACTTGAGTTTTAGTACTTTGTACTTTTATGCCTTGTTGTATTTTGGTACTTTACTCCTAGAGTTTCTTTTATATGCATATAGACTTACTTGTCTTACTTCCACTATGTCTTCTAGAAAAATCATTCCCACTTACACATTATATGATTCCAGGTTCTAGTCATCAACCCATGGGGATCAAGAACTCCATTCAGGTTATGTTAGGACCAACTCTGTTATCAGGTTACTAGGGTACCTAGGCTGGTTCATGACAATATAAAAATATTAAATTTTAATATATACATTATATAGTAAACTACACCAAATCTCTAGAAATTTTAATTTAATGTATGATTGTGTTATAATCCCATCATCTGATATAGTTTAAGAAATATTTTGTGTCATTTTAAACCTTATCATTTTGATTAACCATTTTTTACCAATTTTAATTTAAAAACTGGTAATAAATTTCTAAATATTAAAAGGTTGTAATTTTTACTTATAAGGTGATATTTGGCCCATAAATTAGAACATTATGAAATTTTTGACCATATCATATCAACCAGGTCTTAATTCCATGTTATTATGTTTTTTAAATAATTTAATAAAACATTAATTTGATAAAATATCATTATTATCTATTTTGAAACTATTCATTTCATTTGAAAAAAAAAGTCATAAAGAAAAGTTTTAATTCGAATATATTATTTTAACAGAAAAATAAAATCAGATATTAAACTATAAAATTAATGGAATACTATAAATTACACACATTATATAACTTTAATATATTCAACTCGATTTATTTTATTATTCCATCAATGGGATAAATACAATTACAACATTGTGTATGAATTTGAGGTAACTATATAATACCAAAAAATTATAAATAAATTACCATCATGAATATAATTTAATTATGAAAAAATTACTATTAAGATTCATTCAAAACTATTTTTTCCTTATGTGAACTAATATAAGATTTTTAAAAACAAGAGAGTGAAATTTTGTAACATTATTTGATTTAAATAATATATAAATCATATTATTTCAAAAGTTTTTATAAAACTAATAAATTTTTTTTCATATTTGATAAGAATTGAATTAAATTAATCTAATAATATTTTGGATGAAATTTAATTGCCTTGTAACTTATTTTTAATTTTTATTCACCCGATTTACCCTTTACCGAGGTGAACAATTTTACTGTGTTTATATTTATTAATGAACGAAAGATGAAAGGGTTATGTTTATAAAATTTGAAACTCCTAATTCTAAATATATATTAACTTTTATCACATTAAATACTAATAAATTTTAAATAATTAAATTTTATTTATGTGTGAAAATTTAGACAAAAGCATCATTTTAGGAAAAAATACATTATTAAGCATAAAATTGGATTTCTTATTATACTATACCTAAATTTTTTGAATGATTATAACATTTGATAAAGTAAATAATATATGAATTTCTTCAAAATCATTCATCAATATAGATTAATTTAATTTATTAATAACAAACATTTCATGTATATAAACTATTTTACAAAAAAAAATTATTTCTTTTTCTTTCAAATTATTATATATTTTAATATATAATTAATTGATAACCAATGAATTGATTGTATATATATACATATAACCATGTGATTTTTATAATTAATTTTTTTCTATTCATACCACCACTCCAATGTCTAGGTAAAAATTATCTTTTTTAATAATAATATTTTAATAGTATATCGTAGTTCATTTACACTTGGTGTTATGTATTACACAAGATATCTAAGAAATATAATCATCTAAAGAGAATTATTTAACAAAAAAATTGGGTGTTACTTTATAAGACCTTAAAATGAATTTCAACATCAAAATTATTTACTTTGTTATAAATTAAAGAGGTTACTTCTACCTCATCACATCCTCATGATCCCATATAGATTCAATAAATTTGTAATTTCTCCATATAACATTGACCAGATGAGGGGTATTGTTACATATCACATTATCTTTATAATATAAATTCTTTGCTAGTTTTATCTAATAATAATGGTCTTTCTCCTATGGTTTGACCTTCGAGCTTAGTACTTATGAAGGATCGGGTATTTACTTCTTCATGAGAGATATGTGGAACAAGTTATAAGCTTGTCAGATATTTGGTTAAAGCACCAGTAGATAATCTACCATCCTGATATGATCAAGAATTTCAAATTTAATGATATTACTAGTGCTTATATTTCCATTCTTTCTAAATCACATCAAATTATTCCAAGGATGTTTTCATAGGATTACCTTGTTTCTAACTTTAAACTCTATATATATCTAATGATTTTCAACATTAAATTTTTTTGACACTGAGTTACTTATATGTGTTGTTGAATGGATTTAACCTTCTCTACTATTTTCTTAGATAGATCAGTTTCAAATATATTTCATTCTCCAACTTAATTCAAGAATATTGTATTTTTTATTTCCAAAAATGGTGTGATTTATAAGGATCCATCTGAATTATTAAGTGAAAACTATTGTTGTATCAAAATTATACCAGTGGAAGGTGTCGATCCCAACTGTCTTTTAAATCCATAGATAAATCTCTCAACATGTATTTTAGAGTTTTAAGGGTCCTTTTAGACTTAAAATATATATAAGGATGGTATATTGTGTATAAAATTACTCTATATCCTGATCTTATTGATGAATTCACCAAATAATTGAGGTAATCCTTCATCCCAATCAAATTCCCTAGTGATGTTTTTTCATTTCCATTCTAGTATGGGTAATGGTTGTAACATCCCCTTAGTCTTATATATACCGTACTTTACTTGTTGACATACCATTCACTAAGAATGATACTTTGAAATATTTCACTTCATTTTATCCCACCTGAAATGCTCTTTCAAATCTCTATGCATCTTCATATTTTCAGGTTGAAAAAAATGAAATATTTTGAGCATCATCCATCAACTCCTTATTGAAATATGGTATGGTTGGAATATATATAGGGATGTAAAATCAAATCATTACATCACAATCATGGTTGAACATAGGAAAATTATACAACTACTTTTTCTACTCTACATCTTCTTTCTATGAATCTTTAATATTCACATGTATAAATGACTGTACAGTCATTTAAAAATGGTATGATTTCATCCATTTATTCTTGATTTTTGGATGCCTCAATTTCAAGAATACAAATATCATATATTTTGTTATCCTTAACATAGATATTATATCATGATCCTTTCGACTCATATCATATACCAACTTGTTCACTTACCTAGTGTGGTAATGAATCGATAAGTCCTAATCATAAATCGGCTCTAACTATATTCATTAGAACATATTCAACTCCTTTTGAGTAAAAATATAATTAAAACTTCTATGATCAGTATATATTTCACATAATTATATACAGAGATAAACCTATATATCTTTAATGAAATAATTACTGAATCTACCTCTAAATCTTGAGAGGGGTAGTTTTTCTCATGGACCTTCAATTTTTATGATTCACATGCTATGTAAATATCATTATACATGAGGATACATTCTGGTTCCTTCTTTGATGCATAACATGTAAGGGTTGGTGTCCTGAGAACCAACTGTTTTGTACTTTGATTACATGAATATTAACTTATTATATATTGTTCATTGTTATGCATGAATATAATATAATAATGTCCTGGAATATTTGTTTCATTAACAAGGTCATGGAAGATCCCCACTATAATGAGAACCTTGAAATGCTATAACAATATTCTTAAATAAAGTTCTGCGGTTGGATGACATACTATGATAGGACACACAGTATACAGACTTTCATGTGCGAGTACTCGTAAGAAGACGAGACTCTCTCTCCTGGAGTTCGCACTTGGTAATCTCTAAGATAGGAGACTATGAGAACAGACCTGCCAGTAGAAATTTTGCATGTCTTAGTGTCATCGGACATTTCTATCTATGAGCATGTGTAATGGTCTTTAGACTGGAAGATTATCATTAACTCATGTCATGACTCGCGCACTTAGATTTACTGATGAAAACCGTCACGCAGACAGTTGGCGGGAAGTAGGGTACGTTGGGTGTGTCATGAGTGACATGTTGTTAATGGATAAGTCGAGGAAGGATTTTTCCCTTCAATTTATGGAAGTTGATATCTCGTACCTTTGATTGAAATAGAACTGTCACATTAAATTCCATGGCCATGGTGTAAACGATGAGTTTATTTCAGGTAGTCAAAGAATGACGGATCAAGCATATAGGTTTATGACACTTCCATGAAACCTTGTTGATGAGATATTGAGACAAAGGGATTAAATTACACAATAAGCGTTTGTATGAGCTGATACGTCAATGCGGCGTCAACTTCTTTCTCTTGGGTGACTTGACCCGTTGCTAGATAGTAATCTTGGACTTTAGGCAAGCCCGCCTAATGCCAACAAGAAAGAGGCATAGAGGGTCACACACAAAGTGTATTCAAGTATCTCAAGTAGAATAAAGATTATTCTCGTACGTGGTTTAATAATTATTCACGGAATTCTAAATCGTTTTAATGATGGAGGAAAAAGGAAATGAAAATGCAAGATATACACGCCGTGTATTAAAGATTACACGCCGTGTAGTTTTTCATGGAAAATAAGTACACACTGTGTATTAATAATTACACGCCGTTTAGTTTTCTTTATGGAAATGAAATGAATAAATGAAAAAATATATATACACGCCGTGTACATTGAATGTACACGCCATGTATTTTTCAATGAAAAACAAGTACACGACATGTATTTATTAATACACGTCGTGTAGTTTTTCCAGTCGGGATTTTGAGGATATAATATTGTTTTAAATGATATTTATTATAATCAGCATGGGAGAATGTCAAGGAATTAATTATTCAAAATGGGGGTTTTAAATAAGAGTCAATGAAATAAATAAAATGTTTAACACGTTTATTTATTGTCATAACTCTACAACCTAAAACCTGATTATAAATATCCTCACAACCCCAACTCTTTTCCGACCCACACACAACAATTCTGGAGAATTCTTTCAAGCCCGAAAGAACATCTTCCTCCAAGAATGATCTCAAGACCGAGAGATATCCTCTTCCATCGGATCAAGACAATCTAAGGCGGAAAATTCAAGCAAAGGTTTCTCCACACTAGCACCCGGAGAATCCTTTGGCGACGTCCCGAGATACGAGGTACATGTGTGGATCACTACTAGAGGAAGTCTAAACTTGGCTTCTGTGACGCAACGACGAATCACATCAGAATGTGATCAAGAGTATCAACGAAAAAAGAACTCCCAAAAGGTATTTCTTGATAATTAATTAAATTAATTATAATCAACCTTTAACGATCCTTGTTTGTGGTTCTGGGAAAAACCTTCTTCTTTGTCTTTTTCGGTGATTTGATCCATGGAGACTGGCATTTATTGTCGTATTGATCCCGGATTGATCATTTCTAATGACAAAAAGGCAAGTGGGCACATCCACCCACGTGATTCCACTGCACCCGGAACCTTAAAATGGTATTAGAGGGAGGTTACACCGTTGATTATATTTATTTAATTTTCATTGATAATTTACGCATTTATATTTGATTCAATTCGAAATATATCATTCTATTAATCTGAATAAACGAGATCTATTCTTCCTCCTTCATTTCTCAATTCATATCATAGAAATGGCTTTTTAATTTTAATTTTGATTAAAATAAAAATGAGGAATTCATCCGGAGGAGTTTCTCTTTCTGTCTGTACAACACGGGATTACACGGCATGTAATTAAAACTACACGCCATGTACTTAGGATCAATGAACCGGTACTACTCCTCCAAACCACACCATGTGAATTGATTATGCCTAAGTATTAATCATGTCGTGTTGACCAGAATTGAACGGTGCGTGGGAACCGGAATACATGGTTTGTATGTTGGAACAACACGCCGTGTAGTCCGATCCGGTCCAGGTGAAACTGTGTATAAGGAGAATCCGTGTTCCGCGTACACGGGATTGCCAAGCCGGTTACCGTGTAACAAGGAAGTACACGCAGTTTATGATTCATCTACACGCTGTGTACTCCAAAATTTCCAAATTAGAGAAAACACGCCAAAGCCCTCAGCGTGTACTTTAGAAACAAGGTGAAAAGAAATACACGCCGTGTAAATATAAACTACACTCCATGTACTTTCCGGAAATGGAATTTCACTAGGTTTCCTCCAATGTACAAAGACACGTACAAGGAATGTGGATGAGAAGAATCTCAAGGAAATTCAGAGAGGAATTTAAGATAAAGAATTGATTAATTATAAGATCATAATTAATTGAATTCGAGCACGACTTATCTTAAATAAAAGAGCGATTAAAAGAATTTGAATTCTAAATATGCGTAAATGTCGTTGCATGCTATGGATGATCATGAGCTAGACCAAAGACCCTTTGTATGTGTATGGTTTCATTTAAATTTATTTAATTTAAATTTTTTGGCATGCGAGCCTTCTTCCAATAAAATGTAGGGTCTGCGTTCCCATGGTTTCTTTAATGTAAACCCATGTAATGAAGGATCTCCCAAGCCAGAGGAGACGGTTCAAATCCCGAAGCCGAGGTGAAACCGACGCAAGAAGATACAATGGTGGACAGGTGGGAGCTGAAAAACACGAACCCTAAGGTTCAAGGTGTTTTCCCTAGGTTAGAGTTAGCTTATCAAAACCGCTAGATAAGATAAACAATATAAGCTCATGATCATGCCATCTTATTTTATTTCTATCAGATTGCATGGTTTATTTATTATGTATGTGTTGTCATGATCACATAATCAATAAAATGAACAAGCATGCAAAGATGGAATAAAATAAAAACTGGACTATGCGTAAACATTATCAGAACATGGTTAATCACTTAAGCAAGCATCACTTAATATTAACAATCATGTGATAATGCGAAACTACGCATAAAAAAATAAAATCCCTCAAAACCATATTAATTCAGACCAAGCCTTCCATTACCTGATTAAGGGAAAGAATCAATAAAACTATGTGTTTGACCAACCCTTGTTGGGACACTTACTTTTATAAAGGAAGCCCTTATGAAAGGTTTCGGGTTGACTTAACCATATTACATCAAGAGAAGTAGCCCTTGATAGACTTGGTGTAATATTGGAGGAAAGAGTTGGGTAATTCCAAGTTAGGATTTCAGGATTGGGGAGTCCACTCAATAGATCAAGGAACTGTAATCTCAAAGTTGGCAAAGACCTGCCTACCTAAATACCTTTAAATATCTTGACCAACTCTTGTTAGGGTTATGAGAAGAGAAATATGGATCCTTGCCACTAGAATGTCAAAGAAACTAGACATTCTGAGTTCAATAGTGAGGGCCATTGGAACTTGATAAAATAGTGGTAGAATTAATTAATTAATTCATTATTTCTCATAAATTGTAATCAAGAAAGTACTAATAAATCTGCTCTTTTAAATTGTAGAATCAATATGAAAAACTCATCAACACCCTTTTCTCTATGATCAATACGGGATAAAGACAATATTCTCACCATCAGTAACTTTCAGTAATGGTTTAGGCGCCTTCGGGTTATCATACGCCATGAATGAATGTTTTATGTGCTGGAGTCCTCACTTCCTGATTCTCCTGCCCTAGGGGCAAGTGATGAAGATTTCCTGGTCTATGATCAACATTTGAATGATGCTCTCGACGTTCAATGTTTGATTCTATCATTGATGTCTAGTGAGCTTATGAAGTCTCATGAAGACATGGATGCCTATAGCATGCTCGAGCACCTCCGTGGTCTATAATAGGAGAGAGAAAGATAGGAAAGGTTTGAGATATCCAAGGCTCTATTTCAGAGCAAGCATGGAGAGGGTTCCCCAGCTGGGCCTTATGTAGTCAAGATCATTGGATACATTGAGTGCTTAGAGGTTCTAGGGTTTAAACTCCCTGAAGAACTGGGCACCGATATCATTCTTGTATCACTCCCCCAGAGCTTCTTGAACTTTGTTGTTAATTTCAACATGAACAACATTGAGAAGTCTCTATCTGATCTTCTTATCCTTATTCTCCAAGTAGATAATGACATGAAGCGTGAAAATCCTTCTATCCTTATGGTGAATAAAAGGAAAGGGAAGGCGAAGAGATTTAATCCCAAATCTTCTTCAAGGCCTTCCTAGAAAAGGAAGATCAAAGTGGAGGCAAAGGAACAGGATGATGTTTGTTTCACATGTGGCAAGAAGGGCCACTGAAATAAAAACTACACCCAGCCAAGGAAGCAAGGGGAAGCTTCAGGTGCGTTTGTCATAGAATGCAATCAATCTGTTTCTACAAATTGGGTATTAGATACTGCTTGTGGTGCTCACATCTATATCCAAATATAGGAACCAAGTATATTTAAGAAGATTGATCGAGGTGAGGTAGATCTACGAGCAGCCAACAGATCCAGACTCGTTGTTGTAGTTGTCAGAGACTACCACCTCACATTGCCAACTGGAATGATCTTGGTGTTAAAGGGTTGTTATTATGTGTCTTCTGTTACTAAAAACATTATTTCAGTATCCATATTAGATACTGATGTGTTCATTTTCAAGTTTGGAAATTAATGTTTCTACTTTTATAAAGATAACATTTGTTTTGGTAGGGCACATTTATATAACATCCTTTATGTGTTAGACTACACAAACCAAGTAATGGAAATCTATGACAAAGTAAATTCACATGACTCATACCACACCCAACTTTGGCATCACCGGCTAGGTCATGTCAATGAGAAACATTTGACAAAATTACATCAATATGGGTATTTATATTCCTTCGAACTAAAACCACTTGGTGTATGTCATGCATGTCTACAAGGAAAAATGACCAAAGCCCCATTTAGTGGGAAAGGTGAAAGAGCTAAAGAGCTTCTAGAATTAGTTCACACAGATGTGTGTGGGCCATTTCCAGTTGAGGCAAGGGGTGGGTTCTCATACTTCATAACTTTTACTGATGATTTTAGTAGATATGGATATATCTACTTAATGAGGTATAAGTCAGATTATTTTGATCGGTTCAAAGAATACAAGAATTAAGTTGAGAACCATCTTGGTAAGAAGACTAAGAAACTCCGCTCAGACAGAGGAGGAGAATATCTTAATTAGGACTTCATTGATTTCTTACGGGAGTTTGGGATTCTATCTCAACTCACTCCTCCTTACACGCCACAATGGAATGGTGTAAGCGAAAGGAGGAGTCGCACCCTGTTGGACATGGTGAGATCAATGATGAGTCATGCGAGTCTTCCATTATCATTTTGGGGATATGCATTACAAACAGCAGCACACATACTAAACCAAGTACCAACTAAATCGATAAATGGTATTCCATACGAGTTATGGAGTGGATGCAAAGCCATGTTATCGAATTTACATGTGTGGGGTAGCGAAGCATTTGTTAAGGCCTCTTCAGGTAACAAACGTGCACCCTGAGGCACAAAGTGTATCTTTATAGGATATCCCAAGGAAACAAGGGGATATTACCTATACAACACCTCAGACAAAAAGGTTACAGTGGCAAGACACGCCATATTCCTTGAGAGGGATCACATCACCAAAAGAGATAGTGGGAGAGAGATAGACTTCGATGAAGTCGAGGCTCAAGATACACAGCAGTTGGTACAAGAACAGATTCCACAAATCCCTGTGGAAGAACAATCTATTCCAGAGACACAAGAACTGTGTAGGAGCACGAGAGAGGTGAGATAACTAGAACGATATGGTTTTCTTGTCACCGAGGATGGTGACTCATTATTAGTTGACAATGATGATCCTCTTACCTACAAGGAAGCAGCTGAAGGCATAGACGTTTCCAAGTGGAAAGATCCATATTTTATGAAATGGATTCCATGTACCAAACCCAAGTCTGAATTTTGGTAGATCCTACAGTTGATTTAAAGACTATTGGTAATAAATGGGTATTCAATAAGAAACTGGACATGGAGGGGAACGTCAGCACCTACAAGGCACGACTGGTTGCAAAAGGTTTTAGACAGTGCCAAGGAATTGACTATGATGAAACCTTTTCACTGATTGCGATGCTGAAATCTATCAGAATCCTATTGGCCATTTCCGCTTACCATGACTATGAAATTTGGAAAATGGATGTCAAAACAGCATTCCTTAATTGGAACCTCTAGGAAGATTTCTACATGACACAACCTGAAGGGTTTGTGACTCCAAAGGATGCCAACAAGGTATGCAAGTTTCAAAAATCCATTTATGGATTAAAGCAAGCATCAAGGTCATGGAACATTCATTTTGATGAAGCCGTAACGGAATTTGGCTTTGTTAAGAACGAATGTGAGCCTTGTGTATATAAGAGGTTTAGTGGGAGTGCAGTCGTTTTCCTAATAGTATATGTTGATGACATATTACTAATTGGAAATGAAATACCTGTCTTACAGTCAGTTAAGGCATGTTTGCATAAATGCTTCTCCATGAAAGACTTGGGCGAGGCAGCATATATTCTTGGGATCCAGATCCATCATGATAGATCCAAGAGAATGATGGGTCTGAGTCAAAGTACATACATTGACAAGATACTGAAGAGGTTCAGTATGGAATAGTCCAAGAGGGAATTGTTTCCAGTGTCACATGGAATTAATCTTTCCAAGAAAATGTGTCCTCGGACACATGAGGAAAGAAAGATAATGGCAAGGATTCCTTACGCATCCGCGATTGGTTCAGTCATGTATGTTATGCTATGTATGAGGCTAGATTTTGCTTACGCATTAAGTGTGGTAGGCAGATATCAAGCTGATCCAAGAGACCGCCATTGGATGGCAGTCAAGACTATCCTTAAGTATCTGAGGTGTACTAAGGATATGTTCCTGGTTTATGGAGGAGATGAGGAACTAGTCATCTGAGGACATGTAGATGCTAGTTTCCAGACTGATCAAGATGACATGAAGTCGTAGACTGGATACATCTTCATTTTTAATGGAGGTGCAGTGAGCTGGAAGAGCTCAAAGAAAAGTGTGGTGGAAGATTCTATAGTGGATTCTGAGTATATCACAGCTTTTGAGGTAGCTAAAGAAGCAGTTTGGATGTGAAGCTTCTTCCAAGAGCTGGATGTTGTACTGAGCAGTACAGATCCTATCACACTCTATTGTGATAATACTGTAGTGGTGGCACTTGCAAAATATCCAAGGTCACATCAGCGGACAAAGCACATACTTCGGAAGTATCATCTCTTGAGGGATTTTTCTCAGAGAGGTGAAGTTGCAGTGAGTAGTATTTCCACAGAAGACAACGTGGCGGACCCCTTGACTAAAGCCTTGACTTAGTAGAAACATGATCATCATGTGAGGTCTAGCGGACTAAAAGTCGTAGGCAGTTGGCTCTAGTCCAAGTGGGAGTTTGTAAGGGTTGGTGTCCTGAGAACCAACTGTTATGTACTTTGATTACATGCATATTAACTTATTATATATTGTTCATTGTTCTGCATGACTATAATATAATAATGTCCTGGAATATTTGTTGCATTAACAAGGTCATGGCAGATCCCCGCTATGATGAGAACCTTGAAATGCTATAAAAATATTATTAAATAAAGTTTTGCAGTTGGATGACATACTATGATAGGACACATAGTATACAGACCATCATGTGTGAGTACTCGTAAGAAGACAAGACTCTCTCTCATGGAGTTCTCACTTGGTAATCTCGAAGATAGGAGATTATGAGAACATACCCTCCAGTAAGAATTCCACATGTCTTGGTGTCATTGGACATTGCTATCTACAAGAGTGTGTAATGGTCCTTAGACTGGAAGATTATCATTAACTCATGTCATGACTCGCGCACTTAGATTTACTGATGAAAACCGTCACGCAGACAGTTGGCTGGAAGTAGGGTACGTTGGGTGCGTCATGAGTGACATGTTGTTAATGGATAAGTCGAGGAAGGATTTTTCCCCTACATTTATGGAAGTTGATATCTCGGCCCTTTGATTGAAATAGAACTATCACATTAAATTCCATGTCCATGGTGTAAACGACGAGTTTATTTCAGGTAGTCAAAGAATGATGGATCAAGCATATAAGTTTATGACACTTCCATGAAACCTGCTTGATGAGATATTGAGACAAAGGGATTAAATTACACAGTAAGTGTTCGTATGAGGTGATATGTCAATGCGGCGTCAACTTCTTTCTCTTGGGTGCCTTGACCCATTGCTAGACAGTAATCTTGGACTTTAGGCAAGCCCGCCTAATGCCAATGAGAAAGAGGCCTAGAGGGTCACACACTAAGTGTATTCAAGTATCTCGAGTAGAATAAATATTATTCCCATATGTGGTTTAATAATTATTCAAGGAAGCCTAAATTGTTTTAATGATAGAGGAAAAAGGAAATGAAAAAACAAGATATACACGCTGTGTATTAAAGATTACACACCGTGTAGTTTTTCATGGAAAACAAGTACACGCTGTGTATTAATAATTACACGCCATGTAGTTTTCTTTATGGAAAGGAAATGAATAAATAAATACAAGATATACACGCCGTGTACATTTAATGTACACGCCGTGTAGTTTTCAATGAAAAAAAGTACACACCGTGTATTTATTAATACACGCCGTGTAGTTTTTCCAGTCAGGATCTTGAGGATATAATATTGTTTTAAATGATATTTATTATAATCAACATGGGATCATGTAAAGGAATTAATTATTCGACATGGGGGTTTTAAATAAGAGCCAATGATATAAATAAAATGTGTAACGTGTTTATTTATTTTCATAAATATACAACCTCAAACCTGATTATAAATATCCTCACAACCCCAACTCTTTTCCGACCCACACACAACAATTCTGGAGAATTGTTTCAAGCCCAAAAGAACCTCTTCCTCCAAGAACGCTCTCAAGACTGAGAGAGATCCTCTTCCATCGTATCAAGATGATCTAAGGCGGACAACGCAAGCAAATATTTCTCCATTATAGCACCTGGATAATCCTTTGGTGACGTCCCGAGATATGAGGTACACATGTGGATCACCGCTAGAGGAAGTCTACACTTGGATACTACCACGCAACGACGAATCACATCGGAACGTGATCAAGAACATCAACAAAGAAAGAACACCCAAAACATATTTATTTATAATTAATTAAATTAATTATAATCAACCTGTAATGATCCTTGTTTGTGGTTCTGAGACAAACCTTCTTCTTTGTCTTTTTCTATTATTCGATCTGTGGAGACTGGCGTTTATTGTCGTATTGATCCCGGATTGATCATTGCTAATGACAAAAATCCAAGTGGGCACATCCACCCACGTGCTTCTGCTGCGCCCAGAACCTTCATAATATAGATTAAAAAACCTTCTCTACTACATGTTATTTTATGAAAAGTTGTGTTGAATAGCCTTATCTTTATTTCCTTAAACTATTCATCACATTCATCTTCACAAAAGAACATGGATCCCATCAGAGTTACCTTAGTGAGTGGATTTTTATGCTAAGTAAAATTATCCAAAAAGCACTAATAAGATCCATAAAAAATAATAAATATATGGATCCCAATATAAATGGTTGTTCTGGGCTATTGTTCAATAACATTTTTCTTTGACTGGTCTAATTATATATCCTCAGCTGAGATTATATAACCCAATAATGCAACATTTTGATGCCAAAATTCAAATTGGGTATATTTTTCAAAATGTTTCTCCTTCATTAGGGTCTTTAGAATAATTCTATAATCATATTCATTCTATTCCATTATATTTGAATAAATAATAATATTTTCCATAATGATTACTAAAAACTGATCAAGGTAATCTCTAAATAATCTATTAATTAAATCCATGATTATAGAAGAGGAATTAGTATGAAAATTGACATCACTCTAATCTATTAGTGTCCAAACCTTTTATATAATTATTTATTAGTTGTATCATACTTCTTGACACTAAGTGGATGATATCTATAATGAACTGAAAAGTTACTTTTTTATTATAAGGAAGTAGAACATCCAAAACAAGTAGAAACAAGAAAAAACAGGAAAAAACAGAATCCAAGAAGTATAAGGGGACCTGAAATGGTGAAGGCCGAGGGAATCCCCTCTAATAAAATTGACCCCATTGGGTTTAAAAGTGGAGATATCATGGAGACAGACAGGTTCATGGCCAAGGACTTCCAAAGATTCCAGGTAATCCCCCACTTTGTTTCCTTCAATCCAGGAATGAATAACTTTGATGTGGTTGTTGATCAAGCCTTTACACTTTCTAATTATATAGATGATTGAACATGGAGGGGGGGAAATCATTTAGGGTATCATGGATAATCTTTGAATCCATTTCCACTTTATATAAGATAATACCTTGCTGTTGGCAAAGGTTGATACCCATGATCATAGCTTTGGCTTCGTCCTGGAGAGAGGAACCATATCCCAAGTAGGAGAAAAATGCCAAGAGGACCGAACCCCTGGAGTCTCGGACAACCCCACCCCCTCTCAAGACTCCTGTCCTACAATAACCATCAGTGTTGAGTTTAAGGCCCCTAGAGGGAGGATTCCATCGCACCCAGAGGCCATGGGAGCTAATGTTAGGTGATTGTTCATAATATGAAGCAGGGATCATCCACCGCAAGGAGGGGGCATCCCTCTAGTTTCCAGAAAGACGATCCAAATCAAGGAGGGTGTTCTTGGTCCTAAAGATGATAGACATTCTTGTGGGATAAACCCCCTCCTATCCAAACTTATTTCTGGCTTTCCAAATAGACCAGCACTCTGCCAGAAGAATCACGGCACGCGCCATCTTCTCCGGTCCTCTATCACCTGACCCATGGAACCACCTATCCTAGAACAGAATCTCCACTAGGTTGGAGTCCTAAAGTCATGTGAACTCCCCAAAGGCAAGCCACACATCCCATTCCCAACTTCCCTGGAAGAAAAGATGATCAGTATTTTCTTCCTTGAAGACTATACAGCAGGAACACCGAGATGCCAAAGGGATGACACATCATTTAATATGTTCATCTGTGGGTATCGACTGATGCCTGATCCTCTATAACATAAAAGAGTATTTGGACAAGACCACCTTTGGCCCAAGGGTGTAATTCCATTTATCTTGCTCCTATGCCGAGGCCCGAGACTGCCGATAAATCCATGTGGAGAAATCCCCCGATGAAGAAGTGGTGAAGACACAACGATCAGGTTCTTATGACAAAGAAATGAGATTTAAAAACGCCTTTTTATCCTCATCCAGAATAGATTTGATGAAGTTCGGGTGCAAACTGGCCTCCCTGAATGAAATGGCAGGGTTGGAGCACCCCGGGAAGCCGAGCACAGTCATTAATAAAGGGTAAAGGGTACTTCTTCTTGATAGTGATCTTGTATTGTTATAAATAATAAATAAAGAGTCATATTGATCCATAATTCTTTGTAAAAACATAATAGGTTCACCCCAAGTTTAAATAGTTGGAAAAGTGAATCCCTTTTCAGCATTCTCCAAGTTTTCTTCTTAAATTAGTACAATTCAATTAAGTCTATTATATATAGACTGATTATATAGGTTTATCACTAGGCATAAGTTATATTGAAGATTGAAATTCATGATTTAATGGAAAACTAAGAAACTAATTCAAAAATAAACCACTAAACTCCCACAAAATAGGAATATCTTTTATGTTGAGTTTCACCCAAACCATCCGAGATAAAACCAATTTTTGAATATGAATAATGTCCCGTACGATGGATGTAATTTCCATAAGATGTTCATTTTTTTATCACACAGATAAGAAATCATAGGTTGGTTTAGAATATAAAATGTAACTTTCATTCAACATAAAATGATGTGGTATTTATGTAATGAAAACCAATTTATTCCCAAAATACCATCGAATTCAACTAGAGTACAAATAACATGATTTTTTGAAAGAAAAAACTCACAAAATTATACCATAGAAGAGTTAAAGAATTTATATGTGATCCTCCTACCATTGGGGTTTTTTACTTCTAACCCAATATTGCATGTTTTAGGTGGTACTATGATACACTAAAAATTTCATTCAATATGATAGATTGGGTAGACGCATAATCAAATTCGACATTTTCATTTTTAGATTTGATGGTAAGTGCGCCTCTCACAAATTCGTTATTATACCCCTCAATAGTAATAGTTATTGGATGATATTTCCCTTTATTTATATGATAAATATGTTCTTCACATCGATCATAATCAGTAACCTTTAAATTTTAGCACTAGTTGGAATAATTCTTATACTACTTGAAATTGAATCACATGAGGGTGGGTTGTTCATTCTGTGGAGAATTATCACTATTTGCATCATTAGATAACTTTTTCCCATCAATTCAATATTAAATTTCCTAATGACCATTATTTAAATATTTCAAACATTTACTAGTTCCCTTTAGACACTTTTTTCCATGTTTCCTTCCTCACCTTGAGCACAATGGAATTCTCATCTTCTTATCTACATGGTTATTAGAACATCATTTGAATTATATATATCGTATCTTATCAAAACCACAGTATTAATGAATAAATCCAATATCCATTTCCACCATGAGAGAACATTAAACTATTTCATCATAGATATTGAATTCCCTTGTAGATTATACACTTCATAGTCTTTTTTAAGATAGTGATGAATCAGCCAACCTTACATATAGGTTGGATGATAATACCAGAAGAATACAATGAATGTGTTATGAAATTTTACTCATAAGATCCAAAAGAATCATTGTCCTTATAATTAATCTCAAGGAATTATTTCCCAATTTTTATCAAAATAATTCCACAAAAGTACCTGTTGAAAAGTAATATTTCAAATTCATCCCAATACATTAATTCAATTTCTTCATGAACTCTCATGGTCTTGAAAAGGGGACACCACTAATCTATTTATCCTTCAAAATGATAAATAGATAGAATGAATTTATCATGTTCCAAACACTGAGCATTGGAAAATTTTCTTCCAATGGTACTAAACCATTTCTCTATGTCTAGTAAATAAGTGGACCTACTAAAATAGGTGGATGTTTCCTCATAATGGACTCAATAGAATATTGTTCCCTCCTATGATTTATTACAAGCTCATCATGACTAATATCTTAAAAAAACATTGTTAGTATAAAAACAAGATTTTTTATTGTATGTCCCATACCATTTAGTTACTCAGAATGAAAATCATTCATTTTTCCATAACATTTAACATTAACACAATTCCTTCAAATTCTATCCATTAGATAAAATTAAAAATAATTGTCTAGGATAAAATAATTGTTCTTAAAATATCATAATCTTAAAAAATAATTTATATGATTTCAAAATAATGACACCTTATTCTATGAAACTTTAGGTTTAGCCTATGTTATCCATGATCATTACTAAAACATTAGGTTTTAATCCTATAATTAGGCTTATCCAAAGGGTAGTTATAAAGGTTTTCTTTATTATAGTTTCCAAAGGTTAACTAAACCATTCTCTAATTCCAAATATAGTAATATATATTTTATATAATGATATTACTTCTAAAAAATAAATATTCATTACATAACATAACAATCCATGTTGGAATCATATTGTTCAAGTATCTTTGGAAAAATAGATACAAAAAAATATGTTCATAGTAATTCTACATTAAATTTAACTTAGATCATCAAAGGTATCACCCTTCTTAGACATATCACACAAAAATAATTTCTTTAGGAATTTAAAAGAATCATAATAATGAGTGAACTATGATGTTTAGTGAAGGTAAAAATGGTACATATCAATGATCATATAAGAATAATATGAGAAAATATTTAATGTGAACATGATCTTAACATTTGAATATTATACCCTTCACATCATAAATCAAAATCTTAAGTCAAGAAATAAATTATGGTAGTTCATAAGACATGAATCATAATGGGATCAAATAATATAATCCATGATAGAATAATATAGGCATAATATATATAATTATGGCACACATATAATCATATAAAATCATTTCCTTGATAGGAGTTTCTCTTTACAAGACTATCACAGTGGAATGGGATTACTCCCCAAACCATTTTAATAGTAAAATCTCACTCCTAATACTATCATAGTGGACAAATTCTCTCACTACAATTGGTTAACTACCCATTCTAGTCTTATTTATCACATTATATATCAATATTTACTTAATGAATTAGAGGGAGATATTGGTCCCTCCAATCAAATAATTGAAATCAATAATATATATATGATAGAATATCATAAATCATTCTTCATATTAGAACCCATGAAATGAAATGGTTATCATAAATATTTATTCATAGTATAACCTAAGGAAAAGAAATGGGTTTCATAAATATCTCACAATTTCATTATAGTTTAACCCATGGAAAAGAAATAGGTTTCATAAATATCAGGTCATCATAAACATATACCATATAGAGAAATAATAAGGATGGTATCATTAGATAATATCCTCTTTAATTTAAAAGTGAAATCAAGGTTTGTTGTCTTTGGTGAATAGAAATACCATTAAAATATAATTAAAACGTTTTTTGAGGAAAATAACATTTCCTTATTTGTAATTAGTTATTTAAACAACTGTAAAATTATAAAAGGAATTTTTAATTTGTAAAGTAATATTCAATGAAAATATCAGTTCTAAAAGTGGGAAAGTATGTTCATATCATATATGTTAAGAACATTCAATCAAATTTTTTGTCTAAAATGTGAGGAATTACCTTGTTTGAAAAAAAACAATAATATAGAATTCAATAAATTTTTAAAAAATAAATGAATTTTAAAAATTAATTTAAAAATAATAATATAATTTATAAAAAAAATCATAAATTTTTTTAGAAAACATTGATTTGGAATAAAATGGTTTTTCTGATCGATGAGATAAATGAAGTCGATTTTACTTGAAATAAACATGGTATTATCTTGAGCATGTATGGTGAGTACAATGGAAGGAAAAAATTGTTTTTAGGAAATATGTAGAGTATAATGAAATTCATCATATTCTTAATAGATAAAGAATATTATTTCATCATTATAAACTTCATCATAAACAATCCTGATAAACAATGAGAATGTAATATAAAACCCCTTACCATGAGTTTTATTTTCATTAAAAGAACTCTAAAATCCTTTATAATAAATTTAAATTTATTATAATTAACTTTCATACATATAATATATCATATATAACCACTTTTTAACATTTTAATATCCCATTTTATCAATTATTCATTATTAAAGCTTTATTTATTAGAGTTAACTGTTTCATTTTTCATGAGTATTTGAATTAAATAATTTTAATTCAGGTGTAGTTATCTTGGTTAAATCATATCCACAATATTAATTAGGGAATAAATATCATATATATATTAATTATATATATATATTAATAAATAGAATTTATGGATAGAAAATTTAATTGCCCAATAAATGGAGACCATGGGCCATACGTACACATGAAATCTATTTTTAATATTTAGATTTATGGAATAAAAGAATGATAATTAATAATCCATCATTTATGATTAATTATATTTATATATTTATATCATATATATTCATTAAATAAGTTCTTATTACCATCCATGTAAAATAGAAATGAAAAAACAATCATATTGATTCATGGAGGTGGTTTTCCCCACATACCCATGAGCAACATTATAATTTTCCAATTATTTGGAGGGTAAATATATTGATGTGATATTTATAATTATAGAAGTATAATTATTTAATAAATATAATATATTAATATTAAACCCATCATAATACCCATCCATAACATATGTTGATAAAAATTATAGTATCACTTTATGGAAATGGAAAAATATAAGTACGCAAGAGTGATACATTCACTTCTTGATTGATGGGAAAGAAGGTGTATAGTGTGGTTTTAATACTAATTTAAAATTTTATTAATACTTATTGTACATAATTTTTTTATACATAACATATATTTAGTGGAGGTAAATAAGATTATAAAACAAAGTGATCGATTAAGGTGATTACCTCTTCTTTGAAATAAATCCTTTTGATCGCCTCTAAAGGGCACTAGGGTTGGACGTTTTGGAATTAAAAACATATAGGATTTGTATATGGATGTGGAGAAGATTAATTGGTATAATTTGGTTTATCAAGATTAATCAATGTGGTATAAAGTAGTGATGCAGTAGGTTCTCTTTTATAATTGAGGTGAGGGGTACTTTTTGGAATTTCAAAAATGATTAAATTATAATAAACAAATTATCAAGAAAAATTCATCCCAATGGATATGGATTTAAAGATATGGTTATATAGGGTTTTAATACCATCAAAAAATATAATTTTAAATTTTTTTGTTTTCATTTTAAACCTTATCATTTTGATTAACCCTTAATTAACAAATTTTAATTTTAACTATGGTAGAAAAGTTTTCAATATTAAAGGGTTATAATTTCTACTTAAAAGGTGAATATTTTACCATAAATGGAAAATATATGAAATTTCCTACCATATCAAATCCACCTTGTCTTATCACAATATTTTTTTCAATAATTCAATAAAATATTATTTTGATAAGATATCATAATTAACAATTTTGACATTATTCAATTAATTTGACTGAAAAGGAATAAATAAAAATTTAAAAATATAATATAATCATTTAACATAATAATAATGTTTAATTTTAGGCATTAAAATTAATGCAACATAATATAATTCTCAAATTATATCACTTTTCATATTTTCAATATCATTTATTTTATTTTTCAATTAATTGAATGAATATTGTGTCTACATTGTGTAAAAAATTAAGTTAATTATATAATTCATATAAATTATAAATTAATTATTACAATTAATACAATTTCATTATACACAAAATTAATATTAATATTCATTCATAACTATTTTTTTTCCCTATGTTAACACATAAAGGACATTTAAAACAAATATAGTGACATTTTGTAACTTTCCATGATTTAAATAACATATAAATACTTTTAAGGGAAATATTTCTATTAAAAAAATAAATATAAATCCTATGGTGATAAGGATTTAATTAAAATCATTGAATAAGAATTAGGATGTAAAATTATAGCCTTATCACTTATTTTTTATCTATATTAAACCTATCTTCCATTTAATATTTTGATAAATTTTATCATGGTTAAAATTCATATTGACCAATAATTAAAGGGTCATGTTTATTAATTTAGAACCTATAGATTCAATATATTTTATTAATTTTATCTAATTCAATATATAATTGGAATAATTTTTTTTGAAAATTTCTGCACAAAATGAGATTAAAACCTCTTTTTAGAAGAAAAAAACATTTTTATGCATAAATTTGGATTTATTATTATCCTATGACCAGATAAATATTTACTAATTGTTTAAAAAAATTCATAAATTAAATAATATATATATATATATATCATTAAAATTATTCACCAATTTTGATTAATGTTATTTATTTATAAAAATACATTGCGTGTACTAAAATTGTTTTTCGATAAAACATTTCTTTTTCTTTTAAATAATATTTATTTTAATTTATAATCAATTTATAACCAAGAAATTAGTCATTTATATATATAACTATAAATTTTTCATAACATATCTATTCTTATTAATACATGAATATTCATGGCTATGAAATAAAAATTATTTTATATAATAATGTTGTAATACTGTATCATAATTGTTTTTAACTCGATGTTGCATGTAATTCAAGATATCGAAGAAATATATATATATATAAAGAGACATATTTCATAAAAAAATTGTATTGTTAACTTGGTAAAATAAATTTCAACATAATGAGGTTATGTATTCCTTTTATGTTGTTTATTTCAAGTCCTTACACATCATGTCTTATTCTACCATCCTAGCAGACATACTATACAAAATTATTACAATTTTTAATGTTTGAACTGGGATATTTTCATGGGAAAGACTGAAATATCACTATAATTAGGAGACATCCCTCAGATAAAAAAACTATAATTATAAATTCATTGGTCTTTAATAAAATGTGAGGGGTAATTTTTCCTTAAACCAATAGGATTCAAGTATACAATAATAAATACACATAATATGATGGAAGATAATAAAATAGAAAAAAATCAAAGGTATAAAAAAATAGGGTAACATCATAAGAGAAAAAATAGAAATATAAAATCCCAAGTCAAATAAAACACAAGGTATATAAAATCAAGGAAAATTTCCAAGGCACCAAGGTGGCACCACTCTAGAATCCAATGCTTGACTTCAACCTCGAGTGCTGACTCCAGAAATCCATGGACACAACATCATGAAGATATAATAATGCAATAAGAAACCATGCACTTACATATATCATGATAACAATATCAAGATATTCAAAAGTGTGAATATGTAGGGGTGGTTTCACAAACAAGTAGGAAACCCCTGAGACTTCCCTTAGTTCCTCTAAAATAATAAATAAGTTAACTCATGCTTTATTTAAAATGAAATACAATCATATAAATAGAAACTAGTGATCAAAACATATATCATAGGTATTTTAAATAAATCACACTACAACACACTAATGGAACCCACACACCCTCTCATAACACCAACCAATACAACTATTGTCTAAAGTCCATCCCTTGAATAGTTTAAATCTTGAATGGTATTCTCCCCTCCAGTCCCAAGTCATCACTCAATTAAAAAAAATCATTATAACAAATGAATTATC
The DNA here is from genome assembly GCA_963277665.1 of Viscum album. Classification (NCBI taxonomy): domain Eukaryota; kingdom Viridiplantae; phylum Streptophyta; class Magnoliopsida; order Santalales; family Viscaceae; genus Viscum; species Viscum album. The sequence continues at coordinate 1,802,778,555 of OY728125.1, forward strand.
ACTAAAAACATGTATAAAAACATTGAAATTTGTGAAGTAATATTTAACCCACCCACTATTTCCATTACATGTTCTCACACCCAAAACCATTACTTTAAAAAAAATCATTTAGTTATTTTATCAAACATCATATGGGAATTACACAAAATTATATATTTTTAGGCCAACCAATCAGTGATATTTCTGAAAACTATTTTAAAATTATTTTCAAAACAAAATACAAGAAATTAATTTATAAAATAATGAGCCTTTACATTTTTTGAGAATTTGTAAATAGAGGACAATCCACCTACCTTTTATGCATTAAACATGAAGAATCGTCTCATGAAATCACATATTTAGGATTTAATTTTTGTTCATTCAATTAATTGTAAAGTTTATGTATAAAATCATGATCTATTACATAGATCCTGGAATTTTATCCACAATTTATGGATCTTATTCTTTGAAAAATGGATAATAAAGGATATCGGAAAAGAATGAGACTTATAATATTGATCTTTAAGATCCAATTACCTCCAATTGATTGATATCAATAACCATATAGAATAATGTCATAAAAACACTTAGTAAAGGCCTAAGGGTAGATTTAATATGATAATATAGGAGTAATGAGGGTGTTATGGGATTTTTTATGTTAAAATAAATTTTTCATAATTAAGGAATATCATCAAAGTGTAAGGCCACACGGTTTGAAAAACTATGTTCCAACTAAGTTTCTTTCCTTTTTCACCCGAAACACCAAATAGTATGGTTAGGTAAAAATATTTGGTGATACCATATTCCTACCTAGAATATCACTCTATCTCTCACACAATTACTTTGGGAACACAACATAGTTTTCCCTAACATTTTGAAAACCATAAATCACATAATATCCCCTCAAAATAATCCAAAAACAGTCCTAAAGCTCCTAAAACTCAACTAAACCATTTTGTAACATTAAAATTCATATTATAATAGGAATATAAATCAAATTAGGAGTTTTTACATTGAATTTTTATGGGTATCGTATAGTAAGGTAGAGAATTTCAGCATTAGAATTCATCCTTTGATGATGTGGTGGACTAATACTTGATTCAAGGAAAGTGATTTTAATATCCCTTACATTAATTTCATTAATATGTGAATATAATGATTTATTTTTTATTTTTTATATTTTTATAGTATAAGAAATTTTATTAAAATTAATTGAACATTGTAGTTGTGAAAATTAGGTCAATAATTATTTGATACCAGCATTATATTTTTCTTTATTTTCTATAATATGAGTTTTTCTGTGGAATGTAATAATTATGATTATGTTGTGATATGATATTTGGGTTATTTTTATGAGTTTTATAAAGATTATTTACATAATATCATAGATATGATGAGTTGGTTGTGTAGTTTACATGATGTGGTTATATCATATAGGATAATTGGACCCTAGATATTGAATGTAGAATAAATAAATTGATGAATTAATGTAAAAGAATGGGATGTGATGCATGATGATGGATATATTAAATAAGTAATGTACTAAAATAAATTTAACATAATTCAATAATTAATATATGTGGTCATTAATAAATTAAATAAATCAAGAATTGATGAGGATTACTAATATTAAAGATGATTATGGTGAATTATATGCAATTGATAATGAAATGTTGATTGGAAAGAAGGTGTGTTAGTTTTTTTGGAAAAATTTTTTGGTTGTGATGTTGTCTTGTTGAGATGAAAGAGGTGGAAATGATAGTTTTGAGGATTTCATATCATGATAAATGGAACTTAGTTGTAGTTGTGGTTTGGTAAGAAAATATGGGATTAATTAATATTATATAATTTTATGTCTCGTTATTTCATACCCACCACTACCAAAGTTGCGTAACAAAACCAATTCCAATGTAAGGTATTGAGTGACATATAAAAATACAACATCTATATTGTAGTTAAAATATTGTTTGAATACTCCCACTCCACTAATCATGAACCCCTCTCCCCATATTTACACCTCTTAGGCCAATAATGAGATAAGGGATATAATGATGTCAAAATCATACCATTAATAGGTCATGAGTAGGTGATAAGTACCAAGGATATATCATACACATAGATTAAAGGCATTAACCTCTAAGAGGGAATGAGGAAGGAGATATAAGATAAAACCACAATAGAACCCATGCTCATGGAAAAATAAAATTTCCAAATATATACATGTAATGTCATACAAAAGGAACAACTAAAAAAGAAACTATATATAAAAAAAGAAAATCATTGACAAGAACTTTCATGCCTAGAAAGATTCTAAAAAACTCCATGAATTGGTAACATCTAGATAGATCAACAACTAGCTCATGTAGTCCATAAAAATATTTTATATATATGTTGGGTGATTATAATAGGTATACTCAATAGGATCCTCCCCATTGATTCTAATGAAAATGATAAAGCATAATAAATCCCAATGAATAACTAGTGAAACCAACTCATCACCTAATCAGGTATGTTGTGTCCCAATCCTCAAAAAGGATCTCTCAATGAATATAAAATATAAAAAAATATGATATCCAAAGTATATCAAATAAGGTACCACATTACCAATTTCCCTTGGGTTTTCTACTCTGAATCATCCCCACATGTCCTATGTTATCTCTCTCTAGAATTATTTCACCCTGAATACACCTAGGGAAATATATCATATCATGAATCTCATGTATCACAAAATCTCATAATCACAAAATAACATACACCCCATGCATCATATCACTGACATATCTATATAGTAATTTAATAGATTCTAGGAGCCTCCATAACTCCTATGTAATATATTATAGGAGAATCCATCATAGACCATACCCATCATAACATAAATAATAATTGATTATATTATATCTATAAAAAATGTGTGTTAAATAACCATAACTTGTTTAAAAAATATAAAAATATATAATAAAATGATAACCACAATGAATACTAGCACATGAAACTATCAGGAGAAGTGAAAGAAGCAAGATGGAGTAGTCATCCATCTGTTACTCACTAACCTAGATATTGGGGAAAACACCCACCCAAAGTACAATGGGTTCCAGTCACCCTAGTATCATATGTTGGGTAGTATATTAATGCACATAACACACACACACACACACACACACACACATATATATATATATATATATATCTCACAACCAAAATATAGGAAACAACCATAACTTAGATCCAATAACAACTATTGTCTCTCAGACACCCAGTTGCCAAATCTAAGGACTATATATTCTACAATCACACGTGTATAATAAAAAAAGATTCATTCAATTTAGTTTTACCTGTAAAAAATTCTTATTACATTAATTACCAGCTAATTCCATCCCCGCGAGGAACAATCCAACTAATTCCATTGTTTCTCAAGTGTTATCAATGTCCAGTAATCAATCAATCCCTCAACCCCATGGGTTAAAACATTTATTATTCATTATCATTATATGGTTCCAAGTACTCTAGGACTCATCCTAATATACCATAAAAGATATGTATAAACCATGAACAACCATCTGCTTCATGAAGATGGAAATGAAATTTAGAAACTACAAATGTGACCATCTACCATTGAGTAGATTATAATCTTGTTAGAATCCCAGAATTAATCATGAAAACAATGTGAAAGACTATATTTAACATATTTCATCAATCTTAGTGTCATCACTAGCATCAAAATTCATATCATGTTCCATCCCATCAAGACATGTTCCAACAGCTACTAGAAACACAAACATCCTTCCTCGTTTCTTTATAAACCATCATCCATATCAGAATCACATAATGTCCCATAGAAAATGATCTTCATCTAGATAAATCTGATAAGGTATTAAGAAAAAGAAAATTTCCATCATGGAATCTAGGCCCTAAAACAAATGCGTCAAATCATTATATAAAAATAGGCTCACTCAGGCCCAAATATTTTTTTTACCATACTAACAATTCATTAACTTCTTGAATTAATAGATTTTTTATCTAAGGTTATAACCATATAAAATCTAATTTATTATAAATTAATAGATACAATTTCTAATTAAACATGATTTATAGCATTACTTCCAGTTTAAATAAACTATATTTATTGAAAAAAATTATTAAAATTACCATTTATTAGTTATCCAACAAGTATTGTAATATTGTTTCATAATTTTCCACCAATAATTAAAAAATTAATGTTATTTATACATTTTTAGGAATAAAAACTTGCTAAATCATAACATAAACATTTTTATCACCCGGTCTAGTAAAGATAAGATGCAAACTGTTATCACGATGAAAAACTCATGTAACCTCTATAACCAAAACCAAGATTCGTTATTCAATATGGTTTAATATTAATTATTTTTAACTCCACCATCAAAAAAATAAATAAATAATGATAGATTTTTTAGTCAACATAATAAATGAGATTAAAAGAGTCTCGTTCCTTTCTTGGAATCTATCAAACTGACTACACTAAAAATGGATTAGAAACGAAGATGATTTCCCCACATGGATGTCCAAAATATAAGAGAATAAACAACCTTGAAACTTTTGTGAATAAGGGGATATGAATGATAAATAAACTCCTACCTCAAAAACATTTCACACTACTATAGAAAACTGTGTTTGAACCAAAATATTGAACATGCCGTAATCACGAACATGGTGGTTATCAAGGATGCATATAACTCTTCAAGTTCCAATAAAATAAATAGGTATATCTAAAATAGAAAAAAATAAGAAAATATTTTAAGAAAATATAAACCGTTTATAGTTAATAATAAGAGTCCATAAGTATTTTTGGAAGGTTAAACATTAATTAAACATTAATGCATCTCTCATTTAATTTACATGGAATGAGGCATAATAAAAACTATGGTCTATTAATAAATTATATATTATAATATCCTATTTTAAATGGACCTTAATTTCCCTTATTTAAGTCATTAAAACTATAATTATGATAAAAAAATTACAAGGTTTTGGGTGAAACTGGAAATTCTGAAAAACTAAATCATGAGAGAAACCGACTACCTTGAGACCAACCTACTACTGTGAGACCAACCTTCTATTATGAGACAACCTGCTACCATCATACCAAGTTTCTACCATGATCCCACCTTCTTCTATTATAAAACCTCCAATAATGAGACTAACTTGCTATCATGAACCATCATGATACAATGATACCAACCTACTACCATGAGAAAACCCTAATATCATGATGCCAGCTAGATACTATAAAGAGAAATTGATACTGTAAGTCCAAACTAATATTGTGAAACCAAACTGATACCATGATCCCATCTATTACCATGGGAAAACCTACTATTTTTAGCACACCTACTAGAATTAGCTAACCTACCACCATGATACCATCCTACTATTTTGAACCAGTATACTATCATGAGACCGAGCCCAAACATGATAATTTCCAGAAAAAATATGACATCATACACCCCCATTGACACCTCTAGGACTAGTGAAAGACCAATGTAAAAAAATTTAGGATATAAGGTTTTACATTAGATACCGCTCAAACAATTATCATCCTAAAGAATCATATGATAACCCTGAAAAAATTGAAAGGGAGGTCTACAAAGTAACCTCTAATATTCCTCTTAGGGATCATGTTATTTCAAGAACACATCTACTCATGGAAGGTAAAAATATATATAATTAGATGACATCATCAATTGAGGCAATGAGTCCATCATACCATCATGGATGAAAACCCATAATATTTAGAAAATCAATGTGTAAAACTAGACAAACCTATCCCATAGGGGGGATACCTCTTGAATTGGGTAACTCTTTAAATAATTCATCAAGAAAGATAGATTCATCTCATAATCCAAAAAAAATGTAAACAATTAAAAAATATAATTACAAATTAATATCAATAAACAAATAACTCATAATATTGAGCATGTATCCATGACCCAATTTGTCATGACCCATCCTCGGGGCCCGTTCCGTGACTACCCCAAGACCGCCTTCCATAGGCCAGGGGCTGGTGATTAGCACCAAAGGTGTAAATCCCGATAACTGGGAAGACATTTCCTTTATAAAAGTAAACAAAACACCACAGAGTACAAGTGGAAGTAATACACTAAGTACAAAAGAAAGTGCCGAAACGTAAGTGGGCCAAAATACAAACTCAACTGAAAGTACAACTACAACTGAACGAAAATACAACAGAAAAGACAAACAGCTGGAAGAAAAGAAGCAGCTCCTGGGTCATCCACCTCGGATCCTACCTGAAGGGTAGGTACAGATAGCGCAGCTCTTGGATCATCCGCCACGGATCCTACCTGAAGGGTAGGTACAGATATCCTTCACAACGCTCTTGCCTGTCAACCTCCTCCGAGTATCTTCTCGTCGTGAAGTCCACCTCCAGATACTGACTCGTCATGAGCTCCACATCCGGGTATCTTCCAGTCCTTGAACAATCGGCCTCTGTCATCACTGCCTGCCGTTTACAACCAACACAATGAGGTGCGGGCATAGCCCGTGCAGGGGTGAGTATAAAAATACTCAGTAGGGACCCCGAGACCCTCAAGGTCTCTCTAAATCTAACAAGGATAACCACAAGCAGAAACACAACAGATAACCCTTACTTAGGTATAAGCCCATACCTATACCTAAGTTATCAAGTAACCCATCTCAATCATGAGGAAACACAAGGTTGTGAAATCAATGGATAACCACTACCTAGGTATATGCCCATACATATACCTAAGTTATCAAGTGACCCATCTCAATCATGAGGTAAACATAAAGGTCATAGACTCAGCTCAAACCAGGATTTTCATTATCGAAACTGTAACTGCTGAAGAGCCCCATCTCTGGAGAGTACAGTGATCCTGTCACGACTCCGAGGTACTGATCACTAACCTAAGACTGTTGAGGTACTCCTCCTGTCGAGTACCGTGGGTCAGCCACCCAAACACAGTAGTGCTTCCCGTCGGGGTCTGCCACCCAAACACAGTAGTGCACCCCCCCTAATAGCCTGCAGAGGTACTACTTCTGTTGAGTACCGTGGGTCTGCACCCAAACATAGTAGTTCTCCATCCTCCATGGGTTGGAACCCAAACATAGTAGTGCTCCGTCCACTGGTCTAGTCAACTCACTCCAAGTTGAGTCGGTCAAGAAGTCGTCAGGTCTCATCCAGCTACACGGTCTTCGTACTCCGTACGCTCATCTCTGGGAGGGTCTGCTCCATGAGCTACAGGTCGATACTCCAAGTATCACAAGTCCCACGAAGAAGTACCTCAAAGGACCGCCTCGACATAGGGGTCCCAACGCAACAGACGGCGCGTCAATCGGACACCTGGTCTGTGAGTTATTAGCCTTTTCGTCCTAGGGGCCCGGTTGGTTTCGTGTACGAACCAACCCGGATGCATCACAACTGTACCCCGAAATCTAATAGGGTATACTAATAGGGACATTTTCTCAATGTGATCACCAACACCGTTGACAGTTCGTCAAACGGACGTCCGGTCTGAAAGTTATCTGCTTTTCCGTTCTAGGGACTCGGTTGGATTTCAGGTACAATCCAACCCGTCTATATTCAAACTACTTCCAAACCTAAGGTGAAGTAATCCAAAATATCTGTCTCATCAAGAGGAATCCAACAAAGTCGACGGCATGTCAATCGGACGTCCGGAGCTCAAGTTATAAGTGTTTCCGCTCCGAGGGCTCGGTTGGTTTCGTGCTCGAACCAACCCAGCCATATCTAAAGTTCTCCGAAACCTTCATTGTAATATACCAAAACGACCATCTTGATCCAAGGATCGTATCTCAACTGACGGTGTGTCGATCGGAGGTCCGTAGCCCAAGTTAAGAGCATTTGAACGAAAACTTCCCGAAAATAGGGGGTTCGGGCCCGGTCCGACCCGGCCCAATACCCCCCTGGGTCAGCCCGAACTGGGTCGACCCGAACCGATTCTGGGTCCGGCCCATTAGAGTGCGGCCCGGCCCGGCCTGGGCGGCCCGGCCTGGCTTGGACAGCTCGGCCTGGCGCTGGCGCGGCGCAGCGCCCGCGTGGCCAGCGGGTGCGGGGGGGTTACAACCCCCCCGCGGTCGATGAAACCGGCGCGGCTTTAAGCCACACCGCTCAGACTCCGGAACGGCTAAGCCATTCCGGTAGACCCACCGCCACGGCTCAGCCGTGGTGGTTCTGTTCCGGCGGCGCGCCGCCATGCCGCCGTCGTCTTCCGCGGACCACCGGACGCGCTCCGGTGGTCCGTTTTACTCGCTGCCTTCGCCAACGGTCCTCTCGGGACCCGACCTTCACTGCGGAGGATTCAAATTGACTTTGTAGCCCCATTTGTCATCGCCCGTCAATCCGTGCACAACGATCAACCAGCGGAGTCTTCGAATCGCCTCCGTGGCCCCGACTCCGGCCGCGGTTTCGTTCGGCCTCAACGGCGCGGCACGACGGAGCCGCGCTTCTTCGCCGCATTTCTCCCTGTTTCCGCGCTGTGCGACGACACCGCGTCGCTTCCATTTCAAGACACGAAGATAACCATAAAATAAAAAGGGGAGGAGGTTCAGACGTGTTTGTGCGGTCTGACCTCCTCCGTTATTTTGAAAACAGTTGGTCGTTAATATCGAAGAACGTACAATTAAAAATCCGAACGTAAAGACAAAACCCCTACAGTTTTCCCCGCAATCAAGAATTTCCAACCCGCAAACATATTCTTTCGTGAATAAACTTAATATTTAGTTGATCTATGTTCTTTTTTTAGAAGTAAATAAACATGTGTTCATTAACATTCACAAATTAATTCCCTACCTCAATTCACGATGGTTGATCACTTGACGAAGAAAGGGAAAGCTCCGTTGTTCTGCAGACGATGCCGCGGGATGACGGCGTCACTTCGTCAAGCGTCGAGAGAAAGGAAGTCGAGGTTGGCACCGGTTTTCTTCGCGTTCTTCAACAATGAGGATAGAGTTCTTCGTGGAAGGATGAAACTCTTCAAAAACTATAACTCTCCCAAAAACTCAACACAACAAGCTAAAACCCAAATAAAATAAGACACCTCTTATTTTATTACTCAAGCCATGCATTTCAAAAATCCAAAATTCAAAACCTTACATACTTAATTAATTGATCTTAAGTTGTCAAATTAATTATTGTTTAGGTGGCATGAATTAATGTGGGAGGTGAGGAGTCACTTAATTAAAAATGGGTTTAGAGGAGTTAGGGAATTTGAAAAGGTGGGGGCTCGTGTGGTCCCCACATCACCCTTAATACTCTCATGGGAAGTTAACAACCGGTAGGTCCCATTCCAACTCCCACTCCTAGGATCTAACACTTAGAAAAGAAAAATTAATTTGAGACACAACTTTATTTCACTTAAACCGCTTAGTGAAGAAATAAAAATAAAACAATTATATTTTTATTCCCCACTTTTTTTACATCAACACCCGAGGAAACGCACCTTCGGAAAATGTGTTCCTAATCAATTACCGACGCTGCAGTTTCATCGGGGCCCTCAGATTTCGATTCCGAGCACCAGTTCAAAAGACAGAAAAACCCACTCGTTCATTCACTGAACGTACCCGAGCTAAACTTCAGAAATTGATTTCGGGCACACCGAACCTCGGAATCTGGCGCTGTCAGAATCTGCGTTCTTGTAAAATCCCAAAGAAATTAAGAAAAAAAATTCCTTGAAATTTCCGGGTCTTTAAATTACTCCCACCTCAGGGATTTACATCCCCGTAAATCTTTAACACAAACTAGGGATACAAAAGCGGTACTGAGCATGCATCTGAGCATTCTATTCCCATGTGCTCACCTAGAGGTTCTCGTGCTGCCTACGAAAGCGCACAAGAGGAATCGACCGTCCTCGTAGGACTTGCTCCTGTCGATCCTCAACCTCTAATGGAACCCCGTAAAAGTCACCCCATCGCCAACGTCCAGCTCCTCATGGTCGATGATATGTGAAGGGGCATGCTCATATCTCCTCAGCTGAGATACATGGAAGTCGTCGTGCACCTGGTGCAACTGAGGTGGATGGGTCAAACGGTAAGCCACCTCGCCTACCCTGCTGAGGACCAGAAAAGGTCTATTGAACCTCGGAGATAACTTTCCGCCTTGGCCATATCTCTGTAAACCTCGTCGAAGTGAGACCCGTATAAGGATGTGATCGTCATCCTTGAACTCTAGAGGTATCTAATTCCTGTTTAGAACTGAAACTCAAAACTCCTGCTGCCACAAGGGTAAGGTTGACCGACTCAAGAGTGATCAGTCGCACCCTCCTATCCTTGAGTTTATCCTGTGATGCCTGGGGTTTCCTTTTCGCCGACCAAGGAAAACCCATATCGACGTTGTAGTTAAACCACAACCTTTTTTCCTAATACAGTCAATCTGAGCATGAACTATGAATCCAATCCATACCGAGACCAACGTCATAAGTCCTCGATGCTTCCACCAAGAGATTCTAACCGAAACTCTCACCTCATGGGTCAGATCACATTTTCGGCGCAAGTGTGATTATCGAGTATCCTTCCAAGGTATCTCCAAACGTGAGGGTCAAGTCTACGGCTTACCGTAAACTCTAGGTCTGGGACAAGATTCGTGGAAGGAAGGAATGATTCATATCAACGTTTGTTACTACGGCTGCTAGTAGTGGACACAGACTGTCCCTTGAATCATTTTTTAGAGTCATTGGGTCACACTCCTTGACCGCATGAAGCTACTCTCTTCCCCTTCCCTCCAGCTCCCTGAGCCTGGCGGGAGCTACAAAGGCGGGTGATTGTAACATGTTGAAATGTACACCACCTCATGCTGCTCTCCTAACTCTTCCTCCATGTCTGCTACTTTGCAGACTCATCTGTCCTTTTTTACTTTCTCTACTTGAAAAATTTTACATGCCCAAGTCTCCGAGACTGGCGCCAGTTTCCAGCTTTCCCACTGCTAACCTTCACTGACTGCATCCATTCAGCAAAATAATTCTCAACCACAAGGGTTATTTCTAGCACCCTAGCCTAAGTAGGAATTCATAGAGAAAAGGTGCTGGCTCGGATGTCCAAGACCTGAAGCATTGACCACATCGCATTCATCGAGTACCAAGAATGGTTTGGTATGCCCCGATTAATTCTCAGCTACCGACATGTCGTCCTGCCGAAGTTGTATAAGCTCTAGAAAACTCTCAGCCACCTCCTCAAGCCAGTCCTCAGCTGCCTGTGAGTCGGGCTCGCCTCCGAACTTGAGGGTATCTGATGTTGGAACACGTGTAAGGCAGTAAGCCTACATGTGTCACCTACCGGTACCTATGGTTGTATCTGATGACCAACAGGTAGTGATGTATAGCTGACACACTACCTGAAGGCACTATCTCAGGAATCGGTCCACGTACTGAAGCCTCATCACTATGCGGACCATCCTCATGGTCATTCACTAGAAAACAGTAGTAGCCCAGTCCACCATCCACTCTACTTATGTCTCAGCTAGGCGGAAAACTCTAGCAATCGCCTCCATCCAGTCCTCTGCTGTCTGGGAATCTGTCTCGCCTCGTAACCTCGGAGGCCTCTGCTACTTAAACTCTTACAACGTGCTCTGCCAGCATGCACCGTCCACTAGTATGGCTAGTGGAATCTTCTACCCAAAAGGTGGTGGTGCTGCTGGTACACCACCCGAGGGTGCCAACAAAGTAAAAAGGGCCCTGCACCGGAGCCTTGTCGCTCGATGGGCCATCATCGTGTACAATATCAGAACTCCAACTAACTATATACGTGGAGACATCCTGAAGAGATGTGACACGGTCAATGGTTTATACCTGGTGATCTGAACTGGTTTGAGTTGACTTTAAAGCTTTTGGAAACACACGCGTAATTAGTGTTTTCGTGCACAAAGTCGGAAATCAGTAGTCAGGGTCCTGTTGTATGGATACGTCGGCCGCCGCACCAAAACTGGACTCCCTGAACTGAAGACCACACTCAGTAACCTTAACACTATTTCTTCATAGAAAGAAAATATCATATTTATAAGTTCTGTGGTAGAACTGACTCCTTTGATACCAATTTGTCACGACCCATCCTCGGGGCCCGTGCCGTGACTACCCCAAGCCCGCCTTCCATAGGCCAGGGGCTGGCGACTAGCACCAAAGGAGTAAATCCCAATAACTGGGAAGACATTACCTTTATAAAAGTAAACAAAACACCACAGAGTACAAGAAGAAGTAATACACTAAGTACAAAAGAAAGTGCTGAAAAGTAAGTGGTCCAGAATACAAACCCAAGTGAAATTACAACTACAACTGACCGAAAATACAACAGAAAAGGCAAACAGCTGGAAGAAAAGAAGCAGCTCCTGGTTCGTCCACCTCGGATCCTACCTGAAGGGTAGGTACAGATAGTGCAGCTCCTGGATCGTCCGCCACAGATCCTACCTGAAGTGTAGGTACAGATAGCCTTCACAACGCTCTTGCTTGTCAACCTCCTCCGAGTATCGTCTCGTCATGAAGTCCACCTCCGGATACTGACTCTTCGTGAGGTCCACCTCCAGGTATCGTCCAGTCCTTGAACACTCGGCCTCTGTCAGCACTACTCGTTGTCTGCAACCAACACAACAAGGTGCAGGCATAACCCATTCAGGGGTGATTATAATGATACTCAGTAGGGACCCCGAGACCCTCTAGGTCTCTCTAAATCCAACAAGGATAACCACAAGAAGAAACACAACAGATAACCCTTACTTAGGTATAAGCCCATACTTATACCTAAGTTATCAAGTAACCCATCTCAATCATGAGGAAACACAAGGTTATGAACTCAACGGATAACCACTACTTAGTTATATGCCCATACATATACCTAAGTTATCAAGTGACCCATGTCAATCATGAGGTAAACACAAAGGTCATAGACTCAACTCAAACCAGGATTTTCATTATCGAAACTGTAAATGCTGAAGAGCCCCATCTCTGGAGAGTACAGTGATCCTATCACGACTCTGAGGTACTTCTCACTAACCTAATACTACTGAGGTACTCCTCCTGTCGAGTACCGCGGGTCATCCACCCAAACACAGTAGTGCATCCTGCTGGGGTCTGCCAACCAAACACAGTAGTGCACCCCCCCTAATAGCCTGCAGAGGTACTCCTTCTATTGAGTACCGCAGGTCTGCACCCAAACACAGTAGTGCTTCATCCTCCATGGGTCTACACCCAAACATTGTAGTGCTTCGTCCACTGGGCTATTCCACTCACTCCAAGTCGAGTCGGTCAAGCAGTCGTCAGGTCTCAGCCAGCTACACGGTCTTCGTACTCCGTACGCTCATCTCTGGGAGGGTCCATTCCACAAGCTACAGGTCGATACTCCAAGTATCAAAAGTCCCACAAAGAAGTATCTCAAAGGACTGCCTCGACATAGGGGTCTAAACGCAACAGACGGCGCGTCAATCGGACGCCCGGTCTGTGAGTTATTAGCCTTTTCGTCCCAGGGGCCCGGTTGGTTTCGTGTACGAACCAACCTGGATGCATCTCAACTATACCACGAACTCTCATACGGTATACGCATAAGGACCGTTTCTTAATCTGATCACCAACGCCGCTTACGGTTCGTCAAACAGACGTCCGGTCTGAAAGTTATCGGCTTTTCCGTTCCAGGGGCTCAGTTGGATTTCATGAACAATCCAACCCGGACATATACAAACTACTTCCAAACCTCAGTTGAATTAAGCCAAAAGATCCGTCTCATCAAGAGGAATCCAACAAAGTCGACGACACGTCAATCGGATGTCCGGAGCTCAAGTTATAAGTGTTTCCGCTCCGAGGGCCCGGTTGGTTTCGTGCTCGAACCAACCCGGCCATATCTAAAGTTCTCTGAAACCTTGAGTGTAATATACCAAAACGACCATCTCGATCCACGGATCGTATCGCAACTGACGGTGCATCGATCGAAGGTCCGTAGCCCAAGTTATGAGCGTTTGAATGAAAACTTCCCGAAAATAGGGGTTCGGACCCGGTCCAACCCGGCCCGATACCCCCCTGGGTCGGCCCGAACCGGGTCGACCCGAACCGGTTCCGGGTCCGGCCCATTAGAACGCGGCCCGGCCCGGCCCGACTTGGACGGCCCGGCCTGGCGCTGGCGCGGCGCGGCCCCCGTGTGGCCAGAGGGTGCGGGGGGGTTACAACCCCCCCGCGGCCGATAAAACCGGCGCGACTTTAAGCCACATCGCTCAGCCTCCAAAACGGCTAAGCCATTCTGGTTTTTACCGCCGCCACGGCTCAGCCGCGGTGGTTCCGTTCCGGAGGCGCGCCGCCATGCCGCTGTCGTCTTCCACGGACCACCAGACGCGCTCTGGTGGTCCGTTTTTCTCGCCGCCTTCGCCAACGGTCCTCCCGGGACCCGACCTTCACTACGGAGGCTTCAAATTGACTTTGCAGCCCCGTTTGTCGTCTCTCATCAATCCACGCACAAAGATCAACCAGCGGAGTATTCGAATCGCCTCCGCGGCCCCGACTCCATCCGCGGTTTCGTTCGGCCTCAACGGCGCGGCGCGACGGCGCCGCGCTTCTTCGCCACATTTCTCCTTGTTTCCCCGCGGTGCGAAGGCACCGCATCGCTTCCATTTCAAGCCACGAAGATAACCATCAAAATAAAAAGGGGAGGATGTTCGGCCGTTTTTTTTCGGTCCAACCTCCTCCGTTATTTTGATAACATTTGGCCGTTAATATCGAAGAACGTCCAATTAAAAATCCGAACGTAACGACAAAACCCCTACAGTTTTCCCCACAATCAAGAATTTCCAACCCGCAAACATATTCTTTCGCGAATCAACTTAATATTTAGTTGATCTGTGTTCTTTTTTTTAGAAGTAAATAAACATGGGTTCATTAACATTCACAAATTAATTCCCTACCTCGATTCACGTTGGTTGATCGCTTGACGAAGAAAGGGAAAGCTCCATTGTTCCGCAGACGTTACCGCGGGATGATGGTGTCGCTTCGTCAAGTGTCGAGAAAAAGGAAGCGGAGGTTGGCACCAGTGTTCTTCGCATTCTTCAACGATGAGGATAGAGTTCTTCGTGGAAGGATGAAACTCTTCAAAAACTAGAACTCTCCCAAAAACTCAACACAACAAGCTAAAACCCAAATAAAATAAGACACCTCTTATTTTATTACTCAAGCCATGCATTTCAAAAATCCAAAATTCAAAACCTAACATACTTAATTAATTGATCTTAAGTTGTCAAATTAATTAGTGTTTAGGTGGCATGAATTAATGTGGGAGGTGAGGAGTCACTTAATTAAAAATGGGTTTAGAGGAGTTGGGGAATTTGAAAAGGTGGGGACTCATGTGGGCCCCACTTCACCCTTAATCCTCTCATGGGAAGTTAACAACCGGTGGGTCCCATTCCAACTCCCACACCTAGGATCTAACACTTAGAAAAGAGAAATTAAGTTGAGACACAACTTTATTTCACTTAAACTGCTTAGTGAAGAAATAAAAATAAAACAATTATATTTTTATTCCCCACTTTTTTTTACATCAACACCCAAGAAAACACACCTTCAGAAAAGGTGTTAATAATCAATTACCGACGATGTGGTTTCATCGGTGCCCTCAGATTTCAATTCCGAGCACTAGTTCAAAAGATATAAAAACTCGCTCGTTCGTTCACTGAATGTACCCGAGCTAAACTTCAGAAATTGATTCCGGGCACACCGGACCTCGGAATCAGGCGCCGTCAGAATCTGCGCTCTTGTAAAATCCCAATGAAATTAAGAAAAAAAATTCCTTGAAATTTCCGGGTCTTTACATTACTCCCACATTAGGTCCTTACGTCCCCGTAAAGCTTTAACACAAACTAGGGATACAAAACTGGTACTGAGCACGCATCTGAGCATTTTGTTCCTATGTGCTCACCTGGAGGTTCTCATGCTGCCTATGAAAGCACACAAGAGGAATTGACCATCCTCGTAGGACTCGCTTCTATCGATCCTCAACCTCTATTGGAACCCCGCAAAAGTCACCCCATCGCCAACGTCCAGCTCCTCATGGTCGATGATATGCGAAGGGTCGTGCTCATATATCCTCAGCTGAGATACATGGAAGTCATCGTGCACCTGGTGAAACTGAGGTGGATGGGTCAAACGGTAAGACACCTCGCCTACCCTGCTTTGGACCTGAAAAGGTCTGTTGAACCTCAGAGATAACTTGTCGGCTTGGCCATATCTCTGTAAACCTCATCGAGGTGAGACCCGTATAAGGACGTGATCGTCATCCTCGAACTCTTGAGGTATCCAATTCTTGTTTAGAAATGAAACTCAAAACTTCTGCTGCCATGAGGGAAAGGTTGACTGACTCAAGAGTGATCAACCACACCCTCCTATGCATGAGTTTATCCTGTGCTGCCTGGGGGTTCCTTTTCACCGACCAAGGAAAACCCATACCGATGTTGTAGTTAAACCACAACCTTTTTTCCTAATACAGTCAATATGAGCATGAACTGTGAATCCAATCCATACCGAGACCAACGTCGTAAGGCCTCGACACTGTGACCAAGATATTCTAACCGAAACTCTCGCCTCTTGGGTCAGATCACATTATTGGCGCAAGTGTGATTATCGAGTATCCTTCCAAGGTATCTCCAGACGTGAGGGTCAAGTCTATGGCTTACCAGAAACTCTAGGTCTGGGAAAAGATTCGTGGAAGGAAGGAATGATTCATATCAAATTTTGTTACTACGGTAGCTAGTAGTGGACACAGACAGTCCCTTGAATCATTTTTTAGATCCATTGGGTCACACTCCTTGACCGCATGAAGCTACTCTCTTCCCCTTCCCTCCATCTCCCTGAGCCTGGCAGGAGCTACAAAGGCGGGTGATTGTAACATGTTGAAATGTACACCGCCTCATGCTGCTCTCCTAACTCTTCCTCCGTGTCTGCTGCTTCGCAAACTCATCTGTCCTTTTTTACTTCCTCTACTTGAAACATTTTACACGCCCAAGTCTCCGAGACTGGTGCCAGTTTCCAGCTTTCCCACTGCTAACCTTCACTAACTGCATCCATTCAGCAAAAGAATTCTCAAACACAAGGGTTCTTTTTAGCACCCTAGCCTAAGTAGGAATGCATAGAGAAAAGGTGTTGGCTCGGATGTCCGAGCCCTGAAGCACCGATCACATCACATTCATCGAGTACCAAGAATGGTTTTGTACGCCCCGATGAATTCTCAGCTACCGACATGTCGTCTTGCCGAAGCTGTATAAACTCTAGAAAACTCTCAGCCACCTCCTCAAGCTAGTCCTCAGCTGCCTGTGAGTCGGGATCGCCTCCAAACTTGAGGGTATATGATGTTGGAACATGTGTAAGGCAGTAATCCTACATGTGTCACCTACGTGTACCGCCGGTTGTATCTGCTGACCAACAGGTAGTGATGTATAGTTGACACACTACCTGAAGGCACTATCTCAGGAATCGGTCCACGTACTGAAGCCTCGTCACTATGAGGACCATCCTCATGATCATTCACTAGAAAACACTATTATCCCAGTCCACCATCCACTCTACTGATGTCTCAGCTAGGCGGAAAACTCTAGCAATCGCCTCTAACCAGTCCTCTGCTGTCTGGGAATCTGCCTCACCTCGTAACCTCGGAGGCCTCTACTGTTGAAACTCTTGCAACCCGCTCTGCCAGCGTGCATCGTCCACTAGTACGGCTGGTGGCATCTTCTACCTAACAGGTGGTGGTGCTGCGGGTACACCACCCGAGGGTGCCAACAAAGTAAAAAAGGGCCCTGCACCGGAGCCTTGATGCTCGGTGGGCCTTCATCATGTACAATCTCATAACTCCAACTAACTGTCTGCGTGGAGACATCCTGAACAGATGAGACACTGTCAACGGTGTATACCTGGTGAGATGACCTGGTTTGATCTGACTTTAATTCTTTTGGAAACACACACGCAATCAGTGTTTTCATGCACAAAGTCGGAAATCAGTAGTCAGGGTCCTGGTGTACGGTTACGTCAGCTGCCTAACCAACACTAGACTCCCTGAACTGAAGACCACACTCAGTAACCTTAACACTATTGCTTCACAGAAAGAAAATATCAGATTTATAAGTTCTGCAGTAGAACCGACTCCTTTGATTCCAATTTGTCACAACCCGTCCTCAGGGCCCGTGCCGTGACTACCCCAAGCCCGCCTTCCATAGGCCAGGGGCTGGCGACTAGCACCAAAGGCGTAAATCCCGATAGCTGGGAAGACATTTCATTTATAAAAGTAAACAAAACACCACAGAGTACAAGTGGAAGTAATACACTAAGTACAAAAGAAAGTGCTGAAAAGTAAGTGGGCCAGAATACAAACCCAACTGAAAGTACAACTACAACTGAATGAAAATACAACAGAAAAGACAAACAGCTGGAATAAAAGAAGCAGCTCTTGGGTCGTCCACCTCGGATCCTACCTGAAGGGTAGGTACAGATAGCGCAGCTCCTGGATCGTCCGCCACGGATCCTACCTGAAGGTTAGGTACAGATAGCCTCCACAACGCTCTTGCCTATCAACCTCCTCCTAGTAACATCTCGTCGTGAAGTCCACCTCTGGATACTGACTCGTCGTGAGGTCCACCTCCGGGTATCGTCCAGTCCTTGAACACTCGGCCTCCGTTAGCACTGCCCGTCGTCTACAAACAACACAACGAGGTGCGGGCATAGCCCGTTCAGGGGTGAGTATAACGATACTCAGTAGGGACCCTGAGACCCTCAAGGTCTCTCTAAATCCAACAAGGATAACCACAAGTAGAAACACAACAGTTAACCCTTACTTAGGTATAAGCCCATACTTATACCTAAGTTATCAAGTAACCCATCTCAATCATGAGGAAACACAAGGTTATGAAATCAACGGATAACCACTACCTAGGTATATGCCCATACATATACCTAAGTTATCAAGTGACCCATATCAATCATGAGGTAAACACAAAGGTCATAGACTCAGCTCAAACCAGGATTTTCATTATCGAAACCGTAACTGCTGAACATCCCCGTCTCTGGAGAGTACAGTGATCCTGTCACGACTCTGAGGTACTGCTCACTAACCTAAGACTGCTGAGGTACTCCTCCTATCAAGTACTGCGGGTCATCCACCCAAACACAGTAGTGCTTCCCGCTGGGGTCTGCCAACCAAACACAGTAGTGCACCCCCCCCCCCCAATAGCCTGCAGAGGTACTCCTTCTGTTGAGTACCGTGGGTCTGCACCCAAACACAGTAGTGCTCCATTTGGCATGGGTCTACACCCAAACAAAGTAGTGCTCCGTCCACTGGGCTAGTCGACTCACTCCAAGTCGGGTCGATCAAGCAGTCGTCAGGTATCATCCAGCTACACGGTCTTCGTACTCCGTACGCTCATCTCTGGGAGGGTCTGCTCCACGAGCTACAGGTCGATACTCTAAGTATCACAAGTCCCACGAAGAAGTATCTCAAAGTACCGCCTCGACATAGGGGTCTCAACGCAACAGATGACGCATCAATCGGACGCCCGGTCTGTGAGTTATTAGCCTTTTCATCCCAGGGGCCCGGTTGGTTTCGTGTACGAACCAACCCGGATGCATCTCAACAGTACCCCTAACTCTCATAGGGTATACTCATAGGGACTGTTTCTCAATGTGATCACCAACGCCGCTGACGGTTCGTCAAACGGACGTCCGTTCTGAAAGTTATCGGCTTTTCTATTCCAGGGGCTCGGTTGGATTTCAAGTACAATCCAACCCGGCCATATTCCAACTACTTCCAAACCTCAGGTAAAGTAATCCAAAAGATCCTTCTCATCAAGAGGAATCCAAAAAAGTTAACGGCACGTCAATCGGACGTCCGGAGCTCAAGTTATAAGTGTTTCCGCTCCGAGGGCCCGGTTGGTTTCGTGCTCGAACCAACCTGGCCGTATCTAAAGTTCTCCGAAACCTTGAGTGTAATATACCAAAACAAACATCTCGATCCAAGGATCATATTGCAACTGACGGTGCATCGATCGGAGGTTCGTAGCCCAAGTTATGGGCATTTGAACGAAAAATTCCTGAAAATAGGGGTTTTGGGCCCGGTCCGATACCCCCCCCCCCCCCCCGGGTCAGCCCGAACCGGGTCAGGATCTGGCCCATTAGAGCGCGGCCCGGCCCGGCGTGGCGCCCGCGTGGCCAGCGGGTGCGGGGGGGTTACAACTTCCCCGCGGTCGATGAAACCGGCTCAGCTTTAAGCCGCGCCGCTCAGCCTCCGGAACGGCTAATCTGTTCAAGTTTGGCCAGCCGCCGCACCTCCACCGTCTTCCGCGGACCACCAGACGCGCTTCGGTGTTCCATTTTGCTAGCCTCCTTCACCAACGGTCCTCCCAGGACCTGACCTTCACTACGGAGGCTTCAAATTGACTTTGCGACCCCGTTTGTCATTGCCCATCAATCCGCACACAACGATCAACCAGCAGAGTCTTCGAATCGCCTCTGCGGCCCTGACTCCGACCGCGGTTTCGTTCGGCCTCAACAGCGCGGCGCGACGGCACCGCGCTTCTTCATCGCATTTCTCCCTGTTTCCGCGCGGTGCGAGGGCACCGTGTTGCTTCCATTTCAAGCCACGAAGATATCCATCAAAATAAAAAGGGTAGGAGGTTCGGCCGTGTTTGTGCGGTCCGACCTCCTCCGTTATTTTGATAACAGTTGGCTGTTAATATCGAAGAACATCCAATTAAAAATCCGAACGTAAAGACAAAACCCCTACAGTTTTCCCCGCAATCAAGAATTTCCAACCCGCAAACATATTCTTTCACGAATCAACTTAATATTTAGTTGATCCGCGTTCTTTTTTTAGAAGGAAATAATCATGGGTTCATTAACATTCACAAATTAATTCCCTACCTCGATTCATGATGGTTGATCTCTTGACAAAGAAAGGGAAAGCTCCGTTGTTCTGCAGACATTACCGCGGGATGACGGTGTCGCTTCGTCAAGCGTCAAGAAAAATGAATCCGAGGTTGGCACCGGTGTTCTTTGCATTCTTCAACGATGAGGATAGTGTTCTTCGTGGAAGGATGAAACTCTTAAAAAACTAGAACTCTCCCAAAAACTCAACACAACAAGCTAAAACCCAAATAAAATAAGACACCTCTTATTTTATTACTCAAGCCATCCATTTCAAAAATCCAAAATTCAAAACATAACATACTTAATTAATTGATCTTAAGTTGTCAAATTAATTAGTGTTTAGGTGGCATGAATTAATGTGGGAGGTGAGGAGTCACTTACTTAAAAATGGGTTTAGAGGAGTTAGGGAATTTGAAAAGGTGGGGGCTCGTGTGGGCCTTACCTCACCCTTAATCCTCTCATGGGAAGTTAACAACCGGTGGGTCCCATTCCAACTCCCACAACAAGGATCTAACACTTAGAAAAGAGAAATTAAGTTGAGACACAACTTTATTTCACTTAAACCACTTAGTGAAGAAATAAAAATAAAACAATTATATTTTTATTCCCCAGTTTTTTTTACATCAACACCCGAGTAAACGCACCTTCGGAAAAGGTGTTCCTAAGCAATTACCAGTGCTGCGGTTTCATCGGTGCCCTCGGATTTCAATTCCGAGCTTCAGTTCAAAAGATAGAAAAACCCGCTCGTTCGTTCACTGAACGTACCCGAGCTAAACTTCAGAAATTTATTCTAGACACACCGGACCTCGGAATCAGGCGCCGTCAGAATCTGTATTCTTCTAAAATCCCAAAGAAATTAAGAAAACATTTCCTTGAAATTTTCGAGTCTTTACACAATTTCTCAAGTGCTCTTCTACACACCACATTGTCTCTAAAATATGCAATCTAATGGAATAAAAATCTTTCAAAACACCTTATTTTAAATTCTATGATCTCTATAAGATACTCCTAAAAGGATAATTCATATTCAAAATAAATTAATCATTATTCAATTTTGTGAGAATCACCCTTAATATAGTGGAAAATATGAGACATATTAAATACACCTGGAATCCAGTTCATCTATCGGGTAAGTTCTTCTTGATGTGCAACAGATCCAAAGCTAGAGAACGACTCAAAATTTCTAATAAACTTGGGATATATATTAATCCAATTACCATAACATTACATTATATAATGAGTAATTTACATCAATAATATAGTATATCTAATTCTGAACACTGAAGGTCTCCTACTATGGTCAGAATAAGACTTCCAACGATCCTATATTGGCTTTATCCTCTTTTGAATCACCTATAAATTCTCTATTATTTTCTACACTAGTTGTGGCCTAAGAATTGATGACATTCTATACATTTTCAAACATAATGTATAATTTCAAGGTTATCTATGCAAATATTCTAATTTTTTAATAAAAATTTATGATTAGAAACTATTCTTTTTGGAAATCTTAATTGAAGATGTAACCTCTCCAAAAACCCACTAAAATCCATGACATTAGCATGTAACATGTCTTTATGAGTCTAGATGTTCCAATATTTATTATTGAATCTCAGTGGATGAAAATATTATATAAAAAACAAATGAGATACAAAATCATTTTGAATACCTCTTCATATCCTAGAAGTGAAATGAGGATCGTGATCAGATAAGATTGTCCTTAGGACTGAACAGATCCTTACAACCTCCTCCATATACTACCTCAACCAAAACTCTAATTATCTTGACTCCTTGATCATAATGAAGTGATATGACTTTTTCAAACCTACCACTATCACTCACATGAAAAAAAATTATCTTATAGATCAAGGTAAGATTTTAATATATACATCAAACTATCCTCCCACTTCCACTAAGAAACACATAACATATAGAGAAAACCACCAGGTAAACAATTTTCATCCTTCACTTTATAGAAGATTATATATATGGAATTGAACTCTATAACTATTTAGTCCATCCAAAGAAAACAAAAATATACTATCAAAGAATAGTACATCATTCTCACATCAGGATATACCCCCAATTTTGAGTTTTAGAACTTATAGTAAACCACCTTAGGCATCATTGTTTAAACGAGAAGCCTCCCTGAAAAAATACCCAGTGTTGATCATCCATAGACCATCCATCAATAGAATCATGATATAAAACTCGATCATCCTATACGTATACCTTAGAATTCATAAGTTGGGATACCTCAACCATTTATACAAGATCCTACTATATTTTTATATGAAAATGACATCCTCTATAACCAACCCCATCCATATTATGATTCATCACTAAAATATCTTCCCTAAATCTCTAGGTATCTCTAGATTCATGAGTAACACTATTTTGTACCATCCAACATAGTAAATCTTCCATATAATTACCATTTACTTTTATATAGTAAATATTTATATAATAATCCTATAATAACCCATACCACTTTTACTGTCATAAGATCAGGTCATGCTAGGAGAAGACACACCATTGCCTCTTATGATCGGTGAAAATCAAAAATTGATTTTCCATTGTTTTTTTCCTTAGAAAAATCATGGAAAACATGAATTTGGAAAAAAAAGATCTTGGTTATAATATTTATTCTCATGGTGGACTAACTAATGAGACCCATAAGAACTAACCACTATATGTTGTATAATGAAACATGACAAACCAAGATGATATGCATCATAGATCACACAAACTAAACTCATCCTTATGGAAAATGAATATTTTTGGAACTAAAAAAACATATCCATAAGATGATTAAAATAATAGTAACATTATTTAGTCCATATAAACACTCAATCCTTTCTGGTGGTCAAAATCTGAGTGAAGTTGGATATTAACCTTATATAGTCTCATTCAAAATAATTTAAAATTTTCACTGCTTCAATATTTTTGAGTGCTACCGCAAGATATTATAACTTGGTCTTCAATGGATACATGGCTACATTATACTAGGGCATGAAATTCCTTATAAATTGTACTTCACAAAACCAAAACTCACACCTTTATAGCTTCCCAAATCATTTATCATAACAAAGAACTCACAAAACGTCCAAGAGATGCTTTGTATGCTCCACCAAATACATAGTGTACCCAAGGATGTAATCGATTAAAACCACCATGAACCGATCAAGGGACTCTCGTAAAAGTCTATTAATTAACCCCAAAAACACTTATTTAGTTTTCATCACATTGAATTAAATTATATCAAACTCATAATGCCCATAATGATATCATAATAGAGTATTCATTATATCCTCATACTTAACTAGCATCTGATGATATCCCAATCATATATAGATAATTGAGATCAAAATATATCCTACTAGAAGATTTAATAAATCCAAAATCTATTGAAGAGGGTATCTTTTAATCACATTCACATGATTCAAGAGACAATAATTGATAAATAGACTCATCCTTCCATTGAACTTCTTTTCAATGAGGACTAGTTCACCCTAAGGTGACATGCTCAACCACACAAAACATCACTATAATATATCATTGATATAAATCTTCTGAAAATTAGAAGGTTTTTTCCTATACAGAGACATCAATATTGGATATTCTATTAGATATATATCTTTCCCAAACTTGATATCCAATCATGGGGGTAATGCTACAACCTCCACGAGAAATACATTTTGGAACTCTCACAATAACCTATGAAAAATTGGTGGATGAAATTATGAGGAAATAAAAATCAACTAAACAATCAAGGAAGATATGTATAGAACACACCTTTGACCCATCCAAGGGTCTCAAACCCTAAGGAACATGGATGAATCTATATTAGCATCATAGAAAAAAAAATGGAACATGTAGAAATATATGATAACCTATACCGAATAAATCTAGTTTATAATGATAATAATATCATATGGATTTATCAATAAACATAAGTAGTCTCTCCAAGAATGGTGTTTACCCAGAACAATCTAATATTCTCAACATACTTCAGATAGATATGATCAACCTACAACTAGTGTAGTTAATACCATGGAAAAAGGAATCCACTCCACCTCAAGTCCTAAAGCATAGACTTGGGTAGGTTATATGATAGAATGTGAAACTCATAAATCTACCTTATATTGAACCCATGTTTAAATAATAAAAATAATACCTCTAATGACATTCGTCTTTCTAGTAATTGGAAACTATACAGAATAGAACTAGCCACAGTCTATATTGTAACCTATTTGGCGCTAATTCTTACTACCTCTACATCTACACTCAACTATCTAATTATTAGGAGCATCAAAGTTTTGTCATTTTATTTCTATGTATCCCTTATAATTATCAAGTTCTATATCATCCTAATAGAAATTCCTTAGATAGAACTACTACAATGGTGAAACCTGTAGTGGAATACCTATCATATTCTACCTGATCAGAATGGTAGATCACTATTGCTACTATAAATATGGCCTATAAAAGAAAAAAGGGCATCTTATCTCTTAGTTGTGGCCCAAGATCTACTACCATTAGTGAACCAATATTAATAGGGTTAGGAACTACCCTTGACTTTCTGAAAAAAATTCTTTTTAGTTAACTAGGAACTCAAGACCATAGATCTAATATGTAAGGAATCCTCTTGACTCCCCTCATGTGATAATATGGTTCTACCCAACATCCTCTCAAAAACCTATACTCTCTCTATAAACTCTCTATATTTAAAAAACATTAACAGGGTGACCTAGAGATGGATATTTATATACAAAAGATCCCTGTAATTTCCGACTCTATGCTCCTCTAAAAATGGGTCTAAACCACACATTAGTAGGGTCCTGAGATAGATCCCAAACTTCTCTATGTTGGAACTCCACCATTTAAGTGTATGAATCTCTTAGTGATTGGATTATATCACTTTTTAAGAATTAAACCACTCTCTGAATTAATCCTAAATCATCTCCAACAAAACTATCGACTCCTCACAATCCTTGGAGAATAATAACTACCACTACCTAGTTTATCCCCATAACATGTCACCATCGATAAAGTAAGATGATATTTCAAAGAGATGTCTGAACTAAAGTCTACCACAACCACCTACATATAGTCTTCAATTACTGAGTCCAAAAAAAATCCCTCATACTTCTACAGACTCTGGAACTAATGCTCTCAGAGTTTCCATCTCTAATTTTCAACATCATTGACATCAAATCTATGGAGATCCAATGAAACATTCTAAAAAAAATTGTGAAAACCTAATGAGGAAATAAAATTTTATCAATAACTGAAAAATGAAAAATGGGTATCAACCCCTAAACATAAAATATGTAATTTTTTATTTTAGTTAATTAATTAGGTTTAACATAATCCCATGTTATACCCATTTCAATCACATGAAAAAATTATAATTATACATGATCCTTTCCAAGGTCTCTACCTTCCAACAATTATAACTTTTTTTAATAGGATCCATAAAATTAAAGGGCCATGAATTGGATCATGGGGGGTAAATTCTCTTGTCTTAGCTGGTCTCTCAGGTTGACAATTCATATTAAACATCATTGACAATGTTTCCATACCAAAACATGCAATCCTCACCTATTCCCAAATCTAAAATCCATCCCATCACTTAACATGGGCCTTTGATACCACTATGTCTTAACCTCATCCCACAAGTTAACAATCCTTGGATGACAATGCGAGAATCGATATAATAATGCTAGAATCCCACCTCCCATATTCTATGAGTTAACAATAAGCAATGAGGGTATATCATACAAAGTTATGGGAGGAATTTCACTATATAAAAACATGATGAAAGATAAATAAGATAGAAAAATCATGAAACGAATTCTCAAGATAAAAAAAATATACTAATACATATATATATATATATATAATGTCATACAACCCAAACTAATATAAATGAAACTATAATTAAAAAAAATAAAATCCTTTACAGTGACCTCGATAACGAAATAGATACTAAAAAACATCATATTCTAGTAACATTAAAATTTATATCCATTAAAATAATATAGTCTTGAAAATAGTTAATATATACATATGGTGAGAATAATAGTTAAACTCAATATGACCCTCCCTAGAGCCACCTCATGTTCAAAAGGAAATGAACGCATACTAAACACTAGTGAAAAATAAGTTAATATAACTCATAAAACTAATCACGTATTCTAATTCCTCAACCTCACAAAGGCTCTCTCACAACAGATGGAATATATTCATAATATAATTATAACACATATCAAATAGGGCACCCCGCTACCACTCCCCTGCAGATTTATCACTCCATCCCAATGTCTCACATCCATATGAATCTCTCTTATAAAGTAACCTTATAAAAACACACCTATACAACTATGTCATATCATGTATCCCTTTCTTTATGACATGTTATTATCCCCATATATCATGAACCATGTGCATCAAATCATTCATATCCCCGTAGAGAAAGAAAGTATTTTCCAAGATTCCCCACAAACCATATGTCAGGTATTATAACTTTTGTCATCCCAACCCATACACATTATACCTATAATAATCCTTAGGATACTATATCTGAAGATACATGTGTGGAAAGTAACCGTAAGTAATTAATTACCTCTATAAAAATACACATATGCGTGTATGTATATGTGTGTGTGTGTGTGGGTGTGGGAATTATAACCACCATTCATACCAGAACATAAAACTAATAGTAAAAGAGAGTATGGGAAGAGGGGATATTTTTCTTTCCATTCATCATTAACCTCAATGTTGGGGAAAACACCCTCCCATAGTCCACTGGGTGTCAATCACCCTATCAACATGGGTGGGTATCATATTCAATCACATTACTTAGTTATATAAATATATTTCACAACCAAACAATGGGGAAAACCTATCTATATATCTAATCCTAGTTTTCATCTATCGAACACACCACATCCACTATAAAGGACTAGATATCCTATAAGAACCCAAGAATGTCAAAATATTTTCATTTAATTGAATTATTCCATTAAAAATCTATTACAATATTAATTACCAGTTATTTTTATTCCATTGAAGAATAATGAAACAAATTACTTGATTTCTAAAGAGTTATCATTATGTATTGTTTCATCAATCCAAAAAACCCATGGATTTAATCAATTATTATTCATCATCAGTCTTTAATTAAAGAAATTATAGGACTTTCCATATGATTCCATAAAAGTGATGCATAATCAATGCTCAACCATCTTCTTCATGGAGTGGGAAAATGAATATAAGAAATATAATCTCATGAATCCATCCATTGAGTGGATTCATTATCAAGTAAGTATCCATCCTTTCATCATAACAACAATGGAAAATCCCTACTTCTACCCATTTCATTTACCCCAATTCTATCCCTGACACTAACCAACACATTATCATCCATCCCACCACCACATAAGACAATATATACCATAAACTCAGTCATCCCTACCCATTTATCACCAAACCATCTTCTAGACAAGTATCACATCCCATCACATAACAAGGAATATCATCTAGAGAAATCACCCAATCTCGTAAGTAAAAAAATCAATAAGCACATCAAGGCCTTAAAACCATGGCATCGATCCCCTTCATTATAAAATGATCTATATCATCCCTAAACAATTGTGTTTATCAAATATCTAATTAATTATATATTGAATCAATATATTCATTTATCATAGGTACAACTATAGATAATCAACAACATTAGCTATCAACACTAATGATATTTATTAAGTCCTTCTTTCAAGTACCACTTCCAATTTCAAAAAATAATGTGGAATAAAATATTTATTTAACATTCCTACTTATTAATTACCCAACAATAATTATTATATTCATTAAAATTTTGACAAAAAACATTAATATCTTTATGTTCATTATCTATTTTCAGGAATTACAGCATGCCAAATCGTAGAATATATATATATATATTAAACAATCTTCAAAAAAATAGGCAAACTGCTTTTAATGTGTAATAATCATGAGATATATATAATCAAATCCATGTTTCATTCTTTAATCTAGTTTAATCTTTATTAATGTTAATTCCACTATCACCAAAATAAATAAATCTGGATAAATTAATAATTTCCAATAAAAAAGAGATGTGATGAATCTTTTGCATTTCCTAGAACCTCCCAAAAATGATGCACTAAAAAATAATAGAAAAAAAGATTATGATAGTATGTGTATATACCAAATATAAGATCATAAACAAACATTCAAATTCTATAGAGAAGGTGAAAATGAAGGAGAAGCATGCTCCTACCTCAAAGGCACCATGCTGATATTCAAAACAGGTTTTTAAACAAACTGTTGAGAATTTCCAGATCATAAATAGGGTGTCTCCCATGGATGAATATGAATCTTTTACTTCCAATAACAATATGATGTTTCATCTAGACTCAATGAAAACAAGAAAATATTTGAAAAGAGGTAAAATATTCATTTTCGAGTAAGGAAAATAAAACCATTTATATTTCAAGTAGGTTAAAATTTTAATTAGAAAATTATGCATCTATCATTTAATTCACATATAAATTATATAAATTATTATTTTCATACATAGATATCACATATTAATATATGAATTTTCTTTACATAACATAATTATCCATTCTACAAACGTATAGGACTAGTTCCACTAGAAACATGGATATATAAAAAAACTAATTCAAAAGAGATATATAGCATCTCCCACTATGTTCTTCATAACTAGAACCCTTCTTAGACATATAATACATAGTACTTGTTTTCATAATATAGCCAAAATAAACATAAAAATTTGTGAGATCAGATGATTAGTGAGGATAAATAGGGGAAATATCAATGATCACTTGAGTATAACATGGACATAAGGGTATGATATTATGACTATAACTTTTGAATAACATGCCCGACATATGATATATCATAATTTTGAGTCATTTCATAAATCATGTGAGATAAAAATACAATAATTATATAGGAATCAAATAACATGATCCATGAAATCATAAACTTTTCATAATTTAATAGTATTTGGCATGCACGCAAGTGAAGAAAATCATTTACTTAGTAGTCATTTCTCATTAAAATGAATCTCATAGTTAAATGGTTTTACTCTGCTAAAATATCATAGTAGAAAAGGTTCACTCCCTTGACTATTTTAGTGGAAAAATCCCCTTATAGAACATAGCTCATTCCCCATTCTACTCCAATCTATCACATTAGAATTCTATTTTTATCCAATTCATGGAGTGATATATTAGTCTCACCCATACTTAGTTAAAACATGACCATATTCCTTGGTTATAACACATCCATAGTCCTTGGTTATAACGTAACCACTATCCATGGTTATAACTTAAAAAACATCCTTAGTTATAGACTAACAATCATCCTTAGTTATAAAGTAACCATCATCACATAATGAAAACCATAAATATGTGTTCCATAAGATAATAAAAAATTAATCGTATGGCCACATCATTACCCATACAAACAAATGCAATTCATAGGAATTTAGTCAATTCATTGTGGCATAAACCATGTAAAATATATGGGTTACATAAATATCTCATCAATATAAAAATTAACTATCTAGAGAAAGAGTATGAGTGACATAAATGGATCATATCCCCTGTAAATCATAATTAATATAAAAGGATATGAAAGTTCCATTAAAATATCACTAAAACATTTACTGAGGAAAATATCCTTTTTGTTTTGAAAATCACCAATAAAATAAAAATATTTCAAAAATATTATGAAAAAAATCATTTAAATAAAATTTTAAAGTTTTAAAGGAATACTCAAAACATTTTCTAGTCATTATGGTGGGAAATTCTATTCATTCCAAATAAGTTAAAAGAAAATATTCCCTTCATATTTTTAATAAAAAATAAAAAAGTACATCATTTTCAAAATGTCTAGAAGATTATATTAAAATAATTGTAAAAAATAAATCATGGAAAAAATAAATCAAATAATCATAATATAATATTATAAAATATTTATTATAACATTTTTAGAAAACATGTATATGGAAGAAAGGGGATTTCAATCGAAGAGAGAAATAGAGTTGATTTTCATTTAAAAAAAATATTTTTCGTCTCTTGAGAAAAAAAGTGAGTTAGATTAAAGGAAATATTTTATTATCAATAAATAACTATATTAGAATAAAATTAATAAGTTCTATTATAGGTAGATTATAAAATTTCATTATTATAAAATTAATCATAAACCATCCAAATAAATAATATGATTGTAACATAAAACCCTTACCACTTTGGTAATTTTTGAGTCTTAAGTACAATGAATAAAATAGAATTATATTTATATGTAAATTACCATTAAATTTAAAGTAATAATTATAAAAAACAATCATGATGTATACACTCCACATAAAATAAACAAGTGGTGTATGGGGGAATGTGTCCCCTTGAAAGAAAAGTGAGATGAAAATCTATTACCATAGGTCTGGCTTCCTTTGTATGCATTGGAAACTCCTATATAATAAATATATATATATATATTATAAATCTATTATATATCCAAAATCTTAAATATCTTAACATATATTATTTATTATATCCATTTATCCCTTTTTTTAACAACTATTTTAAAATTACTATTTCAGGTTATATCAACATTGTTTTTCATGTATGTTTTAGTTCAGTATTTTTGATAAATTTACATTGATAATAGTTCAATAATATTAATAATATTAATTACTATATAAATATAATATATATTAATTATATACAGGTTTATATTCATTCAAAAAATAGAGATAGAAAATTTTATTCCACCGTCCATAGAGAAATTCAACCATACGTACGCATGAACATTTAATATATTTTTAAAGGATGGAATTAAATAAATATAATTAATTAATCACATTTATATAATGATTATTTTATCACATATATCATATAAATTAATTAAATCCATCCTTATTACCATAAATGTTATAATAAAAATGAAAAAGGATTCGCATCACTTCTTGGAGGTGGTAGTCCACACGTACTCACAATCGACGTTATCGTTTTCCATGGGGTTGGAAGGTAAGAATATATATATTATATAATCATTAAAATAAATAATTATTTAATTAATATCATATTTTAACGTCAAACCCATAATAATACCAATCCAAAAATTGGAGATGATAAATTATTTGTATCTCTACATGGAGATGGTAAGTTGTAATTACACATGAGCAATATTTTCACATCCCATTTGTTGGAAAGTTAGTGAATAAAGGTAGTTTCATAATAATAATAAAATTTAAGTATATTAATAAAATGTAAATTTTGTTTTATTAATAATATTGTTGATTTAGATGAGGTGAAAGAATTATTAAATAGAAAGTGATCGTTTAAGGCAATTACATCTTCTTTGAAATAACTCCTTTAAATATCCTCTTATGGGATTTAAGGATGGTATTTTGGGAAGA
Source organism: Viscum album (assembly GCA_963277665.1). NCBI lineage: Eukaryota > Viridiplantae > Streptophyta > Magnoliopsida > Santalales > Viscaceae > Viscum > Viscum album. The sequence continues at coordinate 1,802,810,904 of OY728125.1, forward strand.
ATAATGCCTTTATAATGTTTCAATGTGAGTGTAATTATGAACTTGTAAGAGTTTGGACTCGCTAGAAGGGTCAATGTGGTGTGAAGATGAGAGAGGAGGGTGCCCTTTTATAATTGAGGGGAGGGTCAGTCTTGGAATTTCATAAAATTTTAAATTTTTATAAATTATTTTTCATGTATAAATGGCTCCATGTAGATAATATTCTAGTATATGATTAGGATGAGTCAAATAATCTCCTGAAATAAAATTCATAAATATTTCCATGAAATTTTTACTAACTTCATTTTTTTAACCCTTCATTATCCCATTTGATAAATATTTTAATATTAATTTTTTGTACCAATTAATATTTAATAATGTTAATATAAAATGATAGATGAATCAGAAATAGACCATGGTTTATGTTAAAAACCATATCTTATTAATTTTTCAAAATATAGTATTTTTATGAATTTTATATGATTTAATAAAACATTTTTAATTATATAATATCGTTAATGTCATTTTTATCACTATTCATTTAATTTGTCTTTGAATACATCATCAAAATGGTTTATTTTAAGTATAGTGTATTCACACTATCATAATATTTCATATATATCTTGAAACTTTTTGGGAAATATTAACTCATTCAAATTATATTACATTTAATATTTTTAAAATCATTTATTTTATTTTTCTATTAATTGAATAAATATTTTATTATTGTTTCACAAAAAAATGTTAATATATAATTTATAAAAATTAAAAAAATATCAAAAACTATGAGAGTGAAATTTTGTAACTTTCATTGCATTAAATATTATATTTTTTATTTTCATGGATATGTGCCAATTAAACAACTCAATTATGAAGGTATGCGTATAAGGTTAAAATTACATTAATCTAATAATAATTTTGATTAAAAATAATGTTCTTATAAGTTAGTTTGAACAAATATAATTCTAATTTACCCTTTACCAAGGTAATAAACTATTTCATGGTTACTATACATATTGACCAATAATAATAGGGGTTTATTTACAAAATATGATCCTCCAGATTCATAATATGGTATCAATGTTTTCAAATTGAAAACTTATAAATGCTATAAATTAATTTTAAAATATGCGTGTGAAACACACCAAAAAACACTTTAAAAAAATACAATTTTGAAACATAAAATAATATTTATTCATAGATCATGGATACAAAAATATTATATTTTTATTAAAAAATAATTTTGTATATAATATATAAATTTCATTAAAATCATTGAACAACAATGACCAATCTAATTTATTAAGATAATAAAACATTTCATGCATAAAAATAGTTATTGAGGAAAATGCATTTTATGTATAAAAATATACTTATAATAAATTCAAAAATAAAAATTGTTCAAATAAACCTAATTAAATTATTAAATATAATAATAAGATAAATTTTTTAATTTTGAACCATTTTAAAACAAAATGGAACTTTTTACATGCCTAAAACAAAAATATAGTTTACAATAAAAATTATAATTTTTCAATATTCACTAAAAACTCAATCTCTTCATAAAATTATTAAATATTCGTACTAAGATAATAATAATATGCTGATTAAAAAAATTATGTTCATTTTATAAAATTTTAAAAAGTTCTTGAAACTAAAAATTATATTTTTTTCATAAAATAAATATAAAACCTTTTTTAAAAAAACATATTTTTTAAGAATAAAAAAACTTTACTAAAAATTGGGTGATTATTTATTTATAATATATCCATATATATATATATATTATAAAATATTTAATCTTATCCATACCTAAAAATTTAATGGCTATGTTATACCTATCACATTAAATAATATTTTAATAGTATATCGTGGTTTGTTAAAACTCAGAGTTACTTGTAACAAAATCTATAGAAGAAATAAATTTATTTTGAAACAAAATCATAAAATATTGGTGTGATACAGTCTCCCACATAATAAATTGAATCCTTACAATTTTAACTTGTTCTCAGTAGTCAAGGGCTTCAAATTTGAAAATTTATTTTTGGAAAACCCACATCGTAAAATGGGTAAATAAAGAATCCTCATGAAAAAATGGAAATGAAAATAAAAAGGTCGTCTAAAATAAAACATATTTAGGCTTCTATACTGGTGAATATTTTTTGGAATGTGAATATATTGACATGTAATAAAAACTAACACCTATGTACTAATAGAGAGTGATTGATAACCTGGTCAGGATAATGTTAACAACCAAAAAATCATGAATCAATGAGGGGTCAAAAGACTATCAATTTATAGAAATTGAGGATTATAGGAAAAAATTTTGTCTTAAGATCCTTTCATAGTGTTATTTAATTCCATTAACATATAAAATAAAAATATTATGAATATACATACTTTAAATTTAGTATTTTTCCATTAATCTATTTCCAGCACATGCTCATCATTACCTCAAAATGATGAGTATTGGAGATAAAATTTTCGATAAAAAGACTAAAATAAACTTCATAATCCATAAAATGGTGTTAAGATATTCCTCCTAAATTTAAATATTAACAAAAAATGAATGTTTTTTATAAGGTAAGATAATATACAAAGTGGATAAATCTTTCTATTTAACTCCAAAACATCACTAATAACAACAATTATTCCTCATAAATAATTGAATGAAATACAACCACATCCCATATAACCAAAATTTCCTCAAAATTAGTGAATTTTTTATCCTCAAATGTGATCTCATACCTTTCATATTACAACCCAAAAATTTAAATTTCTTTATTCCCAAATTAAATTTTATGTTATATCACTTGTTATAACTAATGGTTACATATACCTAAACCAAATGAAAAATTTATCAAAATATAATTAATCATCATGATAAAAAAACAATATAACCTTATAATATAGTTATCGTCACCAAAAATATTATTACTAAAATTTAAATACTAACATGAAAGGTATTTCTTATCATAACGAAAAATATATATGAAAATATTTCTTTATCATTAAATCAATTTTAGACCATCAAAATTGTATTTTTCCTACTATCTAATAGATCAAAATTGACTTAATATAAAATCATATTCTAACCCAAAGGGTTATTTGAAAATAATATTATTTTTCTTCCTAAAATGTTGAAAAATATTCAAATCACTTTAAAATAAATCTCTTAAATCATTTCAAAATGGGTATTAATTTCTTTGAATATATAATCAACTTTATGATTATAAACCCATGACAGTGTTGATAACCTTTAAGTTAACCTCGTATGAAAAAAAAATTGTTCTTAAAAATTGACACGATCCTTATTTATCTAAAAACATAATAGACTATTGAATAAATTCAAAAATTCAATAAACATCATCAAAGATGACCTAAATCCATTTTTCATCAACTCATTACCAAATTTCTAGGTCACCAATAATATCAATAATCTTTTTATCCCAACTAAACATATGTTCTTAGTTTATAATATGGAACAAGCCTTAGATTCTTCATGATCCCTATATCCCAAATATCATTGATATAACACTACAAAAACATTATTGTATAATCCAAATATATAAATACTTTAATCCTATAACACTAATGACTGGAACATCATATTTACTTCCTTGGTCTATGAGTTAACTCTTGGATTAGGGTATTGTCATGGGTAATTCCATTATTCCCCACAAAAAAGACATTGAACAATAAATGGTACCTTAGGATGATCTTCATTTTCCTCCATCAAACTCTTCATTTTTCCATGATAATTACTTTATATATTCAATTCCATTCCACAAGGAAAAAAACTTCTTATTCCTCTTAGATATTTACTTGATTGATTCTTCCAAATTATCTACATATATAAATCTTAATATTCATTCCTTTATAGTTTACACCACCCAATATATCAATAAACTCTTTTATTCTCTTCTTTCACGAGTCTGATCGATGGTTAATGTGAAAGTTTTTAATCATATATTTTGATAACATATAAGGTATAATCACAATTTTTCACATTTTAGAACCCTTTTTATTTGGTTTCTCATGAGGAAAATCATTCCTTTACCTGTAAGCATTAGGTTTAATCCTCTTAGATCCAACACTTGAATAAAACCCAAATAAATAGTGTGAAAAATAATAGTCAAATTGTGGAATCATGAAAAATCATTAATAGGGTGTCCAAATCCTGAAACCTTATTTTTAATCTATTTAACCATATGTTTTACCTAGGTAATCCATGATCATTACCTATAATTTAGGATTTTAACCTATAATTTTACATATCACTAAGGTTCTCACTAAATTTTTATCATAAAATTTTCTAAATGTTAACTAAACCTTACTCTGATGTCAATTATAGAAAACCATACAATTCATACATAGATATCACATCTTAATAAATTAATATTCATTTCATTAAATAATGATTCAATCCAGAATCATATAGGTCATGTGCCTTTGGAATCATTGACATCTTAAAATGGTTCATAAATGATCTGCATTGTTTCACATTATGTTATTCATAACATGAATCCTTCTTAGACATATATCACTTACTACAATTCTTTATAACATGATAAAAGTAAATATAAGAAAGTGTGATATAAGATTATTAGTAAGGGTATACAAGGGAGATATCAATGTTCACTAGAGTATGTCATGAACATAATGGTATGAGAACATGGTCATAACATTTAAAATTCAGAACCAGCATGTCATATATCATAATATTGATTCATATAATAAATAATGGAACATCATAAGACATGAATCATAAAAGAATCCAAGAACATGATCTTTGAGAGCATAAAATTAGAATAAAACATAAGTTTATAGAATAAAAAATATGAATATAAAATCATTTACATAGTAGTCAAGGATTATTTCCATGACTATCATAGTGGAATGGGTTCACTCCACAAACCATCACAGTAGTTAATGATCACTCTCAAAAATATCATAGTTGACAATGTACATTACTAAAATGGGTTCATTCCCCATTGTAGTTTTATTTATCTCATGATATATTAATCATTACCAATGTATTAGTGGGATATATAGTTCTCACACATCCTTAGTTAAAATGTGACTACCATTATTTGTTATAATTTATCCACCAACATTGGTTATAATGTTACACAAATCCTTCATTATAATGTAAATATTATTCTAGGATATAACATAACCATCATACATGGTTATAATTTAACCACTATCACATAAATAAAACCATACATATTTGTTCAAAAGGATCCTAAAACATTCATCATATCGTTTTGTTATAACCCGTATAAAGAAAACATGTTTCATAAACATTTCATAAATTCTATATAGCATAAAACATGGAAAATAAATGGGTTTCATAAATACCCCATCAATATAAAAATTAAACATCTAGATAAATTTCAATAAGGTTATTAATGGATCATATCTCTATTAAAGTATAATTAACATCAAATGATATTAAAAATTGGCCAAAAAATCATAGAAATGTTTTTTGAGAAAAATAAAATTTTCATTTTTAAAACCAATTTTAAAATAAAAATATCTCAAAAATATTATGGAAAAAATTTCATTAAAAAATATTTGGAAACATGTAAAGTAATATTAAAACATTTAGTGGTCATAATTTTTGGAAATTTTGTTCATGTCGTATATGTAAATTGAAATTATTCCTTTCACATTTTTGGTAAAATTAAAAAAGTACCATCTTTAGAAAATGACAAGATAAATCCTTTAAAACAATTTTTAAAATGTAATAAATGGGTAAAAATATTTTAAATATCATACGATAATAGTAAAAACAATTTTTAAATTGTTTTATAAAACATGGATATGGAAGAGAAATGTTTTTCCACAGAAAAAAGAAATAAATTTGATTTTCCATAAAACTTTATTATCGAGATCTTAATTGCATAAGAAGATAGAAATGAAATTAAAAACTGTATTTTAAAAAAATAACTACTGTATAATAAAAATCATATGTTTAATTATAGCTAGACTATAATATTTCATCATTAGGAACTCAGTCATAAACAATTCTAATAAAACATGAGATTGTAACATAAAAACATTGCCAAATTGGTATATGTTTAATCATGTGTTCCATGAAATAAATAGACATGCATGTATATGTAAATACATATATTTTTTTATAAGAATCATAAAATACATTAATGGGTAGAATATACACTACAAAAAATAAACAAGTTGTCTATAAGGCATGTGTTCTACAGAAATAAAAGTTAGATGAAGATCCATTACTTTTGGACCAAGTTCAATTTTATGCATTGGAACCTCATATATAATAAATATAGATTTATTATAAATATATTAAATAATAATAATCATATATATCATACCATATGTGATTTAATTATAACCTTTTATCACTATTTTGTCAGCAACTCTTTTTATACATCATTGTTTAAGATGAAATCTGCTACGTTTTTAAATATGTTTTGGTTTGGTATTTTTGGTTTGTGTACCTTGATCATGGTTTAATAATATATATAGTTTTAATCATGATATTAATATCATATATATTCATTTTATACATGTTTAGATTCATTCATAAATGTAGAGATAGAATAATTAATTACACAATTCATGTAGATGGTCTATCGTATGAACGCATGAAACAGATTTCCATTTCTCGACGGATGGAAAGAATGAATGGTAAAAAATAACTCAAATTTATAGAAAAAAAAATATTATATCATATTTATAATATATATATATTATTTACATATGTATTATCATCCATGTAAAATAGAAATGAAAAATGAGTCACATCAATCCATAAAGGGGGTAGTCCAAACATTCTGATGATCGACGTTGTCATTTTTGAACGTGTTTAAAGGTAAGAAGGTAGATAGTATATTACCATTATAGAAGTTTATTTATGTTATAATTATCATATATGATCATTAACCCATCATAAAATACATCTACAAAATATGGTGATGAGTAATTCATTGTATCACTACGTGGAGACGGTAATCCATATGTACACATGAGTGATTTTTTCACTTCCCATTTAATGGAAGGAGGTTTAATAAAGGTGGTTTCATAATAATAATAAAATTTTAGTTTTTGTAATATACTTAATTTATTATTTAATGATTAATATAACTGGTTTAATTATTGTAAATGAGTAAAATGAAAAATAATGTGATCAGTTAAGGCTATTACCTCTTCTTTGAAATTACTCTTTTAGATATCCTCTTATGGGAAATAGGGTTTGTCTTTTGATAAGTTCATAACCACATATAATATGAAAAAGTTAGTGAAGAATTAAACTTGGTATATTTTTGTTTAGATAAAATTCCGAATGTTGTGCAAAGGAGAGAATAGAGGGGTTTCCTTTTATAATTGATAAGAGGGATGCTCTTATAATTTATAAAATTTTTAAATAATATAAATAGATTTTGATATATAAATGGATATAAATTTATATTATTCAAATATAATATGATTTGGAGTCATAATACTATCATATAATAAAATTTGGACAAGTTTTGATCACATTTTTACCCCTACCTTCTTTTTTTGACTATTCATTACCCATTTTGAAAAATACCATAATATTAATATATTATACACATTAAAGGTTAATAATGTTACTAAAAATTAAAAAAGAAACATATATCAACCTTTATTTATTTTTAAATCAATATCCCATCAATTAGGGTGAATGTTATATTATTATAAGTATTATATCATTTAATAAAATATTATTTATTATACAATATCATTAATGTCATTATAATTAATATTCATTTAATTTGAATTTAAATACATAAATAAAAAAGATTATTTTGAATAAAATTGTTTAAAATAACCCTAATATGTCATATTGACCTATAAAATTCAAGTTACATATTAAATCATTAAAAATACATCACTTTTAGTATATATACTGTCATTTATTTTGTTATTATGGTTAATTGAATAAATATTGTATTAGTGTTGCACTATAATCTAATTCAATTATATAGTTTTTAAAATTTTAAAGTAATTTTATATCAAGAAATTAATTTCATTATGCTACAAATAGACATATCTATTCATTCATGACTTACTTCTAACCCTGTGTGGACATATAAGAGACATCGAAAACTATGACTGTTACATTTCATAACTTTATTTTCCTTAAATATTCTATTGTCATTTCCATGGAAAAGTGTATATTTAATAACTCTATTTAGATACTAAAGTGACAAGTGACTAATAAAATTCATACAATAAGAATTAGGATAAAATATTATATAATTATTACTTAGTTTTATGATAAACGAACCTGATTACCCATTATTGAGGTTATAAATTTTACCACATATAATTTTCATATTTACCAAGGGGCCTAATTATAAATTTTTAACCACATAAATCCAAATGGGGATTAAAATATATCATATTAAACACCTATAAGTTAAAAAAATATTTTTAAAATAACTGTACAAAATATGATGAAACCCCATTTTAGAAAAATCTAGTTTTAAGTATAAAATTAGTTTTATTATTATCTCAAGCCAATAAAAATAATAGATGAATATTAAAACATTTCATTTAATATAAAATATATACATTTTATTAAAATAAATTACCAATATTTCTCAATTTAAAATATTAATATGAAAGCACATTGCACGCATAAAATTTGTTTTCCTGGAAAATTAATTTTAACATATAAAAATGTTTTTATTCTAAATTCAAACATTAAATTGATTCTAATGGATATAATTTAATTTTTTAAAATATATTAGAACTAAGTTTACTTTTAAACCATTTAAAAACATTATGTAAACATTTTAAAATCTTAAAATAAAAAATATTTACCTAAATAAAAATAAGTATTTCTCAATATTCAATGGAATATATATCATTTCTGGAATTTCCATAAAATCATACTAAGATAATTTTAATATGATGAATTCAAATATGATGTTAATTTTAAAATAAATAATAATATATGTATAAATTTATCTTAATATTTTCTAAAAATATAATAAAAATATATATATTTTTGATAAATGATTACTTTTGAAGAATAAAATAAATTTATTTAAAATTAAGTGATTATTTACTAAGAATTTATCAATACATTTGTATATACATTATAAAGTATATAAAATTATTAATACCTTCCAATTTAAGGTCTTTTTTATAACTAACACATTATATAATATTTTATTAGTATATCATGGTTCATTTAAATTCGATGTTGCATGTAACGCAGGATATTAGTGAAATTAAATGTATTTGAAAAATAAAATAGTTCATAAAATATTAGGGTGTTATCAAAAGATATATATTAAAAGATTCAGTCTTAAAATAACCAAATGATATAAATATACTCATTTATATGAACTAGAAGTTGCTTTATTTAAGGATTTAAAACCCATATTTATGATAAAAATTAAATTTATGGCATTCTGGGAAAAACAAATAATTTTGAAATTTGGACTATGAGACCTACCTATTACCTTGAGACCAAACTTCTAACATGAGACCAAATTTCTACCATGATCCAAACTACTATGATGTGTCCATATGTATTATGTGATCCCACCTCCAATAAAGAATGAAATTTTTATTGTGACACCAAATTGATACCATGATTTAACCTATTACCATGAGACCAACCTACTACCATGATACTAAATTACAATGGTGAGACCATCCTAATACCATGATATAAACCTCCTACCATCATACCAACCTACTACCATCAGATCAACCTACTACCATGAGACCAACTACTATCATGAGCCAACTTGGTATCATGAGACCAACCTTCTACTATGATCCCACTAGATATTGTGGGCCATCATGCTACTCTAAGACCAACATGCTATCATGAGTCATCCTAATACCATGATACCAAATCCAAACATGAAAATTTCATGAAATAAATAACCCAACCCCCCTTTAAACCTCTAGGAATAGGGAAAACACATTGAAAAAAAAAATTAGGATTGGGGTAATTACACCACCAATATATCTTATAGCTTTATTATAGTTTTGTGGTTGTGGTATTGGTCATGGTATGTGATGAAAATTATTATTGGTTTTAACTTATGGTATTTGATTTTAGTTTGAGGTTGGGGTATGTGACTATGGTTTTTTATTATAATATTGTTAAAATGAATGTATGGGAGCACAATTATTTTTATCATCAGGATGTGAGGGTTATTAGATCAGTGAGAAAACATGTGTGGGGTTTTTCCTTTCTGATATTTTCATGACTTATTATATTTATAGGAAATTTTGGGTACATAGGGAAGGTAATAATGTAAAGTAAAATTTATATTGAATCCTATAGATGTGGTTGTTTGATACACATAAATGAAATATATAAATCCATTAATTAATAAAAATTAGGTTCCATCTATTGGTGGGTAGTAACTATTTAGTGGTATGGTAATTATTATTTTCAAACAAAATAACCCTCTGAAATATTTTTAAATATAAAAAATTAATCCAATACTATTATAAAACTCTCCATTGTTCATCGGAACAACTCGCAAGAAAAATCCTACTAATACTACGACAAATTAGGTGGCTTAATTTCATATCTTTTTTCAATACCTTGAAGAATGTTTCTCATGATGCTATATGAACTCTCCTTAAGAGTATATCAGACTCCAATCCTATTTTTAGTCACTATCTGATCATTATTTCTTCCTAGAATTATATTTTTTATATTTCAATATTTTTTTATGTTTAACCCAAAGAAATATGTTTATGTTAAATAAGACATGTATTAAGAACATTCATCACCATGTTCATTTTTAGTAAATTAGTATCATTATGGATATATTTGTATTTTCTATATATAGTGAATAATAGGGAATGAGATAATAAAACCTGAGAAGCCCATGATTTATACACAAGATTATTTTGATTCATACATATGATTCAAAACTTATGGATTAATCAAACATGAAAATTGAAACACCATAGTTATATATACATGAGATCCAATAGTAGTGATTTAATATAATTTGATAGCACTCACAGTTATTATCTCTATATATAGAGATCAACCTCTGGGGTTTAATCTAAAAACAAATTTGTATCAACCATTCTATTCTAAAATGGATTATTTTCTAAAATTTACTTAATGTATAATGATTTATACAAATTACATACTTTGATTAACATATCCATATGCATCATGTTTTTTATTTATAAAAATCAGAAAAATATATCACAGTGTAGATTTATACTAATGGAAAAACATCATAGTTGAAGGGATTTCAATATTTCAAGTAGGGTAAAATTATATTTTAAAAAGATAAATTTTCTATGGAAATTTTATAAATCCATATTCCTATTATGTTTCACGGAATACTAAACACAACTATGGAACTCAAATACCATTATCTTTTCATATTACCTTTCCTTTTCCATTTTTATCAAAAACTATTCCTATGAATGTAACGACCCAAAGTTTTTTAATGGAAATCCCATTATTATATTTATGTAATCAAATAACATGAAAACACAACATAATGAACTAATAAGTGATAAATGACCTTTAAAAATAAGTTTTTCACTTTTGTGTTTGGAATTTCGAAAATTCGACATACACGGTTGTGTTCAAGAAGATTTTTGGAGTCTAATGAAACAAAAATAATTTTTGGTGAATAGTGACCTACCCTTATGAATAGTAACATACCCTTCTGAATATTTGTATGACCCTTATGAATATTAAATCATCCGACATAAGAGTAACATTACCTATGAATATTTAAATAAAATTTAGACATCTTAAAAAGTGAGAATTTGACCTTAGTAAACGTTTTGGAATTTTGTAAGTCATAAATAATTAATTATAATTAATTAATTAATTTAAAATAAAATTTATTTCCATAAAATGTATTTATAAATTATTTAATCAATGTCTTATAGTTTTTAGATAATTTTATAAGACCCTGTATAATTTTTGAAAGCACTATAAAATCAGTTTTAATCTTAAAAACTGTTTTTTTGTAAGTAAATTGTGATTTTAATTAAATATTAAATTAATAATATTTATAAAATTATTTTTGGAAAATGGAATTCATTTTTTATTCTACACGTTGAAAAATTGTTGGGGTATTTTTTTGGGATTTTTCTGAAATACTTGAATTTTTTATGAATAGTAGAATCCGATAAATTACAACAAATGCTAAATAATGGATTAATTGAGACATCGATGATGCTCTGTGGATGTAAGCCCACTTGGTTCGGGATCACATGATAAAATTACTATTCTTGGTCATTCAAGACTCACTATTCTTTGTCTTAGGAGAAATTAATAAACTAATGAATTTTATATTAAGGAAACCCCTCTCCCCTCCACTATAAAATCCACCCTTCACATCCTCATTTACTCACACCTCTCAAGCTCCAATACTTCTCTAAACTCTACCCAAAAACCTTCCCTAGACCCTCCCCCATGTTTAAGATCTTCTGGGATCATCAAAAGATCAAGCTTAGGCCCTTAAGGAGGTTCTCAAAAGAAGGATTCAACAGGTAATTTCTCTCCCTCTTCTCCTTTAATTTCCATTCAAGTTCAAGTTCATTTCTTGATCTCTCCACACCTATCATCATAAAAATTGTATTATAACTCCATTATTATACATATACTATAATTTTATGGTTATAATGTTATATTATATCACCAAACCCCCTTTCCCTCTTCCTTTTATTTTATTAAAGAGAACGTTGTACGTGCAGTGTTAATTTATCACCTTCAAGAACGACATGCTTTCTTCTTCCATTTCTACCTTCAGATTTGGTCATGAAACCATTTTTATGGTTGAAACAGAATATTTTATATGTATTATTTTCTTTTTAAAGTTCTGGAAATAACCTATGACCATATTAATAAGTGATAAGTTAAAACAAGTTCGTTGTGATCCAAAAACCGCCCAAATTGACCCAAATAACCATCATTTAATTCTTATCTAGTGATTAATCCACATGGATCTAATATAATTCATTATAAGATCATTAAAACTTACATAATATCATTAATGACAATTAATATCATTTCTGTATTTTTACTCATGTTCTACCCAAACTTAAATTTAATAATACAAGTGAACCACCCAAGCAAAACCATAAAAACGAACTTCCCCGAACAATGTTTTTAAACTCTATAAGTCATCCAAAGGAACATAATATGACATAATGAAACCATAATGAACCCTATTAATTTGAAAATCGTTTTGGATTCCTAATTAATAAATATAATGTCATTATACAGGAAATTAAAGATAAGGAAGCATTCAGGTACAAGGTAAGGGGAAATCCTCAAACCCAACTTTCGTCCTTCGGGTTCTACCTCTTTCACTCCATTTTGATATGGTCACTCCTTAAATATCATTTTTTCATCATATTATTTTCTTTTCTGGTATATACATGTTTTCTAATGAAGTTTATGTCAATCCAAATGTTTCTAAAAGATCTCTTCTTTTAAGAACTCAACTTTTACATCTCATTCATGGTTGATGGTTCTTGTATCAATTTTGTTGTTCCCTCTTTCTTTTGGGAACCCAAATATTATGAATGTATTCTTATTAGATTTAATTAATTACTTACCGTGGGTTATTTATGTTAATTATTAATATGTGTTCTATGTTTCATGCATGTTAATGATAATGTTATGAAGTGACGGGTGCCCCCAGAATTATATAGCACAATATGAATGATTGAATGTGACAGGTGCGCCCGGAATTATACAGCACTCTAGTGCATTGGGAAAGTGATTAATCTCATGAGTAAATGTGAAATGATGTGTTAACAAGATTCTATCTTGGTTCACAAGTATGTGTGGTAGTTAACCACTAAGACATGATGTTTTATTTTTATGCATTTCCACATTTCAAGTCTTTTATTTATTCTTCTCTCATGTTCATGAACTTTTGCCTATGTTATGATTATGCTCACCCCATGCTATATTTTTCTTATCTATCCTCTTACTAGGCTTCTAGATCACCCCTTTTTATGTATATCCTTAGGTTGTTACATGTACTAAGGAGAGGAAAAGTGCCAATAAGAATCTAGAGAAGAAGAAATTAAATAAATGTTTATGTTTGATGTTTTATTTGTTATGTGTGGTCCTAGTTTTCCCAAGACACTAAACCTTTGGATCCTCAATGTGTAATAATTTTATGTTGTTTATCTTTGAAAGGATGTAATAGTAATTTAAGAAAAGTTTGGGTTTCTATAGTTGGTATCATAGGGAGGTTTAGTTAATTTGGGAATTAGGATTAGTGAACCCTAGAGACAACCTCTAGCATGAGACTAAGTACAAATATGCACATAAGAATATTTACCTAGGGATACCATATGTTATGTTTTTGGTATAAATTGTTTAAATGAATAAGTTATTCATGAATGGTTTACTTATGTTTTGTTCTAACCTTTTCTATTTTAGAAAATGGTGGGAACCAGGAGAAATCAGGCCAACAACTCATGCAAGGGACGATGAAATGATTGCCCGAACGACATCCCCAATGATTTGGGAGGTGGAGTTCAAAACTTCGTGGCGATTCTTTTATCTCAGTTTATGAATAATAACCATAATAATGGGGAACGTACTACTTCACCAAAGAGGGAGAAACTGGATATCGAGTGTTTTATGCGGCAATGACCACCAACATTTTTTGGATATTCTGATCCACTAGTTGCGGAACAGTGGGTCAACTCCATGGAGAAGATCTTTTTTGTGCTTCACTACTAGGAGATGGATAAGGTGAATCTGACCGTTTATCGTCTAGATGGAGAATCCGATCAATGGTTGGATTTGATTAATAACACCTAGACAAGGGAGGAAATTGAAGAGATGGAATGGGAATATTTTAAGATAATGTTTCTTAATAAGTATTTCCCAAGAACTCTTCGCACGAATATGGAGAGAGAATTAATAGAGCTCAAGAAAAAAGAAAGAGAATCTGTCACAACCTATGAAGTGAATTTCACAAGGCTTGCAAGGAATTCTTCAGGTTTTGTTATCAACAATTATAGAAAAATTGATATATTCTTTAGTGGATTAAAAATACACCTTCAAAAGGCTCTCGCAATTCGAGACTTTGGGAGTTATGAAGAAGTTGTTCGGTGTGCTCTCAAAGTGGATATGGAGTTTGGATAATCGTCCCATGGATATGGTGATAAGAAAATAAAGATGGATTTTCAAGTTGGTGGACCTAGTGACAAAGGTAGGAAGAAAAATCAATGACCCACATGCCAAAAATGTGGGAAGTTGCACCATGGGAACTACCTCAAAGTGACGGGGAAATGCTTCAAGTGTTGGAAATAAGGACACCATGCTCAAGAGTGTCAAAAAGACATGAAAAGGAAGGAGAATGTAGCTGATTAAAGGATAGAACCACTCATGGTTCAATGCTACAACTGTAAGGAGCTAGGGAACTATGAAAACCAGTGCACTAAACCTCAAGTTCTTGAGGGTAATCAACATCAGTGACCACAAAAACCAAAGGAAGAAGGGAAGGATTATGCCATCACTACTGCGTAGGTGGAGCATGATAATGAATTCGTACAAGTTACACTTCTTATTCACTCAAGAATGAAAAAAAGTCTTATTTGATTTTAGTTTTACACATTCCTTTATATCTTGAAAGTTTTCTAGAACTATAGAATCGAAGCCCCAAAACATTGAAGTAGAGATATCTGTAAAAACACCAAGTTGTGAAATCATTGCAGCCCAAGTGTTTGACTCTTCCCCTATTGGTGTATGTGGGAATATTCTTCCGTCAAATCTTGTAATACTTACCTTGGTGGAATTCAACACTATAATGGGAATGGATTGGCTATCGTTATATAGAGAACATATCAACTGTCGGGAAAAGGAAATATCTTTTCATATTCCAAACCATCCCATGCTCCTCTAAAAATGCAAGGAAGATCATGAATGTCCTTTGAAAAATCCTTCAATGGTGTGGGTGTTGATTCCCTATGAAGAAGCATAACTCGCCCAAATGGTTGAGTCAAAGGGAATTTCCAACCTTGAGAAAATTCCCATTGTGAGGGAATACGATGATGTATTTCCCGAAGAGTTACCCGGAATTCCACCGGATCGTGAGGTAGAGTTCTCAATTGAACTCATACCTGGAGCTAATCCTATCTCGAAGTGTCCCTCTAGGATGGATCCTATCGAACTGGAGGAGTTAAAGAAGCAGATGCAAGAGCATCTGGACAAAGGGTTCATATTCCCTAGTGCATTACCTTGGGGTACACCAGTGCTCTTTGTGAAGAAGAAGGATGGAACAATGCGGCTGTGTATCGATTATCGGGAACTCAACCAGATCACCATAAAGATCAAGTATCCTCTACCAAGGATTGATGACTTGTTCGACCAGTTAAGAGGAGCTCAATACTTCTAAAAGGTGGATCTTTGTTCTGGATATCACCAGGTAAAGGTGAATAAGGAAGATATTCAGAAGACTGCCTTCCGTACAAGGTATGGGCACTATGAGTTTTTGGTGATGCCATTCGAACTTAATAATGCCCCTGCAATATTCATGGATTTGATGAATAGAGTCTTTAAACATTACCTCGACAAATTTTTGGTAGTGTTTATTGATGATATTCTCATCTACTCCAAGATCAAGGAGGAACATAAAGAACATCTAAGACTTTTGTTGGAGACATTGATAAAGGAGAAGTTGTATGCCAAGTTCAGAAAGTGTGACTTTTGGATGAAACAAGTCACGTACTTGGGACATGTGATCACAAGTGAGGGAATTTCTGTGGATCCTTCAAAAACAAAGGTGATTGAGGAATGGCCCAGGCCCTCTAGTGTCATATAAATCCGTAGTTTTCTTGGATTAGCTGGGTACTACCAATGTTTTGTGATAAAATTCTCACGATTATCAAGCTCGCTAACTAAGTTAACAAGGAAAGGGGTAAAGTATGTCTGGATGGAAGAATGTGAGGGAAGCTTCAAGGAGCTAAAGAGAAGGCTGATCACTGCACCTATACTCACACTACTGAAGAGTGGAGAAAGTTTTGTGATATCCAGTGATGTTTCAAAGAAAGGATTGGGTTGTGTACTCATGAAAAATGAAAATGTGATAGCCTACGCCTCATGACAGTTGAAGATCCATGAGCAGAACTACCCGACGCATGATCTAGAGCTGGCAGCCATGATTTTTGCCTTGAAAATCTGGCAGCACTACCTTTATGAAAATTGTGACATATACACCAACCACAAGAGCCTAAAGTATATATTCACACAAAAGGAGCTCAACATGCGACAAAGGAGATGATTAGAGCTGTTCAAGGATTACAATTGCTCTATTCACTATCATCCTAGAAAGGAGAAAAACGTAGCTGATGCTCTATGTAGAAAAGAACCTGCTACTCTATCCATGTTACGGAGTGAGAAAGACCCTATATTCTTAGATATGCAAAGGATAGATTTGGAAATCATAAGGGTAGGCGATACATCCTAACTTTCCCGAATGATTGCCCAACCATCTATCCAGGAGAAGATTAAGGAAACACAAAAAGATGATGTGGAAATACAAAAGAGGGTGAATGCAGTAAATGAAGGGAATCTGCAAGATCTCCATATCGACGATGATGGTCTGATTCGGTTTGGAACACGGCTTTGTGTGCCTTAATCATTCGGGATAAAGAAGGAGATTTTGGATAATGCACATAGATCAACTTTCTCTATCCATCCTATGAGTACCAAGATGTACAGTGATCTCCGAGAATACTTCTGGTGGGATAACATGAAGAAACAGATTGCAGAATATATATCAAGGTGCTTGTTATGTCAGCAAGTTAAAGCTGAGCGACAAAAGTCCAAAGGTATGATGCATCCATTGCCTATACCCATGTGGAAATGGTAAAATGTTATTGTGTACTTTGTCACAGGTATCCCAAAGATGTCAAAGGGAAATAATGTGATATGGGTTGTGGTTGATTGACTCACTAAGACTTCCCATTTTATTGCTTTTCGGGAAGATACCTCGCTTGAACAACTTGCAAAGATATATGTGAAGGAAGTGGTGAGATTGCACGGTGTTCTACTCTCAATTTTCTCTGATTGGGATCCAAGGTTCACATCTAAGTTCTGGAGGAGCCTTCAACATGATTTGAGTACTGAATTAAATTTCAGCACGGCCTATCACCCCCAAACTGATGTCCAATCTAAAAGTACTATTCAAACACTTGAAGATATGATAAGATCCTACTCTCATGAATTCAAAGGTGGTTGGGATCAGCATCTCCCGTTGGTTGAGTTCTTATACAAAAATAGCTTCCACTCGAGTATCCAGATGGCTTCATATGAAGCTCTTTTTGGGAAGTGATGTAGAACTCCAACCTGTTGGGATGAAGTTGGAGAAAGAAAGCTACTCGGACCCAATCCTGTTCAAGAGATGAAAGAGAAGGTTCAAGTCATCTAGAAACACATCAAAGCTGCTCAAAGTTGAAAAAAGAGTTATGTTGACTACCGTCGAAGGGACTTGGAGTTCAACGTTGGAGATAAAGTCTTCCTTCGAATATCTCCATGGAAGAGAGTCATACGATTCTGGAAGAAAGGGAAGCTAAGCCCAAGGTATATTGGCCCCTTTGAGATCCTTGACCAAATAGGTTCCTTGGCCTATCTTCTTGCACTTCCAAGGAATATGGATCAAGTTCATGATGTGTTTCATGTATCACTACTGAGGAAGTACATACCAGACCTGTCATATGTACTAAACTCAGAGGTGGTGCAGCTAGAAGATGATCTCTCCTATGAGAAGCAGCTAGTAAAGATTCTGGATCGGAGAGATAAGGTTCTATGCAACAAGACAACCCATCTTGTTAAAGTTTTATGGAGGAACCATAAGTTCGAAGAAATAACTTGGGAACCAGAAGAGGAAATGAAGGAGAAACACCCTCACCTGTTTGTGTAAAGTGAAATGTCGGGGGCAAAATTTCTTAAGGGGGGAGGAATGTAATGACCCAAAGTTTTTTAATGGAAATATCCTTATTATATTTATGTCATAAAATAACATGAAAACACAACATAATGAACTACAAAGTGATAAGTTACCTTTAAGCATAAGTTTTTCACTTCTGTGTTTGGAATTTTAAAAATCTGACATACACGGTTGTGTTCAAGTTGATTTTTGGATTCTATTGAAACAAAAATAATTTTTGGTGAATAGTGAACTACCATTATGAATAGTAACATACCCTTATGAATAGTAATATGACCCTTATGAATATTAAATCATCCAACATAAGAGTAACATTACCTATGAATAATTAAATAAAATTTAGACATCTTAGAAAGTAAGAATTTGACCTTATTTTATATTTTGGTATTTTGTAAGTCATAAATAATTAATTATAATTAATTAATTAATTTAAAAGAAAATTTATTTCCTTAAAATGTATTCATAAATTATTGAATCAGTTTATTATAGTTTTTAGATAATTTTATAAGACCCTACAAAATTTTTGAAATCACTATAAAATCAGTTTTAATCTTAAAAACTTTTTTTGTAAGTAAATTGTGATTTTAATTAAATATTAAATTAATAATATTTAGAAAATTATTTTTGAAAAATGGAATTCATTTTTGGATTCTACATGTTGAAAAATGGTTGGGGTAATTTTTTGGGATTTTTCTGAGATACTTGAATTTTTTATGAATAATAGAATCTGATAAATTGCAATAAATGCTAAATAATAGATTAATTGATACATCGATGATTATCTATGGATGTAATCCCACTTGGTTCAGGATCACATGATAAAATTACTATTCTTGGTCATTCAAGACTCACTATTCCTTGTCTTAGGGGAAATTAATAAACTAATGAATTATATATTAAGGAAACCCCTCTCCCCTCCACTATAAAATCCACCCTTCACACCCTCATTTCCTCACACCTCTCAAGCTCCAAGACTTCTCTAAAATCTACCCAAAAACCTTCCCTATAACCTCCCCCACGTCCAAGAGCTTCTGGTCTCATCAAAAGACCATGCTTAGGCCCTTAAGGAGGTTCTAAAAAGAAGGATTCAAGAGGTAATTTCTCTCCCTCTTCTCCTTTAATTTCCATTCAAGTTCAAGTTCATTTCTTGATCTCTCCACACCTATCATCATTAAAATTGTATTTTAACTCCATTATTATACATATACTTTAATTTTATGATTATAATGGGATATTATATCATCCAACCCCTTTTCCCTCTTCCTTTTATTTTATTAAAGAGAACGTTGTTCGTGAGGTGTTAATTTATCACCTTCAAGAATGACATGCTTTCCTCTTCCATTTCTACCTTCAGATTTGGTCATGAAACCATTTTTATGGTTAAAACAGAATATTTTATATTTATTATTTTCTATTTAAAGTTCTGGAAATAACCTATGTCCATATTACTAAGTGATAAGTTAAAACAAGTTCATTGTGATCCAAAAACCGCCCAAATTGACCCAAATAACCATCATTTAATTCTTATCTAATGATTCATCGACATGGATCTAATATAATTCATTATAAGATAATTAAAACTTCTGTAATATAATTAATGAAAATTCATATCATTTCTGGATTTTTACTCATGTTCTACCCAAACTTAAATTTAATAATACAAGTGAACCACCCAAGCAAAACCATAAAAATGAATATTCTCGAACAATGTTTTTAAACTCTATAAGTCATACAAAAAAACATAATATGACATAATGAAACCAGAATGAACCCTATTAATGTAAAAATGGTTATGGATTCCTAATTAATGAATATAATTCCATTATACATGACATTAATGATAAGGAAGCATTCAGGTACAAGGTAAGGGGAAATACTCAAACCCAACATTCGTCCTTTGGGTTCTACCACTTTCACTCCGTTTTGATATGGTCAGTCCATAAAGATCATTTTTTCATCATAGTATTTCCTTTTCTGGGATATACATGTTTTCTAATTAAGTTTATTTCAATCCAAATTTTTTCCAAAATAACTCTTCTTTTAAGAACTCACCTTTTACCTCTCATTCACGGCTGATGGTTCTTGTATCAATTTTGTTGTTCCCTCTTTCTTTTGGGAACCCAAAACTTATGAATGTATTCTTATGAGGTGAAATTCATTCCTTACCATGGGTTAGTTATGTTAATTATTGATATGTGTTCTATGTGTCATGCATGTTAATGATAATGTTATGAGGTGACGGGTGCGCCCGAAATTATATAGCGCAATATGAATGATTGAATGTGACGGGTGTGCCCGGAATTATACAGCGCTCCAATGCATTGGGTAAAGTGATGAATCTCATGAGTAAATGTGAAATGATGTGTGAACAAGATGCTATCTTGGTTCACAAGTGTGTGTGGTATTTAACCACTAAGACATGATGTTTTATTTTTATGCATTGCCACATATGAAGTCTTTTATTTATGCTTCTCTCATGTTCATGATCTTTTGACTATGTTATAGTTATGCTCAACCCATGCTATATTGCTCTTATATATCCTCTTAATAGGATTCTAGATCACCCCTTTTGATGTATATCCTTAGGTTTCTACATTTACTAAGGAGAGGACAAGTTCCAATAAGAAGCTAGAGAAGAATAAATTAAATAAATGTTTATGTTTGATGTTGTATTTGTTATGTGTGGTCCTAGTTTTCCCAAGACACTAATCCTTTGGATCCTCAATGTGTAATACTATTATGTTGTTTATCTTTTAAATGATGTAATAGTAATTTAAGAAAAGTTTGGGTATCTATAGTTGGTATCATATGGAGGTTTAGTTAATTTGGGAATTACGATTAGTGAACCCTAGAGACAACCTCTAGCATGGGACTAAGTAAAAATATGCACACAAGAATATTTACCTTGGGATCCCATATGTTATGTTTTTGATATAAATTGTTTAAATGAATAAGTTATTCATGAATGGTTTACTTATGTTTTGTTCTAACCTTTTCTATTTTAGAAAATGGTGGGAACCAGGAGAAATTAGGCCAACAACTCATGCAAGGGACAATGCAACGATTGCCCGAACGACATCCCCAATGATTTGTGAGGTGGAGTTCAAAACTTCATGGCGATGCTTACCCAATTATCTCAGGTTATGAATAATAACCATAATAATGGGGAACGTCCTACTTCACCAAAGAGGGAGAAACTGGCTATCGAGTGTTTTATGCGGCAATGACCACCGATGTTTTGTGGATCTTCAGATCCACTAGTTGTGGAACAGTGGGTCAACTCCATGGAGAAGATATTTTATGTGCTTCACTGTTTGGAGATGGAGAAGGTGACTCTAGTCTTTTATCGTCTAGATAGAGAATCCGATCAATGGTGGGCTTTGATTAAGAACACTTAGCCAAGGGAGGAAATTGAATAGATGGAATGGGAATATTTAAAGATAATGTTTCTTAATAAGTATTTCCCAAGAACTCTTCCCACGAATATGGAGAGAGAATTCATAGAGCTCAAGAAAAAAGAAGGAGAATCTGTCACAAACTTTGAAGAGAATTTCACAAGGCTTTCAAGGTACGCTTCAGGTTTTGTTATCAACAATAATAGCAAAATAGATAGATTCTTTAGTGGATTAAAATACACCTTTGAAAGGCTCTCGCAATTCGAGACTTTGGGAGTTATGAAGGAGTTGTTTGGTGTGCTCTCAAAGTGGAGATGGAGTTTGGAGAATGGTCCCATGGATATGGTGATAAGAAAAGAAATATGGAGTTTCAAGCTGGTGGACCTAGTGAAAAAGGTGGGAAGAAAAATCAACGACCCACATGCCAAAAATGTGGGAAGTTGCACCATGGGAACTACCTCAAAGGGATGGGTAAATGCTTCAAGTGTGGGAAAGAATGACACCATGCTCAAGAATGTCGAAAAGACATGAAAAGGAAGGATAATGTAGCCGATGAAAGGATAGAACCACTCATGGTTCAATGTTACAACTGTAAGGAGCTAGGGCACTGTGCAAACCAGTGCACTAAACCTCGAGTTCTTGAGGGTAATCAACATCAGCGACCACCAAATCCAAAGGAAGAAGGGAAGGATTATGCCATCACTACTGTGTAGGTGGTGCATGATAATGAATTCATAGAAGTTACACTTCCTATTCACTCAAGAATGAAAAAAGTCTTATTTGATTTTGGTTCTACGCATTCCTTTATATCTTGCAAGTTTTCTAAAACTATAGAATCGAAGCCCTGAAACCTTGAAGTAGAGATATTTGTAAAAACACCAAATGGTGCAATCATTGCAACCCAAGTGTTTGACTCTTCCCCTGTTGGTGTATGTGGGAATATTCTTCCGTCAAATCTTGTAATACTTCCCTTGGTGGAATTCAACACTATAATGGGAATGGATTGTCTATCGTTATATAGAGAACATATCAACTATCGGGAAAAGGAAATATATTTTCATATTCCGAACCATCCCATGCTCCTATATAAATTCAAGGAAGATCGTGAATCTTCTTTGAAAAATCCTTCAATGGTGTGGGTGTTGATTCCCTATGAAGAAGCATAACTCACCCAAATGGTTGATTCAAAGGGAAGTTCCAAACTTGAGAAAATTCCCATTGTGAGGGAATACAGTGATGTATATCCCGAAGAGTTACCCAGAATTCCCCCGGATCGTGAGGTAGAGTTCTCAATTGAACTCATACCTGGAGCTAATTTTATCTCGAAGTGTCCCTATAGGATGGATCCTATCGAACTGGAGGAGTTAAAGAAGCAGCTACAAGAGCATATGGACAAAGGGTTCATATTCCCTAGTGCATCACCTTGGGGTGCACCAGTGCTCTTTGTGAAGAAGAAGGATGGAACAATGCGGTTGTGTATAGATTATCAGGAACTCAACAAGATCACCATAAAGAACAAGTATCCTCTCCCAAGGATTGATGACTTGTTTGACCAGTTAAGAGGAGCTCAATACTTCTCAAAGGTGGATCTTTGTTCTGGATATCACCAGGTAAAGGTGAATAAGGAAGATATTTAGAAGACTGCCTTCCGTACAAGGTATAGGCACTATGAGTTTTTGGTGATGCCCTTCGAACTTAATAATTCCCCTGAAATCTTCATGGATTTGATTAATAGAGTCTTTATACATTACCTCGACAAATTTTTGGTAGTGTTTATTGATAATATTCTCATCTACTCCAAGATCAAGGAGGAACATAAAGAATATCTAAGACTTTTTTTGGCAACATTGAGAAAGGAGAAGTTGTATGCCAAGTTCAGGAAGTGTGACTTTTGGATGAAGCAAGTCACGTTCTTGGGAAATGTGATCACAAGTGAGGGAATTTCTATGGATCCTTCAAAAACAAAGGCGATTAAGGAATGGCCCAGGCCCTCTAGTGTCATAGAAATCCATAGTTTTCTTGGATTAGCTGGGTACTACCGACGTTTTGTGAGAAAATTCTCACTATTGTCAAGCCCGCTAACTAAGTTAACAAGGAAAGGGGTAAAGTATGTCTGGACGGAAGAATGTGAGGGAAGCTTCAAGGAGATAAAGAGAAGGCTAATCACTGCACCTATACTCACACTAATAAAGAGTGGAGAATGTTTTGTGATATCCAGTGGTGCTTCAAAGAAAGTCTTGGGTTGTGTACTCATGAAAAATGAAAATGTGATAGCCTACGCCTCACGACAGTTGAAGATCCCTGAGCAGAACTACCCGACGAATGATCTAGAGCTGGCAGCCGTGATTTTTGCCTTGAAAATATGGCAGCACTACCTTTATGACAATAAGGGTGACATATACACCGACCAAAAGAGCATAAAGTATATATTTACACAAAAGGATCTCAACATGCGAAAAAGGAGATGATTAGAGCTAATCAAGGATTTCAATTTCTCTATTCACTATCATCCTGGAAAGGAAAAAAAGGTAACTGATGCTCTAAGCAGAAACGAACCCACTACTCTATCCATGTTATGGAGTGAGAAAGACCCTATCTTCTTAGATATGCAAAGGATGGATTTGGAAATCATAAGGGCAGGGGATACATCCTACCTTGACCAAATGATTTCCCAACCATCTATCCAGGAGAAGATTAAGGAAGCACAAAGGGATGATGTGGAGATACAAAACATGGTGAATGCAGTAAAGGAAGGGAATCTGCAATAGTTCCATATCGACGATGATGGTGTGATTCGGTTTGGAACACAGCTTTGTGTGCCTTCATCACCCGGGATAAAGAAGGATATTTTGGATAATGCACATAGCTCAACTTCCTCTATCCATCCTAGGAGTACCAAGATGTACCGTGATCTCCAAGAACACATCTGGTGGGATAAAAAGAAGAAAGAGATTGCGGAATATATATCAAGGTGCTTGGTATGTCAGAAAGTTAAAGCTGAGCGACAAAAGTCAAAAGGTATGATGCAGCCATTGCCTATACCCATGTGGAAATGGGAAAATTTTACTGTGGAATTTGTCACAGGTCTCCCAAAGACGTCAAAGGGAAATAATGTGATATGGGTTTTGGTTGATCGACTCACCAAGACTGCCCATTTTATTGCTATTTGGGAAAATCTCTCTCTTGAACAACTTGCAAAGATATATGTGAAGGAAGTGGTGAGATTGCATGGTGTTCCACTCTCAATTGTCTCTGATCGGGATACAAGGTTCACATCTAAGTTCTGGAGGAGCCTTCAACATGATTTGAGTACTGAATTAAATTTCATCACGGCCTATCACCCCCAAACTGATGTCCAATCTAAAAGGACTATTCCAACGCTTGAAGATATGCTAAGAGCCTCCTCTCATGAATTCAATGGTGGTTGGGATCAGCATCTCCCATTGGTTGAGTTCTCATACAACAATAGCTTCCACTCGAGTATCCAGATGGCTCCATATGAAGCTCTTTTTGGGAAGCAATGTAGAACTCCAACCTTTTGGGATGAAGTTGGAGAAAGAAATCTACTTGGAGCTGATCTTGTTCAAGAGATGACAGAGAAGGTTCAAGTCATCCAGAAACACATCAAAGCTGCTCAAAGTCAAAAAAAGAGCTATGCTGACAACCGTCGAAGAGACTTGGAGTTCGACGTTGGAGATAAAGTCTTCCTTCGAATATCTCCATGGAAGAGATTCATGCGATTCGGGAAGAAAGGGAAGCTAAGCCCAAGGTATATTGGCCACTTTTGAGATCCTTGACCGCATAGGATCCTTGGCATATCGTCTTGCACTTCCACTGAATATGGATCAAGTTCATGATGTGTTTCATGTATCACTACTGAGGAAGTACATACAAGACCCCTCATATGTACTAAACTCAGAGGTGGTGCAGCTGGAAGATGATCTCTCCTATGAGAAGCAGCCAGTAAAGATTCCGGATCAGAGAGATAAGGTTCTACACAACAAGAAAACCCATCTTGTCAAAGTGTTATGGAGGAACCATAAGTTCAAAGAAATAACTTGGGAACCAGAAGAGGTAATGAAGGATAAATACCCACACATGTTTGTGTAAAGTGAAATTTCGGGGGTGAAATTTCTTAAGGGGGGAAAAATGTAACGACCCAATGTTTTTTAATGAAAATTACCTTCTTATATTTATGTCATAAAACAACATGAAAACACAACATAATGAACTACAAAGTGATAAGTTACCTTTAAACATAAGTTTTTCACTTCTATGTTTGGAATTTCGAAAATCCGACATACACGGTTGTGTTCAAGATGATTTTTGGAGTCTAATGAAAAAAAATTAGTGAATAGTGAACTACCCTTATGAATAGTAAGATACCCTTATGAATAGTAATATGGCCCTTATGAATAGTAAATAATCCAACATAAGAGTAACATTACCTATGAATAATTAAATAAAATTTAAATATCTTAGAAAGTGAGAATTTGACCTTAGTTTACATTTTGGTATTTTGTAAGTCATAAATAATTAATTATAATTAATTAATTAATTTAAAATAAAATGTATTTCCCTAAAATGTGTTCATAAATTATTGAATCAATTTATTATAGTTTTTAGATAATTTTATAAGACCCTACATAATTTTTTAAATCACTATAAAATCAGTTTTAATCTTAAAAACTATTTTTTTAAGTAAATTATGATTTTAATTAAATATTAAATTAAAAATAATTAAAAAATTATTTTTGAAAAATTGAATTTATTTTTGGATTATACCTGTCGAAAAATGGTTGGGGTAATTTTTTGGGATTTTTCTGAGATACTTGAATTTTTTATGAATAGTAGAATCCGATAAATTACAATAAATGCTAAATAATGGATTAATTGAGACATCGATGATGCTCTGTGGATGTAATCCCACTTAGTTCGGGATCACATGATAAAATTACTATTCTTGGTCATTCAAGACTCACTATTCCTTGTCTTAGGGGAAATTAATAAACTAATGAATTTTATATTAAGGAAACCCCTCTCCCCTCCACTATAAAAGCCACCCTTCACACCCTCATTTCCTCACACCTCTCAAGATCTAAGACTTATCTAAACTCTAACCAAACACCTTCCCTAGACCCTCCCCCACGTCCAAGAGCTTCTGGTCTCATCAAAAGACCAATCTTAGGCCTTTAAGGAGGTTCTCAAAAGAATGATTCAAGATGTAATTTTTCTCCCTCTTCTCCTTTAATTTCTATTCAAGTTCAAGTTCATTTCTTGATCTCTCCACACCTATCATCATCAAAATTGTATTTTAACTCCATTATTATACATATACTGTAATTTTATGATTCTAATGGGATATTATATCATCTAACCCCCTTTTTCTCTTCCTTTTATTTTATTAAAGAGAACGTTGTTCGTGAGGTGTTAATTTATCACCTTCAAGAACGACATGCTTTCTTCTTCCATTTCTACCTTAAGATTTGGTCATGAAACCATTTTTATGTTTGAACCAGAATATTTTATATTTATTATGTTCTATTTAAAGTTCTGGAAATAACCTATGGCCATATTACTAAGTGATAAGTTAAAACAAGTTCGTTGTGATCCAAAAACTGCCCAAATTGACCCAAATAACCATCATTTAATTCTTATCTAATGATTCATCCACATGGATCTAATATAATTCATTATTAGATCATTAAAACATATTTAATATTATTAATGACAAGTAATATCATTTCTGGATTTTTACTCATGTTCTACCCAAACTTCAATTTAATAATACAAGTGAACCACCCAAGCAAAACCATAAAAACAAACATCCTCGAACAATGTTTTTAAACTCTATAAGTCATCCAAAGGAACATAGTATTACAAAATGAAACCAGAATTAACCCTATTAATGTAAAAATGGTTCTGAATTCCTAATTAATGAATATAATGTCATTATATAGGACATTAAAGATAAGGAATCATTCGTGTACAAGGTAAGGGGAAATCCTCAAACCCAACTTTCGTCCTTCAGGTTCTACCGCTTTCACTCCATTTTGATATGGTCACTCCTTAAAGATCATTTGTTCATCATCGTATTTCCTTTTCTGGGATATACATGTTTTATAATGAAGTTTATGTCAATCCAAATGTTTTCTAAAATAACTCTTCTTTTAAGAACTCAACGTTTACCTCTCATTCATGGTTGATGGTTCTTGTATCAATTATGTTATTCCCTCTTTCTTTTGGGAACCCAAAGCTTATGAATTTATTCTTATGAGATGAAACTCATTCCTTACCATGGGTTAGTTATGTTAATTATTGATATTTTTTCTATGTGGCATGCATGTTAATGATAATGTTATGAGGTGACGGGTGCACCCGGAATTATATAGCGCAATATGAATGATTGAATGTGACGGGTGCACCCGGAATTATACAGCTCTCCAATGCATTGGGTAAAGTGATTAATATCATGAGTAAATGTTAAATGATGTGTGAACAATATTTTATCTTATTTCACAATTATTTGTGGTAGTTAACCACTAAGACATGATGTTTCATTTTTATGCATTTCCACATTTCAAGTCTTTTATTTATGCTCCTATGATGTTCATGATCTTTTTCATATGATATGATTATGCTCACCCCATGCTATGTTGTTCTTATCTATCCTCTTAATGGGCTTCTAGATCACCCCTTTTTATGTATATCCTCATGTGGCTACATGTACTAAGGAGAAGACAAGTTCCAATAAGAATCTAGAGAAGAAGAAATTAAATAAACGTTTATGTTTGATGTTGTATTTGTTATGTGTGGTCCTGGTTTTCCCCAAACACTAAACCTTTGGATCCTTAATGTGTAATACTATTATGTTGTTTATCTTTGGAATGATGTAATAGTAATGTAAGAAAAGGTCAGGTTTCTATAATGAACTAATGGGGCTAAATAATATGTATATTAAGGGAGTAATCATAGAATGATATGGGTGTAGATGGAATGGGATGTGGCATGATTTAATGTTACTAATTATCCATTTTGTCTTTAATATACTTTTTCCACATTAATAAAAACGTTTTTGGGGAGGAATATATCAAATATAGATATATTTTCACCCCTAATTTTATATAGTATTTTTATATATTTTTATAATAGTGTTGGGGATCAATTCATACCTTACTATATCATATAGTAGTGATTAGAAATTGTTGGATTAAGTGTTATCTTTTTATAGTATGTATATTTCTTGGTCATTATGTATAAATTTTTTCTCTATTTTTTATATGTAATGTTATTCATGTGTTTTTATTAAAATTTTGGGTTTATATTATCTATATCATTGGTTTTGATTGGTCTAATACTTTACTTTCCTAATATAAATATGGGAAATTCCTCTCATATTGTATATTATATACCCTAGACATTAGTGACTATCCCTTGATTTGTAAGAAGTAGGAATTAGGGTCCATGCAAAACTTCACAATTGATTTTAGATGGGTTGTGGAAGATATGGGTCATAAATAATTGTATCATAGTTACTATTTTATTTTAACACATATTTTAGAATAGACAATAGTGAAAAATGCATTGATTTGGTTGGGAAACAACATAATTCGAGACTGCACTATAGAATAGTCCAAGGATATACCAACTAAGACATAGATGCCCCATATGATTTGATTTAAGGATAGATATAATCCCATTTTATTTTATTAAAATAATGATATAGTCTATCAGACATACTTTTGAAATGTTTTATTGATCATAGGGTTGAGTTGTAGGTGTGGAATATACCATTTTTTCACTTATTTCATTGTTTTAAAAAGATTAAAATATAGGATAGTGCAGACACTCAATCTAAATTCAAGTATTGAAAACGTATTTCAATAATTAAATAGATATTACTAATTTTGAAAGATTGATATGTGCCCAAGCTATCACTAAATGTAGCCAAAGGATGAGTATATTCAAAATATTTATTTCATTTATTGCATTAGGAATTGTGTGTTTGGGATGATTCCCTTAATAAGTAATAATGTATTGAAAGTAATCATGGTATTGATGAATTCAGTATTTTATATGTTTTTGGAATATATTATGGTGGTCATCTTCAATGATATTATAGTGTATTTAAATAATTATAGAGAGTATGCTAAATATTTTTGGACTATCTTAGAAATCCATCAATGATATCAGTTTCAAGTAAATATATCATGTTAATGTCCTGGATGTGTGAGGTATGTTTCCTTGGATAGGTTATATCTCATTGAGGTATACCATTCAATACATCATGAATTTTAATAACTATTTCTTGGGAATCACCTAATAATATTGTTGATTTCTATAGATTCATTTTTCCTAGTGGGCCACTATACAAGGTTTGGGTCTAAATTTTCCCATATTTCATAACATTTATTTACTTTTACTAGGAAGGATCATTCTTTTGTTTATAAAAATAATCTCTAGGTGGAATATGTGAACCTTAAGTAAAATTTGATCAATTATCTTATCATTCACCTATATGGGGAAGGATTCCTGTTTGAGGTTTTTTGTGATGCTTCTTACATTTTCTAGGATATGTCTTGATGACGTGGTGAGAAATGATCTCTTATAGATATAGGAATTTGTTCCCTTATTAATATTTATTTTATACTACTAATCATGAACATGTGGTTGTAGTGTTTTCTTTGAATCTGAGTAATAATTACATCATCAGATAAATCTTCATAATCATCACAAATCATATGATAATATGGTATATATTCCATCGGTACTATCTAATTTAATATTTGTGTATTTAAGTATAGTTCATTTAGTATTTTTTCTTTATAATCTATTATACATTAATAAAAGGAAATGTGTTGATAGATTTAATAATATGAAAAATTCATGGTGATGTTTCTCATGAGCATATAGATTATTGTAGTATTATTATTGTGCTTTCATATTTTTACTTGAACATAAAGGAGTTTAATAGGTAATATTGATAATAATAGTTGGTGTTATAGTATACATTGTTTTATCAGTTATCATAGCCTTGAATGGGAGGCATTAAGGTGGAAATTTTGAGATATCATATCATTTGTTGAGATTCTCTTGATGGTTGGTCTTAAGTTGATGGGTATCTTGTATTATTTTGAGTGAAATTTATTTTTTAATTTTCTATGAAGGATATGGTTAAAAAAATTAGTTTATTATCTTACCTATGGTAGTGAGACCTAATATTTCAAGGTTGTATCATACTATGAAGGATCGGTTTTGTTAGACTAGTATAAATAGATCATCGATAAAGTTTATATATCAAGACCTTTTTTATGGTAGTCAATGTTAAGCATCAAGTTCTAACAAAAAAATTATCTGTTAGATATTTTCTAATGGAAATAAGAGGAAATATCTGAGGGTCTCAGTGAATTGTGTATTTATCTTTAGATTGGGTGAATTGAGGGTGACAAACTTTTACTGACAATGATCAACATAAATATTTTCCTCCCTTAAGTTAATCAAACCACTTTCAATAAATAATATATATGGATATAAATTCTATTCTTTCACCAAATTTTCCCTCATAAAATGTAGATAATGTAAAGTATACCCCACACTAGGATTTTTAAAAGGATTCCCCCCAATGTGAGAAAATTATTCTTGTTGTATTCAGTTCTTAACCCAAGCCACAAATTTTACACTAATAATCTTTTGATCAATTACAAGTTGTGTGGGAAGTCATTATCTTTATCACATAGTACCTACCATACAAATACATCCTCCTGGTAGTTGCATTATACTAGCTCCTTCTGGATCCTATGTAATTATAACCAACTATCCACAGGTCATTTACTACCAAATCTTATTCCATTGAAATTATATTCATGTATTTCTTATGCTACATTTGGAAAACATAAATTTGGGTATTTCTCATATTAATGATCATCATAATACAAATATTATATAGGTTTAATATAACATCTATGATTCTCTCAAATTATGACCTCTATAATAAAGGAGAACATGCACTTATTCCATATAACTTCATGTTCCTATCTATTTAAATCATCGACCAAAATGAACATGAAATTAATTTTAAGTTGACCACTACCTATCTTAAAATTTTCTTAAAAGATTATCTTCTCCACCCAATGATCATAAACCACATCACCAAAAAATAAATGATTTTATCTTTTTATATACTCAATTTTTCATGAATAGTTTGGAGGTTTTAAATATATAAACTCCAAAGCTTTGAATATTTCTATGTTTAATGATCATAGATTTACTCAAATATAAGAGTTAGCATTATTTATTAGGAAATCTATTAATTTCAACATAAATGATTCTCATTGTTTATTATTATCTAAAAAAGTGTAAAATGATATAACTAATTAATTAATATACTTATATATCCAATAAATCATCAATTAAATGTGAACTTGTTAATTCTTTACTATCCATGACTTTAACTTTTCATAACTATCTAGGACACGGCCTCTTTCATGAATTCATTATTTCAATTAGTTAGTGTTCTAACTCAAACAATAAATTATCAAAAGTATTAATATTATGTATGTGTATCATATATTTCATTATTACATCAAAAAATTGTGATATTTATATATATATATCATTTTCATTAACTAGTGAATTTACTAGATTCCTATATTTCCCAGTGAAGAATGCTAAAATATTTATAACTCGTATCTTTTAACAAACTCAAACCAGCTACATGAAATTATAGTGACCATCTTCTTTATATAATTTTTATCATCTTCTCACTACTTCACATTATTTATTTGGAAACCTCAAATGATTTCAACATGACTGTCCCATTCACCTTATTTTGATTTACTATAAATTTAGTTCCTATAAACTCACCTTGCAATGTGATTATCATGTAGACTCTATTTTTAGTTAACATAAAATTTTGGAAATATTTTAATTACCTATTATTAATATCTTATTTAATCATCTATCAATACAAGCATAAATTCCTCTATTAAAATGATGTTCATTAAATGATTACTTCATATTTCTCTGTACTCAAATTATTTATGTTCCCAACTCAAAAAAAAAGTTCACAATTCACTATAAATTATCATCCAACAACTGGTGGTCGAACAAACATTGATATATTACTTTGATTATAGTATACTTAATGTTTGAATCAAAAAAAATATGATTGTTATATACTAGATAAACACCAATGTATTTTAATTTTCTATCAACATAGTCTCCTAACATTATAAAATTATTACTTGGATTTATTTATCCTTATTTTCACTATTTCATCTTCTCTTGAATTTTATTCTTTAAACCAAATTATATATAATTCCAAAATACCTATTTGGTTCAATGAATTATTTCATAACATCTATATTAAAAAATTTAAGGATTTTATTCTTGTACTATCATAATTATCCACTTTTTTCGAATTATTGAAACATGCATCTTCTATAGATTATGGTGGTTCCACTTATATATTTTCATTATCCCTATGATTATCATCTTTAGAAATCATATTCTCATCACAAATCTTAATTTTATATATTGCACCAATTATTTTCTAATGTTATCAATAATTTTCATTCATCTGGATACAATTATATTATGATAATACTTTTTTACTCAACTTCTAGTAGATCGGAATCCATTGTAATTGAAATTAATTATACTTTCTTGATTATTTTTTCTTGGTGGATGAGGGTGTCACTATCATTTCAAAAGAGTATCATAAATTTAGATATATCCTATGATCTAATATCCAGAATTCTGAATGTTTCAATTTTCATTATTTTCTAATTCAATGAGAGTTATTTATTTACTCTAATAGTAGATCACATGGATGCTTCTTTTGTCAATCTAATAAAAACTAACGTGTGAATCTTTTAGATTATTTTATTACATCAAATGGTTCCATGAATCATTGTATGTACCTCTGGTGTATTTACATTGTGTTTTATATAATCAACTTTACTTTCATTTTTATTCTAGATTTCATTAACATCAATTGAGAAACATGATTAACAAAAAATACAATATTTCATCATAACCATTTGATGATATCTTAAAAATATAATTTTTTTAAATACTATATTCTTATTTAAATATATTATTTCTTCTCCATATTATTGAAAAAAACCATTATTTCACTTTAATGGTCATTTCCATATTCTCCATGTATATTCTATGTATTTGAAATTTAACCTTGAAATTATTGAGGAAATGTTGAAATAACTTTCCCTAAATTATTGAGTAAAAAAAATCTGTGTATAGAAACTTGGGATTAATATACATGGATATTATATCATCTTATATGAATATTCATCATATTATAAAAATACATGACTTAGAAATGTAATAGTTTAGTGTCTTTGGAAACATGGAATAAAAAGAATCTAACTTTTTGAAATATCTTTAACATCTCCCTTAAAGATCAACCACTTTAATACTCCTACTTAAAACCTTTCTTCATAACCTGGGGAAAGGATACATAAGAAATTAGTGATCTCAGATGTTTAGTAATTGTAAACAAGGGAGATATGTAAGTGTAACATGAGCATAAGGGAATGAATTTAATGACCCAATCCTTTATTAATGAAAATTCTCATTGATCTAATTAAATTTCTTATTATGTAAAATGGTTATATAAATTATGCACTTCTTTGGTTTTATGGATTTCAAAATACCATTAATAATTTTTATTATTGCTAATATTGTTGTTGAACAGTGATCAATTAATTAGTATAAATATAGGGCTTTAACAAATCCAATTTACTCAAACAAAGGAAGCAATGTCCTCATATAGTAGAATTACTCCATACAAAGCCCATTTGTCAGATCTTGGAAAGGAGGTAGCATTACTGTGCTTTTCTCTTGACCAATCCCAAACTGAGCTTCAACATGATAAGCTTGAACGGAACCGCCTACGGGTGAAGTGAAAGTTAATAGAGATTACCACCCGAGCAATGTTATCCGAGCCACCCCAAGAGTCTGTCACCATCGCACACCTTACCCTTAGGTCATATGCAGTTGTTATAAGGGGTTCTGTAATAAGACCCTAGCACTATGATTATGTGCATTATTTTTGTATTGAATAAAGAATATACATTCATTTTATTGTTTTTACTTTATAAATAGTTTTTAAAGTACAAATAGTTTTTTAGTTAATATTCAATTAAGAAATCTATTTTGATGAATAAATGGATTTTTTAATTAAATAATATTTTATTAAAATATTATTACTAAATTAATTTTTATTAAATATAAATGATCGTATAATTTTTATGAATGCAATTGTAATTTTTATTAAGGTTTGAAAGCCATTTTTGTCAAAATCCATGAATTTTTTATAAATGTTGGTTTTTATTTTAAAAGTAAAAAATAAATTATTTATAAAATTATTTATATAAAATGAATATTATTTTTGTATTTAGGATGTATAAATTATCCAACAATTAATTTTTCATAATTTTTTGAGACAGTCAAATCTTTTGGGTAAAAATTATATACCGTTAAATATATAATGTGTTTTATGACATCATAATGACCCAATTGTGATGTAATAAGATACTATAAATGGGATTTTAGGAAAATATATATTTTACCTTTAAAATAATGTGATTTTAGGTTTGTTTGATTTATTTTACAAAGCCTTAGTGGACCCCCAAAGACTTACAAAACATTTTAATATTTTAAAATGATTTCCTTGAGAGTGTGACTCACCTCCACATAAGAAAGCCTAATATTTTAAGAATTTAATCCATTAGACTTATAAAGTAATATTTTCCACTACCCTTTGGAAGAAACTATGGGTAAAACCCATTGTTTGGTTTGTGGTTTTGATTAGTTTAATGTGTGGCATCCAAAACCTAAATAATATAGAATTCCCTCTCTTTCCCATATAAACTCACCCAAGATCCCACTTCTCTTAACTCAAAACCCTTGGACCATGTCCCTACCCTACCCTACCCTACTCTCTCTAAAATCCTCCCAAGTAACCCCAAGATCCCAAGAAGCCTTTCTCAAACCCCTCCCAATCCTTTGGGATCACACTTCCAAGTAAGGGATTTCTTCCTTTCTATTTTTTTGTCCAATTTTATTTATATTGTTATACCCTTTTGTTTTAAATTAAAAATATTGGGGTGTGATTTCTCACCTCCCCCATACATACCTTCTTATGTTTTAATGATGATATACCTATTTCCCCCTCATTAATGCCTCCCATGTACACCTGTTAGCATGCAGAAATTCTGTAAGGAATTTCTCTCTCCTCATTTACATTCAAGCAATTCTTTTGTATTATGAATCTAAATTACATTACATATGTTGGGAAATGTATCTTTATGAACCCCTTACTGTAAATTTCATATAAATATAATGAGACACCCCTTTATCTCTCATCAACCATTTTTATGAATTCTTATGTCATGCCGTTATGCTGCTGAAATTACATCGTAATTTTCAAATCCAAAGTCATTGTGTAGTGAATACCATGACCATTTCTATATCAAGGGTATTCACCATTATGAACATTTACTTATTTATTATAGAGTTTCATGTATGAATTCCACATTCCTTTATTTTGGAATAAATGGTGATGTTTAATGAATCCATGTTGTATGATCTATGTGGAACACTTATGCATGAAATGAAATGATTAAGAAGGGTGTGCCCTGATAGAACTCCAATGCATTGGGTAAAGATTAGTATTGTGATACTTCAGGTTAAATGAGGGTTTACTCATGATAATTCAAGTGAAATAAGGTTTTACTCATCCTCTATGTTAAATTATCCTTATCTAATGTTAATATCATGTTAAATGTTGTTGCACCATTCACATGTTATGATAATCATGCTATATCATGCATTTATGTTCATGTTTCTATTATGATGAATTGATATGCCTATTGCCTAACATGTATTGTATTCTTCATGTTATGCCTTGTTTACTCCCTTACTGGTATTTATAGATCACCCTTTTCTTATGCATGTCCTCGGGTTATCCCATGCAATGCTAAGTATGAAGGGATGTGTGTGGTCATGTAAAATAAGTTTTCAATAAATATTTGTATTTCATGTTTTAAGTTGTTATATAAAGTTACTAAGCCCAAAATACACTAGACCTCTTGATATTATATGTTGTACTAAGTGAACATTTTATGTAATAAATTATGTTTAAGTGTTAAATAAAGAGAAGGGTTGTTATAGTTGGTATCAGAGGATAGGTTTAGTTATTTTTTGGGATTAAGATTAGAAAACCATACTGAAATACTTAGGGATAAGACTAAGTATAATAAGAACATCCCTAAATTTTGGTGAGTATTGAGTAAGTGGTTTATCAATAAAATACATCTCTATCTGGATACGAGTAGGTAGAGGAGGCTCTGCGACAGATGTATCTACGGGTAAAACCCAAAAATGCCGCTTTGAGCTAGACTCGAAGGGGAACTGGTGAACGACAACAAGCCTTGTTTCACTCTTGGTTACAACACTCCTGGGGGATATGCTTTGGTAAATTCATAATCTTAGTATGAACCATTACTAAGGGAATAAAAAAATTCCCCTAAGAATATATGTTGGGAAAGAGATCGTGGATAACATAGATTAAAGCCTATAAATTCATAAGTTAAGGAAATAAAAGTATTTTATAATTCATCCATTTTTGTATTTGGATTACCCTTTATTTGTTACCCCTAATTTTCTTTTTATTCTAGCCAATGACCGGTAATAGGAGGACTCAAGCTAACAACCAATGCGAAGATCAATGTGTTTACTGTTCAAATGATATGAACAAACCGA
Source organism: Viscum album (assembly GCA_963277665.1). NCBI lineage: Eukaryota > Viridiplantae > Streptophyta > Magnoliopsida > Santalales > Viscaceae > Viscum > Viscum album. The sequence continues at coordinate 1,802,849,011 of OY728125.1, forward strand.
TGGGAGCAGGAATCAAACACATTTTCATGATACTATCTCAGTTAACTAAAGTTTTGAATAGAAACATGGGTCAAGAGGAACATTAAACCCCCTCAAATAAATAAAAAGTTGCAATTGGGAGCTTCATGAGACAAAGGCCTCCTACTTTTAATGGATCATCTGATCTCTCAATCGCCGAACAATGGATCAACTCTATTAAGAAGATATTCTCCATCCTTCAATGTTATGAAGAAGATAAGGTACATATAGATGCTTATTTTATGGAGGGAGAAGCTGATAAATGGTGGGTATTGGTCAAAAATACAAATCCATAGGAATAGATTGAGGCGTTGGAGTGGAAGGTTTTCTGAAAAAAAAAATTTGACAAATATTTTCCTCACACCCTCTAACTTAAGATGGAAAGGGACCTAATTTACCTCAAGAAAAAAGAAAACGAATCCATCATAGCATATGAGGAAAACATCCCAAGGCTTTCACGATATTCCTCCTTCTTTTTCGTTACCCTCAAATGCAAGGTTGACCTCTTCTTTTGTGGGATAAAACCAAGACTATGGAAATCCCTAGTGATCCTTGACTTCGAGAGCTATCAGGAAATTGTCTAATGTGCCCTCAAAGTCAAAATGGAGATCAGTGAATCTCAGGGGTATCATGGGGATAAGAAGTATAAGGTGGAATTTAATTCTGGAATTCCAACGTATAAATCCAATGGTACTAAGAAAATATAGCACCCCACTTGCCAAAGGTGCGGAAAGAAGCACCCTAAAAATTTCCTGAAGGGGGCGAGGAAATGATTTAGGTGTGGAAGTGAAGGGAACCTGGGCATTAACTGCCAACAAGAAAAATATGCAGCTATGATAGAGGAGAGGAACAGTCTGTTTGACCCTCAACTCATTGTTTATTGCTTCAACTGCAAAAAACTAGGGCACTTTTCAAACCATTTCCCTAAGTCAAGAGTTTTTTCTGGCAGCCAAAAACCTCCTAAGAAACAAAGATGAGATTTTTCCATCACTACTATTAAAGTGAACCCCAACAATGAAGTGGTTTTAGTTACTCTAGTTATTAATTCAAGAATAGTGATCATACTTTTTTATTCTAGTTCTACACATTATTTTATATCCTGAAATTTTAGTATCACAATATCAACTCCACCTCAAATCATGGAAGTAAAGATGTCAGTGAGTAAGGAAAATGGGGAAATCATCGCAACCCATGAATATAACTCCTCCCCTATCATAATTTGTGGATTGAAATTCTCGATGAACCTCTTAATACTCCATTTGGTGGAATTTGATTTAATTATTGGCATGGATTGACTTTCCCTATATAGAGCCACCCTAAATTACTGTGAGAGGTAAATCACTCTCCATATGGAGAATCGATCCCCGATTTTTTACAAGTGTAAAGAGGGGGATGAATCTTATTTAGCACCATCATCTCAAGCATGGATATACTGTCCTATGATCACTCATATATTTTGTTGATGATTGAGTCCAAGGAAGCAACCATCCTTGAAGACATGCCTATTGTGAGGGAATTCACTAAAGTGTTTCCTGAGGAATTTCCTAGTCTTCCTCATAGAATAGATGTTGAATTCTTAATTGATATTATACATGGGGAATTTCCAATATCCATGTATCCGTATAGAATGGTTGTTGTGGATCTCTAGGAGTTAAAGAAACAACTACAAGAGAATCTGGATAAATGGTTTATATGCCCAAGTGCTTCACCATGGGGTGAACCAGTCCTCTTCCTCAAAAAGAAGGATGGGTCAATGCACCTTTTCATTGATTATCATTATCTCAACAAAATCATGATAAATAACAAGTATCCTCTACCAAAAATTGATGAATTGTTTGATCAGCTACGTGGAGTACAATACTTCTCTAATGTGGATTTGCAGTCAGGATATTGCTAAGTAAGGGTGAATAAGGAGGATATCCCCAAGACTGCTTTTTGTACAAGGTACAGGCACTATGGATTCATAGTAATGCCTTTTAAACTCACTAATTATCTAAAAATATTCATGGGCTTGATGAATATAGTCTTTAGGGATTACCTAGAAAAAAATTCGTAGTCTTTATAGATGATATTCTAATATACTCCAAACCTAAGGAGGAGCATGAGGAGCATCTAAGAGTTATACTAGAGACCGTGTGAAAGGATAAGATCTATAAAAAGTATATCAAGTGTGAGTTCTGGTTTAAGGATCTTTCATTATTGGTTCATATCACCACAAGCAATGGTATATCTATGGATCCTTCCAAGATAGTTGCAATAGAGGGATGGTTGAGGGCAACATCGGTAATAGATATTCGTTGTTTCTTGGGTTTAGCTAGATATTATCGCCCATTTTTGTGAAATTTCTCACGATTTTCAAAATCTCTTACCAAAATAACTCGGAAGGGAGTCAAATTTGCTTGGAGTGATGAATGTGAAGATAGCTTTAGGGAGTTGAAAAGGAGTCTTATCACTATGCTCGCGCTCACACTACCCACAAGGGGAGAAATGTTTGTGGTATTTAGTGATTCTTCGAAGAAGGTCCTGGGTTGTGTGTTGATGTAAAATGACAAAGTCATTGCCTATTATTCAAGGCAATTGAAAGTTCATGATAAAAACTATCTAACACATGATCTATAGTTTTCTACTGTAATCTTTGCTTTAAAATTTTGGAGACATTACCTCTTTCGGGAAAATTTTTAAATATACACAGATCACAAAATCCTTAAGTATATATTCACACAGAAAGAGTTGAATATGATCCAATGAAGATGGTTAGAGATGATCAAAGACTATGACTGGTCAATCCACTACCACCCTGAGAAAGAGAAAAAGGTGGCGGATGCTCTATGTAGAAAGGACCCAATGATTGTATCATTTATGAGAATTGAAAATGATCCAATCTTCTTATATTTGATGAATATGGACATGAGAATCATAAAGAATGGAACATCATCAATCCTTTCAAAAATTATTACTCAACTATCTCTTTTGGAAAGGTTAAAGAATGCTCAAAAAGATGATGTGGGAATTCAAAATAAAGTGGAAACTATTAGAAAATGGAAATCCTTAAAGTTCAACATTAATGAAGAAGTAACTATGAGATTTGGGTCAAGACTATGTGTTCCACCAAGTCTAGAGTAAAAGAAATAACTTTTGGATGATGCACATAGTTCAAATTTCTCCATTCACCCAGGAAACAAAAAGATGTATTGAGATATCTGAGAGCATTATTGGTGGGATAACATGAAGAAGTAGATCAATGAGTATACATCAAAGTGCTTGGTATTTTAGTAAGTGAAGGTTGAGAGGAAGAAGTCTAAGGGGATGATGAAACTGTTACCCATACCAACATGGAAATGGGAAAAATCACCATGGGCTTTGTCACTGGACTTCTGAAGACATACAAAGGAAACAATTCTATCTGGGACGGTGTGGATCGTCTTACAAAGACTGAACACTTCATTGTAATTTGGAAGGAATTATCATTGGATAAACTGGAATGTATATACATCATAGGTGTGGTAAGGCTGCATGGAGTACCACTATCGATTGTATCCGATCGAGATCCAAGATTCACCTCTATGTTTTGGAAGAGTCTTCAACATGCTATGAATACTTAGCTAAACAACAGTATGGATTATCATCCTCAAACTAATGGCCAATCTGAGTGGACTATCCAAACACTTGAGGATATTTTGAGAGCTTGTTCAAGGGACTTCAAAGGAGTATGGGATCAATATCTTCCTCTGGTTGAGTTCTCTTACAATAAAAATTTCGACTCAAGCATCCAAATGGATCCTTATAAATCCCTTTATGGGAATAGTACAGAACACCAGCATGTTAGGATGAATTTGGGGATCAAAAACCCCTAGGTCCAAAAATGGTCTAAGAAATGGTGGATAAGTTTAAGAACATCCATCAGCACATTAAAGCTGCTCAGATTAAAAAAAGTAGTTATGCTAATAACCATCGATGAGACCTAGAGTTTGATGTCAGAGACATGGTATTCCTCTGCATATCACCATGGAAGACACTTATGATATTTTAAAAGAAGGGAAAGCTTAGTCCAAGGTACATCGTCCCTTTCGAGATCCTTGATCGCATTGGAGGATTGGCCTATCAAATATCACTCCCACTGAACCTATATCAAGTATATGATGTATTCCATGTATAACTCTTGAGAAAGTACATACCTAACACAACACATGTACTCAATCCAAAGGTGGTACCATTAGAGAATGACTTCTTCTATAAAGAGAAGCTGGTGAATATCTTTGATCATAGGGAAAAAGTTCTACGAAATAAGACGATACCCCTTGTGAAAGTGTTGTAGAGAAACCAAAAGTTTGAAGAAGCAACATGAGAATCAGAGGAAGTGATGAAGAAGCAACATGACAATCAGAGGAAGTGATGAAGAAGAGTTACCCTCATCTGTTTTAGTCTGGGAAAAGGAAATTTTGAGGGTGAAATTTCTTTATAAGGTAATATTGTAAAGACCCAAACTTTTACTAATGAAAATTCCTCTTGATCTAATTAAATGTCTTATTATGTAAAATTGTTATATAAATTATGAACTACCTTGGTTTTATGGATTTCAAAATACCATTAAGAATTTTTACCATTTCTAATATAGTCGTTGAACGTTGATAAATTGATTAGTATAAATATAAGGTTTTAACAAATCCAATTTACTTAGACAAAGGAAGTGATGGCTGCATCCAGTAGAATTTCTCCATATGAAGCCCATTTTTCAGAGCTCGGAAAGAAGGTAGCATCATTGGGATTTAGTCTTGACCAAGACCAAGCTGATCTTCAACATGTTAAGCCTGAACAGAACCACTTACAGGAGAAGTAGAAGTTGATAAAAATTACCACCTGAATGATGTTATCTGAGCCACTCCAAGAGTCGGTCACCATCACACACCTCACCCATAGGTCATATGTGGGTGTTATAAGGGGTTATGTAACAAGACCCTAGCACTATGATTATGTGTATTATTATTTTTATAGAATAAATAATATACATTCATTTTATTATTGTTACTTTGTAAATAGTTTTTAAATTAGAAATAGTATTTTTAGTTAATATTCAATTAAAAAATCTATTTTGATGAATTAATGGATTTTTTAATTAAATAATATTTAAATAAAATAGTATTACTAAATTATTTTTTATTAAATAAAAATTATCTTATAATTTTTATGAATGAAATTATATTTTTTATTAAGGTTTAAATGCAGTTTTCTATCAAAACCAAAGAATTTTTTATAAATGTCGTTTTTTATTTTAAAAATATAAAAACACATATTTATAAAGTTACTCAGATAAAATGAATATTATTTTAGGAATCAGGATGTCTAAATTATCCAATGGTGAATTTTTCATGATTTTCTAAGATAGTCAAATTTTTGGGTAAAAATTAAATATTGTTAAATATATCATGTGTTTTATGACATCATAATGACCCAATAGTGATGTAATAAAATACTATAAATGTTATTTTTGGCCAATATATTTTTTACCTTAAAAAAATTTGATTTTAGGTTTGTTTTATTTATTTTACAAATCCTTAGTGGACCCCAAAAGGCTTACAAAACATTTTAACATTTTAAAATGATTTCTTTGAGAGTGGGACTCACCTCCACATAAGAAATCCAAATATTTTAAGAAGTTAGTCCATTTTACATATAAAATAATTTTTTCCACTCCCATTTGGAAAAAACCATGGGAAAAAACCATGGTTTGGTTTGTGGTTTTGATTAGTTTAATGTGTGGTGTCCAAAACCTAAATAATAAAGAATTCCCTCTCTTTTCCTATATAAACCCACCCAAGTTCCCACTTATCTTCACTCAAAACCCTTGGAACACATCCCTACCATGCCCTCCTATCTTTAAAATCCTCCCAAGTCACCCAAATATCCCAATAATCCTCTCTAAAGTACTCCCAAGCATTTGGGATCAAACTTCTAAGTAAGAGATTTCTTCCTTTCTATTTTTTGTCTAAATTTATTTATATTGTTATACCGTTTTTTCAATTAAAAATGTTGGGGTATGATTTATAACCTCCCACTTACTTCCCCACTTATGTTTTAATGATGATAGACCTCTTTATATCTCATTAATTCTTCCCATGTACACTCGTTACCATGCTGAAATTCCATAAGGAATTTCCCTCTTCTCATTTACATGAAAGAAATTATTTTGTATTATGAATATAAATTCCATTAATTATGTTAGTACATGTATCTATATGAACCCCTTACTATATATTTTACATACATATGATGATACACTCCTTTATCTATCATCAACCATTTTTATGAATTCCTATGTCATGTTGTTATGCTACCGAAATTGTATCACGATTTTCCATGTCAATGTTATTGTGTAGTGAATACCATGCCCATTTATCTATGTGATTATATAGTTTCATGTATGAATTCCACATTCCTTTATCATAGAATAAATTATTATGTTTAATGAATCCGTGTTGTATAATATATGAGGCACACTTATGCATGAAATGAAATGATTAAGAAGGGTGGGCCCTAATAGCGCACCAGTGAATTGGGTAAAGATTAGTATCATGATACATCAAGTGAAATGATGGTTTAATCATTATAATTAAAGTTAAATGCGGGTTTACTCATGATCCATGTGTAAGGATCCTTGGATCATGATAATATCATGTTAAATTTCATTTCCACATTTATATGTTATTATAATCATGTTATATCATGCCTTTATGTTCATGTTTCTCTTATGCTCCACTAATATGCCTATTTCCTAACATGTACTGTATTATTCATGTTATGCCTTCTTTACTCCCTTACTGGTCTTTATAGCTAACCATTTTCTTAGCATATCCTCAAGTTATCCCATGCAATGTTATGTATGAAGTAATGTCTGTGGTCATGTAAAAGAAGTTTTCAATAAAGATTTATATTTCATGTTTTATGTTGTTATGTAATGTTCTTAATCCCCAAAGACACTATACCTCTTGATTTTCTATGTTGTATAAAGTAAATATTTTATGTAATGAACTAAGTTTAAGTGTGAAATAAAGATCAGGGTTGTTATAATGAAAACATAATCATAACATTAGAATATGATACCCTATATATTAAAGTTCATTATCATGATTTGTGGAATAAATATTGGTAGTTAATAAGACATGAATCATAAGGGAATCAAGATTATAATCCATGAGATCATGATAAATGAATAAGAGATGGAAATTTGGTACAAAAATAAGAATAGAAAATCCTCTATCAAGGATAACTTCCAATACCTTCATAACAAGTTAGGATTTTCTTAATCACCTACGTATCTGCTTCAGACTTGGGATTCCCTCCCACGTAACCTTTTTTCGAGATTGGGATTCCCTCTTATGTACCCTCTTGTTTCAGTTTTGGGATGCCCTCTCATGTACTATCTTATTACGGGATTGGTATTCCCTCTCGTGTACCATCTTGTTTGGGGATTTGGATTCAATCATGTATGCACTCTTTTTTAGTCTTGGGATGGACTTTAATGTACCCTCTTGTTTCAGGATTGGGATGCCCTCCCTTGTACCCATTTATTTTGGGATTGAGATACCCTCCCATGTAACCTCTTGTTTCAGGCTTGATATTCCCTCATGTTTTCTCTCTAAGCTCATATAACATTTATCATAAATAATTTCATTGGAGGGAGACATATGTCCCATCAGTCACATAATTAAATCATACATACATGTGACACAAGATAATAAAACATTCATCATATCATAGCCCATAAATATATATGGGTTTCATAAACATTATATCATTACTCATGAAATGAAATGGGTATCATATCCATTTCATCATATCATAACCTATGTAAATTAGATAGGTTTCATAATAATCATATCTTAGAATAACCCATGAAAGGAGGTCGTTTTCATAATAACTTATCACGGTATAACCTGTGAAATAGAAATGGGTTTCATATCAATCTAATTGAAACATGATTTACTCAACTAAATGAAAAGGGTTCCATAAAAATCATGTCATAAAACCAAAAACCATTCATATAAATAATATCAGTTGTATCCTTGGATCATATCCCATGTAAAGCATAATTATATCAAAGGATGTCATCTTAGATAGAGATGGATTTTGAAAAATCACTTGTAATTGTTCTAAATGAAAATAACATTTATTTGGAAATCATATAACATTTTCAAAATACTATTCTTTTAAAACCATATTTAATAATTATGAAGTAATATTTAAAAATTAATGAAAATTATTTTTAGAAAAATATCCTTTCCAGTTTGAAAAACACTTACTAAAACATAAAACATTTTGAAAACCTTTTTAATTGAAAATAACCTTGAAATATTATAAAATAATATTTAAAAAAAATTAAAACACATTAAAAATAAAACATTTATTTAAAAAAATCCTTGAAAATGAGCTTAAAAGTCCATTTAAAAACATTTTTGAAAACATTTTTAGAAAACAAGGTTTGAGAATAAAATAGATTTTTGAACATAGAGAGAAATAAAGTCATATTTTATTAAAAACATTTTCTTAATCATAATAAGTACCAAAGATTGGTAAAATGGTACAATTATATGAATATTTTATTAATAACCATAGGATTTGAATATTCATTAGAGTTCTTGAGATATTTATCATAATATTTCATCAATGGAAGCATAATGAGAAATAATCCTGATAAACGATGAGATTATATCAATAAACGGTTACCACTTTGGTAACATTAAATCATAATCCCCATGAAATAATGACATTACATGAGGCTTAAAATAAAATGAAAATATATATACTCATTATATAACATTTAAAAGTTCTTTATATACACCTCATAGAAGAATATGGTTGCATAACATAGCATGTGTCTCAGAGAAATCAAAATTGAGAAAAAATTACTTTACCGATTTAGTAAATTTTAAACCATAAATCACATAAAAGAGAAATATTAAAATTTATATTTAAATATAAATAAATTAAATGATAATAATCATGTGATACATTCTTGGGAAGTATATATACCATACAAAAGAAACTAGTAGTCAATAAGACATGAGTCTCGTAGAAATAATAGTGAGACTAGAAATCCCCTTAATACTTGAGTAACTTTTGAATCATGATCCACATGAAATAATAACATAAATTATAACTTTTAATATAATTAAATATAGTAAATTAATGATATAACATGTAATATTGATGTTTATACACCACACTATAATAATAAATGGTTAATATGGCATATATCTCACAGAAATAAAAGTGAGATGAGAAAACCTTTACCTTAAGTCTTGACGGTATTCATACACATTCAAACCTAATGTATAATAAGTATATTTTTATTATAAATATACCATTTAATAATTTTATTATATATAATTTCATATATTATTTTATTTTAACTTCATATTACAAGCTTATTAACAATTTTATGTTAATGTTACGTTTTAGGTAATATCCGCATTGTTTTTTGTGTAAGTTTTAAATTGTTATTCTTGATCCTATAACATAGGTGATGATTTACTTATTTCAATAATTTAAATCATGATTTAAATATAATTTATATTCATTATATAAATATATAAAATATATAAATATTAAGTGGAATACACCATTCATGGATATGGTAGGTTGTACGTACGCATTAATATTGTGTATGTTTTCTTATCGTATTGAAAGAATGAAAGTAAATGAAATATATATATATATATATATATATTGTACTTACAGTATAATTATTATTTAATATAAATCTTATAAATTAACCACAACCATCCTTAATACATTCCATGTAATATGTGAATGAATCACATCTCTTTGAAGAGACGGTAGTCCACACATCCACAAACGAAGTTATCATATTCCCAAAAATTGAAATAAGGATAGTATGTGTTATATAATAATTAAATAATCATAAATACATCATAAATATAGTTAATATAAAATAAAAATGGAAATTCCATCATTATTTCAAACCTTGAGAGGTGGTAGTGGAAGAGCGAACGACATTAGGTCACGAGGTGGTAGTCTGTCGTACACATGAATGGTGACCATTTGATGAATGTGTGTGTGAGTGTAGGTCTAAAACTTAGAATAAAAAAATATTATTATATTTATTATAATAATTTAATTATATAAACATGTAATAATAATAGTTTTGGGGGTGGAGAAAGAAAATAAAACAAAGGTTCTCATTGAAGGACGTTCTCTCTTCTTTGGGTAGTTTTTTTTTGATTTGTAAGAAAGTACTAACTTGGATTGAGATCATCCAAAAGTGAGGCTTCAAGGATTATTTTATGGATTTTTGAAGATTGTTTTTTTAGGGTACGGATGATCCAAATGGATTTAGGGGTCTGAATAAATGTGTTGGGTGAGTTCCTATTTATAGTGGAGGAGGAGTGGCATTTTTAAAAATATAAAAAGATAATCACTATTGAAAGGTTTCCCTAACATCATGTGTCTCAAATAATAATAAATTTTATATAAAAGGGATTATATGGTTGAATAATGGAAATAAAATGGATTTTGGGCATTTTTATAGGTTATTTGGCCACTTAAGTTAAATTTTAAAAACTAAGTAAACTCATCTTTACTTTATTCATTGTAAATAATTTTAATTACATTCACTAATATTTTTGGTCAAAAACTAAGTTTACATTATTATAATTTATACTTTATTATGATTCCAGATTTTTAATAAATTTATCAATATTTAAATCACATAAGTGTAATAAATTAATTTAAAATTAATCTCGTAGACGTGATGAGAAAGAGGGTTTTTAAAGTAAAAAAGATCAAAAGTTTGAAATGTTTTTATATCAATTTTAAATGTGAAATAGGTTACAATAAAATAAATCGTATGAATTGATTTATCATGGATATAAATATAATTTAAAACCAATTTAAAATATAATTTAAATATATAAATAAATTATATTAAAATGTTGTTTTAAATTAAAATTCTGTGTTTTTTCACTATTTATCGAAAATATAAAACTTCTCTGAAAAATACCAAAAAAAATAACCCAATGTAAATTTTGATATATAAATTTAAAAAATTAAGTTTTTTAAAAAAATAAAAAATTATATAAGTGTCAAAAATTATACTTAAAATGATTTATCCCTTAAAAGGCTGTAAAATTACCTTTTTGAAAAATACATCTTTTTATTCCTAAAATTAGATTTATTCCTATCTTATGCCTATAAAACCTATTATATAAGTGTAAAAACTTTGACTTGATAATATATATATATATATTATTATTAAAAACATTCATCAACTATGGTTTGTTTAATTTAATGAGATAAAATGGTGTTTGTGTACAGTTTTCTTAGAAAAGTAATTTCATTATTTTCAAATAGTTCTTGATTTCATTTCTAACTAATTGATAACCAAAGGATTAATTTTATATACATGTGTAAACACTATATTAAACTTGTAATTAATAATACTCATAACTCCCATTCCAATGGCTAGGTTTTAAATATAATTATATTTTAATAGAAATATTAATAATATATTGTAGTTTGGTAACACTCATCCTTACATGTAACATAAGCTATTGAAGGAACTCATAATTTTTTGTAACACAAGTCAGACATAGTGTTATGTGTACTAAAATCTAATCTTATTATTTCATGTAGCACAATATTATCTTGGTTTTTCATATAATTCAACACAAACTTAGTTATTTCATATAACAGGAGCTATATTCAGAGTTCTATGGAATGAAAAATATCAAAAAGATTAAATTAATTAGAAATGTATATCCCAAAAACTCAGGGTGTTACACTCTACCCCCATTAAAATGAATTTATCCCTTGAGATTTTTATTGGTTATCAAATTTATATTACTTGAAATATCCATTCTTTGAAACCCACATTATAAAAATTAATTCTAAAACATCCTTTAAAAAGGGAAAGTTTGGACCATAACAGTTACCCAAAGTAACACATAACTAGGTTTCCATGTAATAGAAAAATGGTTTGGAGTAAAGATTTTTAATTGAAGAAAATTGTAATAAATTATAAAGAGTGATAAATATCATTGATCACCATCAAGTGAATTATCAATGGAAAGTTAAGTGTAACGGCCTGAACTATTATAGATAAAATTTTACATTTTGATTTAATTAAATGTCATATTATAGAAAAAAAATGTAATTATTTGGTTTTATTATATTATATAGGATTTAAAAGACCATTAAGAATCATTATAATTGATAATATAATCATTGAACAAATATCACATGATTTTTATAAATATAGGACTTTAACTAATCCAATTGACATAGACAAAGGAAGTGATAACCTCAGATAGTAGGAGTGTACCCTATAAGCCCATTTATTAGAGTTTATAAGGGAGATATCATCAATGGTATTTTCAATTGACCAATTTGAAGCTAATATCTAACAACATAATCCTGAGTGAAACCATTTATATAAGAAGTTCGAGCTCATCTAGATCACAACCCAAACCATGTTCGCAAAACCACCCCATGAATGTATCACAGTCATACACCTTACCCTTAGTTTGTTTGCTAGTGTATTAAAGGTAAAATTATCAATACCCTAATATTATGAGTATTTAAATTATTTTTTACCGAATAATAAATATATTTACATCCTATTTTTGTTACTTTATAAATGATTTAAATTTTGATATAATAAAATAGAAATTTTATTTTCAGGTAATATTCAAATTCAATTAAGGAAATTATTTTCATAAATCAATGTATTTTTTAAATAAATAATATTTTAATAAAATATTATTATTATATAATTTTTAATAAATATAAATGATCATATAATTTTTATGAAGTCAAATTTAATTTTTATAAGGGTTCAGAAACTGTTATGGTCAAAAAACCATCATTTTCTCAATAAATGTTGATTACTATTTCAAAAGTTAAAATGAAAATATTTAGAAAAATATTTTGATAAAATTAATATTATTTTTTGAATCATAATTTCAAAATTTTCCAACGGTGATTTTTTCATAATTTTCTCAGATGTTTATATTTTCGGGTAAAAAATTAATATTGTTTATGACATCATAATGACCCAATATTGCTGTAATAAATACTTTAAATGGTATACATGATCAAATATATTTTTTCCATTTAAAATAATTTGATTTTATGTTTATTTTATTAATTTTATACATTCTTTATGAATAGTCCAAAACCATTAATACATTTTGTGGTTATAAAATAATTTCTTTAAGAGTATGACTAACCTCCATAGAAGAAAGGATGTTATTTTATTAAGAATATTAATTTTTCATTATAGAATAATGAAAACCAATCCCATTTGGTAGAAACCATGTGTAATAACCATGGGATAGTTTTTAGTTTTCATTATTTTATTATATAGAGTCCAAAACCTAATTTTGAGAAATATTAAAGAAATCCACACTCTTTTACTATATAAAACCACCCAAGATCCCACTTATCTTCACTCAATATTCTTGGATCATGTCCTCACTCTTCCATATCCTATATAGAGTCAACCCAAGGTTCACCCATGCTCTCAATAATATTATCCCTAGCATTTGGATTCACACACTAAAGGGGTCCTAACCTTCTCTTAATTATAATATAATATATTTAATTTTTTGAATTTTTTAGATTATAATACATGCACCCCAGCCAGGACCGGATCCCTCCATCACATCCCCATCCTCCCTAACCTTATCTTCTTTATTAAATTATCTTTATTATCTTAAGCCTTATATTTCCAATTCATAATGTTGGGATATGTCATTCCATGTCCTTATTACTTCACATTTGATTTCTAAATAATTAGAGACCCATTTTTCTCTCATCATCCCATTTTATGAATTTTTAAGTGACTTCATCATGTTGTCGAGATTTAACTATGATTTTCCATGTCAAAAAATTGTGTAGTGTATACCATACTCATTTCTGATCAAAGTAATTATCCTTTATACAGTTATACTTATTTAACATGGGACTTACATGTATGCATTCCACATTCCTTGATCATGGAATAAATTATAATGATGAATGAATCCATGTTGTATAATCTATGTGGAACACTTAATCATGAGAATGAAATGGATGTGATAGGTGCACTCAGAATTATATATTGCTCCATTGAATTAGGTAAAGTTTAGTCTCATGATACATCATGTTGGGGTAGGGATTGAACTGGATTCATTTATGGTATTTTTTCCACCATGATTTCTTGGTGGTTTAGCCTTGACCTATGTTTATGATGCATTTTTTTAAGTTGTTACCAAATTTAGTATGTTATGATCATCATGTGTTATCATGCCTTATTTTTCATATTCCTTTTATTCCCCCATTGATATGCCTATTTTTTAACATATATTATCTTTTTTATGTTATGCCTTGTTTATTCCCTTCATGGGCTTTATAGATCACCCATTTCTTATATATTTCCCATGGTAATCCCATGATGTTTTAAGTTTGATGGAATATTATGATCATTTTAAGGAATTTTTTAATAAATATAATGTATTTTATATTTTAAGTTATTATGTAATGTACCTAGTTATCAAAGAAACTATACTTCTTGATCTTATAGGTTGTATTATGTGTTCTTTTTATTAATAAATAATGAATTAATATGTAATAAATAGAATGTTTGTTATAGTTGGTATAAAATAAAAAATTTAGTTATTTTTGGGATTAGTATTAGAAAACTATAGAGAAAGCCTTATGGATAAGACTAAGTATAATAAAAATCCTTAAATTTTGGTAAGTATATAGTAGGTGTTTTATCATGAAAATTAATCCATGTCTACAACTACACATGGACGTGGTTCTACAACATATATACCAAGGGGTAATAACTCTAACAAGGTGTGTCGACCCTAACTCAGTGTAACCTGGTACATGACAACGGGCCTTACTGCACACCTAGATTGACACTCTCAGGGGATATTCTTTGGTATAATCATAAGATCATTATGAACCATTATTAAGGGAAAAAATTACCATAATAATATATGTTAGAAAATATATCATGGATAACATAGATTGAATCCTAGAAATTCAAAAGTAAAGAAAATAAATGTAAGTTGTAAGTTATCCTTTTAATGTCATTAAATTCCCATTAATGTGTTTAGTAGTTAAAAAAACACATCCCTAATTTTTATTTTATTCTAGAAAATGTATAGAAATATTAGGAATTTGGTAAACAATCAATGTGAAGGGCAATGTGATGACTTCCCCAACGAGATTCCCAAACTGATGGGAGAAGGAATTGAAAACATAATAACAATACTATGTGAGCTAACTTTGGTTATGAATAGAAACCTAGATCAAGTTGATAATCCACCCCCCCCCCCCCCAAGAGAGAAAAATCTATGATTGAGACCTTAATGCGATAAAGGACTCCATATTTCAATGAATCATCTGATTCCTTAATCAAGGAACAATGGATCAACTCCATTGAGAAGATCTTATTCATCCATCAATGTTCTAAGAAATAGAAGGTTCTAATAAATTTTTATCATATCGAGGGAGAAGATGATCAGTGGTGTACATTGATCAAGAATATGAAGTCTGGCGAAGAGATCAAAGTGATGGGGTGGAAGGAATTTTGGGGGGGGAAATCAAAAAATATTTTCCTCTCACTCTCCATCTTAAAATGTAAATGGATTTCCTTTCCCTAATGCTAAAAGATTAAGAATCTATTAGGTTTTATGAGGAAAATGTCACAAGAGTTGCATGATATTCCTTCGGCTTAGTCTTTACCCCTAAATTCAAGGTTGACTGCTTCTTTGGTGGGATAAAACCTAGTCTATGAAAAGCCCTGGAAATTTGTTACTTTGATCGCTACGAGGAAATTATATAATGTGACCTTAAGGTCGAAATAGATATTGGATAATCTCAATGGTATCATGGGGAAAATAATAGGAAAGTGGAGTTTAATTATAGTGGTCCTATGGAAAAATATAATAGTACCAAGAAATTTCAACATTCCTCTTCTCAAAGGTGTGGAAAGAAGCACCTCGAAAATTTCCTAAGGGGGTGAGGAAATTATTTAGGTGTGGGAAGTAAGGGAACCTAGAAAGTGATTTATGATCAGACAAAACCACTAATGATGTGGAGGAAAGGAATTATATAGTTAACCTTTAGTTAATTTTTTATTGCTTCAACTACAAGGAACTTGGGAACTTTTCAAACCAATGCACTAAGACAAGGGTTTTCAAAGAAAACCAACAACCTCCAAGGAAACAAGGGAAAGAATTTTCCATCACAACCATTGAGGTGGGTCCTAAAAATTAAGTGGTGAAAAGAAAACTTATTGTAAATTAAATAATAGATAACGTACTTTTTGATTCTGGTTTTATGCATTCCTTCATATCATGAAAGTTTAGTATAACTATTCAAACACAACCACAAATCATGGAATGACAGCTGTCGGTGAAAAAAACAAATGGCCAATTATTTCATCCCAAGTATATAACTCCTCCCCGGTCAATTTTTGTGGGATTAATTTCCCAATAGACCTTTTCATTATCTATTTGTATGAATTTTATGCAATTTTAAGCATGGATTGGGTTTCCCTATATATAGCTAACATGAATTTCCCCGAGAAGGAAATCACTCTCCATATTAAGAATCGTCCCCTGACTTTGTACAAGTGAAAAGAGGATGATGAATATTCTTTATCAACAACATCTCAATCATGGATATTATTTCCCTATGATCAATATTATCTAGCTCAAATAATTGAGTCTAATGAAAGAACCATCCTCTAAGAAAAGCCTATTGTGAGGGAATATGCGGATCTGTTTCCCCATGAATTTTCTAGGCTTCCTCTTAGATGAGAATTTGAATTTTCAATCGAGCTTATACTTGGGTCATTTACATTACCCAAGAATCCATATAGAATGGATTTTTTGAAACATTAGGAGATGAAAAAATAACTATAGTAGAATTTAGATAAAGGGTTCATACGCACAAGGGCTTCACCACAGGGTGCTCTATTACTCTTATTCAAGAAGAAGGATGGGCCAATGCACCATTTAATTGATTATAGTGAGCTCAAAAAGATCATGATAAAGAACAATTATCATCTTTTATGGATTTATGAGTTTTTTTATCAGCTGTATGGAGCACAATAATTCTCTAAGGTGGATCTGCGGTTGGGATATTACCAAGTTAAGGTGAATAAGGAGGATATCCTCAAGACTACTTTTAGTACAAGGTAAGGGAAATATGAGTTCATAGTAATTCCATTTGGACTCACTAATGCTCCATAAATATTCATGGACTTGATTAATAGAGTTTTTATATATTACCTTGAAAAATTTTTGTTAGTATTTATAGATAATATTATAATATACTCTAAAACTAATGAGGAGCTTGAGGAGTATCTTAGCACTATGATAAAGACCTTGTGAAAGGATAATCTTTATGAAAAGTATAGTAAATGTGAGTTATGTTTGGAGGAAGTATCATTCTTGGGACATATCCTCATAATAAATGGAATATATGTTAACCCATATAAAATAGAAGCAATTAAAGGATGGACAAGAATGACATCTATGATAGATATCTGAATTTCCTTGGATTAGCTGGGTACTATCATCAATTTGTGAGAAATTTCTCAAGATTTTCAAACCCTCTAACCAAGCTAACTCGGAAATGAGTCAAATTTTATTGTAATGATAAATCTGAATAGGGATTCAAGTAGTTAAAAATGATTCTTCTCACGGAACCTATTCTAACATTACCCACAACTGGAGATCATTTCATGGTATTCAGTGATTCTTTAAAGAAGGTATCGGGCTATGTGATAATTCAAAATGACATTCATAGACTATGCTTCAAGGAAGTTGAAAGTTCATGAACTAAACTACTCAATGCATGATTTGGAGTTGGTTGTAGTGATCTTCCCTTTGAAAATATGGTGGAAATATCTCTTTTGGGAGAAGGGTGAAATATATATAGATCACAAAAGTCTCAAGTATATAATCACACAGAAATATTTTAATTTATTCCAATGAATAAGGTTAGAGCTGATCAAGGACTATGATTTATCAATTCACAATTATCCTAGAAAACATAATGAAGTGGGAAAGGCTCTAAGTAGAAAGGATCCAGCAATTTTATCAATTATGATAATTGATAAGGATTCGATCTTCTTAATCTTGAAGATGAAGGACGTGGGAATCATACAAAAATAAACATCATCAATCCTCTCACAAATTATTTCTCATCCGTCTCTTTTAAAAAAGATAATGGATTCTCAAATGGATGATCCATGAATTTAGAAGAAAGTGGAAACTATAAGAAAATGAAAATTCATGGAGTTCAGTGTCAATGAAAGATTTGTGAGATCTCATTCATGACTATGTGTACCATTAAATCATGTGTAAAATAAGTAAATTTTGGATGATGCACATAGTTTGACTTTATCCATTCACCCAGGAATCACAAATATGTATCGAGATATCCAATATCACTATTGGTGGGACAACATGAAGAAATAGATCATTGAATATACATAAAAGTTCCTAGTATGTGAGTAAGTGAAGGCTGAAAGGTATAATTATAAGGGGATGATGCAACCATTACCCATACCAACATAGAAATGGGAAAACATCACTATGGACTTTGTAACTGAACTTCTAAAGTCATCCAGGGGAAATAATGATATATGGTTTGTTATTGATCATATTACAAATACAAATCTATTTATTTCAATTTGAGAGTATTTCTCACTCGATCAACTTTCAAAGATATACATCAGAGAAGTGGTAAGGTTGTATGGAGTACCACTATCAATTGTATCTGATTGAGATCTGAGATTCACCTCCAAGTTCTAGAAAAGTCATCAATGTTTTCTAAACACTCAATTGAACTTTTTCATGACTTATCACCCCCAAAATAATATATAATATGAGCAAGAAATTTAGGAACTAGAAGACATGTTGCTAGAATGTTTTATGAACTTAAATGGAGGATAAGTCAAACATCTACCTTTGTTTGAGTTCTCTTATAACAATAGTTTCCACTAGAGCATCCAAATGGATCCCTATGAAGATCATTATGGGAAGAGTTATAGAACACATGAATGTTGAGATGAAGTTTGGGAACACAAACTACTAGGTCTTGAAATAGTCGATGAAATGGTGGAAAAGGTTAAGACTATCTAGCAACACATCAAGGATGATTAGAATTAAAAAAAGAGATATGATGAAAATCATCAATGATACCTATATTTTTATGTTGGAGACTTAGTCCAAGATACATTGTCCCCTTTGAGATCCATGATCACATTGGAGTGGTGGACTATCGACCAGAACTCCCACCAAACCTATATCAAGCACATGATGTATTCCATGTATCCATATTGAGGAAGTATATACCAAAAACCTCACATATACTCAATCTATAGGTGGTATCACTGGAGAATGATTTTTCATATGAAGAGAAACCTGTGAATATCATATATCATAAAGAAAAAAGTTTTACTAAATAAGAAAATGAACCTTGTCAAAGTGCCATGGAGAAACCAAAAGTTTGAATAAGTGACATGGGAACCAAAGGAGGTGATGAAACAGAGTTTCCCTCATCTATTTTAATATTGGAAAAGAAAATTTTGAGGGATAAATTTATAAAGGGGGTAAGATTGTAACAACCCAAACTGTTATAAATAAAATTTCCCCTCTTGATTTCATTAAATATATTGTTGTGGAAAACACATGCACTTATTTTTTTATTATATTATATCATATTTGAAAGAACTGTAATCATCATTACCATTGATAATATATTCATTAAATATTTATCACATTATTAGTATAAATATAGTATTTTAAAAAATCTAATTGACACAAAAAAAGGAAGTGATGGTCTCAACTAGTAGGATAGTACCCTCTGAAGTCCATTTATCAAAGCCTTTGGGGTAAATTACATTACTATTATTTGACATTGACCAAGACCAATCTAAGAACCAATGACTTAATCATTATAGAAACCATTTATGTGAGAAGTTTATGTTCATCATGATCATGGCCCAAACCATGTTTGTCGAACCACCCCATGAAAGTCTTACAGTTGCACACCTTACCCTTAGGGTGTTTTCTAGTATATTGAAGGGATATGTATAAATACCCTAAAAATTTGAGTATATACATTATTTTTTAATGAATAATGAATATATTTACATCTAATTGTTGTTACTTTATAAATGATTTTAACTTTGATACAATAAAAAAATTATTTTCAGGTAATATTCAAATTCAATTAAAAAATTTATTTTAATAAATCAATGGATTTATGAAATAAGAAATATTTTAATAAAATATTATTGTTAAATAATATTTATTAAATATAAATTATCATATATATTTTATGAATTCAAATGTAATTTTTATAAGGGTTCAAAAACTGTTATCGTCAAAAAATCCATAATTTCTCAATAAATGAAGATTACTATTTTAATAGTAAAAAATCACATGTTTATTAAATTATTTAGATAAAATTAATATTATTTTTTGAATTATAACATTGAAATTATCCAATGCTTTATTTTTCATAATTCTCTAAGACAACTGAATTTTTGAGTTAAAATTAAATACCATATAAATATACTTTGTGTATTATGACATCATAATGACCCAAAAGTAATATAATAAATACTAAAAATGATATAAAAGACTAAATATATGTTTTAACATTTAAATAATTTGATTTTATGTTTATTTTTTTAATTTTATAAATCCTTTATGAATCCTCCAAAACCATTAATATATTTTAAGGTTTTAAAATCATTTCTTTAAGTGTATGACTCACCTACGCATAATAAAGGGTATTATTTTATTTATTTAAGACCTTGGAATTGTAAAATAATGTAAACCACTTCCATTTGTCCTATAAATGATGAAAACACATGGGATGGTTTTTTGTTTTGGTTATTTTATTATATATGGTTCAAAACATAAGTTTGAGAAATATTAAAGAAATCCCCAATATTTTTCTATATAACCCCAACCAAGATCCCACTTCTCTTAAATAAAAAATATTTGAGAATTTATTTACACTAAACTACCCCCTATATATTCCTCCCAAGTTTCCCTAAGATCTCAAGAATCTCCTCCGTAGAATTTGGACTCACAAACTCAAGTAAGGGATCATCACCTTCTCTTATTTATTAATGTTTATTTATTATCTTCTGGATTATATTTCCAATTAAGGATGTTGAGATATGTATTTATAGGCCCCTATTACCTCCCATTTTATTTCCAAATTATTATATACCACTTTCTTACTCATCGACCCATTTATGATGTTTTAAGTAATGTCGTTATGCTGCCGAAATTTCACTGCGATTTTCTATACCAAAACAATTGTGTTGTGTATACCATTAACATTTACTATCAAGTTTACTCACCTATACACAATTATACTTATTTGAAATTGTAAATAATTTTATATATTCTACACTCCTTGATAATTTAATAAATTATAATGATGAATTAATCCATGTTGTATGATCTATGTGAAACACATAAGCATGAGAATGAAATAAAAGTGATAGGTGCACCCGGAATTATATAGCGCTCCAGTGCATTGGGTAATGTTTAGTCTCATGAGACGTCATTTTAGGAAATGGAGTGAAAATGATTCTTTTATGGTAATTTCTACACCATTATGTATTTTTCATTTATCTTTGACCTATGTTTATGAATAAATGTTTTAATTTCTTGCCACATTTCCATTGTTATGATTATCATGCTATATCATGCCTTATTATTATTCTTCCTTTTATGCCCCATTAATAATCCTATTTTCTAACATGTGTTATATTATTCATGTTATTACATGTTTATTCCCATATTGTGCTTTATATCTCACCCATTTCTTATGTATTTCCCAAGGTTATCCTATCCAATTTTATGTTCGATGGAATATTATGATCATATTAAGGAAGTTTTCAATAAAAATGATGTATTTTCTATTTTAAGTTGTTATATAATGTACCTAATTCCCATATAAACTAGACTTATCGATATCATGTGTTGTATTATGTGTAATTTTTTTTAATAAATAATGAAATAATATGTAATAAAGAGAAGGGTTGTAAATTAAGGACCTCAAAACCATAAATCTATAATAATTTTTAAGACCATCAATTAAACAGAAATAAAGGTATAGGAAAAATATTTTTATTATCTTTTTCTTAGATTTTAGGAGTTGTTTTAATATCTATGAACATTAATAAATATAATTAATTGATTTTATTCTTTTTAATATGCACAATCACACTCTTTGTTTGTGCCTTGGTTGATTTCTACTTCATCGCTTACTCCAAGGAATGAAGGTGATTTTATCATTCCTAAAGTACTATTTAATCATGATATCCATACATATAATTATAATTCATTACATCTAACTTTAGTTATAATCACAAAAAATGATTAGAACAGGTTATAAAATATGCATAAATCCTCATATAGTGAGATAATACTATAATCTCTAAAACCTCATCTGAAGATTAACATAAAATTTTCACAAATGGTTAACCTTGTAACCCTTACAAAAGATGAAAATATAAAATATTAGAAAGAAGGTAACTAAATCTAACAAAAATAGTTCAAAATAAACCTCCCATATATCATAATGTTACTATTTTTTGTCGCATTCCAAACCTATGAATACCTTCATTGTATATTCTCTTAAAACATGGTAATAACTCGAATTACAATGAATCCTTTTGGAAAACATGTATGATTCCTTATTAAAAATATTATTGGATATATTCCTTAAATCTTAGAATTTTTAAACTTCATCCATTATAATATATAACACTTAAATTCAGTAATCATTTCTAGGGTAATCAGTACTATCCTATTTACTTTATCCATATTAATCATCTATTTATCCTAGAAAAACACAATTTTCTCAACATTAGAAAAATATTAAAGGATAACTTCCCTTAATAAAAATATCACCTTTCCATTAAATAAATTTTCTAGGTCACCAATAAAATTCAATATATTTTTAAAAATCTTTAATTGAAAACATATACTTCATGATTCATATGAAATAATTCTTTAATTTCAAAAAATATACACTTCAATCATCAAACTTTATTGTCAAACCATTACATAGTATTTGTCGTCATATTTCTTAATAAAATTTTATTAGAATATGAAATATGAATCATGTATTAACTTTCCTAAACCTCAATTTAATCATTCTTGTTATGTTTAATTTAAAAAATACTATTAGAACATACCATTACTTTTACATGTCATCTGTGATCTCTTTATCCCCAACAATATCCTTAATACTGGTACCACCATCCTGATTCTATTTATAAAATTTTTTCTTAGGACATTTATTTTTATAATAACCATAAATTCCATATCTAAAACATTTAATGTTTACCAAATTTCTTCTAGTTCCCGCTATTGACTAAGGTCATAAATCATAGTGTGAAAAACATTTATCATATAAGAAACCCACATAATCATGAAAACTTACTTATATAATTCCTAAATCATAATATATACATTTAAATATATGACACCATATTCTAATAATTAGATGAATCACTAGACATATCCTTAGAAATATCTCTAGGGATATGACTAAATATTTCTCATCTTAGTTTCCAAATTTTTACTAAACCTTTCCTTTGATACCATATATAATGACCTAGGATTAACATATATGTATATTACATCATTTTAGATGAATATTCAACATATTAAAAAATAAATTCATGAGGACGATAATAGTTTAGTGTCTTTAGAAACTTGGAAAAATAAGCTTATAACATGGTGAAATATCATTAAAATCTACCTTAAAGAAATTTCCTTTTAGTAATACTACTTAAAACCTTTGTTCATAACATATGGAAAGAAAAAATAAGAAAGGGGTTAGCTCAGATGCTCATTAATGGTAAAAAAAAGGGAGATACATAAGCATAAAATGATCCCTATGTTATGAGAACAGGACCATTACATTAAAATATCATGCCATTAATATTATATACCATTATCAAGAGACATAGAATAAATATTGGCAGTTCATAAGACATGAATCATAAGGGAATCAAGAGAATAAACCATGAGATCATGATAGAGGAATAAGACATGGAATTGTGGAATAAACATAAGTATAGAAACTCCTATGTCAATGCTACCAACCAAGACCATCGTATCATGTTAGTAATAGTCTAATAAACCATATGTACCTTCTTTGGGCTTGGGATGTGCTATCGTTTACCCTATTGTTTCAGGCATGGGATACCCTTCTATGTACCCTCTTGTTTTAGGCATCGGATAACCTCCCATATACCCTCTTGTTCAGTCTTGGGATGACTCCCCCCCCCCCCCCGTGTACCCTCTTATTTCATGCTTGGGAATCCATCCTATGTACCATATTGTTCTAGGCTTGGGATGCCCTCTTGTGTACCCTCTTATTTCACTCTTGGGATGCCCTGTCATATACCCTCTGATATCATATAACATTTATCATTTCCCAATGAATTGGAGGGTGATATAGGTCTTACCCATCACATAATTAAATAATACAAACATATTCCAAAGGAAAATAAAACATTAATAATATCATGACCCAAAAAAAGATATGGGTTGCATAAACATCATATAATAACTCATGAAATGAAATAAAGGTCATATAAATTTGATCATATCATAAAATATGGAAAATATATAGGTTTCATAATCAATTTCATTATAGAATATCCCATTAAAGGAAGTGGGTTTCAAAATAATTTATCAGGATATTACCCATGGAAGAGAAATAGGATTCATGTCAATAAAATTGGAACATGATTTACTCATGGAAAAGAAAATGGTTCCAAAAAATCATGAAATCAAAAAATAAACCATTCATAAAAATAATATGGTTGGTATCCTTGGGTTATATCCATAGTAAATCATAACTATACCAAAAGTATTTCATCTTAGTTAGATAAGGATTTTAAAATATCACTTGGAACAGTTCTAAAGTAAAATAACCTTTATTTGTAAATAATATAACATTTTCAAAATTATTTTCTGTAAAAAAATAATTTATGAATTATTAATTACACTTTAAAATCATTTAAAACATTTCTTTAGAAAAATATCCTTTCATCTTAGAAAAACACTCTTTAAAATATAAAATATTGTGAAAACCATTTTCCTTGAAAATAACCTTGAAATGTTATAATGGAAGCTTGGAAAACTATTACAAACACTTTAAAACATAAAAAATTTCATTAAAATAATTTTCATTGAAAATTATCTTAATATACCATTTATAAAAAAAATTAAACATTTTTAGAAAAAATGGTTTTTGAATAAAACATATTTTTGACCGAAGAGAGAAATAAAGTCAAATTTTTTTAAAACATTTTATTAATCATACTAAGTAAAAAGGAGTGTAAAATGGTGAAATAATATAATTATATGTTTAATAACTAGTAGATAATAAAATACATGAGTTTTTTAGAGATGTTTCATAACATTATATCAATGAAATCATAATCATAAACAGTCCCAATAAACGATGAGATTGTAGCAATGAACTATCACCATTTTGGTAACATTGAATCATAGTCCCAAAGAAATAATAACTTTACATGAAGATTAAGATATCATTAAAATAAATATATTCATGATATAATTTTTAAAAGTTCATTATATACACCTTGAAGAAGAATATGGTTGCATAACATGTCATGTCTCTTAAAGAAGGCAAATTGAGAGAAAATTACTTTACTGATTTGGTAAAATATGAACCACAAACCCCATGAAAGATATATAATAAAATGAATATTTAAATGCCCATAAATTTAAGGATAATAATCATATAGTACATTCATGGGAATTATATGCATCACATAATAGAAACAAGTGGTGAATAAGGCATAAGCCTCACAGAAATAAAAGTGAGACTAGAAATCCACTTACTACTTGAGTAACTTTAGAATCATTATCCACATGGAATAATAAAATAAATTGAAACTTTGAATATAATTTAATAAATTAAATTCATGATATAAAATTTCATTGGAAAGTATATAAACCACACAAAAATAATAAGTGGTGAATATAACATATATCTCACAAAGATAAAAGTGAGATGAGAAACCCCTTTGCGTAAGTCTTGAATTTCTTTGTAAATGTTAATACCTTCTATATAATAAGTATAAGTTTATTATAAATCTAAAAAAACATATTATTATGTATAATACCTTATATTATTTTATTATGAATTTATATTTCTTTTTTATTAACAATTTTATGTTAATGTTACATTTCAGGTGATATCCGCATTGCATTTTGTATAAGTTTTGACTTGTTATTCAGGATCCTCTTACTTATATCAGGATATAATTATATAAATAATGTAAAACATGATTTAAATATAATATATATTCATTATATAAATATTTATGATAATATATAAATGATGTAAATATGAAATGTAATACACCATTCATGGAGACGGTAGGTCGTAGATACGCATGAATATTGTTTCTGTTTTCTTGTCATATTAAAAGAAAGAAAGTAAATAAAATATATGTATATATATGTATATATATGTATATATATATATATATATATATTATCCTTATAGTATAATTATTATTTCATATATATGATATAAATTTACTAAACTTATCTTTAGTATATTCTATGTAAAGTGTGAATGAATCGCATACTTTTGAGGAGGTGGTAATCCACACGTCCACAAATGAAGTTTCTGTATTCCCACAAAATAAAAATCATAAAGGGATGTGTCATATAATAATTAAAAAATAATAAATACATCATAAATATCAGGAATAATATATAAAAATATAAATTTCATCATTATTTCTAACCTTGATAGGTGGTAATAGAATAACGAATGACATCGGTTCGTGAGGCGGTAGTCCTCTGTACTCACAAACACTGATTGTGTATCCTATTTGATGAATGTGTGTGTCATTGTAGGTAAAAATCTTAAAAATAAATCTCAATGTATTTAGGACACTGATCTTATTATATTATCATTGTATAATAATAATTTATGTGGTGGAGAAATAAAATAAATAAAAGGTTCTTGTTGTATGATGTTACTTTTTTTGGGTAATTCCATTTGGTTCAGATCAAAGGAATAACTTGGTATGATTTATGAATAGTTTGAGGATTTTATGATGAATTAGAGTATTCTAGGAGCTTATTTTGGTAGGTTTTGGACGATCCAGAGTTATTTAGAGGTGCAAATAGGTGAGGGTGAGTACCTTTTTATAGCGGGGTAAGAGTGGAATTCTTGTAAATATAAAAAGGTAAATACTATTGAGAGGTCTCCCTTACATCATTTGCATACAATAATGTTCAATGTTCGATAAAAGGTATTATATGGTAAATTTTAGCTAGAATATGTATTTTATACATGTGTCTAACTTATTTGGCCACTTAAGTAAAAGTGTGGTCGCTAAGTAAACTTGTTTTTACCCTAAACGCTGTGATTTAATTTAAATATGTAAAGACCCGGAGATTTCAAGGAAAATTTTTTCTTAAATTCTTTGGAATATTACAGGTTCTCAGTTTTTGACGGCACCTGATTCTGAGGCCCGGTGATCCCGGAATCAATTTCTAAAGTTTTGTTCAGGTACGTTCAGTAAATGTACGTGCGGGTTTTTATATCTTTTGAACTAGTGCTCTAAATTGAAATCTGAGGACACCGATAAACTCGCAACGTCGGTAATCGCTTAAGGAGACCTTTACCGCAGTTTCGTTTTCTTGGGAGGAGAAGTTAATTTTTGGAGATTCATTAAAAAAATAATAATAAAAATTATGTGTATGTAATTTTTATTTGATGGTGGTTTTTTCCTCCAAATAGGAGTTGGAGGTGGGGCCCACATAACCTCCCATGAGAGGATTTAGTGTGGTGGCACCCACACAAACATAAACCCTTTCACCTCCCCTCTTTAACTCCCTTTAACCCCTCTTTTAACTCTTCACCTCCCCACTTTAATTTTAACTCTCCACCTCCCTCCATTAATTTTTCCAACACCATTTAATTAATTAATTGATCCACAATTAATTAATTAATTTAAGTGTTTGAATTTTGAAAAATTCATGTTGCGAATAAAATAATAACCTAAGCTATTATTTTTGGGTTGGCTTTTGTTGTGTTGGGGAGGCTCTTGAGAGTTAAAGGAATAGTGTTTCTCTCTCGATGAAGAACGGTGACGACCACAAAGAACGACGTCCACTTCGATGAAGAACGCTGATTCCACCGAAGAACGACGACGTGTCTTCATTCCTCTTCTTATACATCAAGGGAGAAGACATCGCTCGCAAGGAACGTTTTCTATGACAATGAATCTTCCTCTAACAATGATAGGACGGCACAGTTCTCCGTGACGCCATATTCTGCGACGCCCGACTACCGCGACGCTCGTCTTCCGCAGCTCGTCGACGAACGAACCTCAATTACAAGGTAGGGGGTTTGCTTCAATTTTAATTGAATAAAATTGTTCTTCATTCTTCATTGAAACCATGTTTTATCTTTGACCATATGATATTGCCTAACATAGAGGGCATGGGCCGAACGAACACGGCTCGACGACCCTCCGTTGATCCTTTTTTTGTTTCGATGGAGGCGGTGATGGAAGAGGTGGCGGGAACTGGGGGAAGCGGCGGCTGTATGCCGGCCGCGTGGAGAAAAACTGCGGCCTGCATCCGCGGGCCACTCGGCCGAAGAAAAATCGGTCGGCCGAAGCCGGCCGGGCTGGAGGACCGCAGCGCCTCTAAGGTGTCGCCCTATGGAGAACTACAGCCCGTGCTTTGAGGGTCGTTTCGGCAGAGAACTGGCCGGCTCGTCAGCCGGCCGGGTTGAAGAGGTCATGGAACCTGCAGGTACCGCACAGGAGGATAGCGGCCTACCTGTATGGGCCGCTCTTGCTGGGAATACCGGCCGACTTTGGCCAGCCAGATAGGAGGGTGGCGCCGCTGGTTAGGGAAACCAGGAGGCTCCCCCCCCCCCCTCGCACCGCTCAGCCAGCCGGGCCATGCCCCGCCAGGCCGGGCCACCTGCCACCGGGCCGGGCCATGCCCCACCGTTTCGGGCCACACCTTACCGGGCTGGGCCGACCCCCTCCTAGTCGGGTCAGACCCGTTGAACCAGGTCGGGCTGACCCGCCAGCCACTGGGCTTGACGGGCCGGGCCCGATACACTTAAACGGGAATAACATAAAGACCGCACGTCTGATTGACGCGTCATCTGCGGAACTAGGATCATCACGACGAGGAAGTCCTTTTGCGATACTCTTAGTGAGTTTTGGATGACTTTAGAAAATGGTTGGGTTTGGATCGAGCATAAATCCAACCGGGCCCCTGGAACAGAAAAGCCAGTATCTCTCAGACCAGACATTCGTTTAACGAACTGTTAGCAGCGTTGGTAATCTCGTTGAGAAACGGTCCCTTGAGTACACACCATGAGAGTTCGGGGTATAGTTGAGTTACGTTCGGGTTAGTTCGTACACAAAACCAACCGGGCCCCCAGGATTAAAATGCTAATAACTCACAGATCGAGCATCTGATTAACGCGTTGTCTGTTGCATTGAGACCCCTATGATGAGGCGGTCCTTTGGGATACTTCTATGTGAGACTTCGTGAAACTTGGAGTATTGGATTGAGTCTCATCGAGCGAACACTCCGGGTGACGAGCGAGCAGATTGGAGAGACCTAGTAGCTGGCTGAGACTTGATGACTACTGATTGATCGACTCGGAGGGATTCAGATGGCTCTGTGGGGAGCACTTGGTTGTAGTAGCAGACCCATGGCGGAGGAGTGCTTGGTTGTAGTGGAAAAATCGTGGTACTCGACAGAAGGAGTACCTCTATAGGATATGAGGGGGAGCGCTTGGTTGTAGCGAAAGACCCATTTTGGGAAGTGCTTGGTTGTAGCAGCAGGACCACAGTACTTGACAGGTGGAGTTTTTCAGCAGTCTAAGGTTAGTGGGAAGCATTTGGTTGTAGCGGCAAGCCCACTGTACTCGACATAGGAGGAGTTCTTCAGCAGTCATGGTTTCTACATCTTGAATAAAAATCCTTGTTGAACTGAGTCTTTGACCTTTTTGTTTTCCTCATTATTGAGATGGGTTACTTGATAACTTAGGTATATGTATGGGCATATACCTAAATAACGGTTATCCTTTGAAATCATACTTTGTGGTTTATCCTTGCTGGATTTTTGTGAGACTTTTAGGGTCTCAGGGTCTCTACAGAGTATCATTATAGTCACCCCTGCACTGGCTATGCACACACCTCGTTGTGTTGGATGCAGACGACGGACAGCGCTGACAGAGGTCGAGAGCGCCAGGACTGGATGGTACTCGGAGGTGGACCACTCGGGGTGATGGCACATGGAGCGGACCGATTGACGTGGATTGCTGAGGAGGACATCTGTACCTACCCTTCAGGTAGGAACCCGAAGGACATTCCAGGAGCTGCTTTCATGATTCAATTGTTTGTATTTTTCAGTTTTACTTTCTTTCAGTTGTAGTTATACCTTTTAGTTGGGCTTGTATTTCCGGCCCCTTTGTACTTTCATCACACTTGTTATATATCTTTTCTTAGTGTCTGCTTCTTCTTGTACTCTGGTTGTGTGTTTTTACGTTTTATAAAGTCAATGCCTTCCCAGTTCTAGGGAATTACACCTTTTGTGCTAGTCTCCAGCCCCTAGCCTATGGAATGCGGGCTTGGGGTAGTCAGGATGCAGGCCCCGGGGGACGGGTCGTGACAAATTGGTATCAGAGGATGTCGGTTCTACCGTAGAACTTAGGACTGTGATATTTCTTTCCTATGAATCAATAGTGTTAATGGTACTAAGTGTGGTTTTTAGTTCAGGGAGTCCAGTGTTGGTGCGGGCGGCCAACGTATCCATACACCAGGACCCTAAATTCTGAATTCCGACTCAGTGCACAAAAACATTGATTGCGTGTGTGTTTTCAAAAGTTTTTCCTTTAAGTCAACTCAAACCAGGTCAGCTCACCAGGGATAGTCTTTTGACCGTGTTGCATCTGTTTATTTCAGGATGCCTCCCCGTGGACGACCAGCTAGAGCCCCGAGAGTTTTATGTACTAACAGCCTGTCGAGTGACGAGGTCTTAGTACAGGGCCCTCTTCTAGTTGAGGCACCAGTGGAGGCACCAGCGGTACTACTCCCTATTGGGCCACCGATTCCACCAGCCCTAGTAGTAGGTGATACATGCCGCTTGAGCGCATTTCACAAGTTCCAGCACCAGAGGCCACCCAAGTTTCAGGGAGAGACAGACCCACAGGTGGCTAAGGATTGGATGGAGGCTACGGCGAGAGTCTTCATACTGGTAGGGACACCAGCAGACTTTATGGTGATCCTTGTTGCTAGCCTCCTTCAGGCAGCAGCAGGAAGATGGTGGAGTCTGATTCTCCAGATGCCCAATGAGGCGACACTTCTATGGGTAGACTTCGAGATCCTATTTTGGGCAGAGTTTGTACCAGCCACCCCTCTATCGGTGCATATACAATAGCTACTACATCTTCAACAGGGTAGCATAATGGTGGAACAGTACTCAGCGAGGTTCACCGACCTCTCGTGCTACTCCACTGATATGGTACAGGACCCATTCTTCAGGGCCTGAACCTTCGATCAGGGGCTCAGGTGAGATATCATTGCTTCAGTTATCTCTCACAGCATTCCGATGCAGATAGAGGTGTTGGAGAGAGCCCTTCTAGTGAAGAATTTCCTTGTTGAGCAGTCTCCAGTAGCAGGACCCACCACTGGTTGATATGCAGCAGAGTCTTCTGCAACTGGCAGTAGACAGATGACGCAGAGGTCCAAGAGGACCAGACCCACAGGTGGTCAACCACATGACTCAAGATCGTGTGTGCGAGGCACCCGGGGTGGAGACAGACTTACCAAGAGCGGACAGTTTTACTCCTGTGGCGGGCTTGGTCACATGGCACGTGACTGTCCAACCCTCCATACAGACGATCAGCAGATAGATGAAGGACCTCCCAGGCAGAGGTAGAGATTCGATCGAGGAATACCGCAAGGAGCAGAAGATAGAGGTAGAGGAGTTGGTCGTGCAGCTGGTGGTGGATGACACTTAGAGATGTTTCCACCACCACCACTAGGAGGTCCACCCTGACCTTAGGGAATAGGTGGACATGGGAGAGCGCAGCTTCAGGCAGCTGAAGCATACGACTATGGAGCTCCGGAAGTAGGTGGACAGGAGCGGGACTAGTTCCAAGCATGGAGGCCTTTGTTCTTGGTGCTTCTATCTTCCTTGATGTTGTTGTTTGTGGTTGTTATGTGTCTTTTTTACTTTAATATATAGTAATAAAAGACACTTGTCCTTGTGACTTTTGTTTTCTTTCCTTTTGTGCGGTTAATACTAAGAGGTTCCAGTTAAAACTGTTTATTTGACCCTCACTTTTGAGATTCCTACTGGAGGAGACCCAGTGACCACACACTGATGCCAACAGTGTGACTCAACCCTTGGAGGTGAGAGTGACGGTTAGATCTCTTGGTAGTATATTTTAGGCATTACGACGTTGTCCATGACATAAATTAGTATCGTTCATGTCAGGATTGACTGTATTAGGCAAAGGATGTGGTTCATCCAGGGGATGAGACCTGATTTCTCTTTTCGATAAAGGGGAAATATTATCAGCTCTTGTAGGACCAGAGATGGTGCAGGCTATGATGGAGAAGGTTCAGATCATCCACGAGAGGATAAATACTGCACAGAACAGATAGTAGTCCTATGCCAATAGGAGACGAAGACCACTGGAGTTCGAGGATGGCGACCACGTCTTCCTACGGGTCTCACCTCGATGAGGTCTACAGAGATTTGACCGGGGTGGAAAGTTATCTTCACGCTTCATCAGACCTATCCAGGTCCTCAACAGAGTAGGCGAGGTGGCTTACCGCCTGGCCCTTCCACCTCAGTTGCATCGGTTGCATGACGTATTCCATGTATCTCAGCTGAGGAGATACCTGCACGACCCGTCCCACATCATCGACCACGGGGAGCTGGACATCGATGATGGGGCGACATTCATGAAGGTTTTGGTGGAGATCGAGGATCGACAGGAGCGGGTCCAACATGGATAGTCAATTCCTCTGGTGCGTATTCGCTGGCAGCACGGGAACCTCCAGGAGAGAACATGGGAGCAGGGGGCTCAGATGCATGCTCATTATCCCCTTTAGTTTCCCTAGTGTGTGTTGTAGCTTTATGGGGACGTAAAGACCTAAGGTGGGGGTAATGTAAAGACCCCTAAATTTCAAGGAATTTTTTTTCTTAAATTATTTGGAATATTAAGAGTCCGCAGTTTCTGACAGCACCTGATTCTGAGGCCAGATGAGCCCAGAATCAATTTCAAAAGTTTTGTTCAGGTACGTTCAGTAAACATACATGCAGGTTTTTCTATATTTTTAACAGGTGATCGAAATTGAAATCTGAGGACACCAATGAACTCACAACACCAATATTCGCTTAAGGAGACCTTTACCATAGTTGCGTTTTCTCAGGAGGAGAAGTTAATTTTTGGAGATTCATTAAAAAAAATAATAAAAATTATGTGTACATAATTTTTATTTGATGGTGGTTATTTCCTCCAAAGAGGAGTTGGAGGTGGGGCCCACACCCCACATAACCTCCCATGAGAGGATTTAGTGTGGTGGGACCACACGAACCCAAACCCTTTCACCTCCCCTCTTTAACTCCCTTTAACCCCTCTTTTAACTCTCCACATACCCACTTTAATTCTTACTCTCCACCTCCCTCCATTAATTTTCCCAACACCCTTTAATTAATTAATTGATCCAAAATTAATTAATTAATTAAAGTGTTTGAATTTAGATAAATTCATTTTGAGAATAACATAATAGCCTAAGGTATTATTTTTGGGTTGGTTTTTGTTGTGTTGGGGAGGCTCTAGAGAGTTAGAGGAATATTGTTTCTCTCTCGATGAAGAACGGTGACGACCACGAAGAACGACGTCCACTTCGATGAAGAATGTCGATTCCACCGAAGAACGAAGACGTGTCTTCCTTCCTCTTCCTCCACGTCAAGGGAGAAGACACCGCTCGTGAGGAACGCCATTTATGACAACAACTCTTCCTCTAACGTTGACGGGACAACACCGTTCTCCACGACGCCGTCTTCTGCGATGCCCAACTACTGCGACGCCTGTCTTCCGTGGCTCGTCAATGAACGAACCTCAATTACGAGGTAGGGGGTTTGCTTCAATTTTAATTGAATAAAATTGTTCTTCGTTCTTCATTGAAACCATGTTTTATCTTCGGCCATATGATACAGCCTAACGCGGAGGGTGCGGGCCGAACGAACATGGCCCAACGACCCTCCGTTGATCCTTATTTTGTTTCGATGGAGGCGGTGACGGAAGAGGTGGTGGCAACAGGAGGAAGCGGCGGCCGTATGCTGGTCACGGGGAGGTGAACTGCGGCCCGCATCTGCGGGCCGGTCGGCCGAAGAAGAACCGGCCGGCCGAGCCGGATGACTGTGGCACCTCTAAGGCGCCGCACTATAGAGAACCGTAGCCCACGCTCCGCGGGCCGCTTCGGTGGTGAACCGGCCGGCTCGTCAGCCGACCATGTTGAAGAGGTCGCGGAACCTGCAGGTGCCGCACGGGAGGACAGCGGCCCGCCCATGCGGGCCCCTCGCACTGGGAAGACCGGCTGGCTTCGGCCGACCGGATAGAAGGGAGGCGCCGCTCGGTGCCGCCGGTTCGGGAAACCGGGGGGCTGCCCCCCCCCCCCCCCCCCCCCGCACCGCTCGGCCAGCCGGACCGAGCCACAGCCTGCCGCGGGTCGGGCCGCCTGCCACCGGGTCGGGCTGCCTGCCACCGGGCCGGGCCGCCTACCACCGGGTCGGGCTGTGCCCCACCAGGCCGGTCCGACCCCCTCCCATCCGGGTCGGACTCGCCAAACTAGGTCGGGCCGACCCGCCAGCCGCTGGGCTTCACGGGCCAGGCCCGATAAACTTAAACGAGAATAACTTAAAGATCGCACGTCTGATTGACGCACTGTCTGTGGCACTAGGATCCTCACGATGAGGTGGTCCTTTTGCGACACTCTTAATGAGTTTTGTACGACTTTAGAAAATGTTCGGGTTTGGATCGAGCGTAAATCCAACCGGGCCCCTGGAACGGAAAATCCAGTATCTCTCAGACCGGAAGTCCGTTTGATGAACAGTCAGCGGCGTTGGTAATCTCGTTGAGAAAAGGTTCCTTGAGTACAACCCATGGGAGTTCGGGGTATAGTTGAGTTACGGTCAGGTAGGTTCGTACACGAAACCAACCGGGCCCCCGAGACTAAAATGCTAATAACTCACAGACCGGGCGTCCGATTGACGTGTCTTCTGTTACGTTGAGACCCCTATGACGAGGCGGTCCTTTTTGATACTTATACTTGAGACTTCATGAAACTTGGAGTATCGTATTGAGGATCGTGGAGCGGACACTCCTGATGACGAGCGAGTAGATTGTAGAGACCTAGTAGCTGGATGAGACTTGATGACTACTGATTGATCGACTCTGAGGGATTTCGGATGGCCCAGTGGGGAGCGCTTGGTTGTAATAGCAGAACCACGATATAGGAGCACTTGGTTATAGCGGCAAACCCATCGTACTTGACAGAAGGAGTACCTATGTAGGCTATGAGGGGGAGCACTTGGTTGTAGTGTAAGACCCATGGTGGTAAGTGCTTGGTTGTAGCAGTAGGCCCACAGTACTCGACAGGTGGAGTACTTCAGCAGTCTGAGGTTAGTGGGAAGCGCTTGGTTGTAGCGGCAGGTCTACTGTACTCGACAGAGGAGGAGTTCTCTAGTAGTCGTGGTTTCGACATCGTGAATAAAAATCCTGGTTGAGCTGAGTCTTTGACATTTGTGTTTTCCTCATGATTGAGATGGGTTACTTGATAACTTAGGTATATGTATGGGCATATACCTAAGTAATGGTTATCCATTGAAATCCTACTTTGTGGTTTATCCTTGTTGGATTTTTGTGAGACCTTGAGGGTCTCAGGGTCCCTACTGAGTATCGTTATACTCAACCATGTACGGGATATGCCTGCACCTCGTTGTGTTGGATGCAGATGATAGAGAGCGCTGACAGAGGTTGAGAGTGCCAGGACTGGATGTTACCCGGAGGTGGACCACACGGCGTGACGACACACGGAGCGAACCGATTGACGTGGAATGCTGAGGAGGACATATGTACCTACCCTTCAGGTAGGATCCTGAAGGACGATCCAGGAGCTGCTTTCACCATTCAGCTATTTGTCTTTTTTAGTTGTACTTTCTTTCAGTTGTAGTTGTATCTTTTTGTTGGGCTTGTATTTTCGGCCCCTTTGTACTTTCAGCAGACTTGTTATACAGATTTTCTTAGTGTTTTCTTCCGCTTGTACTCTGGTTGTGTGTGTTTACATTTTATAAAGGCAATGTCTTCCTAGTTCTAGGGAATTATGCCTTTGGTGCTAGTCTCCAGCCCCTGGCCTATGGAATGCGAGCTTGTGGTAGTCATGATGCAGGCCCCGGGGGATGGGTCA
The DNA here is from genome assembly GCA_963277665.1 of Viscum album. NCBI lineage: Eukaryota > Viridiplantae > Streptophyta > Magnoliopsida > Santalales > Viscaceae > Viscum > Viscum album. The sequence continues at coordinate 1,802,885,612 of OY728125.1, forward strand.
TGACAAAATACATCCTCTAATATTATTGGTAAAAAAGTAAGTTGACCATATTATACATTATAAATTATGTTTATTCCATATATTGAATCTATTCTTCCAAATTCCAAAAACAGAAGTGGTTGAAATTAATTTAATATTAATCCTGCAAAAGTGATGGGAAAGGGTGTTTTTAAAGTATAAAGTTCAAAAAATTGAAATGTTTTCATATAAAATTTCAACATAAAATATGTTATAATGATTTAAATTAGATTAATTTATGTATAATTGATCTAAATATACATTAAAAAAATTAAAAATATTATTTAACTGTATAAATAAATTAGATGAAAAAGCAGTTTTCGATTAAAATATATTATGTTTTCACTATTTATCAAAATATGAAACTTCTATAAAAAATACCAAAAATTACCCTAAATATAATTTTCAATTCCATCATTCAAAAATGAAAATTACTTTTTCAAATAAATTTATAAAAGTGTAAAATTTTAGATTTAAAATGTATTCTCCAATAAAAGGTGGTAAAATTACCTTTTAGAAAAATACTTATTTTATTCATCAAATTGGATTTATTTTTATCTTATTCCTATCAAACAAGTTGTTTGTGTGTCCAAAAATTTTATTGAATATAAAATATATAAATTTTATTAAAAAAATTCTTCAATAGTGGGTTTTTAATTTTTTAAGATAAAATGGTGTTTTTACACAGTTTTATTTGAAAAGGAATTTCATTATTTTCAAATAATTCTTACTTTCATTTCTAACTAATTGATAACCATAGGATTAATTTTATATAAACATGTGAACACTATTATTATAATTTAATTAATCTTATTTATAACTCTAATTACAATGGCTAGGTATTATCTATAGTGATATTTTAATAATATTATTAATTTTATACTGTAGTTTAGTAAAACTCATCCTTACCTGTAATGCAATTTATCAAAGGGACTACACATTGTTTGTAACACATGAAAAACCTAGAATTTTCTGTACCTAAATATAATCTAAGTGTATTATGTTGCACAATATTATCATGGTGTTGTGCATAACACATGCCAAAATCAATTATTTTGAATAACAAAAGATATATTTAGTATTGTGTGAAATGAAAAATATAGAAAAGATTAAATTTATTTTATTTTTTTAAAATTCTCATGGTGTTACACTATGTCTATGTTTGGAATGATTAGTATAGAAATTTTTTTTATTAACATGAATTTTAGCACCATAAATAAAATTTTCACCATGTAGTACCACTTTTTATACCTTCTATTAGGTTTTTTACAAAATAATTTTTGATTCAGGTTATCTCTTTCATTCATCTCAATAAATCGATTTAAAATATTTGACCAAACCTTTGTAAAACATTTTTATTTATCATATTAAATTAAAATTATCCCCCTTTAACATAAATAATTTATTTTTTAATGGTAGTTAAACTATCAACTTACCACAAGAATGACCTAAACATGAATCTTTAGAATTTAAATAACCAAAACATTAACATCCAAGTTATTTTATTTTGAGAAATTAAATTTATTAATCTATTATATTTTAATTATCTATTATATTAGTTCATTTGTTATCTATAATTTATAAACATCACTTAAATTTATAAATTTTTGAGATTAACTACCTTCAACATCACTCCCCCTAAAGGGGTGATTTATATCATTCTTTTATTTTATGGATACCAAAAAATTAAAGTAAATTTTAATTCTATTATAAATGAGAGAACCCATAATATATGAAGGAATAATGTGGACTATCTCTTGATTATTATATAAAGAAATAGGAATGATCTTTTTTTCAACCTAAAAACTTCATTGAATTTAGATCTAATTTTAATCATTCCTTCTACCTTGTTTTAATAATAATATATGTTCATTGGTTGTATGGATTTATTTTATTTATATTCAAATTTTACCTTCTATGTAACTTTATCCATAACATGTTATAATATATAAAATTCATTGTTCATTCATTTATTTCCATCTTCCTTGTTGCTACCAATATATCCAGCCAAATTGTCATTCAAACCTTTCAAACATGTTCAACTTTATTCTTATGTTATGAACCATTTTTTGTATATGTATATTCTAAATATTTTATCCTTAAATTCACACACACCATATTTCTAAGTGACCTTGTATTGAAACTTTCAGGAGTGTGTCTTGCTATCATAAATTATCCACAAAGTTTCTCAACCTCCAGGCTATTACCCTTCTATGTAAAGTTTCGATGAACATAAATTTATTCCTCATATATGTATTCTACTATCTCTGTCCATTTGTGAATTTCTCATATTAATTCAATATTTTAAAATAGTTTACTTTATCTACTTTTAAAAAAAAATGCATATGCCTTTTCATGATGTGGTCTTTCCTTCCACAAAATTACCATTTTTTGGGCGTGACATATTTCTTTAAATTTTTAATGGGTGTGTCACATTTTGTGACTTCTTTTTGTTTACACCTCAAGTAAAACATATAGTATATGTCCCATTGAATTTATTTTAGATTTTATGGCCTTCATTATTTGGTTTAAAATAATTTATTCTTGGTAAAAGAAAACCATCACTCATATTTATAGATACCAATTATTTTATAAAATTCAAAAAAAACATGCCATAATTTCATATTTATTTTAATTAGATAGTTTTAAATTATTATATTAGGTTTGGTCATACTTAAATGAATTTAAAATACCATAAATTGTTACCCTTCTTAATGTTATAATTAGTTTGATTTAATGTATTGTAATATTATTCCAAGATTCAATAGTCATGGGTCCAAATTTTCCACAACACTAATAGTAGCTAATAAAATTTGGATTCATTCATTGTGTTGAAATCATAATAGTATAATTATTTTCCATTATTCCAATATAAAATTCATCCATCTAGAAACCATGTGTGGAACTACATCATCATTTATTCCATTCATACAAATTAAAGGAAATGTTGGGTGTCTTAATATTATTCATCACCCATTTTTATTCCATTTTTGAATTTTATCATGCACTATTAAATGAATTAGAATTAGTAAAAATAGTTTTTATATAAATCGTGTTTACCTTATTATTTATTCAAAATTATAATGTATCATATTATTACTTCATGATTATTTTACTACTCAAATAAGTGTTTCATAACATAAAATGTTCCTTATAAATTCTGGAAATGTCTATTTTATTAGCTTCCGATGAAGAATGAACATGACTAACTTCCATGTTTCCCTATTTTAAATCTAACTCAAGACACATTAATTTTAATTAATTTTTTAAATATTCCTAATATTTAACTTTATCATTGATTTTAACATTTATCTTTAAATCCTTTTCATCGTGAATTTTCCTTCCTTCCTTTAGATAGTTTTTAAGATCGTTTGTTCTCTTGTCATTGACCTCTAGTTGGTAAATATTGATATCTACCATATCATTTGATAAATATACTACTTTAAAAAAAACATTACAACATAAATCTTTCTAAAAAAACTTTTATATAAAATTATTCTTTATCTAGGAAAAAAAATTCATTACAAAACTTTATGGATTATCTATTTTCCTTAGTAAGTCTTATAAGAGTTATACATGTTTTTAACTTTTTATAAAATTCATATTCCTTTTAATTGGTTTCTAATTCTGGTAGTGATTTTTCCACTTTTATTCACTTAATAAATATATATATCAATCTAATAAATTCAATAGGTATAATTTTCTTATAATCAATGATATCAAAGTAAAAAAATCATTAATTTTTTTATTAATACTCTTCACAAAATATTATTTATTCTTCTAGAGGATTTATTTTATCATATTTATTAAAAATCATACAACCCCATTTATCATTTTTATGTGGTGTAATCACCTTTTTCTAAATTTGAGAAGCTAAAATTCATATTATTCTTTCCTCTTCCAATTTTTAAATGTTTTGGTTATAAATTCTATGATTCCACTAATAGAGGTATCTTCTATTAGCATCAATTATAGTCTAAATTTATAATCTTATAAATGAGGAATATATATGACTTTATTATCTTCTTAGAGAATTAGTTATTCAACTTTTGAAGAATATACCTACATTTAATTTAGTTAAATAATACTGAGGATCCACACAAATATCCAATTGGAGGGAACCAATGCTCTAATACCACTTAAGATTCTTGGTGGATCTTGTAATCACAATGAGAGGGGGTGAAATATGAGTGATTGAATCTTATCTATTAAGTTTAACATAAACATATTCTTCATTTATGTTAATCGATTCTCTTTAATTGGTTATCATGTATGGATATTAAGTATGATATCTTACCACTTTTCCAGTTAGGAAATATAGATAATGTAATATAAACATCATATATTGATCTTTACATGGTTCTAACTCGTTGTGAGAACACAATCATCATTGTGTTCGGTTCTTATCCAGATCGATATATTTTTCAACAATAATATTATTATCAATTACAACTTGTGTGAGAAATTATTATCCTTAAACCATAGTTAATCCCATAAAAATAATTTCTCTAAAAAGATACATTATAATGTATACATCTAGTTTAAATATAAACATCACTAAACTATAAAAAAGTCAATGACTACCAAATTTTATTCTAGTGAACTTACTTTTAGAACAACCTTTTACTTCTCCTGATAAACTAAATTCTGATGATCTCTATTTTCTAAGAACACAAATGTCTTGATTTTCTATAGGTATCACATGATGTTAATCTTACTCCCAACTATCAATATTCAAAATCATGGAGTCCATAATATTATTCTTTGGAACATCAAGTACCATCCTTCTCAAATAATTGACCCAAAGGAACATCCAATGATTATATGTTGGAAATACCTCTTTTAAATTGTTTATATTTTCATATCTTCACTAATTAATGATATAAACTCTCTACACCAAAATATAAATGAGATCATCCTCTTATATAATCAATGATTCCAAAATATTTTGGATATTTGAAATATCATAACACTAAGGCTCTATAAATGTTGATTTTGAACGATCATAAATCTTATTTAATCTTTGATTCAACATTATTCATCAATAATTCTTTAAATTTAATCTTCAATGATTATCAATTATTCTTAAGATATCCAAATGAATAACTCAATATATTTCACGACTTGATATCCTTTAATAGTTGTTAAATAATTATCTCAACATTTATATTCTAGTTATTTAACCTCCATAAGATGATTTCTTGATAATTATCTCATACTCAACCTACTGCATGCAAGAATTAATTCATTTAATTAATGATCATACTCAAATAGTTTATTATCAAAATCATTATCCACCTACATGTGAATAATTCCTTTCACTGTCTAATCAAAATATTATGGTATTTATGCATATCTCAAATTCACGGTCTAGTGTATTTAATGGATTCCTTCCTTTTCCATTTCAAATCTCACAAACCTATGATTTGGTCATCATTTAAAAATCTCTAACATGATCCATAAACATTCGGTTTGAATCATCTTCTACACAAACATTTGGTATGTCTTATCACTACTTCATTTCACATCCCTAGCAACCTAAAAAAAATTTTGTATGAGTGTTTCATGCACCTTATTCAAGTTCATTGTACATTTTCCTTCTATATAATTATATCATAATTTTAATGTCTTACAGATTGTATTTCTAGTGAAAATGGTATCTAGGATAGATTTTATTTACCTTTAATAAGAAATATATTTCATTTTGTGTCTATGGTAGTGTTATTTCCATCATGAAAGTGTTGTTCATGCATGAATTTCTTCATTACTCATGGTACTCAAATTCTTCTGGTTCTTGACTCAACTCAAGAACACACTTCAGTAAAAATAACCAGCTTTTAACTAGTTCTCTAAGAACTTATCTTCTATCAATTCACTTAAATTATAATAAAAAATTGAATAACAGCAGTCTTGTGATATTTGTAAAATAAAAAAACACCAAATCGTCATCATTTTATGTCTAGTTAGTGTCTTGGATTACTCCTCATAGTGCTTCACTTGATTTATCCATAATTATTATTATTTTATCTTCTTATGAATTCAATTATTAAATGTAACTATATCTACTAAAAATACCACCATTGTTATATAAATCAATTCATAGCATCCTTGATGAAAATGTATAAGGATTCCATGCTTGTACGTCTATTGTCATTCACTATGCTCAAATTATCAATGCATGCATCTTCTAAATATATCTATAGATTTTGTGAAAGGATTCCCTTGAATGTTGGTTGTACATGATGCTATTTGGTTTTTTGGATTGATGGATTAATTCAAGTAACTTATCAAAGATCAAGGATATGATTATAGTGAATTCATTAAAGAGATAATCACTAATATAAAACCTCTCCTTATTTCATGATCATGAAAACATTTTTTCATTTTAATGGGTTTTCCTCATCATATGGATGGATAGATAAAGAATATGATCTAAATAAAAGAGAATATATTTCTTATATATGTTATTTGTTTATAGTATTCTAGTCAAATAAATTTTACTTGGTTATGTATTCTTATAATAATAGATTTTTCTCTTCCATCGTCATGGAATTATGTGAGGAATTTTATAAGTAGTCATGTAGATTGCCTTTTCATTGGACTGAGGCTGGAGAGTTGGGTGTCATTAGACTATATTTGGGGTTATATATAATAGTGATGGTCCATTTGATTTGAGATTGAATAGAAGTTTCCTAGGATCACCATAATCCATATACTTTCTAGATATGATATATGTAGTATAATTTATACTAGGTTAATTATATCATTTGATGTGATTGAGAAAATTCAATATGTTGTTTATAGGTTAGCTCTTCAACTTTATATTGATCAAATTCATAATTTTATCCTCATTTCATAACATTGATGATATTTTATTGACATCACCTTTGTATTGGATTGGAAACATTAGGTTATTGAGGATGATATGATGTTTATGGAGTGAACATTGGGAATCTTGGATTGTTAAGTGAAGGTTTTGAAATGAAACATTATTCCCTTGGTGTATGTTTTTTTTAGGTATGAAAACATAGATGAATGTATATGGGAACAAGAGTATCTAATATGGTTTGTTGCCCTGGAGTTATTTTAACTTTTATTATTATAGTGGTGTTTCTATTTAATTTTGAGATGAAGTGATTGATCTTTTATTCTATTATATTTTATTTCTTTTGATGGTGAGATTCATTTTTGAGAGGTATCTCATAGAGTATTTTAGTTTTCCATATTTTTATTTTATTTATCCTGGATTTTTAATTGATTCTTGGGAGAAATAGGTATGTGTAAATTTTCATTCATTGTCATGATGGTTCCTCTGAATGGGGAAAAATATTTGTGTCTATAGGATCTGGTTAATCATGCTTCCAAAATATGGGGTTTTACTGATCATAGTTTTATTTAACTCAGTTGTGTATTTTTTTCATTGCTTATTTCCTTCAGTTGAAAGTGATAAAACGGCATGGGGTTTTGGGTCATTATTTCTGAAGCCTATATATCTATATATCCATGAATAGAAAACTAATTTTAATTTATATTATATTAAAAGTACCTATGCACAAGTGTGAGTAGAAATTTATGGATTGAATTGGGTTTTTTGGAACCTAAGGATTCTATATGACATTGCAGTTGCTATTGGGGTCCCCTTCTATATGGAAAATGAGATTAAGGTGGTGAGGATTGGTAACTATGATAGGATTTTGGTGGAGGATGATTTCATTTAAACTCTCATAGATAAGTTAATTCTTTCTACTGATAAGGATATTATTAATTTAATAATTGTGTATAACAAATTACCATCCTTTTGGGATGAATGTAATTTCATTTTTCACTCAATGGAAAAATATAGAAGGAATCATGTATGTGGGTTTTGTTCCTCAAAGGGACATTTTGATTGTGAAATTATCAAGAAGAAAATGAAGACTAATTCGGTGAAGCATGGTGTTGAGGATTTAAATGAATTGAGATGGAATGTTAGAGGTCAGCTTCAAGAAGGTCTAGAAACTTCTTCTAAATCTAAACTTACTCAAGTGGAATCAAGCTTAAATTTGGTTGTTGATCAGTGTACTAAAGGGGATTTATCTCCGCATGATGATTAGGATGATCTTCATGTTCGCTCTGAGTACATTGTGGTTTCCCCTTCTACTACTCATTATGATGAGGATCTAGAGGAATATGTGTCTCAGGGAATTAAGTATCACTAATCCATTCAAGAGGCCATGAAAACCTATGAAATATCAATGAAATGGGGTGAGTTATTAGATATTTATGAATCCAAGCAAGTTTTTCTAGGAATTTACAGCTCATACAAGTATGAAACAGATACAGGCATGTCAAAATATTATGAGGGTTTCTCAAAATATCCACCTAAAAAGTCTTGTCCTAGGAAGGATTATTCTAATCTCAGAACTACTGTGAGCACCAAATCATATTCTAAGGAGCGTGTTTTGCAGATGAATCAATTCAAATATTTACAGCCAGACTATGAATAGAGTGAGTATTATTAGGATTGCAATGAACTATACTATGATCTTTGATGTATCTTGGTATTTTCCCTATCACCCTCTTTAGATGATGTAATGATTCATTGTCTTCCCCATTCTCCTCTTTCCTATTTTTTATTTTTCTCTATTTAAAAAATAGTGTCTATAACCTATAATTTTTCTAAAAATATTCATTTTTTGGGTATCTAATATGAAGGAATTTATTTTTTATCCATTCCTTCCATGATTTTTTTTCTAGGATTTGAGGATTTAAGGGAAAATGGAGAGACTATAGAGTAGATATTAGAGTGAACTTTTTTTATAAAAAAAATCATGTTGTAATGAGTCTCATTATAATGTGATTTTTTATTGTGATAAATGGTTTTGAAAACTCGATAATGTAAAATAACTATTTCATCATCGACCATTTGGTAATATTTATTTCATCTTGATTTAACTAATTTTATTGTGATGATTCTAATTATAATGAAAATATTTTTGGGGAAGGAATATGTCATTGTAATTATTTATTATTGGTTATGTTGTTAGGACATATTTTTATGTAAATATTTTTATGGTAGATATTCATTTCACTTTTTTTTCTATAATAAATCATGACAATTTCTAGGAAATTATTAACATAAAATGAATTATGATATAAATTTGGACAGTGGAGTGGTTTGCATGATGAATATCAACCCATCCCTCTCACAAGATGCATTATAAAATAATAGAGTATATTATATATCAATATTATTTTAAATAATTGATTTCAAATGGATGGAGACCATATGATATGGGAAAATTATAGAGGTATGGGTAACTTCCAAGACCTGGAAGCCACTAAACTAGTTCCCCAAGCTGGGTTTGTAACGACCCGAACTTTTGAATAATATTTTATTTCCTAAAAATGTATGTTTTACTATGTCACATTCATTAAAACTATACAATTATAAATTGAAATGTAACTATCATTTTTTGATCGTTATGTGACCATTGGTCAATTATGACCGATAATCAATATGACCGTTGGAAACAATAATAAATTTAACATTATAATTATTTTTTATAAATAGAAATGACCATGGAAAATTAATTCAGAAATAAGATTCAATGGCCTTAACTAGTAGTATCATACCCTATTAAGCCCATTTATCAAATATTACAAGGGATATAGCATTTATGGTCTTTTCCCTTGACCAAGACCTAGCCTAAATCCAACAACTTAAGCATGATCAAAACCATTTACAGGAGAAGTTCAAGCTCATCAAGAACAGGGACCAAACCATATTCACCGAACAGCCCCAAGAAAAATCCACCATATCACACCTTACTCTTAGGAATTATGTTGGTGCAATAAAGGGATATGTAAAAAGACCATACCATTATGATTATGTGCATTATTTTTGTATATAATAATGAATATACTTTCATTCTATTATTGTTACTTGTAAATAATTTTTAAAGCACAAATAGTACTTTTAGTTAATATTAAAATTCAATCAAGAAATATATTTTAATTAATTAATGGATTTTTTAATTAAATAATATTTTAATAAAATATTATTAATAAATTAATTTTATTAAATATAAATTACCATATAGTTTTTATGAAGTCAAATATAAATTTTATGAGGGTTTGAAAACTGTTTTTGTCAAAACCCATCAATTTTCAATAAATATTGGTTTTTATCTTAAAATTAAAAATTCACATATTTAAAAAATTATTTAGATAAAATGAATATTATTTTTTTAATCAATATTTCAAAATTATCCAACGGTGACTTTTTCATAATTTTCTGAGATAATCAAATTTTTGGGTAAAAATTAAATACCCTATAAATATATAATATGTTTTATGACATCATAATAACCCAATAATGATGTAATAAAATAATATAAAATTTATATTCAGAAAAATATATGTTTTTTATTTTAAAATATTATAATTTCAAGTTTATTTTATTTATTTTATAAAGCCTTAGTGAATCCTTCAAGACATATAAAATATTTTAAGATCTTAAATTCGTTTCTTTGAAAGTGTGACTCACCTCCACATAACAAAACAAAATATTTTAATATCTTTGGAACTTATCCTTCTAAAATAATTTATACCACTCCCATTTTCCATAAACCATGGGAAAAAACATGGTATGGTTTGTGGTTTTGAATATTTTAGTGTGTAGTGTCCAAAACCAAAATAATAAACAATTCCCCCAGCTTTCCTATATAAACCCACCCAAGCACCCATTTCTCCTCACCCAAAATCTTTTAAGTTCGACCAAAATCTACCCCTTAATCCCAATACTCCTCCCAATTATCCCCCAGTCTCCCAATAATCCTCTCCCAATCATTTGGTATCACACATCCAAGTAAGGGACCCTTTCTTTTCTCTATTCCTTTCAATTCAAGAACCTTGTTTGAAATTAGAATTTTTAATTTAAATTATTTATATTTTAATAATTTTATAATCAATTCCCTACTATTATTTATATTTTATTTTATTTTAATGAGTTATCATTTATCCTACCCCATTTGGACCCTTACCTAATGTTGAGCAATGTATTGTTTTCAAACAATTCAAAATAAAGTTTTTTAAAGGGGGAGATTATTTCAAATAATACTCTGTCTCTTTATGATGATTTTGATGCTCACAAATACCCTTAATTATTTACTAATTATTTCGTTGAGTATTTTGCAGGAATTTATTTTATTTATTTATTTCATACAACGAGATTTCATACTTCATTTATTCCAAGATCAATTTTAGCGTGTTCTGGAATCACTGTAGCGCAAGATCAATTTTAGCGTGTTCTGGAATCACTGTAGCGCAAGATCAATTTTAGCGTGTTCTGGAATCACTGTAGCGCGAGATCAATTTTAGCGCGTACTGGAATCACTGTTCATACCCTACGTTGATGAACGTAACGTATGGATGAAAAGTTTACTTTTTATGTTAAAAGAAACGTATGGTTAAGGAACCTTACGTTATTTTGAAACGTATGGTTAATGAATCTTACATTGTTGAAAAGTATGGAAGAAGAACATTACGTTTGGAAGGAACCTTACGTTTTCGTTGTTGGACAAGTATGGAAGAGAAACCGTACGTTAGTTTTCAGTGTTGAGTTTGTTTCTCAAAAGTATGGATCATCAACCTTACTTTTATAATCAACCGTACGTTCTTTGTAGAGTTGAAGCGAGACAAAGTATGGATGATCAACCCTACGTTTGAATGCTGAAGAGAAAGTATGTACGTTCTGAACCTTACGTTTGTGAACCCTACGTTTGGAGCCACGTCATCAACCCTACGTTTGGCGTCGGGATATTTTTGACAGACGATATTTCCTTTTGCATTGGTCAAACAAGCGGATTATTAGGCGGATTTCGAGCCGATTCTTATGTACGACTTTGACTGAATCAAAGACGATTTTCAACGGATTACTGATTGATTTAAACGGAGCTTTTTATGCCGATTCTTCAGGGGAGTTACAACGGCTCTGTTATTTCATTTAATATCGCGAATCTAAAGGAGATTTTCATGGATCTATTTATGCGGAAGATTTTCTCAGATTTGAATATATGTGTTCTATCTTGGAAACTTCGGATATATATATATACACAGGAAAGTGTGTGAAATATATAGATTGATCTTTTAACGAGAAAGAAACAGAGACTGAAAAAAAGGCGTTCTTTTCTGGTGATTGAGAAGAAGTGTAAAACCTTTATTGCCGAAGGAAGATCTTGATAACAGATTCACGTGTTCTACATCGACTATCTGTTGTGAATCTATTGCTGCTGAAGTTGTGAAGTTTCTGGTAATATCTATTGCAACTGGATCGACTCAGAACTGTTTTGATTACAGATCTTTATTTTCTGAAGACAACGATCTATCTACTGTCAATTGCATTCTGTTGCAATTGTGAAGAACAACTGGAGAAGTGTTTTCTTTATCGAAACCCTTTTTTATTTTTGAGTGATCAGCTTCTCGTTCTAAGCTGTGTGGGTTCGTGTTTGAACCAGGAAGGCTGTGTTTGCCTGAATCTTGTAAAGGTGTCAACTACCTGTACTCAGTTGTGAACAGGTCTGTGGAAACGAGGACCAGATAGTGAAAATCGCCAAGCTCGTGGATTTGAGCGTTGGTGGAGTGGACTAGGGGCCTTCTGTTCCCCGAACCACTATACATCCGTGTGTTCATGCTTTTACTTTTTCCACTGCATATTTAATCGTGCAAAAGCATAGTGGACAGAATTTGTCTAAATTGAAGAGATTGTAATAATTTTGAAAAGACACAATTCACCCCCCCTCTTGTGTGTAATCCGTAGATTCAGATCCAACAATTGGTATCAAAGGTGGAGCTTCTTATTTTTAAAGTCTTATCAAGCTAGAAGTATTTAAAGATTATACATAGTGTATCATGGCTGATATGAGAGAGGGAATGTCAATGGTCAGAGCACCTTACTTTAGTGGAGATAATTATGGCTGCTGGAAATCACGTATGATTATTTATCTGAAAAATCTTGGTTACAAAGTCTATTCAAAGATTCTGACTCCCTATGAAATTCCTGAAAATCCCGATACATGGAGTGCTGCTACAGAGGCTGAGTATGACATAAATTCAAAAGCTATGAATGCAATCATCTGTGGTCTAGGACCAGATGAATTTAACAGAGTATCTCAATGCCCGACTGCATATGAAATGTGGCAAACAATAGCTGTTGCTTATGAAGGAACAGATAATGTAAGACAGATGAGATATGGAACTGCTAAGTTAAAATTCGATACTTTCAGAATGATTGAAGGAGAGAGCATCACTCAGATGAATGGAAGATTGACAGAAATTGTCAATAATATAACAGCTCTAGGAGAACCAATCAAGCAGGCTGATCAAGCGTTGAAGGTACTGAGAGTACTTCCTACTCGATGGAATGGAATCTCTACAGCAATCAGACAATCAACTTCTGTTAAAGATCTAACTATGAGAGAACTGATTGGTACATTGATGATGTACGAAGCTGAAATGCAAGATGAGGTAAATGAGCATAAAGTCTACATAAAAAGGGAAAATACTGCTTTGAAAGTGACTTCTCAACAAAAGGATAGAAAGATGAAGAACAGAGAAGTAAGTGCTAAATCAGAAAGCTCTGATTCTTCAAATTCGGATGAAGAACTGGCTCAGCTAGCCAGAAAATTCAGAAAGTTCTACAGTAAGAAGAAAGACTTCAAGAAATCCTTCAAAAAGGATAGCAAGGAAGTGAGATGTTATGAATGCAAAAAGATGGGACATATCAGACCGGATTGCCCAAAATTGAAAGATGCAAAGAAGAAGAAATTCTTCAAAAGAGATGATTATGAACAGAAAGACAAGAAAGCTATGAAAGCTACTTGGAGTGTTTCTGAAGACTCAAGTAATTCTTCTGAATCAAGCTCAGAGAAGGAAGAAGCCAATTTAAAAACAAATATGTGTTTCATGGCTGAAACTGATGAGGTACACTCATATTACTCCTCTGACTCAAATAATGAATCAAACTCTGAAACAAGCTTCTCAAATAAAAAACTTGCAGCTTACTGCAATATGCTTGAAGAAAGGTATGACTCATTATTTAAAAAATATAAATCTATAAAGAACTTGCACAAAGCTATTTCAGATGAGAGAAATACTTTGCTAAAACAACATAAGGAATTAATTGACAAATACAACTCTGCTGACTCAAATAAAATTAATTTTGAATCAAAAATAAAAACTCTACAGGATGAAGTAGAATCTTATAAAAAGGCTGCATTAGTTTTTACAAAAGGAGAAAACACCTTAAATGAGATACTTGGAAAAACTGTAATTAAAAAGGAAAGGTTTGGAATTGGAAGTAAAGGAGAAAAACCTAAGTTATACAAAAATTATTTTGTTCCTAGCACTAAACAGGTTATTTGTAACTTCTGTGGAACAAAAGGTCATATAGCTAAAAACTGTTTTCTAAGACAACCTCAAATATGTGGAATTAAGAAAGCTTATATTTCCAACGATCTATATGATTCAATCAATTTTAAGGAAACAAAGCAAATCTGGATACCCAGATCACTGCTTGCTAACACTCCTGGACCCAACAAAATATGGGTACCAAAGCAATTTGTTTGAATGTCATTGCAGGTAGCAGGTCACCAAAGAAAGAAAGAAATATGGTATATGGACAGTGGCTGCTCAAGACACATGAGTGGAACTTCAGCTAATTTCTTTTCTCTTACTCGAAAGGAAGGAGGACTTGTCACCTTTGGTGACAATGCCAAAGGAAAGATTATTGGTATTGGAACAGTTGGAGATCCAGAGACAGTCTCAATCAACAAAGTACTTTATGTACAAGGGTTAAAACACAATCTGATAAGTATCTCTCAACTCTGTGATGATGGATACACTGTTGATTTTACTAACAATAGTTGTACTGTTTCTAAAGATAAACTATTTAAGTTTAGAGCACCCAGAACTGATAATGTTTATACTTTGGATTTGTATTCCTTGTGTAAACAACAAGTAAACTGCTTAACTGCTAATATAAGTGAATCCTGGATCTGGCATAGAAGACTTGGTCATTGCAATATATATGCTTTACATAAATTATCTAAGAAACATCTAGTTTCTGATTTGCCTAGTCTCAAATTTGAAAATGACAGATTCTGTGATGCATGTCAGCTTGGCAAGCAACACAAATCATCATTCAAATCTGTTAATAAAGTTTCTACAACTAAACCTCTAGAACTTATCCATATGGATTTGTTTGGACCTTCAAGAGTAGCAAGTTTAGCTGGTAAATTATATGTTTATGTATTAGTTGATGATTATTCTAGATTTACTTGGATTTTCTTTTTGAAATTTAAAAGTGAAGCTTTTAGTTTATTTGAAGGTTTTTGTAAATCTATTCAAAATGAAAAAGGTTTTAATATAATCTCATTCAGAAGTGATCATGGTGGAGAATTTGAGAACCAGGAATTTAATTCCTTTTGCTCAAACATGGGTATTAAACACACCTTCTCTGCTCCAAGAACACCTCAACAGAATGGGATTGTAGAAAGAAGAAATAGAACTATTCAAGAAATGGCTAGAACTATGTTAAATGAATATAGCCTACCTATATATTTCTGGGCAGAAGCTGTTAATACAGCTTGTTATATAATGAATAGAATTTTAATAAGACCTATTTTGAAAAAGACATCCTATGAACTATGGAATAACAGAAAACCTAAAGTAAATTACTTTAAAGTTTTTGGATGCAAGGTTTACATCTTGAATACCAAAGATAATCTTGGTAAATTTGATCCAAAATCTGATAAAGGTATTTTCTTAGGATATTCTGCAACCTCCAAAGCTTATAGAGTCTATAATAAAAAGTCAAGGATTGTTGAAGAATCAGTTCATGTGAAATTTGATGAATCTGATCCTTTTGAGAAAAGGATAGAACAAATAGATGAACCTGATTCTAATGAAAACATGAGACTTGAGAATTTAAAGAATGATTTTGAAAATGATATAAAAGAAATTCAGTCCAGTTCAGAAGAACATGACACTGAAGAACCTTTGAATGTAATTCCTAGACAGTCTAGAACCTTAAAGAATCACCCTTTAGAATCTGTGATAGGTAACTTAGAGACTGGTATTCAAACTAGAAGAAACTTTGGAAACATAGTTGAATTCTCTACTTTCCTATCCCAACAAGAACCCAAGACCATAGAAGAAGCCTTAGATAATGAGAGCTGGGTAATAGCAATGTAGGATGAATTGAACCAGTTCAAGAGAAATAAGGTTTGGGAATTAGTTGAAAGACCACATGATTATCCAGTAATAGGAACTAAATGGGTCTTTAGGAATAAACAGGATGATCAAGGGATAATAACTAGAAATAAAGCAAGATTAGTAGCTAAAGGATATAATCAAGAAGAAGGAATAGATTATGATGAGACCTTTGCACCTGTAGCCAGGTTAGAAGCCATTAGAATCCTTTTAGCCTATGCATCTTATATGAATTTTAAATTATTTCAGATGGATGTTAAATCTGCCTTTTTAAATGGTTATTTAATGGAGGAATTTTATGTTGAGCAACCTCCTGGTTTTGAAAATTCTCAAAAACCAGATTCTGTTTTCAAACTTACTAAAGCTCTTTATGGCCTTAAACAAGCACCTAGAGCTTGGTATGAAAGACTAAGTTCTTTTCTTTTGAAAAATGATTTTACTGTTGGACTAGCAGATCCAACACTCTTTAAGAAAACTGTGAAAAATAATGTTTTGTTGGTTCAAATTTATGTTGATGATGTAATTTTTGGATCAACCAATAAAATTCTTTGTCATGAATTTTCAGAATTAATGCAAAAAGAATTTTAAATGAGTATTATGGGAGAATTAAATTTCTTTTTGGGTCTTCAAATATTTCAAAAAGATTTTGGAAATGTTTTAAATCAATGCAAATACATTACTGATTTACTTAAGAAATTTGGACTTGAAAACAGCAAGACATTTACAACTCCTATGTGTACTAATATAAAACTTGATTTGGATGAAACTGGAAAATCAGTGGACAACAAGTTATATAGAGGTATGATTGGTAGTTTGTTATATCTTACTGCTAGTAGACCAGATATAATGTATTCAGTATGTCTTTGTGCTCGATTTCAATCAAATCCCAAAGAATCCCACTTAACTGCTGTTAAAAGAATTTCTAGATATTTAAAAGGTACTATTTATCAATCTCTGCTTTATCCAAAAACCTCTGATTTTAATTTAATTTCATATTCAGATGCTGACTTTGGAAGCTGTAGATTAGATAGGAAGAGTACTTCAGGAACATGTCACTTTTTAGGAAAGTCTTTAGTATCATGGTCTAGTAAAAAACAACACTCAGTTGCCCTGTCAACAGCCGAGGCAGAATATGTGTCTGCAGGTAGTTGCTGTGCACAGGTGTTGTGGATGAAAAACACTCTTATGGACTTTGGATTAAATTTCAATAATACACCTATTTTATGTGATAATACTAGTGCAATTAATATTTCAAAAAATCCTATTAGTCATTCTAGAACTAAGCACATTGATATAAGACATCACTTTTTAAGAGATCATGTGTTTAAAAAGGATATATTTTTAGAATTTGTAAATACAGAAAATCAATTAGCAGATATTTTTACTAAACCACTTCCCACGGCAAGGTTTGAATTTATTAAGGGGGAGTTAGGTTTATTTAATTTTAAATAGTTTTTTTTTAATCTAATTCTGTTTTCGAATTCTTCTTAATTTCTATTTCCCGCTATAAGTAATTTTATTTTGTTTTAAATAAAAGTAATGATTAGTGATTACACGGGAATCAAGGCTGTCAGAACCGTTTCACCTTCTAAACTGTTTCACCTTTTCGGAAACCCTTTCGAAAACCTAAAACCGCACATCTGCTCCAAAACCCTTTTCTGAATCTTCAAACCCTAAACTTTCGAACCTTCAGAAATCGTTGTTGAAATGGCAAAGACTAAGCGTCCAGATGAAGCTGAGAGCAGTGCTGCAAAGAAACCTAAAGTAGTTGGTCGGAAAATACTGCAAGGTAAAGTCATAGATTTAGAATGGCTGTTTGAAACTAATTTACTGTTGAAGCAAGCGTTGTCGTTTCAAAGCCTTGAGCAAGATTTTAATAGTGAAAATTCTGAGTTTCTATATGAGGCAGAAATGAGACATTTCTTTAGAACTGTTCAGTTTAGCCTTGGAGATACGGAGGATAGTTTATTGGCTCAAATAGAGGATAAGGACTTTTCCATATCATCTGTAGAGATAAGTCAAATTCTTAACTGCCCTCATGAAGGAGTTTTTCATTTCGATTTACGGAATATTGGAGATTCTGTACATAAGTCTGAAGACATTATGTCTTTTCTGTTTGGAACCAGAGTCATAAATAAAATGTTTATTAAAGATTTGGAGCCCGATCAGAAAATCTTGGTAAAATTTGTTCAGACTGGTTTAGCACTAAGGATGGCTGAGATGGAGAAAATCCTATACCCTGACATGTACATAATGTATCTTCTGATGTGTGATATTAAGTTTAATTTTCCTCGGTTTATGATAAGATATCTGAGATACTGCTGTCAGAGTGAAGCAAGAATGACCTTTTTCCCTTATGGAAGGTTCATTTCTTTGTTTTTGCATAAAAGAGGAATGATCAGATTGGTAGATGCTGGGGTGAAATGTCACCACAGTAATGTTTTTAATGCTGGAACTTTAAGGAAAGTAGGATACTTCTGGAGCACAATTAAAGGAAAACTCTTACCTGTTGGAGCTGAGGAAGACTCGGAGAGTGCTCAGGCTCAACCGGCTAAGTCCAAGGAGGGACAAGCAGAATCAAGAGTTAGTACAGTGGCAAGGAGAATTCGCTTTGAGATGGAGGAAGTTGAGGAAGAAAGAAGTCAAGAAGGACTTCAATCTAGAAGGAAGAGGTCAATTGATGAAGAAATTATCTCTCCTGCCTTGAAATCCTCTGAACCGATAATTTCTTATTCATTTGTGAGAGAAGTTGTTGTGGAGCAGACTGCACCGATAGAGGAACCAGTAGCTCAACCGGAAATCCAAAAAGAACCTCAATCTGCTGCTGTGGCTGTTGAAAAAGTAATTCCACAAGAACAACTTATGGAGGCAGTGCCTGGTGAAGAAGTGGCCCGACCTCAAGATTTACAAGAAAATATTGTTCTTGACCATTCAGTAGAAATCAGAGAGACTACTGTTCGTGATGAACATACTTCTGAAGCTAATACAGAGGTACATCAAGAAGATTTTTCAGTGGAAGAGTTTCAGGCTTCAAAAGCTAGTTCAGTGGATCAACCTTGTCAGGACAAGGACAAAGAACAGTCTGATGCAGATTCTTTACCACTTGCCCTGCCTCATCAACCTTTTTCTGGACATGAGAATAGAGCACAGGATGCCCCTGATTCTAGAAAAGAAGAAGTTGTTGAGTTGTACAAGCGTATCTCTCAATTAGAATCTGAGAATGTTAGTCTCATAAATTCTCTGAACTTAGAGCAGTTGAAGTTTCAAAAGCTGAAAGAATCTACTGTTTCAAGACAGGAAGTATATTTGTTTAAGACTGATATGCTGCATGCTATTGATCAGTTAAAATCAGAGATGGTAAAGAAAGATGATTTGTCTGAGATGAAGATTTACATGGAGAATAAATTTGAGTCTGTTGCAAACAATGCTGTGAGTGGATCAGGCCCTTCACCTGATTTGATTCGGAGATTTCAAGCAATTACTGCAGCAATGAGCAATATGAGTGATAGATTACACGATCTTCAGTGTAATAGTGCCCCTTTGTCAGTTTTGCTAGATAATCAGAAATTTTTAGTGGATCAGTTGACATCTGGAGAGCAACCGATTAGGATTCTTTTGAATCAGTTATCAGAGAAACTGGCTCTTTTTGTTGAAAAAGAAGAAAGAATGCATGAGTTTTTCAGAGTTAATTTGATTGAAGATATTCATATGACTCAAGAGAACAGAGATCTTATCATCAAGTTAGGAGATGGGATGATGAAGAGGCTCAAAGAACAGTTTACAGAGATCAAGACCGCGATTCAAAGGAGATAGACACCTTTTTTTTTCTTCCCTGTCTTATCTATGAACCTTGATTCCTCTGTATATCACAATCGTTTATATATAACAGCTTGTGCATGAAAATTCTTTTTTTTTTTTGTTTATTGATTTATGATTAAGTTAGCCAGTATAACAAATTCACTTATTCATACACAGTTAATTATAGCATTTACTTATAGTTCAGTGCAATATTGAATGTGTTCAAATCCGTAATTTTTCATTCTTTTTGATATCACAAAAAGGGGGAGAATTTGGATAAACACAACATTTAAATTCATTTGTTTTCCTATGAAGAAATTTGGATAGCTGAAAATTTATTTTTATGGGGGAGAAATTTTATTATAGTTAAATATTGTTTTAATCCTTTCAGAATTCTAAAATTTTATAAAACTAATTTTTTCAATAACGATTGCAATTAAATTAGTTCTATTATTTTATGGGTTTTGTGATCATCAAAAAGGGGGAGATTGTTGAGCAATGTATTGTTTTCAAATAATTCAAAATAATGTTTTTTAAAGGGGGAGATTATTTCAAATAATACTCTGTCTCTTTATGATGATTTTGATGCTCACAAATACCCTTAATTATTTACTAATTATTTAGTTGAGTATTTTGCAGGAATTTATTTTATTTATTTATTTCATACAACGAGATTTCATACTTCATTTATTCCAAGATCAATTTTAGCGTGTTCTGGAATCACTGTAGCGCAAGATCAATTTTAGCGTGTTCTGGAATCACTGTAGCGCAAGATCAATTTTAGTGTGTTCTGGAATCACTGTAGCGCGAGATCAATTTTAGCGCGTACTGGAATCACTGTTCATACCCTACGTTGATGAACGTAACGTATGGATGAAAAGTTTACTTTTTATGTTAAAAGAAACGTATGGTTAAGGAACCTTACGTTATTTTGAAACGTATAGTTAATGAATCTTACGTTGTTGAAAAGTATGGAAGAAGAACATTACGTTTGGAAGGAACCTTACGTTTTCGTTGTTGGAAAAGTATGGAAGAGAAACCGTACGTTAGTTTTCAGTGTTGAGTTTGTTTCTCAAAAGTATGGATCATCAACCTTACTTTTATAATCAACTGTACGTTCTTTGGAGAGTTGAAGCGAGACAAAGTATGGATGATCAACCCTACGTTTGAATGCTGAAGAGAAAGTATGTACGTTCTGAACCTTACGTTTGTGAACCCTACGTTTGGAGCCATGTCATCAACCCTACGTTTGGCGTCGGGATATTTTTGACAGACGATATTTCCTTTTGCATTGGTCAAACAAGCGGATTATTAGGCGGATTTCGAGCCGATTCTTAAGTACGACTTTGACTGAATCAAAGATGATTTTCAACGGATTACTGATTGATTTAAACGGAGATTTTTATGCCGATTCTTTAGGGGAGTTACAACGGCTCTGTTATTTCATTTAATATCGCGAATCTAAAGGAGATTTTCATGGATCTATTTATGCGGAAGATTTTCTCAGATTTGAATATATGTGTTCTATCTTGGAAACTTCGGATATATATATATACACAGGAAAGTGTGTGAAATATATAGATTGATCTTTTAACGAGCAAGAAACAGAGACTGAAAAAAAGGCGTTCTTTTCTGGTGATCGAGAAGAAGTGTAAAACCTTTATTGCCGAAGGAAGATCTTGATAACAGATTCACGTGTTCTACATCGACTATCTGTTGTGAATCTATTGCTGCTGAAGTTGTGAAGTTTCTGGTAATATCTATTGCAACTGGATCGACTCAGAACTGTTTTGATTACAGATCTTTATTTTCTGAAGACAACGATCTATCTACTGTCAATTGCATTCTGTTGCAATTGTGAAGAACAACTGAAGAAGTGTTTTCTTTATCGAAACCCTTTTTTATTTTTGAGTGATCAGCTTCTCGTTCTAAGCTGTGTGGGTTCGTGTTTGAACCAGGAAGGCTGTGTTTGCCTGAATCTTGTAAAGGTGTCAACTGCCTGTACTCAGTTGTGAACAGGTCTGTGGAAACGAGGACCAGATAGTGAAAATCGCCAAGCTCGTGGATTTGAGCGTTGGTGGAGTGGACTAGGGGCCTTCTGTTCCCCGAACCACTATACATCTGTGTGTTCATGATTTTACTTTTTCCGCTTCATATTTAATCGTGCAAAAGCATAGTGGACAGAATTTGTCTAAATTGAAGAGATTGTAATAATTTTGAAAAGACACAATTCACCCCCCCTCTTGTGTGTAATCCGTAGATTCAGATCCAACACCTAAGTCGTTACTATGCCGAAATTTTGTAAGGGCTCCTTCCTTTCTCATTTTTATCCAAGTTTCCTTATATTGTTACACCCTTTTATTTCCAATTAAAAATGATGGGGTATGTTATCACACCTCCACCATACTTCCCTTTTTATGTTTTCATTATGATATACCCCTTTATCTCTCACTAATCCCTCTTGTGTACACCTGTTACCATGCTGAAATTTCGTAAGGGGTTTCTCTCTTCTCATTTCCATTAAAGTATTTATTTTATTTTATGCATCCAAATTCCATTTAATATGTTGGGATATTATGTTTAATGATCCCATTACTATCCATTTCATGTATAATTTTTTAGAGACCCCTTTCGATCTCATCAATCAATTTTATGAATTTTTATTTGACGTCGTTATGGTGCCGAAATTGTACCACGATTTTCCATGCCAAAATCATCATGTAGTGAATACCATATCCATTTCTCTATCAAGGATATTCACCTTCATGATCATGTAATTAATGATTATGGAGATACATGTATTTATTCAAAATTCATTATTCATGGAATAAATAATTACGTTTAATGAATCCATGTTTTATGATCTATGTGGCACACTTATACATGAAAACTAAATGATATGAAAGGTGCACCCTAATAGCGCTCTAATACATTTGGTAATGTTTAGTATCTTGATAATCCATGTGTAATGAGGGTTTAATCATTATAATTCATGTGAAATGAGGGTAAACTCATGATAATTCATGTGAAGTGATGGTTTACTCATGTTTTTCCATATGTCATGAGCCTTGGCTCATACTAATATCATGTTGTACGTTGTTGCCACATTTCCATGTTATGAATATCATGTTATATCATTCCTTTATGTTAATGTTTCTTTTGTGATTCATTTATATTTATATTTACTAACATGTATTATCTTCCTTATGTTATTCAATTTTTATTCCCTTACTAGGATTTATATCTCACCCTTTTTTTATGTATGTTCTCGGGTTATCCCATGAAATGCTAAGTACGAAGGAATGTTGTGGTCATGTAAAAGAAGTTTTAAATAATGATATTTTATTTCATGTTTTATATTGTTATATAATGTTCCTAATTACCCAATACACTATACCTCTCAATCCTTGGAGTTGTATTAAGTGAAAGTTTATGTAATAAATCATGTTTAAAAATGAAATAAAATATAGGGTTGTTATAGTTGGTATCAAAGGATAGGTTTAGTTATTATTGGGATTGGGATTAGAAAACTCTAGTAAAATAATTAGGGATAAGACTAAGTATAATAAAATAATCCCTGAATTTTTGATAGTATAGAGTAAGTGGTTTATCAAAAAAATACATCCCTATCTGGATACGAACAAGTAGAGGTGGCTATGGCATAGATGTATCTAGGGGTAAAACCTGAAAACAACTCTTTGAGCTAGACTCAAATGGGAACTAGTGGATAGCAACAAGAATTGCTACACTATTGGTTCAACACTCCCAGGGTATATTATTTGGTAAATTCATAAGCGTGGTACGAACCATTATTAATGGAACAAAAAAATACCCTAAGAATATAAATTATGAAATAGATTGTAGATAACCTATATTAAAACTTATGGTATCACAAGTTAGGATATACTATTCATATACAATTTTATCCTTCTATGTTCAATGTTTTATTTTTAAATAATTATTAGCTAAGTATTCAAACCCCCAATTTTATTTTATTTTCTTAGTTAAAATATGGAAGGAAGAATATCATGAACTACTCTTCTCTCTCTTCCTGAAGAACTATTTGTAAAGATTATCCTAAAGTCATGCTCATATGACTTTGAAACTTTTTCAAATATCCAAGTTACACGGAAACAAATTTATAAGGAATACAAAACCTCTATAATTTCATGATTATTTCAAGGATCAAGTACCATCTATTAAAAAATATTGTGCTCTCAACTTTCTTACCATACTAAGCATGGGAAGTACCTTCAGGGTATTTTCAAATTATTCTCTTTATTTCAAAATGATGAATCACTAAATGATTTTCTAGATGCTAAAAAATATATATAACTCTGATCATCATATATATATCAAATAATATATTTATTTCCCTTGAAAAATACCAAAACTAATATATTAAAACCATATTTTTAAATATTTGAAGATGAATCAGTAAGTATTTTTTATTAAAAGAAAGTTCAAGAAGATATTTCAAAATTATATATAAGAAATTCCTTTTTAATAACTTATCTTTGTTTCCATTGATATAATCTAAGACACTTGAGGTGTTTTTTGGTAAATGAATTAGATGATTTTGAAAATATCCTAAGGTACCATTGTGATGCAAGAACCCTTTTTACTTAATGGAAATGCTAATATGAAAGACCGAAGACCTCGTTGAAAAGATGAAGGAGAAGTACCCTCACCTTTTTTCACCTTAGAATGTAAAATGAAATTTGGGGGATGAAATTTCTTAATGGGGGAGGAATGTAATGAAATGAACTTTTGAATAATATTTTGTTTCCTGAAAATTAATTTTTTACTATGTCACATTCATTAAGACTATACAAGTATAAATTGAAATGTAACTATGGTTTTTCAACCATTATGTGACCATTGGTCAATTATGACCAATGATCAGTATTACTATTAGAAATAATAAAAAAAAATTAATGTTATAATTATTTTTTGTAAATAGAAATGACAATGGAAAATTAATTCTGAAAGAAGATTCGATGGCCTCAACCAGTAGGATCATACCCTATGAAGCTCATTTATCAGAGCTTCCAAGGGAGATAGAATTTCTAGTATTTTTCCTAGACCAATCCCAAGTCGATATCCATCAACTTAATCATGAGATAATCCATTTAAGGGAGAAGTTCAAGCTCATCGAGATCATGACCCAAACCATGTTCATTGAATGGCCCCAAGAAAGCCCCACCATCGCACACCTTACTCTTAGAGTGTATACTGGTGTAATAAAGGGGTATGTATCAAGACCATATCATTATGATTATGTGAATTTTTTTTGTATATAATAATAAATATACTTTCATTCTATTATTGTTACTTGTAAATAATTTTTAAAGAAAAAATAATATTTTTTGTTGATATTCAAATTCAATTAAGAAATATATTTTGATGAGTTAATGGATCTTTAAATTAAATATTATTTTAATAAAATATTATTATTAAATTAGTTTTATTAAATATAAATTATCATATAATTTTTATGAAGTCAAATGTAATTTTTATTAAGGTTTCAAAACTATTTTTATCAAAACCCATCAATTTTCAATAAATGTCGGTTTTTATTTTAAAAGTAAAAATTCACATATTTATAAAATTATTTAGATAAAATGAATATTATTTTTGGAATCAGGATGTTTAAATTATCCAATGCTGAGTTTTTCATAATTTTCTGAGACAGTCGAATTTTTGGATAAAAATTAAATACTGTATAAATATATAATGTGTTTTATGACAACATAATGACCCAATAGTGATGTAATAAAATACTATAAAAAGGTATATTCATCCAAATATATGTTTTTTTAAATAATTCAATTTTAGGTTTATTTTATTTATTTTATAAATCCTTAGTGGGCCCTCCAAGACATATAAAATATTTTAATATTTTAAAAAACTTTCCTTGAAATTATGACTCACCTCCACATAATCAAGGAAAATATTTTAATATATTAGGATGTTATCCTTATAAAATAATTTATACCACTCCCCTTTTCCATAAACCAGGGGAAAAACCATAGGATGGTTTGTGGTTTTGAATATTTTAGTGTGTAGTGTCCAAAACCAAAATAATAAATAATTCCCCCACCATTCTTATATAAACCTGTCCATGAACCCATTTCTCTTCACACAAGATCTTTTAAGTTTGACCAACTTCATCCCCCCTACTCACTAGAGTCCTCCAAAGGCCCCCCAAGCTCCCAATAAGCCTCTCCCAGGCCTTTCTGATCACACATCAAAGTAAGGGATCCTATCTTTTCACTCTTCCTTTCAATTCAAGAACCTTATTTGAAATTAGTCTTTTAAATTTAAATTTTTTATATTTTCATCATTTTATAATCAATTACATACTTTCAGTTTTATTTTATTTAAATGAGGTATCATTTTTCCTCTCCCATTCAGACACTTACCTAAGCCATTACTATGCCGAAATGTTATAAGGGTCCCTTTCTTTCTCATTTTTATCCAAGTTTACTTATATTGTTACACCCTTTTATTTATAATTAAAAATGATGTTGTATGTTTTCTAACCTCCCCCATACTGTAATTATTATTTTTTAATTATGATAGACTTCTTTCTCTCTCATTAATCCCTCCTGTGTATGCCCATTACCATGCTGAAATTTCATAAGGGGTTTCTCTCTTATCATTTCCATTTAAGAATTTATTTTATTTTATGTATCTAAATTACATATAATATATTGGGATATTATATTCCATAATCCAATTATTATCCATTTCATGTATAAATGATGAAATACCCCTTTCTCTCTCATCAAACCATTTTACAAATTTCTATTTGATGTCATTGTGCTAGTGAAATTATACCACAATTTTCCATGCCAAAATCATTGTGTAGTGAATACCATACCCATTTCTCTATTAAGGGTTTTCATTTTTATTCTCATG
The DNA here is from genome assembly GCA_963277665.1 of Viscum album. Taxonomy (NCBI): domain Eukaryota; kingdom Viridiplantae; phylum Streptophyta; class Magnoliopsida; order Santalales; family Viscaceae; genus Viscum; species Viscum album. The sequence goes on from OY728125.1 coordinate 1,802,912,603, forward strand.
TACTTAATGATTTGGGACATAAATTTATTTATTACATATTCCTTATTTCTGGAATAAATAATGATGTTTAATGAATCCATGTTGTATGATCTATATGGCACACTTACACATAAAAATGAAATGATTATGAAGGGTGCACCCTGAAAGCATTCCAATGCATTGGGTAATGTTTAGTATCCTGATACGCCATGTTTAATGAGGGTTTAATCATGATAATTCATTTTAAATGAGGGTTTACTCATGATAATTCATGTGCAATGAGGGTTTACTCATGCTAGTCCATGTGCAATGAGCCTTGGATCATGATAATATCATGTTGTTTGTTGTTTCCATATTTCCAGGTTATGAATATCATGATATATCATGCATTTATGTTCATGTTTCTTTTTTTCTCCATTTATATTCTTATTGACTAACATTAATTGTCTTCCTCATGTTATTCTATGTTTATTCCCTTACTAGGATTTATATCACACCCTTATCTTATGTATGTCTTCAGGTTATCCCATGAAATGCTAAGTATGAATGAATGTTGTGGTCATGTAAAAGAAGTTTTAAATAAAGATATTGTATTTCATGTTTTATGTTGTTATGTAATGTTCCTAATTTTCCAATACACTAGAACTCTCAATCCTCTGAGTTTTATTAAGTTCAAGTTTATATAATAAATCATGTTTAAATATGAAATAAAATGTAGGGTTGTTATAGGGTCTCCGCATGACCTCAAGCACACCTCCCCGTACTCCATAGGTTGGCAGCTAGTACTGAGGTTCTAATAGATCGTGTTAAGATACTATACCCTATGTACCATAAAAATCCACAACATATAACACATGAAATAAAGGAAACAATAAACAATAAACCTAAAACATGTATTACGAACCATTTCCCAAACATAGTAGAAACCAAAACCTAAAAATAAATATTACATGTCATGATAGCAGTTCCAAGAGTGAAGAATACCCAAAAACATAAATACTATAGCTAAATCCCCAAAATGGGTTTGGAATCTATGTCGGGATCCTCATCCCTGCACATCCCAAACCCAACTCAACTCCCTGGTATATGGAATTCTCCCTTGTCCTAGCCTGAAACCATGAAATCTGCTCAGGTACCTAAAGGAGGCATGAGCAGGTTGTGAGTACAACTCAGAAGGCCACAACCAACGGTGTCTACAGAATATCCAATATGAAAATATTATGCATATAATTATTAAATAAATGATAAGTTAAACCAAAATATAACTTGTTTGGCATTAGTTAATAATATTCACTAATCTATATTAATCACATAAATCATTTTCATCACTTGTTCTATGGGTTAGGCTTTTATATAATTTACACAACAGCCCAATCCAGCCAATTATTATGCATAAGGGTATAAGTCAAGTTCTCTATATCACTAGGGATAAACATTTAATAAAAAAATCATCAGACTTATTTTGGAGCCTTAGTACAGGTATTCTAATCAAATTCTTCTGTTATGGGTATAGAGCCTCTGTCCCCTGACATAACTTGTGCATTATAGGGATGGGGTTTAAAGCCTCAGTCTAACCCAACACATGGGTGTAGATCCTCAATTCCAATACCCCACAACAACTAAACCATGTGAAAACTCTTATTTATCCATTTACCATATATATCATATCACAACCAATAAAATTAAATACACATAAAAATTCACATTTAATATTCCATAAAAAATAAATCAACATCAAGCCTTAACCCATTAGCACATTTACAATTTACTTAGCATATCCCAGTTAAACCATTTCCCATTTCATACCATAACCTATTTAGCATATTCAAAAAGTTTCAAACGTTAAACCATTTCATATAATTCATTAATTCACATGTGTTAGATCATTTACGCAATAATATTACAAAATCATAAATAATTTAGCACATTCACTTTATTCAATTTAACCCTTTTTCACATTTTTTCAAGTAATACCTTATTCCATTTCAAATGAATAGACATAACTACCATTGGTGACTTTTATAATTTTAAATAACATGTAAACACATTTATCATGGGATCTATTTCAACATAAATGAACATTAGGATAAACATTACATTTTTCCATGTTCAGGAATATTGGCACACCCCATGGGTAGTAGTAAATTGTCTAATCAATAATAATGAACCCCATGGGGATCAAGAGGGTTATAAATCATAATTTAGCCTACAATTTCACAAAATTAATTTAGGGAAATCAAATTCACAATGAGAGGGAAGAAATATCAAAACCACACATGCAAAAATCGACAACTAGACAATGGGATATTACTTGAAGACTAGCTACCTCAAATCTGTAGATAAATGATATGTTATTCTTAGCTTTAGATTTATATTTAAGAACACTTTGAAGACCTAAACAATGATCCAATTGAATCCATAAGAAGAATAATAATGAAACCACAATCCTTAATCTATAAAATAGAAGAGAGGGAAGCATTAAAATCACCCAAAGATTCGATCTGCACCTAATAGCACTCAAAATGGACTATAGATGAAGGAGACCAACCCTTGGGAATATTTTGGAGCTTTAGTTTTTCACTAGGGATTATGGATATGAAATTAGGAGGAAAATTAGGTGTAACACTTAAAATCCTAAGGTGGAAAAATTGTAAAACCCCACTTTTAATGGGGCGCACAGTTTAGTCAAATAGATTGACAAACCGTGCACCAACCATCTGGCTTCCTCTTTCCAAGAGGGGTCCAAGTCACATAGTTTCATGGGGATCCCAGATAGTTTCAAAAACCATGATCCAACTATGAAAAATTCCTTTGTCTATGGTCACATGGTTTGGCCCTCCCCCTTACATAGTTTACACTAACTGTGCACCAACCGTGCAACATGCACAAGATGGCCCAAATTCCCTTTATTTCAGGTACCAAACCCCCAAAACACCCATGAGATTCCTCATACACTTGATAAAAATTTAATTAGGAAAATTTAAGGGATTAAAACAAAAAAATTTACAAGAACATACCTCCATGAAGTTTGGAATCTTACAAACTCTCCACCTTATAACGGCTCATCCTCGATCCACTCTTCCCAAGCATCACTGAGCTTCTAAGGTGAAAATATTGGGCCACTGAGCCCATATATCCATCTCCCTCTTCTAAGATTATTCTTAAACATTACCATGCTTCCATATTATTTTAACTAAAGGCATAGTATTTCCCTACAAGACTTTCTTACTAGGATCTGCAATACGAATAGGATGCTCCTCAAAGGACGCATCAACCTCAAACTCAATGTCCTCAAAATAAACCACATGAGATATGTTAGGGTGATAATACCAAATCTATGACACATAAAATACATTGCTCATACCTCTATACCAATGTGGAAGAGTCAATCAGTACATCACTGGTTTAATACTCTCTAGAATCTCAAATGACCCTACATACCTGAGTGCCAACTTACCCTATTTTCGAATCCAAAGGTGACCCAACCTTGGAGACACCCAAAGAAACACATGATCTCCAAACAAAAACTCAAGAGGTCTATGATGAAAATCCTAATATGAATTATATTTACTCTGATCCATATCTATACATTTTGAAATAACCAAACTTGTTCTAACATCCCCTTCACAAGAATCGGTCCCAACAACTATGATTCCCCATATTCCATCCAATGCAATGGATATCTATATATCCTACCATAGATTGTCTCATATTATTCCATATAAATCATATCCTAGTAACTATTCTTGTAGGAAAACTCAATAAGCACAAAATTATTTTCCCAGGATCTTATAAAATCTAGGACATATGCCCTCAACATGTCCTCTAGTACCTGAATAGTATTCTCTGACTTCCCATCTATCTGCAGGTGGAAATCCTTACTCAAAAACACTAGGGAACCAAGTGCCTTATATAAGGTTCATCTTCCCTTTTCCATCTTGTACCTCTAGATGTATATCATTGAACAACACCATCATCCTCCACTCTGAACTATATTCCTGAACTACATGACTTTGATTTTTCCAACTCAAATAATCAACAAAACTATTTCCCTTTCTCGGTGTGTAAACCAGCTCAAAGTCAAAATATTGCATGTACCTAACCCATATTCCTTTATAAAGATTAAATCCACACTAGGTGAAGATATAATTAAGGATTTTATGATTTGTATACACTGTGAACTACTCTCCCAGTAAGTAATCCCACCAATATTTCAAGGAATAAACTACAATATCTAATTCTAGATCATGCATAGGGTAGTTTCTTCCATGATCTCTCAACATTCATGATCCATACACAATAACCCGATCTTCCTTCATTAAAAATACTCCAATACCCACATTAGACACATCAAAAAACACAATATACCCTTTTCTAGACTCAGGTAAGATCAAAATCAATGCAATAGTCGACCACATTATTAACTCTTGGAAGGTGTTCTCACATTCCCCAGACTATTCAAACATGATTCCCTTATTGGTAAAGCTTGAGAGTGGTTCTTAAAAATGGGAAAATTCTATGATGAACCTTTGATAATAGACTTGCAATCCCAAAAAACTTCAACCATCATAAACATTCTTGGGCTACTCCCAAGATACAAATACAGGCACTTTCTCTGAGTCTATTGACACATGTTTCTTAAAGATGATGTGACCTAATAAATGCACCCTAATGATCAAGAAATGGAATTTTGAGATCATGTAATAAATCCTATTATCTATTATTATACTTTGGATTATGTTAATAAGGTTTGAATTATCATCATGAGTTTTGGAGCACACCAAGATGTGATATAAAAAGAAAACCAAAAAACAATCTAGGTATGGGTGAAAGATTCTGTTCATTAGGGCCATAAACACTGCTAGAACATTTGTTAACCAGAATGAGATCACAATAAACGCATATAACTAATAATTTCTCCTGAAATCAGTATATGGTACATCATAAGGTCTCACACTTAATTGATGGGTCCCTGATCTCATATCAATCTTGAAAAACATTGAATCACCTCTCAACTAGTCAAAAAATCATTGACTTGAGGAAGAGGATATCTATTCTTAATTTTCATCTAATTTAGATTCCATTAATTGACACATAACTATAATAATATATTATCCTTTTTGTAAAAAAACACTGGAGGTCCCCAAGGTGACTTACTAGGATTAATGAACCCCTTGTTTTGCAGTTCTTCCAATTGAGTTTTAAGCTCATGGAGTTCTATCAGTGTCATTCTATATAGTGGAATGGAAAATGGTTCTGCTTCTACTAGTAACTATATCGTGAACTCAACATCCATATCAAGTGGAAGCACTGAAAATTCCTCCAGAAACACATCCTAAAACTTATCCACCACATGAGTAAATACAAGTTTCTCTACTCTCCCATCATCAAACAAAAGGTAATCCACTTGTGCTGTGAGTTTACCCAATTACTGAAAAAATGGCCATGTATGGCCTACCTGGGAATCCCATTAACCATGATGGACATAAGTGTCTCCCTAAAGAGGCGTAAATGTTACCCAACATTAGTAACAGTAAATATGATCCTAGTATAACATTATCCAATCCACACCCAAAATCAGATCAAAACTCAATATATCAAACATAAACAAGCCCCATAGTAAATGGTCCACACCAACATCAAGAGAACGCCCCTTAAACTGCCTAATATTTTTTTATTGCACCCCTAACAGAGTATCAATTGACATAACCCCACATATAAATTCCCCCTATAGTCCCAACACAACAAAAAATGATAATAAATAAAATAATTTGAGGAATCTGAATCAAATAATGCACTAGAAAGTGTATAAGCTACAAGGATTGTACCTAGAATGGTTGATGGTCCAACCTTTCCACCTCTAAGTATAGACTGAACTATATAAAGCTAACCTTCCCCTCTACCCTAGTCCCTATTCTGAGTTCCTGTTTCTACACTACCCTACTGATATGGATGCTCTCACCTCAAAGTACCACATCCAGCACCTCGACTAATATAATGAGTCAGTCTCTATCTGCCTACCTGATATGGGGTAACCAACCCCCTGCATGCACTTGAAATCGGTCTGGATCCTCCCTTTATACCTAGATATTTATGGTTCCTATATAACCTCTTTACATTCCCCATTATTCCACACACTCGGCACTAAAATGGTGGTCAAGGGAACCATCCTGCAAGTGCCCCAGCCTGCCACAATGATAGAAAAACACATGGTACTCACCTTGAGAGGTTATTCCTCTCTTATAAATATTCTTCCACATAAAATTTAGTGAGTATTTTAAAAATTATGCTTCCTTCCCTCATAATTTTCACCACTAGTCCATCTAACTAGAAGCACAAACCCAGTACCTGAAGCTTCCTTTAAGTTCCCTTCTGAAATAAGAACCTATGACGCCACTTTTGAAACATCCTTAAGAAAATGATATTCACCTAGGACTTGATCTTGTGTATAATTCCATCCTGGAAGCATCTTTACATAGTGGCCTCTTCCCCTACCAACATAAAAACAAAGTGTTTCATGTCTATGAAACAACCTGCATAATCCATCATAGACATAATTCTATGGGTTAACCTCAAAAACTCTGTATCCCACTCCTATCTCAAGATATCTATGTATAAATTCTCTAGAAACTTTTCTTGAAAGTCCTTCCATAACATACCATATTTCTATTGAGTTTGAACCAAGATATCCCACTAGCACATTGATGGTCCAAAAAACATATAGGCTTCCAACTTGACTCTCTTCTCTACAGGATTCTCCAAATGATCCAAAATTGTTTGAATGGACTCTATCCAGAAATATACAGCCTTGGTTCCACCCTCTTTAGAAAAAGTTATAGGGTTCTACAACTGAAACTCCATAGCTAGATCAAACATACATGGAATGATCTTCCCTGGGTGCCTTTTAATCATCTGAATGAAATGAGAAATGTTATCACTAAACTGCTCTTCTCCTAAATTATCTTGGACCAACATATTTTTTTTCTCCACTACTGGGGGATCATTTTTGGAAATATCCTATTTTCACCCAATTGTTAGATGTTTTTATGGTGTCATTTATCTATAATTACAAACACAAATCTCTAAACACATAAAATAATGCTTCTAAAGTTTTCATAAAATAAGGATCTCCATTATCCATGAAACAACTCATTTCACATAACATATCCTGACGGTTACAGTTATGTATCTATCACTAACCTCATTCATCGCTATCACAGGTCATGGTCAACATGGGTAAACCAATTTAAATAATCACAATTCTTTCATTTGGAACCTTTTTAAAACCATTTCCATTTTTACATCACAAATATTTTCTTCTTAGGAACACTTCATATTTCATAACTTGTTACAACCAATATTTTATCTCATGTACACACATTCATTAAACATAATTATTTAACAATTAATTAACATTCTTTCCATTTACCCATTTGCATAATCTTTATTAGACACCATTTTCTTCAAATTTTTAAAGAAATTAAAGTTTATTCTACCATTCATGTTCAACACACCCATACCTTGTGTCCCTATCATGATACATGCCACCTATAACCCTGTGTTAATATTATGATGCATGAATGCATAGTCTATTTACATTTTAACCATGAGAAAAATATCATAAAACATTCACTTAGCACAATAATTGTGTCACCCAATGGTAAAATATCATTAAATTATAACAACACATATCAAGAACAACAATCCCCACCCTGGATACTTGGGTTTTCCCTCATACAAGGGTTAGATACTCCCAAGAATGAGCTCATTTCCAAATCCTGACATTTCCTAATTTCCCTTATACCATCCCAAATCTTAAGACCACAAAAAATAACCACTTTGATACCACTTTGTAACATCCCTGACCCAAGATCCACTAAACTAGTTCCCTAAGATGGGTTACCACATGACCTCAAGCATGCCTCCCCATATTCCAGAGATTGCTGACTAGAAGCAAGGGTCTAATAGATCATGTTATGGGACCATACCCTATTCACCAGAATACACCACAATATATAACATATGAAATAATAAAAACAATAAAAAATACACTAGAAACATGCATTACTAACCATTTCCCAAATAGGGTACAAACCACAACCATAAAATAAATATTCCATGTCATGCTAATAGTGACAAGATTGAAGAAAACCCAAATAAATAAAGACAATAGATGAATCCCAAAAATGGGTCATGACTCCAAGTCTGGATCCTCATCTATTCACATCTCAAGCCCAACTCAACTCCCTAGAGTAGGACCAGTATGGCCTTTTCCATTATCCTATCCCACAACCATGAAATCTGCTCAGGTACTCAATGGAAGCCTAAGAAGGGTGTGAGTATAACTTAGTAGGACACCAACAAATGTGTCTACAAAATATCCATTCTAAACATATCATACATGAAAGTATTAAATAAAATATAAGGTAAACCTAAATACAACTTAGGTTTCATTAGTTAATGATATTCACATAACCATATTAATCACATAAATAATTTGAATCACTTGTTCCATGGGTTAGGATTTGACCTCATTTATGAAATGGACTAAGCCAGCAAATTATCATGCATAAGAGTATAAGTCAATTTTCTTATCTCACTAGGGATAAATATTTCATAAACAAACACATCACACTTACATTGGAGCCTCGGTCTAAGTAGTCTCATCAAATGCATCTGTTATGGGTATAGAACCTAATTCCCCTTTCATAACCCATACATTATAGGGGTGGGGTTTAGAGCCTTACTCTATCCTGACTCTTGGGAATAGATCCTCAAGTACAATACCCCACATCTACCAAGACATGTGTTCATGATTATTTATCTATTCACCACATATACCATATCAAAACCAATCACATTCTATACACATAACAATTAAAATTTCATATTCACTCAAAAATAAATCAACATCAAACCTTAACCCATTAGCACATTTACCATTTACTTAGCATAGCCCATTTAACCCATTTCCATTTTCAAACATTAACCCATTTATAATATTCAACAATTTCCATAAATTAACCCATTTCAAAAAAACTCATCAATTCACATGCATTATCCCATTTATACAATTCAATTACAAACTCATAAATCATTGACACATTAAATTTATTCCATTTAACCCATTTTCACATTTTTATAAACAATACCTTATTACACTTCAAATGAATAGACACAACTACCATTAGTGATTTTTTATAATTTTAACTAACATGTAAACACATTTATTTGGGCTCTATTTCTAAACAAATGAACTTTAGGATTAACATTACAATTTACCATGTTCAGGAATATTTCCACACCCTATGGGTGGACCTAAAAGGTCTAATAAAACTCAATTCATCCCATGGATATCATGAGGGGTCTAAATTATCATTTATCCTAGTAGTTTATTGAATCCATTTAGAGGTATAAAATTTTCAATGAAAGGGAAGAAATATCACATCCATGCATTTACAAATTGAAAAAAAGACCATGGGACATAACTTGTAGACCACCTACCTCAAATATGTAGATGAATTTTCACTTAATATTAGAAAAATATCTAAAATTAAAAGAACCCTTTGAATCCCTAACCTAAGAACCGCTAGAAAAAGATGGTTTTAGTTCTTTGGATGAAGAAGAATGAAACCACAAGCCTTGATACAGAATAGATAATCAAAAGAATCATTAGACTCACCTTGAGCTTCTATCTGCACCCAACAGCACTCAAAATTGCTTAGAAGTGAAGGAGATCGACCCTTTGTATGATTTGGTAGATCTGGTTCATCACTAGGGAAACTGGAGAATAAATGAGCATGAAAATTTGGTAAAACACTTAAAATATAGAGGAGGAAAATGGTAAAACCCACTTTTAATGGGACTTATGGCTTGGCCACACGGTTTGACAAACCGTGTGCCAACTATGATCCTACCTCTATCCAAGAGGGGTACAACACACATGGTTACATGGGGTTCCCACATGGTTTGAAAACCCATGCACCAAAATTTTGAAATGCCTCTTCCCAAGTTCACGTTGTTTGGCCCTCCCCTCTACACAGTTTACACTAATCATGTGCCAACCATGCAACAGGTATAGGATGGCATGGTTTCCCTTTCTTTAATGTCTCAAACCCCCAAAACTCCCATGAGATTCCTCACACACCTGGTAAAAATTTAATTGGACAAATTTAAGGGATTGAAACCAAAATTTAAACAAGAATAAACCACCAAGAAGTTTGGTATCTTATAGTTTGTGTCTTGATTCTTAAAGTATAAGATGATTGATATTATTTCAACATAATAAAGTCCATTACACCATGATTTTTAAAGTTTCGTTTTTTATTTAAAAAAAATGAGTGCTTATTTACATTATTCTTAGTTTTCATATATTCCCTTGAACTCTGGTGACCATGGGATATTATTATACATCTAAGAGTATCTCAATAACATCCTTTAATTTATAACTCACATACCTTCAGATTTATATATGTTGATGTAATTATTTCTCAAATATTTTTTACTTTGATCTTATGTTTGTATTATTTTGGATTATAGTTTAGTGTTTTAGGTGATTATATTCTATTGGATTGATGTAGGGTGATTATTTGTATGTTTATAATAGGTTTCTCATGGTGATGTTAATATTTGATCATTATAATTCTTCCACAGATGATATAGAGAATCGTATTTCTATAGAGTTTAGGGGTTTGAAAACCCTCTTATTTTGTTGTTGTTGATATCATATTAGTGTGATTTAATTTTAATTGGGTATATTTTAGATATATTTTTTAATATATTTAAAATGAATTGAATATAAGAGTGGGATATTTTTTTATTCACTTATATTATAATATCATTACCTAATTCTTTGTTTTCTTTAGAATATGCTATTATGTTGGTAGGTAGTAATTAGGATTAAACCGTGACTTAATATTTAAGGTACTATGATGTGGTATATGTGTCATGATGAAATAATTTTTTTGGACTTTATGGTGTAGTTCTGTAGTAGAGATTATGTTATTAGATCATAAAGGATGGTTATGGCCTTAAAATGGAATATTGAATGAATACATGAAAAAAATAATGAAAATAGGATAGGGTGTATTTTGATTATTGTAATTGATAAATGAAGTAGAAAATTAAATATTAAATAATTTGGTGATCAATTATGTGATAATTGATTAATGTAATGAACTAAAATAATTTATGTGGCTAATTAATAGTGAAGAGGTTGACAGTGAAATATTTGGAATTGGTAATGAATTGTGAAGTGATAATAAGAAGTAGAAAATTTATGGATTATTTTTGTTGTTGCCCTGATGAGTTGTTTTATAATTATAGATAGTTAGGGTATTTTGTGGAGGTTATGGCATAAGTGATTATTAATTATTGTATTAGTGGTTTGGTAAGAATTAGGCTATTGGATGAGATTTTAATGACCCAAACTCTAGTATCCTATAGTCGATAGTTTCATTATTACATTGGCATAATATACAAGGAATTATATCCTAAAAGTATGAATAGTTTCATATTAATGGTAAATATATACAAAAATGATTCCCTAATACATTTGAAAACACAAATTTGAACATAAATTTTATCTTTTCATTGATAATGATATTATACCCATAAGAATATCCTTCCATAAAAATCATAGTACTCTTCTTGGATTCATGGGGAATAAAAAAAATAAGGATTAACTCAAATGCTCAGTAAGGGTTATGTACATCAAAATCTATTATGAATAATTAAGCATAAACCACTTTTAAATGTAATTAACTAAACCCACATTCCATTTAATAACTTTACTATAATGATAATATAAGGTATAATTATTATGGGAATGTAAATAATTTGAAACAAATTACATTTAATCTATAACCTAATCACAATATGAATCCACGGATAATATCATAGTGAAATTTTTATGGAAAATATGAACTGAAATCTTAATAAAGGAAAATATTGACTATTGGAATATATGTTTCCCAAGTACAAGATACCTTTATAGTAAATAAATTTCATAGGAAAGTTTAATAATTAAGTGTAAAACCCTATTTAATTTTTCCAACTTATTTATCTCATAATACCACTAATTCATTGAGGGGGTTTTCTATATATAGTCCCCACAAATTATTATATTTCCAAAGCATTATTTATTTATCAAATAATCAACTTAATTCATAAACAATTTTCCTTATCATCAAGTAACCATATAGAGTAAAAGATATAGATTTAAAAATATTTCCCCATTCAAAATAATCATAAAGCATCCAAATAAATATGATGAATGGTATTATTAAATCACATCCTCAACATAAATTTCAACAAAGGATTTTTCTATTAATGAAAATACATTAAAGATATTACATGAATATTTCTAGATTAATATAACCTTTTTAATTTGAAATTAACTTTTAAAATATAAAAAATTTGCATATAATAAAGAAATAATTTTCATTGAAAATAACTTTTCAAACATGAATAGAAATATTTTAATCATTATGGTGTCATGGATATGGGAAGTTCTGTTCATTAAGTATATTATAAAAAATAATTCCTTCTACACTTTTTTAAGAAAAACCATGAAATACATTTTTCAAAAATGACAAGAAGAATCCTCTTAAAACATTTAGTAAAATTTCAAAAAGTGGTAAAAATAAATTTAAAAAATAATTGGACAATAGAGAAAAAAAAATTGAAATCATTTTACCAAAAATGGTCATGGGAAATAAATATTTCTCAGTAGAGACTTAAAATTAAATAATATTTAATAATGATGAGATTGTGAAATAAAAATTTACGATATTATAATCAGTTGAATTGTATTCCCCATGAATGTAATAACTTAAAAAAAAATAAATACAATTATAATAAATAAATTGATGATATTTAAAATAAAATGTACACTATATACACCTCATAAAAGTATATAGGTTCATAACATAAAAATATGCCTTAATAAAATAAAATTGAAACAAAGTCCCCTGCAAAGATCATATAATTGAAGTGATAATTAATCAAATGAATGGATTATGTGTATCCTATATAAATAAAAATAAAACAATTGAAATTATATAATAATATTATTAAAATTAATTTCACACATAATACTAGCTTGACATAATCAATGTAGTATAAGTTTAACCTAATGAATGGAAATTGAGTTAAGAAATCCCTTACCTCAGGTTCGACTTCCTTAAAATTCATTAAAACCTAATATATAATGGTTTTAAATATGTTTTTAATTTATACTAGAACCATATTCATATTTATAAAATCTTATATTATCATTTTATAACATCTTACCAACCATTTATTAATAATATTTCATTATATTCACTATTTTGGGTGTTAATTTCCTTATTTTCTCGAGCATTAATTATCATGAAAGTAAATGTTTTAGTTAATATGATATTGATACATAATATATAGATTGATATTAATGTTATATATAACATATTTAATCATTAAAAAAAATTTATCACTCTTGAATTTTGGGTATGGAAAATGAGTCGTATCACTTCGTGAAGACGGTTGATCATACGTATACACGAGCAACTGAATCATTCCCCTAATGGTGAATTGGTAGTGAAATGGATGGTATATTAATTTTATAGTATCAATATCATGTAATATTTATAATATATATCAATTATTTTCATCATTATACCCAAATAATAAATGCGGTGATGAAAAATAGATTACACCGCTATATGGAGATGGTAAGTCATACAAACGCAATTATGGTGCTTTCATTTTTCATCAGATGCATAAAAATTATAATATGGTTGTATAATAAAAAAAATAAGTATATATATGATACTATATTTATTAAATTATTATGAAAAAAACATATGGAGAAGAAGTAAAAGAATAAATAAGCATGAAAGAGTTCATCAAGATGATTACCTCTTCTTCAGCGGAATTCTGTTAGAAATATTATTAAGGGACTTAAGGTTGGTATTTTGGAAATATAATGACCTATAAAAAAAATTATAATGATATTATTAATATAAATGGGTATATTTTGGTCATTATAGATGGAACAATGCGATGTGAATAATTGAAGGAAGGGGCGCCCTTTTAAAATTTGGGTGAGGGGAACTTTTTGGAAATTCTCAAAATATTAAAATAATAAAAATTAATTTTATATTGGAAATTAATTAACAATTATTTATTTAAAATATAATATTTTTATGGGTCTAAATTATCTCATCAAATAATTTTTCTATATGTTTAGGTTACAATCATACCCTTATCATTTAGTTGTAACCATTATTAAACCCCTTTAACTCTTATAGTGAAAACATGAATTTTACTCCTTTAGGGTCAATATTGCTATAATAAAATGACAAACTACCCATAAATGGATCATTATTTATATTTACAAACATATCCTAATCAAATGGAATAATTTTTTACTTTTATAAATTTTATATCTTTTTATAAAATGTTATTTATTTTAAAATATCACTAATATAAAGTTTGACAGCATTTATTACATTGAATTTTAAAAATATCTACAAAAAATATAACTAATAAAAAAATATTACATAAATAACATATCTTTGTAAAATATAAAATTATTGGATTGCCTTTATTAATTCATATTAAATTACTTTTAATATTTTTAATATCATTTATTTGATTTTTCCAGTAATTGAATAATTACTACATTATCATTGTGTAGGAATTTAATATAATTATTTATTCCTCAATAATTAAAAATAAATTCACATTATGTATATAAATATTTTATATTTAAAAATATTATTTATATTCAAACATTTCCTCTAGATAATACAATATGAAAAATTTTATTATTATTAAAAACATGAATGTAACATCTTTAAAGTTTCTTTAAATAAAATATTATAATAGTAATAATATCATTAATATGGCCATTAGTGGTCATATATCAAAACCATGAATTATTATGGATGAATATCAATCAACCAATAAAATTTGGGAAAATTTTAGGTTCACTTTATATCCCTTATCATTTTATTTTCAATCTAAATTACCCAATTTACCCTTTATTGTGATAACAAAAATTAAAAAGGTTACTATCCATATTGGAAAAAAAATAAAAAGGAAATATTTAATAAATTTGGAACATCTAAGTAAAAATATGGCATGAATTTTTAAAAATAAAAATATAGAATTATCATAATTTAATTTAACATTAATCCTGTAAAACACAATGAAAAGTAGTTTTCTTGAAAAATGCATTTTAAGCCAAAAAAATACTTTTACCAAAATAAGGAATAAGGTTTACTAAAACAAAATTAATTATATTATATATAACTAAATATTATTTATGTTATATTGAGATAAATTATCATCATGAAGGTACTGTTTAATATAAATAAAATAACAATTTTATAAAAATAAATATTTTTCACTATTTACTAAAAAATAGATCATTTCATTAAATTCACAAAAATAAATCATAATATATTTTTAATAAAATGATTTAAAAAAATTAAGTTAATTATATCAAATAAATTATTTAAAATTATAAAAAAATAGATATAATTATTTTCTCAAAGAAATAAATAAAAATTGATTTTTGAAGAAAATATATATTTGAAGGATAAAATAAATTTTCTAAAAATTGTGTGTTTATTTCATAGGAATAAATAAATATGAAATTAATACATATTTCATAAAAAAAATAATCTTATTCACACCCACCAATTTAACTTCTAGTTTATAATGGTCGTGTTAAAATAATAATATTTAATATTATATAGTGGTGTGTTAAGCTCGGTGGTGCATGAACCACAAGCTATTAATTGAATTTTATATATTCTAAAATCTAGGGAAATTACATTCTCCCCACCTTCAATAAATTTTGTCCTCATAATATTAGATTTTACTTTGAAAATAAATGGTTGATATTTGAAAACTCTTTTGTAGGAAACCCACATATAAAATATTGTTAATAAAAATTCGTCTTAAAAAGAGGGAATGGAAAAATTAAAATATTGCTACAAAACTAGGATTATAAATTGGAGAACATTAGTGTGAAGTGAAAATATGGATATGGAAGAGAAATATTACAATCAAGGACTGATGGAGAGTGATAGATAATATGGCCATAAGAAATTTTACCATCACAAAACCATAAATTAATATGGGTTAAATGGCCATTGATTTCTTGGTAAGAAAAGTAAAAATATAAATTTTTTGTTCTAAAATTTTTTTTATAGATTTTAGTAATTATATTACTTACTATAGTAAGAACATAAGGAAATATAGTGACCTGAAAAGTAGAGATTCATCATTTAGTAAAACTCCACCACAATAATTTCTTTTTCTCCAAATTATTAGTATCAATTTTTTTATTCCTAACACACTAGAATAAACTTCTATGTATCAAAAAATCCAAAAAAGAATAAATATATGTTCCTCTTGGCTTTAGGAATTAACAAAAACCAAAATGGTTAGAACGTGATACGTTAATTCCTAAAAAGAATAAACCTTCATGTGATGAAATCTACATTAATCTCACTAAATTATACAATAATACCCAAAATTAAACTTATATCATTCAATAAATAAGCATACTTAAATGTCCTCAAAAACATTCCATATTATGATTTAAAACTAAAAAAACATAAGGATTTTATCATATAGTCTACTAAGATAAATTTAAAATTTATCTCCAAATATTTTCATACCCAAAACATATATTATCCATGATATTCTAACCATTTACAAATATAACATAAATCAACATAAATAAATAAAAATCATATATTCCTCTAAAAGAAAATTCAACCATTATTCCTCAAATAATATTATTTTTACCTTAATCATATATGGTTCCAAAAATAGAGATCATCATATGAAATAACATAAATCAAAAATTACAAAATTAATTTTAAATACCATGGTAATCATTATGATATCATTTAAATTAAGAAAAATTATTTTGTACTAACTAGTATATCATATAGTCTAGTGGTAGGTAATTCTCCCATTTTCCCTTCGGTTGTGGGTTTAATCTCCACATTCATTCCATATGCAACAAGTTGTTAACCGTCCTATAGTTTTTCCTTTTTCTAAAACTATTTCAATATTACAACATTCCAAAAAATAACCTTAATATATTTAACAGTAAGAAAAATTTTTACCCAAAAATATTATTTCATAAATTTTATTTTTCATTACAAAAAAAATAATAACCCATAATTAAATTAAAATAAAATATCTTATAAACCCTAAAGTTTATCCTTAAATTTAATATTATGTCCTAAAAAATTAGATTCATTCTTCCACAAATAACCCTTTTTCACATGATAAACATAAGGGTTACATGTACTTCAAAAATTTATAAAAACTCAAAAAATATCTTCCCAAAATTATCACCATTTCACTACACCACTTTTCAAAGGTATTAATTCCATATGTATTTAAATTTTGAAAACAAAACCTACTATAAATATCCTTTAGGTTTTTTATGATTCTTATGATAATTATAATATTTCATATTATCAGTGATAAAAACACCCCACAATCCACATCCTTCTAAAACCTTTAACCATGATTTTTTATATTATCCATAGATAAAACAATTATATAGAATATATCATTATTATTAATCTATATCAACCCAAAATATTTAAATAATATATCATAAGAAAAAAATTCATACCATAAATCCAGACAATAGTTTCTTCCTTTATGATATTAATATCTTCTTTACCTTCCATCACGGAGTCTATATCTCTATAAAAGTAATAGTCAAGTCCTTGGTGCTATTTCTATTTTCAAATGAGATAGCTAAATGGAAATTATGAAATTAGATAAAATAAACTCCATGAACCATTTAAATTTTAGTGAAATGAAAATTTATTGGATACATCATTTAGTTTCTTTCATATTATTTGTATGTTCAAAAAACATTCAAAAAAATTTGAATAATATTATTCTATAATGGTGATGATTAAACCATCCAGTAGGATATAAAGGTTATGTGAGATAATTTCCCTTTCATCGGGATGAACTTTCTTTAATCTATATAAAATAACATATTTAAAACATGAGATGAATTATTATATGTTTGAATAAAAATGGTTAGTTTAAAGATAATTCCCTTATAAAACTTATAATATATTAAACTTAAAATGCACTATTTATAATTTGATTACCCTTATAAATCAAATATCCTATAATATCATAATCTCCTCAAAATGCATCAATTAAAACTTAATAGGGGTTTCTAAGACATCAAAATTATTATCAAACTTATACTAATTAACTGATTATGGTAACTAAAAATCTTAAAAAATACTCATATGAATCATAAAATTGTTTCCTTAGGGAATATTCTCAAATTTAACTATAATTTTTTGTTCCCTAATCTATGTATTCCTAAATCTGGTTCCCATGATTTCTACTAAAATTACTCAAATACCAACTGTAATTACCCACCACTATAGTAGCTCACATTCGTTGGTTACTTTATTATGTTGAAACAAGATACAAGTAATAACATCCTAATGGACCTAATATTTAATTAATCATGGTAACTAGATACAAACATGACTCCCATATTACATTTGAAAACCCAAATTACAATATAATTTTTTTATTTTCATCAAGAATTACATTAATCCCTCTAGAATATCCTTATATAAAAATCATAGTACACTACATGGATTCTTGAGGAATGGAATAAAAATAAAGGTGAGATCAAAATCTCAGTAAGGGTTAAGTACAATGGAAGCTATCATGAATCAATGAGAATAAACCACATGGAATAGTAATAAACTAAACATGCATTTAATTTAATAACTTGACTGTCATGAGGAGCTTGGGAATAATCATTATGAAAATGTAAATAATTTCAAACAAATTACTTTTAATTAATAACTCGAGAAAAATCTGAATCCATAGATAATATCATAGTTAAAATCTCATAGAAAATAATGAATGAATTATTAATTTAGGAAAATATTAATTATTGGATGTCAGGTTTCCCAAGAACATGATACATTTACCACCAAGACCATTCACATGACTAGTTAATCATTATATGTAAAAAATAATTAAATTTGGAAAACTTATTCATATCATTAGAATATAGATAGATAGAGGGCATTTTCTTTATAAGGTCCCCACCCATTCTTTCCAAACTAAAAAGAGAATTTTCCTCAAATAATATTCCTATAATTATTGGAATCGTGATCATTCTATGAAATAAATGGAGTGTGGTTTGTGTTTGTTTTCAATCCTCATTGGAAGTTCATAATTTTTTCTAGGAAAGGGATCATACAGTTCAATCGGAAAACAGTGTTGAAGGTGGTGTCATTTCCCAGTGTTTGCCAAATTTTTGGGCTTGAAAATCAGAAAATGGAGAAAAGTGTTTTTGGAAAAGGAAGTTGCGTGCAAGATTGTAGGTGTTATGGAAACTTGCATGAAAGGCATGTTTCATGATCAGAATGTTGAAAAATAGAAAAGGTATGAGGAGCATGAAAAATCTAGAGATTTGCGTGAAAAAAGGTTCCTACGTGAAAATCATTACGTGTAGAATGAGATTTTTTGTGCATCAAGGTGGGTTTTGCATGCGGGGGTTGGTGACACCTTTAAATAAGAGGTGATCCCCCTCATTCGGTATGGCTGAAGACTTAGTGAATATCTAATCTTTATTATGCTTAAATATGGCATGAAAAGGAAGTTGCATATAAAATTTGTGGTGGCGCATAAAAGTTGTATTTTCACGTAATTGTCAGTGTAATCTGAATATATGTTCTAAATATCTAGTTTAGTGGTTCAGCGCTTTCAAGTTCATCAATTCAGTAGTTGAATGCAAGTAGTGTCTCGTGCTGAACAGATACAAATACTTCAATGAAAATCTATTGAAGCAGCCTTCAAGTCAATAAACTTAGTTATACTTCTCACAAGGTAGTGAGCTAAGGGGAGTCGACGGAAGTGATCTGAGGGACGCAGTGATCTTTCCCTAAACCATTGTGAAGGTAGTGTTCCTGGCATAAAGTGACTGTGACCAAACCTTGTAATCCAAAAACTAGTGAAGATTAGTGGATTTAGGTACAACTAACACACTGTCGATATATGCTCCTTGGACATATCCCTTAGTGGTGAACCAAGTAAAAGTGTTATGAGGTATCTATGAATGTGATTGATTTATTTATGTTCTCATCAGTATTATAGGTTTAACAAGTTCTTACCAACATGGGAACAAGATCCTTGTTTTTAGAAAAAATTGACACCCTAATTCACCCATCCCCTCTTATTGTGTCCTGAGGTCCTACAAGTGGTATCAAAGGGTAAAGGTGACTAGTGTTAGATTTGTTCTTTCCGTTATGGAGAGTCCAGCCAATACTAGGGGGATCCCTCTCTTCGATGGAAGTAATTTTTAGATTTGGAAGAACATAACAAGATCTCATCTAACATCCCTTGGAATGGAAATCCTCTTTGCAACTGTGTAAGGAATAAAATTTATTGATCCAACAAGGCTTTCTATGACTGATATAGATAGGAATGTTCTTGATGTAGATTCTAAAGCTTGGAATGCTCTCACGCATCTCTTTCTGATCAGATCTATCTAAAGGTGATGAGTTTCACCGCATCAAAATATATGTGGGATAAACTTGAAAATATTTATAAAGGAGATAGAAAAGTGAAGGAGGAAAAACTTCAAGTCATGCACAACAGGTTCGACGATCTGAAGATTCATCCTGGTGATAATACATATTCCTTCTTCAATAAAATTACTGAATTAGTAGGAGAAATTCGAGGTCTTGGAGAGGAAATAAAATACATTGATATTGTAAAGAAAATCTGGAGAATAATTCTTCCTATATACAATGAAAAGGTGTCATCCCTTGAAGAAATAGATCTATCTAAAATATATTTAGATGATCTAATAAGTAGTCTAGTATCCTAGAAGATGAGAGTCAAACCAGAATATGCAACGACTCATTTTAGCAAGGAAATGGAATTCAAATCCATGGAAAAACTAAAAATTTCAGGAGATATTGGTGGTGAATATGATGAGTAAAAATAAATTATTTCTCTCATTGACAAGAAACTTAAGAAGGGAAAGAAAAATTTAAAGGTAAGTTACCTGTAGCATGTTTTCATTGTGGAAGAGTTGGGAACATTGCCTCTCAGGGCAAAGAAAGTTCGATAATGATGAGAGAGAAGCGGGAGATACTGAGAAGCCTCAGAAAATGTTTTTCAGAAAGAGAGACTTAAAATATGGAAAGAAAGTATAGGAGAATAGTTTTTTCTGTGAAGAGGAAGATGATGATATTGAATTCGGTGAATAAGAAGAACCAAAATTTAACAATGGAAACCATGCTTTCATTATGAATACCATTGAAAAGTCAAAACCTTTGATCAATAAAGACAGAGATAATTAGATGACTCCTAATGGCGATCCCAAGTTTTAAATTGAGGATATATTTTCCAAGCTTGATAATGAATGTAAGAGATGTAATAAGTGGAAATAAATGGTGGAAGAATAATTAGAATATGTTGATAATATTGAAGATGAAATTGAACGAATAGAAAAACTAGTGAAATTACAGTCTTCAATCCTTGAAAGTATATATGATGTTGTGTAAATAAAGCTTAGAATTGAAGAACAAGAAAATATCATCAATGACCTTATGTTCAGACTGGAAGAGAATTATAAGGTTGTTGATGGTAATGAGGAAGAAGTTGTTACTCTTATGAGTAAACTTGAGTATCAATCAACCACAAAAGAGGGAAAGAAGAAAATTCATTTTGGAAGATTCTCATATTTATAATTACCGGTAAGATCCAAGTGTGGTTCATATGGGGTTAAAAAAATCTTGAGTGATCAAATACCCGCCTTCATGGGAAATAGTGGAATCGGTTGTGAAACTAAGACATCAACTATTGTAAGTAAAGTGAGCCAAAAAATACAAGATGAAAGTTGGACATGTTGAAAAGTTTCCTGAAGTGAAGAAAAAGAAACCCTCAATCCAAACTGAAAGAAGAACTAAAGATTATCCTCAATATTTTTGAAATGATAGATAGTCCAACTATTTTTCCAAGGAAGAAAGCATGAGGATAAATATAAGTGAGAATACATTTCCTCTCATAAAGTGTCAGTTATGTTGCTATATGGGCCATACCATGTCATATTATGAAGAGGTAAGGAGCTATTTGAATGGGGAAGATTTGGGAAGCCAACAAAGGATACCGATTTCATATCCTACATATTATAGAAGAAATATTTTTTGTGGAAATTGTTTTAACTGTTCTAACTTTAGCCATAAAACTATGTGTTGCAAGTAGAGTTATGACATGAGGAATCCACATAACACTCAGAGATGGGTCAATACTCACCCTCCCGACGATGTTGTTCTCACAAATAGGTTTTATCCTCTGGAATAAGATTATGGTTATTAAGAATCTGATTATGTGGAAGAAATAATTTTGAGGCCATAAATGTCCTACACTCAATCCAATATCTCATGGGAAGAGAAGAAGAAAATTGAGAAATCCAATCTTGCAGAAGTAGATCTCAAAGCTACAAAAAGTAGTAGCACCTAGATTCTTGATAGTTGATGCTCATAAAATATGACATTAAATGTTTACCTTTTAAATAACATTAACAATAATTTTGATGGAATAGTGAGGTTTGGTAATGATGGTACTTTAAAGATTAAAGGAAGTGGAAATATTGGACAGGTTAATGGAGAGATGAAGAAGACTGAAGTTATTTATGTGAACGGTCTAGTTTACCATCTCCTTAGTGTGATTCAACTATGTGACTCAGGGATCATAGTAACTTTCAATCAAAAATCCTACTCTATAAAGGGTAAAATATGGAATTCTCTCATGAAAGGATATAGAACAGATGGAAACTTATATTAGGTTCACAATAAAGAGAACTCTTTTTATCTTCCTATTGAAGAGGAAAACAACTAGTGGCATTGAAGGCTGGGGAACATTAACCAACAAGACATGGAAAATATATCTAAGTTGACGATTGTCATGGATATCCTCATTCTGAAATGTGAATGAGAAAAAAATTTTGATTCTTTCATACGAGGGAAGCTTGTCTATAGTTAATATCGAACAAAGAAGAAAAGGGCATCACACTTTCTTGATCTCATCCATACAGATTTATGTGGCCCGATAAATGTTGTCAAAACTCATAGAGAGAGGTACTTCGTCCTTTTCATTGATGATTATAGTATAATAGATTGTGTAATTATTATTCACAAGAAGATACAAGTACTTTATTTCATGAAAACTTATCACCAAATTGCCAATAATGGTACTTGATAGACAATAAAAGTCCTACGATTTAAAAATGGAGGGGAATATACATCCATTGAGTTTGATAATTACCTACAAAAACACAGAATATGGCATGAGGTAGATGTTGTGAGAACTCTACAGCAAAATGGATTTGTTGAGCGCCAGAATCGACAGGTCAACAACATGTCTAGGATTATGCTGATTGAGATTTGTATCTCTCTCTATTACTAAAAAGAAGTTGTTAAAGTTGTGGTGCACATTTAAAATTGAATGGGTCTTTATATGGGATAAACTAAGACACCATATGAACTATGGAATAGAAGGAAGCCTTCATTAAAATACTTTCATGTTTTTGGGAGTAAATGTTTCATCTGAAACAATGAAGGGAATTAATGGAAGTATGGTGAAAATGAAAATGAAGGAATATTCCTTGGATATCCAATGAATAGAAAAGCTTATAAGTGTTTCAATAAGTGATTGGGAAGGATTTTGGAAATCAGTGATGTTAAGATCATTAAAGGAAAACCCTGAATGCTTCAGGTAATTCTTATGATGATGAGATATAATATGAGGAATAATGTGAACATGGAGAAAACGGAAATATAGAAATAGTAGAAGGTGTAAAAAACTCTCAGGAGTCACATCGTGATGCTGACTTAGGAGAAGAATCTTAAGTTGAAACCATATATGGAGAGAATTCATATGAAAATCAAATAAGGAATCGAAGAGAAGAAATTGATCAATCCAACATCATTAGGGATTGGACTAAGCCCACGCAAATAAGGATAATGAGGAGTAATGCACAATATGCATTTCTATCAGTTGTGGAACCATCCTCATTGGAAAAAGGTGAAAAGGATGAATCATGGGTGAATGCCATGAATAAAGAGTTATATCAAATTGACAAGAATTAGACATGGGATCTAGTCAAAAGTCCTGAAGGTCACAATGTGATTGGTAAAAAGTGGATCTTTAAGAACAAATATGATGAGCATGGTAATGTGATCCGAAATAAGGTGTGAATGGTGTGAAAGGGATATTCATATATTGAAGGTGTCGATATTGAGGAAAAATTTTCCCCAGTATCAAGACTGGGGTTAATTAGGCTATTACTAGCCATGGAAATCCAAAGATGTTATAAAGTGTATCAAATGGATGTCAAGACAGCATTCTTAAATGGAGTTTTGGAAGAAGAAGTCTATATTGAACAACCCATGGTGTTATTTGTTATAAATGATTAAATGAAGGTTTTCAAATTAAATAAATCACTTTATGGATTGAAATGGGAACTAAGGGCATAGTACTCTCAGTTGGATTCTAATTTAAGAAAGTTTGAATTCAAAAGAGGAGGATTGGATCAATACCTCTATGTGAAGAATTCTCAAAAAGATTAATTCATGGTATTGGTATATGTGGATGATATAATTTTAGGTGGAAGAAGGAAAGGATCATTGGATGAATTCGCTAATCACATGAAATCAAAATTTGAAATGTCCATGATTGCTAAACTCACATATTTCTTAGGGCTGCAAGTGATTCAAAAGAAGAATTATACATTCATTTCTCATGAAAAATATTCAAGGGACCTAATGAAGAAATTTAATATGCATGACTCCAAACTAATTTTGACTCTAATTAAATTTGGAACAAAACTTGGAATGCATGAGGATGGGACACCTGTTGATCCCATTATGTGCATAAGGATTATTGGGAGTTTATTTTACCTGACAGTAACATGGCCATATATTGTCTTTGCAATATTATTAGTGGCCCGCTTTCTGAGTAATCTGAAGGAAGAGTATATTGAAATAGTGATAAGAATCATGAGGTGTATTCAAGGTACTCACAATTATGGATTATACTTTGATGCAAGAAGGGACAGTGAATTATTAGTGTTTTTTAATGTTGACTAGGCTGGAGATATATTTTACATAAAGTCCACCAGTGATGAAGCATTTTATATAGGGAAGAAATGTGTTTGTTGGTTGAGAAAGAAACAAGAAAGTAATTCTCTTAGTACTTATGAAGTTGATTATATCTCTGCTACAAATGCATACACTCAACTACTATGGATGAAGAAAAAACTAACAGATGTTGGTGATGCGGTGAAACAACCAATGGTGATTTACTATGATAACAAGAGCATGATTGATTTTACGAAGAATCATGTTCAGCATTATCGTACGAAACATATTAATATCAGATATCACTTCATCAAAGAAAAATTTGAACAAGGCATGATCAAAATGGTTCATGTGGGAACCAATGAAAAAGTGGCTGAAATCATGACCAAGCCACTATCAGTGGCAGTGTTTGAGAAACATCAGTTTAAACTCAGTGTTCATGCACCTCCCAGTGCATAAGAAGGTTATGAAATTCCCCTCTCCCCAGTTATGTTCACTGTTATTAATCTATTTGTGGATTTGATGTAGGTTTATGGGAGAGATACTATTCAGGGGTGTTTTTAGCTATTCAATGAACATATACTGGTCTTTGGGTTTATTGTCAATGGGGGATAAAGGAATACATTCAGTACATGTAATGATTTTGTGACACGATGAGAATTCAATGTCAGGAGGAGAAGGAATTCATTCAGGACATGTAATGCTTTTTTGACATGATGAGAATTATTTTTTAGGAGGAGATGGAATACATTCAAGACATGTAATGCTTATGTGACACATGTAATGCTTTTGTGACATGATGAGATGATGAGACATGTAATGCTTCTATGACACAGTAAAATAATAGCTTAGCCATCTTTAATTATTCCAAAATGTAAGAACCCAATTCAAAATACCTCTTGTTTTCTACACCGAGAATTTCTCACATATACATAGAGTTTTGGATGAATTGATTCCTGTATTTCAAGTTTTGATAGTGGCTGGTGCTCAATTGAATTTATCTAGAGATTTAAAACAAACCCAAAGGGGGAGATTGTTGGAACCACGGTCATTCTATGTAAGAAATGGAGTATGGTTTGTATTTTTTTTCAATCCTCATTGGAAGTTCAGAATGTTTTCCAAGAAAGGGATCATACAGTTCAAGTGGAAAACAGTGGTGAAGTTGGCATCATTTCCTAGTGTTTTCCAAATTTTTGGGCCTAAAAATCGAAAAATGGAGAAATGTGTGTTTGTAAAAGGAAGTTCTACTCAAGATTATATGTGTTATGGAAACTTGCACGCAAGTCATGTTTCAAGATCATAACGTCAAGAAATAGAAAAGGTATGAGGTGTGCAAAAAATCCAGATATGTGAGTGAAAAATGGTTCCTCTCTAAAAAGTATTACACGCAAAATGAGAGTTTTTGCGCAACACGGTGGTTTTTGCATGTGGGGGTCAGTGATGCCTATAAATAAGAGTTGAACCCCCTCATTTGGGATGGATGAAGACTTAGAGAAGATCTGATCTCTGTTGCGCATAAATATTGTGTGAAAATAAAGTTGTGTGTAAAAGTTTTAGTGGTGTGTAAAAGTTGTATTTGCACGTAAAAGTGAAATTTGTGCGTAAAAGTTGAAGTTTCACGTAAAAGATGAAGTTGTGCTTAAAAGTCATAGTTGCACAAAATATTTCCATGTGAAAATTTAATCTTGAACACCAATAGTGGATCTTTCATGCAAAGGATAATATTACGCACAAAAGTAAGATTTTTCACACACAAGGTAGGTGTTGCGGGCAATTGTCTGTGTAAGCTGAATACATATTTCAAATATCTGGTTCAGTGGTTTATCACTTTAAAGTGCATCAATTAAAGAATTTGATGCAAACAGTGTCTTGTGCTGAATAGAGATAAAGACTTCAATTCATATCTATTGAAGCAAACTTCAAGTTGATAAATTGA
Organism: Viscum album; assembly: GCA_963277665.1. NCBI lineage: Eukaryota > Viridiplantae > Streptophyta > Magnoliopsida > Santalales > Viscaceae > Viscum > Viscum album. Next base: position 1,802,939,681 of record OY728125.1, read on the forward strand.
GTTAGAATTATCACAAGGTAGTGAGCTAGGGGGAGTCAACGGAAGTGATATGAGGGACGCAGTGATATTTCCCTAAACCATTATAAAGGAAGTGTTCTTAGAATAGAGTGACAGTGATAGAACCTTGTAATCCAAAAACTAGTGAAGATTATTGGATTTAGGTATGATCGACACGCTATCAGCGTATTATCCTTGTACGTAGCCCTTATTGTTGAACCAAGTAAAAGTGATGTGTGGTCTCTATGCATGTGATTGTTTTCTTTCTGTTCTCATCAGTATTATAGGTTTAACGAGTTCCTACCAACGTGGGAAAAAGATCCTTGTTTTGAAAGAAAAATTTGACACCCTGATTCACCCCTCCCCTCTCAGGGCGTCCCAGGGTCCTATAGTAATATCATTATATTATTTTCATTTATAGGAAAATCCTTTAGTGAATTTTATGTTTAGGATTTAATTTAATGATACCATTAATAATAATTTTTTTGGATGGTTTATGATTCTTTTTGAATTGGTAAGTATTAATAAATTTGTATCTTTTACTCAATATAGATACTTGATGATAAGACACACTTTTTATGAATTAAATAAACTATTTGATATTTGATGAATGCTTTGGACTTAAAAGAATGGGTGGGGACCGTATAAAGAAAACGATTGTTATGAATTGGTATTCTAATGAGATCAATAAGTTGTCCAAATTAAATTATTTTTTATATATAATAATTAAACTACCATGTGAATGGTCTTGGCAGTAAAGGTATCATGTACATGGGAAACCTGGCATCTAATAGTTAATATTTTCCTATATTAATAATTTATTTATTATTTTCCATGATATTTTCACTATGATATTATCTATGGATTTAGATTGTTCTCAAGTTATTGATTAAAAGTAATTTGTTTACAATTATTTACATTTTCATAATTTTTATGCCTTATCTTCTCATGATAGTCAATTTATTAAATTAAATGTGTGTTCAGTTTATTACCATTTTATGTGGCTTATTCTTATTGATTTATGATATCTTCTATTGTACTTAACCCTTAGTGAGATTTTGATCTCACTTTTATTTTTCTTCTATTCCACAAGAATCCATTTAGTGTATTATAATTGTTATGTAAGGATATTATAAAGGGATTAATGTAATTATTAATGAAAAGAAAAATATATATATTGTAGTTTGGGTTTTCAAATGTAATATGGGAGTCATGTTTATATATAATTACCCAAAATAATGAAATATGAGGTTCATCGGGATGTGATTCCTTGTATATTGTGTCAACATGATGAAGAAACCACCGAATTGGGGATACTGGAGTGGTGGCTAATTACTGTTGGTATTGGAGAAATTTTAGTATAAATCATGGGAACTGGATTTAGGAAAATATAGATTTGGGAAAAAGATTACAGTTAACTTTGAGAATATTCCCATAGGAAACACTTTTATGATTTATATGAGTATTGTTTAACATTATTAGTTACCATCATCGGTTAATTGGTATAAGTTTGATCATAATTTTGATGTCTTAGAAACCTATATTCATATGCATGTTTTATCAGTTATTAATGCACCAAAAGGAGAATTTGATCAACTAGAGAAAATTTTGACAAGATTTTTTTGGGATTCTAATCACTCTGCTAAGTTTCACTGGGATTCTTGGAGGAGAACAGAAAATATTTCTGATGAAGGGGGTGTCATCCTTCATGATGTTTTAGAATCCATGCATTCCATGCAATCCAGAATGGAATGGGATATCATTGCCATGAAATCTATAAGGGGATATTTATGAGACATCGGTATGGTGTGGATTGGAAAACATGGAACGATAGATATGGGAGGATGTCAGAACATGAAAAAATGATGTTTAATCATATGGAATTCTTGGAGGATAAAGTGCGATGGGTGGTGGGCAGAGGTGGTATCAGTTACTAGAAGGATTACTGGTCTGGTCGCCCTTTGTTTTTCCATGGGTGCCTAGATCTAATGATCTTTTTTAGAGAAGCAGCACAGCATCTTGGGATGATTAATAAAACTCTCGATGAATAAAAAAATATCTCTTTTCCAGAATATTTCCTTGATGGAGGATCCCGATAGGTGTGTGTTTTTGGGATCTTCCTCGGGTTTTTTTATGTGTGTGACTATCATTACATAATACATGTTAATACCAAAACTGACACCTGTTTGATGAAGTTGTGGTGAAAAAAGGTTCCTGTTAAAATGAATTTCTTACTTTTCAGAATCAAGAATCATGCCTTACCTACCGATGACAACATTTAGAAGAGGGGTATTCACATGTATTATTTTTATAAATGTTTTCACATACCTCAACAAGAAACAGTCTATAACTTATGTTTTGATATGGAATTTGAATGTGGAATTTGGTAGTTTCTGAATAGATGTATGGGAATTGTGAGGTGTGACGACACATTGACTGATTTTATAGTGAGTTGGTTCCAGGAGGTGGGACTGAGGGAGGCAGAGTCATCTGCTCAAGGTATGGTTTTTACCATGCTTTTCTAGGTAATATGGGATTCCAAAAACAAGCTGCAAGAAGGAAAACATCACTCTTTTCTTTGGATTCAAGTACATGTGAAGGACCTTGTGGCAGATCTTTCAGGTGTCTTATAGGGTGGGGAAGAAGGAACATCAATCTACAGATTTATTCCAAGATAGGTTATTGTTATTGGGTAGGAAAGGTGCAGAAATGGGAGATGGGTGGTCTAGTGTCCTCTAGCGGTCAGTCTAAAAATTAATGTAGATGTTTATTGCCTTCATGGTGAAATGAGAGGAGGAGGCCAGGTGTGTGATAGCATGGGATCTATTATTTTTGGATTTAGTTCTTTTTATGGTTAGGGAAACTCTATAAGAGCATAAGCGAGGGAGATGGATATTGGAATCATGTTGTGCTAACTTTACAATTTCTTTATTGTAGAGGTGGATTCATATTCTAAAGTTCTGGTTGAGATCCTGTGTGGTAAGGCCAGTCCTCCATGAGAGATTTATTATTTTTTTAGGAGGTGCAGGATGTATATCTCTCAAAATAAAGAGATCAAACACACTTAGAGGGAAGGTAACTTCACTACAGATTCCTTGGCAGACAAAGGGGATACTAGGGATCCCATTATTTTTTTCCTTTCCTATAGTATGGTTACCAAATGATTATAATCTAATCGTTAGGGGGGACACCCTAGGGATTCATTATTTTCACCCCCCCCCCCCAAGCTGTTGTGGAATTATTTCTCATGAAAATATATTTAATAAATGATGATGATGATAGTGGGAAATCCTCTTCATTCCTTATAAGTTAAAAAACATTCTTTTTCATGTTATTTTAAGATAACTCATAAAATAATTTTTTTGGAAAATGAAAAAGAGATTCCTTTAAAATAATTTTTTAAAAAGTAAAAAAGAGGTAAAAATCACTTTAAATAATCATTTGAGAATATAAAAAAAATTAAAACATTGTAGAATTAATGGTCAGGGAAAATAAATTTTCCTTAATAGAGACTTAAATTTAATCAATCTCAAATAATGATGAGACTGTGAAATAAACCCTTACCACTTTGTAATCAATTTAATAGTATTCCCTATGAAATTAATTACTTTAAAAAACATTAAATATAATTATAATAAAAAATCCATGATATAACATTTCAATGGTTCATTATATACAACTCATAAAATTATATAGCTGCATAACATCAAAATATTCATCAAAAAAAGAAAATTTAAACAAAGTCTCTTACAAATATCATATAATTGAAGTGAGAATTAATAAAATTGATCAATTATTCATATATTCTATAAATCCATATAAAACAAGCCTAAAACATCATAATATAGTAAAAATTCATTTGACGCATAATCATAGCATGAAATAATAAATTAAATAGAAGTTTAAATTAATGAATGTAAATTGTGTTAAGAAATCCCTTACCTTAGGTTCAAATTCCTTAAAATGTGTTCAATACTAATGTATATTTATTTAAAAGATTTAATTAATTTATTATATAACTATATTCATATCTATAACATCCTATATAACCCTTTTATAAAATATTACCACATGTTACTTAATAATATTTCATTATTTTCACTGTTTCAAGTGTTAATTTCCTTATTTTCTCAAGAATTTTTTATTATGAAAGTACTGGTTTTATGGAAAATAATATATATCCATCATATATATAATTATATTAATATAATAAATATCATATTTAACTATTAAATAATATTTTATAACCATTTTTTAATGTTTTATATTGATAATAAGTCACATCACTTCGTGGAGATGGCAGGTCATACGTACGCACGAGCTACTGTATCATTCCCTTAATGGTGAATAGGTACTAAAATGGAAGATATATTAATTTAATATAATCAATATAATTTCATAAATATCATATATATCCATTATTTTCATCATTATACCCATCCATTAAAAGAGGTGATGAAAAATGAATTACACCACATCATGGAGATGGTAAGTCGTAAGTACGCATAAATGGTGCTTGTGTTTTTCATAGGATGGATAAGAGGTGTTACATAGTTGTCTCATAATCATAATAAAATATCAATATTTAAATTATACTGGATTTATTAATTTAGTATGGAAATAATATATGAAGATAAATTAGAAGAATAAATAAACATGAAAGAGTTTATAAAGATGATTACCGCTTTTTAAAAGGTCTTCTTTTAGATCTCTTCATAAGTGATCTAGGGTTGGTCTTTTGGAAGGACCAAAACAATTATAACATGTATAAAAAATTTAGTAATATAAAGTTTTAGATTTTGGCCAAGATATATGGCTCAATGTGGTGTAAACAAGTGAGGGATTGGGTGACCGTTTATAATTGAAGTATGGGGCCCTTTTGGAAGTTCTTAATATATTAGATTAATATAAATCTACTATATATACTAATCCTAGAATTCCATCTGCCATGTGTCACACTCATATTCACCCACATATGTGTTTTCATATGTGTCCATCCTACAATTCTCCATGTTGCCAGTATCTCAACAGTTCGGTGCCTCCCTCTCCCGCTCCCGATCGGGATCAACCTAAAACTACTCTCCCCCTCATGATTCCCTCCCCATTTTCCCTCCCCTAAACACATCTCCCTGCTGTAGGGTTCAATCCCCCCCCCCTCCCCGAATCCCTGCTCCCACTCCTCTAGGGTTCCCACTGAACATTTCCCTCCCCTCCTACTATTGCTCCCCCAATACATCAATGGCCTCCTCGCAGCTCCATTCCTCCTCTATTTCTGTTCCTACTCATGATTCCTTAGATTTCCTCCTACTGCTGATTCATATCACTATCGGCATCAGGCTACAACTATCTTCTTTAAGCGATTTCAGTAAAAAAAATCCATTCCTTTTCATTCCCTCCTTCCTTTCCCACCTCTGCAAGGTATTTACCTTCACTTCTCCTAGGGCTCCCACACAACATTGATGTCCCCTCATATTACAAATCCTGCAAATATAGAGCCAACCTCCTCCTTGTTAGTTCGCTCCTCTCCTACTTGGGATGTTGCTCGTGATCTGCCTCATATCCTCCTATAGCTCTTAAATATCACAACTGACATCTTGCTCAAGGTAATTCCTATGACTGATTTCGGTAACAAACAATACAATTACCTTGCATCCCCCTTATGGATTCTATTCACACCTCTAAATTTTCCAACATAATAACCCTGGCTACGTACTCCCACCAAATGCTCAGAAATTTCTTCACGGTCTACATTTACACCATCATTTTCACTACCCATGTCTTCTTCTCAATATGCATATAGTAAATTTTATATGTTTTCTGTTTTTAATTTCATATAAATTAGTAGTACATAAATTTATGGGTTTTATTTCTTAATTTTAAAAATAAAATCAAATTTAAATTTTGAAAACTAATATTTGACTGAGTTTGAGTTTTGTATTGAGTTTGAGCTAAATCCTAAGCTAGAGTACTATAATGTATCACTCTACTAAACATAAATACATTCTTGGTCAATGGTATGAGTTGTTTTAGTTGTTTTCCAAAGGAAAACATGCTCAATTACTAATATTTTTTTTCTAGATTCAGGGTCTGAAAATAATTTCTTCCATATGAAAAGTGTTATGAAAGGGGAAGTTTCATGACATATTGTTGTTAATGGTTTGAGACCCCCCTCATAAATGTTATGTTATTTTTATTTTTGTTCCTAAATATTTCTTTTATACTAACATTCATAATTTTTATTCTATAAATTCAGTAATCCATTATAATTTTTTAACTTTTTTTTCTACGCATAAAAGTTTGTTCCATGATTTTGATGGTGGCAGGATTTATGGGTCATATCCTAGAACATAATTTGAATTACCCATGTCTTATGCTCAATATACATATAGTAAATTTTATATGTTTTCTGTTTTTAATTTCATATACATTAGTAGTACATAAATTGATGGCTTGGATTTATTAATTTTAAAAATCAAATCAAATTTAAATTTTGAAAACAAATATTTGACTGAGTTTGAGTTAGGTATTGAGTTTGAGCTAAATCTCAAGATAGAGTACTATAATGTATCACTATACTCTATATAAATGCATTATTGTTCTATGGTATGAGTTGTTTTGTTTGTTTTCCAAAGGAAAACATGTTCAATAAATAATATTTGTTTTCCAGATTCAGGGTCTGAAAACAATTTCTTCTGTATAAAAAGTGTTATGAAAGGGGAAGTTTCATGACATATTGATATTAAAGGTTTGAGACCCCCTTCATAAATGTTATATTTTTTATTTTAGTTTATAACTATTTCTTTTATTATAACATTCATAATTTTTATTCTACAAATTCAGTAAGGCATTCTAATTTTTTAACTTTTTTTTCTACGTATAAAAGTTTGTTCCCGGCTTTTGATGGTGGCAGTATTTCTGGGTCACATCCTAGAACATCATGTTCTTTTCATGATTTAGTATTTCAATTTTTTATTTGATTGTTTTGAAATAGTTTTCTCTGTTCATGTGAATACAAAAATAAGAATTGGAAAAGGTTTTCATTACCAACATTCTAGAGGATTCCATTACAAATACCTATAAACTAGATCTTCAACCATTTTTTCTACATGAATCGCAGTCAGCGATGTTCTTTGGAAGTCATATATGAACCATTTCAACTATTTTTAATCATACAACCACCATTGTAAATTTCATTTCTTCTATTTAAATTGTTAATTTTATTGTAATGTTATTCTTTAAAGTACATGTCATCATTTTATAAATATAAAAAATAATTTTAATATTATTTTATTTATTTCATGTTTTGTAGATTAATTAATTTAATGTTTTCTATGTTATTTTTTCTTAAATGACTCTATTTCTTTTGGATTTCTAATGTGATGATATGTTTTATTCTCTTGTAATTCAAGATGAGGTCAATGGATTTTAATCTTGGCCTTTCATGGAAACCGGGGGTTGGTATATCCTTCCCATTTTTTTCTGAGTTTATTTGAGTACATAAAGAAGAATTAAAAATATGGTTTATTAACAACATTTTAGTAGTTTCCAATACTAAAGTAGCACATCAACCAAGTGTATTATTAGACTCTCAATCTCTAATGTTTTACAACAATCATTTTTGAACTGTTTCGACTTGCATTCCATCAGATGACTAACATTTTAAAATTCATTGATTCTCTGTAATCACATTACATGAATCCTTCCCAACACCCTTTATAGTTTTGTAGGTTAAGAGAATTTGATTACTAAGAAAATGTTAAAAATTATTTTATTTTACTTAAGTTTTCAACATATTATTAGGACTTATATTTTTACTGTAGTTTGTGTTTGTGGGGTGGGTGTCCTCATTTTCCAAAATTGGTTGCTACTTCACCCCTCATCCTGAATACTCAAACCATATATTCTTATCTAGATATTGGGAAGGACATGATCAATCAAGGGAGGGTAGACCTATTTCACATTATCTTTCCAGGTGCATGTGAAATTACAGGTTTCAGGACATGGGTTTCTGGTGGAAGTGGGAGACTCTGTCGTGGCCTTCAAAATGCTACAACCAAGAACCTATATTGGGAGGAAGGTAAGGTATATCAAACAGAGGATATGGATTTAATGGAATGTTTATATTAAAGGGTTGATTTTAAATGGGTACTGTTGTTACTTAGATGGACATATATGTAGTGGTAGGATATTTGTGGTTTGGTGGTACTGAGGTTCAACGCGTCATTTTGTGTTGGGTCTTCTCTTGAAGTATAGGAGAGGGTACAAAGAATATCCTTGGTGGTTAACTTATACTGTTAGAAGGATCCAAATATTGATCAATCAAGATATCCTTATCAAACACACCGAGAGGGAAGGTATCTTTGTTGTGGATTCATAGATTCTCAAGGTAATATTTCCAATAAGTATATCATTTATAATGAAATATGGTTCTTGTTGGTTGACTGTATGTTTTTTGTTAGGGGAGATGTCTTGGTGCTCCACTTTTTCTAGCCTCCTTGATTTTGGGGCCTATATTTTTCAGTTTTAATAAAAAGAGAATGTTCTTGTCCTCATGTTTCACCTATACATTTTTTCCATTAATTATTAAGAGTTTTATATGATATTATATTTTTACATGTGCACTTCTCATTAAATAGTAGATCCTTTTTTAGAATAACTCAACCATATTTTCATATATAATTCCTTTTCAATAAAAAATTTTCTATCTTACCTTTCATCCAAACTAATTCTTCCATATTTCTTATAAAACTATTTTCTAATTTCTCATACATAGTGTTTTTAATGATTTATTATGAAAAACTGTTTGGGGATTCCTACTAAATTCTACTAGGAATTCAGATTCTTCTACTAGAAAAGCATGGGTTAGGGAATGTTTTTCTGGGGAACCATTTGTCTTGGACATTTCTTCATCCCCATTAAAATTTCTAGATGGTTCTACATAGCATGTCAATAAATTTATTTGAGATTTCAGTTTGGTGAACCTACATTTAGATGATGCTGAAACTTATTTAATTGCTTACAGGTTGTTGAAACAAAACTGATTCCAGATTTTTTATGTCTAACTGTTTCCCTATTAGTCATACATATATATTCTGGGAATGCTTATTGAAGTGTTTCCCAATTTCTCATACTTAGTGTTTTAATAGATTTCTTATACATATTTATGGATTTATTATTAAAGTGCTTCCCTATTATTCATAGAGAGAATGTATTCTTATCTTTATAATATTATTGTTTCTATAGGTAAACATATTTCGTGAATGTGTAGGTGCTCAGCTCATGGTTTATTACCTCTTATTCCACCATTATAACTCTTTATTATCACTAAAAGTCTTGGTACAACAATGCCTTTAATTTAATGAAATTTTTTCATATTGATCATCATTAGTTTAACTTCAAAATATTATTAGTTAATGAAATTTTTTCATATTGTGGTTTTACATTTGTAGAAGGTGAAACTGGGAAAGGACCTCTGTCCAGACATCTAATGGATCCATGTAAAATCTTGGTGGTTAACTTATATTGTTAGAAGGATCCAAAGATTGATCAATCAAGATATCCTCACAAAACACACTGAGAGGGAAGGTATCTTTGTTGCGGATTCATATCTTCTCAAGGTACTCTCTCTAATAATTATATCATTTATAATGAAATATGGTCCTTTCTGGTTGACTTTATGTTTTTTGTCAAGGGAGACGGCTTGGTGCTCCACTTTTTCTAGCCTCCTTGATTTCAGGGCTTGTATTGTTCAGTTTTAATAAAAAGAGAATGTTCATGTCTGTAAGTGTCTCCTATACATTTTTCCCATTCATTATTAACAGTTTTATATGATACTGTGTTTTTACATGTGTGCTGCTTATTTAACAGTAGATACTGTTTTAGAATAATTGAACCATATTTTCATATACAATTCCTTTTCAATAAACAATTTTTTATCTTACCTTTCATCCAAACTATCTCTTCCAGATTTCATATACAACTATTTGTTAATTTCTCATACATAGTGTTTTTAATGATTCCTTATGAAAAACTGTTTGGGAATGGATACTAAATTCTACTAGGAATTAGGATTCTTCTACTAGAAAATCACGGGTTGGGGAATGTTTTTTTGGGGAACCATTTGTCTTGGATATGTATTCTTCCCCATTAAAATTTCTATATGGTTCTACATACCATGTCAATGAATTTATTTGAGATTTCAGTGTGGTGAACCTAAATTTAGATGACACTAAAACTTATATAATTGCTTACAGGTTGTCAAAAGATAACTGGTTCCAGATTTTTTATGTCTAACTATTTCCCTATTAGTCATACATATATATTTATGGAATGTTTATTGAAGTGTTTCTCAATTTCTTATACTTAGTGTTTTAACAGATTTCTTATACATATATATAGATTTATTATTAAAATGTTTCCCTATTATTCATACAGAGTATGTATTCTTATTTTTATAATATTACTATTTCTACACGTAAACATATTTTGTGAATGTGTAGGTGCCCAGCTCATGGTTTATTACCTCTTCTTCCATCGTTATAACTCCTTATCATCACTAAAAATTCAGGTACAACAATGCCTTTAATTTAATGAAATGTTTTCATATTTGTCATCAATAATTTAACTTCAAAATTTTATTAGTTAATGAAATGTTTTCATATTGTGGTTTTATTTTTGTAGAAGGTGAAAGTGGGAAAGGACCTCTGTTCAGACATCCTATGGATCTATGTAAAACCTATGGGTGCATCCAATGACCTCTTTTTCAGGATTCTCTATCCAAGGTTGGATATTTTTCTTCTTCAAACCAGGAAATGTGTACTTTTATTCCAGGCTATAGGTTGTATTCCAGGGACAATTCTATTCATAAGATGCGTATAGGGTGTGCTTTTTTTATCTTCAACACATGTTTTTAGGTAGTTTAAAATATTTTCCTCATGCCTTTTCTATGGAATCATTAAATGATTTCAGTACTGGTAAGTCTGTCTACCTTTAGTTTCCATCATACATTGAATCCATAGTATATGTGTTTCCAGTGAGTATGTTATGTTCACTAATTTTTCATGGATGGAATGATATGTTTTGTTCACTATTAGTATGTTACATTTGCTGAAATATGATTCCAATATAATTTTTTTTAATCACATTAAGAAAACAGAATTCACTGTAAGTTAGTTCATTGTTAATATGTTGTGTTTCTACTATTATGTTAAGCAGTTGACAAAATGCGTGGTTGAAGTCGCGTCTTAGGTTAAGCAGTGAATGTCATGTCTATCACTGCTGTGGGAAAATGTATTAATGTTTTCATATAACTATTCATACATATTTGAATATCTTTAATGAAAAGTCACATTAAACAGTTAAAATGATTTAATGATTTTATAGGACTGGTACATCACCTGCATATTATACTTTTTGGTTCAATTACATTCAAATACAGTTTCCAAAAAACCTTCAACATTTTAGTCAATAGTATCTGAAATTTCAATATCATGTTTTATACCTTATCTTCCTACAGTTTTTATTAGTATGAATTAGTAGTACACTGAAATTGTGATTTTTTATACTCTATGAAACAAGTTCTTAAATATTCTACTAATCGGATTCTTGATAGAAGAGTTAGGCATGGCTGAGAACACCTTGCTCAGGAAGTTGAAGTCACACCCCCTCCTCCACTCTCAGATGAAAAAATAGGACAGTTATCTGTGTTAGAGGAAAAAATCAATAACCTCCTGGAACAACTAGAGTAACTTTGAGAATCAGGAAAAGTGGATGTATCCTAGACAGTCCTGAGAAATGTGTAGGTACTTACTGCTAATAAAACAATGATGATTCAGCAGCCGTAGACTGACAATCTGTTCATGATTTATCTATATAAAATGATGTCTCTTTGTGAGATCTGTGGATCTTTTGGTGTGGGAAATGATGCTACTGAGAGAATTCAATCTCACATCACAGGAAAGCAGCATATCAGTTATGTCATGGTAAGGTATTTCATTACGGGGTAAGATTTTTCTGATTTTTTATGACATTAAAATTATACTACTACTACAACAATGCTTCTAAATGATTCCCCTTTCATGCATATATATGGACATATAAGTTTTAGTTAACAATTGTAATATTAATGAATATATATCTTCATTTTAGCAGGGAAACTGGTGATTCTACTACTTTGAACTAATTAAATTCAACTTACCTATATTAAAACAAGGATGTCATGTGGAATACAACTACTTCTAGGTGATGAATTTCCTAAAATCCCTTAATCAAAGTCAATTATCAAAATAGTAGAATCCATTATTTCTATCATGAAACTGTAAATGATAAAGAATATATGTTCTATAACCAAATCAGTAATCTAGTTATGGTTTCCCAAACAACCCAGTTGTCTGGATCCAACAAATTGAGAATCTTATATGTGGATGTTCCTATTCTTGTAGGTTCTATCGAGGAATCTGGACTAAGGGAAAAAATCTTGTTTTAATATTTTTGGTAAAGTAGATGTTCGGTTGAATAAAAACATCACATTTTACTGGTCGGAACAAGACACAATCATGATTTTCCTCTTTTTTTGAGTCCATTACTATATGCATGTGGTAGTCCTTTCAAATCATTTACACAAGTATGATTGAATATAATTAATTTATATTCATCTGTGCATATCTAAAGTTTTATAGAATGATTTCATCTACCTTTTTCCAAACCTCTAGAGATTAAAATATCTTCACTTTGTCATTATTTTGATCTCAACTGATGGATCCAACAGTTTTTTAATTAATTCATGGGGTGGAAATATACTTTTCAGCAGTGACAAAAACCCTAGGAACTGCATTTGTTTTTTCAGGAATAACATACCTTCTTCAGGACCTGTTTCTTAGATGATAGGAGGTAGAAAAATGCAAGACCTCTTGGCAATTTTGTGTAGATGATGAATATACTGTAAGGTCCAGCAAAAAATCATCCTCCATGGCATCTCGTTCCATCTAAAATTGATTACTTTTAGTGATTCTCAAAGACTCAACAGAGAGTTCTTATCATATTTGATATTGAAATTATATGTAAATAAATAATTTCATATTTACATCTTATTATCCAACAGTTTTCCTCCAATAGACTATATATTGTAGGCCTGTATTTTATAAAATCATGCATTAACACTATGAAATGAACTTCATTATCCATATATACAGCTATATGGATATTTTTTCAGTTGCATGATTACATTTTACGTAATGCATTTGTTTCGATCAGAGACTGTCTCTTTCATATTAAATACTTTATACATAAGACTTCACTTTATAGTATGCAATATGAAGCTGTTTCAATAGTCTTTAATTTAAATATTTTTTTAGTATACAATAATATTAGTTATGAACAAATATAATTCTAAGTGATTGTATAGAAAAACATGTTTATTCATATTATATGAATAAAATATGTTTGTATAAAATCACTTTGTTTCATTAATTTGTGATGAAATGTATATATACATTATTCATTCTATTGTCATGCATGAGTATATATTATTTGAAATTACAATCACATTGACTACAATAAATATATAAATATTACCATTGCTTTCTTAATATTATGTATGCAAGTTACATACAATACATCAATTTGTCTATATATATTTTTTTGTTTCAATTTAATGTTTTCATGTAATATGAAGTGGATATCGACTTTGTGTCTTCATCTATTTATTTTAGTTAGTTGCATATTTTCTATTATATTTTCCTGTGATCTCTACGTCCCATTTTTTATATTGTTCCATAGACATGAAGAAAAGTTTAACTCGGTTTTCTATTTTCCCGAACATCTCACTCATTAAATTTATTATCATTTCATTTATTTTCAAATTTCCCATTTTTATTATTTCATCCACTATCTTATCTTTGATTTTTCTTTCACTTTTAATTTCAGTTCCTGTATTATAGTTATTTTGAATGAAATTGTAAATGAATTCAAATCTTATGGAATCAAAATTTCAAAATTCATATACTTTTACTCTATCCTTTTTATTTGTCTACTATTTGAATGGTGTATTTATATTCTATGCACTCTTATTTCATTATCATACACCATTACTTTGTAATTAAAATTTAGTGAACATTACTCTTTATTTTCAACTTTTATAAATATTAACCTCTTATTAAAAGAAAACCCATTAATCAATGACGTCGTGCAATAGCACGGGCGAGTACTAGTTAATTTCTAATTCCAAATAGCTCAAAAGTGATTTATTTATAATTTAAGATGAGTATGGGTAGAAATAATCTACTTCAATAATTTTTATACAAGTTTAGTTCACTTTAGTAACCTTATCATTTAGTTTTAACACTTATTTAACCCCTTTAACTCTAACCATGACAATAAGGATTTTACTATTTAATGGTCAATATTATTACTATGCAATGCCAAATGACACATAAATGTATGATAGTTTATATTTCAAACATATACTAATAAATTCTATGGATTTATGATTTTTTGGGATTTTATATCATTTAATAAAATATAATTTATTTTAAAATATCAATAATGTTAATTTTGACAATATTCATTACTTTGGATTTTAAAAATATCAATACAACAATATAACTTTGATAAAAATATTTTAATACATCCTTAACATATAAAATGAATCATGAATATTCATGTAGAACCCTAATTCATTCAAATTATTTTAATCTTAATAATTTTAATATAATTTATTTTATTTTTCCATTAATTGAATAATTAATGCATTATCGTTGTGTAAGCATTTAATTTAATTATTTATTCAATAAATATTAAAAATAAAATACCCCGATGTAGATAAATATTTTTAATTTATAAATAATATTTATATTAAAAAATATCATATAGATAATACAATACTAAAAATGTTGTACTTATTAAAGACATGGATGTGACATCTTTGACTGCTCTTTAAATAAAATATTATAAAGGTCAAAATCTCATAAAAATAGCCATGAATGGTCATAATACCAAACCCTAAATGATTATGGATGAATTTTACTAATAAAATAAACTTGGGACTAATTTTGGGATTATTTTTGAGTCCCTACCATTTTATTTTTATCTTCAATTACCAAATATACTCTTTACTTTCTTATAAAAAATTACCAAGTTTACTATTTATATTGAAAAAAAATAAGAGACCAATTTACTAAATTTGGACATTATGAATCCAAATATGGTATCAATTTATAAATATTCAAAATATATATGTTTCATAATTTAATTTGAAATTAATCCCGCAAAATGGAATGAAAAATAGTTTTCTTGAAAAATGCATTTTAAAACCAAAAATGTACTTTTAACAAAATAATATATAAGGATTATTAAAATGTAATTAATTTTATTATATATAAATAAATAGTACGTATTTTAGTATTATATCAAATTAAAATCATAAAAATTATTTTTAATATAAATAAAATAATGGTTTTATAAAAATATTTATTTTTCACTATTCTCCAGAAAAGCAATCATTTCAAAAAATTCCCAAAAAATCACTGAAATTTAATTTGGATATAATTATTTCAAAAATTATTTTCATGTAAAAAATAAATTTTTTAAAAGTTTCAGAATTTAATTATATTTATTTTCTCATAAAAATAAATAAAAATATTTTTTTAAGAAAACATATATTAGAATAATAATATAACATTATTGAAAAATATTTTTTTATTTCCTATGCATAGATAAATATGAAAATATATATATATATATATATATTTCATAATATACTTAATTATTTTCACACTGTCTAATTTATCATCAAGTTTATAATGGTTGTGTTAAAATATTAATATTTAATAGTATATTATGGTTCGTTTAAGCTCGGTGTTGCGTGCACCACAAGCTATCAAATAATTTTATATATTATAAAATATTGTGATGTTATAGAGATTGTATATAATTCTAACATTGAATTTTTTATTATTTTATAACAAAAAAAATTTACACTCTAAGATTTAATGAAATACTTTTTTCTAAATAAATTAAAATTCATTGATATCATGCATTACATACAACACCAAGTATTAAAAAACCTAGATATACTATAAATATTATTATTCTAACATCACCGTTAAAACCTAGACATTTAACTAGGTCCTATGAATGGGAATAAAAAATCATATATTAATTATAATAGTTTCATATAATGATATAATATTGATAAAATGTATATAATTTTTAGTAAGTCTTCCTATGTTTTGAAAATTCTATTTTTACAAAAAAATATTATATTTTGTGAAAAAATAATAAAAGTAAATTTTTCCATTATATAAAATGTTTATGAAAAAATATAAAATGTTTTTTAAATATAAATTTTAAAATTATCTTTGATTTAATATTGGATAAATTTCTGCAAAGGTAAACTTTTCGATGAATAGTAAAAATACTATTTTTTATTAAAAACTTCTTTTTCATTTATAGAATTTGTGAGCACTATTTTAATTTAATATAGTTTTAAAAAAATTAACACTAGTTCAATATATATTGATTAATCTAATTTATGTCATTGTAATCAATTTCATATTAAATTTTTATGTTAAATATTTGTATACTTATGAAAAGTAACTATTTGGAAGATCACTTTTTCATTAAGTCTATGGGTTTTATTTTAAAATAAATTTAACCACTTTTGAAAACTAAATTTAATAAAATGGTTTCCAAACTTGGAATTAAAATAATTTACATTATATAAAAGTTTCAGATTATTTTTTTGTCATAATTATTAGTAATAAAAATACAAATTAATTATTGTAGTTAAGGTTAAAACATGGTTTTTCTCAATACATATGCATCTGTTAGAATTAATTTTCAACACACAAGGGACCTTTTTAAAAAAAATTGATTTTATATTTAGAAGAATTTGTTCCTAATTATAAAATAAGTATTATTTCAATTTTATTCGTAAATGATAAATTACCTTGGTTAATAATAAGACACAAGTTATTATGGTGAACATTATATCGAGAAAAAGAGATAACATAGATGATAATGGGAAAATTGTATAGAAAATGTGTCTTTTCTTGTTTTGGTAGTGTTTATTGATGTAATGACTATGATTTTCTTGATTTTGTTTTAGAAATTTTTGGGGAAAATTTTGAGACCAGGCGCTAAGATGACGTGCGATTCCAAGCCATAGTGTGCCCAGAACAGTTTTATGAAAAATGTTATGTTTTTAATAGCGTGCATGAGCAATTTTCCTGAAAAAGTGGAATAACTTCTAAATGGGTGACTGGATCAAAAATATGAGGGAATCGTTGAGATTAGAGCAATGGATTTATCTAAGGTGTTACTTAACTTTAGTCAGCATCAGTCTTCTATGGAAAACCCTGAAAATGGAATAACCATAAATAAAATTATTAAATAAAATTATTTTACTTTTAAAATCATAATAACTCATAAATGGTAACTTGGATTAGAAATCTGATACCATCATTGAGTTCTTAAGGGGTTGTTTTCCTTAGGTGAGGTCTAACCTCGGCCGACGCAGGCCAACTGTGAACGACAGTTTTTGAACATGAACGTCATTAAAACATTTTAATAAAAAATATTTTATTTAATGTTATGTGATGATGTAGCGGTGGTTTTCCTTTTTAATAATCCTTTTCAGAAATCCACGGTGATCGCCAAAACCCTGGAGTTTCCCTAAGGCAAGGAGAAGGAGGCTCTCTTACCAGAGATGATGGATTGGAGGTTGGAACTCGAATCAAGCATCGACAAATGACGACAACATGGTTTCGTTCTTCATCACTGACCAATCCAAATTCTAGGTAGGGTGTGAGTTTTGTTTGATTTTCCTTCCCTATTATTCATCCCTTCAATGAGAGTGGATTAGTCCACAAGAACGCTAATCCATGGATCATGCATATTATGGGTTGGGTTTTTTTGTGGGGATTGGTATCGGGATTAATTTGTGTTAGAATTTTTTTACTTTCCCTCCATTCTCCAATTCTAACATGAAAGGATCGAGACCGAAACGAACAAGACCCGGGTCCATTCAACAAGGAATTCATATGCTTTACCCCTCCCCTTGTTCCTTGTTCTTCGTGTTTTATGTTTCAAGATGATGATTCTAGAATACAATAATGTATGGTAGTGGCGGTATAAGGTGGAGGCTCGGACCATTCCAGGTGGGACCTAAAGTGGGGAGGCCACAGGCGGGGAGGCCAACGTTAGAGGTGGCATTGACCCGGCAGTGCACTTGGTCTAGGTGGACCTGATAGGATGGCTACCAGTAGGGCGACTGGTGGTGGAGGTGGCACTGACCCGATAGTGTGGTTGGGCTAGGCGGACCTAATAAGACGGCTACCAGCAGGGTGGCCAGCGGCAGCAGCATCCTGTGGTCCAGGAGGGACTACGGTGCACAGGCCATGGGCGGCGATTAGACACGATGACCAGTGACGGGCTGTGGTGGACGCAGTCTAGTGGGACCACATTAGAGGGAGGACCTTTGGCTCTTCCTGGTATGTGTTTAGGCGACCGTGTGAGCTAGGGTGGGGTGTGGCCTGGCGGGCCATGTCTGGTGGAGCTGCGCCGGCCCGCGCAACGCAGATTGGGATAGAAGAACCAAGACATATTTCAATGGCCCAACGGGCCAGGCCCATCAGTTCGGGCCAGTTCGGGCTATCCCAGACCGAACTGGGTCAGGTCGGGTCGAACCCGGACCGAGCCGGACCCTTTTCAATAAAATTGTGGTAACTTTAAAATGGAAGGTCTGTTTGATGATCTGTCTATGATGTTGGGACCCTTGCGATGAGAAGATATTTTTGTGATGGCTTGTTGAGTCTTTATTATAGACTAGTGTAGGTGTTTATTTTCCCTTTGTTCTTCCCTCGAGGGTTTAGTATGGTATTACATCTATATCACTGGATAGAAATCCCCTCTAGAGCCCAAGTCCAGGTAGATTTGTGGTATCCCTCCTTGAGACTAGAACAATACTTTATCACCCCTTATAAAGTTTTGTGAGAATTGATGTGACCTCTGAGTTTAGGGAATTATTCCTCCATCCATTGGGTCATATCGATAGGGTTGTCAGTATCCTCGGTGGAGGATCCCCTATGTTATGAGCTGCATCGGTAGGGTTATCGTTATTCTTTGAGGAGGATCTCCTACATTATGGGATAATACAGATTGGGTTATTTTTATTCTCTATAAAGGATCCCTTCTCTATATATCATGATCCTTGACCAGTATGTTCAATTTGGGTGGGTCCCAAATTAGTGGGACCTCTTTACAAGAGTATTTGATGAAATCATATCATGAGGAGTATGTTATCCCCAAATGAGTGTGCCTCGAGTAGAATCATGTGGCTAATGATTGGTTGTGATATTGAGACCCCATGTCTTAGAGAGACCAAATGTCTCAAGGAAACTTTGTGACGTATTTGGACTAGGTGTTCTCTCAGATACTTCTAGTAGAGTTGATCTACATTCTTACTATTAGATGGCTCAAAGAGTGAGATCTCCTAGAACGAGCATGCTACGAGTAGAACCATATGGTTGGTGGTGGAGGTGACCTTATGTATTGGAATCCTTTATGAGTATACATATATGTCCTTGTTATATGTTTTGTAGATATATGCCTGCACTGAGCTGACTGCATCCTCTTAGTGATGTTTCCTTTGTGGTTATTTACTTCATGTTTTGGGGTGTCCTAATGAGTATTGTTTTACTCACTCCTGCACGGGATTTTCCCAAATGAGTCATTTCTTGTGCAGATGATCAATGCTTTGACGGAGTCCATGGTAGACCGGGGATAGGTGATGCTTAAAGAGACCCGATTGATGAGGTGTGCTTCTGTGACTTCAAACAGCTATTCTATACCTACCCTTCTATTAGGTTTCTATAGATGAGTTCCATGGACTTGAACCTTTTTACTTTTCCTTTTTGTTGGGCTTGTATTTTGGCCCCGTTTAATTTCAGTTTTCTACTATTGTACTCTGTGTTAGTATCTTAGTGGTATGCCTATTTATTTACTTAGTTTTTTCAGTTTCAACACTTTTTCTTAGAGACGTGTGTGTGTGTGTGTGTATTTACTTAGGAAAATTCCTACCATTTATGGGATGTTCCTATATAGTGCTAGTTGTTAGCCCCTAGCCTATAGGAGGCGGGCTTGGGGTAGTCATGACATGATCCCCACTGGGAAAGGTCATGAAAATTGACCAGATCATAACTATATTATATTATTTAAAAAAATTCGAGCACTTTGGGTGAGAGTGACTTCCCTTTATTGAATAGTTTTGGGTATTTACTAAAATGACACTCCACCTCAATTATAAAAGGGCACTTCCACCCCCCACTTATTAACGCATCTTAATACCTTTGAATCAACCAAACCCCCCCCCCCCCCCCCCATACCTCCAAAAATCCTTATACATGTTATAGATCTACTATTCATCTAGGAATACCATCCCTAGGGTCCTTAGTATGATATCTAAAGGAGGTTGTTCTAATAAAAGGTATGTATCTCCACTAAGCTTTTTATTTTCCATTCATCTCTTAACACCACTATTATAGTAATAATAATTAAAATTTAAAAAACATAGTACCTAAAATATAATTAGATTTTATTATTTTGATTTTATAATGTAAATCTTTCTCCTCCTCCATTAAAGGGGAAATGAATTTGTTGATCATGTGTACGACAGACAACAACCTCACGAACCGATGTAATACATTTTCTGTCACCGCCTCTAATAGGGAGATATAATGTTGGATTAAAATTATTTATAATATATTAATAACATAATTATACATCTATAATTATAATATCATATATAAATTCTCACATTCCATTCCATGGGAATATGATAATGTCACTCGTGTGTACGATGGACTATCACCTTGTGAAGTGATAGGATAATTTTTTCAATTATGAATTAGATAGAAGGTAATAAGGATAAATATAATTAATATATGTGATATATATTACATAATAATGGATATGTAATGGTTATATATTATTTACTTATCCTCCATTCATTTCATTGAAAAAATGGAAATTGTGTTTATGCATACGTATGGTGTATCGTCTCCATGAATGGTGTAATTCATTTTCTATATCTAACTATTATGGATTAATATAAATATATTTATAATGAATATATATTATATTTATATCATTTTTAACATTATGTAAATTATGGATCCATTATAAACATAAAAAGACCAAAAATTCCAAACAAAAATATACACGCAAAATGAAGAAATTATTACCCAAAGTGTAATTTTAACAAGGGATGGTTAATAAAAGGGCATATATAAATAATATATGGTATAATATATTTTATTATGACTTGGTAATACTTTTATAACAAACCAATATAATTTTATAATGTGTATAAAGAAATTTAATACTTTTGGAAATAGAATTTTGTCTCAAATTTTCTTCTTTGGGGTATATCTTATGTTATGAAACCATGTTCTTTTATGAGGTGTATATAAAACCCCTATTATATGTTATATCATGAATTTATTTATTCTATTGTTATTTAAATATTCATTTAATGTTATTATTTCATGATTCTTATGAAAAAAACATACTAGGGTGGTAAAAGTTTTATGTTGCCATCTCATTGCTTATCAGGATTATTTAAGATTAAGTTTTCGATGATTAAATCATAAGATCAACCTATAGAGAAACAATTTCATTTTATTCTCCTATGGTTATGTAATTAAAATACAAATTTTCAATTCATTTTCATTCCATTATGTACTCAATATTCTAATGGAATGTTTTTTAAATTCTCTTTATTTCTCTCTCCAATAAAAAAACATTTTTCATTAATGTCTATGATTTATAAATTTTTTTATAGAATGTTTTTAATAATTAAAAATAGTTTAATTAAGAAATTTTATCCCAATTTTTAATTTTTATAAAATGTTTTAAAGGTAATCTTCTTTCAATTTTTATAATGAAGTACTTTTTGACCATCTATTGAAAATGTGAATGGAATACTTATTTTAAAGTGTACGACAGAAATTATATTTTCATCTATAATAACCTATAAATGATTTAATTATTCATTTATAATTTCTATTTTTATTTTCAATGAAAAGTTTTTTCCCATTTTTTGTGAACAATAAGTTTTGAAAATGTTTTTTTATGTGAAAAGTTTCATTCCACAAGAAATGTTCCAAGTGGTCTTTTAAAATCATTTTCTATTCTATGATGACATCATTTAATGTTACTCATGATTTAATGGAGATTTTAACCAAGGATAAAACTCTAATTTATTCTCTAAGATGGTTTTTTTATGATTGAAATATTTTTATGATTCCCATTACTTTTTCCAAGTGTCGTGTTATGATGAAATGATGAAGTGTTTTGGAAACCTATTTCTTTTCCATAGGTTATATTATGTTGAAATTTTTATAAAACTCATTTATTTTCATTGGATATGATATAATGAATGTTTTATGATATTTTGGAACAAATATTTATGATTTTAATTATGTGATGGATGGTAACAATATCTCTCTCTAATTTATTGTTTAAATATTGATATATCCTAAGATAAATAGGATTGGAATGGGGAGTAAACCCAGTTCGGTAAGGTACTTGGACACTATAATTGTCTTGTGATTGAACCATGGATACTATGATGATTTATAAAGTGAACCCATTCCAGTATGATAGATTTGGTATTATTCCTTGAAAACTAACTAAATGATATTTTTTACTTATGTTCATGCCATAATTCCATGTCTTGTGATAATGTTATGCTTCCATGGCTTATGTTATTTGATCCTATTTTGATACATGTCTTATAAACTACCATGATTTATTCCATGAATCATGTTTATGATCTATGATATAAAGGATATAGTTTATAAATTTTATTATTTTTTTATCATACCCTAATGATAATATTACATTGATATTTATCTTTTTTAACCTTATTGAGTATCTAAGCTCTCCCTTTCTTATGTCTCCTTTCCCCATGATATGAAGAAAGGTATTTATGTATAATAAGTATAAGAAGGGTTCTATTTATGAATAACTTAGTGTGATATGATATAGTTCACTTATCAATGAGTTATTTATGTATCCAAGTTTCTAAAGGCACTAGACCCAAACAATTTTGGTGTGGATCATTATGTTTTAAAATTAATATTTTTTTATAAGATGTAATATATGTGTGTGAGGAACCTGGGTCTCTAAACTTGTTATCAAAGCATTGTTTAGTCAAACCTTTGGAAATTAATATGAGAAAAAATAAGTGAGAACCATAATCATATTTATAATTATAGGAAATTATCCCATAAATATATTGAAGGGGAGAGTGTGGGTTTTAAGAAATTAAATCCCATTCTGGATACTAAATTTGAATCAAGATATGGAACATTTGTACCTGTGGGTAATAACATTAAAGAGGGAGGATTTAGGTAGACTTGATATTCACATGGTGAATGACAATGGTCTTTTTTCACACCTGGTTTGATACTTCAAGGGGATACTATTTAGAAATTCCTAAACTCTATACGAACCATCCTAAAGGATTTGAATAATTACCATGAATGACATATCTTAAACATTAGGTTTCATGGATTGAAAACATGGTGAAATGTTATATGTATCAAATAGTTAATTTTCTATGATTATGTGGTTTCCCATTTATAAAAATGTTTCTTATACTATTAATTTTGGTTTTATTCAATCAATAGAACCCTAAGGAACCATATTAATGTTGAGTGTCATGGAAAATTAAATTATTATCCTCCTAAGAAACTAAATTTTGTGGGATATGGAATGAAAAATATAATTACTTTGTATATAAAAATTTTTAATCAATGAATCATACTAAAAATATAAATTAAAAAATTGGGAACACCATTATATTTAATCCTTCATTAGAAAATATACACCTTATTTTAGTGTTTTGGTTAATCCACTCGTTGCTGAGAAATAGATCAGTACAAATGAAAAGATATTTACATTTATCCAGTGTTAAGAACATAAAAAATTCATTTTTTTCTATCTATCATTTTGAAGGGAAAAAATTAATGCTAGAAACATATCAAGAATATGACTCAATAAGATGAAATTTAATCCATGAATGAGTTTAGGAATATTTATTTCAATAAGTTCATTCCTCATATTCTTTTCAAAAAAATGGAGAAGCAATTGATTGAATTAAAGAAGAAGGATAATTAATATATAGGTACCTATGAGCCTTATTTTACAATATGTTTGAGGTGTGATTATTATATTATCATCTAACCTGTATTTAAGGTTATTTGACTCTTTAGTATCTTAAAACCAAGTCTCCAAAGGTCATTTTCTATAAGGTACTTTAGTAACTATGATGAAATAGTACATTTCTATATCATGGTGGAAATAGATATTGGATTTACCTATCAATATCATAGTTTTGATAAGAAAATAAAGATGTGATTTAAAGGAATATCTAAAAACCATGGTGAAATGTGGGTGATCTTTTCTTCTTTCTCAAACTATGGAATAAAAAATGGAAAAAAATTATTAATGGTACTAGTAAATGTTTTAAGTGTGGAAAAGAATTACATGATGAAATTTTTTCTTAAATAAATGTAAAAATGTAAGATATTTATGTATATAGAGAAAAATCATCATAGAATAATCCACCCACAATCTAGTGCTTCAGATGCAAGGAGTACAGGAAATATTATAAGCAGTTCCCAAATCTGAAGGTTAATGATGATGGTCAACATAAACCACTATTTAAGTTGATATACAATGGAAAATATCATGAGATCACTATTTCTAGTGAGGGGTGTGATAATTATGTGGTGAAAGATAAACATACCATCTGATCTAGATCTAATAATTTTTAATTTGATTATAGATCTACCCATTATTTTATATCAGAATAATTTTCTAGGGGTATCAAAATTCCACCCTATGGATTAGATGTTGAATTATAAGTGAACACACCTAATGGTATGATGGTATCACCTAAAGTATATTATTCTTCTCTGGTTGAAGTTCATGGTAATTTTCTTTCTATACACCGCATTACTCTTCATCTGGTTGAATTTGATGTTGTCTTTGGAATATACTATCTTTCTATACGTAATGATCTCATCAACTTCTGAGGAAGGTAACTCACATTTCACGTTCCAAACCAACCTATAACCATCTATTTTTGTAATTATATATAAGAAAATCCAATGGAAATCATATCCATTGTATGTTTCTTTATTCATATTTAAGGGGGGGTTATCTTAGATGGTTGTGATAAAACTCAACATCGATGATATGACTATTGTATCGGTGTTTGTTGATGTATATCTAGAAGAGTTGTATAGCCTTCCACTAAATTGTGTATTTCATTTCTGAGTAGAACTCATACACATTGATACAACTTTTTGAAGACTCAAAATTTAATAGTCCTGATTATGTTGCAAAAATTTAAGAAGAAACTGTAGGAGAATCTTTAAAAGGGATTAATTCAGCAATGTGTGTTACCTTGGTGTGCACCTAAAATTATTGTTAAGAAGCAATATGGATTGATGTGTCTCTCTATTGATTATCAAGAACTAAAAAGGATCATAATGAATAATAAGTGTCATCTTCCCTATATTGATGATTTAGTTGACCAACTATGCAGAGATCATTACTTTACTAATATTGACCTTCATTATTGATATCATAAATTGGGGGTCAAGGATGAGGATATACCCAAGAAACCATTACTTATAAAGTATCAGAACTCTACATATATAATTATGACATTTGGTCTTACTAATACATCTGTTATCTTCATAGATTTAATGAATATAGTCTTTATATAATACATTGATTATTTTTTGGTTGTATTAATATAATATATTCTCATTTATTAAAAGTTAATATAAGAGAATTTAGATCACTTGAGAATTGTAATGAAACCCTATGGAAAGATAAACTATATAAAAAAATTATATTGTGTGAATTTTACCCACAAAACCACTAATTATTTGGGTTATATAATTTCAAGGGAGGTAATATCGGTTGATCTATCAATGATGGAGGCTATTGAGCATGGGACTAGGCTTACCATGGTGACTAAGATCCATAGTTTTCATGGTTTAGCTAGATATTAATGATGTTTTGTAGATAAATTCTCATTATTATCTAATCCATTCATCAAGTTAACTTATAAGGGATCCAAGTTCCTCTAGATAGATTAATTTGAGGGAATTTTTTGTGAAATTAATATATGATTAGTCATCGGATCTATGATTATATTACCATATAATTGAGAACGTTTTTTAATATATAGACATGCATAAAATAAGTGATTAAGATGTTTTCTCATATAGAATAACATGGATATAGCTTATGTATCATGAAAATCGAAGGATCATGAGCACAATTACTCAACTCATGACTTCAAGTTAGTTGTATATATTCATAGTTAAAAGATATGGATGCATTATCTTTTTAGAGAACAGTGTGATATATATATATATATATATATATATATTTATTTATTATAAAATTTTAGTGTATATATTCCCATAGAAATAGTTGAAGATGCACCAGAGAAGTTTGTTGGAGTTGATTGAATATTATTACTCCTTAATAAATTACCACCATAAAAAAGTGAATAAGGTTTTAGTTTCTTTGAGTTTAAAGGATTATGATAGATTATAAATTATGAGGATCATAAAATATCCAATATTAATAGATTTTTGATGGATGGATATCAAAATCAGGATTTAAGTGGGAAAATATTCATTATAAAATATTTGTTCAACTATCTATCTATGTGAGGATAAAATAGGGGAAGAATGATGATATGAATATGTATAAGAAGGTGAAAATTTTCCTAAGTTTTAATTTGATTTTTATAGAGTGATAAGTTTCAGGAACCATGTATGTGTTCCATCTATACCATATTTGAAGAAAGAATTTTTAGAGGATGCTTAAAGCTCATCATTATCTATTCTTCCAGGATGTAAAAAGATGTATAGAGATTTGAAAGAGAATTTATTATTGGATGGAATAAAGGGATATATAGTAGGTTTTTTCTCTTAGTTCTTGGTATGTCTAAATTTTAAATTTTTGAGACAAAATTCTAAGGGCATGTTACAACCCTTACCAATAATATAATGGAAATGGAAAAAATCTCCATATATTTTGTCATTGCACTCCCCAAAACATATCATGGGAATAATTCTATATGAGTTGAAGTTGATTGACTTAAAAATTAAGTAAATTTAATTATTATTAGAGAACATTTTTACCAAGATTTACTTTCCATGATATATATTTAAAAAATTTTAAGGTTGCATGTATTACCGCTTTCTATTGTATCTGATTGGGATCTGAGGTATACCGTTAAGTTTTGGAGAAGTTTTCAGCAATCCATTGATATATAATTGAGTGTCAGAACTATGTATCATCCTCAAATAGATGTTCAATCTGAGAAAAAAATTGAAATCATAGGGGATAATATGATATATTGTTCAATGTATTTCAAAATTGTTTTGGATCAACACATTTCTATAGATTATTATTCTTGAAAAAATAGAATTCACTCTCTCATTTAGATAGATATCTATAAATCCATATTAATAAAGTAGTGTAAAACTTCAATGTTTTATCATGAAGTTAGAAAATGAAATATTTTGGGAACTGAGATAGTTGAGTAAATGGAAGAGAAACTCAGATCCATTCAATAAAAAATCATTTCATCATAGATTTGATAAAAAAGTTAGGCTGAAAATCATCGGTGTGGCCTAGATTTTGAAGTTTGTGAGATTTTTTTTTTTTTGAATTTCTATATCGAAGAATTTTATTTTATTCAGGAAGAAATGAAAGATGATCCCTATTTATATTAACCCCTTTGATATTTTTAAATGTGTAGGGTTAGTTTCTTATTGATTTGTTCTTCCACCGAACCTCTCTCAATCCCAAGATGTGTTCCATGTATATCTCATGTGAAATTAAAAACCTATCCCTCCACATATAATTAACACAAATGTCATACAATGGGAGAAATAATAATCTTATAAGGAATAACTAGTGGAGATTCTATATTATAGATATAATGGTCTATGAAACAGGACCACTCACTTGGTCAAAGATTTGTGGTGAAACAACCAATTTAGAGAAGCTACATGGGAAATTGAGGATATGATGAGGTACAAATATCCTAATTTTTTATATCAGAGTAGTGAATTTTAATTTCAAAATTCATTTTATGTGGGGTAGAATTTAAAACTCTAGGTATTAATGATATATATTTTTTGAATAAATTAAATTTCTTCAACAACTTGAGTAACACACAACACCAAGTATTAACGAACCGTAATATATAATTAATTTTATTATTTAAACATAACCATTATAATAAAGTAGGAAAAAACTATGATATTAATATGAATAAAAAAATTAAATATTAATTATAATGTTTTTATATAATGTAAATGTGTTGATAAAAAAGTACTTATTTTTTGGTAAAGTCTTTATATGTTTTGAAAATTCTATTTTCTCAAAAATGTTTTAATTGATATTTAAGAAAATTGAATAAAAGTAATTTTTCCATTTTTAGAAAATAGATTTGAAAAAATGTATATTATTTCATAAATATACATGTATAAAATATCTATGTTGTAATTTTTCATAATTTTCTACAAATATAAATTTTTTTATGAATAGTAAAAAATACTGATTTTTATTAAAAACTTCCTTTTAATTTAAAGAATTTAAAAGTTAAATTTTATTTTAAGATGGTTTTAAAATGAAAAAATAGTTAAATAATATATTTATTAATAAAATTTAATCAATTTTAATCAATATCATATTTTATTGTTATATTAAATAATTCTATACTTATGAAAATTTTCACTTTGGAAACTATTTTTTCTTCACGTCTGTGACATTTATTTTAAATTAAATTTAACAAATTCTATGGAATGAGTTTGATAAATTGGATAAAATATTTTAAATTATAATTATTTATATTATATATAAATCTTAAATTTATTTTTTCACAAATATAAGTACAAATAATAAAAAATAATAATGGTTATTAAGGTTAAAATGGGGTTTTGTGTGTTACAAATGCATGTGTTAAAATTAATTATCAATACACATATAATGTTTATTTAATTAATTTTATTTAATATTTAGAATCCATGGTTAAAAATTATATAATAATTCCCATTTAAATTTTATTCATAATGTATAAATACCTAGGTAAATAAAAGGAGATGTGTTGTTATGGTGAAAATTATAATTGTAAAAATCGGAAAATATAGTGGCTCAGTGGATAAGTTGTTTAAAACATCTATATTTTCATGTGATAGATGTTTTTATTAACCATATAATCAATACACTCCATTGTTTATCAATTTTGGAGTTGGGGTGAGAGTGGCTTCCCATTATTGAATAGTTGTTGGCATTTACACAAATTCCACTCCTCCTCAATTATAAAAGAATTCCCCCCACCCCCCACATCTTCAAAGATCCTAAGACCTATGGCTCGACCAACCCCTAAAACAATACCTCCCCAAAATCCTTATACAGTATCTAGATGTAGGTTCCGGGCGCAGTAGAATCACGTGTGTGGGAGTGCCCAACTATGATTTTAGCGTTAAACAACGTTCAAACCGAGATCTGTCACGATATAAAATGTCGAATCTTCAAAATAGAATGAAGAATGAAAAACAAAAGAGGTATTCCTAGAACCATAGATATAGGATCATCATATGTTGTTTATAATTAATTTAATTAATTCACAAGAATTACCTTGGTGGAATTCTTACTTCGTTGATGTCTCCGGTCACGATCCGATGTGATCAGTCGTTGTGTTGTAGAATCCAAGTGTAGGATTCCTCTAGCGGTGATCTAAACATGCTCCACATATCTCTGGATTTTTCCAAAGGGATCTATGGGTGCTATCACGGAAGAACATTCTCTTGCAATGTCCGCCTTTGATCGCCTTGATTCGATGGAGGAGGATCTCTCTCGTTCTTAAGAGTGTTCTTGGAGGAAGTAGTTCTTTCGGCCTTCAAAAAATTCTCCAGAATTTTTGTGCACAACGATTGGGGAAAAGTGTTGGGGTTGTGAGGATATTTATAATTGGGTTTGAGGTTATAGAGTTACGACAATAAATAAATGTGTTACGAATTTTATTTATTTCATTAACTCTTATTGAAAACCCCCATGTCAAATTATTAATTCCTTGACATGCGCCCACACTGATTATAATAAATATCATTTAATAAAACAATATTACATCCTCAAAATCCCAACTGGAAAAACTACATGGCGTGTAATCATTAATACATGGAATGTACTCATTTTCCATAAAACTACACAGCGTGTATATTTAATTTACACAGAATTTTCTTTTATTTTCCATTTTCCTTTGTTTCCACCACCACATTTATTAGTCTGTGAGTAATGGCTATTCATTTGTTAAATAAATGTAACTGCATTGCTCGCTAAAAAATATATATTATTTCACCCACAATATATTCTCTCGAATAACTAGTGTCAAAATAAATGAAATCAGGCATCCTTAAATAATTATTAAATCACAGTTGGGAATAATATTTATTTAACTTGTTAAATTAATATTTAACTTAGATACATGGACACACTTAGTGTGTGACCCTTTAGGCCCCTTTCTCATTGGAATTAGGCAGAGCCTGCCTAAAGTCCAAGGTTAGAATCTAGCAACATGCCAATTCACCCATAGAGAAAGAAGTTAATGTCGCAATGACGTGTCACATCCTACTAATGTTTACCATGTAATATAATCCATTTGTCATGATATCTCGAATCAAGCGGGTTGCATGCTAGTGCAATCAACCCATGTGCTCGATTATTATTTCTTTGACTTTCTGGAATTGAACTCGCCCATACCTTACCATGGAAATGGATTTATTTAGGATATATCAATTCCATAAAAGGGCCTGAGATATCTACTTCTATTATGGAACAGAAGGGACAAATCCTTTCTCGCATTATCTATTAATGCAATATTACTCGTGACGCACCCAACGTATCCTACCTCACTGCGAACAGTGTGTCATCACAGTTTTTGTCAATACATCTAAGTGAACGAGTTATAATACCCATTAATAATAATATTAAAGTCTAAGGACCAATACACACGTCCGCAGATAGGAACATCCAATGACACTATGAAATGTGGATTTCCTACTGGCGGGTCTCGTTCTCATAATATCCTCCTAGATATTACCAAGGGTGCGCACCATGAGAAGGTGTCTCAAATTTTTATGAGCCCTCATCCCTAATGGCATGTATTATTTGTGTCACTCAAATAACATCATATGGACATAGAAAATATATTCAAGAATAGTGTTATGGCACTTTTGGGTTCTCATCATATCAGGGATCCGCTATGACCCTTTAATGCAACAGTTGTCCTTAGGATATTATCACATGCATTGGCACGTAAAAGAATAATCAAGATGTGATAAGGTATTTATTAACAAATAAAGTTCAAAGTTGTTGGTTCTAGGCCACCAAATCCAACACTAGATCTTTTTTACATCCTAAAATACTAAACCTAGGGTCAATAAAAACAGATCTAAAGGAGATTGTTCTAAGCGATGGTAATTATCTACACTAAGATCATTCATTTGACTTTTTCTCTTAACACCTATGTTAATCTCATAATAAATCTAATATAATAAAAATACTATCTACCATATACTAATATGTTATTATATTTATGGTGTAACCTATATCTATTTAATCTTCGATAAAATTGGAAACAAATTCATCGATCGTGTGCATGACGTACTACCACCTCACGAACCTATGTAATTCACATTCCATCATCATATCTCACAGATGGATATAATTATTTATTTAAATTATATATATTATATTTATAATATAATTATTCTTTTTTCTTATAATATCTTATATAAACTATTACTTTCCATTTCATGGGAATATGATAACATCGTTGATGTGAAGAGACCACTACAGCCTCCTGATGTGATGTGTATCTTTTTTCACGTTTTATTTATATTGATAAAAATAAGGATAAATTTAACGAATATATGTGATATAAATGACATCATAATGAATCAATAAAGGTGATATATTATTTACCCTCCTTTCATTCCTTCCATCATGTAAATGGAAATATTGTTCATGCATACGTACGACCTACCTTCTCGTGAATGGTGTAATTAATTTTATATCCCTAACTATTATTTATTACAATAAATAAATATATATTGAATATATATGATATTTTTATAATATTTATTATTCTGGATATGATTTAACCTTTATCAAAATAAAAGGGCTAAAAATACCAAAAAACATACATGAAAACAAAGCATTTATTACCTGAGTCATAATTTTAATAAGGAATTATTGATAAATGATTAATAAAATATCATAAGTAAATAATATATAATATAATATATATGTGTTTGTTTTTGGAATAAATTTATAATAAAACTATATTTATTATACTATAATTATGAATGTTAAGTCAAGAATTTTGGTAATGGAATTTAGTCTGAAATTTTCTTCTTTGGGACATATGCTATGTTATGTGCCTATTTTATTTTATGAGGTGTATAAATAGAACCTATAATATTTTATATCATTAATTTAATTATTCTCATGGTATTTAAAGATTAATTTAATCTTATTATCTCATGGGTCTTACAATTGACAATATACTAAAGTGGTAAAAGTTCTATATTACAATCTCATTTTTTATCAAATTTGTTTATGATTATGTTTCCCATGATGAAATTTTATGATATACCTCTAAATAGAGTAATTTATGTTCCTATACTATAGTTATTTAATGAAAAATATTCCTTAAATTTTACTTCCACTATGTAATTAATAGTCTAAATGAATTTTTTTTATAAAAAATGACTTTATTTCTCTCTTTGGATGAAAAATCATTTTCAGCCATGCCCACTATATCTAAAAATGTTTTAAAGAAAGTTATTACTAATATAAAATTATTTATTAAAGAAATTTTTACCCATGTTTAAATTTTTACAAAAATGGTCTGAAATAAATCTTATTCTCATTTTATGAATGAGGTTATTTTTTACTTTTTATTAAAAATGTGGATGGAATCCTTATTTTACCATGTACAACAAGATCAGTATTTTCCCCTATCTTGACCACTCAATGTGTTAAATATTCTTTTATAAATTTCATATATTATTTTACATGGAATGGAATATTATAATTTTTTGTGAACTTATTGTTTTAAAATATTACTTTAAGGTTAAAATGTTATTTTCCTCAATAAATATTCCATGTGGTCTTACAAAATCATTTTCCATCATTGAAGAAATCCATCAATGTTAATCATGATTTACTGATGATTTTCAACAATTATACCATTCATTTTATTTCTCTAAATTTTTTTATGATGATAATGAAAATATGTTTATAAAATATATTTCTTTTTCCATGGGTTATTTTTTTATGAAATAATAATTTTTTTATAAAAACTACCACTTTTCCTATGTTATGCTATGAAGAAATGTTTATAAAACACATTTCTTTTCATGGGTTCTGATATGAGGAATTGTTTGTGATTTTTTGGAACACATGTGTATGAATTTAATTATTTTATGGGTGGGAGTTATATCTCCCACCAATTAATTGGGTAAATATTGAAATCTCATGGGATAAATTGGACTGGAATGGGGAGTGGACCCAGTTCAGTAAGGGACTTTGTCTACGATGAATGTATTGGTAGTGAACCATGACTACTATGATGGTTTGGGGAGTAAAAAAGTTCCACTATAATAGTGTTATATTTAAGCCTTGACTACTAAGGAAATGATATTATATGAATATGTGTATTACAAAATTACATGAATTATTCCAATGATAGGATTTCATAACTTATGTTCACTGATTCCTTTATGATTTGTGTCTTGTAAAATTTCATGCTTTATTCCATGACTCATGTTTATGATCCATGATATGCAGTGTATGGTTTCAAAATGTTATTCTTATGTTCTCGTACCCTTATACTCATATCATATTGATATATACCTTTTTTACCATTTATAAGAATATGTGGTGAACATTTATTATGTTTCTTTCTATAGGTTATAAAGAATGGAATTATGTATGATATGTGTAAGAAGTGTTCCGGTTATGAAGAAATTAGTGGGAGATAATGTATTTCACTTATCAATAAATTTTTTATGTATCCATGTTTCTAATGTAACTAAACCTAATTTATTTTAGAATGGATCTTTATGTTATATAATTAATATTCATATATTAAGATGTAATATGTGTGTGTGTGTGATAATATTAGTTCTCTACCTAACCACTAGAGTTGTGTGACCTAATTTCTTCACATTTGAGGTTTTAGGTGATGGTTAAACCCCTAATAACCAAGATATGTGTGATGAAGGCATGATAAATCCCCCTCTTATACTCATCCATATAGTCATAGTATAATAATGTGACATTGGTAGTTTATATATATTATGGAATAATTGGATATGGTTTATGGTTATGGTATTTGGTTGTGGTTTATAGTTGATATATGTGGTTATGGAATGTGGAAAGTGAAGGGATAGGAGCACAATGACATTTTTCATTGGTATATGAGAGAAACTAGATGAGTGTGGATTCATGTATGTGGTAAATCACTTTATTTTTTCATAAAATATTATATTTATATTTTATATAGATTTAAAGAGTTAGATAATAGATATATGGGTCTATATGACTTATGATGGGACAAAAATTAGTTATGATAGTTATTCAAAGAGGTTTTGGTATGATTATTCCCCTTTTACATTAGTTTTTTTGGGGAGGAGCCTATTAATATTACATGTACTCAATCCAAAACATATATATACTATTTTTACATATTTATAGAAAAAATATTGAGATTTAGATATGACTTACTAACTTTTGGAATTGTGTTCTGGTGTTTATTTTATTCTTGTTATTAATATGGATATTTTTTTATTTTAGTTTGTATAAAACTATATGAATAGTTTTATTTTTTATTAGGATTTTTTATTTTTTAAATTTTTTGTGTCATTGTTGATGTGTGGTTTTATTTAATTTCCAATG
This sequence comes from Viscum album, assembly GCA_963277665.1. Classification (NCBI taxonomy): domain Eukaryota; kingdom Viridiplantae; phylum Streptophyta; class Magnoliopsida; order Santalales; family Viscaceae; genus Viscum; species Viscum album. The sequence goes on from OY728125.1 coordinate 1,802,974,748, forward strand.
ATTTAAGAGGTTAATTCCTCACATATTTTATGTTATATACCCTCATCACTAGCCTCCAAACCATGTACCATTGGAGATGAGTTATAAGGGTCATACTCACCTTCACTAATGGCCCAGAAGGTGTTCTAGTAGATATTCAATTTGAATCTTCTATAAGAGAAGGGATTAAACCTGATGAGTTTGATATATATTCATTAGATGTATTATAATATGTCTTTTGAGTAATAATTTTATTAAATTATCGTTATAGATAATTTAATATTGAATATGAGTTAAATTTATATAAATATATTGAATATTTTATCATAGAGTGTATAAGAAGAATGAAATATAATTGTTTGAATGATATGAATTTGACTTTTAATAATATGAATTGAGTCATTCTTGGCCAACAAGATTTTATGTTTCATGATTTAATAAGAAGTTTCTCATCGTATTTTTTTAGCAAAGATAAATTCTAAAAATATTAAATTTTATTTCAAAAAATAATGATTATTTTTGAGGAAAAATGAAAATCATGTAAATTTATGGAATATAATGGATAAGTCTATAAGAAAGTGACGTCACCAGAATTATAAAACTTTTATATGAGATTTAGTGAAAATGATAAAATTAATAATGAGACACCCCATACCCTCACTCTTTGATATGATTCTGAAAACACATAAATTTATATATAGTTTTTATTATAAGGAATTCCAAGATTAACATACCTTTATTTTGCACCAATTCTATATTTTTTTCATTACATGTCAAAAATAATCTCACATCCCCAATAACTAATGTTTTAGTTTATTTTAGTATTAGCTATGTTAAAAACTGATTTTATAATAATTGTGAACATTTCTCTATAATTGAACCACATCATACCCTTATGGACTTCTCATAAGTTATACTCATATTCATATCCTAGGGAATTGAAACATTATAAATCATTGAGGTCATACACTCATTAATGGAAAAATTATCAATGAATCATATGATTTTGATCATAAATATTATTGATAAAATATATGGGAGGAAATTATAAGATTAAATGGTCATGGGATCATAAATGGAAACCCTGATACCTATTTAAGTATTAAGGATCATGTTATAGGAACATAAGACCATATAAAGATCATAAATGTAGAAATACATTTATAACATGTCTTAAGAGACTATAAAAATTATATTCAATCATGGGATTATAATATAGGAAATAAGAATATCATAGAAATATGAAAAAACATAAGTATATAAAAATAATGCATTATGGTAAAACAATGATAACCATGATTTATATTGTGTGTAAACCCATGATTCCCACACATTAAAGAAAATACATGATGCCCACTCTTTAAGTTATGAACAAACCTATGATCTCAACACATTATTATATCATGAGATATAATGCATAAAAATTTATCGTGGGGATATAATACCCCACATATCAATATTCATACAAATTTTTTCCATAAGATGTCAATCATTCATAATACCATGAAAACTCAGGGAATTAAAATAGTTTATATCATTTCTAAATGGTATATCATAACATCATACAAAAACTAGATCTTTTGACACCAAAAATTTAAATCACCCAAATAGAGTACTTGATAAATGTATATAGAGGGTGATTTATAAAACATAACTCAATGGGGGTTACCTCATCTAGATTTAATTATAAAAATGGAAGAATAAAATAAAATATTCATTAAAAATATTTCTGAACATTATTATAATGAGAAGAAGTTATGATCTACTTTCAAAAATATAACTTTTTTTGAATAAAAATGAAAGATAGTTCAAATATTATTTGGAAATAAATTTCAATAATAGAACCTTGAAAATTAATAAATTTAATCTAGAGGGAATGTTGAGTGGAATATAAAATATATGATAATTGAAGGGAAAACCAATAATATTCTAAAATATATATGTTGAAACCCACAATATAAAAAGTGTAAAAACTATTATTTTTTAAAATTAGAAAATAAAAATATGAATATCATAGGATATAATACATATTTGGATTTAAAAAAAATAAATTAAAATATCTATGGAAATAATTATTATGAATATAGAAAAAAATATTCTTTAAAGAGGATGAGAATCATTCTTAAGAACATTAATTATTTATGTGAATGAAATTAACTAAGAATATTATTTGGATTAAAAATGAATTTTAAAAAAGAGATAAATAGAAATTATATCATAATAAAAAAATAGGGTATATCAAATCAATCATAAATGAATGAATTTCAATAATAATGATTATAGCTCAATTAAATGGAGTTGAGTTAACAAAAAAACTTAGTTGTGCTCTCGACATCAACGAAGTCACGTTAAATTCATGTATAGAAAGTTTAAAAATATTAATGACTTCTTTAATAAACTTATTCTTATCTTCTACCATATACAATATTCAATTTTAATCATTTATTATACATTTATTATTTTTTTATAGTTTAGATTCATCATCAAATGATAGAGATTTTGATTATTCTATGCATGCCTTGGAATTTCGATATCAATCCCAGTTCTTTCATAACTATTATATCATTAATATATTATCAATGATTATACAATTTTTTTTTATAGTTATTTAAAAATTTCTCATTTCATTCCATGATATTTTTATTCATGATTTATGATAGCAAAATCTGTGAAAATATTTTTTTGGTTATTTTTTAGGAACAAATGTTAGCATATTATTGATAAGTTAAATATTAAAATATAATTAATTAAAAAAATCATGTAATATAAATATTTTAATTCATAAAATATATTCTTATAATCTTCTAAATATGTTGGGGATGAAAAATGAAATATGTTGTTCCATGGACATAGTAGTATGCGAGTACACACAGATGACTTTTTCATTTTATTGAAAATATAAAGAATGTGGAAATTTATATATATGTTCAGATTGTTAATAATGTTTTAAATATAATATGTATTAATTAAATTGATTCATATAACCATCCATGTATGTTGGTGAATAAAAACAAAATATTTCATTCTTGGAGGTGATATTCTTCACATATCCACAAGTGACATTTTATTTTTTTGAACGGTTGAGGGGAAGGTAAAAAATGATTATTCAAAAACATAATAAATTTAAGTGTGGTTATGGTATTGATGTAATTATTTAATCTTAGTTAGAATATATTTTGAGGATGAAAATAGATAAAACAAAAGGTTAAGGATTTTATTTTATCTACTTTGAGAAATTGAATGTTCTCATAGAGGTTCCTTTGTAAATAAAGTACATAGATATTATTCATGGAATAAGTGTCTAAAAAATATGGAAGTTTAATATAGAAGAATTAAAATTGGAATCAGATCAAGAGTAATTCAAATTAGAGGTTTTTAATGGAATGGGTAGATGTTTTCTCCTTTTATAAGTGATAAGATGGACTTTTCTTTATAAATGAATGATAGGTAAGGGGTAAGAATGGAATTTCATGAGAGTTTGGTAAGTTAAGTGAGGAAAGATTGGTGAGACATTTCATTATGAATTTTAAACCCAAATATTTTCTTCCAGAATATGATCTTATTAGGTTAATTTAATAAAACTTGAGTAACTTTATTTCATTAATTTCTTACCCTTATTAAATTTGATTAAAAATTTAACATGGTAATTAATATTTTACCAAACATATAAGATGACCCATATTAACAAATTTCAATGTGATGATTTAAAAATTTTGACTTTATTTTATCTGATGCAATTTTTTAATATTTGAAAAGTAACCATTGAATTAAAACATATGATATGTATAAATATAGTGGTTTTATATAAAAATGGATGTTTAAATATTAATAGTTATTATTCTTATTTCCTATCAACTACACATTAAATTAGTATTAATATATTATTCCTATAAAAATAAATTTTATCATTATAATATATTTAGTTTCTTGATATAAAAATTCCTAACTCATAAAATTTAAAATTTTATAAATATTACATTTTAAGCATAAAATGACCATATTATCTATTTAACTATAATAATTTAATTTTATAATTACATTATTACTAAAAGTGAACTATATTTTAATTTTGAAATATATTTCATAATGAGGTATATTTATACTCTACAATTAAATTGATACATTACAAAAATTATATTTATCATAATAAAATTTCTTCCATATTATTTTGGTTCAGTGTTATATGTAAAATAGGTTATTCAATATTATGTTAATTTAAAGGGGAATTGATTCTAAAATATCAAGGTGTTAATTTCTCCCCCAAAATTAAATCTCATAGTAAGATTTAAATTTTATTTCATGAAAATATATAAAATATATCAATACATACCTTTTAATATTAAGATCACTGAGTAATCCAATTACATCATTACATTTGGAGGATCAGCGTTTCATTGGGTCTCATCTATGAGTTTATATAATGCATTAAAAGGTTTCTAAATTCTTGGAATTATTCTCCCCATTCAAAATATTTAAAACATGGTATAAATTATTGTAGAAAACTGTAGATATTTATAAGTAACTATGGATTTTGAAAATAATTTTTTGAAATATCATTCTAGATATAGATTCCAAAACACCTTCTGGCATGATCCTAGTAAAAGGATTGAAAGAAAGTTCAGTTGAAAGAATATATAAAACTTTCTCTAATTTTTAAAATATGATTGATATATGAATAATGTATATCACCCTACATTATAGTCATATAAAGGGTTGTAATACCCTTTTTTGAAATTGTGAAAATTTGATAAAGTCTCTTATTCTAATTTCCAAACTAAGTAATATAGAAATGTTTTGTAATTAGAATATGACTAAAAAAATTGAAAATAATATAATAATATCATTTAATAGTATTATTTTAAGTTATATTATAGAGTATCTTTTTACTGATCTTAATTTTAGAAAATGTGTTTGGATAACTTGAAGTAGATTTTGTATTAATAGTTGAAATTGAATCACCTGGAAGGTAAAAATAATAGTTAAAAATTGAAATGAATTGTATTTTTAATAATTATGAAATTATTATTTACATAATATTTCCATTCATTTTCTAAAATAAGAGAAGTTAGGGATGAGAATACTTATAAAAAATATAAATATATAATAAATAACTCATAAATGTCTTGTATACTCTGAATTATGAATTTGTAGGTTTAAATGTAAGTTATCCATGTAATTTTTCTTATGTGATTATATAACCTAATTATTTATCAAATTACATTGAAAAATGTTCATATCCTTCATAATAACTTTTAAAGAGCATGTGACTTACCAAATAATATCCTTGAGGAGAGTAAAACTAGGTGTTATGGTTTGCCTATTAGTCATGCATCGGTTGAAGATAAGTTATTACCTATATATAATTTTCAACGTTAGTACCCATCTGTATTAGAGCCTTCATCCATATATTTGTTTATAGACATGGATATCATTACTAGGAATCCAAAAAAACTCCACTTTATATAAATATTAAGATGTTATCCTATAATTAGACTTATTACTATGGTTTTTAATTAATTTATCTCATCTGAATATATAAAAAATAACTAATATAGTGAATAAAAATAATTAATCCTTTGTCAGATACCTACTAAGGCACCCCATACCCACACTCTTGAATCTGGTTTTAAAACAAATAATTTGATTTATTTCTATGATTCCAACTGAATTAGTTCAAGTTGAACATGCCATTATTTTACATAATTTCCATATGTTTTACATTACATCTAATAACTAATATCAAAACCTAATAAAATTAATGTTTAGTGTCTTTTATTATATGCTATATAGGTATCTTACTTTAAAATATTAGTATAAATTTTCCCATAATCAAACCACACAAGACACCATTCTATACCTCTCATAAGTTATACACATATTCATAACATGGGGAATGAAAACGTAAGAAATAGGTGATTCCAAATGATTAGTAAGGAAAAAATTATCAACTAATCATAAAAATTAGATCATAAACATGAAAGAAAAAATATATAGGTAAAAATAACTTATTAAAAGATCATGGAATCATAAATGGAAATCATAAAACATGATAAGGAATTAAGGATCATCATAGGAACATAACACAATAAAAATAACATCAATGAATTATAATAGTTATAAAATGTATTAGAAGAATGTAAAAATACTCTTGAATCATGGGAGAATAATATAAGAAATTGGAATATCATAGATATATAGCACAAAAATAAGCATAACAAATCATAAAATTGTAATAAATATCATGATTCCAATATTTTAGGTTGTGAGAAAACCTATTATTCTAAAACATTATGTTGTGAAGAAACCCATGATTCTAATTCATTAAGTTGTAAACAACCCCATGATTTCTAGGAATTATTATATTATGAGTTATAAAATGTTACCAATGAATTATTATGATATATATGACCCCAACCATAAATATTCATACATATGTGTGCTATAAGATATCAATCATTAATTTCATTTCAAAATGGTATCACATAACAAGATAACAAAAGTAGATTAGTTGATAAAAACATTTCAATCACCCAAAAAGAGCATTTCATAATTAAATTTAGAGGGTGAATCATAAAAAATAACTACATAGGAGTTATATCATTTGGATTTTAAGATGAAAATGGAATAAACATATAAAATATTCATTAATAACATTCTTAACAATTTTGTAAAGAGACGGCGTTACAGGTCAGTATTGAAAATTTTATTTTTGAGAAATTGAAATAATATCCCATTTAGAAAATATATGGGAAGAAATTTAAATAATTTATCCTTAAAAATTCATAATTTTTATCCATAGGAAATGTGATTTGTAATATAAAACATATCATTATTGAAGGTAAACCCAGTAATATTCTTGAATACCTTTCTTGAAACCCACATCATAAAATGAGTAATAGATATTATTTTTGAATATATGTAAATAAAAAATGAATATCATGAGATATTATTCATATTTTATTTCAAAATAATAAATTAAAATATTCATTTAAATAAGGAATATTCCTATGAAAGAAAAATATCTTTTAAGTAATATGAGATTTATTCTTAACAATGTTATAATTTTTTTTGAATAAGATCTATTAAGGATGAATATTTTAATTAAAAAATTAATTTTCCCTATACATAAATATAAATCTCTATATAATAAAACCTTAGGGTCTAAACAAAACATATAATAAATAATTTCATGAATAAAGCTTATAACTCAACAAATGGGAATCATGTTAATAAAAAATCATACCATTCCTCTCTACATCCACAAAAGATGTGTTAAATTCTACAATAATTAACATAACTAAACTAATAAATTAATCCATAACCTTATTCATATTTAATTACCTATATTATATTAAACTATAATCCTTTATTTTATATTTATTAGTTATTTATAATTTATTTTCCTTACCGGATATTAGTAAATTTTATTGTTTTATGAAAGATTTAAAATATTGATGTTTATTTCCATTAATTAGTACCATGATCATAATTAATATATTATAAAATGTATGGTAATATTTTTTTTATAATAATTGATAAATTTTTAATTTCATTCAATTATATAATTTTTCATAATTCATAAAGATGGAATCAGTGACCAGATTATTTCAGGGGGTTTTAACTAACAAAAGTTTATATATTAGTAATGATTTAAATATTAATATAACCTTTATATAATCATGATAATGTCATAAAAACATATTAAATAATTTAATACACTCTTATATTCATCAAAATTTTGGTTTATGTAAAACATAATACATCATTCCATTGAGGAAATAGTCCACACGTTCACACATAAAAAAATTCATTTTCCATAAAATAGTAAAAAGGTAGAAATTGATGTAAATTTTCTGAATCATAATTATGTTATAAATAACATATTTATTAATTATATATATTCTTATAACAATCACTATGATGTGGTGATAAAAATTTAAATACATCATTCACAGTGGTGGTGGTCTGCGTGTACGTACGAGCAACATTTTAATTTTTCAAATATTTAGGAGGAAAGTATAAAATGGCCATTCAATTAACATAATAATAATTAATTACACTGATTATATTAATTTAATTATGTTATCATCAGTATAATAGATTTTTTGGAGTAAGAGTTAGAAAAAAATAATGTAAAGTAGAGGATAGTACTCACATTGAGAAATTGAACCTTCTCCTGGAAAATACTTTAATATGGAAGAATTATGGATTAATCAAGGATTAAGGGGATGAAATGTGGTATTGGACTCTATTTTGTGTAATATGGTTTGGGATACAATATTAATTATAAAAATATTTGTGTCATATAGTATTTGGAAGTGTTTTCCTTTTATACATTAAAAATTAGAACTCTTCCTTTGAAGTGAATGTTATATAAACGGTGAGAATAAAATTCCATGAGAGTTGGTATGATAGGTGTGGAAATACTGCTGAGAAATGTAGGTATGAATTTTTAACCAAAAAAGGTCTTATATTATGTGATTGTGTGATATTAATTTATTAAAAATTAATACACATTATGTTACTCAAATTTTACCCTTATTAACCTTGATTAAAAATTAACAATAGAAATTATTTTTTTCTAAAAATATATTTTTTTCCTTATTAAAAAATTTCAATATGAAAACCTGTATTTTTATTTCACATTAATTAATTATTTATAACATAATATTACACAAATTACGACATGGAATATCTATAAGTCTAGTGTCTTTTATAATTAGTTATATATCATAACATCTTGAACATGGGATATATCAACATTGTTGAAAACATCCTTATCATGATTCTAAAATTCCATAGCTTTTAAAACTACACGGGATAACCTAGGGACATAGATAAGAAAGGGGTGACATAAAAATCCTACTAAGGGAATAAAAAATAATTAAATTATTAAATTATCACATGTTAGGAAATAGGAATTTAAATGGGACATAAAAGGGGTTGGAATCATTAACATGAACAATAAGTCGTGATATAGAAAGGTGATATAAAGGCAACATATGAAATGTGGAAATAACAATAATCATGTAATTATAAACATTGGTAATGGTTACCCACCAAGACATCATAACATAATTTTCTTTCGATAAATTCTTATACACTATACATGGAATCTCGTGAGACTAAAATATTAACTAGTGCATTGGAGCACTATCTGAGCACACCCATTATAATCAAATCATGTACATGCATAAGTGTGCCACATAGATCATATAACATAAGAATATATTTCATCACATTTAAAACAATTATAATGAAATGTGTATTATATAATTTTATGTCCCAAATAAAATAAGTATAGCTTCATAAAGGTGGATTCCCTTGATAGGAAATGGGTATGAGAATTCACTAAATAATTTTTTAGCATGGAAAATTGTAGATAAATTTCAACAACATATCAGCATCACATAAATGTTTGTTAGATGGATTCATGATAGTGAAAGGGTTCAATCATAATTTACACATCATAATGTAAGTAAGGGGGTTATGTAATTAAATAACCAAACTTAGGAATTGTATATATAAGGCATTTGATAATGAATATACTTGAATAAAGAGGAGAAGGAGAGGATCCCATACTAAATTTTGGCCTAGTAACATCTTAGGTATATACTATAATGATACGGGATAAATGATCTCTCATTATAAGGACATAAATTGGACAATAGAGGGATCCTTGTAAGTTCATTTAAAAATAACCAATTTATATTCAAAAGTCTAATTACAAAGAATTTTCTTGAATGGAAATGAAAAGAGATAAATCTCTTACTAAATTTTGGCATGGTAACGACATATGTAAAGGTCAAAATGTGAGGGGATAAATGAACTCTCATTCAAATAAAATCTGGTTGAAAGTAAATTTAGGTTTTTAAGATCATGAAAATATAACCAATTGATATTCAAAATGATAATTAAAATGATTGTAATTTAATTGAAAATAAGATAGAATGGTTCCATACATTTGGTATGGAAATCCTAGGAAACTTTCAACATCATAAAAGGTGTATATAAAGGTTCATGGGAGGGATTATTGAGATTAAAATGGGGATATCATCATATGGACATAAAAAGAGAATTAATAGATATGTAGAAAAACATATCCAAACAATAAAAAATGGAAATTAAGAGGCACAACATAAAAGATATGGTTGAATAGAAATATGAGGAGGAGATTTGTTACCATGAGAGGGTGATTACAATATTTTGGGTGGGGTTTCTTGATAGCATAGAGGAACCTTGGTAGGACTATAGAGAGGGAAGGGAAGACAATGTATACTCTCCAATATTTTTTAATGTAGAGAAATGAGATCTTGGATGGGTTTATATAGAAAAAGAGAGGGTAGTTTATTATTAATTCCCAAGCATAGGTTTTGGACTCTATATAATAAACTAATCAAAACCACATATCTTACCATGATTTTTAAATATTTTTTCTACCATATAGAAGTGGATCTCATTGTTTTATATGTAAAAAGGCTGAACTCATTAAAATATTACCTTTGGTGATGTATAAGTGACTCATGTTCTTATAGAAATGATTTTAAAACCTTAAGATATAATTTAGGTTTTGGAGGACTCATAAAGGCTTCATAAAATTAGTAAAATAACCTCAAAAACATATTATTTTAATTTTAAAACATATATTTATTCATAAATACCATTTATATCATTTATTACATAACTTTTGTGTCATTATTATGTCATAATAAACACCGTATATTTATGTAATATTAAATTTTTACCCAAAAATTAAATTGTCTCAGAAAATTATGAAAGATTCATGATTGGATAATTTTAAAATGATGATTCCAAAAATAATATTTATTTTTTAAGAATAATTTTATAAATATGTGACTTTTATATTTTAAAAAATACCCAACATTAATTGAGAAATGATGGGTTTTTTATAATAACATTTTTTCAACCCTTATAAAAATTACATTTGACTTTATAAAAATTAAATAAAGATTATTTAATAATAATTTTTTATTAAAAATATATTTTATTTAAAAATATATAATAATTAGTCAAATGGAATTTCTTAATTGAAATTTCATATTACCCAAATATATGATTTAAGATTTACCGTATCAAAATCAAAATCATTTATAAGGTAACAACAAAAGGAGTAAATAAATATATTATTATATAAAATATACATATCTATATTATTATGGTCTTGATAAATAGAACATTATTAAAATAGAAAAACCCTAAGGGTAAGTTGTACACTAGTACGATTTTCATGGGGTGGTTCACCGTAAATGGTTTGGGTTGTGATCTCGATGAGCTTGAACTTCTCCCTCTAACAGTTCCACTCGTGCTTTTGTAATTAGATCTAATCATAGGCGTAGTCAAGGGAAAATCCCATTGAATATATCTTCCTCTAATACTCTGGTAAATTGTATTCATATGATATGATCTGATCATTCAAGGTTTTCACTTCCTTTCTCTATGTAAATTGGATTTATCAAAACCCTATATTTATACTCATCATATGATCATTGTTCAACGGCTATATTATCAAATATTATGATTCTTAATGTTATTTTAAATTCAATAAAACTAAATAAGTGAATTTTTTATCTATAATTTTTTCACTTAATAATTAATTTAATTTATCCACTAAGTGAATTTTATTTTAATCATTCAGGTTACTATTGTAATGATAAGATTGGTAATGGTCATATAGCTTCCTTATTTTATATAAATAAATTTTATTAAATTAATTATTAATTCAATTTTATTATCTATCAAGGTAATATATATATACTTTCATATTAAAAATTAATATTTTATTATTCAAATTATTTTTTATTTTGACATCTTTATACTTGAGTAAAATCATTATGATCGATTGAACAGATCCAAATTACCCTCTTCTTGTTCTCTTATTTTTCTATTTATTGTCCCTCTATAATATTTTTAATTATTATTGGTTTAGTTACTAACTAATGTACCATTCTTCATTCAGGATAATAATTTTTTTGTCTTATCTATGTGATATATTTGCTCTATATTGCATAAAATAATTATATAAAGGGAAATTATAATAATTGTGTGATTATTTAGTATGAATTTATAAGTATATTTATGTTGATTAGGAAATTTATACTTATATTTCAAAATTTTGTGAACCATATTCATATCCAAAAAATTAGTGGATAGTTTGAAATAATTATATTTAACAAATAATTTTTTTTGTTTGGTGTTGTGTATCACATACGCTATCGAACATTGTTTTCTCATTTAAAAACTCATGGTGTTAAATTATCCCCCCTTTAATAAATTTCATCCTCTTAATTTGAAATTTATCTTGGTATGAAATTTTGGGACACATGAAAATATATTTATTGAAAACACACATTGTTAAAAGGGTTAATAAAACTTCCACTTTAATGTAGAGAAATAGGGTTATGAAGATCATCACATAAATAGGTTTCCAAGTAGGAGAAAATTAGTGGGAAGTGAAGGCATATACATATATGAGAAAACTCACACAAAATAACTAATATATTGTAATAGATAACATGGTAAGAATAAATTCAACAACCACAAAACCATAAATATGGAATGGGTGAAAAGACCATCAATTAATCAGAAATGATTGTACTATGCCAACATTTTTTTCAATATTTGTCCCTATAGTTAAGGAATTCCTTTACCATATAGAGTATATACATAAATAAATATACATTAATGAAAATTATAATTTTATCCTTTAATAAAAAAAATTATTATAATTATATCTCCAAATGCTGATTAATCATGATAAAAAAAATTACGCCAGAATCACTATAATAGGATTCTAATTGATCACATAATCTACCCAAGAAAAAAAATATATTCCTACTATCATTACTAAATTTAAAATGGTTATCATAATGTAAGATAAAACTAAAAATGAATAAATATTAATATATTAAACTCTAAAATAGAACAAATTTACCCAATTATTTAACATAGATCATTCTTTAAATAAATACCACTATATCTAAAATAATACAAATAACCTCAAAATTAAAGAATTTTTAAAAAATAAGAGAATTCATCTCATATAATACTTTATATGAAACCTAATTTGTATATATACCTCAAAAAAATAAAACAACTCCCAAAATATTTTTAATCACCTCAAAATCAAAAAAATAATAATCTTGTAATATGTTTCCCAAAATATCTATAATCATGCTAAACATTTGTCACATAAATATTATAAAATTTTATCAATGATTTTAAACACAACCTTATACATAGTCATATAATCCCATGTCTCTTTAGTTTTATCCAAACATCAAATACTTATTAAGGGTTATCAATCCCATAATCATTTTTCTTCTTAAATATCAACTTATCACTAATTCAGCTTTATAGGTTATCTGTGCTATTCAATATATGATTCAAATCCTTTAAGAAAAACTAAAGTGGAATAATACTTATATATTTCATGATTATTATATATATATTTTCATTGATATACTAATTCTAAAACATAATTCTCAAATACTAATACATAAAAACTTTAATTCATACGCTTTCATAATTTCCATAGCATATGTCCTTCCATAGTCGAGTAATTTACTCTTGGATTAGGGAAATGACTCAGATAATGATCATATTATCCACAACTAAGACATAGAACAAAAAAGGGTTCAGTATGATATAATTTATTCCCACCCATCATAATCTTCATTAATTTTTTCATGGAATCCCGCTACTATATACCATATTTTTTCACACTTAAAACACCTCTGAGTTTATTTGTGGAATTTCCCTTGCTGTCTCATTCCAATTTTTTGACATAGAGGGAATTTAATCTTCATTACATTATCAATATTATAAAATTTACTTCCTTGAGACGTCATCATACTTTACTTTGATATCATTGGTTATTTAACTATATTCTATTTTTTAATTGTGATTTTTTCTAGATGGTTGGGCATAATCACAAGATTCCTTATTTGAGATCACATCATGTTAGGTATCTCATTTGGGAATTCATCACATTTCCCATCACATTTATTATTGAATTGATTCCTCCTATTTCTATATGTTAACATGAATAATAGGAAAATTAGGGATGGTAAATATTAAACTATTAAAATCACAAAGGTAAAGCCAATAAGATTAAAGTTTTATTATATAAATGAAATATATTTTCTTAACTAATGAATTTATATAATTTAATATAATATACATGTGATATGTTTCCTAAGATAGAGTATTATGGGAATTTTAGTTCCATTAATAATGGTTTATTATTATCTTGTGAATTTACTATAGTATATCCCCCGGGAGTGTCAAACTAGGTTTGTAGAAAGGCCTATTTTCATGCACTAATTTTCGATCAAGTCTAGCTTAATATAGGGTTTTTGAGGTTATCACCCCTAGGTAAATCTATGCTAGAGACACATCCACTTGTATTATATAAAAATGGATATATTTTCTTAGAACCCACTTACTCTATATTTTACCAATATTTTGGGATGTTTTCTTATATTTGTTTTTATCCATAAGGATTTTTCTAGAGTTTTCTAATCTTAATCCCAAAAATAACCAGACCTTCCTTCGATACCAACTATGAAAAATTGGGTTTTTATTACACATTAATTAATTATTTATTACATGTGATTACATAAAATAATAAATGTAATTTCATTAATCCTAGAGTCATTATGAATTAGGTACATAAAATAACATCATTAACATGGGATACATCATCATTAATGAAAACATCATTTACATGCTTATAAAATTCCTTGACTTTTAATACCACACGGGATAACCTGGGGATATACATAAGATAGGGGTGAGATATAAATCTTAGTACATGAATAAAAAAATAATATCATGAAGGATATATCACATGTTAAAAAAATTAATTTTAATGGGACATAAAATGGGTGATAACCGTAAACATGAACAATAAGTCATGATATAGCATGGTAACAAAAAGTCAACATGGAAAATTCTCCAACAACTTTAATCATGAAATTATAAACATAGTTCAAGGTTATCCACCATGAAATCCTAACATAGTGTTCTTAAGAGAACCTATAATACACTATGCATGGCATCTCATGAGACTAAAACATTACACAATGCATCGGAGCACTCTCTGGGTGCACCCATCATAATCATATCATGTACATTCATAAGTGTTCCACATAGATCCTATAACCTAATAAAATATTTCATCATAGATAATACCATGATAATGGAGTTTGAATTAAATAAATTAAATTCCCTAATATAATATTTATATGTTCATATAGGTTAACAACATTCATAGGTTATGGGTATATTTATTCACTACACGATTATATGGCATGGAAAATCGTAGTTAAATTTCGGCAACATAACGGGGGCACATAAATTTTTATAAGAGGTCTTAATGAGATTGAAAGGTTATATAATCATTTAAACTTAATAATGTAAGTAATGGAGATATGGTAGAACATATAACATCATTTTTAATTAGAGAAATAAGGAATGATATACAGAAGATGCATGAATAAAGAGGTGAAGGAGATAATATCGTACTAAATTTCGGTATAGTAACAACTTATGAAAATACTATAATGAGAGGGAATAAATGATCTATCATTATTATTAAATAAAATGGATAGTATAGAGATAATTATAATGTAATGCTCTGACCCTAGTTACCCAGAGTCGGTGCATTATTACATAACATTAGCATGATCACAAAATACCAAGTATCGAAAGACCGATTAGTTGAGTAGCCTTGGAAATACTAGATACATTCATAAGTTTTACATTACATTTTAAAATGAAAAAATACAACAACATAGTCTCCATAGGCCACACTCATATCCCTTATACTATCCCTTAAGGTCAGTCATAATATACTTCTTCGTATCCTGGGAAAAATAAAACATAGAAAGGGGTGAGATCAGATGCTCAGTAAGGATAACAATATAGAGGAAACTTTCATAAATAAGAATAAACATTTAAGGCAATGTAAGACTAGAAAAAAAGCCTTTTAAACTAGAACTTTAGAATAATATAGAAAAGATAAAATAAAATAATTCCATTTACTTATTCACATAGATATTCTACTAGTCGAATAATCACATGCAATATCAATACCCACTTTCACAATGATGGAATGCATAATGCCATACTTCATAACCACATAGTCTAGGTCTTGTGCCAAGACTATAAATAATATTTTTTCAAGGCCTTGTTCCAAGACACTATTTTGTCTCATGAGACCTATCGATGCATCAATAATCTATAGCAGGCTCCACCCATCACTTACTAAGTCCAATGCATTCCTCATGTGAAAAGGGTCAAACATAACATAAACATTCATATTAAAACTAGCATAAGAACTGTCAATACTTTCTCCATAAACCATGAATGGTGTAAAAATAACACATCCATAGTCAAACATATCACAAAAACTTCAATACAATATGGATGTTTTGTATCATAATAAATCAACTTCAATTAATCTTAAAATCTATCAAAGGATGTTGACATAGATGAAATCAAAACATTTTTTAGAGAAATATCTCTTTCTATTTTGAAATCATTTAAAAGTCATATAATTATAAAAGAAAACATTTATTTTGAAAATATTATTATAAGATTTTAAGAAAAGATTCGATGATGTAATAACGGTAGAAAATAGCCACACCCTCCGTATAAGTTAAAAAAAAATATTCTTACCTTAATTTTGTCGAAAAGTTCATAAGGTACCTTGTTTGGAAAATGACGAAAAGATTACTTTCAAACCATTTTATAAAAATTAAAACAAGGGAATAAATGACTTTAACCCATAGTATAGTAAATATTAAAAAAAAATTGGAATACATTTTTAAGAAACATGAATGTGGATTATAAAGAGGTCCCAGTAGATACTAACGTAAAAACAACCTCGGATAATAAAGAGATTTTGAAATTAACCCTTATCTTGTAATTTTCCTTGGTTGTGGGTACATTAACCTCCTGTATAATAGTTAAATAATTGTTATTAAATTATACAAGAACTATATACATAAATATGATATCATATATGATCTTCTAATATTGCCTTGTTAATAATATTTCGTAGTATCATTGTTTCAAGTGTTAACTGATTCATTTTCCTTTATATGATTTGTTAAATAAGTAATGTTTGTTATGGATAGGATGTATCTTATTCATATTCAGAATGATATTATGTCTTTAAACATTATTTTTAATCATCAAATGAAAATTATTCTTGAATGGATACGATGGGGAATGAATCTCATTGCGTTCGTGGAGACGGTAATCCGTACATATGCACGAGCGACAATATCTTTCTTTTGATATTAAAATCATATATAATTGGATGTAATATCATATATAAAGAATAATTATCCTGTTATATTTATTATTTTCATCATTTATAGTCATTATTATACCCATCCAAATGATGAAGTGTTTGAATAACAAACTACACCACGACGTGGAGACGGTAATCCATACGTACGCACGTATGGTGACTTTGTCATTTATAGGAAGGATAGAATAATGAATATTGTTGTACCATTTTTATAATAACATCACAGTATGTAGAATATATTGGAGTTATTATTTAAGAATGGAAACAGAAAATAAAGAGGAAGTGGAAGAAGAAAAGAACATGAAAGAGGTGATGAAATATTTACGTCTTCTTCGGGTTCTTCCTTTTGATTTGATCAAAAGGGCTCCTTAGGTTAAATTTATGACTAAATGAATGCCTCTAGGATGAAGGGAGTACAGTTGGGAGGATATTTGGGTAGGGTTTGGCCGATCCAAATGGCTTTGAAGGTGTGAATTTGAGAGAAGGGGAAGTTCCCTTTTATAAGAGAGGTGAGGGGCACCTTCAGAAAAGATTGAAATATTATTTTATAATAAAATCATTTTCGATTTCTAATGGCTCCAAAATGATTTATTTCTAGGCTAATGTGGTTATGGGTCTAAAACCACTCAACCAATAGGTTTTAGACAGGTTTGGGTCACTATATTAACTTTATCTTTTAGATTTAACTCTTAGTTAAATAGTTTGACATTTACCATGTCTCTTTAAATTTTTATATTATATGGTTAATAAACTTACTATAAACATCCAAACGAACCCCAAGTGATTAATTAATGATACACCTATCATTATATAAGTCTTTTGGCCGAACCTTATATTTTTAGGATTATTATATCAACCAATAATATTGTATTTGTTTTAAAAACTCATTTATGTCAATTTTTACATTATTTAATAATTGATTTTTTTAAAGTCATAACAACTTTATTACTTAGAATTAAATACATTTAATCGACACTAACATGTCATATTAACCTATAAAATTATTTTAATTCATTAAAAGTCTCAAATTTGATTTATTTTGATATTTATAATATCAATTATTCTAATCTTTCATTAATATAGTAATTATTGCATCATCATTGTGTCATAAATAAATTTAATTATTTAATGTCTAAAAATTATAAATAAAATACCATTATGTATGAAATATTTTTAGATTTATAATGAATATTTATAGTCAAATTTATATTCTGTGTAACCCTATATTAAAAATGGTTTAGTTATTAAACTTTGAATTTAACTCTTTTGACTCTTCTTTAAATAAAATAATAATAAATTTCCTAATCTAATCCAAGTGGACCAAAGAGGTTAATATTTTATTCCTAAGGTTATTTTTGGTCAAATTATACTTATCCAATAGAATTATGACATGTGTTAGGGTAATAATAATATCATTTTTACCCTTAATTACCCTATTTACTTTTAACCGTGGTAAATAAAAGTAAAAAGTTACTATTCACCAAAAATTATTTTCATCTTATTGAACCACATTTTACTTACTGATTTCAATTATGTCTCTCAGATTTTCGAAATTTAACTCGCAGAAGCGGTAAAATTAAGTTTTATAAAAATTTGGAAATGCTCCTAGGAGGTGGGTAAAAGACGGTAAATAGTTCGATAAAATTTTACATATCTAAACTTATAACAAAATGACTCCAATGAATTACGTTGAACAAATATATGTATTATGTATCTATTTTGACCTAAAATAAATTAAAATAAAATAACTAATTATTTAAATAAAAAGTCTGTTTTAGCCAATAACGTAGTGTTTTTTTACTATTCATCAAAAATTGAAAGTTTTCAGAAAAATACAAAAAATTCACCCTAAGCTAATTTCGATATTCCGTATCCAAAAATGAAATACATTTTGAAAGATAAATTTTATAAAATTTCAAAAAGTAGGTATTACTATTCATAAATGCTAATTTGATTGGTCGCGGTGTGTTAGAATCTCGAAGTTGCGTACAATGCAAGCTATTGCATTATTCAAAGGGAAACGTACCATGGAAGCTTGAGGTGTAAAATTCTTCCCTCATTCAAATAATTTTATCCTTAAAATTTCTAGAATATTACTTCATAAAAATATTTGGGTGGTTCTTCATCATAAGTTCCTCGAGTTCCCATGTTGTCTCTTCCATCTTATAGTTTCTCCATAGAACTTTTACCAGACGAGTCATCCAGTTTCTCAGCACTTGTTCTCTGGTATTAAGAATTTTGACAGGATCTTCACAATAAGACATATCAGGTTCCAATTCAATTTTCTCATAGGTGAGTACATGTGTTGGGTCAGACATGTATTTTCTCAACAGTGATACGTGGAACACATCGTGAACTTTGGAGAGACTTGGCGGCATTTCCAACCGGTAAGCTACAGCCCCAATTCATTCTAGAATTTTGAAAGGTCTAATGTACTTGGGACTTAGTTTACCCTTCTTAAAAAATAGTATAACCCCATTCCATGGAGATACCTTCAAGAAAGTATGATCGCCTACCTAAAATTCCAAATCCTTCCTTCAGTTATAGGTATATCTCTTCTGCCTACTTTGTGCTGTTTTGATGTGGGTTTGGATAACCTTCACATTTTCCATTGTTTCCTTAACAAGTTCTGGGCCTACAAGTTTTCATTCACCAACATCATCCCAACAAGTTGGTGTGTGACATCTCTTTCCATATAACGCTTCATATGGTGCCATCTGAACACTTGAATGGAAGCTATTGTTATAGGAAAATTCTACCAGAGGTAAATATTGGTCCAACATACCTTGAAAGTCAAATGAGAAAGATCTCAACATGTCTTCTAAGGTTTGAATAGTCTGTTCTGATTGTCCATCAATTTGAGAGTGGTAGGCAGTTCTTAATGGAAGTTCAGTATTCAGGGATTTCTGAATAATTTTCTAGAATATTGATGTAAAATGAGGATCACGATCAGAAACAATTGATAGGGGTACACCATAGAGTCTTACAACTTCATTAATATATAGTCTTGCTAAATGTTCAAGTGGTAAATCTTCTCTTATATCAAGAAATTGTGCTGACTTGGTAAGACAATCAACAATGACCCATATTTCATCATTCCTTCTAGGTGACTTTGGTAGCCCCATGACAAAGTCCATCGTAATATTATCCCATTTCCACTCAGGTATGGGAAGAGGTTGCATGACTTTTCCAAGTTGTTGCCTTCCATCTTTCACTTGTTGACAAACCATACATCGTGACACAAAATCAGAAATCTCCCTCTTCGTGTTGTCCCACCAAAAATGTTCCTTCAAATCTCTATACATCTTAGTTCTACCAGGGTGTATAGAGAAATTGGAGCTATGAGCATCATCCAACAATTCCCTTTTTAGATCAGGTATGTTAGGAACACAAATTATCTTCCCAAATTTCAAAATTCCATCTTCATATATTAAGTCACTCAATCTCCCATCATTCACAGCATTAATTTTCTTTTGAAACTCCTCATCATCAGCCTGATAACTTTTTATCCTTTCTAGTAAAGATGGTTTGGAAACCATTTGAAAAAGTATTGATGTTTCACCTTCCATGATTATTCCCATATCTATTTTCACTAGATCCATGAAAATGGGATCCCTTTCAACTCTCATCTTGTTCAAAACTCCATGATCCTTTCTTCTCAAAGAATCTACCACCTTATTTTCCTTCCTCAGGTGGTAGTGTATTGGGAAATCATAATCCTTGAGTAGTTTAAGCCATCCCCTTTGCCTCATTTTCAGTTCTTTCTTTGAGAAACTTTACTTCAAACTCTTGTGATTGGTATATATCTCACATTTTTCACCATAGAGATAATGTCTCCATATCTTCAAAGAAAATATTATAGCTACTAACTCAAGATCGTGAGTAGGATAGTTTTGCTCATGAATTTTTAGCTACCGTGATGCATAGGCAATAACTCTATCATTCTACATAAGGACACAACCAAGTCCTTTCTTTGAAGAGTCACTATAAATAACAAACCCATAATTCCCTGATGGTAGAGTCAAGATAGGAGAATTGACTAATCTTCTCTTTATTTCTTCAAAACATTCGGCACACTCTTTTTTTCCAAACAAATTTAACCCCTTTACATGTGAGCTTTATTAATGGGTTAGCCAACCGAGAAAAATTCTGGACGAAACGTCGATAATAACCTGATAAACCAATAAAACTGAGTACTTTAGTTATACTCATCGGTTCTGGTGTAACACCCCAAGCTTCAATGGTATTCTTCTCTTTGAATAATACAGTATCGTGTGTTGTATGCAACTTCGAGTTCTAACACACACCACAACCAATCAAACTAACCGTAATGAATAGTAATACCCAATTTTTGAAATTTTATAAACTTTATCGTTCAAAATGGACTTCATTTTTGGATTCGGAATATCGAAATTATCTTCGGGTGAATTTTTGGTATTTTTCTGAAAACTTTCAATTTTTGATGAATAGTGAAAAACACTGAGTTATAGTTTAAAACCGAATTTTTATTTAAATAATTATTTATTTCATTTAAATTTATTTTAGGTCAAAATAGATACGTAATACCTATATAAGTTCAATTCAATTCATTGGAGTCATTTTAAAATAATTTTAGATATATAAAAATTTTATTGAACTTTTCACCGTCTTTTACCCATCTCCTAGGAGAATTTGCAAATTCACATAAAACTTAATTTTACCGCTTCTGTGAGTGGAATTTCAAAAAACCAAGAGACATGGTTAATATAAAAGAGTAAAATGTGGTTTAATAAGATAAAAATAATTTTTGGTGAATAGTAACTTTTTATTTTTATTTACCACGATTAAAAGTAAATAGGGTAATTAAGGGTAAAAATGATATTATTATTACCCTAACACATGTCCTAATTCTATTGGATAAGTATAATTCGACCAAAAACAACCTTAGGAATAAACTATGAACCTCTTTGGTCCACTTGGATTAGATTAGGACATTTATTATTATTTAATTCAAAGATGAGTTAAAAGAGTTAAAATCAAAGTTTAATAACTAAAATATTTTTAATATAGGGTTATACATAAGGTAAATTAGATTATAAATATTAATTAGAAATATAAAAATATTTCCTACATGATGGTATTTTATTTATAATTTTTAGACATAAAATATTTTAAATTATTTATGACACAATGGTGATGCAGTAATTACCTAATTAATGAAATATTAAAATAATTGATATTATAAATATCCAAATAAATGTAATTTGATACTTTTTATGAATTACACTAATTTTATAGGTTACTATTACATATTATTGTTGGTTATATGAATTTTTTTCGAAGTAATAATGCTGTTATGAATTTAGCAAAAACAAAATACCAAATAGTGTCAAAATTGACATAAAAGAGTTTTTAAAACAAATATTATATTATAAATGGATATAATATTCCTAAAAATCTAAAGTTCGGCCAAATGACTTATATAATGATAGGTGTATCATTAATGAACCACTTTTGGGTCTCTTGGAAGTTTATAGTAAGTTTATTAACCATATAATATAAAAATACAAAGAGACATGGTAAATGTCCAACTAATAAACTAAGAGTTAAAACTAAAAGATAAGGTTAATAAAGTGACCCAAACCTGTCTAAAAACTATTGGTTGGGTTTTTTTTGACCCATAACCACTTTATCCTCGAAATAAATCAGTTTGGATCCATTAGAAACCAAATATTAATTTATTATAAAATAATATTTCCAGCTTTTCCTATGGTTCCCCTCACCCCTCTTATAAAAGGGAACTCCCCCATCTCTCCAATTCACACATTAAAAGCCCTTTGTATTGGCCAACCCCTGCCCAAATATCCTATAAAAATCTCTCAATTAATCCTATAGGCCCTCCTTTTGTCATAAATCCAACTTAAGGATCCCTTTTGATCAAATCAAATGGAAGAACCCGAAGAAGAGGTAATGATTTCACCACCCTCTTTCAAGTTCCTTTCTTCTTCCACTTCTTCTTTATGTGTTATTTCCATTATAAAATAATAAATCCATTATATTCTACATACTTTGATATTATTATAAATATGGTACAACCATATTCAGTATTTTATCCATC
Source organism: Viscum album (assembly GCA_963277665.1). Lineage (NCBI taxonomy): Eukaryota > Viridiplantae > Streptophyta > Magnoliopsida > Santalales > Viscaceae > Viscum > Viscum album. Next base: position 1,802,998,165 of record OY728125.1, read on the forward strand.
CTTTGAATGACATGTCACCATACGTGTGTGTGTACGGCCTACCGTCTCCACGTCGTGGTGTAATTGTTATTCAATATATTATTATTTGGATGGGTATAATAAAGATGTTTAATTCATGTAAATAATAAATATAACATGATAATTATTCTTTATATATGATATACCATCCAATTATATATTATTTTAATATCAAAAGAATGATATTGTCACTCGTGCGTAAGTACGGATTACAATCTCCACAAACATGATGAGTTTCATTCCCCATCATATCCATTCAAGACTAAATTTCATTTGATGATTAAAAATAATTTTTAGAGACATGATATCATTCTGGATATTAATAATAAATATCCCATATATAAAAAATATGGCTCACATAATAATGAATATAAAGGAAAATGAATCTTTTAACACCCAAAACGACAATAATACTAAGATATTATCAACAAATCAATGTTAAAAGATCATATATGATATCATATTAATTTATAGGATTATTTTATAATTAAATAACAATTATTTCACCATTATACATGAGGTTAACCTACCCTCTACCAAGTAAAAAGTACAAAGGGGTTTCTTATCCCACTTTTAATTCCGTGAGATTTCCATTGTTCACCACTTATTTATTGCATGTGGTGTGTGTACTGCCCATAATTGTGTTCATTGTGTAATATACTTTAATTTATGGATATATAAATCATCATTTTATGATCCTTCTTTCATGGTTTTATGTTTTTTAAGTTACCAAATCAATAAGGTAATTTGAAATTTCAATTTCCACTCATTCAGCTTTACGCATACTTCATTGATTATTTTAATCCAAGATTATGTTTAGAATCACTATTTATTTTATTATGTCATAATTTACACTCCCCTTTATATGGATATACTTTTTATACACATAATCACTCCATTTATTAATTCTCAAGTCATTGATATGAACTTGATAAGAGCAATTTTAACTCAATCTCCATTTATTGAGTTAAATATCCAATTCAATGGTGTTGTTTTTACAAGAATATGTGTGAATGTACTATGATTTATTTACACTTAATATCCAATCATATTGAGTGTATTTATATTTTTCACACATAATTATGTCATTTATTTATCCTTAACCTAAGTATATGGTCTTTATAAGTGGTTTCATCTCAATTTACATTCCATTGAGACTTCTTTATTGTTATACACCAATTCACTTTTATATGGTGTATATAATGTACTTTGACATAGTATATCATGAATCCCTTTATTCTCATGATATTATAAAATTTTTATTACCTCAATTATTTTTATTCAAGTGTCTCTCTTTTGGTTAGGAACTCTAACTAAAATATCATTTTAAATGTTTTAAAGATTTATTATTCTAAATCTTTCTCATTAATGTCCATGTTTTAAAAATGGTTTTAAGGATTTATTTATACGAACATTACAGTTTTAAAATTAAAATTCATTTTAAAAGTTTCAAAGTGGTATGGGAAACTTTGATTCAAAAATCTATTTTTAAATGGATTCTTGACAAATAGTGTGACTTTTAAATGATTTCAAGAAAAAGGGGGATATTTCTCTCTAATAGTTTTGATGATTATTTTCATCTATGTAAATATCCTTCATTATTCTCGATTGAGGTTAATATGATACAATACAATCTTCCATAATGTATTGAATGAGTTATGTTTTACTGTGGATGTGCTATTTTTATACCATTCATGGTTTTTAGATAAAGTATTGACATTTTTTATGCTAGTTTTAATACGAATGTGTATGTTATGTTTCAAACTTTTCATATGAGGAATACATTGGACTTATTAAGTGACAGGTGGAGCCCGTTGTAGATCCTCGATACATTGTAGGTCTCATGATACAAACTAGTGTCCTGGCACAAGGCCTTGAAAAAATCTTATGTGTAGTCTTGGCACAAGGTCTTGAATATGTGGTTATGATAGTATGGCATTATGCATTCCATTATTATGAAAGTGGTTATTGATATTTCATGTGATTATTCGACTAGTAGAATATCCATGTGAATAATTAAATGGAATTATTTCATTTTATATTTTCCATATTATGTTTAATTTCAAGTTTAAAAGGCTTTTATTTTAGTTATATATTGCCTTAAATGTTTATGCTTATTTATGAAAGTTTCTGCTATATTGTTATCCTTACTGAGCATCTGAGCTCACCCCTTTCTATGTTTTATTTCTTCCAGGATGTGAAGAAGTATTTTATGAATGACCTACAGGGATAGTACGAGGATATGAGTGTGGTCTATTGATACAATATGTTGTTGTTGTTTTTCACTTTATGATGTAATGTAAAATTTATGAATGTATCTAGTGATTCCAAGGCTACTAAACTAATCGTTCTTTCGAGACTTGATCTTTTTTTATAATGAAAATGTTATGTAATAATGCACTAACTCTAGGTAACTGGGTTTGGGGCGTTACAGTAGGTATCAGAGGAAGTTTAGTACGAACCTTGGAAGCTAGATTTATATAAACTCTTATTAGAGCACATAGCCCTAAGATAGAATTTGAGGATTGGTATAGAAGAACTTCCCAGAATTTTGGTATTGTAGAGATTTTGTGAGTTTTCCAAGCAATACATCCCTATATGGATACGAGCAGGTAGAGGCGGCTCTAGAATAGATATACATAGGGGTAAAACCCGAAAACACTGCTTTGATCTAGACTCAAACAGGAACTGGTGCACGACAACGGGCATTGCTGCACTCCTGGTTACGACACTCTTGGGGGATATGTTTAGGATAATTTACATTTTCTTTACAAACCGATTTGGAGGATTTTAATATAATATGAGAATAAATGACCTTGGTTAATCCTAAGGTGTTTCAAAATTGAAAATATAGCGTCATGATATTCTCTAAATGATTTTATGACTACCGTTACTCACACAATGCTTTCTGGTTTTAGTCAATGGCTAGATTCCAAGGAAGTCATAGTAATGTTGAACATGATGTGCAAGGTGGGAACGGTGGTGGAAATGATCAAAAAAATGGAATGTTGATAGGCGTAAAAGATATTGTGTTCATACCAAATCAATTTTCCAAAAATATGATCAACAACATATATTTTAACCAACTCCCCGACTCAACAAAGAAGAAAAAGGTGATGAATGATAAGAGCTCCAGTAGTGGAGACCATGGAGAAAAGAATCATCAATTTCCATCATGTATGAAATGTGGAAGGAGACACCCAGGAAAGTGTCTCAATGGAACAAATAAATGCTTTACGTGTGGGAAAGAAGGACATAAATTGAATAATTGGCGAGGAAAAATGAAGAGTACTGTGGAAGAAAATAAAAATGCTCCCAAGAATCCATTTTCAGTCATTTGCCTTAAATATAAGGGACCTGGACATTACCCGAGTAAATTCCCTATTCTATAGGATATTTTCTTGGTCAAAGAAGAAGCTATGGGGAAATAAATGGTTGTATAAATGTTTAAAAGTATTAGTGCTCCTTGTTGATGGTATTACTTTGGAATAATTTTCTATTGTATTTGTAACCCTACAGTTTTCCATGTGAGAATGATATTTGAGTAAGACTTATCTTTTCTCTTGTGTATATAGTTATAAATAACCATTTGATTTTATATGATCCTTGGGTTTGAGGAAATTACAAGTTATTATATTTTGGGATGAAAATGCAAGGTATGAGATAACATTTTTGGTTAAATTATGTTATGGTTATTTTGAGGAATTTATCTCATTTTGGTAATGTTATAAAATATAGTTTTTGAAAAATAACAACACGCAGACCGTGTGACAACCCATCGCATCAGACAAAGCTGTAGGAATCGAACCCACAACCAAATTTTGATTGGGATTTATCACCTACCACTGGACTACATGAAGTACCTGGTTAGTGTGACTAATTATTTTTAGTTAAATGATTTTGTTGATCAATAATAAGTTGATTTGGAATCTTAGGTCTTATCAAATGAATACCCTTAGTATAGGAAAATGATTTGGTGATTAAGTGATAAATGATATTTTGGAAGATGTTCGCTTTTTTGGGAACACTATATGCCCAAGGAAAATAGAATACTATGGGATTTTTTTAAGGAGTAATGGTGGATTTTTATCTATGTTTTTATTGTGTATTTATAGTGATTTGGGTTATTTATGGAAATGATTAGCCTATAATAGAGAATATGTGATTAGGTTAATTACTTTTAAGTATGTGACTTTAATAGTAGTTGATGTCATTTGGAGATAAAATTTAACGTGGAAGACTACATAACCAAATTCTTCTAAGTTTTGGGATTCAATATTAGTTTGGATTATATTGAAGGATTTTAAGGACAATTGTTTATTGAATGGTATTTATTTAATTTTGGGGTATTGTTAGTTTAATTTTAGAAATTAATATTGGTGTTTATTTCTCTAAAGGAATATCCTTTTGGGGGATCATAAGATCTTGTACTAACCGTTTTGGTTTTGATTAATCTCTAAAGACAAGGTAAATATATAGTTTATCCTTTGTGGATCATGTGATTATCTAGAAGGTCATTCTAGCTCTTCTAGTGTGAACAAGTCATCTTGAATACTCATTGTTTAAAAAAGAGTTAGTAGTAGAAATTTATTAAAGAATGAAACTTTACTTAAAAAGTAAGTATATCTCTTTATTTTCTTAGTCAATCTCATAAATGAATTCCTTATCTTTATGTAATGTAACTTAAAACAAAAAAAATGTTGTCTGTTTACTTTTCCTAATGGGAAACTAATGATCATTTGTCCCATCACAAGTTTGTGATTTTCTTGTTGTTAACTTTCTCCTGATCATGTTTTCTATCCCACTCCATCAGAACTTGACACTTAGTTTATCATCCATGTCCGTGTTTTTCTACATGGAATCCTAGTATAGGTTATCTCAGGTGACCTTTTTACTTCTCTTTCTTTCTTTTAAAGTGATGGTTTTATTGACTCTTTTTTCGATATGGGACTTTCCATTATATTCCCAAGACCAATTTTAAAAATTGAAAGGATGCAATTTATTTAAGGAGGGGATAATGTAACACCCCAAGCTTCCATGGTATGCTTCTCTTCGAATAATACAGTAGCATGTATTGTACGCAACTTCGAGTTCTAACACACACCATAACCAATCAAACTAGCCATAATGAATAGTAATACTCAATTTTTAAAATTTTATAAATTTTATCTTTAAAAATGGAATTTATTTTTGGATTTGGAATATCGAAATCAGCTTAGGGTGAATTTTTGTTATTTTTCTGAAAACTTTCAATTTTTGATGAATAGTGAAAAACACCGAGTTATAGTTTAAAACCGAATTTTTATTTAAATAATTATTGATTTTATTTAAATTTATTTTAGGTCAAAATAGATACGTAATACCTATATAAGTTCAATGCAATTCATTAGAGTCAGTTTATAAAAATTTTATATATATATAAATTTTATTTAACTTTTCACCATCTTTTACCCATCTCCTAGGAGAATTTTCAAATTCACATAAAACTTAATTTTACCACTTCTTTGAGTGTAATTTTGAAAATACGAGAGAAACGGTTAATATAAAGCAGTAAAATGTGGTTCAATAAGACAAAAATGATTTTTGGTGAATGGTAACTTTTTACATTTATTTACCACGACTAAAAGTAAATAAGGTAATTAAGGGTAAAAATGATATTATTATTACCCTAAAACATGTCCTAATTCTATTAGATAAGTATAATTAGACAAAAAACAACCTTAGGAATAAAATATTAACCTCTTTGGTCCACTTAGATTAGATTAGGACATTTATTATTATTTATTTCAAAGAAGAGTTAAAAGAGTTAAAAACAATGTTTAATAAATAAAACATTTTTAATATAGGGTTATACAAAAGATAAATTTGATTATAAATATTAATTATAAATCTAAAAATATTTCCTACATAATGGTTTTTTATTTATAATTTTTAGACATAAAATAATTTAATTTATTTATGACACAATGGTGATGCAGTAATTACCTAATTAATGAAATATTAAAATAATTGATATTATAAATATCCAAATAAATGTAATTTGAGAATTTTTATGAATTAAAATAATTTTATAGGTTAATATTACATATTATGGTTGGTTAGATGAATTTTTTTCGAAGTAATAATGCTGTTATAAATTTAGAAAAAACAAAATACCAAATACTGTCAAAATTGACATAAAAGAGTTTTTAAAACAAATATTATATTATAAATTGATATAATATTCATAAAAATATAAGTCTTGGAAAAATGACTTATATAATGATATTTGTATCATTAATGAACCACTTGGGGATCTATTGGAAGTTTATAGTAAGTTTATTAACCATATAATATAAAAATACAAAGAGACGTGGTAAATATCAAACTAATTACCTAAGAGTTAAAACTAAAAGATAAGGTTAATAAAGTGACCCAAACCGGTATAAAACCTATTTTTTGAGTTTTTTTCGACCCGTACTCACCTTATCCTAGAAATAAATCAGTTTGGAGCCATTAGAAACTGAATATTATTTTATTATAAAATAATATTTCTAGCTTTTCCTAAGGTGCCCCTCACCCCTCTTATAAAAGGGAACTCCCCCTTCTCTCTAATTCACACCTTAAAATACATTTGGCTTGGCCAAAACCTACACAAATATACTATAAACTTCCATCAATTCATCCTAGAGTCACTCCTTTGGTCAGAAATCCAACTTAAGGATCCCTTTTGATCAAATCAAATGGAAGAACCCGAAGAAGAGGTAATGATTTCACCACCCTCTTTCAAGTTCCTTTCTTCTTCAACTTCTTCTTTCTTTGTTATTTCCATTCTAAAATAATAACTCCAGTATCTTCTATATACTATGATGTTATTATAAATATGGTACAGCCATATTTAGTATTTTATCCATCCTTTTAATGACATGTCACCATACGTGTGTACGTATGGCCTACCGTTTCCACGTCATGGTGTAATTGTTATTCAATATATTATTATTTGGATAGGTATAATAAAGATGTTTAATTCATTTAAATAATAAATATAACATTATAATGATTATTTATATATGATATACCATCCAATTATATATTATTTTAATATCAAAAGAATGATATTGTCGCTCGTGCGTAAGTACGGATTACCGTCTCCACGAACGCGATTAGATTTATTCCCCATCATATCCATTCAAGAATAAATTTCATTTTATGATTAAATATAATGTTTATAGACATGATATCATTCTGGATATTAATAATAAATATCCCATCCATAACAAATATGGCTCACATAACAAATAATATAAAGGAAAATGAATCTGTTAACACCCAAAACGACGATAATACTAAGATATTATCAACAAATCAATGTTAAAAGATTATATATGATATCATATTGATGTATATGATTACTGTATAATTCAATAACAATTATTTCACCATTATATAGGATTTTAACCTACCCTCGACCAAGTAAAAAGTACAAAGTAAGGGGTTTCTTATCTCACTTTTAATTCCGTGATATTTCCATTGTTCACCACTTATTTATTGCATGTGGTGTGTGTACTGCCCATGATTGTGTTCATTGTGTAATATAATTTAATTTATGGATATATACATCATCAATGTATGATCCATATTTCATGGGTGTATGTTTCTTAAGTTATCAAATCAATAAGGGAATTTGAAATTTTAATTTACACTCATTCGGCTTTACGCATACTTCATTGATTATTTTACTCCAAGATTATGTTTTCAATCACTATTTATTTGCTTATTTCATAATTTACACTCCCCTTTATGTGTATATACTTTTTATACACATAATAACTCTATTTATTAATTCTCAAGTCATTGATATGAACTTGATAAGAGCAATTTTAACTCAATATTCATTTATTGAGTTAAACATCCAATTCATTGGTGTTGTTTTTACATGAATATGTGGGAATGTCCTATGATTGTTTTACACTGAATATCCAATCATATTGAGTGTATTTATATTTTTCACACATAATTATGTTGTTTATTTATCCTTAACCTAAGGATACGGTCTTTATAACTGGTTTCATCTCAATTTACATTCCATTGAGACTTCTTTGTTGTTATACACCAATTCACTTTTATATGGTGTATATAATGTACTTTGACATAGTATATCATGAATCCCTTTATTATCATGATATTATAAAAATTTTATTACCTCAATTATTTGTATTCAATTGTCACTATTTTGGTTAGGAACTCTAACTAAAATATCATTTTAAATGTTTTAAAGATTTATTATTCTAAATCTTTCTCATTAATGTCCATATTTTAAAAATGGTTCCAAGGATTTATTTATATGAACATTAAAGTTTTAAAATTAAAATTCCTTTTAAAATTTTAAAAGTGGTATGGGACACTTTGATTTAAAAATCTATTTTTAAATGGCTTCTTGACAAATAGTGTGACTTTTAAATGATTTCAAGAAAAAGGGGGATATTTCTCTCTAATAGTTTTGATGATTATTTTCATCTATGTAAATATCCTTCATTATTATCCATTGAGGTTAATCTGATACAATAAAATATTCCATATTTTATCGAATGAGTTGTGTTTGACTATGGATGTGCTATTTTTATACCATTCATGGTTTGTGGATAAATTATTGACATTTCATATGCTAGTTTTAATATGAATGTGTATGTTATGTTTCAAACTTTTCATATGAGGAATGCATTAGACTTAGTAAGTGACGGGTGGAGCCCTCTATATCTCTTTGATGCATCGATTGGTCTCATGAGAAAAACTAGTGTCTTGTCACAAGGCCTTGACAAAATCTTATTTGTAGTATTGGTACAAGGCCTTGACTGTGTGGTTATGATAGTTTGGCATTATGCATTCCATTATTATAAAAGTGGTTATTGATATTGCATGTGATTATTCGAATAGTAGAATATCCATGTGAATAAGTAAATGGAATTATTTCATTTTATCTTTTCCATATTATGTTGAAGTTAAAGTTTAAAAGGATTTTGTTTTATTTATACATTGCCTTAAATGTTTATACTTATTTATGAAAGTTTCTGCTATATTGTTATCCTTACTGAGCATCTGAGCTCACCCCTTTCTATGTTTTATTTTTTCACAGGATGTGAAGAAGTATTATATGAATGACCTATAGGGATAGTATTAGGATAGGAGTGTGGTCTATGGAGACAAGATGTTGTTGTATTTTTTCACTTTATGATGTAATGTAAAATTTATGAATGTATCTAGTGATTCCAAGGCTATTAAACTAATTGGTCTTTCGAGACTTGATCTTTTGTGATCATTCCAATGTTATGTAATAATGCACTGACTCTGGGTAACTGGGTTCAGGGTGTTACAGTTTTCCATTCTTGGATTTCCTTGCTCTTTGAAGGATCAACAGAGATTCCGTCCTTTGAGACAATATGGCCCAGAAAATAAATCTCCTGAATCCAGAATTAACGCTTGCTAAATTTCCCATATAATTCATTTCTTCTAAAAGTCTTTAGAATAATGCACAAGTGATTTTCATGGTCTTAGTAGCTTTTGGAGTATACCAAGATATCATCAATAAATACCACTACAAATTCATCAAGATATTCCTTGAAAACTCTATTCATTAGATCCATGAAGATAGAGGGTGCATTAGTCAATCCAAAAGGAATTACTGTAAACTCTAAATGCATGTACCTGGTTCGAAATGTTTTTTTCGGAATGTCTTCTTTTTTCACACACAACTGATGATATCAAGATCAAAGGTCAATCTTTGAAAAATATTGAGCTCCATGAAGTTGTTCGAATAAATCATCAATGCAGGGTAGGGGATACTTGTTCTTTCTTGTTATAGCATTGATCTCCCTATAGTCAATGCACAACCTGATAGATCTATCTTTTTTCTTAACAAAAATGACAAGGGATTCCCATGGAGAAACACTAGGGTGAATAAATCCCTTATTACTCAATTCCTCTTGTTGTTTATTTAGTTCCACTAATTCCACAGTGGACATTCTATAATGGGTCTTCAATATGGGCCTTGAACCAGGAATTAAATCAATGGAAAACTCAATTTCTCATTTTGGATGATGTTTAGGTAAATCTTTTGGAAACACATCAACATATTCTTACATAATAGGTACGTCCTCTATTTGAACATTCCTTTACTCACCCATAATTTTTTCATTCTCTTCCTCCCCAATAATTGAATTTAGTTGAGCTATTGGGGGTGGATCTAGATAAGAATCGGGTGGTGAAATTTCTACTCTAAAGATAAGGTACTCCTTATCATCATCAAGAATTGTAACCTCCTTCTTCTTACAGTAAATTTTCGTATCATGGTCTGAAATCCAATCCATACCAAGGATTGTATCAAATTTAATCATGGGTATGACTATGAGATCAGCAGATAAAGAACATTTATATGCCCTAATGGGAACTAATTTACAAAACTTTGTTGAAATGATACTTCCCTTATGTGTTTTGACTGACAACTCTCTTGTTAAGTCAAATTGAAAATATCTAATTTTCTTAGAAAATTGGGAAGATATAAAACAATGCGATGATCCAGAATCAAATAAAGCTTTTTCTAAACTTGAGTTAACCATTAAATTACCTGCCACCACATCTTTCGAAGCTTCAACCTCAGCAGTAATGATATCATAAGCTTAGCCTTAATCCCTTGGACTTTTTTGAGGTAAGTTTCCTTGGCACTTAGGACATTCATTTGCATAATGCCCCCTTTCTCTACAATTTTAGCATTAAACCTTGACAGTCTCTTTCTTCACTTTGTAATCACGAGCTTGGTGGCCTTTTTCACCACACTTGTAACAGACTCCCATTCCCTTTAGGCAAGTACCGGGATGTTTCTTCCCAAATTTACTACAAGATGGATATTCAACTGTTTCCTTATTCCCCTTATTTTTATTTCCAGAGTGTTTAGTAGATCTCTTCTTCTCTTCTCTTTAAAGTCGTAAGACTTAGAGAATTCCTTTTCTGTCTTTATAGCACATGAGACAATATCTTCGTATGAAAAAAATTATTGTGAGACTAATCCTCACCCGAGAAATGGTTTTAACCCATAAAATAATCGATCAATCTTACTCCTTGGTTTACGTATATAATCTATTGCATGCCTTTCTAACCTTGTAAAGTTAGCCTCATATTTTGTGACATTCTTATCCTCCTTTTGCCTCAGACTCAGAAATTGCCTTTCCATATCTGCTCGAGGGTCATGGGGAAATTATTTTTCTAAGAAAATCTCTTTAAACTCCCTCCATTCCATATTTGATACTTCATCATCTTCCTTTGTGTTTGAATAAATGACCACCATTAATCTGCATCTCCCATGAGGCGATAAACTACCATGAAAAAATTTTCCCTTTCGGTACTCCCCAAAGCGTGAAATATTTTCTCTAAGGAATTTATCCATTGCTCAGATACTAATGGATTTGTACTCCCATTGAATTTTGGTTGTTGTTTCCTCATGAATTAGTCTAACATTGATCCTCCATGTTGTGGATCAGGGTGCTCCATATGGATAAGGTTATTATTCATAACCTGAGTGAGTTGTCCCAGTATGGTGATAATCTGATCAGCACTAGTTTCTTCACCAGCTCCACTATAATTATCTTGAGTAGGAGGTCAATCCCTACATGTATTACGTGCATTGATATGGTTTACATTCCTTCCACTAGGTGTCATTTCTAAACAATGGCATACACTAAATTAGTTTATGAATCGCAATACATAATTCCAAAATTGTAAAACAGTTAACATAAATTCAACAGTTTATGGATATAATCCATAATCATAAAAATTATTTCTTTAAGGAATTATATACTCATAAACCCTTCATAGTGTTTTGTAAAGAAAATTAGAATTATCCTAAACATATCCCCTGATAGTGTCGTAACCAAGAGTGCAGCAAGGCCCGTTGTCGTGCACCAGTTCCCATTCAAGTCTAGCTCAAAGAGGTGTTTTTGGGTTTTACCCCTAGGTACATCTATTCCAGATATTCCTCTACCTCCTTGTATCTAGACAGGGATGTATTTCTTTGAAAACTCACAAAATCTCTACAATACCAAAATTCTAGGAAGTTCTTCTATACTAATCCTCAAATTCTATCTTAGGATAATGTGCTCTAATCAAATTTTTTCTAAATCTAGCTTAAAAGGTTTGTACTAAACTTCCTATGATACCAACTATAACGCCCCGACCCTAGTTTCCCAGAGTTAGTTAATTATTACATAACATTGGTATGATCACAAAATATCAAGTCTTGAAATACAAATTAGTTTAGTAGCCTTGGAAATACTAGATACATTCATAAGTTTTACATTACATTATAAAATGAAAAACTACAACAACATAGTCTTCATAGGTCAAACTCATATCCCTTAGACTATCCCTACAGGTTATTCATAATATACTTCTTCGCATACTGGGAAAATAAAACATAGAAAGGGGTGAGCTCAGATGCTCAGTAAGGATAACAATATAGCGGAAACTTTCATAAATAAGCATAAACATTTAAGGCAATGTAAGACTAGAACAAAAGCCTTTTAAACTTGAACTTTAGAATAATATGGAAAAGATAAAATCAAATAATACCATTTAATTATTCACATGGATATTCTACTAGTTGAATAATCATATGAAATATCAATATCCACTTTCATAATGATGGAATGCATAATGCCAGACTTCAAGACCACATAGTCAAGGCCTTATGACAAGACTACAAATAAGATTTTGTCAAGGACTTATGCCAAGACACTAGTTCTTCTCACGAGACCTATCGATGCATCAAGGAGCTATAATGGGCTACACCAATCACTTACTAAGTCCAATGCATTCCTCATATGAAAAGGTTCGAACATAACATAAACATTCGTATTAAAAATAGAATACGAAATGTTAATACTTTCTCCATAAACCATGAATGGTGTGAAAATAAAACATCCACAGTCAAACATATCACAAAACCTTCAATACAATATGGAAGTTTTGTATCATAATAAATCAACTTCAATTAAGATTAAAATCCATCAAAGGATGTTGACATAGATGAAATCAAAACATTTTTTTAGAGAAATGTCTATTTCTATTTTGAAATCATTTAAAAGACGTATAATTATAAAAGAAAACATTTATTTTGAAAATATTATTATAATATTTTAAGGAAATCTTAGATGATGTTATAACGGTAGAAAATAGTTGCACCCTCCGTATAAGTTAAAAAAACATTCTTACCTTAATTTTGTCAAAAAGGTCATAAGGTACCTTGTTTCGAAAATGATGGAAAGATTCATTTCAAACCATTTTATAAAAATTAAAACAAGGGTATAAATTACTTTAACCCATAGTCTATTAAATAGTAAAAAAATTGGAATACATTTTTAAGAAACATGGATGTGGATGATAAAGAGGTCCCAGTAGATACTTACGTAAAAACAACCTCGGATAATAAAGAGATTGTGAAATTAACCATTACCTTGTACTTTTCCTTGGTCAAGGGTATGTTAAACTCCTGTATAATAGTTAAATAGTTGTTATTAAATTATACAAGAACTATATACATAAATATGATATCATATATGATCTTCTAATATTTCTTTGTTAATGATATTTCAGTAGTATCATTGTTTCATGTGTTAACTGATTTGTTTTCCTTTATATGATTTGTTACGTAAGTAATGTTAATGATGGATAGGATGTATATTATTTATATTCAGAAGTATATTAATTCTTTAAACATTATTTTTAATCATCAAATGAAAATTAGTCTTGAATGGATATGATGGGGAATGAATCTCATCGCGTTCGTGGAGACGGTAATCTGTACGTACGCACGGACGACAATATCATTCTTTTGATATTAAAATCGTATATAATTGGATGTAATATCATATATACAGAATCATTATCATGTTACATTTATTATTTTCATCATTTATACTCATTATTATACCCATCCAAATGATGAAGTTTTTGAATAACAAACTAGACCACGACGTGGAGATGGTAATCCGTATATACGCACGTATGGTGACTTTGTCATTTATAGGACGTATAGAATAATGAATATGGTTGTACCATTTTTATAAAAATATAACAGTATATATAAGATACTGGAGTTATTATTTTATAATGGAAACAATAAATAAATAGGAAGTGGAAGAAGAAAAGAACTTAAAATAGGTGATTAAATATTTACCTCTTCTTCGGGTTCTTCCTTTTGATTTGATCAAAAGGGCTCATTAGGTTGGATTTATGACTAAAGTAAGGCCTCTAATATTAAGGTAGGACATTTGGGAGGATATTTGGGCAGGTTTTGGCTGAGCCAAATGGCTTTGAAGGTGCGAATTTGAGAGAAGGGGAAGTGCCCTTTTATAAGAGGGGTGAGGGGCACCTTCGGAAAAGATTGAAATATTATTTTATAATAAAATCATTTTCGGTTTCTAATGGCTAAAAAATGATTTATTTCTAGTATAAGGTTGGGGTGGTTCAAAAAACACTCAACAAATAAGTTTTATATAGGTTTGGTTCACTATATTAACTTTATCTTTTAGATTTAACTCTTAGTTAAATAGTTTGACATTTACCATGTCTCTTTGTATTTTTATATTATATGGTTAATAAACTTACTATAAACTTCCAATAGAACCCCAAGTGGTTCATTAATGATAAAAATATCATTATATAAGTATTTTTCTCGAAACTTATATTTTTAGGATTATTATATCAACCAATAATATTGTATTTGTTTTAAAAACTCATTTATGTCAATTTTGACATTATTTAATAATTCATTTTTGTTAAAGTCTAAAAAACTTTATTACTTAGAACTAAATACATTTAATCAACCCTAAAATGTCATATTAACCTATAAAATTATTTTAATTCATTAAAAGTCTCAAATTAGATTTATTTTTATATTTATAATATCAATTATTTTAATCTTTCATTAATATGGTAATTACTGCATCATCATTGTGTCATAAATAAATTTAACTATTTAATGTATAAAAATTATAAATAAAATACCATTATGTAGGAAATATTTTTATCTTTATAATTAATATTTATAGTCGAATTTATATTGTGTTTAACACTATATTAAAAATAGTTTAGTTATTAAACTTGGAATTTAACTCTTTTAACTCTTCTTTAAATAAAATAATAATAAATGTCCTAATCTAATCCAACTAGACAAAAGAGATTCATATTTTATTAATAAGGTTTTTTTTTATAATTATACTTATCCAATAGAATTAGTACATGTGTTCGGGTAATAATAATATCATTTTTACCCTTAATTACTTTATTTACTTTTGACCGTGGTAAATAAAAGTAAAAATTTACTATTCACCAAAAATTATTTTCATCTTATTGAACGAAATTTTACTTAATGATATAAACTATGACTCTCGTAGTTTTGAAATTTAACTCATAGAAGAGGTAAAATTAAGTTTTATACAAATTTGGAAATGCTTCTAGGAGGTGGGTAAAAGACGGTAAATAGTTCGATAAAATTTTATATATCTAAACTTATTACAAAATAAATCCAATGAATTAAGTTTAACATATATATGTATTATGTATCTATTTTGACCTAAAATAAATTAAAATAAAATAACTAATTATTTAAATAAAAATTCAGTTTTAACCAATAACGCTGTGTTTTTTACTATTCATTAAAAATTGAAAGTTTTCAGAAAAATACCAAAAATTTACCCTAAGATAATTTCGATATTCAAAATCCAAAAATGAAGTCCATTTTGAAAGATAAATTTATAAAATTTCAAAAAGTGGGTATAACTATTCATAACGGCTAGTTTGATTGGTCGCGGTGTGTTAGAATCTTGAAGTTGCGTACAATGCAATCTATTGAATTATTCAAAGGGAAAAGTACCGTGGAAGCTTGTGGTGTTACATATAAGGCCATAAAAATATAAAAAATGATTCAAAAGGATAATTACAAAGAATTTTCTTGAAGAGAAATCAAGAGAGATAAATCTCTTACTAAATTTTGACATGGTAATGACTTAGTTAAAAGTAAAAAATGAGAGGTGATATATGAAATATAATTCAAATAAAATGAATTGGATGGTAAGGTTATGTTTATAAAATAAATACAATATAAAAAATTAATATTCATATGGTTAGTTACAAATAATGTTCTTTAATTTAAAAAGGGGAGAAACGTCTCTTACTTTTGGTATAGAAAATCACAGGGCAATTTTGTCAGCGTAAATGGATGCACATAAAGGTTCATGGGAAAGATTTATTAGATTGAAAGGGTTATATCATCACATGGACATAAAAATATCAGTAATAGGGATTTATAAAAACATACAAAAAAATAAGAAAATGAAATTAATAGGCACAACATAAAAGAGGTGCTTGAATAAACAGAATAGAGGGAGATCCCTTACCTCGGGAGGGTGATTTGAAATGATTGGGTAGAGCTTATTGAGAAATTAGAGGAACATTGAGAGGAATATAGATAGGGTAATTCATATTAAGTATGGGATCTGTGGTTTTTTATTGAAGAGGAATATGATCTTGGATTGGTTTATATAGGAAAGGAGTCGGAGGTCCTTTATTATTGTTTCCAAACATTGGTTTTAGACTCTATACAATAATATAATAAAAAACATGAAGCTTACATGGGTTTTTTCCCATTGGTTCTACAAAAGTATAATGTATTTAATTTTTTTATATTTCCATGGGCATATCCCATTAAAATATTACCCTTAGTGATGTGGATGTGAGTCATGTTCTTAAATAAATAATTTTAAAACCATAAAATACAATATAGGTTTTGGAGGATTCATAAAGTCTTTATAAAATTAATAAAATAACCTCAAAAAAATATTTTAAAAGGAAAACATAAAATTTAGTCGTTTACAACTTTTTTATCATTTATTAAATCAATTTTGGGTTATTATGATGTCATAATAGACATCGTATATTTTTAAAATATTTAATTTTTACCCAAAAATTAAACTATTTCATAAAATTATGAAAGGTTCACCATTGGATAATGTCGATATTCTGATTCCAAAAATAATATTTATTTTATCAAAATAATTTTCAAAATATGTTAATTTCCACTTTTAAAAAAGAATAAAAATTTATTGAGAAATGCTGGGGGTTTTTTATAATAATAGTTTTCAAACCCTTATAAAAATTACATTTTACTTCACAAAAATTATATAAAAATTATTTAATAATAATTTTTTATTAAAATATGAGTTATTTAGAAATTAAATTGACTCTTTAAAATGAATTTATTAATTTAAATTGCATATTACCGAAAAATTTGATTTCTATTTTACCGTATCAAAAACAAAATCATTTATAAAGTAACAACAATAAGATGTAAATATAACTATTATTATATAAAATATACATATTCATATTATAATATTCTTGATACATATCCCTTTATTAGACCATAAAATTCCCTAATGGTATGGTTTGTGATGGTAATATTATAATCGGGTGCTTCAGCGTACATGGTTTGGGATGTGATCTCGATGAGATTGATCTTCTACCATAAACAGTTTTTCTTGTGATTTATTTATCGGATCTCAGATTAATAGAACTCAATGTCAAATCTCATTTATGGTTTCTCCCTTGGAAGCTCTAATAAATTGAATTCATAGGTTATGATCCCACTAATCGAGGCCATCACTTTCTTTGTATATGTAAATTGGATTTATCAAAACCAAATATTTATACTGATCATATGATCATTGTTCAATGTAAATATTTTCGAAATTTATGATGCTTAATGGTTATTTAAATTTGATAAAACTAAATGAGTTCATGTGTTTTCTATAACATCATTAAATAATAAGTTATTTAATTTCTCCACTAAGTGAATTTTATTTTTAAATATTCAAGTAACTATTCTAACAGTTAGATTTGTAATGATCATATAACTTCCTTAATATATATAAATTCCTATTATTAAATTAATTCTTCATTAATTTTTATTTTATTTCATGGTTATATATATATAATTTCATCTTAAAAATGAATATTTTATTTTTAACATAATGTTTTATTTCTACATCTTTGTTTGTGAATATGGTCATTCTGGTGGATCGATCATATCTTAAATATCTTATTCATGTTCTCTTATTTTTCTATTAATTGTACCACTATAATATTTGGAATTATTATTAATTCAGTTTTTGACTAATTTACCATTCTTCATTTATGAGAATAATTTTTTGTTTTTTTCTCTATCGAATGTATGTGTTTTATACTAAATTATATAATTATACGTAGGGAAATTATAAATATTGAGTGATTATTTACTTCGAGTTTATAAATATATTTATGTTATTTAGGAAATTTAAAAATTTATTTCATAATATAGTTAATCCTATTCATATCCTCAAATTTAATTTATATGTTAAAATAGTCACATTTAAATAATCATTATCTGTTTGGGCTTGGTGTTTCATGACACATAAATAATAGTTCTCTCTTTTAAAATATCAGGGTCTAACATTCAATGATTTTTATGAATTTAGACTTAATTTAATCTAATTCAATTTCTAAATATGATAAAATTTAAATTAAAAATAAAAATTATTATATATAAAAAAACAATTTTTTTAGAAAATTAAATTTTAAATATTAACAGTTGTTATTATTATTTGGTATCAATTACTAATTAAATTAGTTTTAATATTTTATCTATATAAACAATATATTTTATCATCAAAATATATTTGGTTTCTTGAATTAAAAATACATTTCCCATAAAGGGAATATTTTTAGGGAAAATATATTTTTAAGCATAAAATTATCGTATATATTTTTAATGATACTAATTTAATTTCATCATTATATAACTATTAAAAGTGACATTTATTTTTATTTCTACATATGTTTCATATTTTAGTTTCCACTATTTATATCTACCAATTCAATGGCTATATTATAATGGTTATATTTATCTTAATAAAATGTGTTGACATTCATTTTGGTTTGATGTTGAAAGTGAAACAAGATAGTCAACATATTATTGATTTAAAGGGAAATTGATTATAAAATATCAGGGTTTTACAATGAATATTCTATATGATACCCCTCAATGATTCTAGTGAACCTCATCGAACTTTTAGTGGTATTTAATGTAACCTAACAAGGCCATAGAATAAGAAGAAAACTCATGGAGTAAGAGTATAAAATCTCCAGTGTAATCAATTGAAAATGGTTGATACTTCACATAATTATGATCATTTTAATGGGGGTATTTTTTATTATCCAATTATTTTTTAATTTATTAAATTTATTTTAATATTTATAATAATCTTGATACATATGCTTATTGTGACTAAAATATTAGAATCGCCAACATGATACATGAATTATAGATCATACAAAATATTTAAATTTAAAATAAAAATGGGATTTAATTCTTTTATGGTATTATTTCATTAATCAAATTTTATTTCAAAGGTATGTCCTATAATGACTTAAAATTATTGAGATACTCATGTATAATATTATGGATATTTCATGTCTCATTGAAGATCAATTTACACTTGATCAGAAAATTACTAGCCCATAGAATAGAAAAGAGATTGAATCTAGTATAAAACATCAATAGGGGATGAATTGAAATTTAGATTAAAAATTCCCATTAGGTAAAAAATACACATCAATCAATAAATCAATGTAAAATTCAATAAAAATATTTTTAAAAAAATAGATCTGGAAAAAATTTACCGAAAAGAAAACGTAAGCTTATAAATTAGATGGAAAATAAAAATTAAATAAATGAATTTCAAGATAAATGACTTCATGTATTATTATTTTGTATGATCCATTCAATAAAAATTCATAGTATATGATAATGTAAAAAAAGAAATATATTTTTAAAAAATCATTAGAGAATTATGAGGGACTACGTTAAGATCACTCTCTAGACAAGGTTATAAAATAAATAATTTTGAACTTATATAAAAATAGAGACTTTATAATGTAATATAGATAATTAAATTAAATAAAAAGAATGAATCAATAATAAATTAGAAATGTTAAAGTGGTTTGGTATATTAAATCATTATATCCCTGTTTTATATTAAAAAAATTATACCAAGAATCTTTTTCTCTTCTAACTTAAAGAAGTAGTGGTATCTTATTCCTAGATATTCATAACACCAAATACAATAAGTTCCCAGTTTGTAATATAAGAATAATCCATTACCCTTAGTAATTCATAAATTAAGTATTTTCAAAAGGTTAATTTATTATTTATAATACATTATCATTTTGAATATCTCTATAAGTAAATTCCTTATCCTTGGAAATTTTTTGAGTGTAGATCAGGGGAAGAGTGATGAAGTGAATTCATTATTGTGGTATTTATAGAATTTTTGAATGAAATAAAATAATAAATAAAATATGATACAATAGGTTGAAGAAAAATATTATAAATTAATTAATAAGAAGATGAAATATTTGATTCTTGATATATTATCTCTCCTCATATAATTACTAGAGACCCTCTATGATAGAGGAGAAAGTGGAAAAAGGAGAGAAATGGGTAAACCTTAGATTGTGTGGACAAGAGGACATTAAACAGGATAATCCCATTAAAATTTCAAGCGATTGGAAACATGATGGTCATTTAAGGAATAATGAGCTCTTTCAACTTACTAGAAAATGAATTTTAAAGAAGGATGGCTCTGATTCCATCATGGTCCCACATAATAACTTTAAAGAGATGGTTAAATATGTTGCTTCCCTATATTTTGTTGACTTTGACATACCTATGCCTATAATAATCATTATGAAAGGGCAGATTGCACATGTTTCATCTAGTTAGGATGTTGTTGAGGAGAGATTTAACCTATGTAATTATTCCATTATTTCAATGGTCTTGGTCTCTAAAGGGGAAAGAACATGGAAATTTCATCACCTCACCTGAAAAATTGCGGATGTGTGGAACTATGATGATTGGAGAATGACTACCATGAGACGAGGTTATTACCATGTTGTGTTCCCATCTGATGATTGCAAAAGGCATACTTAGAGCATGGGTTTAATTGCCTTGAATCCTGGGTTTCTCATAATTAAATAATAGGATAGAAACTTTGATCCTGATAGTTTCATAAAAACTTTTTCTTAGATTTGGGTTCATATATTTAAGCTTAATTGGATCTATTGGCACCTGATTATTCTATGGGATATAGCATCCTCGGTTGGAAATCTCATTAGGTTGGATAAGAAAACTGATAACCCATGATTTGAAAACTATGCCATAATTTTAGTGGAATATGGCATATCCAATACCTTGGTAGAGGAGGTGGTTCTCACAAAAAAAGATGATAATATTTAACTTGACACTCAATATGAAATAAAACAAAAAAATTTCATTAATTTCAAGTTATTTATTCATATTATAGATGAATGTAAAAGGGATTTAGAGTGCATATTTTGAAAAATTAAAGGGCGTGATGTGGGTGTATATATAAAGAGGAAAGGGAAGTAGGTACCACCCCCTGAAGCTCAACCCAATTGGGCCGGACCCTCGGGTTTACATGACACAAAGTGCACTAGCAATTTGAATCACAACTATAAACCTGGAAAACCAGTTCTTGGGAATCATGTACCTAGACCAAGCATCTCCAAGATTCCATAAACTAATATTAATACAAATAGAGAACATGTGATTCCTTCTTAGGAAATTGGTATGCATGCAGGTACCATTCTGGATAATGATCACAGTAAATATAGAAGTGATATGGCCAATGAGGGAAGAAGACAGCCTAAAAGGGGGATTCAAACCATGCTGATGAAATACACTGATATAATACCTTCCAATGAGGTGGATGTTGTTGTATATAAACCATCAAAGGACCTCACTGATGTTCATAGGAAGCAAACTGATGAATCTCCCTTACCTGTAATGGTAATTAATTCCAAGATGAATGTGGATTCTATATCTGGGGAAATTAATATTGATGGGATTAGGAATAATTGCTTATTATAACCTACTGTAGTCTTATCAGATGAATAGAATGTACCTCATGTTGAGTAGAAGGTGAGAAATGATGCATATAGCCCACAGTCCATCTCTCATGGACAAACAATGACCCACTCTAATGAAGAGTTAAATATCATGTCTGATAATCAAGGCCCAGTATTGGCTGAAACTCAACCTGCTACTCCATCCCATGATGGGATTTCAATGGAACACTCAACAAGGTTTGGGGAAGAAATCAGAAAATGTTATGAGCACTCTGAACACAGTGATCTATAAGGGGGTTCTCACAAGTTCCTTCTTCTAGAATTTCTAGGAAGAGTACACCCATGGAAAGGTCTTCAAAACCTGTACAATATGTGAATAAATTCACACCTCTGAATAGTTTTTTTAGTCTTATGGAGATGAATACACACATATAAATGATCATAATGTTAATCCCTCAAATGAAGATAATGAGGATGGATGTACAGTATCTGGAGTCAAAAATGAGCTTGTAATGGATATGAAGTCAAAGAAGAAGAAAAAAATATAAAAGGGAAAATAGGAAAGGTCCAGGTGAACATGGCATAGAAGGTGGGACACTAAATAAAGGGAAAACCCAAAAATAATGAATATATTCTACTAGAACTATCAAGGACTGGGGAACTCCCTAACGACCAAATCCCATAAACACTTTGTCATGGTCTACAAGCCTATGATCATTAGAATTTCTAAACCTAAGATTATATTTAATTATTATAAAGGTTTCAAGTGAGAATCTCTTGGATATAGGTTTATTTATTAAAACTCTCATGACTCCAACATTGATCACCTATGGGTTCTAAGACGTGAATCCATCCTCATGAACTTATACAGTAAGAAGCCTTATAGTGTTTTACTCTCTTACAACACATCAGGATGTGATTTATCAATATCATTTTTATATGCATATACATCCTATATTAGGATAAGGGAATTGTGGTAGGATATTGAATCCATTTCTGAACATATGAAACAAAAATGGGTGATTCTTGGATATTTCAACATTGTTTTAAAACTTGAATAAAAAACTGGATATAGCTTCAACAACATTGCCTCTTTGGAATTATCTTCTTGTATTTACCATTAAAATCTTGTTAAGGTATTTGTTGCAAGTACTGATTTTACATGGAGTAAATATACTATTAATGGAAGACAATCAAGTAAGTTTGATAGATGCTTCATTCAAATGGATGACATAAGTGCTGCAAATGGAGTCTTAGGGTTTACGCTTCCAAATCATCACTTTGATCACAATCCTATATTTGTGAAAGTATCCACACATATGAAAAGGTCAACACATATTCCATTTCAGTGTAATAATAGATGGATTGTGGTTCCCGAATGAAGGGAGACTTTGTTGAAAGATTGGAAATTTGAACATATTGGAAGCCCTTTTCAAAATCTTGTTGGAAAACTTAAGCACACCAAGAGGTTTCTTAAAGAATAGTGTAAAAAATCATTTTATAGACTGGAGTTGGAAATTAAAGTTGCTGAGGAATGCCTTTCTCACAGTTATATTATGAATCAATTCCAGAACGCACCATCCCGAGATTATATACAAGGCCATAATAGGCTTGATGATCTCTTAACTATCAAGGAAAGGATAGAAAGACATCAGTAGAATGTAAAATTTCTAAAGGATAGGGATAGGAACTCTAAGTTATTATATATATTACACAAAGAGAAGATGTACAGAGTAGGGAATAAGGCAATCAGAATAAATGGCAACACCTACACCTCTAAAAATGAGATCTCTTGGGAAACTGTGGAGCACTTTAAGGGGATCTACTCTGACAATGGGCTGGATAGTACTCAAAAATGGTTTATAAAATCACTATCTACATTGAGGATCATCATAATTATACTCTTATAATGGCCCTATACAAAGAGTAAATTAAGGTAGCCCTCTTATACCTTAACATGGTGAGTGGTCCTGGCACTAATAGATTCACTAACAAATTTTTCAGGTTTTATTGAGACATCTTGAAGGATGATGTTACTCAGGTAATCATTTAATTTTTTACTATGTCTTCCATGAATTATGAGGAAAATGAAAGTTTCATTTCCTTGATACCCAAAAAGGAGAACACACTTGATGTCAATGACTTTAGGATAGTTTCCCTTGGGGGTACGATTCCAAAACTAATTAGTAGGATCCTTATTAATAGAAAGTGAGGTCTTGTGAAGGACTATATCACTATGAACCAATTTGGGTTTTTCCTTATTGGGACCACTTTGTGTATGAAGTTGTATTTGTTGTCAAAAAAATTCAATATTGGTCAAAATGAAGAAGGATATCCAAAGTTAATGGAGGTTGGTTGAAGTAATAATTCCTGGAGAATTGTTATGGATTCATAGCATCAGATTCCGCGCTTGGGAAATTCTCCATGTTGTTAAAATCAGACAATTGTTTCACTTATCCTATGTTCTAAATACATGTATCAAAGATGATACATTGTCTAAAATATTAAATTATCATCCATTGAGGATGATTAAAGATTCTATAGTGTGACCATGAAAAAATAAAGGATTCATATGATTTACAAGAAACAGAGGAGGTTAAAGAATGAAGATAATGGGATAGATGTTGCTACGCATGCTTACTATTAAGTGTCCATGAACTTTATACTTAGGAAATGTTTTTATGGGATTTACTTAAAAAATGGTCCAACCCTCAAGAAAACTAGGCCAGCTCGACCCCATCACATATGGCACTCGAGATCAACCAAGCTGAGGGAACCAGCCCTGGCCAAGCCCGAAGGTGGCATGGGCAGTCTATGTATAGGCCTTCAGGAGCACACTGGGCAGTAAGGCCCATGCATAGTTGGGCTGAAACCCGTGCAGAGAGAGGGCACTTAGCGCGCCCACTGAGAAAACGGTATAGGGCGGTACCATGAGGGGAGAATGAGTAATTTGGATGGTTGTTGGAGCGCTTTTATTAATATACCACATGCCACCCACATTTCAATTTTGATGTGGGACAAGATAAGAAGATACTAGTCACAACATAAAAACACAGAAGCAATCCTGACCGCATATCTCATCCGCGATCGTGATTTAATCTTGTCCACCCATCCATCCCACACTGTGTGGGTTTGAACCAAAGCCATCTGATGCTCCCATAGCCAGCATCACCATCTTCCTCTTCCCACTGTATGATGCCACCATTTCTACTCACTGATGAAGATGACCCAATCACCATGGACGACCATTGGATATTATATGAGGATCATGTAGGTCGATGGATCGAATCGAGATCATGCATGCAATTTCATTTGTATGAATGCAATGAAATTGTGAAGTTTGAAGTAGGATGAGGCAAAAGAAGTTTCCAAGGGCCACATGAATTTGAGTATGAACTTAAAAATGAGATTCAATAAATCTCGCATGAATGCACAGGTTCAAAAGGTTTCTCATTTGAAAAAGAAAACTGCCATGATATCTGGCATATATTCACACGTGGTTTGAAAATATTAAAACTGGATATCTCGATTATTCAAAGAGAGGATATCATATGATTCAAAGAAGGGATTTTAATGGAATATCTCATAGTATTTAAACATGGTGAAGGCTATGATCTTCTCCTAAAATGGAGAAGCCTCGAGACTGAGATAGGTGTTTCCATTCATTCACTCAAGAGCTTATTTTTTTTCAAAAATAGAGCATCTTTGTTCATCTTTTGCAGAGAATGAGTAGAGATCCACAAACCTTTAACAAGTACTATGCACTCATGAATTTTATTATGAAGAAGAGGAACTGCACCTTCTGTCCGAATAATAGAACCACAAATTCACTACATGTTTACCCAAAACCCTAGTTGTTTTTTGTGAAGAAGAATATATAGGTACACAATAGGTGCATGCACACCCTTGTCATACATTGTGAAGATAGATCCATGAACCACCCTGGTTCTGTGAAGAAGATATACACATACCCACTGCGTGAAGAAGAAGAATCATGAACCCATGGGTTTCTCAAAGAAAATGGATACATCTATACTGTTGGCAGGGGTTCGTGTTTAGTGAATAAGGAGATTGAATGGTGTAGGGAAGTACGCACATGCAAGTACGAATGTGCTTTGTTTGAAGAAGCCCAAGGATTTGTGTGTGCATGTGAAGGAGAAAGAACTTTCCTAAATAACTACACCCATTCAGGTTAGTGTTTCTTTGTGAATGATTCATTTTTATGAAAAAAGAGAGATAAGAAGACAAAGAAAAGATACATACATGAATTCACTTGTTATATGAATATATACAAGGTCGTATGTGTGTACACTTTTGAAGAAAGAAGAGTTGAAGGTGAAGAGTATTTGCATGCTTGCATGCATATGTAAAAAGGGTGAAATCTAGTTTAACAAACATTAATTACATCAAGAAAAAAATAAGTGGAAAATAAGAGTTCATTTAAAATCCACATGCATGATCTCATGCATATATGAAAAGAATAAAAGAGAGAAAGTTGATTATAATGATACCAAGTAAGATGATCTTCATTGCTTGAACAATCACAAAGGTGTTTGTGATTCTAACCAAGAAAAGGAAAGAGTTTTAGTGCATTAATATATTTCACTAAAAGAAGAAGAAAGAAGAATAAGTTCTAGTACAGTTGGTTGTTTCACTAAAGAAGAAGAAAGAAGAAGAAGAAGTGAAATTGGTTTTTCACTAGAGAAGAACAGAGAAGAAGAAAGAAGAGTTGTTTGCTTACTTATTTGCAAGTAACCAAGTGAAGAGTATTGAAGAATATCAAGAGAAGAACCTACCTTATTAAAGAAGGAAGAAGACTGTCTCCACAGGTAGTATAAAGAACTATCAAGGAAGATATAAGTTGAACTCGGTCATCACCGGTTCAGGAAGAGGATTATTTCCCTTCCCCCTCCAAAGTGTAGGGACTCAAACTATGAAGGATTATTTTATTCCCCCCTCCAAAGTATAGGGACCCACACTAGCTAGATGATCATTTTACTAGCCAATACATTGTAACAATTATCACAGTATAGTGTAGAATCCATGCACTAGTCATTCCCATGCATGGAATGGATATAGCTACTCTTATTGAGTAGTGAACCTTGTAAAAATATTATGTGCATATTTTTACTGCTTTCTATTATTACATGCAATAGGGAAAAGAGAATAAGAGAATTAAGATCCTAACAGGTAAATAGGTACAGGGATAAATAGTTGGAATTGGTTTAAACATTCCCCAACACTAATTCACCCCCCCCCCCCTTCTCATTGTTAGTTATATTCCAAACTGGTCCTCTCAGTCCCTAGAAGAAACATTCAACATATTTTGTTCACAACTTAGGAAGGTGTTAGTTTAATGAAGAGTAAAATGAAGGGTGGTAATTTTGCTCTCAAAATATACATATCTAAGGCCTTTGACTCATTGAAATGGATTTTCCTCTATGAAGTTATCAAAAGTTATGGATTCTAAAATTCATTCATTAAGCTTATCAACATAATTCTCAATTATTACAAGCTATCCATTCTTATTAATAGAGTACTCATAGGCTAATTTCAATGCACCATAGGTGTGAGACATGGTGATCCACTTTCAGAGCTTTTTTTCTATTGTTGGATACTACTTGAGAAGATGCATTAATGACTTGGCTCAACTTTGCCTCTACAAACAAATCAGATCTGGTATGAATGATCATATTCCCTCACACCTAGTGGATGTGGACAATATTCTTTTTCTTGGTCGGTCTTTGATAAAGATGATATCTGCTATTAAATCCATTTTTTCACATTATTAGGAAGTTGATGGAAAATCCATAAGTTGGGACAAATCCTTCATTGTATTTGGTGATGTATTCTAATTAGTAAGAAAATAGGATAATTAAGAATCTTGGTGTTAAGAGAGGATCCCTCCCATTTAATTATCTTGGTGTTCCTTTATTCTAGGGACAGGTAAAGAGGCACTACTTTGAAGACATACGATTAGGAATTGTTAATCAATTGGCCTAATGGAAAGGGAAAGTCATGTTCCAGGCTACAAGGGTGTGCCTTATCAACTCTGTGATTAGATCTAAGTTTTTTAATTATTTCTTACTTTATATATGGCCCAAAAGCCTCATAAAGGAGCTTTAAGGGATTATTAGGAACTTCATATGGACTGGTTCAGTTCATAAAAAGAAATTGGTCACTATTCCATAGAAGGATTATATTAAACCTACTAAATTGGGAGTTCTTGGAATTAAAGATCTTAAGATATTTAATGATGTTCTAATCAGGAAATTCACTTAGAGCATGATTTCTTATTATACCACATATTATTTCTTATTAAATAGGTTTAAAGGGAAGCTTTTAAATGGTCATAGATATTACCTTGCATCCTCTATTTGGGAATCCATTAAACACTTCTTCAATAAAATCATTTATGAAACCAAATGGATTGTGAGTATGGGTTTCAAACTCAACTAATGGACTACCACCTAGTTTGATAGTCCACAGTAAGATACTATCAGCATTTCCCCCGAGGCTACTCACATGTTGATTGCTAATATTTTTTCACAAATCTCCAAATTTGATGGCTTGTTTCCTGCTTAGATATATATTTACATTCAGAGTTACAAATTCATGGATTGTGACACCATAATATGAAAGAACAACCGGCATGGACATTTAATGCTAGGTATTTTTATAAGCTGGAATCTGGTGGTGTTAAATGGACACCAACATGGATAGTGTAGTTCAAAACTTATTTCAGTCATACCTCCAGGTATCTCCTATTGTGAGGATCTTGAAGCAAAGATTACCCACCTGGGATCAAATCAAAAAATATGGATATCATCTTGCTTCTACCTGCATTCTTTTCTTCCATGTAGAGGAAGATTCAAACCACATATTCTTGGCATGAGACTTTTCCCATGCATTGTGGGATTACACCAGCACACTTTTTGGACTGTAAATTGATAGAAACATGCAGCTTGATGATCTCATGGAGAAAATTTGTGATACTTATTTCAGTGAGAATATTTTGAATCTTTTACTAACAATTGTTGGAACTATTATTTCATCTATATGGAATGCTAAAAATAATAAAATTTTTCATAGAAAACAAACCTATGTTCATATGGGAATGATGGAACTGTAAAAGGAGGTTTATGTGGTATCAATGGTATAAACAGGAGGTATGTATAATATTGTACATGATCTAAATATTATTTTGTTATTGGGTGTATTAGTTCGTCCAAAGAAACCCAAAATAATTAAATTCATCATGTGGATCCCTCCAATCATTCCATGGATTAAGTTTAATGTCGATGGGGAAGATTCTTGCATGCCTGGGTCCTCAGGTTGTGGAGGTGTCTTCCGCACACATCATGGATTTGTCAAAGGATGCTTCTATCATTTTACTAGAATTAAGATGGCCTATAAAGCTAAGTTACTAACTATGGTGTATGAAATTGGATATGTTTTACAATATAATTGGATGTCATTATGGATTGAATCTGACTATGAAATTTCTATAAATTCCTTGAAAACAAGAACACGGGATGTGTCTTGGATAATTTTACCTCTCTAAGTTGAGTTCCACAACAAGGATACTCACTTCAATTTGGAAATATATCATGCATACGGGGAGGAAAATCAAGTGTCAAATTTGTGGTCAAATAAGGAGGTCATGGAAATGGATATGATGTGGTCTTTCAAGACCCTGGACTATTTTGATCCAATGGTGGATGCGGATATGTGTGGTGTGGTTCATTCTCACTTTTGTAATAATCCCTTATAACCCTTGACTCTTTTTATCTTATATATATATATATATATATATATATATACTTCTTTTATGACTGTCTCTGATGAGATACTGATATTTTTTGGTATCTCTAATCATATTATCCTTTTTCTCTCAGTTAATCCATCTTTCCTCTCTTCTCATCAATGTATTATTAGTATTTCAGATATACTTTCCTCAGTCGTTTATATAGATTCAGGAAGTCAACAATTATGGAATATAACCACTAGATCCTCATGTTATTTCTCATTTAATTTTTACTCATTTTACCATTATATTCATCATGTCTTATCTTCATACTATTCATTTATCTATTCATTGAGGTTTGTGTGTCTTATCTTGATGAAAATTTATCTTTTAGTAATTCAAACGAAACATGTAGATTAATTATTGAATTCTAAACATGTGGAATATGACCATTGGATGTTAATTTTGTTCTAGATTAAATATACTAATTTCACCTTATCTAGTCAAATTTATGTTTTTAACTTATTATTTAAGACTTTGAGGCTTGATTGGAATGGAATGTTGGATAAAAGTCTCACATAGTATTTTTTATTAGCTAAATATTCCATGAATCTTCCATTAAAGTTTATTTCAAGTCTTCTATTTAGGTAAATGATATCTTGTAAATTTATTTTCCTTTAATAATTTCATTTTTAACAACCTAAAATTTTAGAAGAACACTATATTCGATATCATACACAACCAACAACATCAAGCCTAAACGTACAGAAAAATATTTTTATTTAAATATAACCATTATAAGATAGAAATTTAAATGGGGGTATTAATAAACAAATTATTAAATATATATATATAATGGTAAAAATTAGTAAAATATTATTTTATAATTCATTTAAATAAACACTATTTTTATGGAATCCCACCTTTTTATCACATAAACTTTCATTAAATTTTACAAAACTGAGGATCTTTAATGTTTAGTGTCTTGGAAACCAGGAAATTAAAACATGAAAACATAAAACATTCTTCTTAAACACTTTAAAGGCTTCTCCTTATGTTCATCCTAGGTTCATTACTGCATCTCATAACCTGGGGACATACATCAAAAGAAAGGGTGAGAAGAAGGCCCAGTAAGTGAAACAAGGGGAAACATTTAACATGTGAACTTGAGATACATCAACAATGTCATGAAAAAGAACTTTAAGGCATGAGAAAGAAATCATGAGGTATATCATAATAAAAAAAATGTATTCCATAACTTGAATATGTGGCTACAACATTTAATATTGACAATCATTTCCGTTTCACCAAGGTCCATCCCCAAGGTGTCATTAAAAATTACCAAGGTTATTCACCAAGGCGTCGTTAAAAATGGTCATCTCTAGAGATTAAGTCTTTACCCAATGAATCTGAGCGCTATCAGGGCGCACCCTTAATTTTTCTTTATTATCATGTGATCCACATATATCATCATAAATAATTTCATAAACAACCCATATAGCATAAAATAAATTCATTTCATAATCATAACGTTTTAAAAAGTGCTTTAAAGACATGATCTTTATGTCACTTTAAACCCATGGAAAGGGAAAGCGGGTCTCATGTATGTAAATCCCAGAATTTAAAATAGAAAATTTTGGTATATATGTGAATATCCCTTTAGAATAAAGAGCTTTGATTATTCACTTAATAAAATAAATTAATTTTAGAATAAGAGAGAGACATTTTGAGACGGAAATTCTGTGGCATAACAGCTATGTTACGAGGTTTTAGAAAACATTGAAAAGAGAGGGGACATGGGTCACCCACTAATAAATGATCCATAAAACAGTAGGGAGGCAGAATATAAAGGATTTAATAACATTTTAATAAAATTTGAAAGATATACCATATGAAATGACGAACATGAAAGGAAGACAAAAATAAGATTTCTCTTATGAAAATTCGGTAGCCTAACGGCGTCACTTAAACTTCAAAAAAATGAATTGATGAGATCAAATAGGGTCTCTCATCATATGAACATAAAAGATTATTATGATATATATAGAGATCATAACCCAAAATAATAAAAAGGAACTTGAAAGACTTGACATGAAAGTAGAACTTTGAAAAATGAGAAAGGTGAACGAATCCCTTAAAAATTCGGCAGCCTAATGTCGTCACCCAAACTTCAACAAAAATGAATTGATGAGATAAAATAGGGTCTCTCATCGTATGAAAATAAAAGATCAGTATGATAAATATATAGATAACACCCTAACATAATAAAAAGGAACCTTAAAGACTTTACATGAAAGTAGAACTTTGAAAAATTAGAAAGGTGAACGGATCCCTTAAAAATTCGACAGCCTAACGGCGTCACCCAAACTTCAAAAAAAATGAATTAAAGAGATAAAATAGGGTATCTCATAATATAAACATAAAATATCAGTATTATAGATATATATAATACCCCAAAATAATAAAAAGTAACTTGAAAGACTTGACATGAAAGTATAACTTCGAAAAATGAGAAAGGTGAACGAATCCCTTAAAAATTCGGCAGCCTAACGGCGTCACCCAAACTTCAACAAAAATGAATTGAAGAGATAAAATAGGGTCTCTCATCATATGAAAATAAAAGATCAGTATTATAGATATAGATATCATACCCCAACATAATAAAAATGAACTTGAAAGACTTGACATGAAAGTAGAACTTTGAAAAATGAGAAAGGTGAACGAATCCCTTAAAAATTCGGCAGCCTAACGGCGCCACTTAAACTTTATTAAATTGAATTGATGAGAGAAAGAGGGGGTATCTCATAATATAAAAATTAAAAGGGAAGTATGAGGAATATAAAATAACATCCTCCAACATAAGATCATGGATCATAAAAGAAATGACATAAAAGAGATTACTTGAAAAGAAAGAGAGAGGTAGGATCCCTTACCTTAAACGTAACTCTTAAAGTATGAAGGTTGGGACCTTGAGGGCTTGGGGCACCTTGAAAGGACTCCTTGGGAGTTAGTGAGACTAGAGCTTCATTGGTGGAGAGTTGGGAGTGAAAAATAAAGGAGATAAGGGTGGGTATTTATAGGGAAAGTGAGGGGACAAGGCATTAATGGCCAAGGGACACCTCATAGGTGGTTTTGGAAAAACCATGGGCTTTCCCATGGTATTTTCCCATGGTATTGGACACTTGGGACACCTCATACCTTATATTACTATTAATAAGTTGACCATATTGATTACATACTTAATACATCATTTAATGATGTCATTAAACACCCGTAACTTAAAAACTGTATTTTCACTATTCATCGAAAATTCAACTTTCTCAGAAAAATCCCAAAATTTCACCTTAACCAAATATCGATGCTCTGATTTCAAAAATGAACTCCATTTTATAAAAATAATTTTCTAAATATTTTTAATTTAATTTTTAAATAAATACACTATTCACTGAAAATTCATTTTTTCAGAAAAATCCCCAAAAATTACCTTAGCTTAATATCGATGTTCTGAATTCAAAAATAAAGTCCATTTTATAAAAATATTTTTATAAATATTTTTAATTTAATTTTTAATTAAAAAACACTATTCACCCGAAAAAAACTAATACTTGACTAATAATTTATGAAACCGTTATTTAACCATTTTATTGAATCACATTACTTAATCAAGGTGCCTAGATTATATTAATAATTTATTTAAGTGAGATTACTAATCCATTTGGTCACATTACTAATCCTAAGCATAAAATCACTATTCATAATTTACTATTCATCAAAAATTAAGTTGATCTTATTAGACTCTAAATTTCGTACTGAACATAATTGTAGAAGACCATTTTTTAAAAATCATTACACATTTTTAATTATTTAAGGTTTACATAAACATTTTTAAAATATCCTTTCTCTAAAATTCATCAAAAATATGCATACTATATTTATCCGGACATTTAAAAATTCATAAGCTTCATCATAAGAAGAAATCAAAATTTTTATTTAAAAAAAAGGATTACACAAGGTAGTTACGGTCTCCTTACATAGCCCCTTATAACACCAGCATAGGACCTAAGAGTAAGGTGTGCTAAGGTGAGAGAATCTTGGGGCGGCTCGGCCAACATTGCACGAGTAGTAATTTCTATCAGTTTGAACTTCTCGCAAAGGCGATTCCGTTCTAGCTTCACACGATGAAGTTCGGCTTGGGTTTGGTCCAGAGCAAATCCCAGTGGTGCTACCTCCTTGCCAAGTTCCGTTAGATGGGCTTCGATTGGCCCAAGACTACTGGATGAGGCCATCGAATCTTCTTTCTATATTAATTAAACAATATCACTTGTATTTAGAGACAATAATCGAAACGTTTAGTTTCTAGTGTTCATATTGAACAATGGTCATATAACAGTCAAAACCCAATGGTATCATTTTAATTATACTCATGTTATCAAATGAAACAGTTTTGTTGAGTTTAAAAAATAAAATAACACACAAAATTAGGAAACAAGATTTATTCAAAATTTCAGGTCGTTACAATCTTCCCCCCTTAAGAAATTGCATTCTCGCAATTTTTAAAATTGGGTTTTGAAATTTCATTGAAAGTCCCGCATCAGAAAAGGAGTCAGTAAAACTATTACTTTAAAAGAAAGAAAGGGAAGTACAAAGGTCACCCGAGTTAACCTACACTAGGATTCCATGTAGGAAAACATGGACATGGAGGAGAAAACAAAGGGTCAAGTTCTGAGGGAGAGTGATAGAAAATATGATTAGGAGAAAGTTAACCACAAGAAAAACACAAACTTATGATGCGTGTAAACGGTCTTTGATTACCTAGTAGGAAACGTAAACCAACAACGTTTTTGTTTTATGTTCATTTTCATAATTTTGAGGAATTCATTTACTAAATAGAACAAAAACATAAGGAAATACACCTACCTTCAAGTAGAGTTTCATCCTTTAATAAGTTTCTACCAAAACTAATCTATTCTCCAAACGATGAGAATTTAAAAACACTTGGTCTCATTAAAACACAAGAATCATCTTCTTGAGAGTCACGTAATCCACAAAAGATTTACTATTAATTTCTTCTATATTTAAACATTATCCCAAAAACAGAAAGGGTAAGATAAAACAACTCTTCAAAAAGAAATAATCACATAGGAAGGGGAAACTACTTTTAAATCTTCAAAGTTCCACGGTACAACCCAAAGTTCATCATAGACCATTCCATAAATAATTGTCCTTAAAATTCATCAAAATAAACCAAACTAAGATTGAAACCCAATTATAAGAACGATCTCATAGCATAGTCTTCCAAGATAGACTTTATCGTTCATCTCCAAACAACATCAACCACTCTTATCATCTTATAACAAAAGTAACTAACCTAATCACATTTTCCCCAAGATAGGTTAATCATTTCTATATGTAACCTAAATTACTATAAGTTCGCCTTAAATTCATCGATTCTTCAAAATATAAGTCAACCTTTACTCCTCAATGAAAATACTGTAGTAATCTATTTACCTCGATCATATAGGGTTCCCAAAATAGTGAAGATCTTCCAAAATAATAATCATCTTTTAATCCCCTAATCACCTTTTATTTAGAAGAACATCTTCACTACATCAACATGTGGTACATAACAATAGATGTTTTCCTTAATGATATAAAATCATCTTAGGTAGTGACTCGGTGATCTTAGAAAACATAAAAGATATGCTCATAGATCACGAACTAAAATACAACATGACATAGACAATTATTGCGAAGAAGTTACATGTACTTCAGTCATCATGATCCATCTCAGCATAGGACTTGCATTGTTCCCTTGTCCTCGAAGATTGTTGATGATCATCATGATTCTCACCCATTCCAAGATATAATTTCCTTGGATAATGTCTAACTTCTCCACATTTACGACATCGAAATGTATAAGGTTCATTAGATCGAACATTATCTTCATTCATCACATTATCCATTTTTTTTAAAGAAATTGGATACTTTATGCCCTATCTTCCCACACTTAAAACATCCCCCTGTTCCTTTGTGACATCCTCCTTGGTGCCTCTTCCCACACTTTTTTCAAAAAAGAAATTCGGTCTTCTTTCCCTTATCAACTTTATCAGATGAACATCCTTGAGACTTTGTCTGCTTCTTCCTTGATGAATTTGGGCATTAAACTAGGTACCAATTATTAATTGTGATTTTTGATAGCTGGTTTAGCATAATAACAATATATTCAACTTGATCCTTCATCATCTCTATCACATTAATAGGGAAATCGTCACATTTTCTATAACATTGGTTGTTGGGACATGCTCTTCCATTTCCCGCCATTAACTAAGAAAAGAACGTATAATTAGGGGGGCTTAAATACTTAGCCAATAATCATTAAAAGGAAACTTTAAGCATAGAAGGATAAACTTGTAGAAGGAAAGTATACCCTAACTTGTGATCCCCTAGGTTCCAATCTAGGTTATCCATGATCATATATTCTTATGTGAATCTTTATTTTATTTTATCTTTGTTCTTTTAATAATGGTTCATACTAAGCTTATGAATTTACCAAAGCATATATCTCGGGAGTGTCATAACCAAGAGTGCAGCAAGGCCCATTGTCGTATACCAGTTCCCGTTTGAGTCTCGCTCAAAATGGTGTTTTCATATTTTACCCCTATGTACATCTGTGCCAGATCCACCTCTACCTGCTCGTATCTAGACAGGGATGTATTTGCTTGGAAATCCCTTACTGAATACTCACCAAAATACCAGGAAGATTTCATATATTTAAAATTTTCTATAGGGTTATTCCTAGAGTTTTCATATCCTAATTTCCACAAATAACTAAACCATCCTTTGATACAAACTATGGAATCCCGCCTTTTTATCACATAAACTTTCATTACATTTTACAAAACTAAGGATCTTTAAGGTTTAGTGTCTTGGAAACCAGGAACTTAAAACATGAAAACATAAAACATTCTTCTTAAACACTTGAAAGGATTATCCTTATGTTCATCCTAGGTTCATTACTGTATCTCATAACCTGGGGACATACATCAAAAGAAAGGGTGAGCAGAAGTCC
This sequence comes from Viscum album, assembly GCA_963277665.1. NCBI lineage: Eukaryota > Viridiplantae > Streptophyta > Magnoliopsida > Santalales > Viscaceae > Viscum > Viscum album. The sequence continues at coordinate 1,803,034,989 of OY728125.1, forward strand.
CAGTAAGGGAAACAAGGGGAAACATTTAACATGTGAACTTGAGATACATCAACAATGTCATGAAAAAGAACTTTAAGGCATGAGAAAGAAATCATGAGGCATATCATAATAAAAATAACGTATTTCATAACTTGAAGATGTGGCTACAACATTTAATATTGACAATCATTTCTATTTCACCAAGGTCCATCCCCAAGGTGTCATTAAAAATTACTAAGGTTATTCACCAAGGCATCGTTAAAAATGGTCATCTCTAGAGATTAAGTCTTTACCCAATGCATTGGAGCGCTATCAGGGCACACCCTTAATTTTTCTTTATTATCATGTGAGCCACATATATCATCATCAATAATTTCATAAACAACCCATATATCATAAAAGAAATGGGTTTCATTTCATAATCATAACGTTTTAAAAACTGCTTTAAAGACATGATCTTTATGTCACTTTAAACCCACGGAAAGGGAAAGCGGGTCTCATGTATGTAAATCCCAGAATTTAAAATAGAAAATTTTTGGTATATATGTGAATACCCCTTTATAATAAATAGCTTTGAGTATTCACTTAATAAAATAAATGAATTTGAGAATAAGAGAGAGACATTTTGAGACGGAAATTCTGCGGCATAACGGCTATGTTACGAGGTTTTAGAAAACATTGAAAAGAGAGGGGACATGGGTCACCCACTCATAAATGATCCATAAAAAAGTAGGGGGAAATAATATAAAAAAACTAAGAACATGGTAATGAAATTTGAAATATATACCATATGAAATGACGAACATTAAAGGAAGACAAAAATAAGATTTCTCTTATGAAAATTTAGCAGCCTAACGGCGTCATTTAAACTTCAAAAAATGAATTGACGAGATCAAATAGGTTCTCTCATAATATTAACATAAAATATCAGTATGATATATATAGAGATCATACCCCAACATGATAAAAAGGAATATGAAAGACTTTACATGAAATTGGAACTTTGAAAAATGAGAAAGGTGAACGAATCCCTTAAAAATTCGGCAGCCTAACGGCGTCACCCAAACTTCAACAAAAATGAATTGATGAGATAAAATAGGGTCTCTAATCATATGAACATAAAATATCAGTATGATAGATATAGATATAATAACCCAACATAATAAAAAGGAACTTGAAAGACTTGACATGAAATTAGAACTTTGAAAAATGAGAAAGGTGAACGAATCCCTTAAAAATTCGGCAGCCTAACGTCGTCACCCAAACTTCAACAAAAATGAATTTAAGAGATAAAATAGGGTCTATAATAATATGAAAATAAAATATCAGTATGATAGATATAGATATCATACCCCAACATAATAAAAATTAACTTGAAAGACTTTACATGAAAATAGAACTTTGAAAAATGAGAAAGGTGAACGAATCCCTTAAAAATTCGGCAGCCTAACGGCGTCACCCAAACTTCAAAAAAATGAATTGATGAGATAAAATAGGGTCTCTCATAATATGAGCATAAAAGATCAGTATTATAGATATAGATATCATACCCCAACATAATAAAAAGGAACTTGAAGGACTTGACATGAAAGTAGAACTTTGAAAAATGAGAAAGGTGAACGAATCCCTTAAAAATTCGGCAGCTTAACGGCGCCACTTAAACTTTTTTAAAATGAATTGATGAGAGAAAGAGGGGGTCTATCATCATATGAACATGAAAAGGGAAGTATGAGTAATATAAAAGAATATCCTCGAACATAATATCATGGATCATAAAAGAAATGACATAAAAGAGATTACTTGAAAAGAAAGAGAGAGGTAGGATCCCTTACCTTAAACGTAACTCTTAAAACTTGAAGGTTGGGACCTTGAGGGCTTGGGGGAACCTTGAGAGGACTCCTTGGGATTTAATGAGACCAGTCCTTTGTTGGGGGAGAGTTAGGAGTGAAAACTAAAAGAGATAAGGGTGGGTATTTATAGGGAAAGTGAGGGGACAAGGCATTAATGGCCAAGGGACACCTCATTGGTGGTTTTGGAAAAACCATGGGCTTGCCCATGGTATTTTCCCATGGTATTGGCCACTTGTGACACCTCATACCTTATCTTACTATTCATAAGTCAACCATATTGATTACATACTTAATATATCATTTAATGATGTCATTAAACACTCGTAACTTAAAAACTGTATTTTCACTATTCATCGAAAATTCAACTTTCTCAGAAAAATCCCAAAATTTCACCTTAACCAAATATCGATGCCCTGATTTAAAAAATTAAATCCATTCTATAAAAATAATTTTCTAAATATTTCTAATTTAATTTTTAAATAAATACACTATTCACCGAAAATTCATTTTTTTCAGAAAAATCCCCAAAAATTACCTTAGCATAATATCGATGTTCTGAATTCAAAAATAAATTCCATTTTATAAAAATATTTTTCTAAATATTTTTAATTTAATTTTTAATTAAAAAACACTATTCACCCGAAAAAACTAATACTTGACTAATAATTTATGAAACTGTTATTTAACTATTTTATTGAATCACATTACTTAATCAAGGTGCCTAGATTATATTAATAATTTCTTTAAGTGAGATTACTAATCCATTTGGTCACATTACTAATCCTAAGCATAAAATCACTATTCATAATTTACTATTCATCAAAAATTAAGTTGATCTTATTAGACTCTAAATTTCGTACTGAACATAATTGTAGAAGACTATTTTTTGAAAATCATTACACATTTTTAATTATTTAAGGTTTACATAAACATTTTTAAAATATCCTTTCTCTAAAATTCATCAAAAATATGCATACTATATTTATCCGGACATTTGAAAATTCATAAGCTTCATCATAAGAAGAAATCAAAATTTTATTTAAAACAAAGGATTACACAAGGCAGTTATAGTCTCCTTACATAGCCCCTTATAACACCAGCATAGGACCTAAGAGTAAGGTGTGCTAATGTGAGAGAATCTTGGGGCGGCTCGGCCAACATTGCACGAGTAGTAATTTCTATCAGTTTGAACTTCTCACGAAGGCGATTCTGTTCTAACTTCACATGATAAATTTCATCTTGGGTTTGGTCCAGAGAAAATCTCAGTGGTGCTACCTCCTTCCCAAGTTCCGTTAGATGGGATTCGATTGTCCTAAGACTACTGAATGAGGCCGTTGAATCTTCTTTCTATATTAATTAACCAAGATCACTTTTATTTAGAGACAATAATTGAAACGTTTAGTTTCCAGTGGTCATATTGACCAATGGTCATATAAAAGTCAAAACCCAACGGTCTCATTTTAATTATACTCATGTTATCAAATGAAACAGTTTTTTTGAGTATAAAAAATAAAATAACACACAAAATTAGGAAACAATATTTATTCAAAATTTCAGGTCGTTACAATTTTTTAGTAAAGTCATATTATTCATCATAAATACATTTTCTTCAAAAAAATTATTTATTTCATTTAGTGAGAAAATAATATAATAAATTTATTACACTATTATAATATTTATTTTAATAATTAAACATTATTTTTTTAAATCAGCATATAAAAATTATCTTAGGTTGAATTTTTAAGATTTTTCTAAAATGTTTGATTTCTTAATGAATAGGGAAAACCTTCTTCTTATTGAACAATATACATTTATTTCTTGAATTTACTAAGTTAAATTTTGGTTCAAATAAAAATTTGTTTAATTATATTATTAATATTCCAATTGTGTTATTTGAAATTTATTTTATACTTGAATTTGGTATAGAAATTTTTTATACTTAAAAAGTCAAAAAAAATTAAATAATGTTTTTTTGTGTTTTTTTTAATAATAAATTAATTTCATGAATTTATTAAAATTGTGTCTTGAAAAATAGATTTCATATTGGGAATCATGAGGTCAAAGAAATTAATATTCCCCATTCATTTTTTGTTGTTATAAATAGTAATCATAGTAAATAATTATCATCGTTGTAAGGTAAAATTAGGTAATTTAGGTTAGATATAATATAATAATGATTAAAAGAGACCCTACCACTAAAATTAATTTTATTTTATGTTTATATGTTGCTCATTAATAGACATATGTATAATATATGACATTTTTCCATTTGTACATGATTATGACCTTTATAATGCTTTATGTAATGAAAATTTAAAAATTTCATTCTCTTTGTTTTATTAACATATAATTTTTTAAATAGTGATGAATACCATTTATGTTTAGTTTTCAATTTTAATTTTAATTTTGATTGATTTTTTATATTGGTAATTTATTTATAATTTTTATTTATTATATAATTACCTTAAATTCTTATGTAACATTGACACAAAATTTATTTAATTAATTAATAATTGAAATAAATGATTTTAAAAATACTAAATGTAATTTAATTTGAAATAATTAGTGTTCCAAAAAATATTTGGATAAAAATTTCAATTTAGTAGTTTTATAATGTATTATATTGGAATTAACTCTTTTTATTCGTGTATTTAATGTAAAATTAATTTAATAGTGTTAAAACCGACATTAATGGTATATTAAAATAATTAATATTTTATTAAATCATTTAAAATTCAATAAAATAATATATTTAAAAAAATGAATGGTGTATTTTTTTAAAAATCATCCATGGTCCATTTATGGTTCGTTTTCCAATTTATATTAACATTATTAACCTTTAAATGGTACAAAACTATAATCATAGAATAATTATTAAAAGTAACGACGAGGGTTAAAACTAAATGATAAAGGTGAAAAAATAACCATAGTTTGTTGAAATATTATTGTATGAGATTATTTAAACTCATCATAATCTTATCTTTGAATTATATAAATTTGGATCCATTTCATCATAAAAATAATTTCTATTAATTTAATACTTTATGAAATTCAAAAAATGCCCCCCCAACTTATAAAACGATACCCCTTCTCTCAACTCATCAAAAACATTTAATCCATATATATCCACCAAACCCTATGAATTCATCTTTTAAACATACTTATACATGTTATAGAGTTTATTTCCCTTAAAAAATACCAAAACTATGTCCCTAAAGAATATATCTAAAGGAAGTCTACCGAAGAAGTGGTAATCATATTTACCTACTACTTCATGTTTATTTGTTCTTCTACATCCTCTTATTGTGTTGTACCCTTTCTAAAATAATAAATTAAATATAATCAATTAAATTATATTTTATTATTGTTATGATAGAATCGTATTCCATATCATTACCATCCCATGAATAGAAAAAGCATCACTCATGTGTACGTACAACTTACCATCTCTACGTAGTTGTGTAATTTGATTTTCACCAACACATTACTTGGATGGTTATAAAGATGGAAATAATGAAAATATATTATATTTATAAAATAATTTTACTTTTTTAATTATAATATCATATATATATTCTTATATTACAATCCATTTGGAAACTATAACATCGCTCATGCGTACGTGTGGACTACCACCTCCACGAAGCGATGTGAATCGATTTTCATGTAGAATTTACATCGATGTATATAAGGTAAAATTTAATGAATATATATGATATATATATATATATTATAATAATAATTATAGAGAGGTTAATTATTATTTACTTTTCTTTCATTCCATCCATCGAAAAATGAAGACGCCATTCATGTGTATGTACAGTCTACCGTCTTCATGAACAGTGGAATTCATTTTTTTATCTCTAGATTTTATGGATGAATGAAAATATGTGTGTGTGTGTGTTGAATATATATTATATTTAATTCTTGAATAAAATTATTCAAATTATGTATCCATGATAAATACAAAAGGATCGATTATACTAAATCAAAACATACTTGTAAAAAAATAAGTTAACAACTGAAATAATGATAATAATAATCGATTATTAACAAATAGGAGATAAAATGATATAAATGGACCATATATGGTATTTTATATATTAATATTGTTATGGTTTTTAATTTTAATAAATTTAGATTTATGTTAAATTAGGTTAGAGAACCGAAAAGGAAAGTGTAACTTGAGGTAAGGGGTTTCCTAACTTGATTTCTTTTCATTTAGTTATATTACTTGTTTATTGACTTTGATATTCTAAGATTATATTTTTAATGAATTTTTATAATTTTATGTTTTATTTAAAATTTTATATTTGGATTTACATTTGAAACACATAATCAATTCATTGGATAATTCTCACTTCAATGGTATGATCTTTGTAATGGATTTTATCTCAATTTCTACTCTATTGAGACATATTTGGTAATATGATGCTATTTACTTTTATATCGTGTATATACATCACCATTGAGTTATTTAAAATTAATATAAATTTATTAATGATTATTAATGATTCAATCCATGTTACTCTTTCAAAAATAATTTTTTAAAAAAAGACTGATCTTATTTCTCTTATTCATCAGGTGTATTTTAATTCCACATCTATATATTTCAAAATTATTTTATGGAAGTACTTTTTATTTTCACAAATTATTTACAAATTATATATTATTTTATCCATGAATTTTAATATTTTATGAATGTAATATTTATAATGATTCTCCAAAAGGATTCATTTTTAACTTTCTTTACCAAAAGTCCAAAGAAATGTATTTTTTAACTTATATAACATTAACAGACAATCCCATCACCATAAAAATTTTAAACTCTTTAGCTTCATATACAAGATTTTAAATTTTTTATAATGAAAACTATTTTGAAAATATTTTTATAACCCATTTTATTTTCTTTCGAATAAACCATGAATTTATTATGAATACTGTATTTTTGACAAATTTATCGTTATCTTTTATCACTTATTAATTTTTTGTTTATTAAAATTCCCTTCAAACATTAACTTTAAATTAATAATTTAATAATAAATTACCCTAAAATAACCATATTAGATAATATTATTTCCTAAACCATATACAATTTCTACATATGGTGTTTGAATTTGAATTTTATCTGATATACAATGAAAATATTGATATTCCATATTATTTAATTAATACAGAAATTAATTGATAAGGAATATTGTTATTGAATTTATGTTGACCATTAAACATTTGAGGAATGCATTGTACTGGAAGTTATTGGTGGGTATAGAAATATATATACCCTAAATGAAATGACAATTCCTATGAATCAAATCTTTTTTTCCAAAATTAATGGTTTATTATCAATAGTTTTAAACTGTATTGGCACAAGGTATTTCCGGTAGAGAAATTTTGATGTCTAAAAGCATGATATCCAATAGTATTCATTTAAATCATTTAGAATTAAGATATTTTTATACATAATATAACTCCATTAATATTATCTATGGATTCATTTTTGTAATCAAATTATTGATTAAAAAGAATGTGTTCTAGTTTTTTACCTGGACATATTTATTATGCCTTATTTACTCCTAATAGCTTCCGTTTCACATAATCCTTACTAAGAATTTCATATCACCATTAATTTTTTCCATTTCCATATGACATGAAGAAGAAATATTTCAATGATTTTCAATTATGTATATCAATTTCTTTTGTTATTTTTTATAAATTGTTTCCAATTTTATAAGGGAATGATTCATGAATCTAGTTCTCTATGAATACTAAACTAATTGATCATTAATGATCAGAAACCTTGTGTATATAATAATGAAATAATGTAGAAACCGAATCTAGGTTACTGGAGTCGGGTTATTATAGTTCATATCATAGAATTTTTAGTAGAAACCTTTTTAACTAGATAAAAAACATAGATTAGGGAATATAACCCAATGACTGACTCTAAGGATAATTTTAAGAATAATATATCATTCTAAAGTGTTTTTAATGATCATCGATGACCTAAGTTAAACATAAGGATTATTTGGTTGATAATACTAAGGATTAATTTAATGTAATAGATACCCATTTTTAGTTTTTATGTGATAAGAGTTTAACATGATTAATGATATCTTGGGAGACATTTATTTGAATACAAAGCTTTGGTTTAGTATATTTTTTAGTAAGAATATTATATGATCAATAATTATTTTATATTTTGTGGGCATAAGATTAAAATTATCGATGAACTTTAGGTTTAATGTGATCATTGATATTAAGGTAATAGTTTTAAATTAAGATTAATTAATTTTGTGGGAAAATAGGTTGTATGGAAAAACATAGTGGTCAAAATGTTAATTAATGACTAATGTTATTTGTTAGGAAGTTAATTTTATTTTTGGTAATGTTATAGGAATTATGTTAATATTTTTTAGAAAAAATGAAAACTTTTATGATAGAATACAACCCATGGCATCCAGCATGGTCGCAGGGCTTGAAGCCACAACCGAAGGGAGACAAAGGGAAATGCCAACCAATGGCCTACATGATTTATTAGTTAGTATGAAATTTTTATTTAATGATTTGATGGTTAAAGATTATGTTGATTTTGGGAAGATGATTATAGGATCAGATCTTTTTCAACTTTTGGGATTTTGAGCTAAGTAATGAAATTTTAGGTGAATTTTTATTGGGTTTTGGTATATATTACCTTTAGGTTTAACATAGAGGATTATTTGAGAAGAATTGTATCATATTTTTAGAGATACAATATGAAGGATATTTTATAATGTTTAAGGTTAAAACATTGTCAAATTTTTTGGTTTTTGAGGATATTTTGGATGTAGGGTTATTTATTTTTGAAATAATAATAGTTGAACCCTTTAGGTTATTTTGGAAATTTTTAAGAAAAATATATCATATCATAACATGAAGGATTATAAATTTTTATTATTATCTTACCTTGTGGTAAAAATTTAATTTTTTATTTATGTATAATGATAAGAGGGAAATATTTTTATTATTTTTTGGACTATATGATCTATTAGAATTTGATTTTAGTTCTTTAGTCATATAAAAAGTCATCTTGAATACTTATAATTTAGATAAAAAGATAATATTGTGGTTGAAATTGATTTACGGAATAAATTATACTTATCATGTAAATATATTTTCTTAAATTCTTATTTATGATGGTAAATGAATTTCTCATCTCTAAGAAATGGATCTTGAAACAAAAAAATTGTCCTATTATGATCACTTTTGATGAAATTATAGTCTTTTCACTCATCATTAATTTATGGTTTTGTGGTTGTTAACATTCTCCTAACCATTTCTTTATCACTCTCTATTAGTCCATTGGTGTTAGTTTTCTATTCCATTTAAATATTTTCACTTATAATTAATGCTCTTCTATTTGGAAACATAGTTTTTTGTTATTATTGATGACCTTCATATTTAACCTTCCATATTTTTAAGAGGAATTATTATTAACCCTTTTAAGATGTAGGTTATTGAAAAGTGAATTTTTAAATGTCGAACTCATGATTACTGAGAATATGTCCACACTGAGAGGATACAATTTATTGAAGGGGGAGAATTTAACACCCTAGGATTTTAAAATATCACTTTGTTCGATAGCGTATGCACCGTGAAACGCTAATCCTAAATGAACCATAGTGTATTTTTATTTAAATTAGATAATAATAACATATCCACTGAGTTTTCAAGAATGAATTATCACATTATAAAATATATATAAATTTATTACTCAATAAAAATTTATTGATTAATTCTTAGTTAATAAACACACCATTTTTTAGCAATGACATTTTATTCTTCAGAAATATGTTTTCTTCCAAATGGATTTTTATAACTTTTAGTGAAAAAATAGTATAAATATTTTTTTACAATTTTATAAAAATTATTTGATGAAATGAAATTAATTTTTGAAATTATAATATTAAAATCATCTTAGAGTGAATTTTTGAGATTTTTCTAAAAAGTTTGATTTTTCAATGAATAGTGAAAATACTATTTTTTATTGAAAAGTCTATATTTATATCAAGAATATAAAAAGATACATTTTTTTCAAAGAAAAAATAGTTTATTTATATTATTAATAATATAATTATGGTATTTTTAATTAATATTTTAAATGAATTTGTTATAAGAATATTTTTATAGTTAAAAATGCATTTTTTTCGAAAAGAAAAAAATTCATTGTATTTTTTGATTAAATAATAAATTAATTATACCAATTATTGAAATTGATTCTTAAAAAAATCATTCCACATTTGGAATCAGGAAGCTAAAATTTTTTAAATAATTCCCTCTTAAATTTAGTCATTATGAATATTAATCCTAGTAAATAATCATCACCGCATTAAGGATAAATTTAGAAATTTATGTTATAAATAATATAATAAGAACTATAAAATGACCCTAACACCTGTATTAATTTTATTTTATGAGTATATCTCATCCTTAAACATATATATGTCTAATATAATACCTTTTTTCATTTTTCTATGATTTTTACATTTATAATATTTTAGATAAATAAAAGTCTAAAATGCCATTCTCTTTGTTTTATTAATTTTAAATTTCTTACATAAGGATAAATAAAACTTATATTTAGTTATAAATAATAATTTTAATGATATATGATTTATTTTTATCATGATAAATTATTTCAAACTTTTATTGATGAAATAATTGCCTTATATGCTTTTGCAACACTAACACATCATTTATTTGATTAATAGGAAAATAAAATAAATAATTTTAAAAATATTAAAAGTAATGTATTGAAAGAATTATTGGGTTTCAAATTTTTTTATATATATATGGTATTTTATTAATGATTTAAAGGATAATATTCAAAATCTTTCTTTTGAGGAAGTATTTAATGTCAAATTAAATGAATAGTATTTAGAATGACATTAATGATTTTTTATAATAAAAGGTATTTTATTAAATGATATAAAATTCATAAAATTATTATATTTGAAAAAATGAATGGTATATGGTCATAAAAATCAACCATGGTCCATTTTATGGTCTTTTTATGGTTTATAGTAACATTATTAACCCATAATGTGTAGAAACATTTAATAGCACGATAATTTTTAAAAGGGTTAATAGGGGGTTAAAACTAAATGATAAGGGTGAAAACATAACCAATACATTCCCAAAATTTTATTCAATTATAAAATTTCAACTTATCCCATTCTTCTATTCAAATTAAATCTATTTCGATCCATTTTTACATTAAAATTTATATAAATTTAATACTTTATGAAATTCCATGAATGTCCCTCCCCTTACTTAAAAAAGGAAAACCCTTCTCTCCATTCCTCACAACACTTTAAGAAATCTAGATCTACCAACCCATTCCTTACTTATAAAAATACTTATCCCTATTCTAGATATTTTTTCCCTTCCAAAATACCAACCCTAGGCCCCTTAACAAGTGATCTAAATGAAGTATTCTGAAGAATATGTAATCATCTTTACCGACTCTTCCAAATTTATCTCTTCTTCTACATCCTCTTAATGTGTTGTACCGATCCATATTGGACAACCATATTCCATCTCTTTTTCATCTTATTAAAAGAAAAAATATCACTCGTGCATACGTTTGACTTATCGTCTCCACCTAGCGATGTAATTCATTTTTCATCTCCACTTTCTGATGATGGTGTTAAATATAAAACTGATTAATATATATGATATTTATTAAATTATTATTATTATATAACTTGTAACATCCCTCCCCTCATTGGTTTGAGGAGTGATGGGGGAGCTACTAGGTCTTAGGTGACATCTCCAAGACACTAAAGTCTAGAAATAAATGTGAATGACCACAAGAACATTCGGGAGATTATTTTCCCTCTAATAGTTGAAGCATATAGAAATATAAAAAAAACAACCAAAAAAACCTATATATGATGCGTGAGTAAAAAATATAACTCAAAGAATAACCAGACAAATAAACCATATCATATTACAATAGTAAAAAAAAGATATAATCAAGAGGGGTAAATGACAACATAACTAAATACTCCAAAGTGAAATCAACTAGCAACACACAACCTACTCTAGGAGCCAACTCCACATTCCAGGATGACGGTATCAAGAAGCATCACTAAAGAACTATGATACCTTGACATTACATATTTCCTAATATATGATATCTACAAATATATAACAATACCCAAGTAGTGGGTGAGTATAAAATAATTAGGGTTTCCCCAATGACTTCCCAAATAATTCCACTTGGACAAAACTTGTTAGAATATTTATTAAAATAGTTTTTATTTATAAAAATAGATCATATCAAACCCATAAAGTAGTTTTACAAAAAAATAATAAAAAATGACTTTAAACCACATCTCATTTGATTTGGAAAATTCATTTAAATGTACACACACACAACCATACACACACACACACACTCAATATTGGTGTCACCATTGATAGTGGAACATCAAATCTATACTCCATCCTATTTTGATCATGGTACTTCATGACCACTATCTATCCCATTCATCTCATTCTCAACCATTTATGCCAACACCATTATATAAACATTTCAATAAAAATCATTCATTAATGAATTTCAACAAATCATTGACACATATCAAACCAATCATAATATTAAAATCAATATTTTAATATTATAAACAATGGGTTTTCCAAAAACCAAATTAGCATTACACAATTTCCAAGACAATATGAAATTAATATTTCCATCAGGAATCACACCAAGGCTTCACAACCATTTTATAAAAATATTTTAATTAGAACTAATCCTTTATGTTCTAAATCAGCTAGAGTCAAGAGAGAAGAAACTTATCTCACAAATGTTGGTGTAAAAAAATAACTTCACTAAAAAACATCCTTATCCAATCACTACTCACATTTCCTTCATTGGATAAAATATGATTTCAACATAAAACCATTCATAACATATAGATATATCCATAAATGACTAGATATATGGTTCCTAGAGAGAGAAGAACCTTGGATATAAGAATAATGAAGAAGATCTGGAACTTACCAATAAATCTAGGCCTCTAATGCATATTGATTTGAATATGTAATGATCATGGATCAAAGGGGGTTATCTCTAAAACCATGAGAGAAAAGTTAATTTGAGTTATGGGGTTATTAATGAAAAAATTTGGTCAAAATGATTAATTTGACTAGATCCAAAATTTAATGATGGCCAAATATACGCAACACAGTTAGGCCATAGGGTTTAGAAAACTGGGTTTCAACCATGAGATGCTACTATTTTAAGGACATACTTTTCATGATTTGATCACATGGTTAGAAAACACTTTTTCCAACCTTTATTTTCCTTTGTTTCAAGAATCACAGTTTCTCCTTGGAATTCACACAGTTTTGAATAATATTTCACCAACTATGGTCCATCCATGTGCCCACAGTTTTACCTTTGCATAGTTTCCTAGATATGATTCGCCAAATCTACTAACCATTAAAAAATAGTTCACCTATTGAAAAGAATCATAAAACATGAAACCTCAAAAAACATAACTTGAAAATTATATAGACACAAAATACAATAATAAAGGGTCATGTGTCAAAAAATGGGGGTTCTTAATTCTCCCCACCATTTTTATATCTATCCTAGAAAATTATAAAAATCATTATACCCTAGAAAAGTTAGTTCCATATCTCCAAAATTTCCTTATCATTCTCCCACGTTTCTTTATGAATCCGACCATGATTCCATAAAACCCTCACTATACTGATGTTTTTACTTTATAAGATCAACTCTTATGTATCCAAAATTTTTGTCACTGCATGAATCAACGTAGCATCTAACATTAAGTCGATGTGATCCCATCGAATCACATTGTCATAACCAGGTGGATACTTCTTTTATTGAGATATATTAAACACATTGTGCACTGAACTAACCCTTGGTTGAAATTTCAATTGATATTCCAACTCACATACTCATTCATGTAACTCAAAAGCGCGCATGTATCAAGAAGTTATCATCCCCTTATTATATAAATGATAATGCCCAAGCCCTTGATATATTGTCAATAATTATTGATTACTCACCTCAAATTAAAATTGTCATCGATTATGATTCGCATTCAATTTTTAATGTCTCTGAGATGTCTTTATTCTCTTTCAAATCAACTGAATCTTATCTATTATCTCTTACACAAGGATGGGTCTAATTATTTAAGTCTCTACCATTTCCACACAACAATGTGTAGAGTGACTAGGAATTTCATACAATGCTTCAAAATGATCCATTTTTATGAAAGCCTGATAATAGTTATTATATATGAAATCCAATAATGGTAAATACTCCTCTAAAGAGCCACCAAAATTCATCACACAATCCTTAAGACTTTTCTCCAACATTTGGATTTCTCGCTCAGACAATCCATCAATTTGAGAAGGATAAGAAGTAATCATATTCAACTCTATTAAAAGGGATTGATGCAAGGATTTCAAAAAATGAGACATATACCTCAGGTCTATATCTGATACAATCAAGATAGAAATGTCATTCTTATCCACAATTTATTGAATGTAGATTTTAGAAAGAAAAAAATCTAAAAAATTATTTTCATGAAAAATATTGAAATGAACCATGTTCAGAAGAATCCCTAAAATAACAAATATAGAATCATGTTTTCTAATCTTCCTCAGTAGACCTATTACAAAATCTATAGTATGTTCTCTTATTTCCACACATGAATTGGTAAAGACTGCAACATACATGTTGTGCATTGATACTCCACCATTACCTACTGATAGGTGTGGTATCTTGAGATATATTATACTATATTTATTTTCATGGAAACATGCCATAACAATGCTTTCAACGCATTATACATTTTCATAATACTAGTGTGAGCATCCCAGCTCAAATGGTGGTAGGGGTTAAGAAGTTTTTCCTAAAAAACAAAAGGTATGACCATATTATCTCCAAAACTACAACACCAAAATCTCATCCAGATTCAAACCCTCAATGGTATACCCACAATTGAGTTTTTACATTAAATAAACACATTTAGGAACATATTTATGAGCAACACTTACCTAATCAAGAAAATAAGTAATAAAAGAAACCAGAAATAAAACTAAATGATCACCATGGTCCTAGTAATATGGAGGCATATCTTCTATAATAGAAATTTGATTCCACTGGATCGAATCCTCTTTATCTAGATGATGATATAAATTCATGCTTAATGCATACACCACTGAGTTCCATTTAAATAGTGTATAAATCTTTTCAAATTAAAGAATTGGTAGATGCTTCATCCATATATGTTATCTTAAATTAAAATATCATTGTGAGAAAATTTTCTTCAAACTATTATGATCCATAAAAACTTTGAATTTATCAATAATGAGGTAATGATGTATAATGTTAAAGTCATGGACCACAACAGTTAATTCCAACTTTTGTGTTGGGTTGTTCTTCTCATTCAAATATAATTGTGGTGAACCATGACCCACAACATGATATCCCTGTATGAGAACACATACCAACCCATATACAGAAGAATCACAATAGAATACATAGCTCAGTATAGACTCTGGTAATGTGAGGATATGTACTGATGTAATTCTAATCTTATTTTCTTGAAAGTATTTCTAATATTCATTGTTATATTGGAATGGAATGAATTTCCTCATCAAATCTATCATTAGTGTTTCCAAATGTGAGAAATAACATACAAAGCATCTATAGTATCCCACTAATCTAAGGAAACTACTAATCTTAGTCATTCATTGGATGCTTCCAAGAGATATCAGTTTCTATAATTTTCGGGTCCACAGATACACCTTTTTCAGAAATGAGATGTACAAGGAAATGTACCTATTCTATCAATAAATCAAACTAAGATAACATGGAATATAGATGATGATCCCATGAGATACACAACACTATATCTATTTGTTTCTCATGATCCACTTTTGTATTAGATTACACCAATATATCATAAAAAAATACCACCATAATGGAATCCATATGTCTCTGAAGGATTCAATTCATCAATTCCATAATGATGGCTAGTGAATTTATAAGACAAAAAGGCATAATGACATTCTCATAATTTCTGTATCATATTTTGAATTATATCTTCATAATATCCTCCTTCAAACTCATAATTGGTGATATACCAAACACATGTAAACTTTTGAGAACTATTGTTCACCCCTCAATTGAAATAAAATATCAACAATGCGTGGAAGAGGATACCAATTCATTATAGTATGTTGGTTAATCATATGATAGTCCACACAAATATTAAGAGTTCTATCCACCTTATTCATAAATAGAACTAATGCTTCATATGGAGATATTCTTAGTTTAATTGACCCTTTACTTTCTAAATAATTCAATTATTCTTTCAATTCTATCAATTATAGTGGTTCCATCTGATAAGATGGAAGTGAGATATAATCAGTACCTTATATGAGATCAACCATAAACTCTAATTCTATTTTTGGGTAGAAACCCTAATAAATTATCTATGAAAACATCAGGAAACTAGTCAACTATAGTTGGAAAATCTCTATTCCCAATCTCATCCAAAGATGAAAATGTAAGCATTGGTAACTGATAAGAGATGGTTCCAATGATCAATTCCAATGTCCTGCATTACTAACATATACATCCAAATATATTCTAAATAGATATTCAATTCTATCAAGAGATGTGAACCTATCCTTTCATGCATAACATTTGATGTGGTCCTTGAACAATGTCAATTAATCCATACATAAAATCAATTCATGGACATCCATATCATGCATAGTGAAAACCCAAAGCAACATAAACCCATCGATAGTTATAGAATAAGTTGTACACATAGAGTCTCAACACTCTCATTGGACAATAAGAGTTTTATGTTTCAAAATAGAATAAAAATTCTCAAAATCAAAACCCAAATGATCAATAATATGAGAATCAATAAAAAAAGTTGGATCTGCCCATATCAAACAAAAATTGAATAAGCTTATAATTAAAAATAATCATACCTCTCACCATCAAAGCACAAAATTTTTCATCCATGATCATTTTCTCAATGCCATATGATTTCATACTCAATGAAAATTTCTATTTTTCACCATGTTGAGATTTCACCGATTGAGGATTCATGGTGTTCCTAGAATCACATTGGATCACGCTATTCTGATGATGAGTATTAATCTACAGAACTCATCCTATCGAAGCATAAGATGTTTGAGAATTATGATATGTGTCTCTCACACTAGAACTTGGAGCACTGTGACAACAGCGATGAAGATTTCATATCTTGTTGCAGTTGTGTCATGATCTAGGTGGTGTCATACAATCTTGGTTGATGTTATTAAGTGAACCAAAATAAAAACATCCTAACTTACTTTTGGGCCAAGGATTAAGATTTATTGATCCCGTAGTTTGACTCTGAGTTGTACCATCACACTGGAAGTAGGTTTCTAACTTCCGATTGTTCCCACTATTAGAGCTCTCATCTATTTCTATTGGGATAAACATGCTCCTCCCAATATTATTTCATGAGATATCCATTTCTTCCAACATTGATCTATTAACTATCTCTATATATTAAATTATTTAAACATGACAATCATTGAGCAAATATCTTCCCACAACCCCGAATAAAAATGCATTCCTTTAATGATGTTCTTGTAGAAACATACCATGAAAAATTGACACAGTTCAATAATTTAGCTGCATAATCTTTCATAGAGAGTTTCTCTTGATTTAAAATGATGAGGTCCATTTTTTCTAGAAATCTGAAAGGTGTGAGGATAAAGTTGATTATTAAATAATTCTTTAAATTCATCACATGTTATTCCTTGGTCTAATTTATCCTGAAATTCTCATTCCCTCCATTGGAATTCCAAATCCTCCAACATATAATTTGTGAAATTAACTTTTAGTTGTGATGGTGTCCCAAGGAAATCAAAGAGTCAATTCATCCTATTTCATCATACTTCTTCTTTTTGAAGTTCTGAATCCCCTATAATTATACATTGATTCTTATTTTGAATATGAACATAATGGTCCACTTTTCATAGTTCATCATTATCATTACCCATATCCATGGAGTAATAATCCTAGAAAATTATTTGAACCAGTTATTAGTTCACCTATGGCTTAGGTGAAACCAAATTTTCAGCAACCTCTTCCTCTGACTAGATTCTACGATGCCTACTTGGTTCCATTCAAAATAAACATGAAAAACTCCATTTAGTGTCACTCATTAGAAAATGAAGGCTTAGAAACCCAAATTTACAACATTATTACATATCACCACATAACATTCCACAATTCAACCATCACTAAAATTTTCACCATTTTTTAAAACATCATAACCATGCATTTCAAAATCAACAATTATCACTATTTTTAAAAATCAACACTTTTTATGTTTCATCAAACATTAAACTCAGAATGAAAAATACATACATATTGGGAAGTCTTATTATCAAATTAGTTCGTGAAAATCTCATCATCTAAACCCTTGACGATTAGGTGACAACCCAACTAGAAGTTTCTAAAAATACTCATGTACCTAAACTCCTTGTTAAAATGATAATCAATATAAAGAGGTTAGATATGGATTTTTATGATCTAAATTTAATGTTCTGATAATAATACTCCTTAATTAGATCCCAAGAAGACATAAAGATACAATTTCCATCTCTTGGACCAAATGATAATGACACAATTTTCCCAAAAAATATAGATGGACTAAATGAATATCATGCCATTTTTTCCAAAAGATTGATGGGATAAAGGAATATGATTCTATATTTCCCAAATGATAGATGGATCGAATGAATTTGATACCATTTGTAACATCTCACCCTTCATTGGCATGAGGAGTGACAGGGGAACTACTAGGGCTTAAGTGATATCACCAAGACACCAAATCATGGAAATAAAAGCTAAGGCCCTTAGGAAAATATGTGGGATGATTTTCCCTTTGAAAGATGAAACATCCAAATACATAAACAAAACTATCCAAAAAACCACTATATGATTCATGATTAAAAAATAAAACTCAATTAATTACCAAAAAAATAAACCATATTAGAGTAAAATTGGAAACCAAACGTCATACTCAAGAGGATCAAATAACCACATAACTCACAACTCCAAAGTGACATCAACAAGCGACACCCAACCAGCTCCCAAATCCAACTCCACATGCATGGCCCATTGTATTAGGAAGAATTACTAAATAATTGAGATACCTTTCCTTTATCAATGTATTGATAGATGATATCTAAAAATGCACAATGGTTCCCAAGTAGGTGGTGAGTATAAAATCAATAGAATTTCCCCCATGACTTCCCAACTCATGTCACTATGACAAAACTTGTAACCAAAATTATAAAAATAGTTGTATATATTAAATACAATTTATATAAAATACATAAATTATTTTCAAAGAATAACATTAAAAATCCATTAAAGTATTTATCATTATATTTGGAACATTCTTTCACATATCCACACATAACCACACACACACACAAAAGCTTGGTGTCACCATTGATTGCAGAACATCACCTTATAATCCATCCCATTTTGATGGTGGTACATCACGACCATTATCCATCACATTCAAATCATGCCCAACTGTTTATGCCAACATCATTACATGTAATTTAAATCAAAAAAAATATTTTATTAATACATTTCAAAAAAATAATCTACATGAATTAACCGAAACATTATTTTAAAATCACCATTTTATAATTGTAAAAAAAGGGTTATCGAAAGGCCAATAAACATTCAACTATTTCCAAGATAATAGATAAATAATTTTTCTATCAACAATAACAGCAAGATATCACAACAATTTCAAGAAAATAATTTAATTAAAATTATGTCTTCAAGTACCAAAATTAGGTGGATTCAAGAGAGAGACCACCTATCTAACAAACATTGGAAAAAATTAAGAAAGACACTAGAAAACTTCAATATCTGATCACAACTCACATCCCCTTTGTTGGATCCAAAAATATTTCATCATAAAACCATTCATAACACATAGATCTATCCATACCATACTATATATATGGTTCCAATATAGAGATGAATGTTATATAAACTAATAATGAAGAATAACGGGCACTTATCAATGAATTTAGGCCTTCAATGCACTTTGATTCACCTACGGATCACTCTCGAATTTAAGGGGATCATATCTCACACCTTATGGGTAAAAGTAATTCATGTTATTTGAGTATTAATGGAGAAAAGAGGGTCAAAATCTTAATTCAAAATATATCCAAATTTTATGGAGGGCTAACTGCACACCACACATGTAACATCTCATATTTTTTCTGTGTATTATTTTTAGAAATTATATGGATTGATTTTGAGATCAGGTGCTGAGATGGTGTGTGATTTTTAGACTCGATGTTCCTGAAACAAATGGTTGAAAATTATTAAAATATTTAATAGCACACATGTGCGGTGTTCTTAAAAAAGTGGAATAACTTCCAAATGAGTTCCCAGATCAGAAATCTGAGGGTGCCATTGAATTCAGAACAACATCTTTATCCTAGGTACGACCGAACTTTTGTCAGCGTGGATCATTTGTAGAAAAAATTCACCAAATACGTAACCGTAAATAATATAATTAAATAAAACTATTTTATTTTTAAAACCAAATAACTCATGAATGTGTAATTTTATTGTAAATATGATACCACTGTTGAATTCTTAATGAAGTGGTTTTCCTAGGCATGACCTAACATTGTTTAGCACAGATCGTTTGTGAAAAAATTGTCAAGACTGCGAAATAGATAAAATAAATTAAAAGAAAATTTTATTTCATTTTTTTCAATGCAATGACCTATTTCCTTTGTAAGTTTTTGTATAAGGAATTTGTCTTAGGGTTTTCCTCTAAACCCTAGAGACCTAGATGTTGTTGGAGGAGAATGTTCTTGGCGGATGATAATGGATCAGGATTGGATCAGGATTGGATCAGGATCGGATCGTGGATCATCGCACCAGTGTAGTTGGAGGATCTCATCAATTATGGAAACTCAATTTTTCCTCATCAATGATCGATCTAAACTCTAGGTAGGGAATTTGTTTCAATTTTCTGATTCCCTGTTCTTAATTTCTATGATGATTTCAAATCAATTGATGAATGGGTTGGTTTCCAAATTGATCACTTTGCGGGATAGGTTTATTATGGGGTAAATTGGGAGAATTATTTATAAATCTCTTTGTTGATTTTTATTACAGAAAAGAATCGATATTGACATGAACAATGATTGAGGTTTGTTTATCTTGTTTGTTTATGTACATTTCTCCCCTGATTCATCATTCGTCATGGGTGTTCTTCATTTGTCCTGTGACTCGACTATTCCCAATCAATTGACCATTTCATAACCATTTCTTAGAACAATGATCTAATATCTTAGATCTGGGATTGGCACAGCATAACGAAGGTGTGATGACAAAGATGGATAAAATTAGATGATGGATGATTCTCGATTTCGCGTTCTTCATCACAAAATAAATAATGGTGGTTTGATCTGATTCCCAAGCAGATCCGGAGATGGAACTCATTGTTTAGTGATGGCGAGTCAGGGGTGACCTTGGATCTTAGATTTCATAGTGAATCGATTGTTGGATTAAAGGTGGAGCACTGGCTTGGACGCGTAGAGGAAGAATGACAGTTCTGGAAAATCTCAAAGAAAATGGCGTGTAATCTGGGATTACATGATGTGTAGGGCCCCCTGGCTGTGGCTCTAGGGTTTGGAAGGAGTTAAGGACCACACGGAATGTGACCCTCCCTGAAAAACTCGGTGTGTACTCCGGAGAGTACATGGACATAGGTAATAGTACACGGCCAGATGACACATCGTGTACTTAGACACAGACATGACTTGGCATACACAGACCGGTACACGGACACGGCTTCGGTACACAGACACGACCAAGAAACATGGGTAGAGAACTGTGTGTATCTACACATTGTTTACTCATCCTACACATCATGTATATGGAGACTACATGATGTGTGAGGTTCTTCCACACGGGCAATCCATGGGAAAGATAAACACGTCGTGTACCCCCTAGGACGTGTTGTGTACTCCCATCAAGAGTACTTGAGGCTCTTTGTTTTCCCAGTTTGGACCATTATAGGTTGAGAGTGTTCCCTTGGTACTTTCCTTAAGGGTTCAGTACATAATTACATCCACATAACTGGATTATGATCCCCTCTAGAGTCCAAGTCACAGATAGAGTATGGTAACCCTCCCTAAGACTGGAGTGCGATCCTCTATCACCCCTAGTGGAGTCTGCGGAGTCGCGTAACCTCCTTGAGCAGGGCGTTGATCCTCCATCTAGAGGGTCAAATCAGTAGGGTTTTTGGTATCCCCCAATGTGTATGGGTGTGATCCCCTACATAGTGGATTGATCCAAATTGGTTATGTGGTATCCCCCAGTGAGTCTAGGCACAATCCATGGTATCGCTTGGTCAGTTCTAGACGTGGACCTTTCTCTATGTATCATAGTATTCCATTACCAATATGTTCTCATTTGGGTAGGTCCCAAATGAGATAGACCTCTCTGTGAGTTTCTCCTATGATATCATGGCTTGAGAAGTGAGTTCTCCCATAACAAGCGTGCTTCGAGTAGAATCATGTGACTGGTAGTTGGTTATGACTGCCTGATGGCATGGTATCTCTCTTGAGTATATCTGGATATTCTTATTATATGTGTTATAGACATATACATGTGTAGAGATGATTGTACTTTCATTTATTATATTGCTTTATGGTTTTGGAGTGTCCTACTGAGTATTGTTATACTCGCCCCTACACGAGATTTTTTCACATGTGTCGTGTCTTATGCAGATGATCGACCTTTTGATGGAGTCCTAGGTGGACCAGGACCAGACAGTACTTAGTGATATTAGACAGACCGGGGTGTGTTCCTGCAGCTTCAGAAACCAGTCCCAGTACATTTATTATAGGTTGTACTTGGGTTACAGACTCTTTTTGGTGGGATTTTATTTTGTCCATGTTTACTTTAATTTACTTCCTATTGTACTCTGGTTGTGGGATATAGTGGTATACATGCATCATTTACTTAGCCGTTTTTACATTTCATCATATTGTTGTCTTTGAGATGTTTGTGTGCATACATGTACATAGGAAATTCCTCTTATGTTAGTAATATGTCTACTCGATGCTAGTCACCAGCCCTTGGCCTATTGGAGGTGGGTTTGGGGAGTCACAGCATGGGCCCCACTAGGACAGGTCGTGACAGAGTGGTATTAGAGGAGGTTGATTCAACTTTAGGACCAATAGTTTATGAGATTGGTTTGGGGAAATAGTGTTAAGTGTTTTGAGTTCAGATTTCAGGCTATGGACTTTAGTATTTTTGTGGCGGCCGACATATTGATACACCAAGACTCTGATTACCTACTTTTTTACTCGATGCATGAAAACACTAGTTGTAGGGAAAAACAATGGTACATTCATCATATAGAAATGCTTGTGTTTTCCATGTCCTTTTGAGTAAAATCTCTAAATATAATCTATTGACCATGGTACATCTTGTTTTACTTTTAGGATGCCTCTACATAGATAGCCAACTAGGATTCCACCATGTGATCATGAGGATGATCTGCCTAGTGACGAGGCATTGGTACGGGGGCATGTACCAAAGATAGCACCTCTGAGTGGTTTAACATCTATACCACTAAATGTCAAGCAGTAACTACTACCAATACTACCAACTTAGGATGCACACAGGCTGGGTTCATTGCACGAGTTTTAGGGGTAGCGACCTCCCATGTTTCAGGGCGAGCCAGACCCCCAGTTGGATGAGGATTGGCTAGAGGCAGCCACCCATGTTTTCCGCCTTGTGAGGATGTTTGACGATGAGATATAATTCCTTACTATAATTCTTCTTCAGGAATCTATGGGGAGATGGTGGAGCTTGGTGACTTAGATTCATGACGAGACAGCTCTCTCCTGGACAGACTTCGATCGTCTCTTCAGAGAGGAGTTCTATCCAGCCACATTGTAATCAGTACACATATAAGAGCTTCTACATCTACACCAGGGCAGTATGACCATGGATAAGTATTCAGTAAAGTTTCATGATATTTCATGCTACTCCATGGATATGGAATGAGACCAGTTATTCAGGGCTCAGAAATTTGAGAAGGACTTATGCAGGGACATCAAGGCATTGGTGGTATCCCTTAGAATTCCTATCTATGTTGGGGTACTTGAGTGAGCCCTGATGGTGGAGAGTTTCTGGAAGAGAAGACACCAGTAGTGGGATCTAAAAATGGGAACTAGGTAGCTAAGACCTTAGCATTAGGTAGATGATGGCGGTCTTAGGGATCCAAGAGGGTCAGGTGATTTGGGGGGAGATCCCAGGACTCAGGAGCAGGGTGGTCCATAGGATGGCGTACATGGTAGAGGGGCAGGAAGGGAGGTATTAGGTTGTAGAGATTTGGCCTATTACCCCCCCCCCCCTAGGTGGTCCACATCAGGATTAGGGAGCTAGTGGGAAAGGACGAGGCCAGTTGCAAGTGATAGAGGCTTTTGAATCCGGGGCTCCAGGGATGATACGAGGTACAATTTGTTTCTTTTTCACCTTAGCTGTTGTTTTGATAGACATAGGTACTGGTCATTCCTTTCTTGCCACGAACCTTGTTTAGGACTCATAGATTATGGTTGAACTATTGACTCAACCCTTACGCATGGAGACTCCTATTAGAAGATAAATGATGATCATACACTAGTGTCGATGGTTTGACCTAACTCTTGGAGGATATAGTTTCATTTGGGATATTTTGGTAGCGGTGTAAAGACCTTACGACGTCATTCTTGGTATGGACTAGTTGTCCATAGCTCATGCTCAGATTGACTATTTTAGGCATAGAGTGAGGTGTATCCACAGCGATAGAACCAGGTTTTCCTTTTTTGGTGAAAAGGAAACACATACAGTGTAGTATGGACTCACAGATAGGAGGGTGCAGTTGATTACTCATCAGTTAGCTAGCCTCACCCTCGGTGCAGTGGATGATATGAGTCCTTGGTTGCCTGTAGTGGTGGCAGAGTATGAGGACGTCATTCCTGAAGATGTTCCAAATTTACCTCCCCACAGGGAGATGGAATTCTGAATTGATCTACACCCCATGAAGAAAATCATATCTACACATTCATATCGGATGGATCCCGCAAAGCTTCATGAGCTGAGGATGCAGTTGGAGGACTTATAGAGGAAGAGCTTCATGAGACTCAGTGTTTCACCCTGGTCAGCCCCAGTTTTTTTTCCAAGAAGGCATATGGAAGCTTGAGGTTATGTGTGGATATCG
Source organism: Viscum album (assembly GCA_963277665.1). Classification (NCBI taxonomy): domain Eukaryota; kingdom Viridiplantae; phylum Streptophyta; class Magnoliopsida; order Santalales; family Viscaceae; genus Viscum; species Viscum album. Next base: position 1,803,060,187 of record OY728125.1, read on the forward strand.
GTGCTTAAACAAGGTGACTATGAAGAACAAGTATCCACTACTAAGGATTGATAACCTCTTTGATTAGTTGAAAGAGGCACGGTAGTTCTCATAGATTGACCTCAGATTAGGCTATCACCAGCTATGAGTACAAGATGAGGATATACTGAAGACGACCTTCAGATATTGTTACGGTCACTATGATTAATTGGTGATTCCATTTGGAATAATGAATACCCCATCATTGTTCATGGGACTCATAAACCTTATATTTCATCCTTACTTAGACCAGGTCGTGGTGGTCTTCATCGATGACATCCTAATGTACTCAGCGTCCAACGAAGAGCACGTGAGACACTTGAGGATGGTCCTGGACACACTCTGATAGCACCAAATTTATGGGAAGATCTTGAAGTTCTATTTTTGGATTCTATAGGTCCATTTTCTAGGACATTTCATCTTAGAGGATATAGTTACATTGGATCCAGCGAAGGTTGAGGTAGTGATTACTTGGGATCCACCCAAGAGTGTTACCGAGGTGTAAAGTTTCCTTGGACTGGAAGAGTACTATCAGAGTTTTGTACCTGACTTCTCTAGAGTGGAAGAACCCTTTATAGCTTTGACCCGAAAGGGATAGCCTTTTGTGTGGATAGAAAAGTATCAGCAATGCTTTTAGGAGCTGAGGAAAAGGTTGACGAGTTCTCCCATCCTAAAGTTACTGGGGGAAGGCATCAAGTAGTGGTGTTATGCAATGCATTAGGGATCAGGTTTGGTTGTGTCCTGATGCAGAGTCAAGCGGTGATTTATATGGTTTATATCATTTGATACCACACGATAAAAACTACGTGACCCATGATCTTGAGTTAGTAGTAGTATTCTTTATAATTAAGATGTAGAGACACAACCTGATGGACAAGCATTTTATAGTTTACTCTGATCACAAGAGTCTCAAGTATATCTTCTCTCATAAGGATTTGAACTTGAGATAGAGGTGTTGGCTAGAGTTCCTCTAGGACTACAACTTTGAAATTTTATATACTCCTGGGAAAGGGAATGTGGTAAAAGATGATCTCAGTATGAGATCTAGTTTGTGGTTACTGAATGAGGCATCAGAGTAGTTGGTCTTGTTTCATATATCATTTGTGGATGGAGATAGAGAAGCTTACCTTTAGTCTATGGTTATCACCCCTCCACTCTTAGAGTGAGTCAGGGAGGTATAACTTGGGGATACCAACTATGAGATCGTACATGCTTAGATGTCCATAGGGCATACTCCTTATGGATATTAAAAAGGTGGGGTGCACGTCATCTTTTTCAGAGGATGCATAGTAGTACCATTGGCATTACGGGAGGAGGTTCTAAGGTAGTTTCATACATCCCATTTGGTGGTACATCCAAGTGTGGAGAATATCTACCAGGACCTCCGATGTCATTTTCGGTGGTTGTGTATGAAAAAAGGAGTTGCAAAGTTTGTTTATTGATGCCTTACTTGTCATCAAGTGAAGGCTGAGCACCAGGTTCCATCAGGTTTAACTCAACCCCTTGAGGTTTCATAATGGAAGTGGGATGAAATATCAATAGACTTCATGATAGGTTTACCACGTACTTCCAGGTGAAACGATTCTATATGGGTGATCATTAAACGACTCACCAAGTTATCTTGCTTCCTAGTTATCTGATAGTAGAGTTTAGTAGAAAGCTTTGGATGCCTCTACGTGTAGGAGATAGTTCAACTCCATCGAATCCCATCAATGATAGTTTCTGATCATGATGCTCACTTTACATCCTAGTTGTGGAAGGAATTACAGGAGCCATTTGAGACCAAGTTACACTTGATCACAGTGTTTCACCCATAGAAGGAAAGTCAGACTGAACTAACCATTCAGGTTCTGAAGGACATGTTGTGGGCTTGCATGTTAGACTTTGGTCGTAGTTGGGAGGATCACCTACCACAAGTGTAGTTTGCATACAACAATATCTACCATTCCACCATTAGTATGGAACCATTCAAGGCCTTGTACAGGAGACTCGGCAAGTCGCCGCTTTTCTGGACTGGCCCAAGTGAGTCAGTACTTATGGGTACGAAGTTGGTGCGAGCTACTAAAGATAAGGTGCAGATCATCTAGGAGTGGATAAAGACTGCACAGAGCAATTAGAATTATTATGATGATAGATGACAGAGGCCTTTGTAATTAGAGGAAAGAGACCATATATTCCTTCAGGTTACACCTAGACAGAGATTACAGATATTTTTCTGGGCAACAAGCTATCTCCAAGGTTCATCGGCCCTTTCTGGATATTGCGAAGAGTTTACGAGGTGGTGTACCACTTGGCTCTACCACCGTAGTTAGATCAGGTACAATACTTCTTCCATATATCATAGATAAGGAGATACGTTCATGAACCATCACACATCATCGGCTGAGGTGATATGGACATCGAGGATGGAGTAAATTTTTCTAAGTACCTGGTGGAAATTGAAGATCAACTAGAGAGGATCCTTTTTGGGAGATCGATTCCTTTAGTGTGTGTCCGGTAGCTGCATGGTAATCTCCAGGAGAGAACATGGGAGTGGGAGGCTCATATTATTTCTTAGTACCCTCATCTATTTGAGTAGCACTTGTTTTGTATTTTCGAGGACGTAAAGCCCCAAGGTGGGGAGAATGTAATATAAGGCCTCAGCCTTAAACATTTCATATTCTTGAGTTAATTAAAGAATTCACATTGATGATATTTTCAGTTTTAGAGTTTTATAGAATTAGGTTATAACTATTACATAACAACACAAATATTACAAATTATACACTTATACTCACTATCCATTTTTTCACAAAATAAAACTCTTTAAAATAAAAAATTAATTCAATTCTTGATAAAAGACTTCTTGACTTCTTCCTTTCTCTTACCCATCCTTATACCCTATGAAAAACATTTCAAAAAACTTGGGATGATCAAAAAAAGTTCAGTAAGGGATATAAAATAATGAATGAAACTGTTAGTTCATGAATACTTTAAACTCATGAAAACATTTTCACAAAATCATACTTTTCATGCATAATACATAAACTCTTAAACATACCTCATGAAATCATAAGATTAATGAAAAACTTCTTAACAATCATAAATCATAAAGTTAACTTGTGGAATCCATATCATACTTATATTGTATCTTTCACAGCTATATGGGGAGTAACCTTCATAGTTATGATTGGAATATATTCCCTAAATCTCTTAGGAGAAACCTTATCATTTAACATCATCTCATTACCCAATGCATTGGAGAGCTATCATGTGCTCACCCACCCTCAGTTTATCACAAACCCACCCATATACATAAATAATTCTCAAGAAACATGACATAATTATAACACATAAAACATGTATAAAGGAAAAATAACATTTCCACATTGCAATCACAAAATATCATTTCAAGATATTGATAAAATAAATTCATTATAAAAACCATTTTCAATACCAAAATACCTAAAAATGGAATGTGGTATTTATTTTCCATTTTAAAAAATTAATCCTTATAGAGGAATCCAAATATCAAATAATGGTCACAGTGGCGGAGAAGTCATTGCTGACACATACGCTAAAAATCATTCCTTTTATCGTCTAGTAAAACACTTCATAGAAATAAAATCCTTTAAAAAACCTTTGATTGAAATTAAAAGTAAAAGGGGTTAATTATATACTGTATAAAATAAGGTGGTGTATATTATCGAAATATGCCTCAATGAAAGAAGATCGAGACAAAGTCCCTTACCATGAGTACGACTCATCATGTACAATCTTTATATTCCTGAATAATAAACTTAGGTTAATTTATACTTTCTTGAGAACCTTTTTCAAGTTTATTATTAATTTTATATCACTTATTACCATGTTATAAGAATTATATAATTATTTAAGTTTATATTTGATGTTCAGTCAATATTCGATACTTAAGTCAAAAATGAACTTGGATTGATATTTGTGGTCATAATTCCATCATCTCCATAATAACATTCATGAAATAATAATCACTTTTATACATCAATTATAATTTTTAAATCAGACCATTCATTTATGGTATGAAAAATGAACAACATTGTAATCATGGAGACGGTAGGTCGTATGTACACATGAGTAACGTTTTCCATTTTTCATTGATCATTATGGAAATAAGGTAATTATTATTTTATATCTATAATGATCATAATATAATTAAAATCATAATAATAATTTAAATATACTTATATATATCATACAAGTGATTTGATGAATAAAAATGATTCACATCGCTTCGTGGAGGTGATAGTTCACACGTATGCACGAACGATGTTATCATTTTTATGTGCATGGAAAATAAGAACATAATTGATATATTATTATTTTAAAATGATAAATACTTCATGAATATCATATATAAATATTTATTCCATCATTATAACAAGTCATGATAGATGGATATGGAAAACTAATTAGATCAGTTCGTGGAGGTGATAGTTCACATGTACGCACGAACGATTAATTCATTTCCTATTTAATGGAAGTGGATATGGATTTAGGTGATGATATTAACATAATAACATATCAGAAAATTGATGATACTAAATTTATTATTTCCTCTTGTAATAATAAAATTTTAAGTAAATTGAAGAAGAAATCAAATAGAAATACTTAAAGAAAACGGTACCTCTTCTTTGGTTGATCGCCTTTGAAGAACACCTTAATACCTCTAAGAAAGGTGTTCTGCCTAAACTAAGGCCTCAAGAATGTGGGGACATATTATAGGAATGGGTTTGGGTAGATATTGGCCAAACAAAATGGTTCTTGAAGTTTGATTATTAGATAATAGTAGGTACTTTTTTATAGGAAATGGGAGGGGAACTCTTGGAAACTCTTAAAATATTAAATTAATATAAATTAATTTCTTTAATCCAAATGACTCCAACTTGAGTTATGTCAAATATAATATGAGGATATCTTGAAATAATCTCATCTAATAATTTTTAGACATGTATTGAGTTTATTTTAAACCTTATCTTTTCGATTTACCCTTAAATTTTCTCTTTTAATCTTAATTGTGGTAACAACATTTTAAATATTAAGATACTATAAATTTTACTTATATGGGGTCAATTCCCCATAATTGGAAACTTTATGAACTTTTATACCTTATTATATCTACTTTGAAATTTTAAATGATTTTTAGGATTTATAAATAATTTAATAAATTATTATTTTTATAAAATATCAATTATATCAATTTGACACTATTCATTTTATTGAATTTAAATAAAATACAAATAGAGAGATAACTTAGAAAAAAACCATTGAATATACTTATAACATATCATAGTCACCTATAAAATTAGTGGATGACATAAAACAATCAAATTATATTTATTTTAATATTATTAGTATCATTTATTTGATTCTTCCTTTAATAAATATATTATTGCATCATCATTGTGTCATAATTAAATTTAATTATTTATGTCATAAAAATTATAATTAAATTACCAAGATGTCGGAAATATTTTTATATTTATAATAACTATTTATAGTCTAATATATCACTTATATAATACCATATTAAAATTGTTTTAGTAATAAGAGACATGTTTATGATATTTTTATTTTTACTTTAAATAAAATGTTATTAATGTCATAATCACATCCAAATGGATTCCAAATGCTTCAATTTCAGCCCAAGTATTTTCTCGGTCAGGCATAACACATATAATAAGATTAGAACAAATTTTAGGGTAGTTTTATATTATTATAATATTATTTTTACCCTTATTTACCTGATTTACCCTTTAACTGTGGTAAATAAAATACTAAAGTTATTATTCACCAAAAATTATTTTGATTCTATTGAATTAAATTTTTCATACTTATTACAACCATGTATGTTAGTTTTTGAAAATTAAATTCACAAAAATTAAATAATTAAACTTAAAATTAATCTCGTTGTTGGAATGAGAAAATGTGTTTTTTAAGTAAAACGTTCAAAAGTTCACATAGTTTTTCTATTCAATTTCAATATGATTTTTTTACAATGAACTACATTATATTAAATGATAAAAACTCAATATAATTAAATTTTAAAAACCAATTAAAAGGAAAATCTAACTATATAAATAAATTAGATGAAAAAATACTTTGAATTAAAATGCAGTGTTTTTCATTATTCATTAAAAGGTGAATTTTATCATAAAAATACCAAAATTCAACCAAAGTAAATTTTGATGCCCTGATTCCAAAGAAGAAGTTTATTTTTTCAAATAGGACATATAAAAGTGAAAAAAACTAGATTTAAAAAAGGATTCTCCATCAAAAGGCGGTAAAACTGCATTTTTAGAAAAATACTCTTTTTGTCCGTAAAATTGAATTTGTTGTTATATCACAACTAGAAAACATATAAGATGAATTTTAAACATTATATTGAATTAATATTTCATTAATATAATCCAAAAAGTGTGATTTGATTATTTTATAAACAAAATTATTCACATTTAAATAGTTTTTCATAAAAATACATCTTTTTTATTTCATTGGTTTTTTTAGTTTCATTTCAAGTTAATTTGGTAGCCAATGAATCATTATATAAACATGTGTAAACCATATTTTTATAATTCAGTTAACACTATTCATTACCTCTAATCTAACAGCTAGGAGATAACTATCATATTGAATAATAATATTTAGTTGTTCGTTTAAGCTTGATGTGGTGTATCATGTACGCTATCAAACACTATGTTCCACTATAAAAACTCAGGATGTTACATCCCCTCCTTATAAATTGCATCCTCGTAATTTGAATTCGGGGTCGATGAGTAATGTATGGATTTTCAAAATACCTTTATTGAAATCCCACATCAGAAAAAATATTAATAAAACTTCCACTTTAAAAGAAAGAAAAGATTATATGAAGGTCACCTAAGATAACATGTACTAGGATTTAATGTAGAAAAACATGGACATGGATGATAAAACTAACTCTCAATGACTAATAGAGAGTGATAGAGAACATAATCATTGGAAAGTTATCCATCAAAAAACCATAAATATGTGATGGGTCAAAAGACCATTGAGAAATATAAACAGATAACATTTTTGTTTTAAGATCCTTTTGAGGAATTAATTTAATTCTTAGACTAATAACATAAGGAAACATACTTACTTAAGAATTAGAGTTTCATACTTTAGTCAATTTCCACCATAGACTCATCTCTTTTTTTCTCTTCAAATGATGAGTATTTAAGAGGAATTTTTCACTTCTGAATCAACTTCTAGATAATCACATAATCCATAAAGTATTAACTATATATTTATCATGTTGTTAAACATTAACCAAAACCAAAATGGTTAGGATAAGATAAGATAATTCCCCAAAAATAATAATCCTTTATAAAAATAAAGACTATTTTTAATCTCCAAAATTCAAAAGTAATACCCAAAGTTCAACATAGACCATTAAACAGATAATTGTCATTAAAATCCCTCAAAACTCAAAAGAATTTGATCACATAATCTTCCAAGATAATTTCAACATTTATCTCCAAATAACATCAACCACTCTTAATGTCTCATACCAAAAAGTAATTAATCTAATCACATATTCTCCATGATAGGTAAATCATTTCCATAAATAACTTAAATCACCATAACTCTATAATTAAAATCATAGATTATTCCAAAATATAGTTAAACAATTACTCCTAAATACCATAGTATTCTATTTACCTTAATCATATAAAATTCACAAAAAATAGTGAATGTCTTCCAAAATAACATTTATCACTTAACCACTAAATCATTTTCCAATCTCATGGTTATTTATTCGATAAAACATGGGTTCTAAAAATCAACTTATTCTAAATACATCAAATTATTTAACTAAAAAATGAATTAATACTAACCAGGGACTTCACATAGGCCAGTGGTAGACAATAAAGCATTGTCACACTTTTTTTGTGGGTTCAATTTCCACAACCTTATCTGACACGATGGGCGTCACCCTTCCTACGGGTTGTCATTTTCCTAAAATAATATACTTATATAACATTCCCAAAATGAGATAAAATTATCAAAAATAATCATAACAGGTTTTATCCTCAAATTTTATCTCGTATATTTCATTTTGAAACCCAAAATGTAATAACCCATAATTACCCCAAAATCAAAGATCATATAAACCCTAATGGTTATCCATACCTTTGTAAGTATGAACACACAAGAAAAGATAATTCTTCATCAAATAATATTTTCACATAACAAACTTCAAGGTTACACATACTAGAAAAAAGTATTCCTAAGTAACTCATCATTAAAAGAGCATTAATAATTTTAAACATTTCATCATCCTATAGTCTACCGTAACTCTTGAATCCTTTATATGTAGAATTTTTAATCATTCAGTGTTCTTCATGATCCTTTAACCATGATTTTCCATATTATTCCTTAATACTTCTTTCCTACAAAAAACATTAATCATGTCCTAAGGTTTAATAATGTCAAAATATTTGACAAGAAATAATACATACCTTTCATAGGTCATTTTTAGTTTCCTCATATTCAATTGGAATAGAATTGTGTATTGATAAACATATATTTATATGGTCTTGTTGATCCCATTCTCTAACCTTCTTTGTAGGACATCTATTTTCATAATGGACATACTCCCCACATTTAAAACATTCAATTGATAACTTAGAAAGAACTTTTTTTCCTTTCCTGGATTCAACTGAATGATTCCTTTTTCCATGGAAGGTTATTGCTTTATAACCTTCATTAGCACATCTATAATATCTTCTCTCCCCTTTAAAAAATTTTTTTAGGTGTTTATTTCCACATCCTTAACACATATGTTGTTGAATATACTTACCTTTATGATTATTACTTGAAATTCCATAGGGATTCATTTCTATCATATATAATGCCTTAGAAAAATCACCAAGGTTCAAGTAGTCAATCATGACTCCTAATTGTTGGTTTATAATAACCACAATATTTCTCATTACATCTCTCATTTAATTCAGTTTCTTATTAAGAGAACCACCATATTTTCCTTCACATCTATCATTACTTTGGTACCTGTTGGATCTAGCCATTTACTAAAACCAAAAAGGTTAGTGTGAACATATCAATAAAATCATCATATACTATCATAAGAGGAGGATATATACTAATATATACTTATTCATGTTATCTCAAACTCATTCATTTTATATAAAATAACTATGACTCTTTCTAATATGCTAACCATTGTGGTTATATACAACTTTTCACTTATATTAAATAACACCCTAACCTGTAAAGTTATCTAAACCGACCTTTGATACCAACTATAAGGCTTCAGCCTTAAACATTACATATTCTTAATTTAATTCAAGAATTCACATTGAGGATCTTTTAGGTTTATAGTTTTATATAATTAGGTCATAACTATTACATGACAACTCAAATATTACAAAGTATACACTTCTAATCACTATCCGTTTTTTCAAAACATAAAACCATTTAAAATAAAATATGCTTTCTTTTCTTGATAAAGTTCTTCTTGACTTCTTCCTTTCTCTAACCCATCCTTATACCATGTGAAAAACTTTTCAAAAACTTGGGATGAGCACAAAAATATCAATAAGGGATATAAAATAATGAATGAAACCATTAGTCTATGAATACTTTAAACTCATGAAAACATTTTCACAAAATCATACTTTTCACCCATAATACATAAACTCTAACATACCTCATCAAATAATAAGATTCATGAAAAACTTCTTAGCAATAATAAATCATAAAGTTAACTTGTGGCATCCATATTATACTTACATTGTAGCTTTCATAGCAACATAGGGAGTAACCTTCATGGTTACGTTTGGAATACTCATCACAATATGTTCCCTAAATCTCTTAGGAGAAACCTTATCATTTAACTCTGTTTCATAACCCAATGCATTGGAGATCAATCATGGGCTCACCTACCTTTGTTTTATCACGGAACCACCTGTATATATAAACAATTCCCAAGAACTATGACATAATCATAATACATAAAACTTGCATAATGTAAAAATAACATTTCCACATTACAATGGTAAAATATCATTTCAAGATATTGATAAAATAAATTCATTATAAAAACCATTTTCAATACCAAAATACTTAAAAATGGAATATGATATTTATTTTCCATTTAAAAACATTAAGGCTTGTAGAGGAAGCCAAATATCAAATAATGGTTATGGCAGCGGAGAAGTTGTTGTCGTCGCATATGTTAAAAAAAATTCCTTTTGAAGTTTAGTAAAACGGTTCGTAGAAAAAGATTCCTTTAAAAAACCTTTAATTTAAATTAAAAGTCAAAGGGGTTAATTATACACCGTATAAAAGAAAGTGGTGTATATTATCAAACTATGCCTCAATGAAATAAGATTGAGACAAAGTCCCTTACCATGAGTATGAATCGTCACGTAAAATCTATATATTCTTGAATAATAAACTTAGGTTAATTTTTACTTGCTTGAGAACCTTTATCAAGTTTATTATTCCTTTTATATCACTTATTACCATGTTATAAGAAATATATAATTATTTATGTTCATATCAGACGTTCAGTCGATATTCGATACTTGAGTCGAAAATGAACTTGGATTGATGTCAATAGTCCATATGGTCATAAGTCCAATATCTCCAGAATAACATTCATGAAATAATAATAAATTTTATACATCAATTATACTTTTTAAATCAGACCATTCATTTATGATATAAAAAAATGAACGTTATAATCATGGAGACGGTAGGTCGTACGTACGCATGAGTAACGTTTTCCATTTTTCATTAATCATTATGAAAATAAGGTAATTATTATTTTATCTTTAAAAAATGATAATAATATAATTAAAATAATAATCATCATTTAAATATACTTATATATATCATACAAGTGATGTGATGAATAAAAAAAATCACATCGCTTCATGGAGGTGATAGTTTACACGTACGCATGAACGACGTTATCATTTTTATGTGCATGGAAAGTAAGAATGTAATTGATATATTATTCTTTTACAATGATAAATATTTCATGAATATCATATATAAACATTTATTCCATCATTATAACCAATTATGAGATATGACAATATAAAATGAATTAGATCGGTTCGTGGAGGTGATAGTTCACACGTACGCACAAACAATTAATTCTTTTCCCATTTAATGGAAGTATAGATGGATTTAGGTGATGATATTAACATAATAACATCTCAGTATATTGAGGAAATGGGGTTTATTATTTCATCTTGGAAGAATAAAATTTGAAGGAAGTGGAAAAATAAATAAAATAGAAATACTTAAAGAAAACGATACCTCGTCTTCGGTTGATCTCCTTTGAAAAACACCTTAACACCTCAAAGAAGGGTGTTCTGCCTAAATCAAGACCTCAAGAATGTGGGGAGGGGTTCTAATAAGAGGTTTGGGCAGATATTGTCTGATCCAAATGGTTCTTGAAGTATGAGTATTAGAGAAGAGTGGGTACCTTTTTATATGAGAGGGGAGGGGCACCCTTGGAAACTCTTAAAATATTAAATTAATATAAATTAGTTTTTTAATCCAAATGACTCCAACTTGATTTATGTCTAATATAAGATGATTATAGTTTGAAATATTCTCATCCAATAATTTTTAGACATGTATTGAGTTTATTTTAAACCTTATCTTTTCAGTTTACCCTTAAATGTTCTCTTTTAATTTTAATTGTGGTAATAACATTTTAAATATTAAGAGGCTATAAATTTTACTTATATGGGGACAGTTCCCCATAATTGGACACTTTATGAACTTATAGACATTATTATATCCACTTTTTAATTTTAAAATATTTTTAGGATTTTTAAATTATTTAATAAATTATTATTTTTATAAAATATCAATTATGTCAATTTTGACACTATTCAATTTATTGAATTTAAATAAAATCCAAATAGAAATATAACTTCAAAAAAACCACTTAATATACTTATAACATGTCATAGTTACCTATAAAATTCATGGATAACATAAAATAGTTCAAATTATATTTATTTTAATATTATTAGTATCATTTATTTGATTCTTCCATTAATAAATCTATTATTGTATCATCATTGTGTCATAATTAAATTTAATTATTTATTTCTTAAAAATTATAATTAAATTACCATGATGTAGGTAATATTTTTATCTTTCTAATGACTATTTATAGTCAAAAATATCACTTATATAACACCATATTAAAATCGTTTTAGTAATAAAAGACATGTTTATGATATTTTTATTTTTACTTTAAATAAAATGTTATTAATGTCATAATCACACCCAAGTGGTTTCCAAAGGCCACAATTTCGACCCAAGTATTTTCTTGGTTATATATAACTCATCCAATAAGATTATGACAAGTGTTAGGTTAGTTTTATATTATTATAATATTATTTTTACCCTTATTTACCTAATTTACCCTTTAACCGTGGTAAATAAAATATTAAAGTTACTATTCACCAAAAATTATTTTAATCCTATTGGATCACATTTTTCATACTTATTACAACTATTTATGTTAGTTTTTGAAAATTCAATTCACAGAAATGGAAAAATTAAATTTAAAATTAATCTCATTGTCGGAATGAGAAAACGAGTTTTTTAAGTAAAACGTTCAAAAGTTCACATAGTTTTTCTATTCAATTTCAATATGAAATTTCATTCAATTAACTAAATTAGATTAAATGATAAAAAATTAATCTAATTACACTTTAAAACCAATTAAAAAGATAATCTAACTATATAAATAAATTAGACAAAAAAGCACTTTTGAATTAAAATGCAGTGTTTTCACTATTCATTGAAAAATGAATTTTATCATAAAAATACCAAAATCAACCAAAGTAAATTTTTATATCCCGCTTCCAAATAATAAGTTTATTTTTCCAAATAAAACATATAAAAGTTAAAAAACTAGATTTAAAAAGGGTTCACCATCAAAAGGCGGTAAAACTAGATTTTTAGAAAAATACTCCTTTTATCCGTAAAATTGAATTTGTTCTTATATCATGTCTAGAAAACACATAAAATGAATTTTAAACATTATATAGAATCAATATTTCATTAATATAATCCAACAAGTGTGATTTTATTATTTTATAAATACAATTAATCACATTTAAATAGTTTTTCATAAAAATACATCATTTTTATTCAATTGGTTTTTTTAGTTTCATTTAAAGTTAATTTGGTAACCAATGAATCATTATATAAACATGTGTAAACTATATTTTCATAATTCAGCTAACATTGTTCATTCCCTCCATTCTAATAGATAGGTGATAACTAGCATATTAAATAATAATATTTAGTTCGTTTAAGCTCAATGTGGCGTATCATATACGCTATCGAACAATGTGTTCCCCTTTAAAAACATGGGATGTTACATGTAACGTCTCAGATTTTTTCTATGTATTATTTTTTGATATTATATGGATTGATTTCGAGACCATATGTTGAGACGGCATGCAATTATGAGACCCGGTGTGCCCAGAACAAATGGTTGAAAAATATTAAAATATTTAATAGCACACGCACACGGTGTTCCTTAAAAAGTGGAATAACTCTCAAACGGGTGTATGAATCAGAAATCTAAGGGCACCTTTGAATTCAGAACAATGGCTTTATCCTAGGAATGGCCTAATTTTTGTCAGTGTGGGTCGTCTGTAGAAAAGGTCATCAAAGACGTAACCGTAAATAAAATAATTAAATAAAAAAAATTATTTTTAAAATCTAATAAATCATGAACGATGAGTCAGATTGAAAATATGAGACCACCGTTGAGTTCTTAATGTGGGGTTTTCCCTAAGCACGACCTAACATTATTCATTTTGGGTCGTTTGTGAAAAAGTTGCCAGGGCCGCGAAATAGATAAAATAAATTAAAAGAATATTTTATTTTATTTTATTTTTCAGCACAGTGACATGTTTCCTCTATAAGTTTACGGCTAAGGCATTTGTCTCAGGGTTGTCCGCTAAAGCTTGGAGACCTAGATGCCGTTGGAGGAGAACATTCTTGGCGGATGATAACGGATCAGGATCAAATCGTGGATCATCGCACCAGCGGAGTTGGAGGATCCCATCAATGGCGACAACGCAACTATTCCTCATCAACTATCGATCCAAACTCCATGTAGGGTGTTTGTTTTAGTTGTTTGATTCTCTGTTCTTAATTTCTATGACGATCTCAAATCAATCGACGAACGGATTGGTTTGCAAATTGATCGCCTTGCGAGATTGGTTTATTACGAGGTAAATTGGGAGAATTATTTCTAAATCTCTTTGTTGATTTTTCTTACGAAAACAAATCGATATCGATGTGAACAACGATCGATGTTTGTTCCTCTTGTTTGTTTATGTGCTTTTCTCCCCCGATTCATTGTTCGTCGCGAGCATTCTTCGTTTGTCCCATGACTCGACTATTCCCGATCAATTGATCGTTGTGCAACTGTTTCTTAGTGCAACGATCTGATATCGTAGATCTGGGATCGACACGGTACGACGGAGGTGCGATGATGGAGATGGAGAAAATCAAACAATGGATGATTACCAATTTCGCATTCTTCAGTGCGAAATGAAGAACAGCGGTTTGATCTGATTCCTGATCAGATCTGGAGATAGAACGCGTTGTTCGGTGATGGCGAGGCATGGGTGACCTTGGAGATTCGATTTCACGGTGAATCAATCACCGGATTGAAGGCAGAGCACCGACCGAGACGCACGGAGGAAGAACGACAGTTCTGGAAAATCCCAAAGAACACGGTGTGTAATTCGAGATTACATGGCGTGTGGGGCCCCCTGGCTGCGGCGCTAGGGTTTGGCCGGAGTTAAGGACCACACGGCGTGTGACCCTCCCCGAACGACTCGGCATGTACTCCGGAGAGTACACAAACATGGGTAACAGTACACGGCCAGATGGCACGCCGTGTACTTAGACTCAGACATGGCTTGGCATACACGGACCGATACACAGACACAACTTCGGTACACGGACAAGGTCAGACGATAGGGGAAGAGAATTGTGTGTCTCTACACGCTGTGTACTCATCTTACATGTTGTGTATATGGAGACTACATGTTGTGTGAGGTTCTTCCACATGGGTAAGACTTGGGATAGTTGAACACATTGTGTACCTCCAAGGACACATCGGGTACTCCCATCATGAGTTCCTGAGGCTCTTCGTTTTCCCAATTTGGACCGGTATAGGTTGAGAGCGTTCTCTTGGTCCTTTCCTCGAGGGTTCAGTACGACATTGCATCCACATCACTGGATTATAATCCCCTCTAGAGGTCGAGTCTCAGAAAGAGTTCCCTCCCTGAAACTTTAGTGTGATCCTCTATCACCCCTAGTGGAGTCTGAGGAATCATGTAACCTCCTTGAGTAGGGCGTTGATCCTCCATCTAGCGGATCACATCGGTAGGGTTTGTGGTATCCCCCAGTGTGTCTGGGCATGATCCCCTATGTAGCGGGTTAATCCAGATTGGGTACGTGTTATCACCCAGTGAGTCTATGCATGATCTGTGGTGTCCCCCGGTTAGTTCTGGTTGTGAACCTCTCTCTGTGTATCATAGTCTTCCTTGACCAATACGTTATCATTTGGGCAGGGCCCAACTGAGCTAGACCTCTCTGTGAGTGTCTCCGATTATATCATGGCTCGAGGAGTGAGTTCTCCTGGAACAAGCGTGCTTCGAGCAGAATCATGTGGCTGATAGTTGGTTATGACTACCTGATGATGTGGTGTCTCTCTTGGGTATATCTGGATATTCTTGTTATATGTGTTGTAGACATATACATGTATAGAGCTGACTGTGCTTTCCTTTGTTGTATTGCTTTGTAGTTTTGGGGTGTCCTACTGAGTATTGTTATACTCACCTATGCACGAGCTTTGTCCACACATGTCGTGTCTTGTGCAGACGATCAACCTTTTGACAGAGACTTAGGTGGACCAGGACCATATGATGCTTAGTGAGATTAGACAGACCGAGGTATGTTCCTGTGGATTCAGATAATAGTCCAAGTACCATTTTCTTACAGGTTGGACTTGGGTTACAAACTCTTTTCGATGGGCTTGTATCCTGGCCATGTTTACTTTACTTTACTTCATATCGTACTCTGGTTGTGGGATATAGTGGTATGCATGCATTGTTTACTTAGTGGTTTTTACATTTCAGCATATTGTGGGCTTTGAAATGTGTGTGTGTGTGTGTGTGTACAGGTACAGAGGCAATGTCTCTCATGTTAGTGATATACCTACTCAGTGCTAGTCAACAGCCTTTGGCCTATTGGATGCGGACTTGGAGAGTCGCGGCACAGGCCTCATTGAGACAGGTCATGAAAACACCGTTGGCACACATTTTTCCTAACTCGGTGGCCTGCCCATGCGGTGCTACAATATTATGTTCATACCTCACACGATTGGATTGAATGGTTAGACAAACTATGCACCATATATATTTTTACCTATATTTCAAGAATCATGGTTTCTCCTTGGAATTCTAATGATGTGGAAAAACCGTGCACCTACCATGTGCCTTCCAAGTGACCACTATTTTACCTTGCATGGTTTTGTGAAGATGCTTCACAGTTTCCACTAACTATGCACCACTAGAAAAGCCTCAAAAACGCACTAAAAACCCTCGGAACCTCCCGAAACATAACTAGAACATCATATAGACTCCAAATACATGAATAAAGTATCATGTGCCTAAAACTGAGGGAGCTACATACCTTCTTACCCTCCAATCTATTGAAAATTTATAACATTGCTCGTGCATATGAATGGACTACAACCACAATGGATGATGTGAACCGTTTTCATTTACACTTTACATGGATGTTAATATGGATAAATTTATTGAATATATATGATATATATGAAATAATTATGAATCTATAAAATTTAATTATTACTTATCTTTCTTTTATTCTTTCCAGCATAAAATTAAAATCGTATTTATGCGTAGATACGTCCTATTGTCTCCATGAATGGTGTAATTTATTTTTATATATGTATCTTTTATGGATGATTATAAATATATATACATTATATAAATATGATATTTACATATTGAATGAAAATCTACAGATTATGGAACCATGAGAATAATTCAAGGACTGAGACTACCGAATAAAAACATACATGAAAAACAAAGCAGTTGACACCTGAAATAATGACTAATAAAAGAGTATTAACAAACTAGTGATAAAATGTTATAAATAGACCATATATGATATTATAGATATCAATATGGTTGTGTTATGTAATAATAATAAATGAGAACTTATTATATAGGAGATTATACCACCCAAGAGGAATGTCAAATAAGAGGTAAGGGTTTTCAAAACTCAATTACTTTTCATTGGGTTATATTACATATTCATTGTATTTTACATTCTAATATTATGCATGTGATAAATTTTTATTAATTTATGTTTTATTTCCAGATTTTTATGTGGATTTAAATTTTATAGACATAATAAATTTAGTTACTGATTTTCACTTCAACGGTATGACCTTTTGATGGGATCCTTCTCAATTTCCCCTCTATTGAGATATTTTTGATAATATAAACCTATTTACTTTTGAGTATATGCTTCCCATTTGAGTTATTTAACTTGAATATATATTTATTCATGATTAATAATGATTCAATCCATGTTAATCATTAAAGGGATATTTTTAAAAGAAAATATGATTTTATTTATCTTCTTGATCGGGTATATTTTCGTTCAATATCTATATTTTTGAAAATTGTTTTACTAAAATATTTTTTATTTTAAAAAATGATCTACGAAGAATATTTTATGTATCTTAAAATGTTTACATGGTATTGAATGAATATTTATAATTTTTCCTCAATGGAATCATTTTGAACAATCTTTAAAAAAAATTAAAAAGAATGTTCTTTTAACATATACTTTATTATGGACCTTGTCGCTGCCATACCCGTTTTACACTCTTTATTTTATTCTACAAGATTTCAAATTTTTTGCAAATAAATCAATTTCGAGAGTTCTTTTCTCACCTATTTTATTTTATTATGCAAAAGATGTGGTTTTTTTAAAAGCCTATATTTTTTATAAATTGAAGGTTATCAATTATCCCTTATTAATTTTTGGGTTATTAACATTCTCTTGAAATATTCACAATCATTTGATCATTGAACATTAAACTTCCCTTAAATATCTATCTTGGATATGATTAATTCATAAACTACATACCATTTCAACATATGGTGATTTACTTTGAAAGTTATTTGACGGACTCTGAAAATATTGATATTCCAAATTCGTTACATAATAAAGATATTTATTGATAAGGAATATTGTTTATGAATTTAAGTTGATCATTCAATAAATGAGGAACACATTGGACCTGAAATGATGGGTGGAGATTGAAATTATATAGCACATCGATGCATTGACATGTCTCATGAAACAAACCAATTGGCCAATTTAAATAGTTATTTACCTATAGTTTTAAACAATCATGGGGCACATTATTGACAGTAGAGATCATAATATTTGAAATCATAAAGTCCAATAGTATGAATTTCATTCATTGATAATACAATTATTATTACCCTTGAGATTAATGCAATGAAATTATCAGTGGATGCATTTTGTACTCATATTATTGATTAAATGGAATGCATTTTTAGTTTTTTATCTTTTCAAATTTATTATTTCTCATTTACTCATGATAGGTTCTACATTATTTAACCCTTATGGATCATTTGATTTCACCCTTATTTTATTCTTTTTGTCAGGATATAAAGAAGAAATATTTTATTGAAACTAAAAGATTTTGATAGTTGTGGTGTTACATCATCAGCTCGATCTAATTCTTCCATTTATTGTGTAATCCTTTTATTGGGAAATCACATGAAATATTTCATGTCACAAAGGTCATTAGCCAACCACCGGCTGAGATTACGCATGGCCTTTAGTAGGAGAAGCTCAAGAATATCAGGAAGAAGTTTCAAGTATTCCTCAAAGTATCCAGGAATACCAGAGACAGATCCATGATATTATTACTCGGGAGAAATGGGAACTGGGAGATATAGAACGTGTCTCCAAAAACCTAAATGAAAAGCTCAGGAGAGTTGAAGACCTACAAGCCAAACTCGAAGAAAAGAGGAAAAAGAAAGAGAGTAAGTTATCTCCCACTAAAAGACTCAGTGTAAAACCTTGGGAAGCCAAGCCAGTATGGCAGGCAATCTCTCATAAACCAATTCCTTGGGAACGACAGAAAGGATCGTTCAAGGATTTGTTTCAGAAGATCAATAGGGAAGGAAATCCCTCATATCCCAACTATATTCAGGAAGAATATAAGCCAAAGAAATCACATCTAGAAGGTGTTCCTCAACATGGGACGATCCTAAAGCTAGACTGTGAAAATGATCCAGGAGCAGCCATAGATGAATAGACTCTAGACCTTCGATATTACATGCTATCAGTTGGTTTACAGTCGTGGACCATAGATAGTGCACTTAATTTCGCTGGAGCTACCTTGAGAGGTAATGCAGGGAGATTTTGGGATATGCTTCTAAGACACTCAGAAGTGAGAAAAGCTATCCAGGAATATGTTACGTTCCCAATTGAAGTTATACCAGTAGTTGCTGATTTCCTTAAACAAGAGTTTGCAAGAAATTTACTGGTAGATCGGGATGGAGCATTGGTAGAAAAAGCTAGAACAGCTTTAACCAAAATCCAAATTTGTGACATGTGCTATTTTGAAGAATATCTCTGTGAGTTTCATCATTGGTATTATCTTCTTGGACCAGGAGATCAAGTATATGCCCTAGATGTCTTTATCCAAAAGCTTCCAGGCAGTTGGCCTGAAATTGTTCAACAAGCGTTGAAGACTCGTCTTTCTCAGAGTGAAGATTTGCAAGACACTCTAGGAGTTCGAGCAGAAACAATAAGGCAGGTGATAAGACTCTATTGTATGCAGAGGCATGTCTTACAAGATGTAAGAAATATGTCATACAAGAGTTCTTCTTGTTGCCCAAAAGTAGAAGGTGTTGCAGGAAGATATGGGTGCGGTCCAACCAGGCAGAAGCTTGGAAAAACCCCACAAAGAACATTCAAAACACAGTGCCAGGATGGCCAGTGTGAACGAAAGAAACCGTTCAAAAAGGTCTGGAAAAGATTTGGAAAAAGAAAATCATCAAGTAGATTTTCAGGCAGAAAGCCAGAAAAATCTAAGAGATTTCTTAGACCAAATAGAATCCAGAAGGATATGAGAGAAAACTTTAAGACCAAATATGGGAAGTATCCCAGATGCCCTCAAGGAAAATCTCTATCCAGTTGTGATTGTTGTTGGTTTTGCGGCAAGAAGGGTCACAGAGCTGACAGTTGCCCAGATGCAGATAAAAGAAGGGGTAGTCTCAAAACAATAATGATGGAAGATTCATCAGAAATATTGTTTGATCCAATTTGGGGAGAAGATATAGACTCAGATGATGAGAGTTTATATTCTTTATATTCATAGTACTCAGAGGAGGAAGATTCTACCTCAGATGAAGAAGAAAGAAGTAACCCTATTTTGAGCCAGCTTCGAATAGCCATGATTCGAACAGAAGCTAGTGCATCAGAAGACTCTCCAGAACTAGTAAAACTAGAGGAGATGGAAGGAGATCTGGTTCATTCTTCAGAAACTGAAATCCCTTCAGAAGGAAGAGATTGTCAAGAATGGAAGATGCCCAAAGTTGATTGGTTTGAGGTATACCAGAATTCTTGGGTACCATATCGAGAAATGACCAAGATCTTTGAAGATGAAGAGACAGCTGAAGTCTATAAAACAGATAGAGGATTATTTTCAATGTCTTTGCTAAAACAAGAAAGGGTTAACAAGGCAATCCAGAAAAATGCAAAGTATGTGCATTTTGGAATAATCCAGATAGGAGTAGATCCTCTTGTCAGAAAAGGACAAGATCTACCAGTCCTAATTGCAGTTGTGGATGGCAGTTTAGCCAATTTCTCCAATGCATTATTAGGAGGAGCACGAGCAAATCTACATGCAGGAGCAGCATGGGTAAAGGTAATACCAGACTTGCATGTTGTTCTTATAGATAGAAGTATTAGTAGAACCCTAGAAGTAAAGATCAACACAAGGAACTGGCAGAAGACGTTGGGATGTCCACCCAACAGGAGATGTGTCAGAGTAATTACTCGCCTCTATGTGAAGTTCTATAATACTGGAAGACCAGCTCTAAGGAAGGGTGTGGAAAGATTTACACATCTTTTTCAGGATGAAGGAACATCAATTAGAGCAATGACACCACAGGTGATAAACCCCAAGAGGCTAACTTGGCCTAGAGAATGGGTTTCACCAAATCCAGAGGAAGAAAGAAGGCAGAAGCTACTTATTCCAGATGTTATTAGACAAGTTGGAAATAGACTTGTTATCTCCGAGGTCAGAGAAGATGAAGATGATCTTAGATCAGAAGGATCAAGATCCGGCAGATCAGATTTGAAGATAGAAGAATTCAAATCAGAAATACTGGAGAACCATTTGGAAGATCCAAGGATCTCAATTGGAAAGGATGAAGGTACTTCAATAGAAGCACCTAGAACATCAATTTCCAGAAGAATAGTTGGACAAAGGATTGTTCGACTACCTATCTATGAGGATGAAAAAACTCAGGTGGGATATATGGGATCTTCATTACTCAGTGCAAAGATAGAGGAGTGGGCTACATTAGTTAAATTAAGTATTAATGAAACTGCATGTATTGCCCTAGTTGATACAGGATGTACATTCTCTTGTACAAGAATTCGATTTTCAGGAGTAACCTGGGAATCTTCAGAGTTTCAAGTTACAGTTGGTAATAACGCAACAGTTCTGATTCAAGAAATAGCCAAAGATGTTCAGATTGAACTCAATGGTAGGATATTTGAGCAGATGCTTTGTTTTATCCCTCAATTGCCAGATGACTTCTTGATTGGAAATAGGTTCCTTAGAAGATATCAGCCTGTAACGATATTTTCAGAAGGAATTATCCTTGACAACTATTTGATTCCAACCGCGTCTGGAAAACCCAGAATGGTTCCAGATAAGAAAGTATCTACTGTTAAAGTGGAAATCTATCCAGATGAAGATAGAGAATACCACAGAAAGATTGAGCAGTGGAAGGAACTAGTTGGATTAAAAGTTATGAGGATTAATGAAGAAGAGGCATAGGCCAAGATAAAAGAATACTTATCAGAAAATTGATCAGAAAATCCTCTGAAACTATGGAAGAAGGCAATGCCAGAGGCGACAATTACCCTTAAAGATCCTAGTACAGTGATCAGAAGTAAGGGAATTGCCTATCCAGATGAGATGGTTAAGGGATTTGAGAAACAAATTCCAGAATTAATCAATCTTGGATTGATCAGGCACAGTGAAAGTCCTCACAGGAGTGCGGCATTCATGGTAATGAATCATGCAGAAAAACAGCGTGGTAAGGCCAGAATGGTTATAGATTATCGTGATCTCAATTGTGCTACAAAGGACGATGGCTACAATCTTCATAACCAAGAAGCTTTGAGAAGCAGGATTAGGAATGAAAGGCCGATAGTATATTCTAAATTTGATCTCAAGTCAGGATATTGGCAGATAAAGATCAAAGAAGAGGTTATACCATTGACAGCATTTACAACGCCAGTTGGCTTGTTTGAATGGCTAGTTATGTCATTTGGACTCAAGAATGCACCAGGAATATTCCAGAGAAGAATGGATAAGACATTCAATAGATTATCACAGTTTGTGTCAGTCTATATAGATGATGTGCTCGTATTTAGTAAAAATACAGAAGAGCATATAAAACATTTGCAGCAGGTAACTGAAGTGTTTAGAGAAGAAGGGATGATACTTTCAGAAAGAAAGATCATTTGGATGCAACCAAAGATAGAATTCTTGGGATTGCAGATCCAAGTAAGTAGAGAAAATCTTCAACCGCATATTGCAGAAAAACTCTAAACTTTCCCCGATGAGCTTACAGATCGTAAGCAGATACAGGTGTTTCTTGGTATACTAAGTTATGTCAAAGCATACATCAGAGATTTAGCAAAAATCTCAGTTCCAATACAGAAAAAGGTATCCAGTAAGGTACCCTGGGATTGGACAGAAAAAGATTTTGAAGTAATCAGAATTCTGAAGCAGAAAGCACAGAATCTCCTAGAATTGGAGTATCCAGATGGGAGTGAAGATCAACTTATCTTAGAAACAGATGCATCAGACTCCGCATGGGGATGTATCTTAAAGATAAGTAAAAAACCATAATGATGGTATCAGTAGGTACTGGAGTTGATGTTTTAACAAGGCAGAAAAGAATTATCCTGTCCATGAAAGAGAATTGCTTGTTGTCCTTAAAGGAATTAGGGCTAACGAGCTTTTCTTGGGAAAACCTTTTACTATAAGAACATATAATTCTTATATAAAGAATTTTATGAGAATTAAATTGAAAAGGTTTACCCAGGCACGACTTGTACGGTGGAGGAATGAATTGCAATACTATAACTTTAATATAGAAAATATTAAAGGAAAAGACAATGTCATTCCAGATGCACTAACTTGCTATTTTGACTCTTAGAGGTGCAATGGCAGAAAGTAGCAAATCAAGAAGATACCCTGTTTGCATAGATAATCATTCTGTGGCAGAATGCCCGATTATCAGAGCAATGAATGAAAGGGTTGATCGAATTGAACAAAGAAAGGAGATTCTAGCATAGAATAACCTTCAGAAGAAGAGATCTTCATCTAGTAAGGTTGAAAGATCAGAAAGCACAGGTTCCTCAGCTAGAAAGGCTGAAAAACCAGAAAATGCTTCAAAGAGACCTCTAGACCAGTAAGTCTAAGGATAAAAGTCATACTGAATGCTTTGTATGTGGTCAGAAAGGCCATTACAGCACTCAATGTTCAGATAATCCGAGAAACAGAAAGGCTCGGAAGAACCAGAAGGTTGAGACGAATGGAAGCTCTAAAGGAAGAGAGAAAATCATTAAGAGTTGGGCTGATCATGTAGATGAAGAACTTGAAAAGTATCAAAAGTCCCAGAAAGAACCTCAACGACATAATGTTCAGGAAGAACAAGATCAAGAGAGTCTGGATGATGAGCTAAATGAAGAGTCTAATCCAGCAAAGGAAATATGGAAATATTTGCAAAGGATTCCAAATATTTCAAGAAATAAGTCCACAACCGTTTATAATCTGATCCAGAAAAGTAAAGATGATCGGATATTCAAAAGAGGTTTGAACCATGTTTTGGACATGCTTGAAGAATCTGAAGATCTTATGGAAGATTATAAAAAGATTGATCGAGATATGATCAGTATGATCATCACTGAAGAGATCAGGCTGAAGGTCCAAGTTTCAGAACTCCTTGACAAAGTTAGGAGAATCAAGGAAACAAGAATGGAAGAATATCCAGTTTTAAAGAGGTTTTGGAGAATGTCAGGAGCAGGGATTCCAAAACTCCATATACCAGATACGACATTAGAACCAGAATAGTTCATTGAATGCCAGAAAGCTTTCAGCATGGGAGCAGTACAGTTTTTGGGATTTAAGAAAATAAATTCCACATTCAATTGGGTACCCAGGATGGTCAGAACAGTTCTGAACAATGCATATCCAAGTTTGTTATGGTGGGTTGCACATATTGAACCTATCAGATTAGCAGACAGGGTGGTTATGCTTTGGAACTTGTACCCAGGGCACTGGACTAAAGGACCTGTCCAGAAAGCATGCGAAGACTCGCAGTTTAGCGATGAAGACTGGCTAGAGTTCGGCTTGAACAAAAGTCATTATGAACGTATCCAAATCGCCTGGAGCATTTATCTAATTGAATCAAAATCAACGAGCAAAGATTGTATATTCTTTGCAGGAGACAATGTGTTGGTCTCTATCAACTCTAGAGACATGCAGCATGCAGAGATGACACATCTGACAGACTTCGCGGTGGAGGCAAACACGATTCTTGAAGAAGACGTGGAAGGGACATAAATAAAATATCTTTATTGTCAGAGATCAAATCCAACGTGTCATCAAAGAATTGATCAAAATGAAGGAGTCAGAAAATGAAGTCTCAGTTGGAGAGATGATTGATGCTCTATACGACTTGGATGGATTCTAGACGCTGATCCAGACACGCGTCATACCCGGCATGGACGAGCGGATCACATTGAACATGTCATTTATGTAGTTTTTATTTATTGTAAAGTGTGCGGTGGAAGTTTCGCAGTAATGTGGTCCACCTTATGCTTTTGCTTTTGCTTTTACTTTTGTGTGTCTTGTATCGAGTCAGCTTCTCGGGCAAGCTGAGGCCAGAGGCCTATATAAGGGACCTCCGACCCATTTGTTTGGAGAGGTAATTTGGAATAGAAATCAGAATGATTTCAGAAATTCTCTCTCTACCTTCTCTCTAAGCCTTTGTGTTCTTCGTGCGAAGCGATTCCCAAAACGATCCTGCGAAGTCGTCGACAGGTAGTCCCCTTATCCTCTTCGTGGATAATGTTTTGCTGATGTTTGTGATTTTTGCAGCCTTTCTGGACTCCCAAACCGGGATCTCGTTGGAAACCTCGTCGGAGACTTCACCCACTAGTGGCATTGTGACAGTAATCTTATTTAATGCACTTCCTGGATATGGATTTTAGATATTAATGTTGATTTTGAATGTTATGGAATCGTATAAACAGTTTTTTTTTTGTTTCTTCTATTCAGTAAAACGTCTAATTCCTTATCCACTAGAAAATATGTTGGTTTAGGCATATCATTATCTTTTTCCTTTTTTCATTCTACCATGCATCTTATATTCATTATTTTTTTCACTAAAAACAGACATTTATTATATAAAAATATGATGGTCTTATCCGACAATTCTATTTTTTATTTTCAAGAGACGCTTTGTAAGGGAAAGCGGAAACCACATACATCAAGCGGGAATCCAAAACAAGATGCTTAAACGAAATTTGAAATTCAAAACCAACGTCAAACTCGAGGAGTCTTCGATCCAAGAGTCACCGCGTCAGCTCGAGTCATGTCGCTGTCATCCACCATCATCAACATGGTACGCCATTGTCGACTCGACATCCACACCGCCCAAACCGCCGGAGCCGATGATCGGAGTAAAGAAAACCAACCAGAAATCATCGCAACCAGAACACGAGAATTCACATACAAACCTTCACGGATGGCTTCGAGGAAGAAATGGTCTTATGATCATTAAAACTTAAAAATATGGAGGATGATAATTTTGGAATCTGGAGGATAACCTATCAATCAACAAATTTTGATGCATATAAGGGATGATATAACCAAGAATAAAATCCTTTTTTCTGATAAAAGGATGTGTTTATTATAATCAACAAAACCAGTCAATATGAAAAATGAAAATTGTTGTACCTTGCGGAAGACTCATAAATCTCATCATTTTTGAAGATCCAAATACATTTTATATTAAAGCGTTAAATAAGTATGAAATAGGATCATTGAGACTGATTGTAAAAATGTATGTACTGGTTGAAACAAAGAAATAAACATGTCTTGTCCTCTTATTATATTCTGAGATTCGTTTCAACAAAACTCATCTTTTGTAATTATAAATAAAGATAAGATATACAATCTCCCCCTTATACATACACTCCCACCATTTTGAAGGAGTGATTTTTTATATTCACAGCCGATCCCATTGTAAATGGGAGAATGGTAGAAAATTAAAAGTATATCTCCCCCTATTAAAAAAGTACCTTGAAAATTATAAGAGTTTAAAATCCCCTTTTAATGAAATGTTTGAGCACTAGATATAAGATTTCATCCATTGATTTGAGTAGGATAGACTAATTTTTTTAGTCAAACTGAGACATGAATTGGTCACCCAATTCATACCTCTAGGAGATTTATTGAAATAAGGGTTAACTGACACGCACGAGGTGTAACAAGCTTACACCATCCAGGAAATGAGGGAGTTACAATTTAAAGAGATATATGGACACATCTGAAAGCACAGATTGCAACATACCTGTTCAAAATATCATTCCATCTGCTTTCAAGTTGCCAAAATCAGAAAATATAGCTTCATCGTGTGTGCAAAAATCCCTCAAAATCATGTATCTGCCGCCACCAGGAGACACATCACAGCCAGGAAAAGAAGCGTCACTTCATGAACGATATCGTCAACTCCATGCATTAAACCAGCATAATCATGTTGAAACATTGAAGAACCCTCAGTATCCAAATAGCATATCAACACGAAGAACGGAGTAAGACTGTCCAGTGAACATCATTTGATGAATAAGAACCAACAAACATCCAGAACTCCCCATAAAAATCACAGAACCATAAAGGAATTAAATGGAGCAGCAACCTCAGTTGATATCCAGGACTGTCAGAGCATCAGACAAGACAATGTACACAGAAACTCAAGTCAACCAGTATCCCCTGGTCATTAATCAGCATGAATTGAGCTCCATAGAAGGTTAAATGTACCAAGATTCTGAAAAATATAAAACAGGAAGACCCTTCCATATGATTTGGTTCAAGCAGCCAAACAACGATCCAAAAAAAACATTCCACATTCATCCGATCAAAATCTATACAAAAAATTAGAGTCATTGCCAAGGAATTTCATTTTAGTTTAAGTATGGATTTCGTTTATATTATTCCTCCATTATGGAGAGCTTTCTTTCTCTGATCTGAAGATAAGACTCCACAGTGATTTCACCATCTTTGTACTTTTATAGAAAAACCGAATCTTGTTCTTCCAACCAAGATAATATTTTATCATCCATCGCTACATTAATCCTATATGCACCTTTTAGAGTGGGATCAATATCCTTATCAAAAATAGAACCTTTCGAAGCATCATCATCAACGGTTGTACAAGTAGGTTCAACATCAATATGCTAGATTGGTGTAGCTTGATCCGGTTGGGCCAAATGCTTGTGGTCAGCAACTGTCGCGGGTCGAGCTCCGTGGTGAGTTTGTTGGGGGTTGCAGGGGGCAACGCGCCCCTGCTTCGAGGGTCCTGGGGCTGAAGGGGTCTGGCCCAATTTTTTTTGGCACTGTAGCATCTCTGAACACTGTACCAGTGTTGACCGACCGACACTGACAGTAGCAGTGCGGACTTCGAAGTCAACTGCACAGTAGCACTTTTGACAAAGTTGGCCGCCTTTCACTGTAGTGACGCGGACTTCCTGTGCAAACAGTGGATCGTCTTCTCCATTTGATAGCACATTTTCATGCTAGGGTTATTACTGCAAAAACTCTGTAATTTGTACTCCCGATTTTAGTGAGAATTCTGCCTCTCCGTGGACGTAGGGATTATTCCCGAACCATGTAAATCGTTGTGTTCATTGTGTTTTCTTTTTCTTCTGCATTTTATCTCGTTTCTCGTTTCTGTCGTTGCGACTCCCGACGATTCCGCAACACAATATGCTATGAAGAGTCTATTTTTTTATGACCTACCAGCATCCAAGGATCTAGTGATTTTTTTTTCAATATTCAAATTGTTGGAGTCTGCATCCCACATCGGACTTGAGTTCCGGTGTGGTCTTTAGTATTCATTATAAATTAACCCCAAGGGCTCCTTTAGAGAGTACACCTTGGGGGTTCGGGTCTCTCCTTATTTTACCGACTACATGGTATCAGAGGGAACCTAATCCCGAGCCCTCCCTCCCATTTAATTTTCCCCGTCTAGGGTTTCTCATTATTCCTCCCCGTGGGGGGCGGCGGCCGCCCTACTTCAGCCGCCGCCCCTCCGGGCGCGTTTCTCAGGCGACCCCTCTGCTGGATCCCCTTCTCTCCCGGCGCCGCCTCCTTCCCTGCGGCTTTTCCCGGCAGCCTGCCTCCTGCGGTCCTACTCCTTGAGCGGCTCCCTGCGCGCGTCTCCCTGGTGCGCTCGACGGAGGACGACGCCCTCTCCCGCGGCAACCTCCCTGCTTCGGATCTCCTCTTCCGGCGAATCCCTCCTCCGTTGCCCCGCACTCCAGCGTCTCGATCCTGGCCCCGCCTTCCGCAGCGGCGCCCTTCCCGGCGGCGACTCTCGCGGCACACTCCATTCCCGACAACGCTCTCCCGCGGCAGTTTTCCCCGACGGCGCTCCTCCCGCAGCGTCCCTCTTCCGCGGCGTTCCTCCACTCCCGACCCAGGCGCGGCCCTTCCGGCGACGACTTCCAGTTTCCGGAGTCTCCTCACCGCTGCGCGCGCAGGCCCCCTCATCCATGCGCGGCTCCCTGCGCGACGAACCCCCCGTGCGACGGCCTTCCTGCACGGCTCCCGCGCGATGGCCCTCCAGTCCTACTCCCTCCCGGCGATCCCGAGCGGGATTCCTCTTAGCGCAACAGCCCCGCCCTCCCAGCGCTCGACGCCCCGCCTCCTGTCTCCCTTAGCGGCTCCTCCCCAACGTCGGCCTCCTCCTGCGCTCCTCTTCCGGCAGCCAGCTGGCTCCAGTTTCTCCCAGCGGCTGCCCTGCTTCAAGTTTCGGCTCTCCGGCACCTCCTGCGGCATCCCCGCCTCGCCGGCATCTCCCGACGACTCCTGACAGCCGCATCTCTTTCCGTCGGCACGCCCATTCGTTGGCGCAACAGCTCGACCACCTAGGATTTGGGCCCATTTGGCACCGCCAAACCCCGCAACAATTCTGCGGAATCCCCGCCTCCTGTCGCCGGCCCCGCAAGTGCGGTTTTCCCGGTGCTAGTTTGGATTTCCCGGCGTTTCATCGACCGGCCCCACTAGCGCGGCATTCCTGGCGTTCCGTCAACCGACCTGGTCTCTGTGTGGTTCTTCTGTTGCGCCAGCAACATTATCCATCCATCATCGTGAGGGGGAGCTGCGATCGTGAGGGGGAGCATCAGTCTTGCAGCTTTTTTCTTTTATTTAATTTCGTCTTGTTTTGTCATCAAGCTGGGTATGTCCAGCTTGAGGGGGAGTGTTTGCAACCCGTTGTTTGCTTTGTTTATGTTTTCTTTATGTGTCCAAGCTAGGTACACCTAACTTGAGGGGGAGTGTTGGAGTCTACATCCCACATCGGACTTGAGGTCCGGTGTGGTCTTTAGTATTTCTTATAAATTAACCTCAATGACTCCTTTAGAGAGTACACCTTTGGGGTTCGGGTCTCTCCTTATTTTACCGACTACACAAATAATCTCTATGCTTTCGAGTCTTATTGGGATGCGGTGTGATATATCCATATTGGTCAATCATTGAATTTTTTCCTTTTTTAGTGCTTGACTTCAACTAGGTTTCCTCAAGCTGAGAGGCTTTATCGCAAGCATCATGTGATAATTCATTACAGTTAGAAAGAACACTTTTTCATCCTCTTCTTGAAAGACCTCAAGTGATTTACATGATTCCACCTAATCTCCCACCTCTGATGAATGGCTCAAAGATTGTCCATTCAGATTTTTGACCACGTCTAGAGTCTTTAACTCATCTGACTTCGCTGATCGAGATGTAACCCCGCGGGACGCTCTGTCATCTCGACTGACAACGGCTCCTTCCCGGCTGAGGCTTCTCCGGATGACCTCTTCATGGGGAGGGGGGTTCCTGGGTGTGGAGGGTTCGAAAAGGCCACTCCTGAGAATTCCCTTTCTAAGAAAAAAAAAACTCAACTAACTTCTCAACAACAACATTTTTCCCTCCAAACGTATTCTGAACCCCAAAAGGACCAGGAGAAGAAGTGTCAAGGAACCCATCTGGATCTAGTTTTTGTTTTCCATTTTCAATCCATGTCATTTTGGGAACCATAGGATGAACTTCCCTAACGCCACAATCCTTCATGGAATGGCCAAGCTTAAGGAAATCACTGCAGTAAACGGGGATATTTTCATAAACCAGATCCTAATGGAAACCTGTATTTCCATTTTGAATCAATGTCTCGGAAGGAATATCTTGGGAAACGTCGACCTTAGTACAAACCCTAGTAACCGAGGGTCTTGAAAGGTTCCTCGTCACAAAATCCAGCTTGAGGGGGTTGCCAATGAGGCTGGAAAACGGGAATAGGGCAGGATGTTTGAACAAGTGCAGCGTAAGTCCAAGAAAGCCAATCCAGACAGGAACAATAGGTGACTCAATGCAAGGATCAAATTCTGGGGTCCATTTTATAACATTCATAGAGAAAACCCCAAAGGACCAAGAAAGTTTCGCCCACAATCTATAGTACTCTTCTTCAGATGAAAGTCAAAAAACAACATTGGAATAATTCGATAAACTGATATGGAATCCCGAAAACCCAATTGATTCAAGATATTTCCTTGAGAAATTCAAAGACGGCCTACGCTTACATAATTTTCCAACGAGTACAAAATGAAAATCCGAAGAAAGATGGTTTACCTCGTTCGATGGGAAAGAGATCGCTCGATTTCCTCTGTATCGAAATCGCTTTTTCTCAATGCGATAAACATGATCCGCAGTAACTCCCACACCTGGTTCAGTCGTCTTGAAAGATCTTTCAATGAGAAAATCAGCAAATGATCAAGCATTTGTGTGAAGGGTCTTTCTTGTTAGCCCGAGAGCGGGCTCAGCTACGTCCGTAAATCCATCCGACCCCATAAATTATAAAAATTCGGTAATATAGATAGTCCCACGTTAAAAGTAAAGTATATAGACAACTGGATAGGGCTGGGGAGGGTTTTCCCGGGGTGGTATTTTTTGGAGTGGGGAGGGTTTTTTGGGTCGTGATCGTGAGATCAACTCTCTAGATCAATAGGTTTACCTATATTTTCTTCTTTGCCTATGTATCGTTTTCGTGGTTGTACTCAACCTTTTAAGTATATAGACAACTGGACAGGTTTTATAAAACATGAAAAATGGAAAATAGAGACACTAACAAGTACAATGTTCAAAAAATATTAATATATAGATTATTGTCAAAGTATATGAATTTTAATTGAAATGAAATCATTTTATTTTTTAGCGAATGTTGGGAAATCTAGTTGTTCATGAGAATGAACATTTACAAATATGGAGTTTAAGAGCTACATGATTTTTCTTATCATTTGATTTCTGAATTTGTCTGTGATATTAAAAGATTCATTATATGGAGAATGATTGGTTATCATTTGATTTTAGTTGTATGATGTTCATTTGTTCCGATGTGTTTTTGAATTTTATGGTCGCCAAAATCATGGATTTGATAGGAGTGTCACGAAATATATAAAATATAGATCTATTTATTTTAGGGGGAAAATATCATGTGAAGGAATCGATTCATGAATATATAAAAAAACATAGCAATATTATCTGTAGATGAAAAAATAAAAAATAAATTCCTCAACTTTTAATTTTCTCATTCATATACCCCACTCCATATTCTTTTAGTTTAATGTATATTCTCCCACCCACCTATCAATTTCATTATCTCATCTAACATTTGAGATCTTTTTTTATCCTCATGTATCAAACTAATAAAATATTAATTATTTAAAGGGTGGAAAATATTTCCCTACTGCTATGGAAACAAAATTCTCTGAAAGAATGAAAAGCAATACAATTGGTACGAAATTTCATTGTTGACATGATCATGAAAATTAGGAAAATAAATTTATCTATTTTACCAATTCCATAAGCATTTCAATGAAAACATAGGAAATTAAAATAGATAATAGGGAAATCTTGGAAGAAAGGAATAAGAATAAATATCATCTCTAAGTGAGAGGTATAATGAAATAAATTGATTTCCAGAAAAAGGATGAGAGATTTCTAAAAATGAACTTTATAAAGTAAGAAATGAGAATATATCTGTCACGACCCGACCCTACCCCGGCTCGAGCTGCAACTACCCCAAGCCCGCCTCCATAGGCCAGGGGCTGGCGACCAGCGCCGAAGGCATAATAACTCGGGGAGACCTTTGCCTAAGAACCTGTACACACACACGCAGCACACTCAATGCAATAGTGCAGAGTAAAAAGAAAAGACAAGTAATGAAAGGGCAACTACTATATATATAGCACAAATGTGCATCGACCTCTAAACAGTACAAGTAAAGTGCTGAAAAGGAAAAAGGGGCAAAACACGCGCCCAACCAGAAAAGTGTCACAACCCGACAACAGGTAAACAAAACAAACAGCTGGAAGGGTTCCCCACCTGGAACCCGACTACGACCACTGCACGCGGTCCAAGCTCTCGAACTCCTATGCTCCACTGAAGTCACGACCAACCTGTTTGTCGTCTGCAAGGGCACACCAAGTGTGGGCAAAGCTCAAGCAGGGGTGAGTATAGAAATACTCAGTAGAATACCCCGAAGGCTCAAGGGAGCAACAAAGGAGGTACCGAAGGGTGAGCAGTAGAGCGAACAAGGAAAAGTAATGGAGTCCAACCGAGGGTGTAGTAAAGAGTAACAACTCAACCCAACAAGAGAAAGGTAGAAGACTCGTCCTAACACAAGGAGCTAGGAACGGTGAGAAGATGCACTTCTCATCGAGCTTTCACTGCCTATAGCAGGAGAGTAGACTCATCCAACCACGAGAAGCTCGACGCGGAAAGCACGTGGCATACCCCGCGCGTCTTCGCCTCTCCTGAAAGGAGAGCAACAAAACCCAAGAAGTGGGTATCGGGACATGGTATATACATATCCTTATGCTCAAACCAGAAGCCCGAACAACGTCGCAAGGGGATCTCCATCCCGTAGCTCAGCCCAAGAAAAGTGTAGCCAACAGTCCCAGAAGGAAACACCATCGATGCCCAGCATCCCACACGTCTGCCCCGAACTGCAAGCCAAGGGGCTCAATCACCGCACCTCGACACTATCCGCTTTGGGCGGCACTGACTCGCCCGCACGGTTTTAGATCGCGTCACAAGAACGCGTCTCGGTGGGGAAAGTGCCCCTCGTACTCGAGAGTTCTAGGGAAAGTCAAACCACACATCGTCACTGCCCTGCAGTCGAGAGGTCTCCTCAAAGTCAAAGTCGTTCCATCACCGACCCGTACAACCAAGGGTCCCGCTCCGGTGGTCATTGAGGAAAGCCACAGACTAGTCCTAGTAGAAAGGACTGAGTCTGGAATGCCAACAGGTGTCCCACTGCCCAGTCCTGTTGGAAGGTAATTCATAACCAGATATCGGGTGACCCACTGCCCAGCCCCGCTGGAAGGTAGACCTTAATATATCATCCGGCGACCCACTGCCCAGCCCCGCTGGAGGGTAGACCTTAATACATCATTTGGCGACCCAATGCCCAGCCCCGCTGGAGGGTAGACCTGTAACTAGACGATGGACGACCCACTGCCCAGCCCTGCTGAAGGGTAGACCCTAAGAGGTCGTCAGGTGACCCACTGCCCAGTCTCTGCTGGAGGGTAGACCCTAAGTGTGTCGGGTGACCCACTGCCCAGTCTCTGCTGGAGGGTAAACCCTAGAAGTCGATGAGTAACCCACTGCCCAGCTCCGCTGGAGGGTAAAACTCAGAATTGCTCTGACCATCTCTACTGGAGGGTACAACACTGGCCAACCGAACACAGAGTGGGTATCGCGCAACCACCCAACTCTAGAACAACTCTCCCAAAAGAGGTTCAGCGCCTGTTCCATCAAGGGGGACCACTAGCACCGCTACTGACCTATCCATCGAGAACAAAACCAGGGGGAGACCACTCAACCCTGTTGGTCAAACAAACGAGCACAGAGGGACCCTCTACATCGTGAGAGGTCAAGGTACGCAAAGCAGAACACGACACGCACATGGGGCCCACACGACGTGTGGCCCCAAGTCAACCCCATCCAAGCGCACGAACGCCTCAGGTACAAACCACATGTACCTCCAAGCGCTCTCGTATACCCCCAGAGTATACCACGTCTCCAGCCCAAGGGCTATCGTGCACACGGCACCCAATGTCAACGCGAAGGCGTGAAGTAACATTTCCAACTTGTCGCCTCAACGACTGGGGAACGAACAACCACATCTATTCAAGCATTACTTCACTCACACGGGAGTGCACGCGATCACACGCCAAGGGTCCGCTACAACCACAGAAGAAGAACCGCCCCCGGGGCACCTTCACATTTCCACATTTCACAAGATCGTGCAAGAGGCTCCGCACAACCAAACGGATCACACTGTTGCAATCCTCGTGGAAAAACACACGAGATCGACTACTTACTCGCCTCCAACGGATATCCGATGGAAAAGTCACCAACACCACCTCACGCCCGAACGACGTCCCGTGATCCCGAGACTCGGCCCCAAAAACAGTCGGGTGCATTGCACCATTGCGATCCCCTCGGGAAAACACGTCAAAAGCACTACTCACTTGAGTGCAACGGATATCCGGAGAAAAAGATACGTTCCGGCGCACCGCACACGAGCGGTACTTCATGGGACCCGCAACCCGGTCCCGAAACTCAACGAATGGATCGCACCGTTGCGATCCTCTCGAAAAAGCACACAAGATGGACTACTCACTTGTCCAAAACCGTCGCCCGGTGATAAGGCTGGAAATCACCGTCAACTCCCGAAACGGCCCTCACGGGGCCCGCACCATCGTGCAGAATTACAGCGGGCAGACTGCGCCAACGCGATGCCTTTGGAAAAAACACCCAACATCGACCGCTCGCACGCCCCGAACGGACGTCCGATGAAAAGCCGCTAAAAGCTGCAGGCAGCTCAAAAGACGGGTCGTGGGGCCCACGCCTCAAATCCAGTCTCAACGCCCAAAACTGCCCAGGAAACCTCTGCCTCAGTGCCAGGGTCGCAACGCCGCTGATGACTCTCAAAACGGACGTCGGACGCGTCCGCGCCGTCCAAAACAAGAATCTTGGGAAAAACGCTCGTCCAGTTAAAGACACGTCGCACCTCCGAGGCCCATCATTTCGGGAATTAAAAATTCCCAAAACCATCTCAAAACGTTCCCCTCGATGCAAGGTCTGCGCTGCCGCTGACGACGCGTAAAACAGACGCCTGTAGCGAAAGCTACGGGCGTCGGAAATTCCTAAGGAGGAAACCCCCTTGGGCCGGACCAGTCCGGTCCGGCCGGTCCGCCCACAGCCGGCCCGCGGCCCGGCCGCGGGTCCGGTTCGCTCTGCCGCGGCCTGTCGCCACTGACCGGCCATCACGGCCGGTCCATTTTCTCGTAGCGACCCGCGATATGCGGGTCGCGGTCGCACTGCACGGGGCCACGCGCCTCGCGGCCCCCCCTTCCTCTTCGCGCTACGCCGGCGCCGCCCGAGACCCCGCCTCGCCGCCATCCGCAGCCACCTCTGCCGCGCTGCCCCGCTGCCGAGACGCGCCCTCCGCCTAGAGCCGCTCCGCCGCCGTCCGACTCACCGCGTCGCCGCCTGGTTTGGCCGGCCGCCGCGCCTACCCGCCGGAACAGCCCAGAACCCCTCCAAAAACCCGCAATCTTCGACGAATGATTGCGGGTTCCTCATAACTCCAAAACCAAAACCGAAAGATGCGTTGGAAAGAAAAAAAAACTCTACTACGCATCCATGGGATTTTCTCGATAATTCGATAGAGTTTCGATACAAATATTTGGGCTCAAATATAGGTGCGGGAAAGAAAAACGCAACAAGACCCTACCTGCAGGGGTGTTGCCCGAAGCTTCACGGGTGATCCGCCGCCACGCCGTGCCTTGACGGAGCTGCTTCTCCGGAGCTGGATGAGGATAGGGAGGAGTTCCTCCTTGCTGCTATCCAGGTGGGGAAGAAGAAGAGGGAGGGGGGGTGAGTTAAGCGTTTAAATAGCAAACGCTTAACCACCCGCCCGTCGGCCCGAACCCGAACCCTCAACAGGGTCGAGGTTAAGCCTCCCCTATGGTAAACACCACCTGATGAGCACAAAGGCGGTCTCATAATTTTAATCTGAGACCCCGTTCAAAAGTTATAAAACTTAGCGCCCGAGGCCGCCAAATTACGAAAATGCCCCTAGGGCCATTTTTCACAAACGGTCCGCGCCCGCGAAACGTACACCCCACCTAGGGTAAAAGACACCTTCCAAACTCAACGGTGCCCTCGGTTTCCCAATACGATCCACCGTTTAATATATTCTCGAGTTTAACCATTAAAAGAATAAATAAATTAATTAATTTATCCGTTTAACGTTCCGAAAGCGAGTGAGGGGTCCAAACATCCCGCAACGACAAGTTTTATGTCGTTCCTAGGGTAAACACCCCATTCCGGACCCATCCGTACACTCAGATATCTGATCCAGATCATCGTTTAGGAGTTAGCCCATTTATTTGGCGTTTCCAGTGTGAACGCACTGAAAATTTAATTCCGGCCACACCGGGACTAGGAATCGCACGCCGTCTGAAGGCGCTGCTCTGGAATAACATCAAGAAATATTCCAAAGTCTTTCTCAGTAAAAAATGGGTTCTTACATCATTCCCTCCTTCAAGCTTTTCGTCCTCGAAAAGCAAAACTAGGGAGCAACACATGGTACTAAACCCACACCTGGCTTCCCGTACCCAGAAGAACCCACGCACAGCTCTGCGTCACCGCACACAGACCAAAGGATTGATCCGTTCACGCGAGGTCGGCCCTTTACAATGTCGTGCACCCAATCTAGACTTTGGGGTTAGGGCAAGGCGGTAGGGTACCTCGCCATCCCTTTGTAGAGTTTCATACAGCCCGAAGGCTCTCGGGGGTAGCTCACCTCCCCGACCGAACCTACACATCGCACGCCGCAACTAGAATCACCGCCCGCACCTAGAACAAGGCTCAGTGATTCCCTCCTTCAGAATATCCATATGGTGAAACACCCAAGGATATCTGGTCACGCAAGATTCCACAGTCGATGTCTCTCAACCAAGACTCTCTTACACGGTGGGGGAGCGATGGAGTCGACGCCATCGACTAAAGAAAAAGGTCCCACGCCTTTCACTTTGCCAACACAGGGTTACACCCGACGCCCTGCGTCACCCTGGTATCAAATCTAGCTAGGAGCGGGGAGAAAAGGCACTTCACACACGCAGAGCCTAACAATTCTACTGTAAAAAGTAGAAGAGTCGCAAGGGGTACCTCTCACCATCCCATGCTCTGCAGGATCATAGACATCCAAAGCTCACGACTGTCCGTGGTCCCAACCGTCAGCTCCCGGAGCATGATGTAGACCGCCTAGTGGTGATGGGGAGATCTCGTAAAGTCGTCCCCCACTACTAGCTCCTCCCGCTCCTCTGCTAGCACCACCTCGCTGGGCGCTACTCTGATCATGGCGCTTCCTCTGCCGTGGTGGTGCGCCTACTGCCTGCCCGAAGCTCTCAGCAACTCGGGTTGGGAAGTCTCGTTCCAAGTGACCTCGCCCTTCACAAGAATAGCACCGACTCTCTTCGGGCTGCACTGGTTCCCTCCGGTGCCACTGTGGTGTACGACCACGCCCCTGAGTCCGGTCATCAGGAAGCCACCTGCATCGAGGTTCTGTCATCCGGCGCCTGCTAGCTACGGTAGACGTCTCAGCTCTGTCATGCCCACAACCACTACCAACCGCAAGACGTGACAGGAAGCTCTCTGTCACCAACGCCTGCTCTAGAACCCCGACATATGTGGAAATGCCCAAGGGTACTATGACAGCACGAATCTCTCGGCGGAGACCCTGCTCAAACTTTTGCGCTCGGATGTTGTCGTCACGGACCAAGTCCGGGTAAAAGCGTGCACAGTCTGCAAAACTAGCCGCGTACTCGGCCACCGTCATCCCTCCCTGCTGAAACTGCAGGAGCTCCTGAATCTGAACGGAGCGCAAGAAAGAGGGGAAAAACTCCTCACAGAACAACAACTGAAAGTCGCCCCACGGAAGCGACTACTCGTCAAGAAACTGAGTCACCAGACTCCAACAACGCCAAGCGGCTCCACGAAAAAGGGCTGGCTACCAAAGCCACTCTCTGATCTGTCAGCATCTGCACAAGCCTGAAAAGGCAAACCAATGCCTCGAGCCAAACCTCTGCTGCTTGAGGGTCTGGCTCACCACTGAACCTCAGCGGTCTCTGCCGCTGGAACTCACAGAGCGCGCTCAACCTGCGCTCAAGCTCCGCCTGCTCTACTGAAGCTGTCTGCTGCTCAACAGGTGGGGGTGCTGCTACCGGCCCACCCGGAGAACGGGGCTCGCACGATGGGTCCTGGACTGTGGCCTCGTAGATCATAGGGTCGTCGTCACGCACTAAAGCTGACATGATGGATGGATGTCTTCGCGGAGACATCCTGAATATTATCAAGGAGTGTCGCGATCATATGAGCATAATGTATATACCACCAACAACAACGATGGGGAGCTGACTCAAGAAGGACAGTTAAATACTCAATCCTATGTGATGCACAAACCAAATTTTTCCCTGCAACAAGTGTCTCAGCATGCCGAGTCGACAAGAGGGTTATCAAGGTCCTGGTGAATGGATAAGTCAGCCGCCACACCATCACTGGACTCCCTGGCCTGAGAGCCGCTCTCAAGACACATTAACACTGTTTCCCTAAATCCCAACCAATTCCTCTCTTAGGGACGTCCGCACAACATCCCAAGGAACGAACCACCTATGATACCACTTTGTCACGACTCGACCCTACCTGGGCTCGAGCCGCAACTACCCAAAGCCCGCCTCCATAGGCCAAGGGCTGGCGACCAGCGCCGAAGGCATAATAACTCGGGGATGCCTTTGCCTAAGAACCTGTACACACACACGCAGCACACTCAATGCAATAGTGCAGAGTAAAAAGAAAAGACAAGTAATGAAAGGGCAACTGCTATATATATATATACCACAAATGAGCATCGACCTCTAAATAGTACAAGTAAAGTTCTGAAAAGGAAAAAGGGGAAAAACACGCGCCCAACCAGAAAAGTGCCACAACCCGACAACAGGTAAACAAAACAAACAGCTGGAAGGGTTCCCCACCTGGAACCCGACTATGACCACTGCATGCGGTCCAAGCTCCCGAAATTCTATGCTCCACTGAAGTCACGACCAACCTGTCCGTCGTCTGCAAGGGCACACCAAGTGCGGGAAAATACCAAGCATGGGTGAGTATAGAAATACTCAGTAGGATACCCTGAAGGCTCGAGGGAGAAACAAAGGAGGTACCAAAGGGTGAGCAGTAGAGCGAACATGGAAAAGTAATGGAGTCCAACCGAGGGTGTAGTAAAGAGTAACAGCTCAACCCAACAATAGAAAGGTAGAAGACTCATCCTTACACAAGGAGCTAAGAACGGTGAGAAGATGCACTTATCATCGAGCTTTCGCTGCCTATAGCAGGAGAGTAGACTCATCCAACCACGAGAAGCTAGACGCGGAAAGCACGTGACATACCCCACGCATCTTCGCCTTTCCTGGAAGGAGAGCAACAAAACCCAAGAAGTGGGTACCGAGACATGGTATATACATATCCTTATGCTCAAAACAGAAGCCCGAACAATGTCGCAAGGGGATCTCCATCCCATAGCTCAGCCCAAGAAAAGTGTAGCCAACAGTCCCAGAAGAAAACACCATCGATGCCCAGCATCCCGCACATCTTCCCCGAACCGCAAGCCAAGGGACTCAATCACCACACCTCAACACTATCCGCTTTGGGTGGCACTGACTTGCCCGCACAGTTTTAGATCGCGTCACAAGAATGCGTCTCGGTGGGGAAAGTGCCCCTCGTACTCGAGAGTTCTAGGGAAAGTCAAACCACACCTCGTCACTGCCCTGAAGTCGAGAGGTCTCCTCAAAGTCAAAGCTGTTCCATCACCAACCCGTACAACCAAGGGTCCCACTCCAGTGGTCATGGAGGAAAGCCACAGACTAGTCCTAGTAGAAAGGACTCAGTCTGCCAACAGGTGTCCCACTGCCCAGCCCTGCTGGAGGGTAATTCATAACCAGATATCGGGTGACCCACTGCCCAACCCCGCTGGAGGGTAAACCATAATAAGATGCTGGGTGACCCACTGCCCAGCCCTGCTGGAGGGTAAACCATAATACATCATCCGACGACCCACTTCCTAACCCCGCTGGAGGGTAGACCCTAATACATAATTCGGTGACCCACTGCCCAGCCCCACTGGAGGGTAGACCTTAATACATCATCCGGCGACCCACTACCCAGCCCCGCTAGAGGGTAGACCTGGAATAAGTCGACAGACGACCCACTGCCCAGCCGTGCTGGAGGGTAGACCTGTAACTAGACGATGTGGGACCCACTGCCCAGCCCTACTGGAGGGTAGACCCTAAGAGGTCTTCGGGTGACCCACTGCCCAGTCTCTGCTGGAGGGTAGACCCTAAGTGCGTCGGGTGACCCACTGCCTAGTCTCCGCTGGAGGGTAAACCCTAGAAGTCGATGAGTAACCCACTGCCCAGCTCCGCTGGAGGGAAAAACTCAGAACTGCTCTGGCCATCTCTACTGGAGGGTACAACACTGGCCAACCGAACAAAGAGTGGGTATCACGCAACCACCCAACTCCAGAACAACTACCCCAAAAGAGGTTCAGCGCCTATTCCATCACGGGGGGCCACTAGCACCGCTACTGACCTATCCATCGAGAACGAAACCAGGGGGAGACCACTCAACCCTGCTGGTCAAACAAATGAGCACAGAGGCACCCTATACGTCGCGAGAGGTCAAGGTACGCAAATCAGAACATGACACACACATGGGGCCCACACGACGTGTGGCCCCAAGTCAACCCCATCCAAGCGCACGAACGCCTTAGGTACAAACCACACGTACCTCCAAGAACTCTCGTATACCCCCAGAGTATACCACGTCTCCAGCCCAAGGGCTATCGTGCACACGACACCCAACGTCAACACGAAGGCGTGACATAACATTTCCAACTTGCCACCTCAACGACTGGGGAACGGATAACCACATCTATTCAAGCATTACTTCACTCACACGGGAGTGCACGCGATCACACACCAAGGGTCCGCTACAACCACAGAAGAAGAACCGCCCCCGGGGCACCTTTAAATTTCCACATTTCACAAGATCACGCAAGAGGCTCCGCACAACCAAACGGATCAAACCGTTTTAATCCTTTCGGAAAAACACGCGAGATCGACTACTTACTTGCCTCCAACAGATATCCGATGGAAAAGTCACCAACACTGCCTCACGCCCGAACGACGTCCCGTGATCCCGAGACTCGGCCCTGAAAACAGTCGGGCGCATCGCACCATTGCGATCCACTCAGGAAAACACGTTAAAATCACTACTCACTTGAGTGCAACGGATATCCGGAGAAAAAGATACGTTCCGGCGCACCGCACACGAGCGGTACTTCGTGGGACCCGCAACCCGGTCCCAAAACTCATCGAACGGATCGCACCATTGCGATCCTCTCGAAAAAGCACACAAGATGGACTACTCACTTGTCCAAAACGGTTG
Source organism: Viscum album (assembly GCA_963277665.1). Taxonomy (NCBI): domain Eukaryota; kingdom Viridiplantae; phylum Streptophyta; class Magnoliopsida; order Santalales; family Viscaceae; genus Viscum; species Viscum album. Next base: position 1,803,102,497 of record OY728125.1, read on the forward strand.
CCCGGTGATAAGGCTGGAAATCACCGTCAACTCCCGAAACGGCCCTCGCGGGGCCCGCACCATCGTGCGGAATTACAGCGGGCAGACTGCGCCAATGCGATGCCCTCGGAAAAAACACCCAACATCGACCGCTCGCACGCCCCGAACGGATGTCCGATGAAAAAGCCGCTAAAAGCTTCACACAACTCAAAAGACGGGCCGTGGGGCCCACACCTCAAATCCAGTCTCAACGCCCAAACCGCCCAGGAAACCTCCGCCTCAGTGCCAGGGTCGCAACGCCGCTGACGACGCTCAAAACGGACGTCGGACGCGTCCGCGCCGTCCAAAACAAGAATCTCAGAAAAAACGCTCGTCCACTTAAAGACACGTCGCACCTCTGAGGCCCCTCGTTTTGGGAATTAAAAATTCCCAAAACCATCTCAAAACGTTCCCCTAGACGCAAGGTCCATGCTGCCACTGACGACGTGCAAAACAGACACCCGTAGCGAAATCTACAGGCGTCGGAAATTTTTAAGGGGGAAACCCCCTTGGGTCGGACCGGTCCGCCCACAGCCGGCCCGCGGCCCGGCCGCAGGTCCGGTTCGCTCCACCGCGGGCAGCTGGCCGCGGCCTGTCGCCACCGACCGACCATCACGGCCGGTCCATTTTCCCTCAGCGACCCGCGATACACGTGTCGCGGTCGCGCCGCACGGGGCCGCGCGCCTCGCGCCCCCCCCCCCCCCCCCCTTCCTCTTCGCGCTACGCCGACGCCGCCCGAGACCCCACCTCGCCGCCGTCCGCAGCCGCCTCCGCCACGCTGCCCCGCTGCCGAGACGCGCCCTCCGCCTGGAGCCACTCCGCCGCCATCCGGCTCACCGCACCGCCGCCTGGTTTGGCCGGCCGCCGCGCCTACCCGCCGGAACACCCCAGAACCCCTCCAAAAACCCGCAATCTTTGGCGAATGATTGTGGGTTCGTCAGAACTCCAAAACCGAAACTGAAAGATGCGTTGGAAAGGAAAAAATTCTACTACGCATCCATGGGATTTTCTTGATAATTCGACAGAGATTTGATACAAATATTCAGGCTCAAATATAGGTGCGGGAAAGAAAAACGCAACAAGACCCTACCTGTAGGGGCGTTGCCCGAAGCTTCAAGGGTGATCCGCCACCGCGCCGCTTCTTGCCGGAGCTGCTTCACCAGAGCTGGAGGAGGAGAGGGAGGAGTTACTCCTTGCTGCTATCCATGTGGGGAAGAAGAAGAGGGAGGGGGGGTGAGTTAAGCGTTTAAATAGAAAACGCTTAACCACCCGCCCGTCGGCCCGAACCCGAACCCTCAGCAGGGTCGAGGTTAATCCTCCCCTAGGGTAAACACCACCTCCCGAGAACAAAAGCGGTCTCAGAATTTTAATCTGAGACCCCGTTCAAAAGTTATAAAACTTAGCGCCCGAGGCCGCCAAATTACGAAAACGCCCCTAGGGCCATTTTTCACAAACGGCCCGTGCCCGGGAAACGTACACCCCACCTAGGGTAAACTGCACCTTCCAAACTCAACGTTGCCCTTAGTTTCCCAATCCGATCCACTGTTTAAGAGATTCTCGAGTTTAACCATTAAAAGAATAAATAAATAAATTAATTTATCCGTTTAACGTTCCGAAAGCGAGCGAGGGGTCCAAACTTCCCACACCGACAAGTTTTATGTCATTAATAGGGTAAAAAACTCATTTCAGACCCATTCATACACTCGGATCTCTGATCCAGATCACCGTTTAGGAGTTATCCCATTTATTTGGAATTTCCAGTGTGAACGCACTGAAAATTTAATTCCGGCCACACCGGGACTCGGAATCGCACGCCGTCTGAAGGCGCTGCTCTGGAATAACATCAAAAAATATTCCAAAGTCTTTTGCAGTAAAAACTAGGTTCTTACAATATCAAGAAGTTTTTTTTAATGAAGGAGGTACTATACTATTAATAGTCTTAGAATGGACTCTCAACAACTATAAAGTAATTAATCCATGCATTGAAAAATTAAAAACTTTATAATATCTATCCCTCAAATTTAATTTTCAATGATATAATGATGATATGAAAAATAATCATTGAGATGAAAATACTAGAAAATATAAGATAAGTTTTTCTTTAAAACATAAAAATCATTAAATATAACCACGGTAATCAATTAACCTGGAATACCCTTCATAAATGACATCGAAACCAATCCTCCACATGCATGAAGGGAATTCCCAATCCCCATGGAAAGACAACTAGTGTCTGGGCATTATGAAAACAGGATAATTAATGAATTCACCCATCAACATCAATTATTAAATGATAATAGTGGGAATAAAATCCAAACAGGGCATGAATTGAGCTATCCAATAGTAAAATAAATAATGTAGGTACAAGAGAGAGGATATCATGGTCAATGGATTCTAAAAATGAAAATAAGAAAAAAAAATACTAGACCACCAACATCTCCATTTTTATGTGAGGCTACACTGCACTCACCTCCACCAAAGCATGAATCTAAAAATATAATTTTTTTTACCACATCGAAAAAACTACTGAACCTGTAATTATAGGCATAAGCTAAAAGACTAATTGGTCACCACACACTGAACCAAAGCATAACACATTAATAGAAAATCCATATCATTAAGTTTAAAAAAAGGATACAAAATAGGTTTTCTAGGGTTTTCTCAATTAAACAAGTATAAAAAAAACTTCATTGGAAACACCCATTCTCACAAAAAAAAAATCATTTTCCAAATAAAAAACCAATTTATTTTACCATAACAAAACATTCATAAAGTTTTGTTTAAATTAGTTTTAACGGTATCTTAATGAAAATAGGATATCATTTCATAATTTTCCAAATAACCATACGTTTGAAAAATTATATAAATCATCATCATGGAATCTGAATGTGTTGAAGGGAAATAATCTTGAACAGTGTTAAAATAGCCACCAATGAAGTAAAGATCGCATGTCTGAATACAATCAACACATCAATCGACCTCAACCCAAACACCTGAACATACCCTATCATAGAACATGGAAAATCCCATAGGATGATCTAATTACCACATTAGGCCACCAGCCAGAGCATGATTATAAACTAGTGCACATGCATTCCTAGAAATCCCACCCAGTAACCCAAGACTTTCTAGGAAATTCAAATGGGGTGTGAATTTCAATCACAATACCATGAAATAAATTAAATCATATGATCATGTTTTCAAACAATCTATAAGTCTTTCTCACACATCTAAACACTCACATGGGAACATCCCCCAATATCATGCATATAAATTTCATTCAAATCATCATCCATCAAAAGGGACATTCCATTACAATAAATTAAACAACAATAATTTCTATAAAACAAAAAGGGTCATGACCTATGGTTTTTTTCATTTACCACTAAATAATTTAAAGACCCAACTAGGCCTTTCAAAATCCTTCTTGGATTATTATTACATTAATTTAAATTGATGTCCATTTATAATTCATTTCACTTTGAAAAATTATAGTTTAAAAAACAACATATGAAAAGGTTTGAACACTCACCCCAAATCATATATTATTTTTTGGATAAAAACCACATTTACTAGTTATTTTGGAACCATTACAAAACAACTGGAACTAAAAATGCCAAGCACAACATTACATATTTCAGTAGTGAGATTTTATTGGATCAAGACACTGGATCAAGACTCAACATTTAGTTTCATCCAGTGAAGAAAAAACAAGCTACATCTCTCATATTTAAAAATAAAATTGAAATAAACCACCATATTTCAGTAGACACTTTTTCCATGCATCTAACAACTCCAAACACAATCAATGTTGCAAAAATAAAACTAAAAAAATCAATTTCAAAACCAACTTCAAGCCTTTGTGACCATCCCATGTTGGTTAACACCTGAACCTCAAAATAATACTAATGTGTGCCAACACATATTCAAGAAATATGAAAACAATGACACTAAGAAAGGGAATGATCACAAATACAGGAGAAAATAGCCACCATCCATCACATAATTTTCAAGAGACTGAAAAAATCCCCTAATAGCCATAATGTCTGCAACAATAAACATAACTTCCATTATTTCCTTCATTAAAATAGAATATAGTATTCATTGAGGATTTAAAACATAGTAGACATAAAGAAATCCCAGCTTTTTCATCCCAAGTACTTCAAATATAAGTATGAAATATCTTTTTCTCAGTGAGAGTCAGCAGACCTATCTAACATGATAATAATAAAATTAGTCAACTCTATAAATTAATCAATGTCAAATAGAGTACCAACATCTAGGGACAAGACTTCGTGTTTGGTGGTGTACCACACCTTCTGTTCTAGAATGAGATTCCTAAGATATATCCCATGATCAAGAAGATTCCACTCCTCCACTTTCAAATCATCCTCCCTATGTTTTTACTAATTGATTTCTTCATTTGTAGAATTTACAAACTTACTAAACACTGCCATCATATTTTCATTGAGAACCAATGTTCTCATAGAGTATCCCCTATTATATACCTTTTATAGTTCACCTAAATTTTTGGGATTGGATACTATGGGAACCTTTTAGGTCAAGGTTTCTTTGAGTCTTCGTTACATAGCTCCTTGAGGCACACCAAGCTTACCCGCTGGTCTAGTAGGCATAGGTTTGGTAAGGTAATAATATTCTTTCTAATTCCTTTTCATCATCATGGATATGGATGAAAATTCCCTAGAATCCCTTGCATACTTTTTCCCTTTCTTCCTACTTGAATGGAAAACATATTCCACAGGATCATCCTTCTCCAATTCTAGTGTACATGTATAACATTCATTCACATATCTTCCATTATTGACATAAACATATGGAGAAAAATTATTACACATACCATGGTCTATATCATAAACCAAGGATTGCATCTTTTTTATTTCAATATTTCATTGATTTCTAACCTTCATCCTCATTGGGGGTCAGGATGACCTCCCCTAGGGGAATAAATTAGTTGATCAATTGGGCCCTGGGGAGTTCATTAGTTCCAAGCTACACATTTAGACATGAATTTTCTAGGTACTTAATTTCATTATTTCTAAGGGTACTCGACACCACCCATTGGAAATATCTTAATTCAGACTCACCCTTATCCATCATCATCTAATAAAAAACAATATGCTTCCCTTTATCATTATTTTTCATCGACTAATCATTCTTGCCTTTCAAATATGATTGAAGACCTATGAAGGTGCATTCAATATTAGGATCCCCTTATCAAAAACAGTCCTTCATACCTAAAATGATGGTTTCACATTGGAGGGATACATAATCCATAGGATAAGGGACCTTGACCACCAGGGAAGAAACCACTATCTCCCACATTTCTCTATGGGAAACTGTTAACATTCAATAGTTTGGATTCTTCCCACAAACCAAATTATAAATTAAATTGAGTCAAGGAATTTTGTTGAGAATCACCCGATATAGTTTTATCACTAGTTTCACATTCATTTTGACCCCTCTACAATTCCTCCAGACAAGAAGCATTTAGGTGCTTCTTAAAGGCCACCCTATGAAATACTTCTACAGTGTGACCTTTCTGACATCATCATATACTAAAAGTGGGACAAAATTATTAAATCACATACTGCATGAAACTATACCCTCCTGTTATACTGATCCAAATAATATCAGGGACATATTTGGTTAAATCATCTTTCACACACAGGTGGGAATAAGTAGGATGACACAATGATGTCGAACTCATATATGATAATAAGAATCTTTCGAATGCATTTCCAATAAATCTCAAGATTTTATGATTGAAAAATGGTAAGGGTAATCTTATATCGCACAACAAAACCATAGCTAAAGTAGGATACTAACCCATTTGATAGTGTATCGACAATCCAATGAAAATAAATCTGAATGGATCGATGTACCGATATTCTCTCGACCATGCCTTTAGAAAATAATCTTCCTATTGAAAAATTAGAAAGAAAATCTTGAATAAAAAAGTCCAGACATAGTTCATAAAACCCAAAATTGAACTTACATATATTACAAAATCATTAAAAGATAGACATATGTAACCAAAGAGATCAATCAACACAAAGCCAAGCCGAAATGAGATGAGTGAGAATTCTAAGGAGGAAATCTACACCATGGGAATACCATCCAATAGCCTAAGAACCTTAAAGCCATGATCGATGTACAAAATCTCTTAACACCAATCCTGAACAAGAAGATGAAGTTGGGGAGGAAGAGTTCCCCCAACCCCATCAATGGGGGAGGGTCCACGATGGTATACATCGACCAGTTTGGTCATCATCAGGAAAGGGAAGTTGGGCGAGCCTAATCTGTCTAGTATGGAAACTTACTATAATGAAATCATGAATCTTATTGAGGGTTGAACATAAAATAATAATTGAAAACTATATATCTTACATAATTTTTTAAATCATCATTATAATAAACTCAAATACATTTATCAAGAACCAAATGGGAAATTAAATTTATAAAAAAAGAGAATAATCCTTTAAAAAATGTTTTAACATCATATAATATCATAATACCACATTACCCTATTTATCACAAGCTAAAGTAATAAAAAATATATGATATAAATACTAGATACAATTATAAAAATTTAGACACATTAAAAACTTAAGATGAAAGAACAAGCAATCATAGATTCAATTTTAAAAGAAGATGATTTGGAAAACTACCTCAAAAAATTGGAATCTCAGACAATACAATGAGATCTAAAATAATAATAACACGAGGTATCTAAAAAGAAGAATAAGAATAAAATATCATATCCTCAAATTTATATTCAGTGATCCCTAATTTGATGGAGAAGAGAGCGAGAGAACACTTACTATACAGATCTCAATGATTTAAAAAATGATCAACTCAGATTTAAAGGATTCCACCACTTCTAATGAACAATTTAAGAGAAATATTGTTAAAAGTTAACACAAACCTTATATTTAGAAAAAAATCACATATTAAATCTTCAAATCAATTAAAATAGGTGATATCTAGAGAAAAGATGAAGAATGATAAAGAATGTGATCATAACATTGAAAAACCATATCCATTAACACATTATTCATTAGAATAAATATCTATAGGGGTTAGGATCCCTAAAAATAACCTAGATATCAACTCTAGTTTGGGACCCTCAGGTGAGGGTGATGGAGTGAGGCGAATGGGAGGGATTTTGGGATTTAAAATTATCTTTTATAAAAAATAATTGTCATTTCATAGTTTGGACACATGGTTTGAAACATAGTTTTAAAACTACAATACCCTTACTAGGTTACTAGAGGAGATACATGGTTTGGACACACAGTCAGGAAAATCATGTTCCATCCATACATAACACTTCTTACCAAAGAAGGATTATTATAGGAGAATCTAGTATGGTTTTTATTAACCATGTACCAACACTACTGGAAAACCAACCCATACCAACAGTTTGGAACCGTTGGTATAGGCCTCCAAACCGTTGGTATAGCCTATACCAACGGTTTGGAGAACCGTGACGAAGTAAGCCATTGCAATAGGTCTATACCAACGGTTCTGGCAAGGTTATAAAACTGTTGGTATATGTATTTCAAAAAAAAAAACATTCGGTGGGATTTGATCCCAGGAACCCCGTTTATAATTGAACGACTTAACCACTAACATAACATGACTTTTGTAAACATAATTTCATAAATATATATATGTATTATCACGAATATTTAAAATTTTGATTTATATAATGTTCTTGGGTAGTAGACCTGGAAAAAAATCAAAGAACCTATCCCAATGGTTTTCAAAACCGTTGGGATAGGTTAGGATGGGTTGAGTGTTTTTCCCAACGGTTTTGGTGAACCGTTGGGAAAGGTCACTCTTTCCCAACGGTTTTGGTGAACCGTTGGGAAAGAGGCTCAAAACACACCCAACGGTTTGGTCAAACCATTGGGAAAGATGCCTCAAAACACACCCTTTCCCAACGGTTTGGCCAAACCATTGGGAAAGAGTGTGTCTTTCCCAATGGTTTTACCAAACCATTGGGAAAAGTGGGGAAATCCATGGCTTTCCCAACGGTTTGGCCAAACCATTGGGAAAAGATACCTATACCAACGGTTTTTACAAACTGTTGGTATAGAAGTGTTGGGAAAGTTCCAATTTCTAGTAGTGCAACTAGGTTACCTTATATAGGATCTCAAAATAAGATGCATGGTCACCTAGAGATGGGAAAAAAATCCATAATGTCTTTCCAACCATCTACCACCCAAATCATTCAATGATTATGAGGAAAGACACCTAGAATAAGGGGGAAAATAAGAAGAACTCAAAAGTAAATAAAACTATAGAGTTTTCCAAGGTTTAGATGTGATAATTATCCCAACCATAAGGCTTTCAGACCACAAAAGTTTTCAAGGAAATTGGTTTATCATGGTGAAAGGGGAAAAGACTCAATAAGATAGAGAAAACCAGGTCTATTATATTGAATTTAAACAACCAAGAGAACCCAAAATCTCAAGCCAGAAAAATGGAAACCGATATTGATTTTACAATAATGTGAGAAGGAAACTTAGATAAGAATATTGTTATTCTAATGGCTATATTCACCTAATAAGAATTAAAAATAAAACTAGTGAATTGGTTCTAGAATGGATGATAAACTCTTCAAAGAGAATTCACTAGGAGACCTACCTTTATAAACATGGTAAAAAACTCTAAATTACATGATCACCCAAATGATAAAGAACAATACCATCCAACTCTAACACAACCTCAAAATAACAACAAATAAAATCCTTGAGAATCACACTAAAACTATAGACATGAAAGGATTAACAAATTGAATGACTCCTAAAGAGTCATGTGATAGAAAATAGAGAATAATTTAAATTTATTAAGAAGAAACATACCTAATTGAGCACTATATATTATAGAATTAGTTTAAGTGAGGGTAACTCGAGGTCATAGACCTAAAACCCTAACAACCTATAATTCCTATAGAAATTATAGATCATCATCAATAATGCCTCTAAGTTTCCCCAACACTTACCTTGAATTTTCCATGTGCAATAAGAAAAAAGAAAAAATGGACCAACATAGGTCCCACATGGAAATGAATGAAGAAAAGAACAAAAACCATGGAGGAATATGAAATTATAAAGAAAATATCACCCTACAAGAGATAATATGCATAACCACACATGAAAATGAACAATTAAGGTTCATATATAATGAACCCAATCCAGAATTAAGGAAATATAACCCTAAGGTTCATTCATGAGTTAAAAATTTCTTCCCCTACATTGAAATTTTCTATGTCATACTAAAATAAATATGTTAGAGATACAAACACATTCCAAATTCACCAAAACAAAAACCATTTGGCCATTATTATCATATGTAAGGATATAGTGTGGTAAAAACAAGAAAAATCATTTGAGAAAGAACATCATTATTTGATAATGGCTCTAGAAGGATTATTCTAGATTAAGTAAACAAAAATTTCCTATTTTGAGATAACTAATACATGAAAAAAATTATAATTTAAGGGAAAATAAAAACATTCAATACAAGAAACACAATAATTATGGTCTCTCTACAATATTTGAATTTATTTTGGATTTAAAAACCCTAAACTCAACTCATCAAAAAATGGGAATTCAAACTAATGAAAGAAAACATTAATATAAAAATAAACATTATTCTTACATCACCATTATAGAATACAAAAATGATACTAGTAATTTCAAATAACTACAATAAAAATACTATAATTAAATGAATAAATCCATATTTCACATGTTCAATAAGATGAGACAAATTATATCAAAGAAAAATCAAATAATATTTACTCTGATGTTGTGATCAACTGGAATGAAAGGTGTTAAATTCTTTTAATAGAACCTCCACTATATGAAACTACTTTACTCTAAGGACTATGTCTATATTACTATTTAATTTCAATATAATGGATACACAATATTTTCCCTAGGATATATTGATTCCAAAACATGTCAATTTACAAACAAGGACTAGAAAGATCTCTACTGATGACCCAGATGACCACAAGTATTATAGGAATTAGGAGTATTCTAAAAAGAACATTTCATATAACCCACCTTTACATACTAGTATAAATCTAGGTGTATCTTTCTAGGGAAATAAAATGAGAAGAAATATTATGTACTTTTGATTCCACTACACAGGGGGTCTGACTTGGCACACTTCCTTTTTCTATTACTAGATGATCCTCCATAACACCTAGGAATAAAAGAAATCTACAATGCATATAGTTATCCTACCAAGCCTACTCATCACTAATATATTTATTCAACAATGCATCGTAAGAGTCAAAGATGATAAAAAACACAACATCTGATAGATCTGGTCAAATACCATCTCGAGTGAACCAAGCCATTAAAGGGTCATTGATGGAAAGATCACATGGATATGATATTATCTTGATAAAATGGTAAGCGTACTCCAAAACCATTTTATCTCTCTACTAGAGACCATAAAACTCAATAATAATCTATGTCTTCACATTATTGGGAATGCATTCCTAAACAATGTGGGACTTGAAAGTATCCTAGGAATGGTCCATCTATGGATTAATTTGGATAACAAACATCCACCACTTCCTAACCAGATCCTATATCATGAAGTCCACAAACATAAACTTGGGTGATTTTTGAAAATAAATCTATATGAAGTTATACTGAATCATCTTATTCCACATCAATACTACACAATAATTAGGTTTTGGGATGAAATAAAGTGGTTTTAGGATATGAAACCCTCGAACATAATCCTATAATTGGGGTATAATAGGAATAACATAGATCACTTAAATTGTATTTGATAGAACAACACTTTCAATAGAATCTTGATTAACTAATGATTCCATTAAATCTAAATGGGCGAAGACTCTAAAAAATTATGAAAAAACCCATTAAAAAATTGTTTGATGTGATGTCTCACATGGAAAATCATAACATTATAGATGACCATAAAAAAACATTTTAATAAAATGAAAATCCCAAAATAAAAAAATCCAACAGAAACCCCAATCATTATTTTCTATAAGAAATAAATTCACCTATTGGATCCAAGATCATTTTTACCAAAATTAGTTTCAAAATTAATTTTATTTCTTTAAACCAATGTTTAGTATTACTTGAAAAACTCTAAATAAATATTAATTATCTATGAAATACTATAAAACTGTATTTTAAAACACTTCACATTTAACTCTATAAAATAATCCAATTAACCATTATTAAGACTCTATGAAAACATTACAAAAAATATGACTCTATCCCTTTCCCAAAAGTGTTAACTAGATTCCTCAAAAATAATTCATCATTTTAAATTAAAAATACTTTAGAAACACTAAATACTAAAAACAACTTTGAATTTAAATTATTTCTTGATTGAATCCCACATTTATAAAAAATAATCCTTCCTCAAATGAAGGAAAATGATAAAAAATTACAACTCTACAAAATTTCCCAACAAATTTCTAAACATCCAAATGTATTGATTTTTAGAAGATCCCTTAATCAAACTTAAACACTATTAAATTCATCCAGAAGAAACTCCCAAGGTAATCCTGACCCAAAATAAGATAAATTAATAAAAAAAAATTTAGAATAATAAAAATATCAAAATTCCAGGAAAAATTAGATTCACATGGTTTGACCACTCTGTTTGGAAGAGTATATTCTAATTATAAAAAATATTTTTGTATTCAACCAGATTTAGTTTCACATCCCATGCATGAATTTTCCAACCACTTGTATTTAGTATCCATCCACTGAACTCCATCTTAAAAGAACTACAATTATTGGTTCTTCTCAAAATTGTCCATAAATTATTAAATATAAAATGAAACATTCAATTAAATGAAAAAGTATCAAAAACATTCATGGATTGAGCTCGAACTCGAGACATACTCATCCCAGACAACCTTGGAAACCCATGAATCCACTCGGACTGGTGGTGATCAAGAAACCTCCTATGATGCACTAGTTGAATTATGATAGTCCTATCTCTAAACTACCATAGATACCATATCAACAAGGAATAACCACCATTGATACCAATTGTAATGAACTAATCAGGAATTCCCTCAAAAAACGACATGTAAATCAATCCCTCACTAGCCTAAATGTCATTTATGATCTAAACAAGCTACAAAATAGTGCATGGACATCACATGAACACACTAGTAAATGATTTCATTCATCAAATTCATTCATAAAATGTTAATAGTGTAATGAAAGTAAAATGATGTATTAATTAAGATATAAAACTATAAAATAAATAATGGATGTACAACAAAGAGGATTACATGGTCGATGAATATTACAACTAACAACAAGGAAAAATATTCCCAACCACTAACATGTCCTTATGAAAGTTAGGCAATGAAACATACACCTCCACCAATTCTCAAACCCAATTATATAGGAATATAAACTATGATGAGAAACCTACTAAACCTATAATATATAGAAATCATGTAAATTCCTAGTAGTTAACCACCCACTAGACAAAAGAATAATAATTAAAAAGGGAATACATACTGTGGAGGTTTAGAATTAATGATATAAAATAGGTTTTATAGGTTTTTATTAATAAATAAAATTAACAAAATCCTTGGAAAAAACCCATTTTCACAAAAATAAAGCCTTTTCCAAATTAAAACCTCAAATTATTTTCTCAAAAGAAAACATTATTAAACTTTAGTTTAAAATAGTATTAATGGTAAATTAAAGGAAATAAATATATTATTTCATAGTTTTCAAAATAACCATACCCTCCAAAATATATATAAATCTTCATCATGGAATCTTATGGTGAAAATGATAAATAGTTTAGAATATAGTTAAAATGGATGTTATTAAAGTAAATTATGTGTGTGGAATACAATAAAAACATCAATTGACCCAATCCCAAACATCTAGCCTTACATTATAATGTACCAACAAAGGGTAAAATCCATTTCTCTTACTTATGTCCCAGCTAAAGACACTATCTTGAGGGTGATTGTAAATTACTGCACATATGAACCTAAAATTATTACTTAGCCACCCATGTATTCTAATTATATTTAAATATAGTTGAAAATTTCAAAGATAATATCATCCCATAAATCATAACATATCATCATGTTTTCAAAAAGTATATATGTCATTATCAAAAAACGAAACACTACCTTGTAAACTCCCAAATTATTAAGAATATCAATTCCATTCAATTCAACTTCCCTTAAATGGGACATTTCAAACAAATCATTCAAATGTTAATCATTTACATTACAAATAATGAGTCACGTCCTTTGGGTTTTCATAAATATTCTAAAAAATCATTTAATGATCTAAATTGGACTTTCTTTATAGCTCTTAGATTACCAAGACACTCAAAAAAAGTTAGGGATATTTATAAATTAATTTTTAAATCATTTCACTTTAAATAATTCTAGTTTTTAAAAAAATGTCTAAAAATGCCCGAATGTACCAAATAATTTAAATTCATATTTTCCTCATCATTATGAAATTAATTATCATAAACAAATCAAATAAATTTATCTTTAAATAATCATGAAATTTAATTTTAAATGAAATACCATTACACTTGAAAATAGTTTTAACATCAAATCAAATAAAACCCCTATCAATTTTATCAAATATTTGAAAAATAATCAATCTTTGATATAAATACATGACATATAAAGAACCATTAAAATAAATTTAAAAGTTTATATATAAGAAAAATAAATTATAGATTCAATTTATAATGGAGATGATTTGGTCACCTACCACAAACAATTGGAAAATCTTCTATGAGAACAACACATAAAATAAAATGGCGGAACTAGGAAACAAGAGAAAACAAAAAATATAGGATTCCCATATCATAAAATTTAGATTAAATTTTCCTAAATTCAATGGAGAAGAGAGAGATACCACATACTATAATGATATCAAGGATTCACACAATAATTACTCTACATCCAAAGGATTCAATCTCTTCCATTGACAGAATTAAGATAAGTCTTCATAGATCATAACATGATCCTTAGATATTAAAACAATATCCTGGTCTAAGATTCCATTCAAGGAAAAGAGGGGATATCCTGAGAAAGGATGAATAATGATGAAGAACATGATAATCAAACTAAATTACTAGATCGAATGCTACTTGATTCATCAGAATCAATATATGAATGGGTTGGGATCCCCAAAATCACAATGGAATCACCTATGGATTGAGAACATCAAGTGATGATGAATTAATTTGGAGAACATGAGGCATTTATATTTTTCAAATTATGTTTAAACAAAATTAATTATCATCACATAGATTGGAAACACATTTTGACTAAATGTGCACCAACTATGTGGAACACCTCTATCCCAAGATACACAGTCATAGAAGAATAATACATGGTTTTATATTACCATGTTACAACCATGTTCCCTCCTATGGGACCCCAAAATGAGTTATATAGTTTCATAGAGATGTTGTATAGTTTCCCCTAACCATGATCCAACTGTGAGACACACAAAATAAAAAATAAATTATAGGAAAGACACCCAAAATGAGGGGGAAAACACAAGAGGAACTCAAAAGTAAATAAAAACATAGAGTTATCCATGTTATGGATGTGAAAATTGGCTTAATGTTACCACATAAATTATGAGTTTCCATAATAATAAATAAATAATACTTATTTTAATATATATGTCAACGATGCATCAATAAGTTAATTTTATAAATATTAAATGAATCATTATGATATGTGTTAAGAAAGATGTATTTCATAATATATATTTTATTTAGTTCAATGGTTATAGTACATAATGCCTTCAAAATTCAAATTTTTATTTATTTCTTCTATTTATAATGTTTTTCACTTCCTTTAATTTCTTTTTTATTAAGTTATAGATTGATATAACATACTTTATTTGTTACTGGATGATTCAATTATATATATTTTTTACTTTGGATGATTTTAGATTCCAATGAGTTTATCCTATTTTTTCATTCATTAAATAAATATATCTAGAGTTTTATTTAGATTTTTAACTTATGAATTTAGTATATTTAATTGTTTTTTATTTTTGGAGGATTTTCTATAGAATATAAGTTTGTTTAATTTTTCCCATTAGACGTTTAATGTATGATTGGAGTAAAATTTACAGAATAATATCTTGATATTCTCATATGCCAATTTCATTCCCATTAGAAGCATAAGATTCTTTTATGTTAAATTTTCAAGATGTAACTATAGATCATGAGTATATCTATTCAGTTTTTAGATCATACAGGAGTCTTTAAAAAAATTTTCTTTCATGGATACATATTTGGTAGACGAATATGATGGATTTATTCCTTCTTTACTATTTTGAGTCATTATATATATATATATATTCAATGGAGGCTTCAATTTCCTTTTATGAATTTGAATCTTCATAGGTGAGATATTTTGGAATATTTTATTCTTTATTATTATCAACATAAAATATATGTTATGATCTTTATTTTAGTGATATTTAGTCTATTAGTAAATTATATCATTAAACATTGTTGATATTACATGACTCCTTATAAGGATGTTCTAATGAGAAATTTTGATGTAATTGTTTTTACGTCTAATCATCCTTTGATTGATGATCCAACATGTTAATAACCATTTAACTAATAAATTATTTATTATTTTATATTTTTGAATATTATAATGTATCAACATCATCTATTTGATCATTCATTTCATCAGTGGAATACTTCAGATAATTTTCAATATAAAAAATAGAATTGTTTTCCAGTTTTCTCTAGTTAAAGGCATGATCAAGAAATTTAAAAATGGAATGACCGGTGTAAAGTGATGAATTGGGTTTCTATATTAAAATACACATGTTAGAGATTAGAAAAATTCACATACAAATTTTTAAATAAAAATTTATAATCTACTTGTGAGAAAGGGAATTTAACTCCTTTAAATGATTATAATAAGGGATTAGAATGATATGATATCTTGGAAAATGTGAATATATTATAAAAGATTCCATCATTTGTTTCTTGTAAAAAAATCAGTCCCGTTGAAAACATGAGGGATATAAAAAAAATTTCATCTTAAAATGTTTTTTAAAATAAGGAAGAAGAATAAAAAGTATTAGAAAAAGTTCCAACATGTTAATAATTATGTGAAAGATATTAATAACACATATTTTATATATGATTGAATAAGAAACTATAAATGTCAAATAGATCCTTTACGGATTACATTAGAAGTGTTAAAAAGGAAAAATATTTTAATATTTAGCTTTGATACCAATTTTTTGGTATCATAGATAAAGAGTGAAATGAAAAATAATCATTATATTTTTTACTCTCTAGCTTGTAAGAGTTGAAAAGATAAAATATTATAATAGTTAGATATGGTACCATGAGTTTATCTCTAATAGAGCTAATATTTTCATTAATTTGTATTTGAATTTCAATGATTTATTACCCTCCATTTTCAAAACTTTAGATTAATTTCTTCCTTTTTTCATGTTTAGAGACTACTTGGATTTAATTTTAATAGTGAAAAAATTCATGGTTTTTAATCATTAAACTCATTTATTAAATAATTAATGAAGAAACTATTTTATTTGATCTTTTGAAAGGTAATTTTTGAGCTTAAAATGAAATTATTTTATTATAATAAAATTATATTATTATTTATATATATAATTAAATATAAATACCCACAAAAATCTTTTAAGAGGCCCCAAAATAGGACATCTAGATCACACTAATCAAACCATAAGACACCATCATTTTTTGTTCAATAGGTAACTGAGAAGAAACAAAAAAAATAAAAAAATGTATCAGATATCCCAAAATTGATATACCAATGTATCATAGGAACTAATAGTGTAAGGGACCTATAACACACCATAACAAACCTAAAAAATCTATACATGATACTGAACACCCTTAAACCTCCCTTAGTTTTTATCACATGAGAAGGTACACCATAAAACAACAAGGCATCAACCTGCCATATCATGGAAAATTTGGAATCCATATCCTTCACATATACAACACCAATGACAAACAAGTAAAGAGTCAAACATAGCCTAAAAAATATACCTAAACCACTGGTCTATTAGTCCTAATAGATTCACCAAATACATCTTCATTAGAAAAATGGTAACCATGTCCCTAAAAAGACCCAAAATTGACAATAACTATTATCCCATAGATGTGAAATATAAATGAATGTTAATAAACTTATTATGTTTCTTATTGTAATGAGTATATTTGAGATTACTTATTCCTGCAATAGTCATTTGTAAATATAAACACATCGCATTAAAAATAATTTTAACATAAAACATCTCATTATACAGGAACACAATCAAATATATGTGTTACTAAATCTGGTAAGTTTCCTATCCAACTATACTTATACATATATGATGAAAAGTACATCATGATTCCAAGCGATACAAAAAAATATTCCATCAATATGAATAAATTGGAGTATATATAATAATATTGATCATAAAAATAACTTGGAAGGTAACATAATATTCAAAAAACCTTATCTCAAGTTTTAGTAAACATATTATAGAACAATCATAAAATAGAGTTAATAGTAATAAATTTTGAACAGCTTAGCTACATAAGTAGGATTTCATAAGACATCACTCATTTAATGAATCCTTTCCTAAGAACTGAAAATTTTCCTCAATAAGCTGATGGAAATTTGTTCTTATCATCATCCCTTACTGTAAAAACATTTTCTTAGGTAGCTTTATGAGTGAAATTAGTTCCTTCATTATCCTACAGGATATAATCATAAAAATATTTACAAATTCTAAATAATTCTTACAAAATTTAATAATTCCACTAAATAACTATGAGAATGACATATTAATAAGGATACTCTAAAAATAATTACCTTGAATATAGTAATGGTGAATCCATCAAACCCATAGATAATCATTCATACAAAAAAACTTCTAAAGATGTTTCATCGTAAGAACAATATTATATATTAATGAATAATTTATACCCAACCCACTATAATTGATATTATTAGTCATATTTTTTCATGAAAACATTTAATTATGAGTTTTTTTCTTCCCAGAGAAAATAAAAAATCTATAAATAAAATTAATATCATTATGAATAGTTATTTTTAGATAAAAATTATTACAAAAATACAAAAGATAGAATTCAGGATAGATTTAAAAATCACCACTCTTCCAACATAACTCAATAGTCGAAAAGACCAATGGATATTTAGTATTTGTGTTTTCACCTATAGATAAATACCTAAGATAGAAAGTATATTGGAAGAGAGAGGGACTCCCAAATATTTGACTATGATTTTCAAATCAATAATGAGGAATATGTTCACAATAATACTCCTCGCATTCTGGGAATAAACAAAAAAATCATATTTTTTTATTTAATTGTTTAAAAGACCAAGAAAGTTACTAAACTCACTAGGAGTATTAAAAAATCCCCAGTCAAGATGGTCTAGAAAATAGAAAAGGATCATCAGAAAACATAACATGTAAATTTTTATGTCTATGAAATTTAGGGTGAAAGCTAAAACCTTTTGATCTCATTTAATTTATAAGAAGTTTTGAAAGTTATTCCTTAACAATGATGAAAATAAAGGGATAAATAGGGTCTCCTTGTCATAAATCCCTCCTAATAATAAAGTACCCACACATCTCACCACTAATCATAATAGTGTAGCAAGATGATGTGGTAGAATATAATATCAACTTAATATATTTAGAGGGAAATTTAAAGGTATTGGAGACACTCTCTAAAAAATATAATGAGGCATAGTCAATGTTCATAGAAAAATAAATATATATTTAATACCTATGGATAATTTTCCTCATGGTGTAATTTCAAAAAATCAACGCAGAAGAATGATTTTGTTAGAAATATCACTTCAAAAAATTCTAAATTAACATCGATAATGATATTATGTATGACTATTTTCATCCTAGAAGTAATTTCATTAGATATAAATTATATAAACATATTATCTAGAATCTTAGATTAATTATTTACATTACATTATTGGAATAGATTATAAGAGTTTCCAAAGTACCCAACATCATAGTAGACTTTGAAGACTAGATACATACATATTTTTCACCTTAAAATTGAGAACATAAAGTACAACATAAAAACATAATGATAAAATTTTTATTTATTCAAGAAGATCATTGAATATTACACATTTTTTATTCTATATTTCTTAGGGAGAGGTAAATAAAATAAGGGTGAGTATATATTTTTAGTAGAGAGTAGCATATAACCTAAGCTATCATAATATAAGCATGACATGAATATCATGGAAAAGAAGACATAAATGGTCAAAATAATGTAATTATAAAATAGAACTCAGATAATAATATGTAATGGTATGTCGCCTCTCGGTTTGTTACTTTTCTAGTTTCAGTTATTGGAGGTGTTCAGGGGAGGTTTCGGGAGTTTTTAGTGGAAGCTAGTGGTGTAGCAGAACTACTACAGGAAATATATACAGTGTAAGTGTATTACACAAAGTGTAATAAAGGTTCATGGGTTGTGTAAGTCATGTTCATAGCATGTATATTTTCAAGGTTAAATAATAAAAATGTTAATTCATTTCTCAGTGAAACTAAACTCTGAGTATCACACGACATTAAAGGGGACTACGCGTCATGTAAATCCCCGATGTAGTGTAGTTTTAAAAGTTATTTCTAGCTGAATTTTAATTCATTAATCCATGTATTCCTTTTCTCACCATTTTAGGACAAACCTATTCACCCCTTAGGAGTTATTCAATCCCTCTTCCTCCCTCTTTGATCCATTGGTCCCGGTGGTTGTTCGTTGTCAATCCATAGTAATCCCTTCCATCATCTTGGATAGTTTTATTCAGTTATACTTTAGAGATTTTATTCAGTGGTGCGTATTAGTTTGGGTTGTTTGTTTAGGATTTTTCTTGTTGGATCCTTGGGTTTAGTGTAGGTTGATACATGGTTTTCGTAGTGAATTTGTGTTTTGTGGTCATTCTTATTTTCCCTATCTTGCATAGTGAGTCGACAAAGCTTCTTTGAGGTAAGTACTACCCTATTTCTCTTTATTATGTATCATGCGAGAGAGGTTTATTTTTGTTTATATATTTATTATGGTTTTTATGGCTTAATAAAATATAAATAATTGGTTAAATTTAATTGAAAGGGGTAAATGGGGTTTTATTCGCATGATTTTACAGCTTTGATATTATTTGGGATATTTTGGATTGCACGGGCTTGATGATCCAATGAAAAGCGTGGCCGTTGGAGGCTTTGTTTGCGATGGATATATGTGATGTGATTGATTCTTTGATTGTGATTGTTTTGATATCACCCTAAAATTTAAATTGATTAACCACATATATTTGGCTGATGAAATGGTTTCCTTAGGATCATGGATTGTATGATAACACCCCTAAAATAAAGTGAAATGTGACAAAATCCACCTTGTAAATCTATAAAATAATCTTGTTGTGTTATGATGTGTGGTCATTCTTGTGGGATGGTGATGTGTAGTTGGGGAATGTGGGGCATGTGGTTTGTTCATTGTGATTTTGGGATGGCGAGGTGGTTTGTTAGTCGTGATTTTGGGGCAATGAGTTGGTTTGTTAGTCGTGATTTTAGGGAGTCAAGGTCATTTTTTTGTCTACGATTTTAGGGAAGCAAGGTGGTGGTTACTTTGTTCTATATGATAGAGTAGTGATGGAATAAGTAAATATTTCTTGAATATTTCTTGGAATGTCTTGCGTTAGTTTGGCTAATTGGATGAAAATGGTTAATGAATAATTAAATGATGGGTTGTTTGATTAAATATGGTTGATGCTAAATAATGAAAATAATGGAATAATTAAATGAAATTGGTCGTAAATGTGAAATGGGGTTTGTGGTTTCTTATGTGGTGTTATGCATTTAGAGGTGGAGACAAAAGTGGTGGCTTTGCGAGTTTTCTAGTTTGTTTTTGAAACCACAGGTTGGGATTGAGCATTTGAAAATATAAATATATATACTTGTATATTCTTGTGATTTCTATATGCACCCCACCCATGTTGAGCAATATGTGCCGACACCTGCATAGTCATGTGAAGGGGGAGGGATGTTTCCCGATATTCAGTGAGGAGTATAGATGTCTAGGTACCCACTCATTCCTGCACTCTCTTCCAGGAAAGGTAGGTATTTAATAGGATATGATGGCCATAGGTTTGTTAGTGCATTAGATGGTGAGTGTGATAACCCAGGTGTTTTTGGGTGAGACGTGATAGTTCTTGTGGGGTAGTGGACTAGGTGTTTTCAGGATAGATGTTATATGACTGTGCTTGTGAAGTATCTTCTGGTGGGGGTCATGCATGGTAGGAGGAAGGTATGAGGTTGATGTCTTTCATGTTCATGATATGCTAATAATCTGGTTTTGGTGGTGGTTGTGTTGTGCCCTAGGTGTTTTCAGGTGATATGTTTTATAGTCATGCTTGTGGGCCACTAAGACCATGTGTCTATAGGCGAGGTATGCTATGATCATGATTGTGGGGTGGTGTGGTATACATAAGATACGGGAGTTCCATGATGTACGACGTTGGGTGTGAGAGAAGCATACTTGTGTGAATGTGGTGTAGAGAACCCGTATCATTGTGATTTCTATTATATTATATTACCTACTTTGTGTTAGGTGATCGTACCTTGGTGATGTTGGGAGGGTTAGTATACCTGAATAAGTGTTGTTTGGTTTTGTGGTTTTCTTAAAGGTTCATTAGTATATTTCATTCACATGTACATGAGAGACTTTGGTTTTCCTACTGAGTATACTTTCATTCTCACCCTATGTATATAAAACTATTTTTTTGGTTTCTAGGTGATTTATGTGGACTGTGCTAGACATTACTATCTCGAATCCTTAATATTTTTTGTGTTGCTACATTATCTTTAATTTTGGGTATTTAATTTACAGACCTTTATCTATATTAGTTCTATCTATACATGCATGTGTGATGGTTTTTGATTTATTTTATATTTTGTCTTGGATTTTTTTGGATGATCTATCATATCTACTAATCCCATATTATTATAGAGGGTAATATTTCCCATACCACAAGATTTTTACACCCTTAGTGCTAGTCACCAAACAGGGGCCTACTGAAGGCAAGACTCAAGGGTCATTATCTCTCTCCCCTCATTACAGTGTATTTATAGGGAGGGGGTCACAACAAAGTGGTATCAGAGGATTTGTTGAGAGATATGATGGTGTTTGGAGTTAGGCATAATGAGGATTTCATGGTGTGGTATGACAAAGGTGCTATTTCACCTTGGTGCATGAAATAGAATAGTGAGACTAGGTAGGACAAGGAATTTTGGCCCCCCAGTGATCCAGTGCATGGATTCTGATCTTATTGAACAACCAAGTGAGATGGGCCTTCTTATAGTGTAGTGACTTAGGAAAGGTACATTAATCATAATGACTTATCTTCATATTTTAATTGGGTTTTTTTGGGAAGGTTGAAATGGATAAAAAATGAATTAAATTATTTAAAATAAATCTTGACAACTTTCCACACTACTAGTCTTAATAAGTTCACTATTTTCCTTTTAGTTATGGCTCATATTTGTCATTCATGTGTGAATCCAGTAGTTAAGGTTCGGTAGACTGATCCAGTTGATCACCATATGGTTGATCTGATTGAGGAGGATGATCAGTGGTAGAGGAAATTTTGTTATTTCCACTTGATAGATTTTTGAATGTATAAAGGTAGTTTTTCAGACATATAGACAAAGATCTGGCTGGTGGAGCTCGAGATTTCTTTTAGTTTGATCTGAGCCCCGATGGAGTACTAGGTCCCTTTGGAAGTCAGTCAGATGTGGGGAGCCTTGTGTTAGTGGTGGACACTGTATCTAGGAGAGTGTAATGAGGAATATTTTTTGTGGGTTAATTCAAGAAGGAGTTCTCGGAGGAGTTCATTTCATCGACCATGAAGGCAGTAAAGAGTTAGGAGCTTCATTCTCTTTAGTAGGGGAGCATGTTAGTGTGGGATTTGGGCATCAGGTTCAAGGACCTTCTTTGTTTTCCACAGTTATTTTTTATATGATGAGTCTCATGCGAGATATCTTGAAGAGGCACTACATCCTTCTATCTAGTATGAAGTTAGTCCTTTTACATTGTTGACATATTTGGAGGTTCATAAGAAAGAAGAGGTGTTCATGTAGATGCATTCACAAGGAGGTTTGTCATGGGAGGAGAACCAAAAGGGTTTTTTCAAGGAGCAGAGTTTTTAGTGGAAGGTCTTAGGAACCAGAACCTTAAAGAATTTTACTAGGAGGGAGTCGACCATAAAAAATTCCATTTTTTCTTTTTGTGGCCATTGGTTTCTGTTCTTTTCCTAAGATATTTTGTGAATTTTTTTTGGTTGTAGGGTTCATGTCCATCGCCAAAACCAGTTCTCAATGGTTCCCTGAGCTTAGTATGATAGAGGTGTATGGGTTTAGTGCCAGCCTTAGTAGTAGTTTCTAGTAAAGATGTTTCAGCAATAGGAGTATCAGGTTTTCTCCCCTCCAAGGGGAGATGGAGTAGGGAGAGGCTGACTATAGGATGTTCCTCATGTTTAGGGACCACGTCTAGAGTATTTCTGTAGAGGTGGTATTTATAAGAGAGGTAGAGGATATGGGTGTGGTTATTTTCACATAGTGAATGTAGTCATTCTATAGTGGCATGAGATCATCAGAGGTACAATCAGTTTGTTTAATACTCTTATTTATGCCTTTTTTGATTCAGAATCTTAATAATCCTTTGTTTCAACCACTCTAACCCATTCTTTGGGACTAGATATAGAGAGTAATACCATGTCTATTGTGTTTTCTATGCCATTCGGAGGCCAAAAAATATTTTTTGACGTGTGTCGGGGGCGTAGACTGATGATGGGGCTGCATCAGTCCTGTGGGGATCTTTTCTTATTACAGCTACATCCATATGTTTTCATCCTCTACATCGACTAGTTGTATTCCATATGTGTTGTTATTGAATTATTCTGGGGGAGAGTTTTTTTCAGATATGGATCTCCAATGTGTGGTTCTCATTGGCGAGTAGGGTTTTCAGATGGGAAGTCAGTGTGTAGAGCCCCTCCTTTTCTTATTGGATGAGTTGTCAGTGGAATCAGTGGATTCTGGGATGGTAGAGATTCCTAGGTTCATTGGGGATTTCTTGGATGTTTTTACTAAGGAGGCTATGATGATACCCCCTCCATGGGATGTTGTGTTTGATATTGACTTGCATCCCGATGCTTCTCTAATTTCTATGGCTCCTTAGAGGATGACAACTTTTGAGTTG
The DNA here is from genome assembly GCA_963277665.1 of Viscum album. Classification (NCBI taxonomy): domain Eukaryota; kingdom Viridiplantae; phylum Streptophyta; class Magnoliopsida; order Santalales; family Viscaceae; genus Viscum; species Viscum album. The sequence goes on from OY728125.1 coordinate 1,803,126,887, forward strand.
CGAGGGTTGATGTTTTAGATAGATGATATGATTAAAATGTGTTTTATCAGGCCCAATGTGTCATCATGGGGTGCTCCAGTGTTATTTTCCAAGAAGGAAAATTGTAGGTTGAAGTTATGAATAGACTATAGAAGGATGAATCAGGTACAATAAAATTTTTTTACCCTCTTAAAAGGATATATGATCTGTTTGACCAGATGAGAGGGTTGATTTGGTTTTCTATGATCGATCTATGATCTGGATATCACTAGATGTGGGTGAAGGAGGGATATATCCCAAAGAATACTATCAGATGTAGGTATGGGCACTTCAAGTTTTTAGTCATTACATTCAGTGTTATAAATGGACCTACCATGTTCACAGGGCTTATAAAATCCTTTTTCTATGAGTTCCTGGATTGGTTTATCATCATATTCATTGATGACATCTTAATCTACTCGAATTAATATGAGGAGCATGATGATAATCTCAGAACTGTCTTACATTTTCTTCGACGCTACTAACTTTATAGATATTTGTATAAGTGTAAGTTATGGAAATGAGAGGTAAATTTCCTCATGTGGGTGGTGTCTCATAAGGGTTTGGAAGTAGATCCACATAATATTAAAGTAGTTTATTCTTGGGAAACACCTAATAACATTTTATAGGTTCATAGTTTTCTTGGTCTTACAGGATATTATTGGAGGTTTGTACATGATTTCTCTTGAGTTGCATCCCCATTGACAGCTTTGACTAGGAAGGAATAGGTTTTTTTTGGATTAATCAGTTCCTAATAACATTTGGTTACCTTAAGGGGAAGTTGGTAAGTTATTTAGTGATTTGGTTCTCCGAGGAAGGGGTGATGTTTTAGGTGTTTTGTGATGCTTTCTGTCTGGGATTTGGATGCATGATGATGTAGAAGTGGCTGGTAATCTCTTATAGATCTAGGCAGTTATTCCCCAATGATAAAAAACTATGCCACCCATGATCTAAAGCTAGTATTAGTTGTGTTTTCTCTAAAGTTATGGAATCATTACCTCATTAGGGAGTGCTTTGTGGTCTTCATAGATCATAGGAATTTGAGGTATATCTTTTCATAGTGAGATTTGAACTTGCAACAATGAAGGTAGATAGAGTTTCTTCAAGATCATGATCTTTATATCTTATAAACCTTAATAATGGGGAATGTTGTGGTTGACACTATGATGAGGAATTCATGGAAGGGTTTTGATTGGGAGTGTGTGGATTCTTGGAGAGTGATAGAGGAGTTGGAAACCCTGCACTTAAATGCAAGGGTGGATGGTGGTAGAGGTTTTTTATTTCAGATGATTATGAAATCTTCTATAATATAATAGGTGAAATATTCTTAGTGGGAAGACTTAGAGGTATAGGTTATTCATTATCATTTTGGACATACTGATGCTCTATAGGGATGGTCATAGGATGGTTGGAACAAGATGTTGTTTCGTGGGAGTTTTTTTTCCGGTAGTAATGCATGATGGAGTCCTTTGTGAGTTTATAACTCACCTTTGACAACACACCCAAGAGTTTCCAAGATGTACCTTGGCTCTAAGATGCATTTTTGGTGTCCAGGGGTGAAATTGGAAATAGTGGAGTTTGTGTCAAAGTGCTTGGTTTTCCCACAGGTAATAGCCGAGCATCATGTTCCCGGTGGTTTATTATATACCTGGGATGTTCCCTAGTATAAATGTGATGACATATCGATTGATTTATTCATAGGGTTACCTAGAACATAGGGAAGTTTTGAAGCTATCTAGGTGTTCATGGATAGATTAATAAAAATTTCCCACTTTTTAGTGATTACGAAGTCATACATAGTGCATTCTTTAGCCAATAGGAATATGGATGAGATGGTGTAGTTTCATGGAGTTCTGAGGTCCATTACCTCAGATCAATACTCATGTTTTACCTCACAGGTTTGGAGGAGATTGTTTTAGGATTTTGGCACTTAGTTATGCCTCATCACTGCTTTCCACCCTCATACAGATGGCCAGATGGATTGGAATATTCAAATGTTGGAGGATATGTTGCGGGCATGTGTCTTGGACTTTTTTAGATCTTGGGCATGAAACCTGCCTTTGGTAGAGTTTTATTATAATAATATTTATCACTTTTCCATTAGCATGGATCCATTTGAGTCTCTATACGGGAGACCATTTTATTCACCATTATTCCATATAGATATTGGTGAGACAACCGTTCTTGGTCTTGATGTGGTATATAGCACGACATATAATGTTCATCATGTTTGTGAGAGGATAAAAGAAACACCTGACCAGAATAAGTCTTATACTGATCACAAAAGTAGGACCTTAGTATTCAATGTTGGGGGACCATGTGTTCTTGAAGGTTTCTCCTAGACATGGGCAGTGGCGGTTTGGCATAGAGAGTAAGCTTTATACTAGGATTACTGGGCCCTTTGAGGTGTTGGGGTGAGTTGGCGAGGTGACATATCAGTTGGAATAGCCACCATGGTTAAAGAGGATCGAAGATGTCTTCCAAGTCTCTTAACTTTGTCTGTATCTTCATTATGAATACCATGTCATTGAATATAGATAGTTTGATATCGAGGATAACATGAAATTTTTGAAACAACCAGTAGAGATCCGGGATCACCAATAGAAAGAACTTCATGGATGGACCATTTCTTTAGTTCATGTGTTTTGGAGGCATGGTGGCCTAGATGAGAGTACTTGGGAGCGAGAGACGCATATGTGTTCCCAGTACATAGAGCTGTTTTGAGTTTTTATTTGCTTTGTTTTTATTTGGGATGTAATGTTTGGACTTTGTTTTATGAGATAAGTTGTTTTCCTTGGTTTGTGATGTGTGTTGTGTGATGTGTGTGATAATGTTATAATGTATGAAAATGTGAGGACTTGATTCCTAATCAAGAAGCATAAACTTTAATGTGATTAAACCCATGAGTTTGAGTATGTTCTTCCTAGAGTGGATATTATCTTGATATGTAAGACAAAATAATTATACATAAATGGGTATGGAATATGCTCAAAATATAGGTAGTTTGTCTCATGAGTCCTATTGATGCATCAATGAGATATCTATTCTAGGATCCACCCATTATTAAATTTTCAAATGAATTTATCATATGACTTAGCAATACATTTCATAACATTCCTTAATTAACATAATAAATAATCATTGAAAAATAAAATAACGGTTATCTAGATGATGGAAATATGGGAAAAAATATTTCCCCATTTAATGGAACAATCTGGATATCAAAGAGAATACCCCAAAATAAAATTAGAAACAATGGAATATTCTCTATGCAAAGTGATGTACCCTTTTAAAATAAATAAAAATAAGGTGTTATAGAGGGTCATTAAAATATTTGGTTTATCAATAGAATATAGTAATTTAGTTTATATGTTTTCATTGGTTGGAGACCAACAAAATGGTAGGAAAACCCTTCCTTAATGATTTTAAAGTTCTTGTTAATTATGAAACTCATATCCCCATAGAGTTTCTAGGTTGGTGTATAGTTTTAGGCCCACTAATCATGCACGGAGTAAAGATTGAGTTGATCTACAAAAAGAATTTTTTAGGGTGATTACCCTTGGAAAATGTGTACCAAAAACACATTCAGTTCCCAGTTTCTGGACAAGTATTTAATTTCTTAGAAAACAACACAAAATTTTCATTATAATATTAATAATTTTTGGTATTATGATAGATTAAGTAACATTTCAATAAAAATACATTTTACATACATAGTGTGTAATTGAACAAAAAATACGATGAATAAAAAAAATTACAATATAATTGATCAAATATATTGTATTTACACCATATAATTGGAATTAGGTTCATAATAAAAAAGGTGTATCAACAAAATTAATTTGATATGAAAGTTCCCTTATATTAATTTATAACTTAAACTAAATAACATGAATATATTGTATAAAAATAACTAAATTAATCACATATTTATAAAAATTATTCATATTTATAACTTTTTATAAACATAATTTAAAATTATTTTCTATATTTATATTAGTTATTTATAGTCAATTTTAGATATCAGGTATGAGTTATCTTAATCATTTTGAACAAGTTTCATAATAGGGGTATTGTTCTATATTATTCTCTAGAAGTTCTCTACTCCCAACTCAAAAGGCTTAGGATCCCGAAATGTTTGATCATAAAATTTATTAAAAAATTATTAGAACAAGAGATTCATGAATTAAAAGGGGTCTTACAATTGTGTGAGTGGACCACACCCCGCATATCCATATCAACCAAATACAAGAAAAAGTTAGGATCCATAAATGACCACATTTAGATCATATCTATAATCCCAATTTTTGATAATGAAACCTCTAATTAATTGGCCTCTATACGGGCATGTGAAACCATTATGTTGAGAATAATAGCTTCTTGAAAAAAATTAATCCAGTGTGGATGTACCCTCCATGGAACATTTCTAGTTTTTTCTCAAAGATTCAATAGAATGAATTGAGTCTGAATCAATCAAAATATTATCCCATTCATGATAAAAACATATATTTTATATCTTGAATCATTTCCCATAATTCAGTCTTATATGCAGTACCATTTCCAACATAGTGAAAGAAGCAAACCTTAACAAATCCACAATTAGTGAAAAAGACACCTCCACACCCATATAGTCTAGGAACACCATATTATGCATCATCAAAATTATATTTGAGGCACATGAAAATCAATGGAATACAATAGATGAGTTTTATCACTAATGACCTTCTTTCTTAGCCACACACTCTAAGCATATAATTTATGCTGAGGTTAGTGAATGAATCTTCCATGGAACCTATTGGAATTATGGATGTAGTGAATATATCCTAGTGTGTGGCAGTGATGATCACACAAATTGAGAAGAGATAACCTTGAATATGACTTCTTTTATATCTATCTATGTTTATGAAATCATAGCTGAGGATACTGCATTCATGATGTTGTGGGTCTGTTCACTGCATATAGCGACACCAATGTAAATGAACAAGTCATCAATATGGTTATTCCTATATATTGTGATACCTAGATATCTTGAAAATAATCCCAATGATTAGATATGAAGCGACATATAACAATGATATGATGAATGTTTTATACCTCCCATATATATATAATATGGAAAAAGGATAGATCAACACCATCCCTCAACATTTGATCATGCGTGGGATTTGATCCCTTCCAAATTTTCCATGTAAGTAGTGACCTTATTGGTTGTATGAAGAGAAATCTAAGATTGGATAGGAAGAAGGGAGTAATGACAGTACCGTCAATGTTAGTTCTATATAAATCATTATCATTTAACTATCTAGTCACATTTGGAGTCAAAATAAGAATTTCCCTATCAATGAAATTTTATTTCTGTATTTCAGAAGATATCATAGGGAAAAAAATCTTGTCAATCTAGGAAACAGTGTGAAAGAACTCAACAATAGAAAGTGGTTTCTTATTATGAGGGGAAACCATGGTTTCTTACAGTGGTTTATCAAGCCATGAATTACTCCATAGATTCATATTTTACTATATAAAAACAATCCATTCATATCTACCCATCAGATCATTTTATGTATTCTATATGGCATTGTTACAGTTAGTGGTTAGAACAACCCAATAATGAACATAAAAAAATTTGATGGGTGATTGTGGTTAATAAATTTTTTATTTTGAAATAATACCATTATAAGATATTCAAAATTATATAATTTATATAATTTTAATGTTTTGAATCGTATTTTATTTTTTAGATTAATTTTGAATATCAATATAAAATTTTTAAAAAGTTACTTCGTGGAGGCGGTGGCCCTCACAACACACAGTTCACATATTTAATTTTCTAAAAAATGAGAAGAAATGAATGTGGATTATAAATTTTTACTTAATATTACAAACTATATTACATATGTCACAATTTTTCTTCAACTCCATCCATTTAACTAGTAAAGATAGGTGGTGGTTAAAAACATAAGTTGTCACTTCGTAGAGGTGGTAGTTTTCACAACATATGATCAATATTCTTATATTTTTTTCCTAAGATTATGGAAGGGAATAAATAAGGGTTGTTCCATTAATATAATAACACTTAATTATAATAATTATATTGAGTTCATTATATTACTATGGTTAGGGTAGGTTTATAAGAGAAAGATAAAGAAGGAAAGGTAAGGAGTAAGTAATACTTACATTGATACCTTAGAATTACTCTTAATTAAATCCTTATAATTAAAGGACATGGGCTAACTTGTAGTGTCTATGGGATTTATTAAATGTATAATACTTCATGGTGTGTAACTTTTGGTAGGATTTAAATGATATTTTGAAGTTAAAGTGGACTATTGAAAGGGTAGAAGGGATTGCCTTTTATATGTTAAGAGAAGGGAACTATTGGGGACAACCATTATTTTTCAGTAGTGAAATGAAACTATTCAAGGTAAAATGTTTCCAAAACCTCATAATAATTTATTATGGGGTGGCATTGGGTCAATAAATCCTCAACCATGTATTTCCACACTTATTTTAAACATGTTGGAAGTAATTTGTTCTTATATTTTTTACGATTACATTTCATTGTTTTTACTAGTATAAATAGTTTTTACCAATATTTGGGTGATATAAACTTAAATTTAATAATTATTTAATTAAATTAAATTTATAATTCTGAAAAAATAATATTTTAAATTAAAATATTTATATATAGTAATTTTTATTGTAAACAAATATTTTTTTAAACATTAAGTATTCTTAATATTATTTAGAATTGATTACCAACTGAATAAGTGATAAATTAAGTAAAAATATGTTTAAAAATTATATTAATGATAATTTTTGTAAGTGATTAATTTATTTAATAATATAAAAATTACATGATATTAATAAAAAAATTCTATAAAAATAACAGTTTTACAATTATCATGGTCAATAAATTTATTAATAGTAATCATAGTTTTATGACCAAAAAATAATTTTATCCTATTACATAATATAATTATTTTTATATAATATATGAAATCAATTTTTTTATTTAATTTCAAAAAGTTATTAAAACTAATTTTTTTCAGTATAAGTGAATAAACCAGATTTTATTGTAAAATATTAGTTCTACTTCCAAAATGAAAAACATGGTTATTATAAATATAAAATAATAATTTAAAACAATTTATTTTAATTATAAATATAATTATTCTACTTAAAATCATGAATAATTTATATTTATAGTGTTCATTATATAATGGTTCTGGGATGTAGTTTTTTCCTGCTATAACATAGTATCAGGTATTACATTCTCCCCCATAAATAATTTCATCCACTAAATTGGATACATGATAGGTGATGAAAAATAGTGGATATTACTTCCCCCATATTATCTATATTCTTTAATTTTTATTCCTCATGTTTATTATTTATATTAAGGGATTTCACTAGGTGAGTTGTCCGATTCCACAACATTTTCCCTATAGTGTCAATAATTGGTACAATATTTTCATTATAAGACATCTTAGATTCCAAATCTACTCCCTCATATGGGATTATATGAATTGGATTTGAAATGAATTTCATCAATAATGAATGATTAGAGACATCATGTACTTTATAATTTTTGGGTGGAAAATCCAATTGGTAAGATACATCTCTAATTCTATCTAGAATTTCAAAAGGACCAATATACCCAGGGCTTAGATTCCCCATTTTCTAAATCTTATAACACACTTCTAGCTTGACACATTTATGAATACATGATCCCCCACTTGAAATTCCAATTAATTCCATTAATTATAAATATTACTATTTTTTTCTATATTGATCCACTTCAATATGATTCTGAATAGCATGTACATTCTCAGTAGTCTCTTTTACTAGTTTTGGTAATATTAGCTTCATTTCTTTGTCTTATTCACAAAAATTTATAGTATGACATATCTTACCATACATTACCTAATACAGTGCCATCATCATTCATGAATTTATACTGATATTTTATAGAAATTCAGTAGAGATATATATTGATATTCTGATCTTTATAAGGAAAGAGAATATTATATTTTCATCCCTTTTAGTTTTTTAATAGTTCTTTTAGACTTACAATCAGGTTGGAGACGATAGGTAGTTCTTAAATATAACTCAATATAGAGAGACTTTTTATGACTCATCAAATTTTTTTATGTGAACCTAGGGTCAATATTTTATATAATTGATAGAGGATTCCAATGGAGTCTAACAGTTTCATTGATACATAGTTGTGAATGGTTCTCAAGGAGAGGGTCTTCCCTTAATAATAAGAAATGTGTAGACTTGGTAAGTAGATCGAGGACAACATTTATAGCATTGTTATTTCTTGGATTCTTTGGATGTCATGTGATGAAGTCCATTTTCACCTTTTACCACTTCAATATATGTATTTTCAAAGGATTCAAAAAACCCTTAAGATATTCTCTTTTAGCCTTTACATACTAGGAAACCATGAATCTGGACACATAGTATATAACTTCTTTCTTTATACATGTTCTCTAAAATATCTATTAATTTTTGTGATACCATGGTTTATAGAAAAAATTGGTAAACGTGTTTCTTCTAGTAGCTCCATCTACAGTCCAGGTATGGATGGAACACATAACCTCTTTCCAAACATCTTTACTCTATTATTATAGATGAAGGATTTCAATTTCCAATCATTTACTGAATTAATCCTACTTTGTGTATCCTAATTATACGAAAAAAAAATCTCTAAAATTTCCATTAAATATGGGTTTTTAATTCCATTGAAGTGTAATTATGGCTCCCCTTACCTAAAATATAAAATAGACAACTTCATTATATCTAGAAATATGGGATCCTTATTAATCCTTGGCATTTTTATAATTCCATCATAACGCCTACTCAATTCATTACCCATGCTACATGCCTTACTAGGGTAGAATATTTTATAGAAATCATAGTCCCTATGTAGTTCCATATAGCTTCACTTCCTCATATTGAGATAATTCTTAGAGAAAATATACTTCAAAATTTTGTAGTGTATATATATACTGCATCTCCCTCAATAGAGATTGTTCTTTTATATCTTCAATAGAAAAAATTACACTATCCAAATTAAGGTATTTATTTGGATAAATTTTTTCTTTAATCTTTAATTTCCCTAATGTATAATAAACCACTCTATCATTCTATATAAGGAAACAACCCATTCATTTCATTAATGAATTACTGTATGTTAAAAATAATTTCATTCTCTATGGTAAAGATAGTATTGGTGTATTAATAAATCACATCTTTATCTCTTTTATAAATTATTTAAAATATCTAGATCATGTGAATTTATCCCCTTTACATGTTAACATTGTTATAGGGATTGCAAATTCTGGTAAAATTTGAACAAACTTCCGATTGTAACTTCTTAAACCAAGGAAGCTATATATCTCAGTTATATTTATTGGTGAATTCCATTCATTGACTAAATTTTTATGTTAAGGGTAAATATATATTTCATCTTTAGAGATTACATAGAAAAGAAAAGGAACTTCATGGATCCAAAATCCACACTTCCTAAATTTCAAATATAATTCCTCTTCTCATGGGATCTCTAGAATTAGTCACAGACGGTTCTCATGATCTTTCTAACCTATGGAGTATATAAAAATATCATCAATGAATACCACTATTATGTTATCATGATAATCATTGAATACTATATTTAAAATATCAATAAAAATATCCATTAGTCAATATGAATGGAATTACTATGAACTCAAAATGTCCATATATCGAATGAAATGTCTTCATCGGTATATCATCCTTCTTCAACATTAACTTATGATATATAGAGAAAAGGTTAATCTTGAAAAAATATTTAAATACTTGATATTGATCAAATAATTAATCAATTAATCTTAAAGGATGTGTATTCTTTATTATAATGGAATTCATCTCCCACTAATAAATACACAATCTCATACACAAATGATTATTATTTTTTATAAATGAAATATGGGATCCCCATGGTGAAACACATTGTAAAATAAATCCCATATTTTTTTTTATTTTTTACTTTAACTCTACCAAATCCTTTAGTTATATTATATAGAGTTTTTGAAATGGTTATTGTAGCAGTAATGAGTTCAATAGAAAAATCAACTTCACCATCAGGTAGATGACCTATTAATTCAGTTATAAGTAAATAAATATATTTATTTACAATTAGTACATCCTATATCCTTATGATATACTTATGATCCATAGACAGTGTTTTATCTTCCTCTTATATAGTAATTTTATTATGGTGAGCTATTGGAGGAGGGTAGATAAAGTACTCAGGAGGTGAAGTATCTCCCTTGAAAACAAGGAATTTTATAACCCCTTAAATAATAGTAATCTTAATCTCATGGAAGGAAAATTTTTCACTATACATTAAGATCTAATAAATAAAAATTATTAAGTAAAACTCAACCATAGGTATAACAACCATGTTTTCCACCTGTGAATGTATATAAAATTAATATAGTCTTCTTAGTAATTATTTTTTGCGAAAAAATTCCCGTTAGGTGTCATAAATGAAAAATCCTCAATCATATTATTAAGGGATGATTCAATGTTCATAATGAACATGATTAATAAAAAGGATTCAAAATGTGCTGAATCAAATAAAGCATTATCTGAATTCAATTGTAGGATAAAATTACCAAATATCATGTCATTTGGTACTTCAACTTCAACTGTAGTGATCACATAATATCATCCTTTATCCCTTAATATTTTTTGAGGTAAATTATGTTAATGTTTGGGGAATTGGTTAACATAGTTACCTATTTCCCTAAAATTAAGGCATTATACATCATAACATACTTATCTTATATTTAATTCACAATCATGATGTCCTTTTCCTCCAAACATGAAATAAATTGGCATTCCCATCAGAAAATTCCCAACTGGTTATTTCCACAATTATTATAGATGGGAAATCTCACTCTTTCATTATTCCACTTTGACATTAATTTCTTTTTATAGTGTTCAACTGTCCATTCCTTCTTCATATTTCCATTTAATACATATGTATTCAAGAACTCCTTTAACATCTTAACGACACTTGATACTATATACTTATATAATGAAAACATCTGTGGGAATAATTCCCTTCAAAGGGTTGGATTTATCCCAATAAAGAAGTTGTCAATATTGATTTTTGGTCTATGTAAATAGTCTTCAACATGTATATAATACCTTATATATATGGACTCATAAACATTAACCTTTTCCACATCCATATTCTTGATATTGGTGAATCACCTTTCCCTTTTATCCCTTTTCTCATTAAGAAAGTATTTTTTATCGAATATATCCTTAAAAGTCCACAATTCCTAGTGCTATATCTATAATTCCTATTTAGTGATATGAATTATTGACCACCATTTCTCAAAATATCCCTTCACATGATATACTTCCATGGAAACTTTTCTCCTTTAACCACTTCCCAAATAGATACATACATTTTCTATGGACTTGATACATTTATTAGCTATAAATAGATTATTAGTTACATTTAATGCTAAAGGTTTATTCACATTAAGCACTATAACATATTTTAACCACATCATGGATCAACACATATCTCTATGTGAGTGTGGTTGTTTCTCATAATCAGAATCAATATCCATAATATTATTATGATCTGATCATCTCTAACTATGACCTAATTAAACTTTTCAAGAGGAACTTCCCAATATTTAATATGGATTTTTATATGGTTCTCATTTATTCCATTAGCCATTATTTATGAATAGTATCATACATGTAAATATAACATGGATTTCTATTAGGTTTTCTATAAAAAATTCCATAAACTCTTAGAGTATTTTTTTCATAATTGATATAATATCTTACTTGATTCCTCTAAATATAGGCCACAAGGATACTAATAAACTTCTTCTAATACCAACTATAACAATCCATCCTCTAAAAAACCAAATCATAAAGTTATATTACATTAATAGAATAGAATAAAAGAGTTACTGAAGAGTAAAACTGTGTATTAGTCTTAAATGACTAGAGACATACATATAAATCACATTACACTTGAGAACATAATATATAGAAAAAAACTCTATGAGAAAATTGTTATATCTTCTATATGTTTCTTGAAAATTATACATCGTTATCATTTATTTTTATTGGGTAAAGGAAAAAAAGGCGAGCTTAAATGATCAGTAAGGAGTAGTTTACAGTGAAATCTATCTTAACATAAACATGGCATAAATACTATGAAAAAAATAACAAATAATCAAAATAATTCCACAAAAAAACGGAACCAAGGGAATATTATCTCCATTACAATAAAAAATGGATAATAATTAAAAATCCCATACTCATGGAATTCACAATACCTTTAATCATAAACACATTGTAAAGTTCATGTTCTAAGACATCATACCTAAATGGGTAACACAGATGAAAATAATCAAGCTAGTTTGTATTATAAGACTTACCAATTCATCAATGGTATATCTATACATGGCCCCACAAATTTCAAATTAAAACCAATGTATACATCATATGATTTAATAAGAAATTTCATAACACTAAAAATTATATTATTACATAGTCATGGATAAATTGAACAATTCCTATCTATATAATGAAAATATGAAAAAAAAATTTCTCCATTAAATTGAATAATGTGGTTATCTAGGTGATTATCATGAAAATAAAAATAGAAACTATTGGTTATTAGAAATGTAATCGAAAGTACACATTTCAAAGAACCAAATATATTGTTGTATTGAAGGTACTTTAAATGTTTCATATTATCAATAGATAATTTTAATGTTTTTATTTCAATGAAATTATAAGAAAATCCATCATTTCTATTTGTAACGATTGTTTGAATTATCTAAAGCATATCCCCTGAGATTGTATGTATAGGTGTAGATTTTTAGCCCACTCATCATGCACCAAATGAAGATTGTGTTGATACTCATCCATCCTTTATCAAGGTGATTACCTCAATATGAATATATTCCATATCCATATAAACATTCCAATATCTATATATAGACATAATTTACCTAAAAATAATACACACTTTACATTCCAAAATTCATAATTTTTTGGAATTATAACAACTTAGGTATATTTCAATCCAAAACAATATGATATATAGTGTTTATAATTTAAATAAAAATTTTATGAATAAAATATAAGTCATGATATAATATATAAAATAGATAATATATACACTATATAATTTGAATTATGTTTAAAATAAAAAATAAGTTTAGGAAAAATAATTTGAGATGAAAGGTCCCTAACCTTAATTCTTGACTTCCCCTACAACTATTGAGTATCATGTATGATGAAAATAAAAATCATAATTGGATATTCATCAACCATATTCAATATTTTACCATTTATTATATTAATTTATAATTATTATCTACATGTATATTAGTTAGTTATTATTTATTTTCAATACCACATGTGAGTTATCTTGATTGTTTTGAAATATCTTCCTAAAACCAGTGTTGTTCATTATACCTCTCTTAAATTTCATCATTACCATATATTTTAATATATAAAAATTATAAAATTATATGGATTTATAAATCAATCATATCATTCCAATTTTTTTTTAGTTTTGCTATATGAAAGTGGAATAAGTTCTGAATTATTTCAGTGATTTTAGCATTCGCTAAAGATAACTTAATACAAAGTTAAAAAATTAATATAAAAATATTATAAAAATAAAAAAATAGTCATCTAATTATAAAATTATAATAATATATGTATTTATGTTCTCTTAGTCATCCATTATAGTGGTATATTTCATTGTTTAAGCGGGTGGTTAGAATGACTAAAAAATGAACATACCATAATTTATGGGGTGAGTTTGGTTAAAAATCATTTTTTACATATTATAAATATAATATAATTATAATAGAAATATTTATAATTAATTTTTTTTAATAACATTTTAAGTGATTTGGAAAAATATTGACAATCGAAATGAAAAATGAAAAAAATTACTTTAAAGAGGTGGAAGTCCGCACAACGAACAATTAACATTTTTCATTTCATGATGATTGAGTGGAAATGAAGGGGGATTATAATTTATATATTGTTTTCATAGTTATATCATATAAGTCACATTTCTTGTTAAATTTTATCCTTATAACCAGTTAATAGAGTGAATGGTGAAAGATATATGTTTTCACTTCGTGGAAGCGGTGGTGCACACAAAGCATGATCGACATTTTTTCATTGGCTTGGAAAGGAATAAATAAGGTATGTTACATTATTATAATATAAATTTAGCATAATAATGATTCTGAGGTAATAATATAGTTTTTTATAGGGTAGGTTTGAATGATAATTGTTAAGAAGAAATGGTACGTATTAATTAATACTTACGTCGTGTCCTTGAACATTCAAGTGAGAAAATCATTAGAATTGAAGAACATAGCCTCACATTTAGTGATCATGGGATTTAGGAAACACAATATACTTTTAGGAGAGGAATATTTTTTCATGGTTTAATTGATATATTGAGGGTAATGTGGGGTATTAAAAGGGTGTAAGGGATCCCCTTTTATAAGTGAAGAGAGTGTCACTTTTCTGAACTCCCATTATTTTTCAATATTGGAATGAAACAATTCAAGGGTAAATGGTTCCAAAATCACAAAATAATGGATTATTTTATTATATGTGGTATAAATATCTTTAAAAAATTATTTTGAAACATTTTTTAAACATTTTTTAATTCATTTGTTCTTTGATTTTTACTTTTACATTTCATTTTTTAATGGGGATACCTTGTTTTTACCCATGTAATATATGAATTACTAAACATATAACAAAAAAATAATAAAAAAATTGGATTTTATAAAACTAAATTTAATCTCCATTTAATATAATTAAATTTATAATTATTATAAATATAAATTTGAAATTAAAATTCTTAATATATAAAAAACTATTTTGTAGAAAAATATTTTCTTCACCTACAAGTGTTCTTAATCTTGTTTAGAATTGATTAAAAATTGAATGAGTGTTAATTTATATAAATTTAGGTTTAAAAATATTTTTCAATTTACTTTTTAGAATAGGATAAATTATTTTATTAGATAAAAAATTACACAATATTAACAAAAACAACATTTTCAAAATAACAGTTGTACCATTATTATGGTCATTAAGTTTAATATTATTAGACATAAATTTATCTCAAAAAAATTAAATTGACTATATTAAATAGACAATGTTGATCCAATATATTAAAACCTTTTTTTAATTTATTTAAAATTGTGTTGGAATTTTTTTTATTTATATAAGTGAATAAATCAGTTTTATGAGTTACATATTAATCATGTTTCGAAAATGATAAACATGGGTTTTAAATATATAATATAGTAATTCTAAATAATGAAATTTTAATAATAAATACATATACACACACAAACACACACACACACACATATTGAAAAATCATTTATCACATTCTTGAATTATTATAATGTAAAAAAGTGATGATTTTAGCAATATCAGAAATTTTCACTATTCACCTATAAATCAAATATTTCAAAGAAATCACAAAAAATCATCCTAAAATAATTTTGAAATTAGAAATTATAAATTAAGTTAATTTTTTCAATTTTAAAATAAAATTCATCTTTTAAATATATTTATAAATAATGTATCTTTAGAGTACGTATTATGTAATAGTTTTGTGATGCAGTGTTTAACTGTTATAGTAGGGTCTCATCTATTACATTTATTAATAAATAACATTGAAAAATGATATTGGGATGATATCATATGTAGTTTCAGGTATTTCCTCTTTAGTAATATAAAAAGTAATAGTTTAATTGAGACCCATTGCAATAAATTGTTTTCTAAATATGTTTCCCACACCACAAATAATACTAGAAAAAAATGTTCAAATCATTCTTATAAAATATGAAGAGAAACCAATAGAACCTTGGGAAATACTATTTCTAATGTAACGTCCCTGACCCGGAATCCACTAAGCCGGTACACCGAGCCAGGTGGTTACATGACCTTAAGCACGCCTCCCTGTACGCCAAAGGTTGTCGACTAGCAGTGGGGGTCCAAATAGTCATTTGGGGAGACTATACCCCCTTTTTATCAGATTAAGCCAAAACAGAAGATAAAAAAATAGCAGAATAATAACAAATAATACCCAAACATGCGTAAACAACCATTCCCCAAATGGGGAAGGACCATGTCCAATCGTAAATATGCCATGCCATGCTATTAGTGCAAAAGTGAACAAAACCCAAAATGAAGACAAATTGAAAAATTCCTGAAATTTCTCCAACACCAACTTCGGGTCCTTCTCCACGTAAACCCATGCTAACCCAACTGCCTAGCAGGAGCCCTTTCTCTTGTCCTGACCTGTAAATATGAAGTCCACTCGGGTACCCAATGGCTGCCCGAGCAGGGTGTGAGTACAACTCAGTAGGCCACCACCAACAGTGCCTACAAAATATCCAGTATAAACAATTGTGAATGCAAAAGGGAAATGAATAGTATATGATAAGGAAAAGATTAAGTTCCCTTAGCCAGTTAAGGTCCATTACCAACATTTATTACCATTTCAATATCTTACCATTTAATCCCATTTCCCATTACTTACCATTTCTAAAAAATTATCATTGGCTCATCAACACAACAAGTTACACGGGCTCAAAGTAAATAATCACACACATGATGAAAAACACACAGTTGTCCTATCTCACTAGGAACAACTTCCTTATGTCAACTATATCCTCACCTAGAAGCCTTAGTCCGGGTGGATACAACCGATAGGGAAACAAAGAATCAGTCCTATCCCTACCTCGTGAATTAGGGGTGGAGTTTAGAGCCTCAGTCCAACTCAAACTATGGACATAGAACCTCAGTCAATACCCCACACTACCAAGCTATGTGAACATTTTATACATATATGTATCCATTAACCATTCACACCACATCACAACCATTACCCAAGGAAAACATGAACCATAACAATAACATGAGAGTTAACACCATGCCTTAACCCATTAACACATTTACCACATTTCACATTATTTATCCATTTATCCCAATTCCCTTTTATTACGCTTATCTCACTAAGCATTCATTCATTATGCCTATCTCATTAGGTTTTTTTCATTATGCCTAACTCATGAGGATTTATTACCATGCTTATAATCCATTCCATTATGGTCTTTAATTATTTCCACATGATCCAATATCCCTTAGGTTATTATCAAGCCTAGTTGCATCACCTAGCTTCTAACCCAACACAAATAGTCACATCAACATGGTTATCAAGGGCTCTACATAATTACACAATAATCTCACTTGTTCTTCACAAAAACCCTATGTATGGAAAAGTTGGCACATCCCATGGGTGGCCCTAAATTATTCTCATCACCCTCAACGCATCCCATGGGGATCGTGAGGGTCTCCATTTACCTTTTTAATAACCATTTTACCTAAACATTCCAAGGGTGATCAAAACATACCAAAAGACACCCAAGAACAAAACCACACATGCACAAATCCACAAATAAACCATGGGATATAACTTGTAGACCACCTACCTCGATTTTTCTGTTGAACGAACTCTTAATCAAGCCCTTAGATTCCACTACAACAAACCTTTGAATCTTAAACCTAAATCTCACCCTAAGATTAGGGTTTTAGAGATTCGGAAAGAGAGGAGAAGAAGATACAAACCCTAAACTCAAAAGAGAAGCAAGGATGGTATTAACCTTACCCGAAGCTTCGATCCACAACCAAAATCACCAAAAACGCCTTAGAAACGAGGGAGATTGATCTCTTTGAGATATTGGGATATTTGGTTTGTCCCTAGGGTGAAGAGGGGTGAAATGGGAGGAAATACTCAGTTGGGGTTAAAAATCCTGGAGCGGAAAAATTGTAATTTTTTAAAAGTTTCTAGGACACATGGTTTTACAAATCATGTGTAAACTATGTGGTGGAAAATATCCAAAGTCCCACCTCCCACATATTTTCCTGGGATGTCTGCACAATTATCACTAACCATGCGCAGACCGTGCGACCTACCCAAAAAACCCCCTTTTCTTCATTTTTGTTTCCCAAACCCTCAGAACACCCCTGAGCCTCCTTAAGGACTTGGTTAAGCACTTAATAAAACAAAAAAAGGGATTCAAAGCAAAAATTAAATGAGAACATAACTTTCCAAGATCCAGGATCTTACATCCAATATAAAACATAGCATATTTTATATCATTATATGAAAATAGTGATTTTTTTAAAACATTATTTCTTCTGAATCACCTTGTTATCATCAAATAAGTGAAAATTAATACTCTAGTTTGGGCCTTTGGACCCAATGATATTCATAAAGTGGTCCATAAAAACATATTTTATATCCTTCAAATTGAAAACACATAATCCATTCCTATTTTTAATAATACAATGATATTTCTTATACTTATGGGATTTTATGAATTCATGGAAAATAATTATAATTAGAAATGATATTATTTTAACAATAGAATTCATCCCTCTTCTTGGTTAATATGATCTATTGAGGAAAATTTCTCTTAGTTTTATAAGAAAAATACATATCCTTATTATAGAGGTAGATATTAGTAAAACCATTTAAAAATTTAGATGGAATATGATACATATCAATTCTTAGGTGATTGATCCTATGATTTAATCTTGGACACTCATTCTTAAAACAATTAATTTTCTCATTCTTCAATTACCTTAGAGTAATTTTAATGTCATTGAATGAATGTAAGAGAAATAATAAATCCAAACAAAGTGAATATTTTGATGAATGTTCTCTTCATTGAACCAAATGTTACAAAATTGAAAATGGAACTTTTTTGGAAACTAAAGGGAGGAATTCACCATATAAGGACTATGGTCAGAAATTCCCAAAGGTATGAATCTAACCAATAAATATTGAAATTACTAATACCACCAACTATTAACAAAACCCTATGTAATTTTATAAGAATTAATTTTTCATATTATTATATATTGGACCATGTAAAATGGTACCACAAGGAAGAATTTTCATCAATTTTAAATCAATATTTAATATTATTAAGATCTTTGATATCCCTAATAGAAAAATTTCTCTTAAATAGGTGGTAATCCATGGAGGTAAGATAATTAAAATCAATAAGGATAATACATGATTTGGATAAATTTATAATGTTAGACAATAAATATTCTAATAGTTTAATATCATTGAAGGGATAAATAAAGAAAATTAAAAACTAAACATTATTCCATCTAATCTTAATGTGGAAAATATAAGAAGAAACAAATGTCTCTTCCAAAGATATAGAATTAGGCCTCTAGTGAACAATGATCATCCCATTATGACCCTGAGAAATCATATTACTAGAGTATAATTGAAATGATATTTGGTATTTATCCTGTGTAACCATGTTTTTAAAGGTAAATTTTGTGTCTAAGGGTTCATCAAGATAAAATTTATAACTAAATATAAAATTCATAAGATTTAGTAGTTTTGAGGGGATGTTGAAACCATGAATATTTCAATCTCTAAAAATCACTAATATGAGCTTTCATAGTATCCCCCAAAATGTCAAGAATATCTTATATATTATTTTCAATGAGAAGCAAATGCATCTACCTTTTTATTCTTAAAATGATATTTAGAATGATGAATAGTTAGTCTCATACCATCTTTAGTTGATTCCTTACCTGGGGGAGGGACATACATAGTTTATTTAGGCGAATTATCAAAATTAAAATCCAAAGGCTAATTAAAAGGACGAGTCCTTCTATTTTGGTAAACTGAACTAACTTGAGAAATATCCTTTGAGGATACCACCATGGTAGGCCTTTCTTATGGGTCTTAATTATTTCCACAATGATTTCCATAAAATTATCAGTTTTAACCATATTCCCTAAGATCCCTTACACATATCTATGAGCCATAATTAGCTCATTAGCCATGCACAATCCTTCAACCTCTTTCTCCTAAAATGAGAATATTTTATGGTTATTTTTAATTTTGTAAGACTTCAGTATATTTCATATGATATTAACAATTTTTATAAGACTTTCCCATTGATTTTTTATGAAATTTGTTATACCAAAATAATATGTCCCTGATTTTATGTAGTACATTATATATAATTTTGTTATAACTATCACATCATAAACATATGTCATTGGAATTTCATATGAATTTAATTTCCATTTTTATGACTTCAATACCGAGTCTCATAAGAATTTTTTATTATAAAATACTTCATAAGTATTAAGAAATTTATGTACAATAAAATTACATAATTTCTTATGGATTTTATTTTTCATGGTGAAACTTCAATAATTTGGAATTTTCACTATAAGTACTATGGTCAACTCTAATTCGTGACCATGTGATCTGATTCAAAATAAAGATAAATATTGTGGATTATGGAGAGATTTTAAAATTATTAATGAATCATTACAAATTAATACATCTTGAAAGGATTCCTTCACATTATGATATAGAAAACTGTAGTTTCTTCTGCCTCAAGCCAATGGTATGGAAGGAGTTTCATGCATAAATTCATCCCCTGAAGCTATTTAGAGGATGATATAATTTTCAAATATTTTCCCCTCTTTTAGATTAGTATAAAGGATGAAAAAACACCACTAAAAAAAAATTCCATATCTATACTAGTAAGAACTATTAAAGAAAAAATCAAAATGTTTAATTTATTAGAAATAGAGAGTGTTGGTACAAGAAAAAGAACACAAAAGGGAGCATGATTGTTGTTCAATTTATCAAAGTAAAGTGGTTGTTCTCAATTTTTAATCTTCTTAGGTGTGGTATTTTAATTATAAATACTGATTTTATTTAAGTTCAATTTCTTAGAGATATTTTCACTTTTTAATCACTTTTATAAGATGATCAAAAACCATATTTAGGTCTTGATATAATATTTTGGTAAATTAATATTTATACTCTTAGATATTAAAGTATACATTGAGAAACTAAATTAGGTTAATTAATTATAAAAGGATAAAGGAAGTGTATGAAATATCAAAACTTGACCATATTTGTTGTTTTAGAATATGGTTTCAAATTTCTTTTCGATAAAATTTATTTTTTTCTTTTAAAATGATGAAATATCAATTTCAATTAATTCAGTTTTTTCATTCATTTTTATTTTGACTATTAATATCCCCAAATTTAATTTTATATTGAAAAATAAAAAACAAAAAGTATCCAATTTTTAAACTTAGTCTTTAATATCCTTGAGATATATCCTTGGTAACCACTATACTTCATTCTCCTTAGGGATAAAAAAATTCATAAGGGATACAAAAAACCCCTTCTTTCTATTACTATATTTTATGGGTATATTTCAAGTGTTATTTTCATTTTTTTGTACATATAGAGGATCAAAACCTAATTTGATTCCTCTAGATCCAAAAATTGACCAATCAAACCACTCTAGTGTCAGAGATGTTAGAATCCCCACTGCTTCTAGTTTTGAATACACTAACACACCAAGAATAAATATTTTTGTATATGAAATAACAATGTATAATAATATAATACATAAACAACTAGATTCATACATTGAGGAAAATCAACAAAATCCTATAAAATACACTAATACACCTAATGGATTTCAAATAATATCCAGTTTCATTCACTATTTTTAAAAATTAAATGAACTTCTTCATTAGGACCCATAGAAATATCTTCAAGAATATATATTAATTTTTTAACATGAATGAATATGATGTGAATAATGGTCATATGAATTTGATATATTTTCTTTTTTATTTAAAATAATTTTCCAAGGAAATATCATTTTTTCAGAAACTACATTGATTAGGTTTTGGAATGAATTGAAGATGATTTTTATGAGAAGTTTTTCCTAAAAATAAAACTAATATATTTAGAAAATAAATATTTGGGTTTTGTAAAATACAATTTGTGGGTTTTTATGAATATTTAGAGAGATAAATATTTATTTTTAGAATACTCCACTATCAAATTAGTGAAAAACTTTTTTATTTAATATTTATATGAGAGATTACGCCTTACTTATAGAAGTATGATTGATGTTTTTATTAGAGGATCTTTGATTTATACAAAAATAGCTACTACACGTATTTTAATTTCAAACATAGTCTAAAATGACGAAGAATTTAGAATAAGAGACCTTCTTCATATCATATTTTATCAAGATGTTCCCACTTGCACCTCTAAAAATATCATAATTTTGAGTCATCATAGGGATCTTACTACTATGGTAAGGTTAATTATGATTTCCAACACATCCCAAAAAAATCCAAACAAGAAAATAGTTTTTAATTATAAGTTCACAATAAATTTTTTGCTTCTAATAAAAATTTTAGTTATTAATCCATTTGAATGAAATTTCCTTATGAAAATTTTAAATTTATTTTCTTAGAATATATTATAAATCAATCCAACAAAGGCCTTTTGAACCCAACCAATATTTCAACCAAAGTTAGAATAGCCAATCTAAAGACAGATTTAGATAACCTAAACAACAAGGATGATTTTTCTAAGGTGATGCATGTAATTATAAATATAGATAAACTAATGTGTATTATAGAGCACAAGATGGAATGAATTTCAAACCTACATAATCTATTCAATAAACTAATAATAGAATTATGGAAACTATGAGACAATGAATTTTTTTGATGAATAATTTAAATGAAACGAATGGATTATTTGGATATTGATGTTGGTAGAATTAGATATTAAATTAGTGGAGGATTAAATTCATAACATTAAGTATATCCTGAATACAATTGATTGTAAAATTTGAGTTCTATAGAACATAGTAATCAAACTGAGATGAAAACCCCCAAACTAATTAATTAAAAGTTGATTCTAAACCAAAATTGAATAAAGTTTTAGACCTTATTCACCTATTTAGGATATTTTTAATGAAGGAAAAACTATTTTTTGACCTAGTAAAAATTTATAATTTTTTATAAAAGAAAATTTGTTGTGAAAGGAAAAATCATTTCTTGATTGAACCATGAAACATTAGAGAATAATGATCAAATTTTATGTTTATAAAAATAATGTTTGAAATGATCATATAATAATCAAACAATAACTTCCTTACCCTAGAAGATACCCACTGGTGAAGAGTAGTTCTGAACATGATTTGGATAAAAATGTTTTAGATACATTTAGGAAAATTGAATTTAATGTCCCTTTGATTGACATTGTGAAACGAATTCCAATGTGTGACAATTTTTAAAAGAATTGTGTTCTCATAAATAGAAATTCAAGGGAGGAGAGAAATTTAACTTATAAAGGAAAATTTACTCTGTGATTTGAAACAAATTTATTATTAAATGTTGAGATCTAGAAACTTTTAAAATTACCTTTGACACAGGTGAATGTGAATTCAAGGATGTCATGCTAGATTTAAGAGAATACATAAATAACATGACCTATTCTATTTATTTTTCATTAAATGCTGGTGAATTGAAACATATTATAGCTGTCATTAAACATACCAACCAATGTATAAAAAAACCTAATATTGATATGTTGGTGGATTTTTCAAGTGATGAATCACTAATTATTTATTCTAAAAATTTATTAATTATTACAGTTTATTCAGACTTACATGAGAGTGAAAATGATTCTAGTGTGGAGAGTTTGAATGTTAAAACAATTTTTTTGTATACAAACTGATTTTTAATATGTTGCAACTAACATCTATGATTTTTTTTAAATATCACAAAAGTTAAATCTATTTTCTATTTGGAGAAGACTAAAAATTTCAGATGTTAAAAAAATGTTCATTATGTTGAATCTATTAAGACATCTACATATGAAGTTATTGCATGTTTTGGATCATTGTTTATTTTAAATTAAATTTCAAATTTTTTTAATACTGTTTAACCTTCTTAATTTTTTTTGAAAATAATGATAGAATTATATGTGAAAATATTTATACATGAAATAAAATTGTAACAACTATAGATAAATTTTTTGAGCTTTCATGTTCTTTAAAATATGGACTTATCTTTAAAATATCACCATTAAACAAACTACTAAAAAAATTTTATGCTAAATTGAATAAAAAATATACTCATTTTAGAAATGAATTAAGAGATGAAATTGATGTTATTGAGATTTATAAACCTTCTTTAACCAATGAATGTATCCCGCCTGAGTTAAAACTAAAATCAATACATTAAAATCACAAATATACATTATTAGGTGAAAATAACTAATTATCTATCATCAATACAAATTGGCTTTAAAAATCCCAAGAGAACAAAATTTTTTATGTCCTTAAAAAACACATGTATTCTTTAGGATATACTATAACTTACATAAAATAAACAAGAACATTAGTTTTCTTGCATAGTATTTTGTTGGAGGAAAATGCCAAACCTATTAGTAATATTCAAAGGATAATTAAACCAAAACATTTAGATGTTATTAAAAATGTTGTGACTACAATATTAGTTAGTGGAATTATTTTTCCAATCTTTCATATCCAATGGGTGAGTCTTATCCATGTTATTCCTATAAAGAGTGTAATTTTAATTTCTATGAATGAATTTTTCTAGGATGTTCCTATCATACTTATATAAAAATTGATAATTTTTATTAATTATAGAAATCTCAATTATATAAATAGGAATAATCATTTCCCAATTTTATTTATTTAACAGGAAATTAAAATGGATTTCTAGGCAGACCCACTATTATTTTCTTGATTGATTTTTGTCATTATTTTTGTATCCACATTGCACTTAAAGATCAAGGGAAAAAAAATTCACATATACTTCTGGAAACATTGTATATAGAAGAACGTCCATTGGTTTTCATGATACCCTTGAAACCCCTCAAAGATGCATGATTATATTTGTTTCTAAATTATTATATAGTGTCATGGATATTTTAATGTATCAATTTACTATTTATGGTTCATTTTTTTAATGATTTTTAAAAGTTTTTCAAGTATACTTAAAACATTAATTGATAAAAATCCTATTCTCAACTATGAAAAATATTATTCTTAGGTAGATAACAAAATTTTCTATGATATGTAATGTTTATATATGGAATCCAAGTTGATCATTCTAAATTTGAGGTTATTTATTCTCTAAAATACACAAAAACAATGAAATATATATGATCATTTCATAGTCATGAAATATTTTTTAGGAGACTCAAATCATATATTTTTTGAAATATATCATATTACTTCAAAAACAACAACAATTTGTCTTTTTTGAAAATTGTGAAAACTACATTAGATACTAAAAAACAAAAACAGGTATCACCACCCATAGTCCAAACAATAAAATGTGTCATACACATTAAATTAAATAATGATACATATGATTTTTTCTCTTAGTGTATTTTTGAGTGAAATGATGGAAATGAAATCTCATCTGATTGATTATTCATCTCAAACTTTAGGTCAAAAAATAGTAAAATTTTCTAATAAACAAGAAGGATATTTTGGATATTTTTTTTACTTTAGATAATTTTATATGTTATTTATTAGGATCTAAATTGATTATTTTCACTAACAATTCAGTAATTAGATTTTCAATTAAGAATCATGGTGAAAAAATACAATTTTTGTGATTTATTTTATTATTATGAGAGTTTGATATAAAAATAAAGGATAAAATGTATGTGAAAATATTATATTTAAACATTTTATTAGATTGCCCACTGATTTATGTAATAAAATTCATATTTTTCAACTAATAAAATAAGCATTTACTATTGAGGAATTGAATGAAATAATTGGTGAGAGACCATGGGTTTATGATCTTGTGAACTATTTGGTTAACAATGAAGTACACTATTGTTTTTTCTAAGAAACAAATCTCTTTTCTTGTAAGTGATTTATGGAAATTAATTTGGCATGGTCTTTACTTATGTGATTTTGGAAGTGACCAAATAATAAGAAGATACATTCTAAAGTTCATAAAATATAGAATTTCATTCATACATTATGTAATTAAGGGTAAATTTGACCTTAAAAAACTAGTAATCTGATTGATTATTTCCTATATTGGGACACCCTTTTTAGATAATATTTTAAATTTTTTAGAACAAGTAAATCCTGCCAATTCCAAGGAAAAGTTTCTAAGAGGAATGATATTACTCAAAAACCCCAATTATTTTGTGATTTATTCAGTGTTCTAGGTATGGATTTCATGGGACCATTTCCATATTATTTTCTTCATATGTATATATTTATTAATTTTGATTTTGTTTCAATGTTGGTAGGATTAATTCCCACTAGGGATGATGATTCATAAGTTGATTCTAGATTTTTTATGGGAGATATGCTTTCTAGATTTTGGTTTCCAAAAGTTTATAATAATAGATCAAGGTAATCACTTATATCATAGGAATTTTTAATCTATATTGAAATAATATAAAGTTCATAATTATGATGTCATGGGCCCCATTCACTCATAAGTAATCAAACTTGAGGGACACATTTCCTCAAGTGTGCCTCATTTTTCACCAGTGTCTGCTAACATGAAATGAGAGTTTATGGTGGTATGGTGTGGAGCATATTCCCCCCTTTTTAATGTGAAACACAATGATAAATAATAATAAGGTAGAAATGGGATCATTAATTCTATATAATACAATGAAAGTGTAGTGAAAATAATCCCTCCAAATTATAATAAATAGACTTGAATAGAAATAATATCATATACAAATGATATCATGAAATAATTCAAAATATAAGAAAGTAGACATGGAATTAGGCATACAAAAATACAACATATACAAAAGGAAATGAAAATCGCTAAAAAAAATTATCTCTAAGGGATTCTTGATGACTAGTGTGGTTGTTATATTCCAAGATCCAATCCTATAATCAAATCAAATGCTCGTAGATAGGTGAATCCCATTTTATTTACATGTATCCATGTAAACTTCCCAAGTACTAAATAAAGATAAAAATATATTTTGATTAATAATAAATAGTCCACCACCAATGTTGTCTAATAAAAATCAAGTCTATGAATATAATTTTTATAAATGTTCAATTTAAATATATATATATATAAGTAGAAAGTGTAAAATGGAGGTGAACCAGAAATATACTACGAGCTTATGCTATTACATTATAACACTGAGTATAAGAACTTTCAGCAGGATAAGAAACCAAGGATCATAGACTAGGATTCCTCATTAAGTTTAAGGAGAAATAAAATAAGTCCATGATATATATTTGATTGAATTATATGGATAAAATTCATCGTAGTCTATTCCTGAGGACATCAACTAGAATCCTAGGAGATAATCTAAGGCATTCTATTTTTTTTTGAGTTTCTAGGCGAATCATTGGTGTCCAACCAATGAATTCACGTATATAATACAGTCTTCAAGTAAAATTATATTGTACCCCTTGGTGATAACTTTAATAAAATTTGTGTCATCCTTAGAGTTCTCTCAAGGATTTCTATGTCAGGAATCTAAGTCTTACTCAAGGTAGGCCATGACTTTAACAGTTTTATTAAGATCCATAATAAAAATAATATATTTTATTTAATAATTTATCATATTCAAAGTGAAATATAATCTATATATTTTAATTCATTTAATTCAATTTTTCTTCATTCCTTTTTATAAATGTCAAACAAAACATATTAGATGGGTGGTTTGGTAAAAATCCAAGAATGGTTATCATGGGAATTTAACAAAAATTCCAAAATTGGTGGTTTACATTGTAGTCATCAACCTTTAATAGTGTAAAGGGGTCTCACAGAACTTATATAACTTGGTAATACATCAAATTAAAGAAATATTTATTTTAGAGTAACGTACAGAATGTCCAGTGTGAGGTATAACGATGAAAAATTATAAACCATGTAATTTTTCAAGAAAATTAATTGACCAAAAATTGTATCCTAGTATAATAATAATCATATTGTATTAGAATTAGATATAGTCTATAATTATAGAAATATGGAAACTATAATAACAACTGGAAAATAATGAATACTAGGTTACAAAAAAATAATCACAAAGATGGTGAAGACAACTGAAGAAGGAAGAGAAATGAGTGATATACATAACAAGGGGGAATATTACATGATGAAAGATGATAGAAATGGAGTTTATATAGAGGAGAAAAACCAAATACTAGAGGATATATTTAATACATTAAATCCATTTTTTCAATTCAAAAATTAGGAGAAATGAAGGAGGAATTACTCTTACGAAAAACAAGAGAAAATCATCATTTATTTTATTTTTAAGGGGAGCATGATTGGATAAAACATGTGCCAACCATTCTCATATAACTCCAAATATAACACTCCTCAAATTATTCATGTTCATTGATATAAAAACCATTCCAAAAAACCATGAATTTGGCACTATCTGAATTCCCACACCCCTCATGGTGTAGATGAATGGTTCGAAAAACTGTATAAAAACTATGTGTGGTGAACCTACAATAAATTCATGTTTTCTCAAATTTATGTTACCCTAGTTTCATGGTTTGAAAACCATGCTTTAAACTCTTAGGGCTCTAGGGTTGAGGTGGCTAGTTAGTGATAACCATGCACTAACTGTGTGCCTCAACCCCTTTTCTCTAAAACCAGGAACTCTGAGCCCCAAACCAATTTCAAATGCTCCCAAACCCTACATAAACCCATTTTAAACTTGCATTTAGATAAAAAAATTGAGACATAAATTTAATTGTTCTATAAAAATAATAAATATTGGTATCTTATGACCATATGGTTCCTACACTCAATTATCTACCATCAAATGGAATGGATGATTTGTCAAATAGAGAGACCAAAAAAATTATATATTAAATTGTTCACCCAAATAGAAAATATTAGAGTTTGAGTTCATATTATTCACTTTGGGCTCATAATACTGACTTCAAAACACCATTTGTAATTTCAACTAATAAATTAGTCTCTAGGAAATCTTTTCGCCTAACTATGGAGTTAGAACACAAATATTTTAGGCTCATAAAATAAGTAGCATGAATCTAATTTTTACTTGAAATCAGAGAAAAATATCCTTTTAAGTGTTTAAAGAGATAATATACACTTCTTATGAAGGATATATGGTGTAAAAGGAGAAAAAATATTTTTATGATGAAATGATCTTCTAAATAGAGTTTAAAGATTGAGATAATGTGTTCATGATTGAATCCCCGTATGAAATTTTTTCAAGGTAAATTTCATTAAAAATGGTATGGAACATTAATTTCTATTAATGTTTTTTGATTCAGTGATATATAGATTAAAGAACTATATAATGGAACACCATTCACAATCATTCATAATAGATTGAATTTGTTTATAGGGAATTTTCAAGAGCAGCTAAGGGAGGAGATCAACCTTCATTATGGTATGTAAAACTGAACACCATGTTGGATATTTCCTTTGTTATTATTTTTTATTATATAAATAATTTATAATTATAATTTATAATATAAAATATTTCATAATGAGAACATTTCAAAAAATAAGGGTTGGGGTAGTAACATCATTTTCTTGGGATTAATATTTTTTAGTTTTCTTTTTAATTCTGTATTCTATTTTTTTATTTTCCTATAATTTTTTTTATATTTTAAATTTTTGGGTTTTTAAATATATGATATAAAATGAATAAATTTTTAAATTTTAAAACTCATTTCAATGAATGAACTAATTTAACCAATACAGAATGATTTAAATGAATGTTTATATAAACATTGCTTAAAATTTAATCTTTTGGTAATTTAATGCAAGGACCATGGAATTTTGAACCCCACACCAAGACTAATTATCCATATTTTAAAATAACCTAACTATAAGAACTATAAAAACTTTTAATATATTCATTACATTAACCTAAATTATTAGGTGAATTAAACCATGCTTATTATAACTGGATTAGTATTTGTTCTTATGAAAACATGATAGTTTAATGAATCCATATTAAAAATATAATGAAATAAACTTTAATAAATTAAAGACCATTTTTAATAAATAAATACATAATTAAATAATGTATTTATATAAAACACATTAGATAATTTATTTATTTTAGACCGTTATATAATATATTCTGTCAGATCTATAATACTATTAAAAATAATAATCAATGATAATACAACCATTATACATTAAAAAATTAGGATTGGTATATATTAAGGGTTGTCATAATGTCTAATTAAAATAGATGAAAGAAGTTATAGCCTTGAATAGTAGAATTTTAACCTATGTGTCCCATTTAGTAAAGATTCAGGGAGAGGTGACCTCCCTAGTCATTTCCCTTTACCGTGAACAAGATGAGATTCAACAAATGAAACAAGAATGAAAACATTTATATGAGAAGGTAAAGTATATCAAGAACACAACCCAGATCATGTTGGTCAAACCACCCCAATAATGTACCACCACCGGACACATTAACCTTAAGGAATACACTTCTCAAATAAGGGTTTATGTATCTAGACCCTAATATTATGAATTTTTATATTTTCTTTGTAAAATTGTACTTATTTTTTGTCCCTTATAACTATTAATTTATAGATAAAAAATATATATAAATTTATGAAAATTTTATTTTAATATAAATAAATCAAAATTATATTATTGGAAAATATTTGTTGTTAACAATTTTTTATAGAATAATTACATTTCAAAAAAAATTAAATTTATATAATAATAATATAAAATAATACTTATTTATAAAAAAATTATAATACAATTTAATTTAGTCCAATTTGTTTTTTATACTAGTCAAAAAGTGGTTACTGTCAGGAAAACTAGTTTTCCTAGTAAATAATATGTTTTTAAATGTTAAAAATACTCATATTTGGAAAATTATTTAGTTAAATAAATATTATTTTTTAAATAATATTATTGAAATTAGCCAATGGTGGACTATTCATAATTTTCTGGGATAATTGAATTTTTTGGGTAAAAATTAAATAATGTACAAATATAGTCTGTATTATGACATCATAATAGAATAAATGGGATGCAATAAATTCATTAAAAGAACCCATGACCAACTATAGATATTCCATTTAAAATAATGTGTGTTTTCTTTTATATGATTATATTAATAAACTGTTAATGAATACTCAAAAAACTATATTATATCATAAATCATTCAAATAAATTCTTTATAAACAAGACTAAATTCCACATCCCTAGTGGTATTATTATAATATATTCATTTTATAGACTAAAAATATATTTAATACCACTCCTATATGTAATAAAAAATGGGCATAAACTATGGAAAGGTTTGTGGTTCAGATTAGTTTATCATAAAGAATTCAAAACACGTGTTTATAATTTATTAAATAATTATCCCATCTTTTTCAATAAATAACCCCCAACATCCAACCCCTCTTTACATAAAAAAAATTGAGCATGATGTTCCTCTCTATCATGACATGAAATTAAATGGTTCTCTAGATGCAACTACCCCAAACTCACCTCTATAGGCTAGGGGGCGGGCAACTAGCCCTGAAGACATAACTAACCCAAGGAGGCCTTTGTCTATGTACCTATATAAACACACATCCATATAAATACAAAATTTTAGAGTAATAATAGTAAAAGATGAAAAATACAAGGGGAAGAACCATTCATGGAAAAACTTTAGACATTACAAGAGTGCAGTAGTGAAAACTGAAATTTAAAGGGGAAGGTGGAGAAGAATGAGATAAAAATGGAATATAAAGACAATAAATAGTAAAGTGGATATATCTTAAACCCCAAAAAGTGAAATTGTAACCTTTTTCATGCACAAGGGGATCAACACAGTGTGTAGATGAACTACACATCGATTCATTTCCACCCATAGAAGGAGAGTATCCTCATCCATCCATAAGAAGATAAAAATGGAAATCCTATGGCATACCCTATGAATATTTTCATCCCATGGAAAGATATTAACTATATCCAATGGTATAGATAGATTTATATATATATAATTAGTAAAAATAAGACCAAATAATTGAGAAAGGGGATCTACATCTCACATCTCAACCTAAGAAAAGAGTCACTAGTAGTTCTAGATGTTAAAAAACAATGCCCAACATCTCGCATGTTTGAAAAGAAGAAACTATCCAGGTCAATACATGCCTCATCAATATTTCACAAAGTCAAGGGGAAAATCTCTAGGCATTGGACCCATTCCCCAGTATGATAGGAGGGTTCCACTCAGTGGATAGATATAGGACCCATACCCTATTCCAAGAGTAGGGTTCCACTCTAATAGTTGATAGATAGAGGAACCATACTATGTTCCAATAAGATGGTTCCACTATAATAGTCGATAGAGGACCAATCTGTTTCCCAAAAAGAGGGTTCCACTCTTTGATGGCAGAGATCCCATGCCCAACCTCGCTGGAGGTTTCTACTCAAGAAGTCATTAGAGGACCCATGCCTTGTCTAACAGGAGGGTCCCACTATGATAATAGAGGACCCATGCCTAGCCTAGATAGAGGGATCCACTATAGGTGACTGTAGAGTACCCATGCCTAGCCCAACTGGGGGGAGGGGGGGGGGGTCCACTATAATAGTCTGCAGAGGACCCATTCCCAAAATAGCTGGAGGGTTCCACCCTAGTCATCAAGGACCCATGCCTAGCCCAACTGGAGGGTTCCACTCTGAATGCTACTGGTGATCCTGTGTGATCACTAACATCTTTGAGCATCACCTAAACATAATCCATTCTAATAACTTCTCACATATTATCCCAAAAGATACATCTAAGTAATCCATTGCATTCTATATGAAAAAACACTCAAGATAGGCTACTCATAGTCTAAAATCCTAGTAAAAATGATGGAGATACAAGATATTGAAATTTCCTCAAAAGGAACCAAGGGGTACATGGTGTGTGAGGGGACCCACAAAACATGTGGTCTTGCTCCTTCACCTAGAAATATACCTGTATGTACATGGATTTTCTACCATATAGGGATGCATGGTGTGTAGTGGATATACATGGCGTGCCCATGCCACTCGGTGTCCTGTCTGTGTGCTTTTCCTTGTCCGTATATTCATCCCATGTCTGTGTACTTTACACCGTGTCTCTATACATTGGTACATGGAATTCCTAGAAATTACCAAGCCTATGTACTCCTATAGTACATTCCAAGTCCACCAACACAATTTCACAAGGCATGTGGGGGTACCTCAAAGTGTGTGATACTTATAATCCATTAAAACCCAACCCACCACAGCCAGTGTCTGACACGCCGTGTGTATAAGAACTCAGATCTTCTTTTGAGGTATGTTTTTACTTTTTTGGTAATTTTTGGGAAAAAGAAGAAATTATGGAAATTTTCAAAGTACACACTGTGTACTTTATGAGTACACACTGTGTACTTCTTTGCCACAGGCAGCCAGGTGCTGGCCGTGTAGCAGCCATGCACACGACCGTGTGGGGGTGTTTGGAGGTTGCTTAAAGAAGAGTATGGAAAAAGGTGAGTACATTCTGTGTACTTTTTTTTTCATTAAACGCACTGGGGTTGCGTCTGACGGACAAAAACCACTACTTCTAGGTTTTGTTCGTCCAAGAGCACCGAGCATCCACAAATATTTGATGAACCCCCAAGCCTCCATCCGTCCTCCGATTCGAGCACTGTTGATTGCGTTGGAATCAAAGTGGTGAGTTCTTCCTTCTCCCAGAGCATTGTTTTCTAATTCCTCCTCTTTTCCAAGTTATCATGGGTTGAACATTTTATGCATTTTCATAGATCTACGATGTTCTTAAGACATTCAAGCCTCTTGGTTCAATTATTTTGATCTCCTAACCCCAAGGTAGGTGGTTTGTGCCTTTCCGTTGAAAGTCATTGAATATTTTGTACAAATTCCACCAATACCCTTGAACGGGGTATTGCGTGTTTACCTTTTTAGCCCTATTTTTTGCCTACTTTGCTTATATGCCAGATTAGAGGATGTTGATTGTGATTAGGGTAATTTTTTGTTCTTTAGATGTATTTCCCATGCATGTTTACCTATTTTGACCTTTGAGTCATGTTTTCCTATTAGGCTTTTGTTTAATTTCCATGCCTAGTATTGTAGGATGGTATGACTGTAGTTCTAAAGTGTTGATATGCCATAGAATTCTATCCAAGTAGTTCTTGAGGTTTAACTTGGCCGTTACGTGCGCTATAATTATTTTATTTACACAGGTTCGTGAGAACCTAGTGTAGTAGACCACATGGAGAATGGACACAAGGACTTCTACAGAGTGTCTTATAAATTACGATGCGAGACCACATGGGAAATTGACATTGAGTTCTTCCTCAGAGTGTCTGTAGTTCCTCGACGCGGGCCACAGGGGGAATGTGACGTTGAGTGATTCCCAGACTGACTTTAGTATGATACAAGACTATAGGGGTAATTGATTGTGAGTGCTTCCCCAGAGAGTCTATTATTTAGCTGAACTAGAGGGGTGAGGCTGTGTGTGCCTCCCATAGGGTTGCTAGTTATTTTTGGTTGAACCAAAGGGGTTAGGATGTGAGAACTACCAAGAGGGTTACCTGTTTGTTCTTTCTTTCTTGAGTAGTTGTTTTACCTATTTTCAGATTAGATGCTTGAGACTGTGGATTGCTTACTGTTCAGTATCTTCCTGTTTATTGTTTTCTGTAATTTATCTGCCATATATTCACTGACTATTAGGAACAGATCTCGTGGTGGTTTCCTACTAGGATTTAGTCTCACACCCTGTTTGGGACATTATTTTGGGCCCAAAAAGATTATATTGTTGTAGGTATAGACAAGGGTAAGCACCCTTCGACTTCTGGTACTTGACTTGCTGTAGAGCTGGAGAGCGCGGGACCAAGCTTAGGCTTGCGATGCTGAGGAGTTTCTCATCTATTTTTCTTTTTTACTTTGGTTTAGTACTGTAATCAGAATTGTTACTTGTTTGGATTCTTTCCTAGACATATATGTATCATGTATCATTTATATATGTGCTCTTTTTGTTTACACTTTTAGTCTTCCACTGTTTACTCTTGTATGGATGTTTACTGCTTCCTCTTTTTTTTATTTGTTTTTCTTCCACTGTGTACTCTACCAATGAGGGTATAGTTTCCCCACTATCACACCCAAGGTCTTCACTACTAGTCCGAAGCCTCTAGAATTTGGGGAAATGCGCTTGAGACCATGTGACCAACTGGGTCCGGGGCGCCTCTAGGTGGCTTCTGGAATCGGGATGTTACAAAGTGGTATCAGAGGGACTCTTTTCTCTTGACTTACTGTTTGGAGCCTATAGTTATGGATATGATAGAATAGGTACTTGGTAATAAGCTGTGCCCGAGATTATCTAACCTGTGTATAGGGAAAATTCATACTACCTCGTTTAATTCAATTTTACTGGTTTGAAATTTTACAATTGATTTTATTTCACCGTTGGGTGACTCACATGCTTTGTGCTGTTACCATTGTTGTTATTGCGATTCTAATTCTATTGCAACCTAATGAGATGAGGGTATTCCATCTCATGCATCATATATGCACTTGTTAGAAATCACATGTCATGCATTCTTGCCCTGCCATCTAGAATGCATTAGCGATTGCATGCTGTTGTGATAGACGTTGTGTAGACTACGCATGCTGTTGTGATAGATGATTGATAGAATACCTGTTGTTTGATAAGGCTTTGTTTGAGTAGTTATTTGTTTGTATGAATTACAAAATTTGGTTCTTGAGGTGTTATGGGCCCTCATGGACCGGAATTTGGTGGATCAGCTTTTTGTTGCCTTGTTATAACTTGTATAAGATGCCAAAATTTGATTCGCGGGGAGTATGGTCCCTCACTGATCGGAATTTGGAACCTTCAATGTTTACTTCTGTGTTTTTCTAAGCTCCGAAGTAGTTTGTGAGGCTACTGTCCGGAAAAACCCAGAATACACAGCGTGTACTTTATGAATACATGCCGTGTAGTTTTAAAACCGTGTCACTGACTATGTGGGTAGGAACATGGGGTTGTGAAAAAACTTGTAAAAACACGCCGTGTACAGTACATATACACCGTGTTTTAGTGACCGTGTGTCTACCCGTGTGACTAATGACACGGATGGATGAAACTTCATTTTTACATGTCGTGTCCTGATTTCACATGCCGTGCAGCATAACCTAGGTACCTGGTCGTGTCACGAACAACACGGGTCAGTGTTATCTTTTCATAGTACATACCGTGTTTGTTTGGAACACACCATGTAGTGTAACTTGGGTTCACATGCCATGTCACTAACAACATGGGCTAGGTGAAGCTTGTCCCGTACATGCCGTGTCTACCTTGAAAACGCCGTGTAGTTTTGTCTTAGGAGAGCCGTG
Source organism: Viscum album (assembly GCA_963277665.1). Lineage (NCBI taxonomy): Eukaryota > Viridiplantae > Streptophyta > Magnoliopsida > Santalales > Viscaceae > Viscum > Viscum album. The sequence continues at coordinate 1,803,163,238 of OY728125.1, forward strand.
TGGCTTAGCTGTGTAGAAGGACCCGGGCAGGGGAAGAGGATTCAAGTACACGACGTGTGTTTTGAGAACACGCTGTGTGTTGGGGTGTTACACCACCAGTTTAGGAAAGGGTACTCACCCAAGTGAATGACTTCAGGGAACACGCCGTGTAGGTAGTGTACACGCCATGTAGTCATGTTTTTTAAATCTTGGATGTTTTATTCCTCTTATTCCCCTCTTATACTCCTTGTTTTCAGTCCTTGATAATTCTGATCTAAGGTGTTCATTTGGCCTTGCAGAGTCATGCCACCGAGATGTACTCCAGTTGTATGTCAGTTTCTAGGAAATGATCAGGCACCAGACATGGCTGATCAGGGACTTCCTGCAGATCCTCCTATTGTGCCAGCCTTGGAACCAGCAGTGATACTAGTTATAGGAACTGATGCATAGTTTAGGGAAGGATTTCTGAGGATGATGCAGACCTTCCAGGGAGCACTGCCTCCTGCCTCGTCTATGGAAGACTTGAAGCGGGTTTTCCAGCATCCTCCCACCTTCTCAGGGGAAGGAGGACCTCAGGTTGCAGAGTCATGGCTAGAAGCCATGCTGAATATCTTTGAGCATCTGGAGACGCCTCTAGAAAGGTGGGTCAAGCTCGCTACCTACATGTTACGAGACTCCTCCAAGAGTTAGTGGGACGTGATCTCATAGGCGGGTCATCAGCAGGTTATGGCTTGGGAGGAGTTCCAAAGCATATTTTACAAATACTTCTATCCAGAGACCTTGAGGGCCGATCGAGCCCGAGATTTCATGATTATAGACCAGGGTACTCTTTTATTTATGGATTATTCCTCTCGTTTCACTGAGATTTAGAATTTCACACCCCTCCAGGGTAGATATGGGTTGTTCTTGGCAAGTAAGTTTGAGGATGGTCTCAGACGGGATATCTTCTTGTAGGTGAATATCTTCAGGTTGACTTCCATCGCTTCCATCGTCAACCAGGCACTGATTACAGAACACAATCTGAGATATTTCGGAGATGAGGTCCGGGGAAGTTCCGCTTCCAGAGTTAGTGCCTTTCCTGCTGACAACAGGAAGCGCCGCAGGGAGTCTTTATGTGGTGATTTGAGGAGGCGAGACACTTCTTTAGGTAGCCCAGTGGTATGCTACCAGTGTGGAAGGGCTGGGCATACGAGGCCGCAGTGCCAGAGGGATCCAGTGGAGTGACGATCTTGCGGAAATATGGGTCACCTTCAGCCTTTTTGTTAGGTTTTCTCACCAATAGTTAGTGACAGGGGTTTATTCATGACTCCTCATTCAGGAGCAGCTCTGCCAGTTTCTTACTAGTCTGGGAACTGGAGTTCTTTCGGACACTTGAGCTGAGGTAGAGGTTGAGGATGTGGTGGCCAGTCACCGGTCTATCAGTGATAGTAGGGTAGATCAGCTCAGAGTGGTCAGGCAGGGTCACAGAACCATGGTACAAGTTAGACTTTTGCAATGGAGTAGACCCAACAGGAGCAGGATCCTGAACCCTCTACAGTTCAAGGTACAATTTTAGTAGCCTCTGTTTTATCTTCTTCTCTTTTTGATATAGGGGCTTCCCATAACTTTATCTCTAATGCTGTTGTGAAGAGCCTTGAGCTCTTCATCTTTTCCTCTACCGATATCTTGATGCTAGACACACCGTTTGGGGCTAGGATGACTAGTGTACGTCAGTGCAGGGAGTGCCCTCTAGAGGTTGCAGGGTGTCACTTCTTATGGGTCCTCTATGTCCTAGAGATGACAGGCTATGATGTCATCCTCGGGATGTACTGGTTAGTTCCCTTCCTAGAATTTGTCGACTGTTATCTTCACAGGGTGAGCTTCATATCACTAGAGGGTGAATCTTTTCTTCATAGAGGCGAGTGGGATGTCCAGGCGAGTAAGGCAGGACCCGAGCATCATGGGCTAGAAGGGGTTACAACCTAGATTTCTAGTATATATCTAGATGACTAGGGGACTTCACAATTAGACTTTCCTCTAGTGGTGGATCATTTTAGGGATGTCTTTCTAGAGGAATTTGCAGGTTTGCCTCTAGAGAGGGAGGTAGACTTCTCTATTGAGCTCGTGCCAGGAGTGGCAACGGTGTCCATTCCTCCTTATAGGATGGATACACCTGAATTACAGGAGCTCAAGAAGCAATTGGAGGAGTTTTAAGCAAAATATTTCATCTAACCCAGTACTTCTCCCTGAGGTTCCCCTGTCCTATTTGCAAAGAAGGCAGACGGTACCCTTAGGCTTTATGTGGATTATCGGAAGCTGAACTAGTTGATGGTCAAGAACCGATATCCTTTGCTGAGTATTGATGATCTCTTTGACCAACTTCAAGGAGCCCGAGTATTCTCGAAGATTGACTTGAGGTCCTATTATCATCAGTTTCATGTTATACCATCAGATACACCTCTTACAGCCTTCAGGAGTAGGTATGGTCTATACGAGTATAGAGTTATGCCATTCGGTCTCATGAACGCGCCAAAAATTTTCATGGAACTGATGAACTGAGTGTTCCATCCATATTTGGATGCGTTTTTAGTGGTCTTCGTGGATGATACACTACTGAAAAAACGGCCTATACCCACGGTTCAAAACCGTGGGTATAGCCCCCAAAACCGTGGGTATAGCCTATACCCACGGTTTTGGGAACCGTGGGTTGGAACGATGTCGGTATAGGTCCCCAGCCTATACCCACGGTTTTCCAAAACCGTGGGTATAGGTGTCCTGCCACCATGTCACTGAAACATAGCCAATTTCCACAGTGTCAACGGCTTTTACCCACGGTTTCAAAACCATGGGTATAGGTCCTAAAATAATGCAGGCGCCAAGTTTCGATCCCGCAACCTCTTCGCTGAAAACACCGCATCTAACCACTACCCCAACTTCACCTATATGTATATATATATATATATTTAGGTAAATATAGTTATAAAAACCGTGGGTATAGAGGGAAGAACCATGGGTATAGGGTTCCCACCAAAAAAATTTCCTTCCCGCGGAAAAAAAAATTCCCGCGCACACAAAACTGACCTATACCCATGGTTTTTCATAACCGTGGGTATAGGTATTTTAGCCCAGACCTATCCCCACAGTTTTCCCCAAAACCGTGGGGATATAGCCCCCCTATACCAACGGTTTTGGAAAACCGTGGGTATAGGTGTCTTTTCAAGACCTATCCCCACGGTTTTCCAAAACCGTGGGTATAGACCCCACTACCCCACGGTTTTGGAAAACCATGGGTATAGGTCTTGAAAAGACACATATACCCACGATTTTTCAAAACTGTGGGTATAGGGGGGGTATATCCCCATGGTTTTGGGGAAAACCATGGGGATAGGTCCATTTTCCAGTAGTGATATCTTGGTGTACTCTCACACTCGACACAACCATGCTACCCATCTTGAGATCGTTTTGAGTACACTGAGGAAGCATCAGTTATATGCTAAGCTCTCGAAGTTCCATTTTTGGATGGACTAGATTCACTTCTTGGGTCATGTAATCTCAGTGGCAGATGTATCAGTAGACCTAGAGAAAGTGAGAGCATTAGTTTCCTGGGAGTAGCCGAAGAACGTCTTTGAGGTGCGGAGTTTTCTAGGGCTGGCTGGATACTACAATCATTTCATACAAGACTTTTCACGTTTATCAGCACCATTGTCGGGTCTGACGAAGAAGGGTGCAAGGTTTCTGTGGTCAGGTTCTTGTGAGTTAGCCTTTCAAGAGTTGAAAGGGAGGTTGACTTCAGCACCGATACTAGTCTTTCCAGAGCCTGGCAGGAGCTATACTGTTTACTGTGATGCTTCAGGTATTGGGCTGGGAGATGTGCTTATGCAGGGAGATGGAGTTGTTGCGTACGGGTCTTGGAAGTTGAGGCCACATGAGAATAACTACCCGACACATGATCTGGAGTTGGCATCTGTTGTTCATTCCTTATGTTGTTAGATAAATTACCTCCTGGGAGAGAATTTTTTGGTTTTCACCAACCACAAAAGTCTCAAGTATATTTTCACTCAGCGTGATTTGAATCTGAGACAACGAAGGTGGGTTGAGTACCTACACTCCTTCGACTTCGAGCTTGCCTATACGCCTGGTAAAGGCAACGCTGTGGTTGGTGCATTGAGCAGGAGGACTCAGATACATGCAGTTCAGGAGGCCAATAGTGAGTGGAAGCTTATAGCTTTGTTCTCTGAGATGCATTTGGAAGTGCACGATAGGAAGGGGCAGACTTTTCTATCTTCTGTAGCTGTTACCTCTACCCTTATCCATCGGGTGCGGATGAGGCAACTATCAGATTCTGAAGGCCTAGTCCTATGGGAAAGTGTGTTAGGAGAGGACCCTATTCCTGGGTGGACCATAGGTGAGGATGAGATTTTGCGTTTCTAGGGATGCGTATAAGTGCCAACAGATATACACGAGGAGCTAATGCGGGATTTTCATTACTCTATTTGGGTAGTTCATCTTGGCATGACCAAGATGTATTGTGATCTACACCGCCAGTATTGGTGGCCAGGTATGAAGATGGATGTTTCTGGTTTCTTCATGAGATGTTCTACTTGTCAGTAGGTGAAGGCGGAGCATCAACGACCTGCAGGTCTTTTGCAGCATCTACCCATTTCTGAGTGGAAGTGGAACGATGTCACGATGGACTTCATGATAGGGTTGCCGAGATCACCTTGAGGGAATGATGCTATGTGGGTTGTCGTTGACAAAATTACGAAGGTTGCTCACTTCTTTCTGATCAAGGAGACCTTCAGTGTTGATGAGATGGGAAAACTATACATCCGGAAGATTGTATGTCTGCATGGAGTTCCACACTCCATTGTTTCAGAAAAAGATGCACATTTTACTTCTCAGGTCCGGAAGGGGATTTAGAAGTCTTTGGATACACAGGTACTTTTGAGTAAAACATACCACCCCCAGACTGATGGCTAATCCTAGCATACGATTCAGGTGCTTGAGGATATGCCCCGAGCATGAATTCTGGACTTTGGAAGTTCTTGGGAGAATAATATACCTCTAATGGAGTTCGCCAACAACAATAGTTTTTAGGAAACTATTCAGATGACCCCTTATGAGGCCTTGTACGGTAGACCATGTTGATCACCCTTATGTTGGCTAGAGGCAGGAGAGGCAGCGTTTTTAGGACCTCGTCTTGTTTAGGAGACCACAGAGTAGGTAGAGTTAATTCGGAAGAGGATGGCTACTACACAGTCTCGACAGAAGTCTTATGCTGATCAACGGAGATGACCTCTAGAGTTCGAGGTCGGGGATTAGGTTTTCCTACGTGTCACTCCGAGGTTGGGGCATAGAAGGATTAGGAGATAGGGTAAGCTTTCACAGAGGTAGGTTGGGCCGTTTGAGGTGTTGGAGAGAGTTGGGCCATTTGCCTACCGGTTGCAGTTACCTAAGAGGTACCGAGCTATGCATGATGTTTTCCACATCTCTCAACTCCGACGTTACTTTTCATACCCGTCTCATGCTTTCCAACTCGAGGAAGTCGAGTTGGAGGTGGATGCATCTTTCGAGGAGCATCCTATCTGGATTATTGATCGCAGTAGAAAAGTTCTCCGTGGCTGGTCTATTCCTCTAGTACGAGTGCTATGGCAGTACATACGAGTGCAAGATGAGACTTGGGAGAGGGAGGCTGACGTACGATCACAGTGTCCAGAGTTGTTCAGGGTTTCTTCTTTTATGCTGCGCTAGGGAAATTTAGGGAAGAATTTATTTAAGGGGGGAAGTTTGTAAGAACCCAGATCTTATTTTCAGGTATGTTTTTCCTTTTCTGTTCGTTTTTGGGAAAAAGAGGAAATTTTAGAAATTTTCAAAGCACACACCGTGTACTTTATGAGTACACGCCGTGTACTTCTTTGCCGCAGGCAACCGGGTGCTGGCCATGTAGCGGCCATGCACATGGCTGTGTAGGGGTGTTTGGAGGCCGCTTAAAGCGGAGTATAGAAAAGGTGATTACACACCGTGTACTCCAAAATTACACACCGTGTACTTTTATTTTTTTCATTAAACGCACCGGGGTCGCGTCTGATGGACAGAAACCACTACTTCTAGGTTTCGTGCGTCCAAGAGTGCCGAACATCTGCAGATCTTCGATGAGCCCCTGAGCCTCCATCTGTCCTCCGATTCAAGCACCTTTGATTTTGTTGGAATCGCAACAGTGACTTCTTCCTTCTCCCAGAGCATCGTTTACCAATTCCTCTTCTTTTCCAAGTTATTGTGGGTTGAAAATTTTATGTGTTTTCATAGATATATGAAATTCTAAGGAAATTCAAGCCTCGTGGTTCAAGTATTTTGATCTCCTAACCCCGAGGTAGGTGGTTTGTGACTTTCCGTTGAATGTAATTGAATATTTTTTGAAAATTCTACCAATACCCTTGAATAGGGTATTTTGTGTTTACCTTTTTAGCACTATTTTTTCCTACTTTGCTTATATTCTATAGTAGAGGATGTTGATTGTGATTAGGGTAATTTTTTGTGCTTTGGATGTATTACCCATGCATGTTTACCTGTTTTGAAATTTGGGCCCTATTTTCTTGTTAGGCTTCTATTTACTTTCCATTCCTAGTATTGTAGGATGGTATGAATGTAGTTATAAAGTGTTGATATGCCATAGAATGCTAGCCAAGTAGTTCTTAAGGTTTACCTTGGCCGTTACGTTCACTATACTTATTTGATTTACATAGGCCCGTGAGAACCTAGTGTAGTAGACCATAGGGTGTAACACCCCGAGATTTTATGAAAAATATTCTTTTAATATCATTGATGTCTTGTGTTGTATGCTACAACAAGATTACCATGCGCTACACGCAACACCGTATGAGCTTGCAGTATCCACAACACTATTCTTGGATCATGTTACACACAATTTTGATAGTGTGTATATATATATATATATATTCAATGTATAAATGAAATATGGTTGGATTCTGTTATACCAAATAACGGAGGAGTCTTGCACAACACGCAACCCTGACTTGGCCTGCATTACATGCAATCACGACTTTCCTCGATAGCGTGTGTTGTACGCAATACCAGGCTTCACTAAACAACAATATATAGTTATAATATTATTATGAACTAGCTGTTATGAATAGTATCAACTACATTTTCAATTTTATAACATTATTATTCATCTTACACATTTTCTAGAACATGGTATGAGAACAAAATCAATTTTTCGAGTAAAATAAGTATTTTTCAAAAAATGTAGTTTTGCCACCTTTTGATGGCGCACCCACCTTAAATCTTGTTTTTGACATGTCTATAAGTTCAATTTGAAAAAAAAATTCTTCCTTGGAATCAGGGTATAAAAATTTACTTTGGATAAAATTTTCATATTATTCTGTTAACTTTCATATTTTAATGAATAGTAAAAACACGCTATATTTTAATTAAAAACAACTTTTTTCATCGCAATAATTTATATGGTTATATTATCTTTTTAATTGGTTTTAAAGTGTAATTAGAATATATTTTTACCATTTAATACAATATTGGTCATTGGAATTAATTTCACTTTGAAATTGGATATAAACAAGTATCAATCTTTTGATAGTTATTGTTTCTTAAAAACACGCGATTTGTTTTGACGACGGGAATTAATTTTTAAATTAATTAATGCAACTGATATGTTTTGAATTTGGTAAAATAGACATCATTTTTTAATTCATAATATCAAATATATCTTAGGCCTAAATTTTGGTATTTTTCTGGAAACTTTCATTTTTTGATGAATAGTGAAACCACTAAGTGGTAGTTAAAAAAACTGAATTTTTCATGAAACTTAATTTTACCGCTTCTGTGAGTGGAATTTTGAAAATCTGAGAGACACGGTTAATATCAAGGACTAAAATGTGGTTCAATGAGATGAAAATAATTTTTGGTGAATAGTAACTTTTTACTTTTTTTTGCCACAGTTAAAAGTAAATAAGGTAATTCAGGGGAACAATGTTATTATTATTACCCTAACACATGTCCTAATTCTATTGGATAAGTTTAATTCGACCAAAAACAACCTTAGGAATAAAATATGACCATTTAGGCCGAATTGGATTAGATTAGGACATTTATTATTAATTTATTTAAAGAAGGGTTAAAATAGTTAAAATCAAAGTTTAATAACTAAATCATTTTTAATATAGGGTTATACATAAGATAAATTCGACTATAAATATTCATTATAAAGCTAAAAAGATTTCCTACATAATGGTATTTTATTTATAATTTTTAGACTTAAAATAATTTAATTTATTTATGAAAAAATGATGATGTAGTAATTATCTTATTAATGAAATATTGACATAATTGATGTTATAAATACCCAAATAAATGTAGTTTGAGACTTTTTATGAATTAAAGTAATTTTATACGTTAATATGACATGCTATTATTGATTTAATTAACTTTTTTCGAACTAATAATTCTGTTATGATTTTCACAAAAATCAATTACCAAATAGTGTCAAAATTTACATAAAATATTTTTTAAAACAAATATTATATTATAAATTGTTATTTTATTCCTAAAAATCTAAGGTTCGGCCAAATGACTTAGATAAAGTTATATATATTAATAATAAACAACTTGGGGTTCGTTTGGATTTTTATAGTAAGTTTATTAACCATATAGTGTAAGCAAACAAGATGACACGGTAAAAGTAAAATTATTTATCTTAAGGTTAAATCTAAATGATAAGGTTAAAATAGAAACCTAAACTTGTCTAAATTTTATTGGATGAGAGGATTTAGACCCATACCCAAATTAGATTCGAAATAAATCAATTTAGAGCTATTAAAAACCGAATATGACTTTATAATAAAATAATATTTTTAGTTTTTCCAAAGGTGACCCTCCCCTCCCTTATAAAAGGGCACCTCCTCCCTCTCTTCCTCACACCACTTTGAGCCTTCAAGATCGGCCAAACCCTGCCAAAATCTCTTCTCCACTTACATAGAAACATCCTATAGGTTCTGGTATTCTTTAAAGACCAATTGTAGTGCCCTAAGAGGAGGTCTCAAAGAGGCGCTTCAAAGAAGAGGTAATGTCCGTTACCGATTCTTTCAACTTTATTTCTTCTTCCACTTCTTCTTCTTAGGTTGTTTCATTATGAAGTAATAAAATCAGTATCACTCATATACTGTTATTTTATTATAAGTATGAAACAACCCTATTTAACCATCTATCCATCCTACGGAAAACGAAATCACCGCGCGTGCGTACGTACGGAATACCGTCTCCACGCCGTGGTGTAATCTATTTTCCACCACCACCTTACTTGGATGGGTATAATGGTGTAAATAATAACTAAATATGATTATTGTAAAGTGATATTGATTCTGTAATAGTATACATACACTCCAATAAAATTCCACGATCATGGGAACGATATCATCGCTCGTGCGTACGTACGGAATACCGTCTTCACGACGCGATGAGATTCATTCTCAATGATTAACCATTCATAAATGATTATAAAGTATATATAATAAGTAATCATGAAATATATTACATAATAATGATACTAGATTTATGTATATATATATATGTATGACATCCAATTAATTCCATTCAATTCAATGAGGAAACGAAAACAACGTTCATGCGTACGTACGGCCTACCGTCTCCATGAACGGTGTATTTCTTTACATTTATCGATCTATTATATATATGTATATTCTGAATATATATTATATATAAATAATGTTTTATATTCTGGAATTAAGTAATCATGATCTAAGTAATCATATGAATAATTACATGTCAAAACACGAACGACAAATGAAACAATTTTACCCAAAACGCTCTTTAACATGGAATTTACAAAAGAACGGGTAATATAAAGTCATAAGTGAACCATATATGATATCATAACAATGAATATGATTCTTTAATAAGTCAATTACATTATTTAAATCATTATACAGGAGGTTCAGATACGTACGAAGCATATCGGACCTAAGGTAAGGGATAATTTTGCAAATCTCATTTTTATCCAAGATTGCTTATTCGTAAGTATTTACTGGGGTTATTGATATCGTCCATTTCCATGTTTTATAAAAGTGTATTCATGTATGTCTAATTTCCTTTTTACCCATTTTGACTTTTACCCCATGGTATGGAAGGAATATTTCTTTTATTTACCCTACAAGGTACTTTTTGACTTTTCCGACAAAAGTACGAGAAGAATGTTTTTTTAACGTATATGGCATGAAATGATTTTTACGGTTTTATAAAGCCTTATTTTCATGAAGCTTCTTCCAAAATATTTCATGACTATTTTAAACAAAATCCTTTTCTTTTAAAATTGAATGACATTTTGTGAAAAGAGAATGATTTTGAAGAAGAAAGGATATTTTCCTCAAGAATTCATTTCAAGTGTTTTTTTTTCAAAACCATTTTTCATCTAAGATGAGATTATTTCATATGTGTATGTTTCAAGTATCATGTTTCTATGATTTACATGGTTTCAAATGATATCCATTTCTTTTATATGGATTATTTGATGATGGGATGATGTTTATGAAATCCATTTTATTTATTGGGTTATTATGAAAGATGTATGTTTATTTTGTGGCACAAGTAAGAATGATTTCATTATGAGAAGGGTGGGACCTATATCTCCCTACAATGCATTGGTTAAAGATTTATATCTCATGAGATAGACATGGATGGAACGATAAGTTAATCCGGTTCAGTATTACAGGACTGAAATGAGGAGTGAACTCGATTCAGAAAGGGACTTTGTCCACTAAGATGGTCATGGCAGCAATGCCTTGGCTACTATGGAAATCATTACATGTGATTAATGGATTCCACAATTACATGTTTTATTCCCATGATATGTTATCATTATTTATGTTCCATTATGATCTATGCCTTATGTACTTCCATGTTTTAAGTCATTTCTCAAGATTTTGATGTTTAAACATTACCTTCATGTTTTTAGGTTCAAATGTGTATGGTATGTTTTATTTTATCCATGCTTACCCTTACTGAGCATTTGAGCTCACCCTTTTTATGTTTTACTTTCCCCCAGGATTAAAAGAAAGGTTTTAGGTAAGGAAACAAAAAGTGGAAGATCTTTATGGGAGATGTTGAAGATCTTTCACCACGATTAGAAGATTACGTTCCAAGTTTCCAAAGACACTAAACTATTACAGTACTTGTGTGTCTGTTTTTGTTATGTATTATGTATTCCGAAAAAGTAATTTAATGTCCATGTACGTCAAGTTTCGGGTCTTTACAGTTGGTATCAGAGGAAAGGTTTAGTCAACCTTTGGAAACTAGGATGCGAAAACGTTAGTGAGATCCCTGGCGATATTTCTAAGGTATGTCTAGGGATGTCCCTAAGGATAAGTATACGTATAGGACATAGTCCTAGAACTACGGTAACGATCTTAGAATTTAACCTAAGATGTTAGATATTGAAGGTACTCCCCCTTTACTATGTTGTTTTACCTAGCATGATTTTTTCCTCTCAAACTATTCTTTTTGGGTTTTAGAAAATGGCTGGAAACAGGAAGATTCACGGTAATGGAGGATATGACGGACAATAGAATGATATTCTTCATGAGAAACCAAATGAAACGGGATTTGGAAGTCCAAACATCATTATTATGCCGAATCAGAAATCTCATAATATGATCAATAAACTCAAATTTGGTAAGTTTCCTGACTCGGCTAATAAGAGAAAGATGGAGTTTCATGATAATCATAGAGGAAAGAAAGTTCAATTTCCCTTATGTAAATCATGTGGGAAGAGGCATCAAGGAGAATGTTTCAAAGGAACTGGAAGATGCTTTGGGTGTGGAAAAGAAAGACACAAAGCCAGTAAGTGCAAAGGAAAAGGTTCAGTTAACACCATGGATAAGGATAATGGTATTGCTACGACATCAACAATGGTTAAATGTTTTAAATGTGGAATGTACGGGCATTATGGAAACCAATTCCCTGAGGGAAAGTCTCATGAAGAGAATCAGTGCGGTCGTATGGGTAGTATTTATGTTGATGATGATTTGGAGACTATAAATGATATGTGAGATGAAAGAATTGTTGAAGCTCGGTCAGTGGTTTAAGAAGGTAGTGGAATGATTACATGTTTATCAAGTGTAATGTTGTATAAGTAATCTCATGGTACTATGGAATAAAGAGAAATCTAAGGATTGTTACATTGTTGTCTTTCCTTATGTTTTGAAAGTATATGTTGAATGGTACCAGTAACCATGGAAGGTTATTCAGATATTTTTGGAAAGTAGATGATATGCGCATAATGAAGGAATAAGAAGATAATGAGATGTTTGGTTGTATTCATGAGCTCATGATTGATATAATGACTAAGTGATATCATGGTTTGAGTATATAGAATTTTGAGGATTTTGGTATGTGGAAAGTGTTAACTTTTAACTGCATTCGTGTTTTCACTAAGGTTCAATGGGTATTCATTTTTCAAGAGAATACATGATTAAGGCCTTCGAATGTTGGGAATGTGACCAACAAGACATATCTTATGATATATGGGGATCAACGATGGTATTAACATGCTTGTTATATGAAATCTCTGGTAATCATTTTCACTATATTATGAGAGTGGATTTTAGTATTATGGATAAGCCTAAAGATTGGAATGGATTATGTTGGACATAAGTTAGTATTGTTTAAGGATAGAAGTTTTTTCGATATTATTGAAGGGATGTTATAGTAATATAGTTTTAGATAAAGGACAACCTGCAGGACGTGCGATAGCCCATTGCGTTGGACAAGGCTGTGGGAATCGAACCCACAACCGAAGTGCGACTGGCCTTTATCGCCTACCACTAGCCTACAGGAAGTTCCTGGTTAGTAGAAACTAGTTTTATTTTATTAAGTGGTATGATATATGAAGTATAAGTTCATTTTTGGAACAATATACGATTAATCTAACCATAAGATGGACTTATAACTTTTTCTAACCTTTTGTTTGAAATAGATGGAATGACCCATCATTCTATCACATGATCTGCTAACACATCACGAATAAAAAATTTAACTTCATTTCTTTAAGGGATGAAGTGGAAATTGATCAATTCACGAACAACAATGAGATTGTACCAAAATCATGTAAGTATTTATTTTAATTCATCAACTTTAGGGAAATGATCTAGAAAACCAAAAATGTTGTCCCAGTTCCCTTATTTCCGATGAATCAGATGGAACCTTAGATCATCACAAATCTATAGCTTTGTGATTGTTGGATTTTTCATAGCCATGTTCTCTACCACTCTCCATCAGAACATGATGGTTAGGTTTCTCTTCCATATCCATATTTTCACCTATGTTCTCCTACGTGGAAACCCAGTGATGAGTTAATTTGGGTAACCGTTACATTTCATACTTTAGTTTTTAAAGCCAAGTTTTGGTATTCCTTTTTACGATGTGGGTTTCTATTAAACAAACTTTCGAGTAGTAAACCATTTATAACCTCGATGAATTTTGAGGGCGAAATTCATTTTAAGGGGGGTAGAATGTAACACCCTGAGATTTTATGAAAAATATTCTTTTAATATCATTGATGTCTTGTGTTGTATGCTACAACAAGATTACCTTGCGCTACACGCAACACCGTATGAGCTTGCAGTGTACACAACACTATTCTTGGATCATGTTACACACAATTTTGATAGTGTGTATATATATATATATTCAATGTATAAATGAAATATGGTTGGATTATATTATATGAAACAATGGAGGAGTCTTGAACAACACGCAACCCTAACTTGGCCTGCATTACACGCAATCGCGACTTTCCTCGATAGCGTGTGTTGTACGCAATACCAGGCTTCACTAAACAATGATATATAGTTATAATAGTATTATGAACTAGCCATTATGAATAGTATCAACTACATTTTTAATTTTATAACATTATTATTTATCTTACACATTTTCTAGAACATGGTATGAGAACAAAATCAATTTTTCGAGTAAAATAAGTATTTTTCAAAAAATGTTGTTTTGCCACCTTTTGATGGCGCACCCACCTTAAATCTTGTTTTTGACATGTCTATAAGTTCAATTTGAAAAAATAAAATTCTTCCTTGGAATCAGGGTATAAAAATTTACTTTGGATAAATTTTTCATATTATTCTGATAACTTTCATATTTTAATGAATAGTAAAAACACGCTATATTTTAATTAAAAACAACTTTTTTCATCGCAATAATTTATATGGTTAGATTATATTTTTAATTGGTTTTAAAGTGTAATTAGAATATATTTTTACCATTTAATACAATGTTGGTCATTGGAATTAATTTCACTTTGAAATTGGATATAAACAAGTATCAATCTTTTGATAGTTATTGTTTCTTAAAACACGCGATTTGTTTTGAAGACGGGAATTAATTTTTAAATTAATTAATGCAACTGATATGTTTTGAATTTGGTAAAATAGAAATCATTTTTTAATTCATAATATCAAATATATCTTAGGCCTAAATTTTGGTATTTTTCTCGAAACTTTCATTTTTTGATAAATAGTGAAACCACTAAGTGGTAGTTAAAAAAACTGAATTTTTCATAAAAATTAATTTTACCGCTTCTGTGAGTGGAATTTCGAAAATCCGAGAGACACGGTTAATATCAAGGACTAAAATGTGGTTCAATAAGATGAAAATAATTTTTGGTGAATAGTAACTTTTTACTTTTTTTTACCACGGTTAAAAGTAAATAGGGTAATTCAGGGGAAAAGTGTTATTATTATTACCCTAAAACATGTCCTAATTCTATTGGATAAGTTTCATTCGACCAAAAACAACCTTAGGAATAAAATATGACCATTTAGGCCCACTTGGATTAGATTAGGACATTTATTATTAATTTATTTAAAGAAGGGTTAAAATAGTTAAAATCAAAGTTTAATAACTAAATCATTTTTAATATAGGGTTATAAATATGATAAATTCGACTATAAATATTAATTAGAAAGCTAAAAATATTTCCTACATAATGGTATTTTATTTATAATTTTTAGACTTAAAATAATTTAATTTATTTATGAAACAATGATGATGCAATAATTATCTTATTAATGAAATATTGACATAATTGATGTTATAAATACCCAAATAAATGTAATTTGAGACTTTTTATGAATTAAAATAATTTTCTACGTTAATATGACATGTTAGTATTGATTTAATTAACTCGTTTCAAACTAATCATTCTGTTATGATTTTCACAATAATCAATTACCAAATAGTGTCATAATTTACATAAAATAGTTTTTAAAACAAATATTATATTATAAATTGTTATTTTATTCCTAAAAATCTAAGGTTCGGCCAAATGACTTAGATAAGGTTATATATATTAATAATAAACAACTTGGGGTTAGTTTAACTTTTTATAGTATGTTTATTAACCATATAGTGTAAGAAAACAAGATGACACGGTAAAAGTAAAATTATTTATCTTAAGGTTAAATCTAAATGATAAGGTTAAAATAGAAACCTAAACTTGTCTAAATTTTATTGGATGAGAGGATATAGACCCATACCAACATTAGCTTCAAAATAAATCAATTTGGAGCTATTAAAAACTGAATATGACTTTATAATAAAATAATATTTTTAGTTTTTCCAAAGGTGCCCCTCTCCTCCCTTATAAAAGGGCACCTCCTCCCTCTCTTCCTCACACCACTTTGAGCCTTCAATCTCGGACAAACCCTACCAAAATCTCTTCTCCACTTCCATATAAACATCCTATAGGTTCTGGTCTTCTTCAAAGACCAATTTTAGTGCCCTAATAGGAGGTCTCAAAGAGGCGCTTCAAAGAAGAGGTAATGTCCGTTACCGATTCTTTCAACTTTATTTATTCTTCCACTTCTTCTTCTTAGGTTGTTTCATTATGAAGTAATAACATCAGTATCAATCATACAATGATATGTTATTATAAGTATTAAACAACCCTATTTCACCATCTATCCATCCTACGAAAAATTAAATCACCGTGCGTGCGTACGTACAGAATACCATCTCCACGCCGTGGTGTAATCTATTTTCCACCACCACCTTACTTGGATGGGTATAATGGTGTAAATAATAACTATATATTATTATTTTAAAGTGATATTTATTCTGTAATAGTATATATACACTCCAATAAAATTCCACGATCATGGGAACGATATCATCGCTCGTGCGTACGTACGGAATACCGTCTTCACGACGCGATGAGATTCATTCTCAATGATTAACCATTCATAAATGATTATAAAGTATATATAATAAGTAATCATGAAATATATGACATAATAATGATAATGGATTTATGTATATATATATGTATGACATCCAATTAATTCCATTCAATTCAATGAGGAAACGAAAACAACTTTCATGCGTACGTACGACCTACCATCTCCATGAACGGTGTATTTATTTCCATTTATCGATCTATTATATATATGTATATTATGAATATATATTATATATAAATTGTGTTTTATATTCTGGAATTAAGTAATCATGATCTAAGTAATCATATGAATAATTACATGTCAAAACACGGACGACAAATGAAACGATTTTACCCAAAACGCTCTTTAACATGGAATTTACAAAAGAACGGGTAATATAAAGTCATAAGTGAACCATATATGACATAATAACAATGAATATGATTCTTTAATAAGTTAATGACATTATTTAAATCATTATACAGGAGGTTCGGATACGTACGAAGAATATCAGACCTAAGGTAAGGGATAATTTTGCAAATCTCATTTTTATCCGAGATTGCTTATTCGTAAGTATTTACTGGGGTTATTTCTATCGCCCATGCCCATGTTTTATAAAAGTGTATTCATGTATGTCTAATGTCCTTTTTACCCATTTTGACTTTTACCCCATGGTATGGAAAGAATCTTTCTTTTATTTACCCTACAAGGTACTTTTTGACTTTTCCGACAAAAGTACGAGAAGAATGTTTTTTTTAACGTATATGGCATGAAAGGATTTTTACGGTTTTATAAAGACTTATTTTCATGAAGCTTATTCCAAAATATTTCATGACTATTTTAAACAAAATCCCTTTCTTTTAAAATTGAATGACATTTTGTGAAAAGAGAATGATTTTGAAGAAGAAATGATATTTTCCTCAAGAATTCATTTCAAGTGTTATTTTTTCAAAACCATTTTTCATCTAAGATGACATTATTTAATATGTTTATGTTTCAAGTATCATGTCTCTATGATTTACATGGTTTCAATTTTCTTATTATGAAATGATATCCATTTCTTTTATATGGATTATTTTATGATGGGATGATGTTTATGAAACCCATTTTATTTATTGGGTTATTATGAAAGATGTATGTTTATTTTGTGGAACAAGTAAGAATGATTTCATTATGAGATGGGTGGGACCTATATCTCCCGCCAATGCATTGGGTAAAGATTTATATCTAATGAGATAGACATGGCTGAAATGGTAAGTTAATCAGGTTCAGTATTACAGGACTAAAACGAGGAGTGAACTCGATTCAGAAAGGGACTTTGTCCACTAAGATGGTCATGGAAGCAATGCCTTGGCTACTATGGAAATCATTACATGTGCTTAATGGATGCCAAAATTACATGTTTTATTCCCATGCTATGTTATCATTATTTATGTTCCATTATGATCTATGCCTTATGTACTTCCATGTTTTAAGTCATTGCTCAAGATTTTGATGTTTAAACATTACGTTCATGTTTTTAGGTTCAAATGTGTATGGTATGTTTTATTTTATCCATGCTTACCCTTACTGAGCATTTGAGCTCACCCTTTTTATGTTTTATTTCCCCCCAGGATTAAAAGAAAGGTTTTAGGTAAGGAAACAAAAAGTGTAAGATCTTTATGGGAGATGTTGAAGATCTTTCACCACGATTAGAAGATTACGTTCCAAGTTTCCAAAGACACTAAACTATTACGGTCCTTATGTGTTTGTTTTTGTTATGTATTATGTATTCCGAAAAAGTAATTTAATGTACATGTACTTCAAGTTTCGGGTCTTTACATAGGGAGAATGGACGTAAGGGATTCTCCATAGTGTCTTATAAATTTCGATGCAAGACCATAGGGGGAATTGACGTTGAGTGCTTCCTCAGAGTGTATGTAGTTCCTCGACGCGGGCCACATGGGTAATGAGACGTTGAGTGCTTACCCAAAGAAAATTTAGTATGATATGAGACTATAGGGGGAATTTATGGTGAGTGCTTCCCCAGAGAGTCTATTCTTTAACTAAACTAGAGGGGTGAGACTGTGTGTGCCTCCCATAGGGTTGATAGTGCTTTTTGGTTGAACCATAGGGGTGACACTTTGATTCAAAAATTTCTTTAAATGTCTTACTTTCTAAATTATGTGACTTTAAATTGTTTTTATGAAAAAGGAATATTTCTCTCAAAGAGTTTTACAAATCATTTTCATCTATGTCAACATCCTTTGATGGATTTTAAACTTTTTTGAAGTTGATTTATTATGATACAAATATTCCATATTTTATTGAAGGTTTTGTGATATGTTTGACTGTGGATGTGTTATTTTTATACCATTCATGGTTTATGGATAAAGTATTGATATTGAGTTTTCTAGTTTTAATACGAATGTTTATGTTATGTTTAAGCCTTTTCATGTGAGGAATACATTGAACTTAGTAAGTGATGGGTGGAGCCCTCTATATCTCCTCGATGCATCGATAGGTATCATGAGACAAACTAGTGTCTTAACACAAGGCCTTGACTAAATCATATTTGTAGTCTTGGCACAAGGGCTTGACTATGTGGTTATAAAGTCTGGCATTATGCATTCCATCATTATGAAATTGGCTATTGCTATTGTATGTGATTATTCAACTAGTAGAATATCCATGTGAATAAGTAAATGGAATTATTTGATTTTATCTTTTCCATATTATGCTGAAGTTTAAGTTTAAAAGGATTTTGTTTTAGTCATATACATTGCCTTAAATGTTTATGATTATTTATGAAAGTTTCCGCTATATTGTTATCCTTGATGAACATCTGAGCTCACCCCTTTCTATGTTTTATTTTTCTCAGGACGTGAAGAAGTATTTTATGGTTGACCTGCATAGATAGGCTAAGGATATAAGTGTGTTCAAAAGGGGACACAATTTTGTTGATGTTTTTATTTCATGATGTAATGTAAGACTTATAAATGTATCTAGTACTTACAAGGCTACTAAACTGATCGATCTTTTGGGACATGATTCCTTGTATCATGCCAGTGTTATGTAATAATGCACCAACTCTAGGTAACTGGGGTCAGGGTGTTACAGTTGGTATCAGAGGAAGTTTAGTACAAACCTTGGAAACTATATTTAGAAAAACTCTAATTACATCACACTACCCTAAGATATACCTTGAGGATTAGTATAGAGGAACTTCCTAGAATTTTGGTACTGTAGATATTTTTTGAGTTTTACAAGAAATACATCCTTGTTTGGGTATGAGTAGGTAGAGGCGGCTCTGGCATAGATGTACCTAGGGGTAAAACCTGAAAACACCGCTCTGAGGTAGACTCGAACGAGAACTAGTGCACGACAACAGGCCTTGCTGCACTCTTGGTTACGCCACTCCCGGGGGATATGCTTAGGATAATTCACATTTTCTTTACAGAACATTATGAAGGATTTATGTGTATATACTTCCTCAAAGAAAACATTTTTTATGATTGTGGATTATATCCATAAACTATTCAATTTATGTTAAGTGTTTTACAAGTTCGGAATTATGTATTGCGCTTCATAACCTAATCTATTGTATGCCATTGTTTAGAAATAGCACCTAGTAGAAGGAATGGAAACCGTATCAATGCACATAATCCATGTAGGTATTTCTCTACTACTCAAGATAATTATAGTGGAGCTGGTGATTCAACTGGTGCTGATCATCTTATCACCATACTAGGAAAACTCACTCAGGTTATGAATAATAACCTTACTCGTATGGAGAACCCTGATCCACAACGCGGGGGATCAATGTTAGACCGCTTCATGAGGCAAAAACCACCAACATTCAATGGGAGTAAAAATCCATTAGTAGTTGAGCAATGGATAAATTCCTTAAAGAAAATATTTCATGCTTTGGGGAGTAGCGAAAGGGAAAAAGTTGTCATGGCAGTTTATCGCCTCATGGGAGATGCAGATCAATGGTGGTCATTAATCCAAAACACAAAGGAATATGAAGAAGTTTTGAAAATGGAATGGAGGGAGTTTAAAGAGATTTTGTTAGAAAAATACTTTCCTCATGACCATCGAGCAGATATGGAAATACAATTTTAGAGTCTGAGGAAAAAGGAGGATGAGAATGTCGCAAAGTATGAGGCTAACTTTACAAGGATAACAAGACATGTAGTAGATTATATACGTAACCTAAGGAGTAAGATTGATCGATTATTTGATGGGTTAAAACCATTTCTATGGAGAGTATTAGTATCAAAATACTTCTTATCATACAAAGATATTGTCTCATGTGCTATCAAAATAGAAAAAGAAATCTCTAAGTGTTACAACTTTAAAGAAAAGAAGGTGAAGAAGATACCTGTTGAACACTCTGGAAATGGAAATAAGGTGAAGAAGGGAAAAGTTGAATATCCATCCTGTGGTAAATTTGGGAAGAAACACCCCGGTACTTTCCTGAAGGGAATGGGAGTCTGTTACAAGTGTGGTGAAAAAGGCCACTAGGCTCGTGATTGTAAGGGGAAGAAATAGGCTGTCAATGTTGAATGTAAAAATTGTAAAGAAAAGGGGAATTATGAAAATTAATTTCCTAAATGACAAGGAAACTTACCCCAAAAAAGGCCAAGGGAGTAAGGCCAAGCTTATGCGATCACTACTACTGAGGTTGAAGCACCGAAAGACGTGGTGGTGGGTAATTTAATGGTTTCCTCAAGTTTAGATAATGCTTTATTGAATTCTGGATCATCTCATTGTTTCATATCTTCCCAGTTTTCTAAGAAAATTAGATATTTCAAATTTGATTTAACAAGGGAGTTGTCAGTCAAAACTCATAAGGGAAGTATCATTGAAACAAAGTTTTGTGAATCAGTTCCCATTAGGGCATATAAATGTTCTTTATCTACTGATATCATCATCATACCCATGATTGAATTTGATATAATCCTTGGTATGGATTGGCTTTCGAACCATTATGTGAAAATTTATTGTAAGAAGGAGGTTACAATTCTTGATGATGATAAAGAGTACCTTATCTTTAGAGCAGAAACATCACCACTTGATTCTTATCTAGATCCACCCCCAGTTTCTCAACTAAATTCAATTATTAGGGAGGAATAGAATGAAATAACTATGGGTGAGGAAAGGAATGTTCAAATAGAGGATGTACCTATTGTGCAAGAATATATTGATGTGTTTCTAGAGGATTTACATGGACATCCTCCAGAATAAGAAATTGAGTTTTCCATTGATTTAATTCCTGGTTCAAGGCTTATATCGAAGACCCCTTATAGAATGGAAACCGTGGAATTAGTGGAACTAAAGAAACAACTAGAGAAATTGGGTAAAAAGGGATTTATTATCCCTAGTGTTTCTCCATGGGGAGCCCCTGTTCTTTTTGTTAAGAAGAAAGATGGATCTATTAGGTTATGCATTGAATACAGGGAGATAAATTCTATAACTATAAAGAACAAGTATACCCTACCTCACATTAATGATTTATTCGATCAACTTCATGGAGATAAATATTTTTCAAAGATTTAACTTCGATCTGGATATCACCAGTTGTGTGTGAATAAAGAATACATTCTGAAAACCACATTTCGGACCAGGTATGGGCATTATAAGTTTATAGTATTGCCTTTTGGGATGACTAATAGACCCTCTGTTTTCATCGATCTAATGAATATAGTTTTCAAGGAATATCTTGATGAATTTGTAGTGGTATTTATTGATGATATCTTGTTATACTCAAAAATCTACTAAGATCATGAAAATAACTTGCGCATTATTCTAAGGACTCTTAGAAGAAATGAATTATATGGGAATTTTAACAATTGTGAATTCTGGATTCAAGATATTTATTTTCTTAGCCATATTGTCTCTAAGGATGGAATCTTTGTTGATCCTTTAAATACCATGACAATCCAAGAATGTCTTGCACCGATGAGAATAACTAAGGTATGAAATTTTATTGGTTTAGCAGGTTATTATCAATATTTCTTCTAGAATTTTGCCTAGTTGGCTAACCCATTAACCAAGTTCAAACGTAAAGGGGTTAAATTTGTTTGAAAAAAAGCGTGTGAAGAATGTTTTGATGAACTGAAGAAAAGATTAGTCAATACTTCTATCTTGACTCTACCATCAGGGAAAGATGGGTTCACTATTTATAGTGATAATTCAAAGAAAGGACTTGGTTGTGTCCTTATGCTGAATGATAGAGTTATTGCCTATGAATCACAACAACTAAAAATTCATGAAAAAAACTATCCTACTCATGATTGAGTTATCAACTATAATCTTTGCTATAAAAATATGGAGACACTATCTCTATGGTGAAAAATGTGATATTTATACTAATCACAAGAGTTTAAAGAATATTTTCTCACAGAAAAAATTCAACATGAGGCAGAGACGATGGCTTAAACTACTCAAGGATTATGATTTCACTATACACTACCACTTGGGGAAGGAAAATAAGGTGGCAGATGCTTTGAGTAGAAAGTATCATGGAGTTTTGAACAAGATGAGAGTTGAAAGGGATCCTATTTTCATGGATCTAGTAAAGAAAGATATGAGAATTACCATGGAAGGTTAAACATAAATACTTTTTCAAATAGTTGTCAAACCATCTTTACTATAAAGGATAAAGAGTTCTCAGACTGATGATGAGTAGTTTCAAAAGAATATTAGAGCTGTGAATGATAGGAGATTGAGTGACTTCATATATGAAGATAGAATTTTGAAATTTTGGAAGAGGATTTGTATTCGTAACACACCGGATCTAAAAAGGTAATTGTTGGATGACGCTTATATATCAAATATCTTTATACACCCTGGTATCACTAATATGTATAGAGTTTTGAAAGAACATTTTTGGTGGGACAATATGAAGAGAGATATTGCTGATTTTGTGTCGAGGTGTATGGTTTGTCAAAAATTAAAAGCTAGAATACAACATCCTAGAGGAGTCATGAAACCTCTTACCATACCTGAGTAATAATGGGATGATATTACGATGGACTTTGTCATGTGGATACCAAATAATCCTAGAAGGAATGATGAAATATGGGTCATTATTGATCGTCTTACCAAGTCAGCACATTTTCTTTCTATAAGAAATGATTTACCACTTGAATGTTTAGTAAGACTGTATATTAATGAAGTTGTAAGACTTCATGGAGTACATCTATCGATTTTTTATTATCGTGATACCCATTTTAC
Organism: Viscum album; assembly: GCA_963277665.1. NCBI lineage: Eukaryota > Viridiplantae > Streptophyta > Magnoliopsida > Santalales > Viscaceae > Viscum > Viscum album. The sequence continues at coordinate 1,803,186,694 of OY728125.1, forward strand.
ATCAAGATTTTAGAAAAGTATTCAGAAGGCCTTGGATACTAAACTTCGTTTGAGCACTGCCTACCACCCTCAAACCAATGGACAATCATAATGAACTATTAAAACCTTATAAGACATGTTGAGATCTTTCTCACTTGACTTTAAGGTATGTGGGATCAATATTTACCTTCGGTAGAATTTTTTTATAACAATAGATTCTATTCAAGTATTCATATGGCACCATATGAAGAATTATATAGAAAGAGATGTCGTACACCAACTTATTGGGATGATGTTGGTGAAAGAAAACTCATAGGACCATAAATTGTTGAGGAAACGATGGAAAAAGTGAAGATTATCCAAACCCACATCAAAGTAACCCAAAGTAGGAAAAAGATCTATACCAATAATCGAAGGAAGGATTTGTAATTTTAAGTAGGAGACCATGTTTTCTTGAAGGTATCTCCATGGAAGGGTGTTATACGTTTCAGTAAGAAGGGTAAATTGAGTCCCAGGTACATCGGACCTTTCAAAATTCTAGAATGAATTGGGGTTGTAGCTTACCTTTTGGCAATACCGCCAAGTCTCTCCAAAGTTCATGATGTGTTCAAAGTATCACTGTTGAGAAAATACATGCATGACCTAACGCATGTACTCACCTATAAGGAAATTGAACTGGAACCTGATCTGTCTTATTGTGAAGAGATTTTCAAAATTCTTGATACCAGAGGACAAGTGCTAAGAAACCGGATGACTTGTCTGGTAAAAGTTCTATGGGGAAACCATAAGATGGAAGAGGCAACGTGGGAACCCAAGGAGCTTATGATGAAGGACCACCTAAATATTTTTGTGTGGTAATATTCTAGAAATTTTGAGGAAAACATTATTTGAAGGATGGAATAATGTAACACCCCAATCTTCCACGATACATTTCCATTTGAATAATGCAATAACTTGAATTGTACGCAACTTTGAGATTCTAACACAGTGCGACCAATCAAACTAACCGTTATGAAAATTAATACCCACTTTTTGAAATTTTATAAATTTTATCTTTTAAAATGGACTTCATTTTTGGATTATTAATATCTAAACTAGCTTAGGGTGAATTTTTGGTATTTTTCTGAAAACTTTCAATACTTGAAGAATAGTGAAAAACACTGAGTTATTGTTTAAAACTGACTTTTTATTTAAATAATTATTTATTTTATTTAAATTTATTTTAGGTAAAAATAGATACATAATACCTATATAAGTTCAATGTAATTCATTGGAGTCAATTTATAATAAGTTTAGATATATAAAAATTTTATTGAACATTTTACCGTCTTTTAACCACCTCCTAGGAGCATTTGAAAATTTGCATAAAACTTAATTTTACCACTTCTGTGAGTTGAATTTCAAAAATTTTAGAGACACGGTTAATATAATTAAGTAAAATGTGGTTCAATAAGATGAAAATAATTTTTATGAATAGTAACTTTTGACTTTTATTTACCACAGTTAAAAGTAAATAGGGTAATTAAGAGTAAAAATGATATCATAATTACCCTAAAACAAGTCCTAATTATATTGGATAAGTATAATTCGACCAAAAAAAACCTTAGGAATAAAATATGATCCTCTTTGGTCCACTTGGATTAGATTAGGAAATTTATTATTATTTAATTTGAAGAAGAGTTAAAAGAGTTAAATTCAAAGTTTAATAACTAAAACATTTTTAATATAGGGTTACACACAATATAAATTATACTATAAATATCCATTATAAAGATAAAATAATTTCATACATAATGGTATTTTATTTATAATTTTTAGACATTAAATAATTTAATTTATTTATGACACAATGATGATGCAGTAATTACCTTATTAATGAAATATTAAAATAATTGATATTATAAATATCCAAATAAATTTAAATTGAGACTTCTGATGAATTCCAATAATTTTCTAGGTTAATATGACATGTTATGGTTGGTCAAATAAATTTTATTCTAAGTGATAAAGTTTTTATGGCTTACGTAACCAAGCATATAAAGGAAAACAAATCAGTTAACACCCGGAATGATGATACTACTGAAATATTATTAACAAAGAAATATTAGAGGATAATATATGATATCATATTTATGTATATAGTTATTGTATAATTTAATAACAATGTTTTAACTATTATACAGGAAGTTAACATACCATCTACTATAGAAAAGTACAAGGTAAGGGTTAATTTTACAATCTCTTCATTATCCGAGGTTGTTTTTACGTAAGTATCTACCGAGACCTCTTTATCATCCACATCCGTGTTCCATAAAAATATTTTCAAAAAGAATATTTTAAGGTTTTATTGAAGGTAATATTTAACTAGATCATCATTTTGAATTGTTTAAATATTTATTCTTCTAAAATAATTATCATTAATGTCTATGTTTTCAAAATGGTATTTAGGGATTTGTTTATATGGACATGAATGTTTTTAAAGTATTAATTTATTTCAAAAGATTCAATGTGTTATGTGGCACTTTGATTCAAAAATGACTTTAAATGTCTTCCTTTCTAAATTGTGTGACTTATAATTGTTTTTATGAAAAAGGGATATTTCCTTCAAAGAGTTTTACAAATCATTTTCATCTACTTCAACATCCTTTGATGGATTTTAAACTTGTTTGAAGTTTATTTATCATGATACAAATCTTATATATTATATTGAAGGTTTTGTGATATGTTTTACTGTGGATGTGTTAATTTTATACCATTCATGGTTTACAAATAAAGTATTTACATTTCATATGCTAGTTTTAATATGAATGTTTATGTTATGTTTAAAACTTTTCATATGAGGAATGAATTGGACTTAGTAAGTGATGGGTGAAGCCCGCTATAGCTCCTCAATGCATTGGTAGGTCTCATGAGATAAACTAGTGTCTTGGCACAAGGCCTTGACAAAATTTTATTTTTATTCTTGGCACAAGACCTTGACTATGTGGTTATGAAGTCTGGCATTATGCATTCCATCATTATGAAATTGGCTATTGATATTGCATGTGATTATTCAACTAGTAGAATATACATGTGAATAAGTAAATGAAATTATTTGATTTTATCTTTGCCATATTATGCTTAAGTTTAAGTTTAAAAGGCTTTTGTTTTAGTCTTATACATTGCCTTAAATGTTTATGGTTATTTATGAAAGTTTCCACTATATTGTTATCCTTACTGAGCATCCGATCTCACCCCTTTCTATGTTTTATTTTTCCCAAGATGTAAAGAAGTATTTTATGGTTGACCTGCAGGGATAGGGTAAGGATACAAGTGTGTTCAAAAGGGGAAAAAATGTTATTGATGTTTTTATTTCATGATGTAATGTAAAACTTATGAATGTATCTAGTACTTCCAAGGATACTAAACTGATCAGTCTTTAGGGACATGATTCCTTGTATCATACCAATGTTATGTAATAATGCACAGACTCTGGGTAACTGGGATCAGGGAGTTATAGTTGGTATTAGAGGAATTTTAGTACAAACCTTGGAAACTAGATTTAGAAAAAATATGATCAGAGAACACTACCCTAAGATAGACTTTGAAGATTAGTATAGAAGAACTTCCTAGAATTTTGGTACTATAGAGATTTTGTGAGTTTTACAAGAAATACATACCTGTATGGATATGAGCAGGTAGAGACAGCTCTGGCATAGATGTACCTAGGGGTAAAACCAAAAAACACCATTTTGATCTATACTCGAACGAGAACTGGTGCATGAAAACAGGCCTTACTGCACTCTTGGTTACGACACTCCCAGGGGATATGCTTAGGATAATTCACATTTTCTTTACAGAACATTATAAAGGATTTATGAGTATATACTTCTCAAATAATTTTTTTATGATTGTGGATTATATTCATAAACTATTAAATTTATGTTAAGTGTTTTAAAAGTTCGGAATTATGTATTGTGGTTCATAAACTAATCTATTGTATGCAATTGTTTAGAAATGGTGCCTAGTGGAAGGGATGAAAACCGTATCAATACACGTAATCCATGTAAGGATTTCCCTCCTAATCAAGATAATTATAGTGGAGCTAGTGATGCAACTGGTGCTGATCAGCTTATCACCATACTGGGACAACTCACTCAGGTTATGAATAATAACCTTACCCGTATGGAGCATCCTGATTCACAACGTGGAGGATCAATGTTAGACTGATTTATGAGGAAATAAACACCAACATTAAATGTGAGTAAACATCCATTATTAGCTGAGCAATGGATAAAGTTCTTAGAGAAAGTATTTCATGCTTTGGGGAGCAGTGAAAGAGAAAAAGTTTTTATGGCAGTTTATCGCCTCACGGGAGATGCAGATCAATGATGGTCATTAATCCAAAACACAAAGGAAGATGAAGAAGTATCAAACATGTAATGGAGGGAGTTTAAAGAGATTTTCTTTGAAAAATACTTTCCTCATGACCATCGAGTGGATATGGAAAGACAATTTCCGAGTTTGAGGAAAAAGGAGGATGAGAATGTCGCAAAGTATGAGGTTAACATTACAAGGATTGCAAGGTATGAAACAGATTATATACATAACCTAAGGAGTAATATTGATCGATTCTTTGATGGGTTAAAACCATTTCTCTGGTGAGCATTAGTCTCACAATCCTTCTTATCATATGAAGATATTTTCTAATATGCTATCAAGATAGATAAATATTTCTTTAAGTCTTATGACTTTAAAGCAAAGCAGGAGAAGAAGAGATCTGCTGAACACTATAGAAATGGAAATAAGGAGAAGAAGGGAAAAGTTGAAAATATATCCTACGGTAAATGTGGGAAGAAACACCTTGGTACTTTCCTAAAGGGAATGAGAGTCTATTACAAGTGTGGTGAAAAAGGCCACCAAGCTCTTGATTGCAAGGGGAAGAAAGAGTCTGTCAATGTTGAGTGAAACAATTGTAGAGAAAAGGGGAATTATACCAACGAATGTCCTAAGCACCAAGGAAACTTACCCCAAAAAAGGCCAATGGAGCAAGGCCAAGCTTATGCAATCACTACTGCTGAGGTTGAAGCTCCAAAAGACATGGTGGCAGGTAATTTAATGGTTTCCTCAAGTTTAGACAATGATTTATTTGATTCTCGATCATCGCATTATTTCATATCTTCCCAATTTTCTAATAAAATTGGATATTTCCAATTTGATTTAACAGGGGAGTTTTCAGTAAAAACTCCTAAGGGAAGTATCACTGCAACAATGTTTTGTGAATCAGTTCCCATTAGGGAATTTAAATGTTCTTATCTGCTGATCTCATTTCCATACCCATGATTTAATTTGATATAATCCTTTGTATGGATTGGCTTTTGGACCATGATGGGAAAATTTATTATAAGAAGAAGGAGGTTACAATTATCGATAATGATAATGAGTACCTTATCTTTAGAGCAGAAATGTCACCACATGATTCTTATCTAGATCCACCCCCAGTAGCTCAACTAAATTCAATTATTGGGTAGGAATAGAATGAAATAACTATGGGTGAGAAAAGGAATGTTCAAATATAGGATGTACCTATTGTGCAAGAATATGTTTATGTGTTTTCAAAGGATTTACCTGGATATCCTCCAGAACGAAAAATTGAGTTTTCCATTGATTTAATTCCTGGTTCAAGACCCATATTGAAGACCCCTTATAGAATGGACACTATAGAATTAGTGGAACTAAAGAAACAACTAGAGGAATTGAGTTACAAGGGATTTATTTTCCCTAGTGTTTCTCCATGGGGAGCCCCTATTCTTTTTGTTAAGAAGAAAGATAGATCTATGAGGTTGTGCATTGACTACAAAGAGATAAATGCTATAACAATAAAGAAAAAGTATCCCCTACCTCGCATTGATAATTTATTCGATCAAATTCATAGAGATCAATATTTTTCAAATATTGACCTTCGATCTGGATATCACCAGTTGTGTGTGAAGAAGGAAGGCATTCCAAAAACCACATTTTGAACTAGGTACGGGCATTACGAGTTTACAGTAATGCCTTTTGGGCAGACTAATGCACCCTCTATTTTCATGGATCTAATGAACATAGTTTTCAAGGAGTATCTTGATGAATTTGTAGTGGTATTTATTGATGATATCTTGGTATACTCCCAAAGATACAATGATCATTAAAATCACTTGTGCATTATCCTAAGGACTCTTAGAGGAAATGAATTATATGGGATGTTTAACAAGTGTGAATTCTGGATTCAAGATATTTCTTTTCTTGTCCATATTGTCTCTAAGGATGGAATCTCTGTTGATCCTTCAAAGACCATGGAAATCCAAGAATGACTAGAACCGACGAGTATAACTAAGGTATACAGTTTTATTGGTTTAGAAGGTTATTATCAACATTTCATCCAGAATGTTTCCCGGTTGGCTAACCCATTAACCAAGCTCACACGTAAAGGGGTTAAATTTGTTTGGAAAAAATAATGTGAAGAATGTTTTGATGAACTGAAGATAATATTTTTCAATGCTCCTATCTTGACTCTACCATCAGGGAAGGATGGGTTTGTTATTTATAGTGATGCTTCAAAGAAATGGCTTGGTTGTTTCCTTATGTAGAATGATATAGTTTTTGCCTATGCATCACTACAACTAAAAATTCATGAGCAAAACTATCCTACTCATGATCTTGAGTTATCATCTGTAATATTTTCTTTGAAAATATGGAGACACTATCTCTATGGTGAAAATTGTGAGATTTATACTGATCACAAGAGTTTAAAGTATATTTTCTCACAGAAATAAATCAACATGAGGCAAATACGATGGCTTGAACTACTAAAGGATTATGATTGCACTATACACTACCACCTGGGGAAGGAAAATAAGGTGGAATATGCTTTGAATAGAAAGAATCATGGAGTTTTGAACAATATGAGAGTTGAAAGGGATCCTATTTTCATGGATCTAGTAAAGATGGATATGGGAATAACCATGGAAGGTAAAACATGAATACTTTTTCAAATGGTTGTCAAACCATCTTTACTAGAAAGGATAAAGAGTTCTCAGAGTGATGATGATGAGTTTTAAAAGAAGATTAAAGCTGTGAATGATGGGAGATTGAGTGACATCATATATGAAGATGGAATTTTGAAATTTGGGAAGAGGATTTTTGTTCATAACACACCTGATCTAAAAAGGGAATTGTTGGATGATGCTCATAGCTCAAATTTCTTTATACACCCTAGTAACACTAAGATGTATAGAGATTTGAAAGAACATTTTTGGTGGAACAATATGAAGAGGTAGATTGTTGATTCTGTGTCGAGGTGTATGGTTTGTCAATAAAAAAAGCTGGAAGACAACATCCTAGAGGAGTCATGCAAACTATTCCAATACCTGAGTAAAAATGGGATAATATTATGATGGAATTTTTCATGGGGATACCAAAGACTCCTAGAAGGAATGATGCAATATGAGTCATTGTTGATCGTCTTACCAAGTCAACACATTTTCTTGCTATAAGAGAAGATTTAGCACTTGAACATTTAACAAGAAAGTATATTAATGAAGTTTTAAGACTTCATGGAGTAACCATATTGATTGTTTCTGATCGTGATCTCCATTTTACATCAAGATTATGGAAAAGTCTTTAGAAGGCCCTAGATACTGAACTTCATTTGAGCACTTCCTACCACCCTCAAACTGAAGGACAATCAGAACGGACTATTCAAACCTTAGAAGACTTGTTGAGATCTTTCTCACTTGACTTTCAAGTTATGTGAGATCAATATTTACCTCTGGTAGAATTTTTCTATAATAATAGATTCCATTCAAGTATTCAGATGGCACCATATGAAGCGTTATAAGAAAAGAGATGTCGCACACCAACTTATTGGGATGATGTTGGTGAAAGAAAACTCGTAGGCCCAGAACTTGTTGAGGAAACAATGGAAAAAGTGAATATTATCCAAACCTACATCAAAGCATCCCAAAGTAGGCAAAATAGCTATACCGATATCCAAAGGAAAGATTTGGAATTTCAAGTAAGAGGCCATGTTTTCTTGAAGGTATCTCCATGGAAGCGTGTTATACATTTCGGTAAGAAGTGTAAATTGAGTCCCAAGTACATCGGACCTTTCCAAATTCTAGAATGAATTGGGGCTGTAGATTACCTTTTGGAAATGCCGCCAAGTCTCTCCAAAGTTCATGATTTCTTCCACGTATCACTATTGAGAGAATACATGCCTGACCCAACACATGTACTCACCAATGAGAAAATTGAACTGGAACCTAATCTGTCTTATTGTGAAGTTCCTATCAAAATTCTTGATACTAGAGAACAAGTCATGAGAAACCGGACAACTAGTCTGGTAAAAGTTCTATGGAGAAACCATAAGATAGAAGAGACAATATGGGAACTCGAGGTACTTATGATGAAGAACCACCCGAATCTTTTTGTGCGGTAGTATTCTAGAAATTTCAATTACGAAATTATTTAAAGGAGGGAAGAATTTAACACCCCAAGCTTCCAAGGTATGTTTCCCTTTGAATAATTCAATATCTTGAATTGTACACAACTTTAATATTCTAACACACCGCGACCAATCAAACTAGCCATTATGAATAGTAATACCCACCTTTTGAAATTTTATAAATTTTATCTTTAAAAATGGACTTCATTTTTGGATTCAGAATATTGAAACTATATTTGGGTAAATTTTTGGTATTTTTCTGAAAACTTTCATTTTTTGATAAATAGTGAAAAACACTGAGTAATTGTTTAAAACCGAATTTTTATTTAAATAATTATTTATTTTATTTAAATTTATTTTAGGTCAAAATAGATACATAATACCTATATAATTTCAATGTAATTCATTGGAGTCATTTTATATTAAGTTTAGATATATAAAATTTTTATTGAACTTTTTACCATTTTTTACCCACCTCCTAAGAGCATTTTCAAATTTGCATAAAACATAATTTTACTGCTTCTGTGAGTTGAATTTAAAAAATCTTCAAAACATGGTTAATATTAGTAAGTAAAATTTGGTTCAATAAGATGAAAATAATTTTTGGTGAATAGTAACTTTTGACTTTTATTTACCACAGTTAAAAGTAAATAGAGTAATTAAGGGTAAAAATGATATCATAATTATCCTAACACATGTCCTAATTCTATTGGATAAGTATAATTTGACAAAAAAACCTTAGGAATAAAATATGATCCTTTTTGGTCCACTTGGATTAGATTAGGACATTTATTATTATTTTATTTAAAGAAGAGTTAAAAGAGTTAATTTCAAAGTTTAATAACTAAACCGTTTTTAATATAGGGTTACACACAATATAAATTATACTATAAATATTCATTATAAATATAAAAATATTTCCTACATATTTTTATTTTATTTGTAAATTTTAGACATTAAATAATTTAATTTATGTATGACACAATGATGATGCAGTAATTACCTTATTAATGAAATATTAAAATAATTGATATTATAAATATCAAAATAAATGTAAATTTATAATTTTGATGAATTACACCAATTTTATAGGTTAATATGACATGTTAGGGTTGGTTAAATAAAATTTATTTGAAGTGATAAAGTTTTTATGGCTTACGTAACTAAGCATATAAAGGAAAATTAATCAGTTAACACCTGGAAAAATGATACTACTGAAATATTATTAACAAAGAAATATTAGAGGATAACATATGATATCATTTTTAAGTATATAGTTCTTTTATAATTTAATAACAATGTTTTAACTATTATACAGGAGGTTAACATATCATCGACTAAAGAAAAGTACAAGGTAAGGGTTAATTCTACAATCTCTTCATTATCTGAGGTTGTTTTTACGTAAGTATCTACTAGGACCTGTTTATCATCCACATCCATGTATCATAAAAAAAATTTCAAAAAGAATATTTTAAGGTTTTATGGAAGGGACTCTTTAACTAGATCATCATTTTAAATGGTTTAAATATTTATTCTTCTAAAATCATTCTCATTAATGTTCACGTTTTCAAAATGGGTTTTAAGGATTTATTTATATGGACATGAATGTTTTTAAAATGTTAATTTCTTTCAAAATATTCAAAGTGGTATGGGACACTTTAATTCAAAAATGTCTTTAAATGTCTTCTTTTCTAAATTGTGTGACTTTTAATTGTTTTTCTGAAAAAGGGATATTTCTATCAAAGAGTTTTACAAATCATTTTCATCTATATCAACATCCTTTGATGTATTTTAAACTTGTTTGAAGTTGATTTATTATGATACAAATATTCCATATTATATTGAAGGTTTTGTGATATGTTTGACTGTAGATGTGTTATTTTTATACCATTCATGGTTTATAGATAAATTATTGAAATTTTTTATGCTAGTTTTAATATGAATGTTTATGTTATGTTTAAAACTTTTCATACGAGGAATGAATTGGATTTCGTAAGTGATGGGTAGAGCCCGCTATAGCTCCTCTTTGCATCGGTAGGTCTCATGAGAAAAACTAGTGTCTTGGCACAAGGCCTTGAGAAAATCTTATTTTTAGTCTTGGCACAAGGCCTTGACTATGTGGTTATGATATCTGGCATTATGCATTCCATCATTATGAAATTGGCTATAGATATTACATGTGATTATTTGAATAGTAGAATATCCATGTGAATAAGTGAATGGAATTATTTGATTTTATCTTTTGCATATTATGATGGTGTTTAAGTTTAAAAGGCTTTTGTTTTAGTCTTATACATTGCCTTAAATGTTTATGATTATTTATAGAAGTTTCCACTATATTTTTATCCTTAATGAGCATCTGAGCTCACCCCTTTCTATGTTTTATTTTTCCTAGGATTTGAAGAAGTATTTTATGGTTGACCTATAAGGATAGGATAAGGATATAAGTGTGTTCAAAAGGGGATAAAATGTTGTTGATGTTTTTATTTCATGATGTAATGTAAAACTTATGAATGTATCTAGTATTTACAAAGCTAATAAACTGATCGGTCTTTTGGGACATGTTTCCTTGTATCATGCCAATGTTATGTAATAATGCACCGACTCTGGGTAACTGAGTTCAGGGAATTACGTGGGTATAGCCCTTGAGATTTCCATAATACCCATGATTTACAAAATTGTGAGTATTAACTATCACACCAAACATAATACACCCACGGTTCAATAATATTGGGTATAGATCCTTGATCTGTAAATAAAATATATCCTTTCTTCTATCCTTGACCTGTAAAAAAAATAAAAACCATAGTATAAGGTTGCTACAGTAACCCAAAATTGGTTGCTACAGTAACCTAAACATTTTGATAGACACCTTCAGCCTCTGGACCCCTGAAGCAGGGGCATGTTTCCCCCAGTAATCCCCAACGAGCTCACCATGGAGCTCGACCCACAAATGTTATAGTCTAGTGAACTGTACATGCTACAATCATTCATCCCAAACATCATCAAATCAAATCGCACTACACCAATCCAAAAAATTTAGACAAACTTTTTTTCACAAAAGAATGATAAGTTTGATTCGGTTCACAAAAATTTATTTGGGATAGATCTAGTGCATTATCATAGAGGATCAGTCTTATATTCAACCTTTATTAATGATACCACATGAAATTTTTTGGTGAAATTCATCAGGAAAAAATATGAGATTAGTGAAATTATCATATAGTAAATTTACATCATAGAAAAATAGGTCTAATGCAATGGAAGATGCTTATGGTTAGAAAATGTTTGGGAGTATCAAGAAAATGGTAATATAGGCTATGCTGGAGAAATTTTATTAGTTTTGAAATGGCCATTCCATGGACACTAGAACATGATGTAATTGTATAAATTCTAAACTAGATACTAGATGAGAAAGAAAGAATAATGAGGATTCAAGAGGGGGTCTACAAGTTGTTTTGGGTTGAAGTAGTGAACAATGTGACTTACATAATCCATAAGAGTCTCTCATCCCAAATTGGCCAATGAAATTATCTAAACTATTTCTCTATAAGAAAGATTTAATTCATCTACATAAATATTTTTAGTTAATTTACCTATGTATATAATGATCCTAAGGAGTGAGACATGATGTAGTATATGTTTTGAGCATGTTACATTTCTGAATATAGCGACAAAGCATTTGTATTTTGACTCTAGGTAAAAAACTCTCATAAGGTCATCAAAATTCAGAATTCAGAATTTAATATTTAATGAGGAGATCCTATGAATGGACTAGATCCAAGAGAAAAATTTGGTTGACAAAAAAGTGTCATCAAAATATATGATTTAACTAGATAAGAATCTCAATATTATTGATGTTCCAGAAGATCTAGAGACCACATTATAATTGAAGTACCAATATATTTGGAGTAATTACTATAAGGTGGAAAAATATAATAGTGTTTTGAGTCCTAAAGTATGATAATTATAAAGGAATATGAAATCTTGATAAAAATATTTGGTGGATAAGACCTGAAAATTTTACTATCAGAAGGATAAAAACCATAGAGGAAATTACTGAGAACTACTAGGTGGAGGGATGAGTGTAGTGGTATGAAATTAATTTTCACTATTTTCTTATAATAGATGATGAAAAGCCCAAAAAATTAATAATTTTAAGAAGACTCAAATTAGTGGGTGTTAACTATGATGGATGTAATCAATTCCCTTCGTGTGTATGAATTACGGGATCTGAATGAGATACCTACTCTAAAAGAATACAATATAAGAAAAATGGGTTTATCAGATCATAGAAGAATTAGAAGATAAATGAAGTTTCAAAGAATAACTAGTTGTAAAATATTTTAAACCAATGGAAAGTTTATATTTATAAGATTTAATTTCTCAAGTAATTAAACATATGACTATTTAGAAATTTTTAAGTATGGTTTCATTGGAAGGACATCATCTTGAGTAGTTGGATGGGGAAACAAATTTCTTCAAGGTGACCTAAGTGAAGAAATTTACCTTATAACAACCAGAATCTTTATTACAAACTTAGACATGATTTATTACATAAAATATTCACTTGATACAACATATAAGAAAGATAGGTCTAGTGTATTTGGGGATTAGGAACATTACATAACAACTTAAATCATAAAACACAACATCTTTATTGAAAACTTCCTTTACATGACCCCAACATTCCCTCGTACTTAGCATTGCATGAGATAACCTAAGAACATGCATACTAAAATGGTGATCTATAAAGCACAGTAAGAGATTAAAAATGAATAACATGAATAATACAATACATGTTAGGAAATATGAATATCAATGGAGCATAAGAGAAACATGAACATAAATTCATGATATAGAATGATTATCATAACAAAGAAATGTGGCAACAACATTTAACCTGATATTAGCATGATCCAAGGATCATTGAACATGGAGAATGAGTAAAACCTAAATTTACTTGAATTAGAATGAGTAAACCCTTATTTCACTGAACGTATCATGATACTAATCTTTACCCAATGCATTGGAGTGCTATCAGGGCACACCCTTCTTAATCATTTCATTTCATGCATCAGTGTGCCACATGGATCACATAACATAGATTCATTAAAAACAATAATTTATTCTACTATAAAGGAATGTGGAATTAATACATTAATGTATATAATAAATAAATAAATATGAATAAACTTGAATACCCTTGATAAAGAAATGGGCATGGTATTCACTACACAATGACTTTGGCTTGGAAAATCACGGTGCAATTTCAGCAGCATAACAGTGTGACATAAGAATTCATAAAAATGGTTGATGAGAGATAAAGGGGTGTATCATCATATTTAAATGAAATGGATAGTAAGGGGGTCATACATATACATGTACTAATATAAGTAATGGAATTTAGATTCATAATACAAAAGAATTGCTTGAATGTAAATGAGGAGAGAGAAATTGCTTACGGAATTTCGGCATGGTAATGGGTGTACATGGGAGGCATTAATGAGAGAGAAAGGGGATATATAATCATTAAAACATAATAAGGGAAGTATATGGGATGTTCTAAATCATACCCTAACATTTTTAATTAAAAAAAATTGTATAACAATATAATGAAATTTGGACAAAAATGATAAAGGAAGAAATCCCTTAGAAGTGTGATCCCAAAGGCTTGGGAGAGACTTGAGAGAGACTTATTGGGAGCTAGAGGAACCTTGGGGGGATTATATAGAGAGTATATCAGGGTTTTTTTGAGCTCCAAATTCTTTGAGTGAAGAGGAAGTGAGAGCTTGGGTGGGTTTATATAGGAAAAGGGAGGGAATTCTTTATTATTTAGGTTTTGGACCCTACACATTAAACTAATCCAAACCAAAAACCATCCCATGTTTTTTCCCACGATTTTTTCCAAAGCGGTTTAAAAAAATTTATTTTATAAGTCCAATGTTCTAAATTCTTAAAATATTAGTCTTGCTTATGTGGAGGTGAGTCACACTCTCAAGGAAATCATTTTAAAAAGATAAAATGTTTTATAAGCTGTGGAGGGTTCACTAAGGCTTTTTAAAATAAATAAAATAAACCTAAAATAACATTATTTTAATGGTGAAACATATAATTTTTGAACATACCATATATATTATTTTATTACATCACTATTGGGTCATTATGATGTCATAAAACACATTATATATTTAAATGATATTTAATTTTTACCCAAAAATTCGACTGTCTCAAAAAATTATGAAAAATTCACCGTTGGATAATTTTGACATATTTATTCCAAAAATAATAATCACTTTATCTAATTATATTTCTAAATATGTGAATTTTTTACTTTTAAAATAAAAACCGACATTTATCGAAAATTCATGGGTTTTTACAAAAACAGCTTTCAAACCTTAATAAAAATCACAATTGTATTCATTAAAATTATGCGATCATTTATATTTAATAATAAGTAATTTAGTAATAATATTTTATTAAAATATTATTTAATAGAAAAATACATTAATTCATCAAAATATATTTCTTAATTGAATATTAACTAAAAGTACTATTTGTGCTTTAAAAACTATTTACAAAGTAACAATAAAATGAATGTATATTAATTATTCTATTAAAAAATAATACACATAGTCATAGTGCTAGGGTATTGTTACATAAACCCTTATAACACCTACATATGACCTAAGGGTAAGGCGTGCGATGGTGATAGGCTCTTGGGGTGGCTCGGATAGCATCACTCGGGTGGTAATCTCTACTAACTTCCACTTCTCCTGCAGGCGGTTCCACTCAAGCTTAATGTGTTGGAGTTCAATTTGGACTTTGTCAAGAGAAAAGCCCCGTGATTCCACCTCCTTTCCAAGCTCTGACAAATGGGCCTCGTATGGAGCAATTCTACTGGATGAGGCCATCACTTCCTTTTTCTAAGTAAATTGGATTTTTTAAATCCCTATATTTATACTAATCATGTGATCACTGTTCAACAACTATATTATAAATGGTCAAAATTATTAATGGTATTTTAAAATCCAAAAACATAAAACCAAGTAAGTGCATACATTTTATATGATGATTCTACATAATAGAACATTTAATTAGATAAAGAGAAATTTTCATTAATAAAAGATTGGGTCATTAAAATCTTTCCACCTTAAGAAAAATTTCCCTTGAAATTTAATTTTCCCACACAAAAAAATGATGAGGGTAACTATTCTTCATCACTTCCTCCAATTCCCACGTTTCTTCTTCAAACTTGTGGTTTCTCCACAACAATTTCATGAGGGGAATTGTCTTATTTCGTATAACTTTTTCACTATGATCTAAGATCTTCACCTATTTATCTTCATAGGAGAGGTCATTCTCCAATGGTACCACCTCTGGATTGAGTATATGTGATGGGTCAGGTATGTACTTCCTCAAGAGTGATACATGGAATACATCATGTACTTGAGATAGGTTCAGTGGGAGTGCTAGTCGATAGACCACTGCTCCAATGCAATCAAGGATCTCAAAAGGGTTGATGTACCTTGGAATAAGATTTATCTTCTTCCCAAATCTCATAACCCTCTTCCAAAGTGATATGCATAGGAATACCAAGTCTCCTACATCAAAATCTAGATCTCTTCGATGATTATCATCATAGCTATTTTTTCGACTCTAAGAAACTTTAATGTGATGCTGGATGGTCTTAAACTACTCCACCATTTCTTAGACCATTTCTAGAGTTAAAAGTTTTTGCTCCAAAACTTCATCCCAACATGCTGGTGTTCTACACCTCTTCCCATACAGGGCTTCATAAGGAGCCATTTGGATGCTTGAGTGGAAACTGTTTTTGTAAGAGAAATCAAATAGAGGAATATTTTGATCCCATAATCCTTTGAAATACATTTAGCATGCTTTCAACATGTCCTCAAGTGTTTGGATAGTCTTCTTAGATTGGACATCAATTTGAGGATGATAAGCCATACTGAAGTTCAGATCAGTATTCATAGCATGTTGAGGACTCTTCTAAAACTTATAGGTGAATCTTGGATCTTGATCGGATACAATCGATAGTGGTACTCCATACATCCTTACCACACCTCTGATGTATATCTGTGCCAGATGATCTAATGAGAAATCCTCTTGAATTACAATGAAGTGTGCAGTCTTTGTAAGACGATCCACAATGACCCAGATAGCATTGTTTCCTTTGGGTGTATTTGGAAGTCTGGTGACAAAGTCTTTGGTGATGTTCTCCCATTTCCATGCTAGTATGGGCAATGGTTGCATCATCCCCTTAGTCTTCTGCCTCTCAGCCTTCACTTGCTGACATACCAGGCACTTTGATGTATACTCAGTGATACCCTTCTTTATATTGTCCCACCAATAATTCTCTCAAAGATCTCAATACATCTTTTTGTTTCCTGGGTGAATGGATAAATTCAAACTATGTTCATCATCCAAAAGTTCTTTATTTAACTCCAGATTTTATGAGAGACATAGTCTTGACCCAAATCTCATAATTCCTTTGTTATTAACATTAAACTATGAGGATTTACCTTTTCTGATAGCTTCCACTTTCTTCTGAATTACCACATCATCCCTTTTAGCATCCTTTAACCTTCCTAAAATAAGTAGTTGAGCAATCATTTGTGAAAGGATTTATGATTTTCCCTTCTTTATGATCCCATGTCCATCTTCATAAAATATAGGAAGATTGGATCCTTTTCAATATTTATCAATGATAGAATTGCTGGGTCCTTTCTACTTAGAGAATCTTCCACCTTGTTCACTTTCCCAGCGTGGTAATGGATTGAGCATTCATAGTCTTTGATCATCTC
Organism: Viscum album; assembly: GCA_963277665.1. Classification (NCBI taxonomy): domain Eukaryota; kingdom Viridiplantae; phylum Streptophyta; class Magnoliopsida; order Santalales; family Viscaceae; genus Viscum; species Viscum album. The sequence continues at coordinate 1,803,203,962 of OY728125.1, forward strand.
TAACCATCTTCGTTGGATCATGTTCATCTCTTACTATGTTAATATATACTTGAGGCTTTTTCGATCCGTGTATATTTCACACTTCTCCCCAAAGAGGTAATGCCACCAAGTTTTCAAAGTGAATATTACTGCAACCAACTCCATATCATGTGTTGTATAGTTTTTCTCATGAACTTTCAATTGACTTGAAGCATAGGCAATGTCTTTTTCATTTTGCATTAACACACAACCCATTTTTTTCTTTGAAGCACCACCAAATACCATAAAAAGTTCTCCACTTGTGGTTAATGTGAGCACGGGCACAACGATAAGCCTCCTTTTCAACTCCTTGATGCACTCTTCGCATTTATCACTCCAAGAAAACTTGACTCCCTTCCAAGTTATCTTGGTAAGAGGGTTTGACAATCATGAGAAATTTCTCACAAATCAGGGATTATATCCAGCTAACCCCAAGAAGCTATGGATATCCATCACCGATGTTGGCCTAGACCATCCTTCAATTGTAGATGTCTTAGAGGGATCCATAGATATCCCATTGGTTGTGATGATATGACCCAAGAATGAGAACCCCTTCAACCAGAACTCATACTTACTGTACTTTACATAGATATTTTCCTTTCATAAGGTCTCTAGTATAGTGCTTAGATGCTTCTCATGCTCCTCCTTGGTTTTGGAGTATATTATAATATCATCTATAAAGACTACCAAAAATTTGTCGAGGTAATCTCTAAAGAATCTATTCATCAATTCCATGAATATTTTTGGAGCATTAGTGAGTTTGAAAGGCATTACTATGAATTCATAGTGCTCGTATCTTGTATGAAAAGAAGTCTTGGGGATATCATCTTTCTTGACCCTTACTTGATAATATCCCGAATGCAGATCCACTTTAGAGAAGTATTGTTCTCCATGTAGCTAATAGAACAAGTCATAAATTTAGGGCATAGGATACTTTTTATTTATCATGATTTTGTTGAGCCCATGATAATCAATTCAAAGGTGCATTGGACCATACTTATTCTTGATGAAGAGGATTGGTGCACCCCATGGTGAAGCACTTGAGCGTATAAAACCTTTATCCAGATTCTCCTATAGTTGTTTATTTAGCTCCTCAAACTCCACAACATCCATTATATATGGAGTCTTGGATATTGGAAACTCCCCAGGTATAAGATCAATTGAGAATTCAACATCTCTTCTACGAGGAAGACTAGACAATTCCTCGAGAAATACTTCAGTGAATTCCCTCACAATAGACATGTCTTCAAGGACGGTTGCTTCCTTAGAATCAATCATCTGAGTCAAATATGTGTGCTTATAAGGCAGTAATATCCACACTTGAGATGATGGTTCTAAATAAGATTCATCCTCCTCCTTGCACTTGTACAAAATCAGGAGTCGATTCTCCATATGGAGAGTGATTTCCATCTCATGACAATTTATGTTGGCTCTATATAAGGAAAGCCAATCCATACCAATAATTGCATAAAATTCCACTAGAGAGAGTATGAAGAGGTTCGTCGGGAAGTTCAATCCACAAATTATGACTAGGGAGGAGTTATATTTATGGGATGTAATGATTGACCCTTTTGCTATACTCACCGACATCTTTACTTCCATGATTTGTGGTGGTGTTGAGATTGTTCTACTAAAATTTTAGGATATAAAAGAATGTGTAGAACCAGAATCTAAAAGCATGTTCGCTATTCTTAAATTAATAACTAGCGTACCTATCACCCCTTCATTGTCAGGGTTCACTTAGGCTATAGTAATGGAAAACGCTCACCCTTTCTACCTTGGAGGTTGTTGGTTGCCTCTGAAAACCCTTGTCTTAGGAAACTAGTTTGAAAAGTGCCTTAGTTATTTGCAGTTGAAGAAATGAATAACACATTGAGGGTCGAATGGAGTGTTCCTATCCTCTGTCACAGTTGTGGGTTTTTCTTGTCGGCAGTTAATGTCCATGTTCCCTACTCTTCCACACCTAAATCATTTCTTCATCCCCTTCAGGCAATTTCTGGGGTGTTTTTTTCCACACCTTTGGTATGTGAGGTGCTGGATTTTCTTAGTACCGTTGGATTTATCCATCGGACTGCCAAAATTAAAGTCCACCTTATACTTCTTATCCCCATGATACCCCTGAGATTTTACATTCTCCATTTCGACTTTGAGGGCACATCAGACAATTTACTCATAGCTCTCGAAGTCACGGATCTCTAGGGCTTTCCATAGGCTAGGTTTTAGAACACCAAAAAATAATCCAACCTTGCATTTGGGGGTAATGACAAAGCCAGAGGCATATCATTCAAGACTTGTGAAGTTTTCCTCATACGCTCTGATGGATTCATCATCTTTTTTCTTGAGGGCAAGGAAGTCCCTATCCATCTTAAGTCAGAGGGTACACGAAAAATATTTATCGAAAAACACTTTCCAGAAATCCTTCCATTACAATTCCTCGATCTATTCCTCAAGCTTTTTATTTTTGATCAATTTCCACCATTGATCAGCTTTACCTTATGATAACCATCCATAAGAACCTTCTCTTGTACAAAACATTGAAGTATGGAGAAGATCTTTTTAACAGAGTTGATCAATTGTTCAGCGATTGAGGGATCAGATGATCCATTAAAAGTAGGAGGCCTTTATCTCATGAAGCTCTTGATTGCAACTTGTTATTTCTTGGGGGTAGGGGTTGAACATTACTCTTGACCCACACTTCTATTCAAAACTTGAGTTAACTAAGATAGTATTGTGACAAAGTTTATGATTCCTGCTCCCATCAGTTTGGGCATCTCATTAGAACGATCATCACATTGATCTTCCTATCGGTTATTAGACCGAGTCCTCCTATTAACAACCATTGGATGGAAAAAAAGGAATGTTAGGGGTAACACATAAAGGGTTATCCAAATACAAAAATAGATGACTTATAAATTACTTTTATTTCCTTAACTTATGAATTTATAGGCTTCAATCTATGTTATCCATGATCTACTTCCCAACATATATTCTTAGGGGGATTTTTTTATTCCCTTAATAATAATTCATACTAAGTTTATGAATTTACCAAAGCATATTCCTCAGGAGTGTTGTAACCAAGAGTGCAGCAAGGCCCATTATCGTGCACCCGTTCCTGTTCGAGTCTAGCTCAAAGTGGTGTTTTCAGGTTTTACCGCTATATACATCTGTGCCAAAGCCGCCTCTACCTGCTCATATACAGGCATAGATGTATTTTATTGATAAAAAAATTACTCAATAATCACCAAAATATAGGATATTTTTATTATACTTAGTCTTATCCTTAAACCTTTCACTAGGTTTTTCTAATCCTAATCCTAAAAATAACTAAACATATCCTCTGATACCAACTATAATAACACTGCTCTTTATTACACACTTAAACGTGATTTATTAAATAAAATATTCACTTGATACAACATAAAATATTGATATGTCTAGTTTCTTTTGGGATTAGAAACATTACATAATAACTTAAAGCATAAAACACAACATCTTTATTGAAAAATTCCTTTACATGACCACAACATCCCCTCGTACTTAACATTGCATGGGATAACCTGAGGACATTCATAATAAAAGGGTGAGCTATAAATACCAGTAAGAGATTAAAAATTCATAAAATGAATAATAAAATACAGTTTAGGCAAGAGGCATATCAATGGAGCATAAGAGAAACATGAACATAAAGATATGATATAACATGATTATCATAACACAGAAATATGACAACAACATTTAACATGATATTAGCATGAGACAAGGCTCATTTCACATGAAGCATGAGTAAACCCTCATTTAAATTGAATTATCATGAGTAAAACCTCATTTAAATTGACGTATCATGATACTAATCTTTACCCAATGCATTGGAGAGCTATCAGGGCACACCCTTCTTAATCATTTCATTTCAGGCATAAGTGTGCCACATGGATTATATAACATAGATTCATTAAACACCATAATTTATTCCATGAAAAAGGAATGTGGAATTCATACATGAAACTATATAATTAATAAATAAATGTGCATAAATTTGAATACCCTTGATAGAGAAATGGGCATGGTATTCACTACATAATGACTTTGGCTTGTAAAATCGCTGTGCAATTTCGGCGGCATAACGATGTGTCATAAGAATTTATAAAAATGGTTGATGAGAGAGAAAGGGGTGTATAATAATATTTACATGAAATGGATAGTAAGGGGGTTATATATATACATGTCCCAACATAAGTAATGAAATTTATATTCATAATACAAAAGAATCACTTGAATGTAAATGATGAGAGAGAAATTCCTTATAAAATTTCAGCATGGTAATGGGTGTAAATTGGAGGAATTAATGAGAGATAAATGGGGTCTCTCATTGTTAAAAGATAAGGAGGCAAGTATAGGGGAGGTGTGAAATCATACCCCAATATTTTTAATTTAAAGCAAAATGGTATAACAACATAATGAAATTTGGACAAAAATGAGAAAGGAAGAAATCCCTTACTTGGAAGTGTGATCCCAAAGGATTGGGAGATTATTGAGAGAGACTTATTGAAAGATTGAGGCACCTTGGGAGGATTATAGAGAGATGATGTAAGGGGTTTTTTGAGCTCTAAAGGATTTGAGTGAAGAGGAAGTGGGGTCTTCGATGGGTTTATATAGGACACGAGAGGGAATTCTTTATTATTTAGGTTTTGGACCCTAAACATTAAACTAATCCAAACCACAAACCATCCCATGTTTTTTCCAAATGGTATTGTAAAAAATTATTTTATAAGTCCAATGGCCAAACTTCTTAAAATATTAGGCTTGCTTAAGTGGAGGTGAGTCACACTCTCAAGGAAATCATTTTAAAAAGATAAAATGTTTTATAAGTCTTGGAGAGTATGCTAAGGCTTTGTAAAATAATTAAAATAAAACTAAAATCACATTATTTTAATTTTAAAACATATATTTTTTGAAAATCCCATTTATAGTATTTTATTGCATCACTATCGGGTCATTATGATGTCATAAAACACATTATATATTTAAACGATATTTAATTTTTACCCAAAAATTTGACTGCCTCAGAAAATTATGAAAAAAATCACCATTAGATAATTTTTACATCCTGATTCCAAAAATAATATTAATTTTATCTAAATAATTTTCTAAATATGTGATTTTTTACTTTTAAAATAAAAACTGACATTTATGAAAAATTCATGGGTTTTGACAAAAACGACTTTCAAACATTAATAAAAATCACAATTTTATTCATAAAAATTATATGATCATTTATATTTAATAATAAGTAATTTAGAAATAATATTTTATTAAAATATTATTTAATTAAAAAATCCATCAATTCGTCAAAATATATTTCTTAATTGAATATTAACTAAAAGTACTATTTGTGCTTTAAAAACTATCTACAAAGTAACAATAAAATGAATGTATATTCTTTATTATATAAAAAAATAATACACATATTTATAATTCTAGGGTCTTGTTACATATACCCTTATAACACCCACATATGACCTAAGGGTAAGGTGTTCGATGGTGACAAATTCTTAGGGTGCCTCGGATAGCATCACCCGGGTGGTAATCTCTACTAACTTCCACTTACCCCGTAGGTGGTTGCACTCAAGCTTAACGTGTTGGAGCTCAGCTTGGGATTGGTCAAGAGTGAATCCCAGTGATTCCACATCCTTTAAAAGCTCTAACAAATGGGTATTGTATGGAGCAATTCTATTGGATGAGGCCATCTCTTCCTTTTTCTGAGTAAATTGGATTTGTTAAAGCCCTATATTTATACTAATCATTTGATAACTATTCAAAGACTATATTAGAAATGGTCACAATTCTTAACGGTATTTTAAAATCCAAAAACATAAAACCAAGGATGTGCATACATTTTATATGATCATCCTACATAATAAGATATTTAATTATATCAAGAGGAATTTTCATTAACAAAAGTTTGGGTCATTACATACATGGAGTTACCAGCAGGTTTTATGGATCATTATAATTAGGATGCTGTGTATAGGATCAAATAGATCCATTATGGTTCAATGAATGTTCCAAGAGAGTGGAATAAAAATTTCAATGATTTAATGAAGGAGATAGAGTTTTTCTCTATAAATTATTAACATTTATTCTACTAGAATATTTTTCATTAGGGGTGTTTCATTATAATTCTATTAGACATTGATGATATAATAATTACTAGTTTGATAATTAAAATAATCAGTGAGTTGAATCCTAATATTTTTGGAACATTTGAGGGGAATTATCTCAATCAGATGAAGTTAATATTAGGGATGTGGATATTGAGTGACTTATGTTTTGTTAATTTTTACCATATGCATGGAATTAAACATATATGGTATACAATTACATAGACATGGGTGAGGAGAAATTAGTGAATTTTTTAGTATGAAGCTCTAAATTCTTATAATTCAAGTTTGGGATCCCCTTTTTTAATCATCTGAATATGAATAACTTATTTAATAAAATATGGATCCAAATTAGAGGACTAAGCTCATTCTTTTGGAATCTGCAAATATTATGGTAAATTTCCTCAGCCATTAAGGGGGAAAGATTTATTCTCTATACTTGATTCTCCTAGTGTCACTAAATAATGTGGAAAATGTAACACATGAGTCTACTTTGGATCACACTGTAGTGAAGAAATTTTAAGAGGGGAATCCCACAACATGGGGGACCATGTGGTCATCCATGTCCTTAAGATGGTTTGATCATTCAGGTAAAAATTACCAAAATGTTTTTGGGTGTAGTGGTTTACACCCATAAATTTGGTTTATGGTTTGATCATTTAGGGTCAGTTTTCTTTTGGAATATCTCACGAGCTTCAGTTTGGGAATCACCGCTTATGAATAATTTCTCCCACTGACAATTAATTAAAAAAACAGTGGAAAATTAATAAACTTTCGGCATGACCCATTCGTATGTTCGACATCCATGCTGAAAGAAAAAAAATATAAGCAATATAGTAAAAAAAATGAAACACACTTTTAATCCCTAAACTACCCTGATCTCCTTCCCCTACAAAAAAAACTGCGTAGCCGTCTCTAGTGACCTTCTGTCCCTATTCAAAGAATATAAGTACCCTCAATCCATAGAAAGTGGTAAAAGGAATAAGTAGCTGATGTAATAAAGAAAATAAAATAAAAACTAAACTACAACATACTTGTCTCCTATGATTAAATAAGTCACCACCCAACATATAAGAATCAAAACGCCCCATGGGTCTAATCATGTTATTGAAAGCAAGTGGGAAACATATCCAAGTTTCAAAATGATATTTTCAAATAGTATATTCCTATTAATTAAGAATTAATATTCCTATTAATGGCATATAATCAATTTGGCTTGACTTTCAGCTTAGTTTGATTTTGTTATATACAAGTTTGTTTGGGACATTTTCATTATATTTATTTTATCTTGTTTTTATTTATATTATCTTAGAAAATTTCATTCATTTGGGTTATAATTTACTCAATTTGATTACATTTGGTTTAGATCAGTTTGTTTTAGTTTGGTTTAGTTCATGTCAGTTGTGGTCATATTGGTTTGAATTCATTATATTTGGTCCAATTCAATTCATCATTTATAATATCATATTAGATAAATTTAGATAAATTTAAATTGGTCCAATTTAGTTTCATTAACTTTTTTCTATTTTAATTATATTTTCTTGATTTTGATCATTCAGATCTATTTTGGTTAATCTGATTTACATTTATTCCAGTAAGTAATAGTTAGTTTGTGAATTATTTTTTTAAAAAAGTTTTATTCTATTGTTTATTTGGTTTCATTCTATCTATTATGGATCAAGTTACATTTATTATAATTGATTCAATTCAATAAAGTTTGGTTCTACTCGGTTCATGTCGGGTTAGCATGGTTTTATGCATGTCGGTTCTGTTTGGATAGGTACAAGTTTGGTTTGGTTTGGTTTTTTCATTCTATATGGAACAATTTTCTTATAATGTCCAATCAGACCCAAGATCCCTAAACATCAAGAATCAACCTAAATAAAAACCCAAAAAATTTTCTCCATATAAAACAATAGAAATGCTTCACATTATAACAATAGACTTGTTCTATGTCAAATCTATAAACATATCCTATGGGAAAACAACAGACTAGGTCCATGCTAAATTAAATAATTATAATGTTTGAAAACTACAACAATTATCTTAAATATATTCTATATATTCAAAATATATCACACTGATGGACAAAAATGATGTCTGTCATGAACCAATATAGGACACCCTTCAAACTAGCACCTGAGCCTACTTGTGATATAATCTGAAGCATGTTCTCGATCACCATGGGCCATAGAAAATAACTGAGGCATTAAATAAAAGCTTGTAGGAATAGTTTCACCTAATTATCTTAATAAAATATAGAATAGAAATATGATGAGAATCAGGAATAACCCTTCTGTAATTAGAATTTTCATTCAAACCAAATAAATAGTTTCAATATATGAAACATAAAAAACAAGTAACAAAAATATATATAAACATTTATGAAATTTCTAACATAAAAGAGATGAGATAAAAAAAAGAATGGTCTTGAGATATAATAAGGACAAATTGACTAATACATACATAGTAGAGAATAAAAAAAAATGGGCCAACACTAAACTACTATTTTCTACATAGCCCATGGTCACCATCATGCCTCCACACTATACCCATACTATATGAATCTAGTAGAAATGTGTTAAAAAAGGAGAAACCCTCTAGTAGATGAGAAAAACCTAAAATTTATATAGGCATGAGTATACAAATTCTCAAGAGGTATCCTCTCTACACCCCACACATATTCATTAATCATAAAACCCTTTTATGCTAGTTTGAAATATAGTTTATGAAATTAAGGCCATTTTATCATTTAAGAAAACCAAAACACCTAATTAAAACTTAAATTTTACCTTCTATAATTAAACTACATTATTTATGAAACACCACTAATTTACTATAGAAACTCAGGTAGGTCCCTTTTTAAGGAAAACATTAAAGTTCCATTGAAAACCATATAATATCAGTGACATGATTTAAAAAACACTTTTTGACTAATTTACTTTCAAAATATTCCACAACTTGGTTATCACACATTTTAAAAAGTAGTGAGACTAAAGATATGAGATGTAAATAATTAATTATAAAAATAATAAGTAATAGAGAATAAAATATAGAATAAATATAGTAACATCATTCACTAAATAAAGGGAAGGAACTCAATATAAATAAAGTATAATAAATAAAATAAATAACTAAAATTAGATAACATCATGTGAGTGGATATAGAAAAACTAAGGCTATGGTTTCATAGTGAAATGACTTCACTAGATTAAAAGAAACCCTCAACTAACATGATGGAGATGCAAAAAAATCGCTAGTTTGATGGTGGTACTATTTATAATTAGTCACTAGTCAGAAAGACACACAAGATGAGTAGAAAGAACCTATTTGGTTCTAGGTTTCCTAATCCAAGTTCCAAGGTTCCCCTAACTAACTATATAGTTATGAGAATTAAAAACACAAGATAAATCACATGAAGAATAAAGAACTTATAATAACCTAACTCACCTCTTTTATGAGTTATCCATTACATGATAATCCATGCTTCATTCAAACATCAAGAAAAAAAATAAACAATCATGGTATGAACCAAAACACTTATGTAAAGTGCCAACAAGACCTTATTAACTCTTTGAAAGTACCAAATCATGAAATTAATTTTCTCAACCAACATAGTTCAAATCATTGACATGATAATTTTAAAATAAAATGAAACAAAATTTTCATATAAACACATTTTTAATATTTAATATGAAACTGAAAAAAATCTAAAACACAAATTATAAAATTTACATTAAAAGAAAAATTATATAAACATCCAATAATCACAAAGACAATATTTAATAATCATAGACACAAACATAGTTATAATTATGTAAATTTAGTATTTGTTTAGAAACCAAAACACCCATCATGGGTTAATAAACCATTTTTAATGATACAAAAGGGAATTTCAAAAAACATAACACGTGTATAATAAATTTAAAACAAATTTAAACAAAAAATAATAAAATAATCCCTCTTTTAATCCATGATATCTAGTTAAAAATAGATTATTTTTTAAAAAAATATTTAAAAAAGTTACTAAAGGTCATAATCCATGAAAATATTATGTTTGAAATTCCAAGAAATCATGTTTTTAACTATAAAGAGTCATTAATGGAGAAAATACACCTCAAAACAGACATAGATGATACAAATACATTCTATATGAGAAGAGAAGGAAAAATAAAACAATCAAAACACCCTAAAATCAATAACCATGATAGATTTATAAAAACCAAACCCTAGGTTTTGGCTAAAATTGACATAAGAATTGGTTAAAAAGGCATGAGAATAAGTACAAGATAATAAAGAATCTGATCTTGAAACACTATCCTAGAACCAAATAACCAAAAAAACCCATGGAGAAGATGGATAAATCCATACATAGGGACCCTTTATAACTATATATAATGAGGTGGAGGCCAAGGAAGCCACGGTCGGGAGGAGGCAGAGGTGGAGGATATTGTGGAGGTGGAGACGAGGTCTGGGAGGAGGTGGAGGAAGAGGCGGCAACTGAGGTGGAGGTGAGGGCCGAGAGGTGGAGGTGGGGGCCGGGAGGTAGATGCAGAGGTGGCCACAGAGGCAAGAAAGAAGAGGGAGGGAGACAGAGGCTGGGAGGAGAATTCAAGGGTGGGAGGTTGAGGTCCGGGAGGGGAGGAGAGGGAGGAGAGTCTAGGGCTTAGGGGAGACATGGGGGAGGAAATTAGAAGTTGAGAGGAGGAGCCCAATAAAAACTGCAAATCAGTGTTAGTATACCGATGGTTAAAACAAAACTGTGGGTATAGGTCAAAACATACCATCTATACCCATGGTTTTTTTAAACCATGAGTATAGATGTGTGGGTATATATCCATTTTCCAGTAGTGGGATGATGTGATTTCCTCCTTATGAATATTTATCCAGTGAATCCCCTATGGACATGTGATCACATAAGGTCTCACATTTTATGTCTCCAAGATGGGACTATCTCACATGCTCAAGAAGTGGAGGATTCAACACCATCAACTGCCAAAAAGATGTACCCTCCCACTCCACCAAGTTTGGATTCAAGGAATTGAACTGATTAAAATCCTCTTTAACTAAGAGAGATTGGAACTTCTTGATAAGGAAATTTGATACTATTTTTCCCTTCCTTAGAGTATAAACTATCTTGAAGTCATAATCCTACTGTAACTCTAACTAGTTTCGTTGTCTCAGGTCTAAGTCTCTGTACGTAAAGATGTACATGAGACTCCGGTGGTTTGAGTAATCCAAAAAGTACTACCCCAGAAGATAGTTCCTCCATATCATTAGGTAGAATACAATTGCTTTCATATATAGGTCATTAGTCATGTATTTCTTCATGTGGTTTCCCAACTACCTCTACCATTATGTGATAACTTATTTCCATTACATCAATACAAAACTGAGCCCTACTCCTGAGTCATATAAATATACTATGTACTCTACACCCTCCTCTGGTAGTCTCAACATAGATTCTCTCAAAAACCTCAGCCTAAACTTCTCGAAGGCTCTATGGCACTGCTCATTCTAGGTAAATAGTTCCCCTTTTCATGTATGCATGGTCAAAGGGGTAAAAATCATGGATAAGCATTCTAAAAACCACCTGTAGTACACCACCATTCTAAGAAAACCTCACGCCTCTGAAATTACCTTGGGTGGTTCCCATGAAATAAATACATTGATCTTCAATGGGTCCATGGATAAATAATCCTATAAAATGACATTCCCTAGAAAGTGAATCTCATGAATCCAAAACTGGAACTTCAAGAGCTTCCCATAATACTGGTTCTCTCGAATAAAATCTAGAACAATCCTAATGTTCTTGTCATGCTCTTTCTCTGATGCAAAGTAGATGAGTATGTCATTGATGAATAAAACTACAGATAGGTCCATGTGTGTCCGGAATATCCATTTCATCAAAGCCAAAAAAATAGTGAGGTAACTCTTCACACCAAAAGGAATCACCAGAAACTCATAGTGTCTATAGAGACATCAAAATTCCAGCTTTGGAATATCATCCTCGTGAAATTTTAAATGGTGGTATTTGGTGTTGATATTGATCTTTTAGAACCATGTCGCTCCTCAAAACTGGTGAAAGAGGTTGTCAATCCACGATAGGTGGTACTTGTTCTTTATCATGACCCAGTTAAGGTGATGATAATCTATGTAATTATACAATTTACCATGTTCATTTTTCATGAAAAAACATGATATTACAAGTAAGACACACTAGGCCTGATGAAAACCGTCTCTCGAAGTTCCTCTAGCTATAACTGCACCTCCCTTATCATGGTAAGGGACATCTGATATTCTGTAGAAGATATCAGAGAGGTAACAAAATGTAAGTTGATGAAAAAATCAATCTCCCTCCTATGAGGTAGTCCCAAAACTTGCTCAAAGAAGAATTCCATATAATACTCAATGAATGAAAGAATCTAGATTCCTAAAAAGCCTTTTTCACCAGGTGTTATACTTTCCAACTGATGGGTGATGGGTTGTATCATCTTACTCATAGAACTCATTTGCCCTACAAAGAGATCTATCTCTCCCATAAAAGATAATATCATCCCATCAGTGTGTAGGTATCTTACATTCCTATGGTTATAATTAATCTCTGATCAAACCATGGAAAAACAATCCATACCCAATATTACATCATAGGGATCCATCGCGATGACTAAAAAGTCCCATGTGAACATTTTTATACCAAGATATATCTCACACTGTTGGCAAATAAATGACATGGAAGAAGAGTTACCTGTTGGGACCTCAAGAAAAATATCCTCTAAATCACCTCAACCAAGAGCTCCAACTCTTTCACCAGTAGTATAGAGATAAAGGAATAATTGTCACCTATGTCTAATAATACTGAAGCTATAGTAGAAAATACACAGATCATACATCTAATCATTGCATGTTCTATGAGGTTATAATCCTCCAAAGTCCATAGCTATTTGCGGCCCTAGATTTCAGATCCCTGATCTTGATGTGGGCCTCCTATTAGGGGTGGTGGAAGGATATCGTAATTTCATCCACCACCCACAACTCCTACTCCTCCTCTACCAGAACCACCTCCCTGGCTTCCTCCCGATCCTCACTTGGTAGATCCTTGATCATGGAATTGCCTCTACTATGGAAGTCTATATGTTACCTGCATGTTCTTCTCAACACATTTGGTTAGGCAGTCACACACTATGTGACCTCACCCATCAGAAGCATCACACTTTCCCTCTCTAATATTCCCTAATACTATGCGCTGTCCCTATTCCACATGACCATGCACCTGAGTCTGGTCACAATGGTATCTATTACACCAATATCACACTGACTGGTGCCTGCTAGATGCAGCAGATGAATCAACTTTGTGATTCCCACTGCCATCTCTAGCTATCTAGTATCCCTTTGACAAAAATATGTCTACCACAAGTTCCTACTCCAACACCCTGGAATAGGTGGGAATGCATAAGGGTTCCACATTGGAAAATATCTCTTTGTGGAGTCCCTTACCAAATATTAGTGCTCAAAAGTATCCAAAACAAATAATGTCAAGAGAGTACATGGTAAGATCTGTGAACTTCACAACATACTCAGCCACTCTCATCCCTCAATTCTTCAGCTTCAGAACCTCCCGAATCTGAACTGAGCACAAACAGAAGGGGTAGTACTCCTCACAGAACATATTGTTAATTTTAGTACATAAGAGTGTAAAATAATCATGCATCTGTGTAACAACTCTCCACCATCATCGAGCTTCTCATTAGAAAAGTTTAGATTCTATAGAAACCACTTGATCTATCGGTGTTTAGATGAGCTTGAAAACATGGACCACTGACTATATCCAATCCAATGCTGCCTAAGGATCTAGATCACCATAAAACATTAGTGGCCTCTAGAACTGGAACATGCAGAGCATTCTAACCCAACACACATCCTTATCCTACGTTTTATGGATGATATTCTTTTTGATAGGTGGTGGTGATAATTTCTACAAACTTGGAGGAAGAAGCTCACGGAATGGACCCTAAACTTGCCCTCATCACTCATTTTATTAGCATCATGATCTGGAACTAGTATCCTATATGGATTCCATCATGGAGGAATCTTAAAATATTAATCAAGAAGTGCCACAATCATATGAGCACACACACACACACATATATAAGGGGAGTTGACTCAAGAAGGAAAGTCAAATATTCAATCCTATATGTGGCATGTATTATTGAACCCTGTATCCAATTTCTCAGTATTACGATTCAAAAATCAGGTAGTCAAGTCTTGGTTAATGGATACACTGACCTCTCATACCATAATTGGATTCCCTATCCCGAGATCCACACTTAGGACATTCTAACATTATTTTCATAATCCCAACCAAATCATCATAAGGGGACCACTACAAACATAATCGTAATTATCAATACACCTCTGATACAAATCATTCATGACCTGGACCTAACTAGGGCCTGAGAAGTAATTAACCCAAGCCCCCTTTATATTCTAGGAGATAGTGACTAGCACTAAAGGCATAACTAACCCAAGGAGGCCATTTTCTAACTACCTATACACACACACACAACCATATCAATGTAAAAATTCATAGGAATAATAGTATATATTGAAAAAATACTATGGGAACAACCATGTATGTAAAACCTCTAGACAATAAAAAAATTACAGCATTGAAAACTAAAATGTATGGGAAAAAATACACGCCCAACTAGAAATATGTCCCAAATTGAAAAAACAAGAATTTAAAACACTGGGAGAGCCTAGATCATGAAATCCAATATACGACCACCATATGCTGTACAAATACCAAGTATCCCTAATATTCTCTGTAGTCATCGCCGACCTATCAATGGTCAGCATAAGACATGAAAAATCTAGGAAAATCCCATGGAGGGGTAAGTATATACATACCCAATTGGATGACTTGAAAGATGAAGGGGGAGAAATAATAGGCAAAAAAGTAATAAAAAGATAGTAGATAGTAAACATGATGTAGATCAACCCAAATAAAGATAAAGAGTAACCTCATAAAAGAACAAGGGGCTCAATATATTATGCAGATAAACTACATGTTTAGTCATTTCCTCCCATAATAGTAGAGTAAACTCATCCAACCATAAGAAGCTAAACACAGAAATCACATGGAATACCCTATGTGTCTTCACAACCCATGGAAATAGAGTATCCCAATCCAAAGGTATGGATACAAGTATATATATATATATATTCAGTCAAAATAATCCCAAATAAGAGAGAATGGGGATCTCCATATCACATCTCATCCCTAGAAAAGGAGATGCCAACAGTTCCAGAAGTGCAACAAATATTCCCAGTATCTCACCTTTTTTCCCCACAGAAACCATCCATGTCAAGCCACACCTCATCACTAAGACACACATTCAAGGGGCTACAATCTCTAGGTATAGGTCCCATTAATTGATATGAAAGAAGGGTTACACTCAATAGATATATAGAGAACCCATACCCTATTAAAAAATGAGGGCTCCACTCTAATTGTCAATTTATAGAGTACCCATACCCTATTCCAATAGGATGGTTCCACTCAAATAGTCAATAGAGGACCTGTTCCCTTCCCAGTTAGAGGGTTCCACTCTATAATGGAAGATGACCCATTCCCAACTCAGCTGGAGGGTTCCACACTAGATGTTATTAGAGGACCCATTCCATGTCCAACAAGAGGGTTCTACTCTTATAGTAGAGGACCTATACTCAACCCAATTGGTGGGTTACACTCTACAAGTCTGTAGAGGATCTATTCCCAACCTAGATAGAGGATTCCACTTTAATATTCTATAAAGGACCCATTCCCTACCCATTTGGAGGGTTCCAATCTAGCCATCAAGGACCCATGCCCATCCCAAATAGAGGGCTTCACTTAGAATTCCCCTGGTGAAACTATGTGATCATTATCATCATCAAGAGTCTCCTAAATAAGATAATTCTAGGAATTTCTCATATCATATCCCAAAAGTTACAATGGATTGCACCATCAGATTCTACATGGAAAGACACCCAAGATTTTATACTTGCAGGCCAAAATATGAGTCCAAAAAATGAGATATGAGAGATTGAAGTTTCCTAAAAAGGAACTTGGGGGTATAGACCATGTGAGGGGACCCATATGATATCTAGTACTGATCCATAACCTAGAAATATCCTTGGAGGTAAATATATCTCCAAACAACTAAAGATACATGGAATGTAGGGGATATAAATGGTTTGTCCATTACACTTAGGGTCCCACCTGTGTGCTTGGCCATGTTCATGTATCCACCCCATGTCCATTTTCTTTAACTATTGAACATGAAATTTGGTACATGACATGAATTTCCTTTCCCATCACTATTTACTCTAAAATTACAAGCCTTGATGGCCAATATGAGGTCACATGGCATGTGAGGGACCCATAAGGCATGTGATAAATATAATCTGATAAAATCCTAGCCGCTGCAGCCAGGTCTATACATTCTATGTGTTCTTAAAAATACACAGAGTGTAGTTGAGAATTTATAGAATATCATATCCAGTCTACAAAAATTAGATATGGACTTCTCCCTTTTGATATGGAACTACTCTTTATTGAAAATGGTCAGTCTGGCCATGGATCGCTGTTTCCAACTATAGCTTCCTCGAAAATGGATCCTAATTTCATCCCCATGATCCTTCATCATCCCACACATCTCCTGTCAATATCATATCCTCATTTCATACTATCAATCAAAAAATCAATCACCCATGTCCTGAAAATTATACAAAAACACCCATGACTTTTCAATACATCCCTCGCATGCGATTCCACTATGAATCTGGGGGTCCGATCGGGCTCGGTACGACCCGACAATGTCAGACATGGAATGCGGGATCCAACTAGTGAATAATGAAAATAAATTGAGGGGTGAAAATCACAAGAATAATTTTTATCCATAATTTCCAATAATTATTTTCCAGTGATCAAGAACTAGGATATATGGTGTGAGAAAACAATTGAATAATCAATTTAATTGGTATATATGGGCATACAAAGCTCCTATAACTGGAATAGATCATAAACATGATTATTATTCTCAATAAATTTAATAAAAATGTCTTTAATATAAAAATTTGATAGTACTACCTGGATATTGGATCATTATTTGTCAAAGAACACTCTGGATAATGATTTAAGTAAGTTGCTGCATTCATTGCTCTCTGATTTTCTCCAATCTAGCATTTTGTCATTGTCTGATGCGATTCACCAAAAGAAAGAGAGGGGGAAGAAGATCTCAATGGTCCCATGATTATGAGGATAACCTTGGTATGCTCTTCATATATATATATTTATACAAAATTATATTAGGTTACATCAACTAGTTAATTAATTCAAATAAATAATTAATCTACTGAACATACCACCAACATGCAAGATATCTGAACACCACACGCCAACCTATTTTAGGTCTTGATTAAGGTAAAAATAATGTTATGAACTCAAATATGGTATGATATTTTTTATTCAAGATTACATTAAAGAGTTATTCCATTTTTTCAATAAACTAAACATGTGAAATATAAAATATATTTAATATTTTTTTAAAATTAATTTTTGGAACACAGGGCCTCAGAATCACTTGATGTATCAACTCCTGGATTTGGAAACATACATAAATATATCAATGTCTTACAAGAAAAAAATTGGGTCTTTACACTCTCCATCATCCTCTTTAAGGCATCCCCCCAAGTTGTTCTTAGTCTCTTGAGAAACTCCTCCCAAGATTTTAGTAGTACCCACTCAAGGTAGGTACTCTCATCCTCATCCTCTTTATTTATTTACATTATTAGTATTATGAATTTGGATTTTAATTTTTTCATGCTGTAATATGTATTTACGCATCCCTTTACTATCCTTATGATGGCAAGTAATGAGTGACAACTATTCACTACCATTAATCCCTTCCATGAAAATTTATGTACGCCTGTTATGGTACTCAAATTATCCTATGATTTTGCAATCCATATATTTTTGTGGTGTATAACTATCCAAATTTTCACACAAGTGTATTTTCCTAGATATAAATATCATTAATTTACTGTCTTATCCTCATTATGTAACCTATAATCCTTAATCATGGGATTATAATTTATGAAATATATTTTTATATTATATGATCTAGGTGGAACACAAACACATGTATATGATATGAATGTGTTTTGTTGTACTAGAATTATATAGAAATACAATTCATTGTGTAATTTTTTTTATCAAATTAGAAACCATGTATGGTGAATGGGAATCTATCCTAAGAACACTATGTTACAATGTCTTACTTTTTATCCTTATCGTGTGCTTATGATGTCATGTTTTATACTGTTTCCACATTCCTATGTTGAATTTATTTTATCATATTATATGATGTTTATATGATCATTATTATTATCCTAGACCTTTTATGACACCATTATATTCCACATGAATCACATGTATTACTTACATAATTTTATTCCTTTATTTTTCCCTAATAGGGATTTATAGCTCACCCCTCTCTATTGTATGTGGTAAGATACCATTTTTTCATGGAGGTATAGATTCATTAAAATTATTTTTAAACCTATTTATTTGTATTTTTAATAGTTACCACTAGAGTAAATAAATATTTTTTGAGATTCCTAGTATTTTATAGAGCTTAGAGATCTAATATTTGGGGAAGTGGACTAGGGCACATGGATGGTTCATGGTTAGTACTAACCATGAAACACAAACATGCAACCTAATGATGGTGTTACATGACTAGTATAACAATGAAATAGGAGGTGTATGTCCAGGAAAAAACCTGAAATTTATTAAATTTGTACTTAGTATAGTTGGTGCAAAAATTATTCTAACCATGCACATAACTATGTGAGGAGGTATCACCTCAGGATGTAGGTTTTCATGGTTAGCACACCATTTGGACAACTGTGTGGCCAAAACATAAACCCATTTAAAAATTGTAAAATTTTCATTTTAACTTAAATCCTTATAACCCTAACCTCTATTTCTTATTCTTTCCCATGTAAAATAGCCTCCCACTTTGAGATCTATCCACCTTTCCTCCTCTAGGACTTGAGATTAATCCTCCATCAAACATCATATTTAATCATCATTCATCTCATTGGATAACTTTTGGTAAGACAATACTTTCTCTTACTTGTTTTATTTATCTATTTAACTTTATTAAAAGTTATTTTTTATGTGATTTTATATGCCCTATTTTTAGGGAAGTTTTCTATTTTCCCAATATATTTCATTATATCATGAATTAAAATATGATACTATACATGGATTCTTTTACTGATATAAGGTAGGAGATCTAGTAAATTTTCATAAAAGTCATTATGTCTATATCATTCTCTATTGTTCCATATGATAGAACTTCATTGTGGTGCCTATTAATGAGAAACTAATAATATAAATTGTTATCTACCTTAATTATCTAGTTTTTTTACCACAACTTACATCATTGGTGTTTATCTTCCTTGACTCAAAACACCTTATAGGGTGTGTGGTTTATATGACTCAACCATGAACACCATGGTTAAAAGATACCAGACAACCTTTTGGGATATTTAATTAATTACAATTACTATAATGAATTTATTATGTAATTGAACCCTTTAATGTGAATTTGGGATTGTCCCTTATAAATTTCATGTCTTGATCAATTAGATAAAAGGTTAATGGTGACACCATATCACTTGAAATATTTTCTATTCTATATTATGATTAATTCTTCTATCAAAAATGAAATTGATATTTGAATTAAGTAAATTACTAGATGGTAAAGATATTTATCTCACCCATGGCTATTCATAATGTCAATCCAAGGGAGACACTTGTATTTTTACTCTTAATACCTTGGGAGGGATCATTGTTAATTTTAAATTGAAAAAATTATAAATGAAATTATATACATTATAGGGGTGATACAAGAATTCATACATAGAATGCCATGGATGGGATAACTGGAAAATGGATTTATATTATTCCATGGAAAATTCAAGAGTTATTACATGAAATTTTATAGATGTGATTGAATGTAAATTTTTAATTATTACTCACCTTCGTTATACTTTAGTTTCAATTCAGGATGCAATGGATGGAACCTTAGGATAATGGGATTACATTATTTATAGAATGATACCTAGATTCCTTACATTGAATGAAATGGATTGGAATAGGACCTCAACTGATTAAATAGAATATCTTACATGTCGATTAACACACTTGAATTTTCTCAATTTCATAAATCCATAAAGAACATACATACATAAATGTCTTGGTTTACCTGCAATAGAAAATTATTAAAGTATTTTGAACTTTTTGATCCCTTATATAATTATCATTATGCCAAGACACATAGGTTGTGTGCCTTGAGTCACAAACCTAAATTATATAATAATTAACACTTTGATACATTCCATCTTTGGCTGAAGCAGGTAGTGTTATATGGGTACCCCATGAGGAACCTTAGCTGGCAATAGTGTTATATATTACATTTAATATATTTTTATTACTACCTTCACAAAAATTCATTATATATTCATAAACTAGATAGAATTAAACATAGTTGGTAGTGGCTAACTGATTTTCTATCACACCCTTTTTGGGCCACATATTGGTACTCAAAAAGACTTCATGGATACTAGTAGGGATAAGGGAATGCACCGAACTATGAACCCATGATTTTCTATAATAGGAAGAAGTGTGGGAGAAGAGGGCTGATCTAGTTCTTGTGATACTATTAGAGTATAGATTGTGGTATTTTGTGTATTTTTTCATAGAATTTACTATTTTATACATGCTTCCTAGTTCCCATTTTGTGACATTTTTTATAGCATCATGACATTATCTTTTTTATAGATAACACTCTTTGCTGTAGTGTAGTTATTTATATATATGTATGATTTAACTCCACTATTTCTATTATTATGTTTACACATCATATTCATTATTCACCATTTTATATCAATATGATAATGAGGGAATAGTCTCTCCACTATTCAACCTTGGACCCTCATGGCTAGTTGGTAGCCTCTAGCATACATGTAGTCATACTTGAGGCTATGTAGAAATCAGTCCAGGTCACTAATTAATGGACCAAGAATGAGATTTCACAAAGTCTTATCTAAGAAATTATTCTTTCCTTTATATTTTGGGATGGTAGAAAAAATATTATTAAATGTCAAAATTTGGAAATAGGGATATGTTTGGGAGTATCTGACCCACATATACGGGAAAGAAAAGTTTCAATGTATTGGATTTACTGGTCTTGTTTCTACTTAATATGGTTGTACTAATTTCACTATTGGGTGACTCAATTGCTTTCTAATTTTTTTATGATTATCTGTTTTTACCCTTGTACTTTCATTCCTTGTAGGCATTTTATAATACATCATTATAGTACCACAATGATTTATATTTCATGCGTATTCCTTGCTATGATATTTATTGTGTACATTGCTTGATGCATATTATCAGGGCTTAAAATTCTATATTTTTAATTGGAATAATGTCTCATATAGGAAAAAGTATAAATAAATGGTTACTTAATGTTTAAAAATCATCCTAAATATTTTTTCCAACATAGAATGATGGTGGAACCTTAACTATAAAATTATGGGATGTTTGAGCCATAGACCATGGGTTTTATGGGAAAAAACATTAGTGGTTAAAATTAAATAGATTCCAATTGAAATTTATATGGTGTTTATACCTTTATAAATTTAGATGTATATCAATATAGTTAAACCATCACAATTTTATGGTTGTTATTACATGAAATTCCAATTGAAATTTATAATGATTTTGAATTTATAACATTAGAATGGTAGACACATCAAACTAATCCATGATATATATATTAACTACTGAATTACAATTCATAAGGGGATTGGTTTATATTAAATGGGGATGAAAATTTTAACTTAAAGAGTTTTTTCCTCTAAAACATGGAATTGAAACTCTATATAATAGTACATTATGATTAATGAGATGACTTTTATCCTTTCTAAGCCTTAATAATGGGTAATTTTGTTAGTAATTTATTGAATAGTGAATACACTATTCATATAACATCTTCCTTTATATTTAATTAAAATATATATTCTATTTTCAAGTCTATATTTGGAATTTTAGAGTTATTTCTCCACGATGGCCTCAAATTGAAAATCAGAGAGGTGGTGATGACCATGCTCTTGAGGTGGTAGGACCTGAACCACGTATAATGCCACCTGAAAAACATCCTTTTATACCTAATATAGGCACTGATAGTCATCTTTTAGAGGGTTTACTAAAGGATATGTAGATCATTAATACTATATAGGGATCCCCATGACCTACCCTTACTATAACATAGTTGATCCAATATTTTTAGCAGCAACACCCACCTATTTATCAGAGGATGGTTCCCCCCATGCTACTAATTCATGGATAGAGTCTACATTTTCCATAAATGAATATATAGAGACACCTCCACAATGGAGGTTCAATATCATGGTTTATTTGATTCATGGATCCACAAAGAGATGGTGGAATGTTCAATATCAGGCAGGTCAATATCAGGAATGGTTGGGAGGGATTTCCAATTTTCCTTTTATTATTACATATACTCAGAGACATTGAGCGTCAAACGATATAGGGTATTTATGAATTTATATAAGGACAATCATTTCATTATTTAC
This sequence comes from Viscum album, assembly GCA_963277665.1. Lineage (NCBI taxonomy): Eukaryota > Viridiplantae > Streptophyta > Magnoliopsida > Santalales > Viscaceae > Viscum > Viscum album. The sequence continues at coordinate 1,803,226,854 of OY728125.1, forward strand.
TAATCATCTAAACTCATATATGTATAATGTTTCATTCCTACTATTTCCGGTGATGAATTAACTAGATTTTGGAAATTTGAGGATGGGATTATGAAGGATATATGATCTTAGGTGATTTTTTTGTTTAACTTCCCTTAATGAAATATTGAACTAGGTTCTAATCACTTTATATAATCTATTGGATATCAAGGGTGCAAATAATTATAGTTTGGTGCCTAGATAGGATGGTAAATTTCCCATCGGCAAGAAGTGTCTCTTTGAGATTTCTCACAGAGGTCATAATAGTTATAGTGTTCACCAAGGTAGTCATGTGGTATGCCATAAATTCCATAGTCCAACACATATGAATCCCCTATATAGAAAATACCCAGTTGAGTGCATGTCTTATAGCAATATTTTTCATCTTTAATTATTTTTATAGACCTTTCCTCCAGTGGTCAATGAGAGAGGGTTTTCATCAGGTGCATAGTAGGGAGTGAGATTAACTACTTCATTTAATGTATGTATCTAGAGTATAAAAAGTCATTTAGGATAAGGAGGTGTATGTGTTCATGGAAGCCATACTTCTGATATGTAGTACCATCATAGAGAAACTTATCAAAGTAGTTTAGTGGTATCTCAGTGTGATGGATCAGGCTAGATATATACAGTACAACCTACACCTTTGAGTAGAGTACTAGTCCAAATATAGATCGATGTATGTTTATAATATCATTGAATTTAATATATGCTTTTGTTGACACTAACACCTGACAATCATTCATATCTATTGGTTTAGTGAGTATCCTTGGTTTTTTAGAACAAATAAATATATGGAGTGATGAATATAGATACTCGATTGGGAGTCTAATCAAATACATTGTACCTATTAGAAGGGTATCCTTTTGAGATATATGGATATAATTTATTCTTGAATATTTGCATACTTGAGATAATAGTCTTTGAAATCATTTTCAGGATGGATTAGTCAGTTAGTTATCAATACTATTTTATTATTATCACTGGAGGGTGTTATTTTCCACACCAGAGAGTTGTACATATTTTATTATAAAAAATTTGATATCTAGGAATGTCGATATGAAGTTGAGTGGCATGAGATCGATGTAGTGTAATTGATATTGATAGCCTTTTTTGAGTGATCAAGACCATTTCAGAATGAATTCCCTCTAGTGGTGGATCTATCCAAGGATGTTTTCTATGATGATTTTTCTATACTACCTCACGAGAAAGAGGTAGAGTTCACCACTAATCATGTTCTATAAGAATCATGAGTATCTAATCCTCCATACAATATGTATCCTACTAATATTCAAGAAACACAATGATAGTTAGAGGACTTAGAATTCAAAGAGTTTATAGGACCTAGTACATCACTTTGGAACTCACCTATATATTGCACCAAGAATTAGGATGGGACCCATAGGCTGTGTGTTGATTATTTATAGTTCAATCAGTTTATGGTAAATAATTAGGATTTAGTACCAAAAATAGATGACATCTTTTATCAGCTATGAGGAGATCCATTTTTCTCAAAGATTTATTTTAGGTTGGTCTATCATAATGTTTGATTTATACCTTCATATATAACAAAAAAAAATAATGCAGTAGATATGGATTATAAAATTATTTTTTTTCATGCTGTTTGGTCTCACAAATGTGTCTTATATCATTATAGAATTGAAGATTTAGGTTTTCAACCTATACATGGAATATTTTTTAGTGGTTTTCATGGATGATATATTGGTTTATTCTAAAACTCATAACGGTAATGTAAAACACATTTATATCATATTGAATACACTAATAGATAACCACATTTATTTTAAGCTCCAAAATACAACTTGTGGATTGATAATGATCACTTAGTGGGTAAAATATTAATTGAATTAGGGGTATCCACTAACACTGAGAAGGTGAAAGATGTATTTTCTAGGGATAATCCCAAGAAATACTTAGATATATAGAGTTTCTTGGGGATATATTATTACTAAATAAATTTCATTATGAATTTCTCATGACATGCAGCACATCTTAAATGCTTTAAGAAGATGTGTGTTAAATTCTCATGGTTTGATGTTTGCGAAAAATATATTTTGGATCTAGAAGGATGTTTCAGTTCATCAACAATCTTGATTCTTCTTATTCTTGGTATAGTTTATACTGTTTATTATGAGTCATTAGGCATCTGTATAGAAGTTGTTTTGATAAAAGATGATTAAGTCAAAGAAAATAGGACATTCTTGTTGAGTCCATATGAGTATATTACCTGATTCATGATCTTGAGCTAGATTCATTGGATAATGATTTATGATTGTAGAAGGATTATTTGTTGAGGGAGTGCTTTGTTACCCATTCGAGAGTGGAATGGGATAATGTCACTTGGGATTTTATGACAGGAAAACCAATATCCCACCGAGTTAGCAATGTAGTATGGGTAAACATAGACAATCCATGGAAGGTCACCAATTTCATATATATTAGGGAGACCTTCTTAGTGGAAGAATATGGTAGAATATATGTCTGTGAGATTATATGCCTTCCTGGAGTTCCCCCTGCTATCATATTGGATAGGGAAAATCATTTCACTTTTTAATTATAGGAAGGGTTACATATAGATATTGGTTAACATTTACTTATGAGTAAAATATACAAACCTTATACCGATGGTCATTATGAGCATACAATACAGGTGTTAGAGGACATGATTCGAGCATGAGTCCTTAATTTTGGACATTCTTGTGAGAAACATGTACATATTATAGAGTTATCTTATAATAATAAAATCCAAGTGACTATATAGATGGATCTATATGATTGCATATATAGTAGGCCATGTCCATCATGTCTATTATAGTTATATATAGGGATGTAACTTTTTGCGACCTTATATTGTTAAGGAGACATCAGATCATGTAAAACATATCAGGAAGTATATACTGATAGCTTAGTCTAAGAAGATATATTATGTAGAGATTCATAAAAAAACATGAGATATAAAGGTATGATATTGGTTCTTTTTGTGTGTTTCACCTATATTTGGACATTTGTGGATTTTATGGAAAGATAATCCGGTACCTTGATTTGTTAGTCCTTTTGAGTCCTTGGGGAGAGTTGGTCTGATAACCTACCAGATAACTCTACCTTAGAGGTATCAAGATGTGCATGATGGATTAAATTTTTCTTAGACTCATTGTTATCAATATTACCCATCTCATATTATTTATTCCTTAAAGTCTAGTTATAGGATAATTATTCTTTTGATGAGTATTCAGTTCGTATCATTGATTATTGCATGAACTCTCCTCATGGAAGGTCAGTTCCTTTGATTCAAGTGGTATGGAATAAATATAAAATATAGGAATATATCAAAGAGATATATAAAGGATTATATTCAAATTATATAGAGTTACTCGCAAATGACTCTTAACCTACCTTAAAAGGTATACTCAGGTATATGCTTTTTAAGTAGGGGAGGTTGTAAGATCCTTTTTTTTCATGGAGGTATGAATTAACTAAAATTATACAAAACCACTTGTTTAATCCTTACAATAGTTCTTAATGTACTATGGAATGGGTCAAGAGTGTTTGGGGATTGATCATAGCTCGTAGATCTAGGTTTTTGTGAAATATAATGAGGCTCATGATTGAAAAATGTTTTGTACTAATCGTGCAACACAATCATGTGGCCTAGTGAGCGTGGTGAATGGGTAAATTATCTGTGAGAGAGGAAGTTCATGGTCATGAGAAAAATAAAATATATTAAATGTGAATTTATCATGGTTGGATCATTTTTTAAGTGTTTTACAATACATGTGAGTAGGGTGTCACATGAAGTAAGGAGTGCACACGGTTGGCACATTGTTTGGCCATCAGTTCCTCAAACCATTCACCCCATTAAAAAGTGCAAAATAAAAATTTTAAACTTTAATCCATGTAACCACCACCACTATTTAATATTACTTATCATTAATATAAACCTACCACATTGAGAGATATCCCAATTCCCTCCTCTAGAATTTAAGATGACTCCTCTACCCGGTATCCAATTTAAGAGTCATTCATCTTGTTTAATAACTCTTAGTAAGACTGTTAATCCACTTACTTTTTTTTTCAGTCTATCTATACATATCTAATTATATTTTCATTCATGTTTATATTATTTTTTTTCAATTTGTTTTTCTATTTCTCTAATTTCAACTATTGTATATTAAAATAAAATTAGATACTGGACAAGGAGTCATCTACTGGTATAATGAAGGTGGCCTAGTACAATTCCTCAAAGGTCATTATGTCTATATAATTCATCATTTTTGTGTGTTCTAGAACTTCCATGTGAGGCCTATTAAATTTAAAAATAATTATATTAATTACTAACAACCTAAATTAGTTACTCCTTTCACCATAAATTTCATTATTTGAGGTTATCTACTTAGAATCAAACGACCACATAGTGTGTATAGATTATATGTCTAAACTATTATCACCTTATTTCAAAGATATTAAAACACTCTTGGGTGAGTTAATTAAATTAAAAGACTATAAATAATTTCTTATTTAATTAAATCACTTAATGTGGGTTGGAATTTTCCCTTAAAAATTAAATAACTAGATGAATTAAATGAAACGTGAATGGTGATACCATTCTAGTTGACCCCTTGTTTATTCAAAATTATGATTTAATTTTCTATTATGGATGAAATTTATATTTTATTTTAGTGAATTTTTAAATTATATATATATTTATACCATCTAAAACCATTTATAATATTATTAAATGGGGGATTCATAGATTATGATTCATATTTCCTTGTATGGGATCATAAATAATTTTTTAATTTAATAAATTATTATGGGAGTTATCCCTTTTTAGGGATGGTAATTAGATACTTACATGGATCAATTTGTATAGGTTCACTGATAATATGGGTTTACATTATTCCATGGGTGATACATGGTTTTATTTTTGGATTTTTTTGGACAGGTTTGAAGGGAATATTCTTTTGTTTTATATCATGAGAGATACATGGGTTCCAATTTGGGATGTTAAGGATGGGCCCATAGGATAGTGGGATAAAATTATATTTTGAGCGATAACTAGATTACTTAAATGTTATTCCATGGGTGGTTTCAACACATCAATTTATTAAATGAAATTTATTCCATGTTATGGAACATAGTTGGATTTTATGAATGTCATAATTTTATAAATAACTTAATATAGAAATTTCATGGTTTACTTTTGAATACTAGGTATAAAATAACTGGGGTATTATTGATCCATTATATAATTATCATTATTTAGGGATTCATTGGTTGTTCTCATTAGGTTTTGAACCTAAATGATAAAATAATAATACCTCAGGGACATTCAATATTAAGCCGAAGCATGTAGTGTTAAACAGGTATCCCTTGAAGAACCCGAGCTAACATAAGAATTATTTATTTCATTTAATGTATAGTTATTACTTCATACACATACATTAATTTTATTTTCATAGAATATATATTATTAGGAACCATTGGTGGTGGCCTACTATGTTTTACTCACACCTTTTTGGAGTTAACAATTGACACCCAAACAGACTTTGTAGAAGTAATTTGGGAGAAAGAGAAGCACCCAACAATAGATGTTTGATTTTCTATGATGGGATAAAGTATAATAGTATAGGTTGTATGTAGTTCTCATGATTATGTTGGTGTATATATTGTGGACTTTTGTGCATTTTTTGCATAACATGTATTGTTTTATGAATGCTATCATATTCCCTTTGCATCACATTTTTGTAAAGTATCATGAAATCACCATTTTTCATATGAGATATCATGATAGGAAAAAAATTTCCCAAATTTTTTTAGGAAATAGAACATAGATAAAATCAATTGAAATATAAAAATTCAAAGGTTAAGCAACATACTTTATTTATGAGTTATCTATTAAATGTTAATAGTTTCTATTTTATGTGTTTAATAGTTTAAAAATTACCATACTTAAGTATATTTGGATGAATAAAATTATTAAAATGAGAATAAAATACTGAAAGGTTTTCTTATCATCCATTATAGATATTATATTTTCTAAGGTGACTACGATTCTACATATTCTTTCCTATCATGAAAGTGTTGTAGATCTATTAAAACACATTCTAAAAACATAGAAGTTAAGATATATATGAAAATATAAAATGGGGAAATTATTTCATCACAAGTATAACACTTTTTCCCTATTGTTATTTTTTGGGTTAATATTCCTATAAAACCATATTATTATCTATATAGTATAATTAAATGAAATTCTTGGTATGGATTGGTTTTATATGAATAGAGCCAATATAAATTTCTAGGATAAAGAATACACCCTACGTATCTCAAATTACCTTATGATTATATACAAGTACCAGGAGGAGAATCGATATCCTATGGAACCATAATATCATGCTTGGATATTATTTATTTATGATAATGTGTATCTAGATAAAATGATTTAGAATAAAGAAAATATAACCCTTGATGACATACCAATTAAGTGAGAATATGATGATGTGTTTCATGAATAATTACATGGTTTTCCTTATAGATGAGAGGTTATGTTTCAAATAAAACTTATAAATAGATATTTTATAATATATAAGACTCTATATATAATGGAAATAATTAAACATGATGATATGAATAAGAAACTTCATGAGAATCTTGATAAATTTTTTATATGACCAAGTGCTTCACTATGGGGTCCACTAGTCCTCTTCATCTAGAAGAAGGATTGGTCATTACACCTCTGCATTGACTATCATGAGCTCTAAAAGATCATGATAAAGAAATTGTATCCTATTACATATATATTTATTTGTTTGACCATCTATGTGAAGAAAAGTACTTATCTACAATATATATTTGGTTAGGATATTATCATGTAAAGGTGAAGAAGAAGGATATACCCAATACTTCTTCTTGTAAATGGTATAGTCACAATGAGTTCATAATGATTTCATTTGGACTCACTAATTCTCTAACTGTTATCATGGAAATAATTAATAGAGTCGTTAGGGATTATCCTAAATATTTTTTTATAGTCATTACATATATTATTCTTATATATTGTATAAGGATTTTTAAAAAACAAAGGCAATTCAAGGATGGACCAAAATAATATTTGTGATGGAGATACAAACATTCCATGGATTCGCTAGGTACTATCATTAATTTTCAAGATAAATATCATGATTTTAAATCCCAATAATGAGGATTATATGGAGGGAATTGATATTTTTATATAATAACGAAATGTTTGAAGAGCATTATAGAGTTAATAAAGAGGATAATCACTACACTTTTTCTCATAATACCCACTAATATGGAAGTATTTATGATCTCCAAAAATGCATCAAAAAAATTATTCAGTTGTGTACTCATGAAAGATGAAAATTAAATAGCCTATCACTCTCTCCAATTAATGATCGATGAGTATAACTACCCAAAACATGATCTGAAATCGGATATAGTGATTTTCACATTAAATATTTGGATACATTATAAATACAATGAGACGTGTGTCATATAAACGAATAATAAAAGACAAAAGTATATATTCTCACAAAAGGATATCAATATGTGATAATAAATGTTTCTAGAGATGACCATGGATTATTATTGTTCAATAAATTACCATATTAGGAAGGCTAACAAAGTGGTAGAAGCTTTGAGTAGAAAGGATCTTACAACCCTATCCATTATTAGCATCGGAAGGGATAATATCTTCTTGAACATAAATATGATGTAAATAGTAATAATAAAGGGATCTTCATCCTACCTTGATCAAATAAACACCCACTGATCAATTCACAAGAGGATCAGAGTCCCTAAAAGATTATGAGGATATATTTTGATATGTATTAAATATTTTTATGTTTAACTTTTCTAAATATAGATTTATGTGATTTGGAACATGGATACGTGTCCCATAAAAACTAGAACTAAAAAGGGAACATCTATATGATGTGCATTGACTATCCTTCTCTTTTATCCATGAATAACTATGATGTATAACATATGAAGAAAAATGATTGGTGTGATAATATGAGGATGGGGGTTACAAAATTTTTACCTTGATGCTTGGTATGAAAATAATCCATGGATGAAAGAAAAAAGTCAAAGGGTATTATAAAACCATTTCCCAAAATAGTATTGGAATGGGACATCGTAATAGTGGATTTCATTGTAGGACTCCTAGTAACATCTAAAGGAAATATTCAATCATAGTGTTAGTTGTTCACATTAAAAATCCATCACATTTCATTTCTATCTAGGATTATTTCTATCTTGGGAAATACCCCAAGATATACCTAATAGAAGTGGTAGGACTGTAAGGAGTTACACTATTGGTTGTCTCTAATAGATAAATGAGGTTCACCATGAGTTTTTTTGGAGAAATATTCAATAAGTGTTGGATATAGAGGCTATTTTTAGTAATAATTATCACCCTAATAAATATGTATGGTTATAGATAACTATTAAAATTCTAGAGGATATGATGATATAATGTTCAATGGATTTACAAGGATGTTAGGATTAACACATTACCCTAGTAGAGATCTCATATAACAACATTTTCTATTATATCATTCAAATGGTTACTTAAGAGGCTCTATATTGGAAAAGGTTTGAGAAATGAATATTCTTGTATGATGTTTTTGAGATGAAGCTTATGGGACTTTATCCTATTTGGGAGAATATAGATAAGGTTCTAACCATTCAACAACATATTACATCCATACAAAGTTGATAGAAAATATATGTCTATAATAATTTATGATACATAGTATATTATGTTAGAGATAATGTGTTCCATCATATATAATAATGTAAGAAACTAATGTTCTTCAGGAAGAAGGAAAATATTAGTCCTTGATACATTATCCCCTTTGAAATCCATGATCACCTTAGATCTGTAGCATATCAGCTAGCACTACCACCTAACCTATCCCAAGTACATGTTGTGTTTCATGTATCTCCATTGAAGAAGTACATAAAAAATCCTCACATTTACTAAATCTAGAGGTGGTATAATTGGAGAATGATATTTCATATGAGGAGAATCTAGTTATGATCTTAGACCTTAGATACAATGTCATATGAAAAAAAAACACTCACTTGGTCAATGTATTGTGTATGAACCTCATGGTTGGGGAAGAAACACGATAATTGAAAGAGGACATGAAATATAAGTACCCTAATGTATTTTTGTTTATAAAATGAAAATTATATGGTGTAATTTATATTGTAAGTAAGAATGTAATGACCCATGATTTTATAAATAATAACCCCTTTTTAAATGTTTAAATAACATATTATGTAATGCAATTATTGAAAATGAATTCCCAAATTTTGTTATTTTAACCATTATAAATTTATCATGTTGGATTTGAAAGACCATAATGGATCATAACCATTGATAATATAGATGTTGTACACTGACTGTTATGATTAGAATTAATTATGTGTAATGATAAAGTCAAATTGAAATAGGTGGAAGAAGTGATGTCCTCAACTATTATCAGCATACCCTTTGAAGCACATTTATCATAGATTCTATAAGAGTTGACATCCCTGGGATTTTCCATTTACTAATTCTAATTTAAGGCTCAACAACTGAAACATGAATGATATTGTTTATAGCAGAAGATAAAGCTCATTGAGATAAAATCACACACCATTTTAGCCAAACAACCATAATAATATACCACCATCACACACCATAGCCTTACGATGTACATTGATTCAATAAGGGGTTATATACATAGACCCATGCAGTATGAATTTGTATTATTTCTTTGTAAAAAAATTATTATTTTATTTATCCCCTTACATTATTACATTATATATACAATTATATATGAGGTAACAAAAATTATATTTTGATATGAAGAAACCAAAATTGTATTTTTTTTAAAATATATAGTTTTAATAACCTTTTTGTTAGATTTATGATTTTTTAAATAAAATATTACTTTCATAATATATTATTATTAAATAATATTTATTTAAATATAAATTATAATATAATTTAATGACGAACACTTTAATTGTTATAAGGGTAAGAGATTGGACAATGTTGTAAAAAGTAGTATTTTCCAATAAATAATTTTATTTTATACAAAAGTTAAGATTATTATATTTATAAATTTATTTTAGTAAAATTAATATAACTTCTGAAATTAGTATGTTGGAATTAATAAATGGATAATTTCTCATAATTTTCTGTGACTGTACAATTTCTGGGAAAAAATTAAAAATTAAATAAATATATGGTCGGTATTACAACATGAAAATATCCCAATAAGGATGTAATAAATCATATAAAAGTAATATAAGACCATATATATATTTCCCATTTTTTTATATTATCTTATCAATTTTATAATCATTTAATTAATTCTCCAAAACTTATATTATATTTTAATGGTATAAAATCAATTCTTTATGAACATGACTCACTTCCTCCTCACAAGTTTTATTATTTTAATATCATTGGTGTTTAACTATATAAAATATTGAAAAAACAATTTTATGGGTAAAACTATTGGAAATCCCCATTTTATTTTTTGTGGTTATTATTTTTTATTATATAGAGTCCAAAACATAATTTTAGAAACTAATAATAAATTATCCTTAATTTGGATAAAAATACCCCAACCTCCCATTCTTGTTCACCCTAAATAAATTGATAATGAATTTCCACTCCCTATCCCTCTATAAATCCAACCCATGGTGTTCCTAATATCTTATGAAGATATCTCAAGCTTTTAGTTGCTTCATCTCAAGGTAAAGGGCTATCTTCCTCCTGTTCTTCATTAATGTACTTTCTTTGTATTATTCCTTTTTATTTAAAATTTATCATGTTGGAATATGTTTTTACACATAAAATTACTATCCTCATGATTAATAATTACTTATAAACCAAATTTCACTCTCATTATTCCCTTTAATCAATGTTTATGTAAACCCAGTATGCTACCAAAATTATATCATGATTTTTCATGCCAAACATTTGTGTTGTGTATACTCATCCTAATTTCCAATAAGGGGTATTCAGAAAGATTTAACAATCATTAATTGACTAGGGACTCCCTTATATGTATCCAAAAATCCATATTCATTATATTTAATGTGAATAAATATATTATTATGTTGCATGATCTCACTGGAACACAAATTCAAGTATATGATATGAATGTGAAAGGTGAGATGAGAATTATATATCCCTACAATAAATATCATATTTCTTATCACATGATTTAATTTATTATGCATGAGAGGTTATCCAAAGTACACTATGATGTGATATATTGGCAGTTATCCTTGAATTATGCTTATGATTTCATATTTTCTATTGTTTCCACATTTACATGTTACCCTGATGTCGTGATATCATATCATTCATCGATGTTCATGAATATTATTTTCACACTTTTATGTCACTTTGATATACCTATTCACTCACATGTATTAATTTCATCATATTATTCATTGACTATTCCCTTATCAGGCTTTACAGCTCACCCATTCTTTATGTACATCCTCATGTTATCACATGCAGTATTAGAAGATATATGGAATATTAAGGTTTTATTATAGAGTTTTAATTATTTTTGTAGTGTTAATGAATAATGTTATTATGTTATGTATCTAATTACCCAATTACGCTTGCCATTTCTATTGTTTGATATTGTATTATATGTGTATTTATATAATAAATTGTGAAATAATTTTTATAAAAGATATGGGTTGTCATTGAAAATGATGATGTAATTTCATTGATTTTAAAATCTCTATTTTCAAATTAATCTATTTATTTAGGTATTTTTTTTACATTCAACTATTTTGAGCCCTTATGAAGTATGTGAAACTTATTAGGAAGCTACAATACAAAACTGAAATCCCTATTTAATTATCTATAAATGAGTAAATGTATAATCTAGTTTAACTCAAGTGTATGTGATTGTTTTCCAATGGTAAGATACATCATTTGGGGCTTCATTAAGATGAAAATTAGAAGTTAATCTTGTTTTTTGTAACTAATTTTTTTTCTATACATGTAACATCCTGTGATATCAAGAAATATCTTATATAAAATTAATTTAAATTCTTTAATATATAGTGTTAAAAACAATAAATAGTTTATATTTAATCATATGAAACACCATTTTTATCTTCTATTACATGTAAAATCAAGTACCTTTGGTGACCTATGTTACACACAAGCCTTGAGTATTACCAAAAAACAATATACTATTAATATTATTTATTTAACATAATAGTTAACACCTAGCCATTAGAATATAGGGAATCAATATAATTAACTAGATTATGAATATATGGTTTATATATGTTTATATAATGAATCCTTTTGGGACTATTTAATTAATAATTAAAATAAAAACCAATTTAATATAATGGATGAGTTTTTATAGAAAACTATTTTTATGACCAGATTACCATTTTATATTAATAAATTAAACTAATAATTATTAGTTAATGATATTAATTAAATTTATATGTAATATATATAATAAAATATTTTTAAATTGATCCAATAATAATGATTGGGTTAAGATAATAATAAATTTAATTCTATGTATAAAATGTGGTATATTTTTTAAAGGAAATTTTACCACCTTTTCATGGAACACCTATTTTAAATCTTATATTTGACACATTTATTATTTTTATTTGAAAACAATAAAATTATTTTTTGAAATCATAATATCAAAATTTAATTTTGGTGAAGTTATGGTATTTTTCTAAGATGTTTCATATTTAGATTAATTGTGAATGACACTGAATTTTAACTGAAAACTTCTTTTTCATCAAAATAATACATAGTGTTAAATTATTATTTTTATTTGTTTTTAAAGTATAATTAGATCAATTTTATATTAGTTAATCTAATTTAGGTCACTATAATAAATTTCGCATTTAATTTAGATATAAAAAAATAAAAAATATTTGAACATATTCAGTTTAAGAACACAATTTGTCGTCATGTATGGTGGATTAATTTCAAATTAATTTCTACCACCTATGATATTGTAATTTTTAAAAACTAATTCCATATTTGGAATATGATTAAATTATAATTTATATGAGGTTAAACTTTGTTTTTTCCTGAAAATATTACTGAAAGTAATTAAATTTTATAATTGGGATTAAGGTAAAAATTAATTTACTTATTGGTTAACCATTAATCATAAGGGGAATATGATCTAGAGACTTTTCCAAAACACATTTTATAAAATAATTCTACCATATCCCAAAATTTATCTAATTAGGTTCATTTTTTGGTGGGACATGACATAAGGTATATTATAACATCCCGAGTAAATAAAGAAATAATACATTTTCCTTTTTATTAATATTTTGTGAATTAAATATTAACTTTATGTTAAAGGGGTTGCTATGTTCGATGGAGTACCCGATACGCAACAACATGTTTCTTTTAAATCTTACATTGTACACTAATAATATAATATTATTATTTTAAATGGTAGTTAACACCTAGCCATTGTACTGGAGGGAATGAATAGAACTAACTAAAATATGATTATACATGTTTGTTAAATGTTTTTACATTTATCTAATAAATTTTAGGGGCTTAAAATATGAATGAATCTAATTTTAAGTATAAATACTTTAATATTCACTAAAAGGTCGATTTACTGCCGTTTAATTGAGAACCCTCTTTAAATCTAGTTTTGGTCATTTTTATATGTTCTATTTGACAAAATAAAATTCTTCTTTATATTCGAAACCTCAAAATTTACTTTGTGTAAATTTTTGGTATTTTTCTGATTAATTTTATTTTTTAATGAATAGTGAAAAATACTCTATTTTAATTCAAAAGTGCCTTTTAATATAATGTATTTATATGTTCATATTATCTTTTTAATTGTTTTTAAAGTGTAATTAGAATATATTTTTACCATTTAATCTAATTTTGGTCATTGTAATTAATTCCACCTTGAAATTGGACATAAACAAGTGTCAATCTTTTGATAGTTATTGTTTCTTAAAAACACGCTATTTGTTTTGACAACATGAATTAATTTTAAATTAATTAATGAAAATTCTATGTTTTTAATTTGGTAAAATAGACATCATTTTTTAATTCAGAATATCAAATATAGCTTAGGATGAATTTTTGGTAGTTTTATGAAAAACTTCAATTTTTGATGAATAATGAAAGCATTAAGTAGTAGTTAAAAACTGACATTTTCATTTAAATGAAATTTTACAACTTCTGTGGATTAAATTTAAAAAATAAAACATACATGGTTGTTATTATTAAGTAAAATTTGGTTCAATAAGATGAAAATAATTTTTGGTGAAGAGTAACTTTTGACTTTTATTTACTGCAGTTAAAGGAAAATAGGGTAATTTAAGGTAAAAAGAATATTATAATAATACCAAATTACCTTAACACTTGTTATAACCATATTGGTTGAGTCATTTACAAACATGGGCATCTTTGGGTCTATTTTGGGACCCCATGGAGCCACTTGGGAGTGATAATGACACTTTAGATTAATAAACTTAAAGTAATGATCAAAATGACACAAACAAATATATTTTAGTAAATAAATTTTTACCTAGGGTTACATAAGCTATATATTGGACTATAAATATTAATTTTAAATATAAAAATATTTTATACATCATGGTATTTTTTTTATAATTTTTCAATATCAAATAAATTAAATTATTTATGACACAATAATGATGTAGTATTTACCTCATTAATAAAAGATTTAAATAAATAAGATTATAAATATTAAAAAAATATCTAAAACCTGTCCAATTATTATTTTATGATTTTATTTCGACAATTAGTCATCTTATCCTAAAATTTAAATAGTTTTGGACCTTTAGAAACTGAATATCATTATATAATAAAATAATATTTTCACATTTTCCTAAAGAGACCCTCCTCTTCCTTATAAAAATCCCTCACTTCTTATTCATTCCTTAAACCTATATAGCCCCTTGTCTCATCCAAACCATTACCAAATAATCTCTCAATATCCCTCTCCTCCTCCTAGAAGCCTTACCTTAGGAAGAAGGAACTTCAAGAAGTCCTTTTGGTTCAAACCAAAGGAAGTTACCCAAATTAAAGGTTATAGTTTCTCTTAAATTCTTTTCTTTTATTTTACTTCTCCAACCACTAAAATATTTTTATTACTTTATTTTATAACAACACTAGTATCCTCAATATACTAGGATGTTTTTATTATAATTATTCAAACTACACTTACACACACCTCTATCTAATGGGTGAAGAACGTACTGTTTCTGATGGAAAACTAACACCTCACGAAGCGATGACTATTCAATTATCTCCTATCGTCTCTCATGGTGGCCATTAAGATGGAAATTTATTTATATATGATATATATTATGTTTATTTTTTTTATTCTTATGTATTTTACATTTATATCCCACCTTTATAGTTTCCATAATGGGTAAACACGATAATTTCATTTGAGGAAGTGCAGACTACCGCCCCCTCAAAGTGATATGACTCGTTCATACCATACGTGGTACATATAAAGGATGGAGTTAATGATATTATATATGATAATATACTGGAATTATAATATACCTATGTATCATTATGTTCTAATTCCATCAAATTACGAAATATAAATGAAAGTAGCGTTCATGCGTACGTACGACTTACTGTCTTCAAGAACGGTGAATTTCATTTATTATCTCCAAATGTTATGTACTATTATAAATACATATATATAATGAATATATATTATATATATGATATCTAAATCCTGAATATCACTCTGTATATAATGAACTTTTTACCATATGAACAACTTTTAAATATAGGAAGTTCATTTTTGATTCAAGTACCAAATACTGACAAAAAAACCATTATTAACTTAAATGATTACATAATGTTTATAACATGGTAATAAGTGATATAAAAGGATTAATAAACTTTAAAAAGGTTCTTCAGAAATTATAAATTAAATTTAGTTTATTATTCATGATATTAAAAAACGAATGGTTCAAGTCAGACACGAGGTAAGGAACTTCGTCTCAATCTCCTTTCATTGAGGCATATTTCGATAATATATACCTTCTTATTTTACACGGTGTATAATAAAACCATTTGACTATTTCTTTCATTAAATGGGAATCTTTTTTCTACAAAGTGCTTTACTAAATGACAAATGGAATGTTTTTAACGTTTGCAGTGACAATGACCTCTCCACCGCCGTAATCGTTATTTGACTTCCTCTATAAGCCTTAATGTTTTCTAAAAAGAAAAGAAAATCCCTTATTCTATTTTTGGGTGTTTTGGTATTGAAAATGGTTGTTGAAATGGATTGATTACTTCAATATATTTAAATTATTTCTTGTGATTTCAAATTAAATTTTATTAGTGAAATGTTTATATTTGGAATATTTTATGTGTTATGATTTTATAATGGTACTTGGACATTTGACGGGTGGTTACGTGATAAACCAAATGACGGGGTGTGCCGTGATAAACCAGGATGAGTGATTACATTATAACCTCCAATGCATTAGTTATGGTAGTTGGCCGTATGACTATTCCATTTAGTGATATGTGTGAAAGTCAACTGTATGGTTATTCCACTTAAGAATGTTAATGTCCCAAGTTACCTTTATATGTTATGTGTTATTTATACGAGTTTTATGGTAGTATTTTGGTTACAAAAGGGTAAGAAATTATCTTTTATTCAGTGAAGAGTATTTACTAATTTATAAAGGTGAAATATATTACTTATGATAAAGTATTCATGGTTTACTTGTTGTTTTGAAAAAACTAACAATTTTCCTTCTTTGTGTATCCCTTACTGAGCTTTTTATGCTCCTCAAAAGTTTTTGGAATGTTTTTCATAGGACATAAAGTGGAATAGGGTCAAGGATGGGATCAAAAAAATTTCATGCTGTCTAAAACATGGAAGTAGACATGAATCTTTTTTTCAAGATTTTTTATTTTGTGAAAAAAATGGAAACTGAGTAGATGTGTCTACATGTATTATTAAAGTTTTCAAGTATATATTATGGCTTAATTCTCTAAAACTCTAAAACTTAAAAGATCCTCAATGTGAATTATTTATTTTAATACAAGATTATGTAAATGTTTAAGGCCGGGTCCTTATAGTTGGTATCAGAGGTCGGTTTAGACAACTTTAGGAGTTAGAATATAGTTAAATTAATATCCATAAATTTTTTTAGTTTAAGTTATGATTGAAATGATATAGCATTTACAGATTTCCATATTGCTTTGCCTAAGCTATTTCTATGTTCAGAATGGTTTTCTGCAGAGAAAATAGGGCATCTATGTTTAGAAGACATTAGGAGGAAGACAACCTTCCAAATAAACATCCTGAGATGGTCATAATTGGAACTGAATAGTTTTTTGTAGTGATGGAACAATTGACTCAGGCTATAAATGGTGGTGGTATCCATGCATGAGATCAGCCAGCTCAACCACATAGGAACATTTCAGTAGTGGATTATTTCATGAGGCAACATCTCCCATCATTTAGAGGATCATCTGACCCTGTGCTAGCAGAAGGGTGGACTAAAGCACTGGAGAAAATTTTTGATGTCATGGGTTGTTCAGAACATCAAAATGTTAGTCTTTCTGTTTACTGTTTTGAAGGTGAAGTTGATTAGTGGTGGTCGATGGTGAAAAATATCAAGGATATTGATGCGATTTATTCTCTTGTTTGGGATGAATTCAAAGGTATGTTCTTTGAGAAATATTTTCCTAAAGTGGTTAGAATTAGGATGGAAAAACAATTCTTGGAATTGAGGCAAGAGGATGACTCAGTGGCTGTTTACGAAGGAAAGTTCACTCGACTGGCAAGGTATGCTCCAAATTTCATCTGAGATCTTGATATTAAGATAAATTTATTTTACTCAGGACTGAAGCCGCGATATCGAAGAGCATTATCCTCTCGTGAGTTTAAAAGTTATGAAAAACTTGTTCGATGTGCAAAGAAGGTGGAAATGGAGTTTGACGATGATCATGTGTTCTTTGAAAAAAAAAACAAAATATTAGGTCCAGTTGGTAAGAAAAGGGAAATAATTCATTAAAGAATCCTAGAGGTAAGAAAAATAAATATCCATCTTGTAAGAAGTGTGGTAAGAAGAATCCTGGAGAATGTTTATCAAAGTCTGGTAAGTGCTTCCGGTGTGGTAAGTCTGGTCATATTGCTCGTAACTATAAGTAAAATGATCAAGTAGGCAATGAAAATCCAGTGGTAAGTGTTTTAAGTGCAATGAAATGGGTCATTATAAAAATGAGTATACAGCTAAGAACTCAACTGAGGGAAAGAAACCAGACTAAAATCAGAAAGGGGTGGTGAAATCCTTTACAACTACTTTAAGAGATTTTGTGTCATCAAATGAAGTAGTATCTGGTACACTATTTGTTTTTTCAGATTATGCCAATGTGTTGTTTGATTCAGGGTCTACACATTATTTCATTTCTGAGAAGTTTTATAGTAAATTTGGAATTGCATCTCAATATATGAATCCTGAACTTATGGTAAAAACACCTGGAGGAAATGTTGAGACAAAAAGAAATTATAAGAACCTTTTTGTTTTTGTGTGCGGAAAGAATCTACCTGAAAACCTTATTGTTTTTCCTATAATAGAGTTTAATGTTATTTCAGGCATGGATTTGATGTCTATTTTTCATGATAAGATTGAATACAAAGATAAAGAGGTTTCTTTTTAGAAATATTTTCAGTTTGTATACAAGAATGAACCCTTACTTTTGATAACATATCAAGAAGCTGAGAAACTAGTAAAAGATGGAAATGAATGTTACCTTGCACAAATTTTTGAAAACAAAGGAACTATTTAGATAAATGATGTGGCAATGGTAAATGAGTATCTTAATGTTTTTCCTGATGAGTTTCCTGGTATTATACCTGATCGGAAAGTTGAATTTACTGTTGACTTACTTCCTGATTCTAAGCCAATTTCAAAACCCCCTTATCGAATGGATCAAATTGAACTTTTAGAGTTAAAGAATAAATTGTAAGAGTTATTAGATAAATGTTTCATTTGACCTAGCACATCACCATGGGGTGCTCCTGTCTTGTTCATTAAAAATAAAGATGGTTCAATGAGACTTTTAATTGATTATAGAGCATTGAATAACATCACTGTTAAGAACAAGTATCCTTTGACTCATATCGATGATTTTTTTGATCAGCTCCACTGAGCTTAGTATTTTTCAAAGATTGACTTGAGGTTGAGGTACCATCAGTTGAAAGTAAAGGAAGCATACATTCCGAAGACCACGTTTCATACTAGATATGGCCATTATGAATTTGTAGTTATGTATTTTGGGTTAACCAATGAACCTGCTGTATTCATGGATCTTATGAATAGAATTTTCCATGAGTTCTTGGATAAGTTTGTGGTTGTGTTCATTGATGATATTTTGGTTTATTCTAAAAGAAAAGAGGATCATGAAATTCATTTAAGGGTTGTCTTTCAAACCTTAAAAGAAAGGAAATTGTTTGGGAAATTTAGAAAGTGTGAATTTTGGTTACAAAAAATTTCTTTCCATGGTCACATTGTTTCAAAAAATGGCATAACTATTGTTCCTGCAAAAACAAAGGTTGTTGAAGAATGGCCAAGACCCACAAATATAACTAAGATCCATAGTTTTGTTGGTTTAGCATGTTATTACTGGAGGTTTGTTGATAATTTTACACAATTATCTAGTCCAATGACTAAATTAACTCGAAAAGGTGTTAAGTTCCTTTGGACAAAAGAATGTGATGATTGTTTTTTGGAATTGAAAATAATACTGGTGAATGCTCCAGTTTTGGAACTACTTTCCAGAAATGGTGAGTTTTTTATTTACAATAATGCATCGTTGAAAGGACTTGGTTGTGTTTTTATGCATAATGATCAGGTAATCCCTTATACTTTATGTCAGTTGAAACCTCATGAGTTAAATTACCCTACACATGATTTGGAATTAGCTTCTGTTGTTTTTTCTTTAAAAATATGGAGGCATCATTTGTATGGAGTAAAATGTGAAATATATACTGAACAAAAAAGTTTAAAGTATATATTCAATCAAAAATAATTGAACATGAGACAGAGGAGATGGTTGAAATTAATCAAGGATTATGATTGCACGATTCATTACCATCCAAGAAAGACAAATAAAGTGGATGATGCTTTGAGTCTAAAAAGTAATGCTTCATTAACCATGATACGTTTGGAACGAGATCATTTCGTTTTTGATTTGATGAACTTTGGCATGGAAGTTGTTGGTGCAAGAAATTATTCTGTTTTGTTTCAGGTGTCAGTGAAATCATCTCTATCAGACAGAATAAAGAAAGCGTAGAAAGAAGACAGTGAGTTGCAGAAAAAGGTAGATTTGTTTCAGAAGGGTAATTTTCCTGATTTTAACATTGATAATGATTGTGTTTTGAGGTTTGTAAAATGATTATGCGTGTCTTGTGATTAAAAGTTAAAAAATGAGTTGTTATGTGAAGCTCATAGTTTCCCTTTTTCAGTTCATCCTGGCTGTACAAAGATGTATAGAGATATTCAGGAGTATTACTGGTGGGATGGAATGAAAAGAGATATTTATGATTTTACTGAGTGTTTGACTTGTCAGCTGGTTAAAGCAGAGCTGAAGTTACCAAAAGGGATGCTTCAGTATTTATCGGTGCCAAAGTGGAAATGGGAAAATATATCCATGGACTTCAATGTGGGATTACCAAAGATATATCTAGGTAATAATGAAATTTGGGTTATTATTGATCAGTTGACTAAATCTGTTCATTTCCTTCCTATTCGAGATACTTTGTCTCTAGATCAACTTTATCCGTTGTATGTTAAAGAGATAATCAAGTTGCATGGAGTTCCCCTATCCATTGTATATGATCATGATCCCAGGTTTACTTTTAACTTTTGGAAAGGTCTTCAGAAGTCGTTGGGTACTGAATTAAATTTTAGTACAGCTTTTCATCCGCAATTAGATGGGCAGTCAGAATTAACAATTCAGACCCTGTAAGATACGCTACATGTTTGTTCACTAGATTACCAGGAAATATGGGACCAACATCTTTCTTTGGTTTAATTTTCTTATAATAATAACTTTCATTCCAGTATACAGATGGCTCCATTTGAGGAATTATATGGAAAGCGTTGTCAAACTCCAACATTTTGGGATGAAGTAGGTGAAATGAAGCTGATGTGACCAGAATTGGTAGAAGAGATGGGAAAAAAGTTCATTTTATTTAGAAGAACATGAGAACAGCTCAGAGCAGACAAAAAAGTTATGCGGATAACCATAGGAAAGATCTTTCTTTTGAGGTAGGCGATCATGTCTTTCTCAATATTTCTCCATGGAAAAGTGTGATGCGTTTTGTTAATAAGGGAAAGTTCAGTCTAAGGTTCATTGGACCATATGATATCCTAGATAAACTTGGATCAGTTGCATACAGAGTGGCTTTACCTCCAAGTTTATCCCAGGTACACAATGCTTTTCATGTTTCAATGTTGAGAAAGTACATGCCAGATCCATATCATGTTTTGAGTCCAGAGGTAGTTTAGTTGGAAGAGAATCTCTCTTATGAGGAACAACCAGTCCAGATTCTTGACCATAGAGAGCAAGTGTTATAGAATAAGGTAATTCACTAGGTAAAGGTTTTGTGTAAAAACCAGATGGTTGAAGAGGTAATGTGGGAATTTGAAAATGTAATGAGGGATAAATACCCCCACTTATTTGATAAGTGAATAAAATTATGGGAATACAATTTCCAAAAGGGGGGAAGGATGTAACATCCAGGGTAAATAAAGAAATAATACATTCTATTTTTTATTAATATTTTGTGAATTAAATATTAATTTTACTTTAAAGGGGTTTCTATGTTCGATGGTGTAGTCGATACGCAACAACAGGTTTCTTTGAAATCTTACGTTGCAGACTAATAATATAATAATGTTATTTTAAATGGTAGTTAACGCCTAGCCGTTGTATTAGAGGGAAGGAATAGAACTAACTAAAATATGATTATACATGTTTTTTAAATGTTTTTATATTTATCCAATAAAATTTAGGGGCTTAAAATATGAATGAATCTAATTTTAAGCATAAATACTATAATATTCACTAAAAGGTTGATTTACCGCCTTTTGATGGCAAACCCTCTTTAAATCTAGTTTTGGTAATTTTTATAGTTTTTATTTGACAAAATAAAATTCTTCTTTAGATTTGGGACATCAAAATTTACTTTGGGTAAATTTTTGGTATTTTTCTGATAAAGTTTATTTTTTAATGAATAGTGAAAAATACTGTATTTTAACTCAAAAGTGCCTTTTAATATAATTTATATATATAGTTATATTATCTTTTTAATTGGTTTTAAAGTGTAATTAGAATTCATTTTTACAATTTAATCCAATTTTGTTCATTATAATTAATTTCACTTTGAAATTGGACATAAAAAGTGTTAATCTTTTGATAGTTATTTTTTCTTAAAAACACGCTATTTATTTTGACAATAGAAATTAATTTTAAATTAATTAATGCAAATTCTATGTTTTGAATTTGGTAAAATAGAAATCATTTTTGAATTCGGAATATAAAATATATCTTAGGCTGAATTTTTGGTAGTTTTCTGAAAAAATTCAATTTTTGATGAATAGTGAAACCACTAAGTAGTAGTTAAAAACTAACATTTTCATTTAAATGAAATTTTACCACTTATGTGGATTAAATTTCGAAAATATGATATACATGGTTGTTACTAGTAAGTAAAATGTGGTTCAATAAGATGAAAATAATTTTTGGTGGATAGTAACATTTGACTTTTATTTACCGCGGTTAAAGGTAAATAGGGTAATTCAAGGTAAAAAGAATATTATAATAATACAAAATTACCTTAACACTTGTCCTAACCTTATTGGTTGAGTCATTTACGACCATGGGAATATTTGGGTCGATTTTGGGACTCCATGGAGCCACTATAAATATTCATCGGAAAGCTAAAAATATTTCCTACATCATGGTTTTTTTTATAATTTTTAGATATCAAATAAATTAAATTATTTATGACACAATAATAATTCAGTATTTACCTCATTAATAAAAGATTAAAATAAATAAGATTATAAATATTAAAACAATATCCAAAACCTATCCAATTTTTATTGGATGATTTTATTTCAACAATGAGTTATCTTATCTTCAACTTTAATTAGTTTTGGACCTTTAGAAACTGAATATAATTATATAATAAAATAATATTTTCACACTTTTCTAAAGAGCCCCTCCTCCCCCTTATAAAAGGCCATCAATTCTTATTCATTCCTCACACCTCTCAAGCCCCTTGGCTCGTCCAACCCCTGACCAAATTAGCTCTCAATATCCCTCTCCTCCTCTTAGAAGCCTTACCTGATGCAGAAGATACTTCAAGAAGTCCTTTTGGTTCAAACCAAAGGAAGTTACCCAAATTAAAGGTAGTAGTTTCTCTTAAATTATTTTCTTTTATTTTACTTATCTAACCCCTAAACTATTTTTATTACTTTATTTTATAACAACACCAGTATCCTCAATATACTAGGATGTTATTATGAGAAGTATTTGAACTACATTTACACACACCTCCATCTAATGGGTGAAGAACATACTGTTTCTGTGGATGGAAAACTAACACCTCACGAAGATATGATTGTTCGATTATCTCCTACCACCTCTAATGGTGGCCATTAAGATGGAATTGTATTTATATATGATATAAATTATGTTTATGTTTTCTTTATGCTTTTGTATTTTACATTTATATCCCACCTTTCTGGTTTCCATAATGGGTAAACATGATAATTTCATTTGAGGAAGTGAGGACTACCGCCTCCTCAAAGTGATAAGACTCGTTCATACCATATATGGTATGTATAAGGGATGGAGTTAATAATATTATATATGATATTGTACTATAATTATAATATACCTATGTATCATTATGTTTTAATTCCATTAAAGTATGAAATATAAATTAAAGTAGAGTTCATGCGTACGTACGACTTACCGTCTCCATGAACGGTGCATTTCATTTATTATCTCCAAATGTTATGTACTGTTATAAATACATATATATATACTGAATATATATTATATATATGATATCTAAATCATGAATATAACTCTAGATATAATGAAATTTTGACCACATGAACAACTTATAAATATACAAAGTTCATTTTTGACTCAAGAACCAAATACCGAAAAAATAACCATTATTAACTTAAATGATTACATAATGTTTATAACATGGTAATAAGTGATATGAAAGGAATAATAAACATTAAAAAGTTTCTTAATCAAGTATAAATTAACTTTAGTTTATTATTCAAAATATTAAAGAACGAACGGGTCAAGTCAGACATGAGGTAAGGGACTTCGTCTCAATATCCTTTCATTGAGGCATATTTTGATAATATATACCTTCTTCTTTTACATGGTGTATAATAAAACCCTTTGAATTTTAATTTCATTCAAAGGGAATCTTTTTTCTGTGAAGCATTTTACTAAATGACAAACAGAATTTTTTTAACGTACGTGGTGATAATGATATCTTCGCCGCCGTAATTGTTATTTGACTTCCTCTATAAGCCTTAATGTTTTCTAAAATGAAAAGGAAATAACTTATTCTGTTTTTGGGTGTTTTGGTATTTAAAATGGTTTTTGAAATGAATTGATTATTTCGATATCTTGAAATTATATCTTGTGATTGCAAATTAAATGTTATTAGTTAAATATTTATATTTTCAATATTTTATGTGTTATGATTTTATATTGGTACTTGGACATTTGACGGGTGGTTACGTGATAAACCAAATGATGGGTGGTGTCGTGATAAACCAAGATAGTTGGTTATGTTATAACCTTCAATGCATTGGGTATAGAAGTCGGCCGTATGGCTATTCCATTTAGTAATATGTGTGGAAGTCGACCGTATGGTTATTCCACTTAAGAATGTTTATGTCCCAAGTTACCTTTATATGTTATGTGTTATTATATGGGTTTTATTTTAATCTTTTAGTTACAAAAGGGCATGAAATGATATTTTATTTAGTGAAGAGTATTTACTACTTCATAAAGGTGAAATGTATTACTTATGATAAAGTATTCATGGTTTACTTGTTGTTTTGAAAAACTAACAGTTTTACTTCTTTGTGTATACCTTACTGAGCTTTTTATGCTCATCCCATGTTTTTGAAATGTTTTTCACCAGACATAAAGTGGAATAGGGTCGAGGATGGGATCACGGAAATTTCATGCTGTCTAAAATATGGAACTAGACATGACTCTTTTTTAAGAGTTTTTATTTTGTGAAAAAATGGAAACTGAGTAGATGTGTCTACATGTATTATTCAAGTCGTCATGTATATGTTATGGCCTAATTCTCTATAACTATAAACCTGAAAAGATCCTCAATGTGAATTATTTATTTTAATTCAATATTATGTAAATTTTTAAGGCCGGGTCCTTATATATACTTCCCAATAGTGTTTACATTTTCATATTTACAAGAATGCCCCTCCCTTGGCACTATAAAAAGATCTCAAACTACCCACTTATTTATACCTCTCAAGACATTTTTATCATCCAAAACCTTCCCAAATAATCCTACAAGATCCCTCATCGCATCATATAATCCTCACTTTAGGAAGAATTAAATCCAAATAATTGATGTAAACCAAAAGTAGTTACCCGGAAAATAGGTAACATTATTCAATGATATATTTTGTTTTATTTATTTCTACACCTATTAAATTATTATTATAATATTATTATATAATAAAAACAATATCCTAAATATAATAATATGTTTTTATGTTAAGTGATTTACCTAAAACTATATGGGCGTCCATCAAATGCGTAATGAAATTACTGATCCTGAGTATGGTTAACTATCGCTATGCGAAACGATGTCATTTTTTATGACCTATTATAGTTGATAATTATGATGGAAGCATTGTATTAATATTTTATATATGATATTTATAATATCGTTATACTTATTGAATTAATATATAATTCATACCTTCATTATTTTCATTTTTTGGGAATACGATAACATCATTTGTGGACGTGAAAACTACTGCCTCCTCAAAGAGATGAAATAAATTCACCCATTAATTTTAATTTATTAATTATTAGTTAAATAAAAATATATGATATAAATAAAATTTTTATTATATTCATGAAATAATTATCTATTTATACATAAATATCATTTTTTCCTTCCATTTCACACACTGAAAAAGTTATAACGTCGTTCATGGACGTGTGGATTACTGCCTCATCAAAGCGATGTGATTCTTCCTTTTTGATCACCACATCAAAATAATGATATATATAAGTATATATAATTAAATAATATTATATTTATGGTATAATTATCATTATTTAAATATAAAATTTACTTAACTTATTTCCATAATGAAAAATGAAAAATTAGAATGTTTCTCATGCGTACTTACAACCTTCTGTCCGTATGATCGTAATGTTGGTTCATTTTTCATAAAAACACTTCATATATAATTTTAATAGTATAATTGATGTGAAAATTTGATAATTATTTCATGTTTATTATTTTTTAGGTGTTTGAATAATAATATCATTGAACATAGTTGGCCAATCAAATTCAGTTTTGACACATAAGGCGAATATAGTAAAAAATCCTACATAAAAATTATTGATTATATAATTGTATATAAAATATTTATAAGTGAAATAAAAGTAATAATAAACGTTGAAAAGTTTATTAATCAAGTAAATAATTAAAATAAGTTTATTATTTAGAAATATATAAGACAAGCATGACAAGTCAAACTCAAGGTAAATAATTCTTGTCTCACTTTTTCTTTCGTGAGGCAGACACCATTTTCACCACTTATTTATTTTGTGTAGTGTATATTATTCTTATTTTGTTTTTTTATATAATGTTTAAATTTATCTTCATGGTATATTTTTTATTTATTTCATGGGGATTATAATTCAAACGTCACCAAATATTGAGGGATTTATTAACTCAGTTTCCATTCATTTAGTTAAAATTCTATCATTGGTTATGTTATGACAATAATATGTGTGATGTGACCTATTATTAAATTATTATGTATTTAATTTTTTTTATTCAAAATTTTAAACCCTAATTATTTCATTGATTTATTCTCACTCAAATGATACGAGCTGTATAAGGGTTTTTATTCTCTCACTTTCATTTCTATGACACATATTCCATATTCACAAACATAATTTTTTTGGGTGGTGTATATAATTACTATAAATGTATTTGATAATTCTTATCCTCATATTTATGGGGTTTTAGATATCATTTTAATGACATCTCTTTCATTAGGTTTATGGTTTCAAATTTACCAAAGAGATATTTGTTTTTTGTCAAAATTTTCTATCTTTCTGACATTTGTTATGTTGTACACCTATATTATTTTATGAGGTGTATATACATCTAATTTGAAATTTCATATCATAAATATAATTATTCTCATTATATTATAAGTTTAACTTAATGTTATTCCTTAATGGGGATTATGATTAAAATGTTCAAAGTGGTACGAGACACTTTGGGATGTTTAATGATTATTTTCATCAAGAAGGTTTTTTATGATATTTTAAGTCCATTTAAATTAAAAAAATAACCAAACCTTGTTGTTACATATCCTAAAATGAGGATATTTTGAATTTACACCATCCTCATTCATTATTTATATGAATTTTGTTTTTTTCTATTAGATTGTTATAAAACTCATTTCTTGTGCATGAGTTGATTATGTCCTAATGATATTGTTATGAATCCCATTTGTTTTCCAGGAGTTGATTATATACTAAAGGGATTGTTTTGGAACCCACTTATTTTACATGGTTTAATAGTGTTTAAAATTGATTATTTTTTGACCCATTTCTTTTCAAAAGGTTAATTATGATTCAAATATATTGGTTTGGAACCAATTTCTTTTCTATGGGTTGATTATGTTTTTAAAGAGATTATTTTGAAACATGTTTCCTTTTTATTGGATAAACATGTTCTTAAGGGAATAATGGATTTTTAAATGCATTATTATGAATTATCTATATATTCTATTCTTGTAAATTATAATGGTGGGTGTTCCCAAATAGTACCAGATGATCCAGTTATTGCTTACATGATGGGTGTACCCTGATAGCGTTCTGAAACATTGGGTACTCTGGAGATGGAAGTAAACCATATTATTTATTCCACTTTTAAGGGTTATTTAATGAAACTATAAGGGTTTAATGAGATTATGTTTTAATATTATAATACATTTTATTTATGGATTCGATGGGTTTATAATTGTTCTAATGATTGAGATTTCCATCACATGGATTTTCATTATTTATTTTGATGACTCTTTCCTTTGAAATGTTTTCATATTTTATGATAATTTTTTTTGGTATTAGTTCATTAATTATTTACTCATTAACATTGATTATTTCATCATACACTTATGAACTTTTATTCTCATTTATGGAATTTAATTTTTAATTATTATGTTTACCCTCACTGAGAATCTATGATCACCCTTATTATGATTCCTCTTCCCTTGGTTTTAATGAATGATGTTTAACGATTTAAGTCTATAACATATTTCAAAAGGATGATGTTGATGACCTAATGTGAAATAATAATAGCTGGGTATAATGGGAGATGATGTTTAAATTTATGAACCAGTTTTTTATGGGTCCAAGTTGATGTGAATTGTTTATATAGGAGTCTTTCCTAATTCTCTAAATGTATAAACCTAAACAATCATCAAGAATGTAAGTGACCCATGTTTTCATTTTTAGGTTGTAATATTTTGATGGAAAAATTGTGTCATGATTCTCACCATCATAGCTGAAAAAGGTAATGTTATGAATTTCAGCATAGGATCTGGGAGTACGGGTTCTGGGCTGTTATAGTTGGTATTAATTTTTTTTAGATAAGTTTAGAATTTTGGATGTTTTCATATGAGGTTATATTACGACTTATGGATACAGTCATGGGAATATAAGCATAAGGATGACCATAAGTTTAATGTATTAAACACCCCATTTTATCTTTTAAATTATTAAAATATTTTTTGGTTATCAATGAAATTTTAGGAGATGATTTATTAGAATAAAGTATATGTAAAACTTCTGTTTAAGGTGAATTATTCCATTAATTTTTGAAGAAATATATTTGAAGGTATTTATAACATTTATAGTTTATATGATATTGGATATTTTTTTAATTATGAGAACACAAGTATTATGATATAGTTAACCACCTTATTAAAAAGTGATTTGGTGACTAAGTGACTAATGTTACTTCAAAATAAGATCTCCATATTTTTTCATGAAGAAGGTATTAGATAACACTTGATGTTAAAACACTCATTAATTTTTATATTATTGAGTTTATTTTGGATATAGGGTTATGAAATAATTTTTTTAAGCTTTGGGTATCACTATTAAATTGTGATTTTTTTTTCAAATGAAGGTTTATTCATTTTGGGAATTATTATATTATGTTGTAATAAGTTTGGTTTTGGATAATGTCTAAATATAGGTGGAATAGTCTGGATTTTCATTTTATTGTTATGTGGTCTCTAAAAGTTTATTTTAGTGCTTTAGGTGTTATGAATTCATCTTGAATACTCATATTTTAGAGAAAAAGATGTGTTTTTTTTGGAAATTGACAAAAGGATGAAATTATGCTCATCATGTATGTATATTTATTTATTTATATATTAGTCAATATGGTAATAGAATTCTTTAACTCTTAGAAAAGGATCTTGATATGAAATTATTATCCTAGTACCTTCAATTTTGATGAACTTTTGGTCTTTTCAATCATCACAGATTTATATTTTGGAGGTCCTTAATAGTCCATTGGTCATCCACTTGTTTATGATCAATGACCTCAGTCACTCTCTATAATTATTTATTCTTTTTATCAATTCCCACCTATGAACCCCTATGTGGAATCTGAGTTATGTGTAACTTATAATAACCTTTATGTCTCCCACTTTCAATTTTTACAAGATTTCTTATTAACCCTTTTTATGACATTTCTTTCAATAAAAAAATTATAGAAATGTTAATCATTTGATGACCAAGAATAATTTTTAGGGTGAAATTCATTTTAATGGGGGTAGGATGTAACATTCTAAGATTTTAAGAAATGTATTCTTTATAATTAATTTAAATTCATTAATAGATATAATTCCACACAATAAATAGTTTAGAAACACATAAAACCAAATTTATCTCTCATTGTGTGCATCATCGAGTTCCTTTTATGACTTATGTTACACACAATCCTGAGTCTTACTAGAAAACAATATAGTATTAATATTATTTATTTAACATAACTGTTATCACCTATCCATTAGAATGGTGGGAATGAAAAATATTAACTAGATTATGAATATATGGTCTAAAAATGTTTATATAATTAATCCTTTGGTTATCATTTAATTATAAATTAAAATAAAAACTAATTGAATATAAAGGATGAGTTTTTATGAGAAAATATGTTTATGACCAAAATGAGATTTAATCTTAATAAATTAAACTAATAATTATTAGTAAAATATATTAATTAAACATATATGTTATATATTTAATCAAATGTTTTGAAATTAATCCAATATGTTTGATAGGGTTATTATAAGAATAAATCCAATTTTAATTATAAAAAGCGGTATATTTAAAAAAGGTGGTTTTTCTTCCTTTTAATGGGAAACCTATTTTAAATCTAATTTTTGACACTTTTATAAATTTTATTTGGAAAAAATAAAATTATTTTTTAATATAAAAATATAAAAATTTACTTTGGGTTAATTTTTGGGTTTTTATGAGAACTTTCATATTTTGATTCATAGTGAATGACACCAAATTTTAATTTAAAACTTATTTTTCATATAAATAATTTATAGTTTTAAAATATATTTTTAATTCGTTTTAAAGTATTATTATATAAATTTTATATAATTAAAACTAATTTAGGTCACTATAATAAATTTAAAATTTAATTTAGATACAATAACTTAACAAAACTTTGAACAAATTTACAGTAAAACCCCCCTTTGTCACCCCATCTGTGAAATTCATATTAAATTAATTTCTAACAAATATGTTATGGGAATTCTGTTTAAATGGATTCCATATTTAGAATCAAAATAATTTATAATTTATAATAATATCAAATTAGTTTTTTTTTAAAAATATTAGTGAATGTAATTAAAACAAATTACATCGATTAAGGTAAAAATTAGTATACTTAGTGGTTCAACATTAATCATTTGGGAAAAAATGACGTAGAAACTTGTAAAAACCCATTTAATGGAAATTTTCAAACCATATACTCAATTTTATATAATTTTTTTCATTATTTGAGGCACATGATGCAAGGGGGACCTCCCAATAGTGTTTACCTTTTTATATTTATAAGAATTCCACTCCCTTTTCAAAATAAAAAGAAAATCAACCTCCCCACTTATTAACTCATCTCAAGACATTTTTACTTGTCCAAAACCTACCCAAATAATCTACCAAAATCCCTCCTATCATCCTAGAAGACTCAATTTTGGAAGAAATCAATACAAATAAGTTTTTTGGTGTAAACCAAAAGGAGTTAACTGAGAAAGAGGTAACATTCTTCAACGTTCACATTTGTTTTATTTGGTTCTACACCCATAAAATTATTCTTATTAAATCTATATATAATATACATATTATCCTAAATATACTAATATTTTTTATGTTAAGGTTTTTACCAAAATATACAAACACTTCCATCAAATTGGTAATGAAATCACTATTTGTCTGTATGACAAACTACCGCCTCACAAAATAATTTCATTCATTTTTCTTTTACCAGCACATATGGTTGAGAATTACAATGTAAAAATTGTTTTTATATTATATATGTGATATTAATAATATATTAATAGTTATTTAATTATTATATAATACATAAGTTCATGCTTTCTATTTTGTGGGAATATGATAACATCGTTTGTGGACGTGTAGACTACCATCTACTTAAAGCAATATGATACATTCACCCTTTACATAGAATGTATTAATGAAGGGTTTAATAAAAATATATGTTATAAATGAAATATTTATGATATTAATGAAATAATTACCTATATTTTAAGATAACATATCATTTTATTCTTTCCACTTCATACACTAAAAAAGTTATAACATCGTTCGTGGACATGTGAACTACTGCATCCTCAAAGTGATATTATTATTAATTTTTCATCACCAAATCACAAGAATTATATATAATTAAATGATTTTGAATTAATTATATAATTTTCATTCAATAAAGATAAATTTTACTTACCTTTTTCTATAATTATCATTGAAAAATGAGAACGTTACCCATGCGTACGTACAATCTACCATCTCCATGATCGTAATGTTGGTTCATATTTCATCACCATATTTATTGTTTGATTTAAAAATTATAATTGATGTAATATTTTGATAATTATTTCATTTTTATTATTTTTTATATTTTTAAATAATTACCTCATTTTTCATAGTCGATCAATGAATGTCAGTTTTTGACACATAAGCTCGATATAATCAAAACATCTGACATAAAAATTATTGATTATGTAATTTTATATAACTTTTTTATAAGTAAAATAAAAGTAATAATAAAATTTTAAATAGTTCTGAAGTAATTAAATAATTTACATAAGTTTATTATTCAAGAAGATAGAGTAAAATCCTGCAAAATCAGACTCAAGGTAAGGGATTCTTATCTCACTTTTTCTTCCATAAGGCACAAAACATTTTCACAACTAATTTATTTTGTGTGTTGTATATTATTACCTTGTTTTGTTTTATATCATGTATAAATTTTTATTCATGGTATTTATAGTTTAATTTTATATTATTTATTGTATAGAGATTATAATGCAAATGTTACCAAGTATAAAGGGATTTTATAACTCAATTTCCATTCATTAGGTTAAACATATATGTCATTGGTTTTGTTATGAAAATAATACATGTGAAGTGAATTTTGGTTTCATTATTATATATTTACAATTTAATTATTTTAGTTTCAAATTTTCACACATTATTATTTCAATGATTTATTCTCTGTCCAATGATACGATTATTGTAAGGGGTTTCTCATCTCACATTCATTTTTGTGAGATATATTCCATATTCACCACTTATTTTTGTTGTGTGGTGTATATGGTACCCATGAATATATTTTATCATAATTATACATAAATTTATGGTGTTTTACATATCCTTTTTATGATCACTCTTTCATGGGGTTTATAGATTCAATGTTACCATCACAATGTTATATTTTTAAACAATTTTCCTTCTTTGTGACATTTGTTATGTTATACACCTATATTATTTTATGAGGTGTGTGTACATATCCTTTAAAATGTTATATCATGAATATAATTATTCTAAAGATATTATATTTTTTATTTAATGTTATTCCTTTATAGGGTATATGATTTAAATGCTCAAATTGGTATGGGTCACTTTGGAATGTTTAATGATTATTTTCCTCAATAATGTTTTTAATTATATTTTAAGGTAATTTACATTCATAAAAATCAAAAAAACCTATATGAAACTTATCCTCCAATGATAATATTTTGTATTGATAGCATAATAATTCATTATTTGAATGAATTATGTTTTTATCAATGATATTGTTATAAAGCCCATTTCTTTTCCATGGGTTGATTATGTCCTAAAGAGATTGTTATGAAACCCATTTATTTTACATGGGTTGATTATATAATAAAGGAATTTTTATAGAACCCTATTATTTTTGATGTTTTAATCTTCTTTCAAAGCTATCATTTTGTAACCCATTTCATCTCAATTGGTTAGTTATGTTTCAAAGAGATTGTTTTGTTACCCATTTATTTTCCATGGGTTAATCATGTTTTCAAAGAGATTATTTTTAAGATTGTTTCCTTTTGAAAATATAATAATGTTTTGAAAAGAATAAATTTTGTTACAATTAGATTTGATGAATTATATATGTATTCAGTTCTTGGACTTTATAAATGAAAGTTGCACCAATATAGCACCAGGTGAGTCTGTTATAGATTATAAGATGGGTGTGCCAAGATAGTGATCTGATATATTGGGTACTCTAGGATATGGAAGTCGACCATATCAGTTATTCCATTTTTAAGGGTTTTGTAAGGGTTAAGTATGGTTTATTTAATGGTTAAATGAGACAATGTTCTAAGACATCAATATGTTTTCTTTATGCTTGCAATGGGTTTATAATGTTTCTAATGATCAAGATTGACATCACATGGCTTTTGATTATTGATTTTTATGACTCTTTCCATTTACATATTTTTATATTTGATGATCTAGGTTTTGAGGGGCATGATTTCCTTTATGATTCACCCATTCAATTTGATTATGTCATCATACCCTTACATAATTTTATTCTCATTGAATACATTTAATTGTTAATGGTTATGTTTACCCGTACTGAGCTTCTGAGCTCTCCCTTCATATGTTTCATTTTCCCCTAGTTTTAAAGAATGATGTTTAATGATTTATATATATAAAGTATTTCAAAATTATTATATTAATGTTCTAATTTGAAATAAGAAAATATGGGTATAAATAGAGATGATGTTAAACTTTATGAACAAGTTGTCTTTCACTCCATGTTAATGTGAATTGTTTATGTTAGAGTCTTTCCTTATTCTCTAAAACACTGAACCTAAAATGTCTTCTGGAATTTAAGTGAACCATGTTTTCCTTTTAAGTTTTTAAGGTTTTTATTGAAAAAATTGGGTCATGATTATTAACACCATATCTAAAATGTAATGTCATGGATTTCAGTACATGATTTGGGAGTGCGGGTTTTGGGATGTTATAATACCAAAGAATATTTTATGTATTTTTTTTAATTATACCTTGAAATGATATATTTATTGTTGAATCTACTATAAATGAAAATAAAAAATTTAATTTGACATTAATATTTATCATTAAAAAAATTGGTTATAATGTGACACCAATGTTTGAAATTAAATTAACTATAAATGACTTCAAAATTTTAATTCTGGTCATATTTTGAAGATAAATAAATATAATTTCATATATTTTTAGGTCATTAGATTATAAAAGTTTTTTATGATAAAATGATGAAATGTGTGTATTTTATATGAATATCTCAAGATGTTAAGTGTTGAATCACTATCCTAGGGAAAAAAGGAGAAGACTATTCATGAGAATAAACTACATTTATGGATTTTTTACTTTAAAAATAGAAAAAACTCATTACTTCTCCTGTGATATTTTAGAGAATTATATCCCACTAGAACTCAAAATTTAAATATCCCTAAAAAATTCCACATAATGAAAATATGTTCTTAATTTATTTTGGTGGATATTTAAGAGTTTATCATGAATATGATGGATATTTCATGTTTTTTAGTGAGTAAAGAATTGTTATAAATTTATATTTTTTTATGAGTAAGAAATTAGAGAGATGCAAGTGTTTTTTTATCTTGGGGGAAAAATGA
Source organism: Viscum album (assembly GCA_963277665.1). Lineage (NCBI taxonomy): Eukaryota > Viridiplantae > Streptophyta > Magnoliopsida > Santalales > Viscaceae > Viscum > Viscum album. The sequence continues at coordinate 1,803,262,518 of OY728125.1, forward strand.
ATTGTGAATAAATTAAATGAACTTACTGGGGAATTTGGAATAATTTTATTATTGAGTAATTATAATTTTGAGTTCCATAGTTTCAAATTACTAGATATCATGGGATTTTGTGTTGAAATTTCTTTGGTGTTGTATTTTTCATACTTGTATTGAATTACAAGTATTAATTGTGAGTGGGGGATTGAAATAGACTTTATTTTAATTATTTTTTTTGGGTTTTAAATGATTAAATATGTTCCATTTTTTCATTTTGAATGTAATTTCATCATTTTTGGTTTTTAGTGAATATTTGGATTTAATTTTTATAATGAAAAAATTATTAGTTTGTACGTGTTTTTGATAATTTTTAGGGATAATTAAACTGGGAAAGTTTTTATTTTTATTTTAGAAATTAATTATTGAACGTAAAATGTGATTTATTTTTGGGTCTAATTTAATAATACTTAAATGGATTTCAGATGACATTAACTATTTTATTATGGTTTTCCCATTGATTCTATATGACTTCTGTGAAACCATACGATTTTTTTAAGATTCTCATAAAATGTTTCATTAAATTCCTTATGTCATTCACTCAACTTTTGCATGACATTATAAATTAATATGACATTCATTGAAATTTCATGCGACTTCAATATTTAGTTCTGTATGAATTTTCTATTATATATGATTTGAAATGACTTATTAAATGGAAGTACTCTAAAAATTCATAATGTATAATAGATTTTTCATTACATGGTGAAATTTTAGGTAACATGTATTTATACCAAATTTATTTCATCTCAACATACATCACAGCCATGTGATCTGATATAGTGGGAATTTGAAGAGATTGTGGACTAAAGGGAAATTAAAAGGGGAATAATAAGAGAATCCATGTTAATGAAACATTGTGGATTCCTTCTCAACATAAAAGATATAACTATTGTGTCTTCCACATAGAGAAAATGAGAGATATGTTGTTACAAACATGAAAACATTACCGGTGGTGACTTATAGTCTAATGTCATTTTCAAATAATTTTTACACAGTTTTAGGAGTATATAAGAGGAACAACCACCACTGATAAATAATTTTGTGGATGAGATGGTTGGAATTATTAGATGAGTTCTCATGACACAGTTTCATGTTATATGTAGTTTAGTGAGGGTGATCAGAATAATAATATGAGGGATGAATTATCTAGGTATGGATAAACTCCCATGCATTTGTGGAGTTTTGAGATTTAAAAGAAATTCACTTTTAATAATTTAACTTATTGTTTTCCTTTTTAAATATCCCTTGATTTTTTTTGTGATTGAAAATGGTCACTTTATTTCGTGAATTATTTTTCTCTTAAGTATATATATTTTTTCAATTAAGAGAAGTATATTGGTTGTTCTCATAGTTTAAACATCACAGGTGAGGTCATTAGTTTGAGAATAATGATTTCAATCATGTTTAGTATCATGGAGTCCTTCATGATTTTCAATAACTTTCATAGTAGGATTAAGTCCCATACTAAGGTCTTGGTTTGGTATTTGGAAGATTTAAATGAATATTTTGAGGTAATGAATTAGAAATTGATAAATATAATTATTTTATCCAATTAGATAAAGATAATTGTTGTATACGAAGGTTCAAAACATATCCAATACTGAAAATTTTAGTATCTTGTTTCACACATATTTTAAATCCAATTTCTATATTATTTAAAAACATTCAGTTTTAAAATTTCATTAGTATATATTTTTTAGTTTTGTTTTTAATTTTTTTAACACTTTAGAATCACCACTTTTACTATTATATTTAAAAATATTAAATATTAAATATTAAATTTTATGACATAGGTTACAATATCCTCTAGTGAGAACACCAAGGTCCATTATACTACATTTTACTTTGGGAAAATTTTTATTAGGAATCCAAAAAAACCTTTTCATTTAGTCTATTTATATAAATTAAAAATAGCTCAGAGACTCACTTCAAATATTAAATGTTATAAATCATTGATTGATAAATATGATATAAGTTCTGAGATCACTTATTGAGTGTTATAGAGATACCAAAGGATACCAAATTTATCTTGACTATTGAATTATTAGATTCAGTATAAAATCTATTGAATTTATTTTATACTAAATATTGAACTATAGAAATAAAAGGATAATAAATATAGGATAATACATCAAGAGGGTTTTAATTGAAGTAATAAATTCAAAAAACATCAGTGAAAATTTATTATTTTATAAATAAATTAGAATAAAAACTTTTGAGAATGGAATAAAAAAAATTAAATCATAAAAATAAAAAAAGATAATGAAAGGTGAGCTTGAAAATAGCTATAAAAATGAGTATAAATGAAATTAATATCTTAATATATAAATTTATCCATATATATTGCATATGATCAATTTAATAAAATATATGGTAAATTATAATGTATTTAAATAAATATATATGAAAGATAAAATTTAGAGTATTGTGAGTGAATACATTAGGATTAATCTTTGAACTTTTTCTTCTCTAAATAATTTAGATTGAAATTTAATAGGGAGATATATCATTGTAAGATATATAATGAAATTAAGAAAAAAATCCACATTAAGAGGTTAATGGAAATGTTAACTAGGTTCAAAGTAATAAATCCTTATATCCCCTATTTATATTAAAATAGAATTCTTATCCATGAATTCTTATTATTTTTTAATATAAAATTACATGAGGATTGTATTTCTAATTCATAAAATACAATGTATATTCATTGTTGAATTTTCAATGCATGAACAAACCTATATCCCCATGACTTCTAAAATCAAGGATAAATAGAAGGCCATGTCCTTATACATTGGACACCGTTGATAAAAATATTGATAGAAGGAAATCCTTTATCTTCGAGACTTCTTCGTTCAAGGATTGAATGATGTAGCGATGAGATGAATAAAATGGTTTGAACTTCTAGTATTTTGAAATGAAATATAATAATAAAGAATATAATGCATAAGTAGATGAAAATAAGGACAATATACCCAATAATAAAAGGATTTATATTCAAAATAGATTATAAAGAAGAGAAAAGGGAAGAATCCTAAAGCATGAGCTCTACATAGATAATCCATTTTATACCATTTAATCCATATCCATTATCATCTTATTTTTGTTCAATCATTTTTTTAAATGGTCTTAAATTAGTCCTCTATAGAGTATTAAAAATTCAACAATTGATAAATAAGGTTGTTTATGTCTAATATGGTCTCTCATCTGGTGATTGATCATTTGACTATTGTAGTTGTCTTGGAATATCTTCTAAATGTTCTAATATTTGACTGTTGAGGTTGATGTGGCTTATCTTAATGAAAATTTCTATTCCATTATTTTAGATATAACATGGTGATTCCTCATTTAATTATTTAAATATTTAATATTACCATGAGAAGGAACATATGATTAGGAATAAATAGATTTGTTATACCTTGACCAATCCAGTCATTAGATTCATTACCTTATTATTTCTGACATTATGATCTGGTAGGAATAAAATACCAAAATAGAAGTATTGTCCCATCTCTATTATTTATTTTCATGTTCTGATCTGATACCATTCACCTTTATCCTTGGTTTTTTCTTTCAAATGATTATTTTTAGATAATGGTGTTTATTTAATAGAGGTTGTTATATGACATTGATTCTTTCATTTAGTGTATCATTTATTTATTATGCCATTATATGTTATGGTTATTTTCATATAGGTGTTTGGAAAGATTTTTCTTAATCCATTTTTGTGCACTATCTCTCTCACTACAATATTCTAATTTATATATCGCATAATCTTTTATATAAATATTATTACCATCTTAATAATGAATGGAAAACTATATATATTTATCAATTACATTAATGAAAATAACATTTGTTTGTATTCATCAATGAAATAACTATAAATATATTTTAGAATTAATATTGAAATTAATACTATCATACATATATTTTTTTTACAAATCATAATGTTATATTTATATTAATACCTTTGAAATTAAGAAAAACTATAACAAAAATTAAAAAAATTCCATGTTTCTATAACTAAAAGAAACATAAATCAAGATAATGGTAACTCTAACTACCATCCAATCCATTATAATATCAAAAACATCACATTGTTTCTATCAACACCATTCAACTGATTATTTTTATGAAAAAATTAAGGAGAAACATTTTCAATGATATATTATGTCCTATAAAAATTTAATTTAATTTTATCTCTAATATATTAAAAAAATATTAATAGAAAAATGGATTAAACAAGAAACATAAATTGATCCACACCAAAATTTTCATGGATTTAATTATATGAAAAAAATATAGAAGTATTGAACTAGATCTTATTTTAAGGGTAATATCTTCTATATAAGAAAAAGTACACCATATTTGTATTTATCATCAAGACCTAAATGTTAAAAAATATTTCATTATCAATAAAAAATTTTATAAAATGAATAAATATATTATAATGTTTTATATACACATATATATAATTTAGTACTAAATAATTGCTGAACATTATTAATTTATGTTTAAAATATTAAAATCATTATTTAAAACAATAAAAAATATTATCAAAGAAGCTAGAAATGGATTTCAAAGTAAAGTGAAAGTGAATCAATAGCTTCATACCATTAATGGCCTCATAAGACATCATCCCATCATGGATTCTTTTAAATGACCTGTTGTGGCTGAATTTAATAGTACAAATGGCCTAACCCTAAAACATTTTTGGGATAATTTTTCCCATTATCATGAAATGAGACATGGAAACTATGGTTTGGTCATGCTATTAAATTACCCCATTCTATTATGGATAATAGGGATTCATGATCTACAATTTTATGACACGCTGGTCATAGTTTTCACCAAATTTTACCATACCGACATCACCATCACAGTCAGTGAGGAGGACCTTAAACTTGTTACCTATCTACACCTCCAATGTGGCCCGAAAGAATCTTATTTCCACCAGATCATTGACCTTTATCTAATGTATACCAAGTTATATGTAAAGGATCATGTCATTTAGGGGAAAAATAAAATTTTTGGTTCCCACATAGTATTATTGGTATGATCGGCCTAAAAATGTCACCACAAACAAGGTCAAGAACATCACTATGCATTGATTTTATTTATAGTGGAAGGACACTCTTTGGTGAAACCATTAGAGGCACCTATCACTGTGTTAATCCAATCGATAAATCTGTGGAAGAACTCCCACTATATCATGTTTAGAGAAATTTTATATACCTAGGGAATTACAGTGGTCATACCTCGCATGCCAACACTATGCCTCCCTCAAGACCCTTTTAATCAAACATAATAGTTGTAAAATATCACATATTAGAATTTAAAGATGATTGGGTTTATGTTTATCCCTTTTAAGTAGGCACCACTAATTTCATAGATATTTAGGATGACTCCAATGATTAGTACCAGATAACCATTCCTGTGGTTCTATCTAATGTTGATGATGGTTTTTGGTCAACCATGGGATTAAGGACACACCCATGAGCATGTGGCTATCACCAGTCTTGCTGGGAAAAATTATCACCCTGCACCCATTGATGTTAATTAAATATATGTCATAAAACATGATGGTTTCATGGATCCAAGACTTATGATTATAGAATACAATGTAGGGACTGATCATATAGTTTATGGATCCAGTGTTGATGTACTATAGGTCAAAATATCTTACCTCCTAAAATAAGGTTCTCCAAAGATATTTGCCTCAACAATCCAGAGATGATTTCATCATGGGGTGGGGAATTGGGAATGGTGGATCATGGTTGTGGAGAATCATTATTAGCAGTGCACACTCATTATAGAAGGAGTGTTTGTTCATTGTCGTTAATAAGTATTTGATGGTCCTTATCCCATTTCTGTATATTATGAGATTCTTCATCCCAATTAAGAATTATTCTATATTTTCAACACTTTTTCCATGATATATCATGATCACTGATAGATCTTGATCCATCCCTTCCATTTAATTTTTTTTTTACATCTATCATTTTTTATGAAGGTTAGTAAATCCATTTTCCAATAATAGAGTCATTGAAGGATCCCTCCCCCATCTACCATTACTTCATTGTCATAACCCAATCCTACTTGGTGAGAAAAAGCTTCCCTCCAACATAGAAAGTAAGCAGCTACTCAAAATGGTCCTCTTATATTTTGAGTCTCCTGGGTTCCTGTTCCTTAGAGAGAATCAAGATGTAGAGCATCATATTAATTAAAAGAGAAATTCTAAAGGCCTTAGAGGGGAATACAAACAAGTATGTCTCAATTAAATTGTGTTGAGGATCTAGATTAATGAGGACTGTGTGTTGGGTGAAAAATCTATTGATCTAGATTGTAAAGTCATCCCATGATTTAAATTTGAAGAAAATAATGGATTTGTACTCCTTTTGGATCTTTGGTGCATTGTATCGGTGCTCTCGATCAATGCCAAAGCACATGGTCTTCAAACTTTCCAACATATCCTTAGAGATTTACTTGACATTGAGTATGGATATCATCATCGGAAGGATATCACATAAGATGGTCTCTAAAACCATCCGTTATTACAATAGAATATCAGTGGGGATTATAGTTTTCTAGATTATATGTGATTAGAGCATAACCTTCATCATCAAGACCCAATAAAGATAGTTTATCATCATAAAGATTTGATATATTTTCAATCCCCTAACCTCCTTCACCACTTGATGTACCACTAAATTGTGGATTCCACCTTCGATTATGGCTATGGGATTTCATAATGATGTTTAAGAGATTTAGGATGGTGATGAATCAAAGTGAGACATAATTGATCATGAAAACCTCTTATAATACAAAATTTTATTGATACTCACTCAGTTAACACCCAAGAAAACAAATGAACACATAGATTTAAAATGGATAAATCATAAACAAAGGAGATATTTTGTGCCCCAAAAGGGATTAATTTCTGGTAGTGGTTTTATTTCTTTATGTACACTAAAAAACTAAACGTATTTTCAATGTAATGAAAAAACATGTGAGCCATAATGAGGTCAATTTTTTTAATCCATAAATAAATTTAACCTAATTAAGTAAAAATGTAAATAAGGGGGGGGGGGTGTAAATAATGGGGTGATAAAAGTAAATGGTTAAATTAATCACCACATTGAAATTAGTCAAAAATAAACTATAAAAAAATTATAACACAAGAAAAACAACAAATAATTCACATTATGAACATAGAAACAAAAACTAATAAGTTCATAACTATAAAAGACCCAAAAATTAAAATTATAAAATCAAAAATAATAACTAGTATATCATAATTGTATAAAATCAATGAATTATTCAAAAGCTTCATAAAACATCAATACATTGAAATTAAATTAAAAAAATGACACATACCAAAACCAAATGTCAAAACCACCCAAGAAGCATGAATATATACCATTCTTGTGAAAAATACTCAAACAAGTATCATCTCTATTAAAATAAGTGATCAATAGTCCATATCCAAATCTCCATTTCTAGACCATCATCTATGAGAATGAGTATGATTATAAACCAAGTAAATAACATATAAAATAAATAAATATTAGAAAATAGATAATAGTTTACATAAATTCCAAAACATAAATGTATTCCATTGCATGAAAAAGAACATATCAAAACATCATTATAAGAATACCAGTAGGTGTTTTTGGGTGTTTCCAAAAGTCATTAGGGGAAGGATCAGTCGATAAGGGGTAAAAAATGGGGTGCCGATACTGGATTAGAAATAGGACTATTTGAATAGATATATTGAAGTATGCAATGATCGGAATAAAGGGGAGGTGTGGTGATGGGAAATTATAAAATTCCTACGAGCATCACAAAAACGGTGGTCGATGAGCTAGTCATGTAGAAAACATTGAGACAGGATTGTAGAAAATGGTGTAAAGGAGTATATATGGATGGTGTGGAGTATTATTAGTAGTAAGTTGATGGGGGATATAGATTGAGGGTGATGGAATAATGTCTACAACCATATCTAGCCCATCAATCCATTTTATACTAAGGTTACCCCAAATTGGAGTCTGAGCACTGAAATAAACTCTAAACCATTTACTTCATTTTATACTCCAAAAAGAATATTCCTTGGATATTTTTACATTATATTATATCAAAATAAATACCAACCATTTATTTTATTAGTAACATTAATAAAATAACCAAACCAAAAAGAATGATTTCACATATATGCCAAAAATTATATTGAACCATATCTTTCATTTAATATAGAGATGGATATAACACATAGTTAGAGAGAAATATTGATGTTAAATTTATCTTTCACACCATTTTATATTTTTTTGAGATGATATATGGGGAGGTGAAGGTGGAAGATCTAATATTATTATTGATACATTGGCATAATTCTACTTTTAATTTTGGAAAAATTTAATGTTCTCAAATATTGGAAATTCATATCCATAATAACACTATATTTAAATTTATGTATTGGGGATATACATATAAACTATATAGAATAATAGATTATACTTATATGTGTAATGTTCATTTAATTTTTTTAGATTGTACTACATTATATTATAATCATATAGATTCTACTCACATGAAATGTATTACTCAGAATGTATAATAGGTTTACATATGGACTATATTTATCTCTATTTAATGTTTTTTATCTTAAGGGATTCTAATAAATTTAGATTAATATGATCATAATTCTATTTTATTACAATAATAAATTCATAATTTTTTTAAAATAAATAATAAAATATTAAAAAAAATATAAATGTGTTTTTGAAGAAGGAACAAAACTATGATTGAATTTTACACTATACGACTTACTTCCATATATATATATATATATTCTAAACTAAATCACTATTTTTATAGAATAATGAATAATTTCAAAAAACTAAAGTGACTAAAAAACTGATTTTTTATTATCAACAATAATAAATTAATCCCATTGATAAATTTTCATATGAAATTTTACAGAACTATTCAAAAAACACAATAACTTAATTCAAATGTTTTAATGAAAATTGTTAATTGTATACAATTATTAAAAAATATAACATACCAAAATATAGAACAACCCTACAACCTAAAATGGGAGTTCTTGTTCTCTATAATGTCTTGTACACTAAACAAAGCATCAGTAACAGTACCTTGAAGCATGTGCAACACTGTACTTTAAGTCCACAAAAGTGATAATCAGGTAATTGGATTCAAGTCATCATTTTTTGAAAATGAAATTTGTATAGATATTACAAAAAAATAAATATTTGAATTAGTATTTTATTTAAAATTTAAAATATTTGAATATTGTTTCATCAAAAAATATTAATGAATGAATAATTAATCTACTAAAAATAACGATTTATTAAATTATATTGTAATTTGATTAAAATGACCATACCAAATGCACCCTAAATGTGATATCAATGTAATTGTAAAAATTAGTTTAAAAAAACTAAATAAAAAACAATATTTTCACAAAATAAATAAAATTACTTTTGTATATTAAGAGTTGTAATTATACATTGAAATCATTTTAACTAAAATATATGGAATATGAATAGACAACAATTTCATTTATAAAATATCATACATTAAAGGGATATAAATATTAATCAATATAAAAATCATATCTATATTTTAAAAAGTTATTAAATCCCATAATAACGAGTTTATATAATTATCACATGAAACATAAGTAAATATTAATTATGTATATAATTTATAGATAAAAGAAAAAACCTAGAAATAAAATATTATAATCAACCTTATTTTTTTCATAAATGGTGAGGAGGGAAGAATAATGTAAACATGGACATATTATTCATACAATATTTTATCAATAGTGTAATGTAAAAAAGTATTATATATTAATATTAGATACCATGACTATGGTGAGGGTACACATATAGTCAAACAATATGAGAACAATGGGTGAAAACTTATGAATATTGTTGTAAAGATATCAAAGGAAAGTAGGAAAATACATGTATCAATGAATTTGTTCAAGTTATCATAGATGAGTATGATTTCATCTATGTTTATGGGAATGCTATACAGAATCTTAAAGTCACATTGGTATTGTACTTTAAAGTAAAATGATAGAGTTTTACTAACGCCAAAATAATTTTTATCATTTGGATTTCACTTATGGAATGTGCTAATATTTTCCTTATATCAAAACATGATTTTTAAAAAAATAAACAAATTAATGGTTAAGAAAAATATTTAAATAAGTAGCTAAATGGAATAAAATGGTTAGAGGAATGGATCTAAAATTATTAATATCAAACAATGATATTAGATAGAAAAAACTATATAAATAAACAATATAAAGGAAATAAAAAAATAAATTTACATATAGATTGTATAAGAAAAACTAGTTTTTTAGACCCAAAGATTGTAAAAATTAGTGTCTCTTTGTGTAAATAAATAAGAAGAAAAAAATATGAATGCTTACTTTAATGTATTCAAGTGAGATATTTAATTGAAAAAAACTCATACAGAAAGGGAACCCTATAAATAAAGAACATCATATTTAACTTATAACCATTAGTATAGAATATTATTTAATTGGGTTGGATCTAAACTAACTATATATAAAATTATTTTGATTCTAAATAGTTTTTAATATGCTAAATGAATAAATCATTCAAGCCACTCAATTGTTTCAATATTCTAAAAAATAAAATAATAAAGGAGAAATTATAAAGAAACTCATTAATATAAAATGTATAGATCATTATTTGATAACATTATAACAACCATGATAGAATAAAAAACATTCACCATTATATAATCCAAAATAGTATACAATAAAATCTATAAATATGTAACATGTTTGATCACAATTTAAAAAATTAATTGAAATTGAAAATTTTAATTTGAAATTAAATAACACATAATATAAATATCATGAAATATTTTTGGTAAATATTATTTTATATGACATAGAATATTGAATAAAACTATATCAAAAAAAATTATAATATAAATATGTAATTTAGATGAGATAGATAAAAAAATGTAAATGATATTTAAAAAAATCATAGTTATCACATAACATTTACTAAATATTATATGTTAAAAAACTATGGAATTTTAAAATAGAGTTTGACATATTTTTTACATTTTTTATTGATGTTATAATAATCTCATGTGACAAAATAATAAACCATTCATGATAGGATTCATTACATTAATTGATTATAAATGAGTACAAATATATTGTTTATCAAAAGATTCATATGTTTTTATGTGAAGTAAATTTAATCAAAAAATATTGAAAATGATAATTCAAATTTTAAAAAAAGTATTATATATTTTTAAATGATTAAACATAATTTTCTATTGTGTAATGAGTCAGAATAAATGAAATTTATAATTTCTATAAGTTTTTTAATATATATATTGAAATAAAAATGTATTTGTTTTATTATCATAAATAAAATTATTTCATTATAGATAGATTATAGACATGAATTAATCAAACAACCTTTAATGTGGAAAGATATTTTACATTCCTATAATATTGAATTTTTCTTAAGAATCTGAAATATTTATTATTTAATAAAACTAGAAAATGAATAATAATATTGTACAATTGAAACATTTTAAACCATAAGAGTTATGACCATCAAATAAATAATGATGAAACATTGAAAATTATTAATAAATTTATACCTATAATATTAGAGATAAAATAAATTGAGTTTTAATTTTCATGATATTTCTATAACCATAAAAAATATATAAAAAACCCAATAAAATTAATAATGACGATTTTAAGATGTAATATAGGTAATAATAGATTATATATGATGATCTATGGAACTTCTAGATCAAGATTCAATTGCAAATATTTTTTTATAATTAAAGAACATAAACTAGGATATGAGATGCAGTGGGTGGATATTATGAAATCGATGGCAGAAAAAATAGACAAAGTCTGAACCTAATAATATTAAATGTTTGAAATATCATGACTAGAAAAATATAGTCGAGTTGGCTGAGGAAATTACAAGTGGCACTAGGTATCCTAAGACTTCCATACATTCTTTATGGATATCTGTAACCACTCATTATACACACCTTTTATTGTGGTTCCCAAGACCCAAATCTTTTATATACTTTGATTATAATTACATGAATACAGTTTGATATATACATGTTTCTTTTCATACCATAATGGTTTTGATACTTATATTTCCATTATTTACATAGTAATGTACATAAATTATGTTCCATATGAATAGTTTATAACAGATCCCAGTAATAATGAGAAATCCAATATAATATGATAGTAATCATAAATTTATTTCATATAATCTATATATATTATACTGACATAACATAGATTAAGTTTTCCTATACGGTGTTGAGGGCTCCTAAGAAATGAGACTTCTTCTCATGAAAATCACACCTAGTGATCTCAAGTATAGGAGATCATGAGTATTAACCCACCAATATGAACACCACATGTTTTGAGTGTCATTGGTTTTTCCTATCTATAAACTGGTGTATTGGTATCTTGAAATGAGATCACCATCAATATGTATCATTTGATCATATACATTGATGCATCAAAAAACCATAACATTGAATTAATGGTGATGTATCTTTTGTTGGGTGTGTCATTCATGGTATGGTATTGCTTAAATGATCAATATATGATTTGTCACTTCTGAGTTGAGGAAGTGATATCTCATGGGACTAGGTTGACTAGAATGATAGTAACTTCATTAAATCAATGAACATGGTAAAAGAAGGTAAGTATATCATGTAAGGTTATGAAATATATAAATCATGAAAAGTATAATGAAAAAACTATTTTTCATTCTATATGAGATGTCATGGGAAAAATTGATTATATTTCATAGAGCGGGTTCATAGATGGTTGATGTATCTATGGCATTACTTATCCCCTTAAGGGCCATAATAAGATACTAGACTCCACTATTATCTATTATTAGGACACATTTCTATCAAGACATAGATCTAAAGGGTCATATAATGTGTGTCTACATGATCGACATATTTATATGAATATGAGTTTAGGGAAAAGTGGGCCTCATGTGTTGGGGCTAGTTAACATTAGAGTGTGATTATTCACATGTAAACTAATTAAATTATATTTTTCAGATTTTGAATAAACATGATTGAATATATTTTTAAGGTATTGAAAATATGCTTGGTCATTAATGTGAATATAAGAAAATATAATTTTCCAAATGAACCTAACACATTCATGTTTTGTTAAATTATAAACATAGAACACAATCCAAGTTAATGGTTTATTTTTTAGGAAGTAATTTTTTTTATATTTTTATATGTGAGTGATATAATTTTTGGAACATTTATGAAATGTTTATTTAATTTATAACTATGCCTAAGGGCCTAAAATTAAAATTATAACATTTTAGGGATCAAATTGAAATTTTTTTAAACTATAAAATAAATATATAATTGAATTTTAGACTTAGGAATAGTGATCTACACTATTCGTACGAATTTTGAGTTTTCACCCATTCTCTCTCATTTTCTAAAGAGTGAATTCAAAATAAGAATAGTTCTGGATCAATAACGCTTTCTCTATCCAGTTATCATTTTTCAAGTAGACGAAGATGTATCTTAAAGTACATTTAATTCCTATTATAGAACTCAAGAATAAAATATCAATGATCCAGGAATTTTGATGCATATGAGGAAGACATATATAATGCCTATTTTGGAATCGTTGATCCACAACATGTTATTAGTTAGAGAATCAAATCAAAAATTTCAAATAAACAAGGTACCAATTATGGTTTCATTAGATTTTATTCTTCATTCTTAAACTGAATTTCACATGATAATTTATGTAATTCAGGAAATATATTTTGTGAATTTAGTGATTTCATATGAATATAAACCCAATAATTGAACTTATTTATTTTTCACAGTTTCACTGCAAATCGATTTCCTTCAATTGGTATTAGAGAAATCATGCATTTATAAAAGAAAAAAACATTAGATATTCAATATTTTTAGAAAATATTATGAAACATAATTTTAATATGGTCCTAATGAAACTTATTTTGTGTCGATATGAGTTCGTATTACCATGTTATTTTTTATTGAATATCAATGGGTTTTTATTAAAAATTATAGAGAAAATATTTTCACTTATCTTTAATTACATATATGTGTGTTAATAGCATATATATAGAAAAATATATGGGTTTTTAGTATAATAGGGAGTTTAAGGAGATAGGTTAGTGGATCTTTCCTATATCTTATCTATTACTTAAACATATCAATAAAAAAAACAAAAAAAAGTATTTATATAGGTATCTCTCTAAATGGACATGAGAATCACCGCCCCATCCATAGGAGGTCATTGATAAAGAGGAACCCCATTAATTATGGAAGCTTTCATATTATAAATATATTATATGTTATAATATCACACACACACACATATATATTTATATATATATATATATCATGTGAACATATTTCTATGGTGCCTCGAATTGGAATGTCCGACCTCACCCCATCTCAGACTGAACAAGTATAATTCAAATCTAACCTTCCTAACCCATCAAGATCATCACATCACCTTTATAAATATATAGGGATGTTTTTTATATCTTGATGAACCTAAAAAACATATAAAATTATAGAAATTTAATTTAATGTTGTGGAATTAAATAAATTATTTTATAATTTTGTGGGACATATCAATAATTAATTTGAATCATTACATTTGATGATAAATAATTAAACATGTAATTGAGTTGAATTTTAGAAATTTTACTTTTAATTAATAATTAAAAATTAATTCTGACTTTCCATGAGCTGAGACTGGTCTTTGCATCATTGTGTCATGATCTGACCAGGGGAAACCCCTAACTGGTCTCCCAATCCAGCCCACAAACAAGTCCCAAGAGGCATTCCAAATCCTATTAGGATAGAAACTAGTTCCACCCAAAAATAATAATTAAAAATGAATCATTTTATCAAAAAAATTAAATAAATAAGAAAATAATAAATAAAATAAATATTAGAATACGAAAATAAACAAACTATAAAATATATCTCTATGTGCCAATGCAAGTCACCACCATCCACAAAACCATGAATTCTCCATGAGACTCAAAAATAATCAAAAAATAAAATTGAAAAAGATAATGTTGACATGGGAACCATTAATCTCAGTAGGTATTCCAAATGGGAAATAACCCCCTTGTCTTACCTTTTGAAATAAAAACATTTTTTTCTAGTTAAAAAATAGAAATATCAAAATATTTTTTTTTATTCAAGGAAAAAAAATTTTTAGTAATCTTTTATAAAAATTAACTTTTTCTATTCATAAAGGATAAAAATTTAAATTAAAACGTTTTATTTAAAACACCCATTTTCTGAAATAACTCATTAATAACAAATTCCTTAAATATTATCTAAAAAAAGTAGAAATATAATTCCTTTAAAAACCCATTTTACCATTTTTCTCCAATTATATTCCAATGAAATATGGACTTAAACAAAAAATATTTATAAAAAGAATAAATGCTAAAAAATTAATCCAATAAAAAGGAAAAATAGTGAGAAGCATTTTATAAAAGGTCCATAAAAGAGAGAAAAATAGAACACCTATAAAATAGGTGATATCATAAAATATTATAGTATCAGTACATTCATTGAAATAATTCTATAAAAATATCAATAAATTATATAGACTTTAAATCAAGTAAAACATTAATCAAGGGATATTCATAGACATAATTTTAAGATAAAATAGATGTAAACAATTAGTAACAATCTATTAGTCTATCAATGAGATCCATAGTATATAACCAACCAATATTATCTCCACTAGCCTCAATGTTGGACAACCCCACCATGACCTTTCCTTACCATGGGAATATATTATGTTTAATTGGTAATAAAGAGTAATTATACCTTTAATCTAAAAAATATTCCTATAGTCAAATAGATTTTCTAAAAATGGGTGGTCAGGTGGCATTCACATGATATCATAGTTGAGTTCCTGTATACAACCATCTCATCTTCCTATCCTACCACTCAACACCATCCATGTGAAGAACCTCCCTATACTAGAGGACATAGATAAAGGTATTAAATTTTAAAATAATTGTATAAATGGAACATTAGAATTTTGAAACAAATATTTATCATTTGTAATACATTTTCAGACCAAATCATTTTATATTCCAAAGACACAATTTATACATAGAGATATATGAATACACACACACACACACACACCACATGATCCAATATACATATTCACATAACCATGTGTGGATATGTAAATATTCGATATATACATATGGGTATGCGAATATGTCATTTATAAAGAGAAGAAATAGAATTAGAAACCATCTTAAATATTTTTTTATATTAACATGCCTTTAGGATTTTATGGGAAAATGGCCAAAAAACAATATAAACCTTTCCATCCTCAATTAATCTATTAAAATAAATTTATAAAATCAATCTAGCTTCCAAGACTCTTGAAATATCAATACAATATTTTAAACATGATTTTTAATAAGTGAAACCCATGACCGAAGATTATGAAAATTAAGGAAAATAATGAGGGAAAAAATTACAGTAATCTCATATAATTTCCTTAGCATATATAATTTCTAAAATAATAAAAAAACCATTTATAAAAACAAGAAATTATATTCTCCAATTTAATGTCTTGTAAAAATTTTATCATATGTCAAACGGTGTGGAATCCATTTCCTTTAACGAACATCAGAATAATGAGCACCAAATCAAACCTCAAAATCCTATGAATCTAGATTCAACCAAATTAAATGGATATTATGAGTTACAGACCACCTATATCATGTACAACATGTGATAGGCAAGGAATGAAAAAATAAATAATATAATGAAGGAGGAGGAGGAGAAGAAAAACTAACATGATATGATCACACCAGAAATTAGGAAGAAAATAATCTCAATGAAGGTAGGGGAGGAGGTGAGGAGTGTGGATGAGAGACCCTCTTCGGAGTCAAGTTATAGTGATGGTGATAGTGGTGGCGGTTTGAGTTAAAAATTAATTGGGGATAGTTTGGTAAAAATTAATTTTAATGGATTCTTGACATGAAACATGGTTAGCTAACACAGTTTGGAAAAACATGTTCCAACCTTGGACTATCTATTGGTATTCTGGGGAACCACACATGCCTAGGACACATTGCATGTAAAACCATGCTGCCACTCTATGGTTTGGCTTTGAAAATATATAGAGGTTTTTTCACGGATGCTGCATAGTTTGAAAAGATATGCGCCAGAAATGTGTGACATGCTTTTCATTCCCAAAAAATCTCAAATTCAAAGAAAAAATACAAAAAATAACAGTAGAAATAAATTTAACTCTGATATAAATAATATAACTTATTAGTGTCAGGTCAGGGTTTGAAAATTTTCGACACTACGATACTTTTTATCCCCAAAAAATCAAAAGAGGTTCAGTTGATCCTGATATAAAGAAAGGATAAATGATTACCCAAAATAAGACACTCAAAACCTTATGGCTAAAGAACCAACATTAACTTTACATCCAAAACCTGAACCTGTAAAATTCAAATAGAGGGTAAATATATCATCTTTAGAAATCAAACTAAACATCCACAGAGATAACCAAGGTTACTAAATAAATCAAGAGATAACAAAATTTTAAAATAGGGATAAAAACTAATACCTCTAAACACATACTAAAAAAAGAACACCCAAACCGCTAACATAGAAATCATCAATGTAAAACATTATAGTCTATTTGGGATCACCACATGAATATATTATATGACACACATTATAGGATAACTAGACCATTATGATTGGGGTTGGGTAGGGTTTTGATAAATAATTACTCCAACAATTAGTATTCCAAAATTTCTAAAAAGAGGAACATGAAGGTTGTGAAGAATAGATTCACCATGATATCATTTTATGGTTTTATCTCCACCATTTTAAATCAAGATGACATGGTTATTCAATTAGAGTAAGAAATAACTTGAAATTTAACTATTAGAAGTTCTATCCCAGGGGTCATCAACAACGATACCAAAAACAAATTACATTAATAGATTCCTCAAAAAAACCCCTCATTATCTAAATGAGTATAGAAAAATTTGTAAAACAATATATAGGATAAAAAAAATAGGAATACCTCAATGCTGTATGATCCACTATCCTGATCCAAAAATCAAAGAGCATTTATTCCCCAAAGGACTCTTCTAATTACATTAAATCCGGAGGTTATCTAATAGACCACATTGATGATGGTTCATTGGATCATACAAGAATGGGGGATTAGAGATCTCAAAGTAACCACATTGGAAGAATATAAGTGCAGGTTTTCTTTTTGAGGAGAAAATAAATATAGAAGGTTTACACAATATATGATCATCTTATCTTCACTTTTCACCAGAGGTGGAACCATCTCCAGCAATAATATGGAAGTAGACATTACTCACAAATTTTTTCCCTATAAAATATAACTTTTTAACTATTCATTGTTCACTAACCTCTAAAATAGGACATTCCCATTAGATAGGAATTTAACAATGAGATATAGATGAGTAACCTTTATGAACTGACGATCCTTCAAAAATCACTCGAAAAATCCTCCAAAAAATTGGAACCAACTCATTAAAATGGTCTTTATACTCATTCAACACCTATTGAACTTGATGGGGGATCTTAAGCTCCACCACCTTATTTTACTCAAACTCTATTAGATGTAACCACTGAGAAAATGCAGTCTAAATAAAATCTCATGACACCCCAACATTCAAAAAAGGGATTTCAATTATATTTCACTGAACAAAACATAGACCATAATCCAATAAAGGAATTACTTTAACCCACACATCATTAAAAATTCCTAAGGATTGGAATACTACACCAACTACCTAAATCCACACCACTACTTATCTAGAACCCTGATCACATTGGTGGATGGGAAAACTAGATAAAGGATCCAACCCCACCACTATATCCTAAGTGTGGGTGGTGTCTTCAATTGTTAAGGAAACTTTCGAAATCTTATGAACTATATGTATTCTTTTGGGATGAATAAACTAAATAATAAAATGAAACATAAGGAAAATTTAATAACAATATAAATTTAAATATAGGTAAAATAATTGAATCTCAACTTAAAATATTAGTTCCATAAAAATCAACCGTGGTGCTAAAATCAATTTGAAAATATTTTACTTTAATTTTTTTTTAAACTTTAGATTTCACATTTCAATTTAACATATAATATCCCACTCTCAAAATATATAAAACATTAAATTTAGTAGTTTAATTTGAATTAATTTATCTCACTTGAGTCCGTCTATGAATTAAAAAAATTATTCACTTAAAACATTCAATAGTGATTGAACTCAAAACCAACTTGGAACAAAAAATTATAACTTTTGAAATTTGAGACACACAAATGGTAGTCTATGGAGGTTAACATAAACATATATACATTTACTCAAATATATGCACTTGTATGTAGACATGTAAGATTGAACCTACCACACAAACGCACACACACACACACACACATCTCTGTGGATGTATAAACCTTCATAAATAATACAAAGGGTAAAATAAAAAAAGAATAGGTCACATTTCAAATTTTTATTTTGAAAATAAAAAAAAACAATTGAAACCACCTTTTACCTTTATAACAAAATATTTTTAGATCTCAGATTCATATCCCATTCCACATTTTACAAAAAAAGTTTTCAAAATCATAAACAATTATTCATTTTATCTTCATATAACCCATGATTTTTATTTAGGAAAAATAAAATTCAATAATCAAAATATTATATAACACACCAAAGAAACACCCCATAATCAACCTATACTATTAACATGAATCAATGATAAAACCCAAACATTCAAAGAACCAATGTTTTAATAACTTTTTAAAAATAAACTATCTTCCATGGTTTTCTATCATGATTTGTAATCTCATCTACAAATAGTGAAAAGCTCAATAGAGGTTAACATAGGTAGTTGCACAACCTACACATGGTCTTCAAGGCCATGCATAGTAACCATGCGCCCTCTCAATCCCTCAAAAAATCCACTCTAATTATGAGAGATTCTCAAAATAACTCATAAACACTCATTAATAGTAATAAAAACTCAAATATAATAAAAAAACCAAAAACACATCTAAGAACCAACATAAAATTCATGACATGAATATCATGGACCATTAGGGAAACTCAAATGTTTATCTGAATAGGTGGTGACCAAGAACCTACCTTTGATTGACCACATTAATCTTGATGATCCTATCTCAAAACTACATAAAATCTATATATAATAATGTCAAAATTCATCTAACACATTTTTACATGAACCAATATGGGGAAACCAAAAAAAAACCAAAAGATCTGACCTGTAATAAGGTCCAATAGGCATTCTTGATCCTCCTGGGAAATAAAAAACTACTAGTAATGAAAAAAAGTAAATTTTGAATGGTTTAGCACATAAAAATTGTGTAAATAAATATGAATAGAACAAATCAAGAAACCAATATAAGAGATAATTAAACAAGAATCTAAATATACCTCTATGTGACCTCATGGGTTTCCACCATTAGTTAAACCATGCTCACTCGATAAGCGACTCTAGAATGAAATGAACCTAAAAATAAAAATGATATTATAGGCATACGAACTGACATTCTTAATAAGGATTAAAAAAGGGAAACCACACCATATGCTTTGCCTTTAGAAAGAAAAAAACTCATACTATTATGAAAATATGAATATCTAAAGATATCAATTTTCATTTAGTCAAAGAAAATCACATGTAGATAATCTTTCACAAACATTCCTTTTTCTTATCTTAAATGAAAAAATCAACAGGAAAACATTTTCATTCCAATTCACTTTTTTAAATAAAAAATTTAATACAAATTCCTTAAACATTATTTAAAAATAATTGGCATCCTAATGCTTTTGAAAAACCATTCTCCCCTATATATTCCCATATCATTATACAAATAATGTTAGAATTTTTATATAACTATTTATAAGAGAAATGTATGATAAAAAATATATTCATTATAAAGTTATAATGTTTAAAACCATTTTAAAAAAGATTAATAAAATATATTAACTTAGAACACAAGAAAAAAATATGTTGAAATAAAAGTATCCAATAAGATCATAACAATTGAAATGATTGAATAAAAGAAAGAGAGAGTTTAACACAAGTAAAATAGTCATCATGGAATGTTCCTTGAAATCATGTGAAAAGAACCTAGAGATACCAAGTTCAGAACAATATTTCAAATTATCAATGTGATCTTTAGTCTATAACCAACCCAACTGCTCTCAACTAGCCTCATTGGTGGCATAACCCACTGTGGACTTTCCCTACCATGGGAATATAGTACATCTAATTTTGATTAAATAGTAATTGTCAATAAAATATCACTTAGACACCTAGGATCCCATGAATTTTGTGAAAATGGTATGTGAGGTTTCCTTCACATGATATCATAATTGAGTCCCCACTCACAATCATCTCATTTTCCTAGACCACCTCTCAACATCATCCATGTAAAGACCTTCCCCCTAGAATAGATGGATTCCATAGAGGTATTCAAATTAAGAACATAATCAATTTTTACAAATGGGAATTAGAATTCGAAAATAAAAATTTATCATGTAAAAATAATTTTCAAAGAAAATATTTTCATGTTTCAAAGATACTCTTTACACATAGACACATATGCACCTCTCTCTATATATCGATACATCTTGACTCAATGTAATTTTTCAAAATACCTTATTTTAATATTTATAAAGAGGATAAATATATGTATATACATATATGTTTTTGTGAATAATAAATATTTTAAAATAATTAATTGAATTAAAAACCATTTTTATACTCTTTTGAAATCAAACATGTCTTTGGGCCTTTATGGAAAACTGGTCAGAAAACAAAAACTTCCTTTCTATCAACAATTCTCAAGTAAAAATCCATTTATAAAACAAATCAATATAAAAAAACATGAAATTTCAGAGGAATCTTTGAATCAAGGTTTTCAATAAGATAACCCCATTATGAAATCATTGTGAAAATATAGAAAATAAAAAGGGAACCAATTACAATAATTAAAATCTATTTCCATCACTTATATACATTATTCTATAATAATACCACCCCTTAAAAATCAAGAAATTATAGATTCCTATTTAAAGTCTTGGACTTAGGTTAACCTACTTCAAATGGTGTTGAATCAATTTCATTTGATAAATTTCAGAAAATAATACCCATAAATCGACCCTCGTGAAACCTATGAACCATGAATAGACCAAAAAAGATACTCATTCAAGTTAAGGGTTTTACTAGTTTAGGTGTAACATGAAAGTGGAAAGGAAACCAAAAACAATAAAGAAAATAAAGAAGGTAGAGATGAATAAATTCTAACCTAAGGTGATCAAACAAAAATTTGGAAAGAAAATAAACCCAATGAAGGGAAATGAAGGACATGAGGTGTGCGGTTGGAAGTCCCTCTTGGAAATTAAGAGAGAGTGAGGGTGAGAACTAGTTTGAGTTAAAAAAATAGAATGTGTTATATTTGTAAAAATAATTTTTTTAATGGATTATGAACATGTAAAACAATTTGGTTGCACGATTTTGAAAATCGAGAACTAACCATGTGTTGTTTACTAGGATTTTGGAGCACCTTACATGGACAGGATAAAAGGCTTTATAAACTATTAAATAACCATTTGGTTTTAATCTAAAAAATTATAGAGGTTGTTACACCATTACAATTGGTTTTAAAAACCATATTTCTTAAATATTCAACAAAATATGTATTTCTAAAAAATACCAATTTTAGAGAAAAAATACCTAGAATTAGAGGAAGAATAAATAGAACTCAAAAATTAAAAAAAATAATTCAGTAGTTTCAGGCCGATGTGTGACAATTCGGTTTATTATTTATTTAATTAAAATGTTACATTTAAGTTTTATAATGTAATAATTATATTAATTTTTATGAACATAGTATCATCACTCTTTGTTTAAATTTTATAATGGAAATTTTGTTCAGATTTGAGTGATAAAATGTAATTATGCACCTAGAGTTCCCTTCACATGTGTGTGAGTATACAATGTAAATAATATAGGAGTTAATG
The DNA here is from genome assembly GCA_963277665.1 of Viscum album. NCBI lineage: Eukaryota > Viridiplantae > Streptophyta > Magnoliopsida > Santalales > Viscaceae > Viscum > Viscum album. The sequence continues at coordinate 1,803,285,755 of OY728125.1, forward strand.
GTAATTTGGTTCTAATCAAGCACTAGTGTAAAACATAATAGCGAGGTGTATTTGAGTTCATGTAATTGTAATTAATGTTAGTTATTGACTTATGGAACTTCAATAGGGTCATAATTAATCAATCACTCACTTGATGGATTAATAAATAGTTAATAGATCATAATCAAATCATTGTTTTTTATCATATTCATGGTTTAAAATTTTTTGAATGCGTTTTTATTCCACACCATCATAATATATAATAATAAACAATCATGGATAGTTAAAATGAACATGTATGATGAATATTTTCTATTTAAATCATGTTTATTTTGTGAGTGTAATCATCTAGAACTAACTTGTTAAATAGAACACGATTTCATTCAATGATATTAATTAATAAATACCTCAATTCCAATATTATGTCATTAAATTCTTTATATCACATGAATTTGGACAAAAATGATTGTTCGAGGTGCCTGCTAGGCTTATTTGAGGGTGCCTCCTTCAATTAAAGAGTTCTTATGAAATGGGGGTATGGGCATGAATTAAATAATGATGTAAATAAAGAAGTATTCATATATTTCCTATTGAAACTTCAGAAGAAAATCATTGATAAATTCATGGTAATCCTTTAAATAATATGGGGAATATATCAATGAATAAAATAGATACAATTATCCCAATGGTTTGAGATATTTATGATGGTGTTCCTCAGCTTACACTCTTGAATTTAGTGTTTAAATATTCTTTGAGTCTTATTAAGCTTATTTTGGTGGCTCAATTAAAAAATCACTAACCATTGATAGATTCATTTGATAGACACATTTTTAGATATTGGGGTCCTTTGGATCAAGCGGTGGTGGGACTTATCGACAAATGATACATGATGATTTGATTTGCATTGGAGGAAGATTTGATCGTTTCTTGGTTAAGATCCCTATTGTCCTACAATGGGTGCTATTTCTACTTATTATGATGTTCATATGTTTTCCATATGAAATGAGATACTACTAAGATATCATTGTGGGTATGATTTCTTGAAAAATATTTACCTTTCAAAACCCCTCTATTATACGTATGATTGGGAACCTAGTAGGCATATTTTTATTTCTTCGATATTAGCACTGATTACCTCTTCCACCCAATATCACCACATATATGTGTCAAAGGGGATGTTTAACATCCCCCAATAGAGTGGATTTGGATAGCAGCTCAGTAAGAATTGTGACTCCAGAAATAAGTAGTCTTTTCATTTTGGATTGATTATTTCTCATCTTGTAAACATTTTCTCATCAATTCTCCTCATGTCGTCATGGCATTATGGATCAACATAGGGTTCTAGATCCAACAACTAGACTTTTGTTGGGACTGGAGTATTTTTAAACCATCATTGTGTATCATTTGAGTAGTAATGATGGTATTGGTGTAGTTCCCAATTATAATGGGGTATGATTTTATAACTCTGATCCAAATGTGGTGGAAATATTCAAATTGTTGAGAAGTGATTTTGATGAGAAAAATTTAATAGGATAGAATATGTTGGGGTTTAGGGATGGGAATGGAATGTGTGTGATCAGTCCCCTGGAACCAATTATCATTATTGTAGTGACTTCATATTATATAGATGATGTTAATATTGGAAAATGAACCTCACATGAGGCTTCCTTTTAGGAAATAAGTGAGGGAGACCCAGTTGCAAACAAGGGCCATGATATTTAAATGTTGGCATTACCAGATGTGCTGGGGGGTTGGGTGAATATAGTGGGAAGCTCAAATCCAAGATGTACTATATATTTTATTAATCTTTGTAATCATTTTTATGGAATGGAAACTGAGGTCCTTAGTCCGGATCAAAGTGACCTAGTATGGATATAGAAATCTAACAATGGGAAATGATTCTCTGGGGTAGAGTGGGGAGGGGGGTGAACTCTAACCAACAGTCAGGTAGAGGTCATCATCACCCAAGGAGGAAGAGGGGTATGTAGGAAAATAGGGACCTAGGGAGATGTATATATCATTATAAATAAGAAAAAAACCAATGATCATAAGTATTAATCTCACTTACCTAAACCAATGGAGACATTATAGTCCAAAGTTGTTAGGTCCAATGAGATGAAGTGTGATCCTCCTAATAATGATTAGGTTCATAATAAGAGTTTGAATCTATTGAGTGGAAATATAGGTAATACAAATATAGGTTATCAAGGATTAGTATCATCCAAAACTAACATTGTTGGAGTGTTTAATCAGGAACCTGACAATGAGGCTGAGAAAGCTCCAAGTGGGGATGGTAGAGATCCTAAATGTTAAGTTATTGGGTTGGTTTCAGAATAAGTTCCTATAATAATACAGAATCAAATGACTGAGAAAATAGAAGCGGAAAACTGGGAATGTTTGGAGATCATTCTTTAATTGAAGGAATAAATGACTGATGAAGTCATCCTAATCAATGTTCAGAAGAATGAGGTTTCTAGAATATATGATAGAGGTATTCAAGTTGACACCAATTAGGACAAAAGGGTTTGGATTAATAAACAAGACCAAATTTTGGCTTGAGGCTTTAACGATCAAAAGATCAACTTGTAGGAATATATATAGACATGGGACAAGATGGACAAACTCTATGATGATAATATCAATTAAGATACAAATATGAATATATGTAAACTTAAATGGGGTCTATATATGGTTTCTAATTCCAAATATAGTAGTTAAGGGGATATAGGATTGGATAGAGTAGTATGATACATTTAAAATTAATAATTTAAAAATTAATATTGGTAATCAAGTGAAATTATTGTTATGAAAAGTTTATTTGTTGCAGATAAAATGGAAACCACTACCATTTCTGTTTCACTATGATCTATATTGGATAAGGAATATATCCTGAATAGTTATACCATCCAAGATTGGTATAGGAGATTGCGTATAACACTACAACATGAATTGAAACATTTTTGTACTAAAATCCCCACTACCTTTTATGTCGCCTTTGAAAGTAACCAAGGAAGATAATGAAAAATACAAGAATCATATATTTTATGCAAAATATTATATGTGATTCATGTTTTCATTTGTATATAGTGATTTTTATAATATGGATGAGAATAAGTATTCTTTACAAATGTTATATTTTCTCCAATAGTTTTATCAGGAGATAGATCGATAATAAATTTATGAGATATCTAGTTCATGGTATAGATGTAGGATAGTAGAATGGAATTAGGTAGGACCTAATATACTCCTGATTCTCATGTATATAGAGACACTAGCATCCCATAGGTTCAAACTAAACCATGAACTTGAGAACTATCTCATTCATTCCTCTATTTCATATAATTTATCAATAATCATAGTTAAGTATATACTAATAACATGAATAGTCATTCCAAAATTTGTTTTATTTATCCCTCCATGAAGATAATAATATGAATAATTTCAAATCTTTGACACTTATAGTGATAAATAGGATGAAAGGAAAGGATAAATTATCAAGGAATATGGCTATGTATAATATTATAATATAATTTCCATTTAACAATCCAAAGGCATAGGGGGATACCAAAGAAAAGGAAACATCTTTCTTTGTTTGTGGACAAAAATGAAAATTGAAGAATAATTACACAGATGTGCATAATAATAAATGTGATTCTTTTACTCCTTGAATATTTTTCATTTAATGAGATATATATTACTATATTATGGTTATTGGATACTTCATGTTACTCACATAGTTGTGTCCAAATAAAAGAACCTATTAGATTTAATATTATTTCCAAATATTTTATGGATATCCTTGTAGAAATTGTTTTGAGACTAGTATTAATAGTAGTGGGAGATTATCATCTTAATTTTCCTAGTGAAATGGTTTTTATACTAAATAAAAATTATTGTGTATCATATGTAACCATAAATATAATCTAAATGTCGATTTTACACATAATATCATTTTATTTAATGTTAGGGAATAACTGTTGTCATGTATATAACAAAGGCATATGTTATGGTATGGAACACCTTAACAATTAATAGTATATAGTTGAACTAGAAAACCAATTTTTGAAAATTAGTAAAATACTTAGCAAAAATAACTCATATCGTACCCACCTATATAAAATTAGGACTGGTTATATAAATTAGAAGAATTTAAGAGTACCATGTTAAGTAGGTTATTTTATCAATATTTAGTTAAAAAAATTGTATTCCTATCATTCATGTTTATAAGTTAAAATCACAACAACACCATTTAGTGGGAAGGGATATAGAGACAATGATTTCTACAATTGGAGTAGAGAATCCTCCACTCTATTTCTTCCATGATTTTGTCAGTTATTGGGGCCTAGAAGACCTAGATTGGGTCTGTATTCTGAATCAAAAGACATTATGTGTGGTGCATAGTTCTAAAGATGACTTCATGAAGGTGAGGTCCCTGAGTCCTTAGTATAATGAAAATATAAGTTTCTCCTATTTTTTTGGTTGATAAAGGATCATTCATACTAGGACTCTCCTCAGGGGTAGGTCTGGATCAAACTCATCAACCATCCCCTTAATTTTCACGACATATAAATTCTTCACAAAATGGGATATTATATAAGTTATTTTCATTGTTTAGATGATTTTATGACTCTTCTTCAAAATGTAGAGGTGTCTTGGATCTGTGTTGAGATGAACCTCTCCTTCCCTCTTCTAGTTTGTATTCTTCATAGGGAATCCAACATCATGTCCTAGTGGTAGCCTCTATACTACCTGTCTCCCACTCCATTCTATTCATAATTCCACCTTCAATGTCATTACCACCTAATCTATTGAAAAAACATGGTTGGGACTTTAAATTCCTGTCACGTGAATCCTTCTAATATTGGAAAATCATTGATTTAATTGAAGCATGGGAGTCCCTTAGAAATTATTAGTCGACCCATATTTATGTGGGGTAGTTGATGTTCTTTATTCCTAGCCTACACTGGTTCTAGTTCCCCCTCATGGTTCTCCCCTATCCTTGGTTGTTTATCTCCAATTGGTGACTCCCCTTTCACTATAGAAAGACATTGTTTAGACCTGGCCTTATACCAACCTCACTTTTCCCTTTTAATGTAACTCAATGCATCTTAAAATACCCCATTATTTCATGCTATGAAGACCCATCTAGAATAGGATCCTCATTATTGGAAAGAGATTCATGTCCCCTAAAAATTAAACATGAAATCCTTATTTCTTGGCCTCATCCTCATTAGAGGTTCCCTTATTCCTCAATAAAATTAGTACAACATATTATCACATTCTCTTAATGAAACTACCATAGATATAAATGGACTATCTCCACCCCTCAATGGATCATGCACTAGATCCCATTCTAGAAGAGAACTCGATTTCTCATGTTCTCATCCCATGTACTCGTTAGATCCAAGGGGAAAATATAGGTTCCTCCCTCTATAATGATCTACCTCATATTTTAGAATTACCACAACCTATGATCCTGTGTGAAGATAGATTATATTATGAACATTATATGAATAAGGCATCTTTTTTTGGATTTCATGAAGTAAACTCGATTCCTTAAAAGATCCATGAATTTGAGATAAAACTTAGGGTACTTAATTTCAAGTACATTTATCCCATTAACCAACATGTGTAGATTTTCTAGAGTTAATACCTTTATATTAAGAAACTTTATGTCTTCAATAAATATATATCCACAATGGTTAGTTTTGAAAGTTTCAATTTTTTATATCCATTTTTTATGATAAATGTGATGTGAATGAGAGGTAATTCCATTTTTATGTTCTGAAATAATTCAATATAGAGTTCTTAGATTGTCTAGTTATAGGGGACTTAAATGTAATTATATACATGGTTGAGAAAAAATAAGTACGGATATATCACAGTTGGAATAGATTTCATTTTTAAACTTTTTCATCCTAGAATAGACTCTTTAACATGGGATAATATGAAGATAAGTTTACTCATCATAATAATTGGAAAGGTTGTTGATGAACTTAGAGCCATATAGATCATTTCATGGATAACCTTCAAGCCATTTACTCCTTTCATACTATTATAATTACTCACTTGGTTTGGGTTCATCCAAACCATTCATTGCTTATCCGTAGTCTGTATCATAGTGTAGTGGATAATGATCATTTCCTCTTATCCATATGATTTGTGGAAGACCCATGTTATCACCTAGAGGCACGAACATCATGAAATAATCCCATGCACAAGAGATTGTGGTTTGAATATCAAAAAAATATTCAATGATGAAATAGAGACAAAAAATCTTTGAATAATAAAAATACCTCCCATTTATTAAATCATGAGATCATCAACACAACCATTGAGTGGATAGAGATTGTGATCGAATATAGATGGGTTGATGGGGTTTTCATCAACCTGGATCACATAAAAAATAACTTTGTTATAATTTCTCCTTAAGAAATTAGGAGAATTAAGTGAACAATTACACAATACCGAGATTATGTAAGGGGATAAAAACAATACCTTTTAAGGCCAGTATTAAGGAGAAAAATGATCCAACATTATGAACATCCTTTGTGAGGTTAGAAACTTCACCATTGACCCCACCAAAAGTTGGAGGTATGGATGTGTAGTTATTTTAATCCTTAATTGAGGATGCTAATCCCCACATGTAGGATGGTTATCCAATATGTGATGTTGAAATTTTTGATATTATCCCCTGTATCGTCTTTCTGAAAGTAAACTATTTTTAGCCTATCTTAGAGGAGGAGGAAATCTATAAAGATGTTTTGTCCATAAAACATGGGCGTCTCCTAGAATTGATCAATTTTCGGGTTAAATCTATAAAAAATCTAGCGACCTTTTCAATGGAGATCTATTGGCGATAAAAAATTATTACTTATAAGGTTGTATCTTACCTAGTGTAGAATATTCCTCCAATTTTATCCTTATTCTTATTGTTAATGATCCTTTATCTCATATGAAATATAGGCCCATCGGTTTTTCTGTCATCCACTTAAAAAATACTTGATATAGTTATTAATAAAAGTCTTGTGGTGAACTTACATAAATTAATCTTAGAATAATAAAAATGATTCATATGCTAATGTTCCACTCATGCAGTAATCTACATAACCCAAGAAATGATTGGGGATATCAATAAGAAGGCCTATGAATACAAAATTTCCATCAAAATTGATATATAAAAAGTATAAAAATAAGGGGAATGGAAATTAAAAATTAAATTCATGGGTTTTATGGGATTCTATGGCTATGAAATTGATCTATTCTTAAGATTCATTAGCACACCTTTGATTTTAGCCACCATTTTGGGGAACAACTATGGGTTGTTCAATACTTTCCATTAGCTCAGGTAGGGGAATCACTTATTCCCCAATATTGTATTTTTGGTACATTATACTCTTAGTAAATACATTAATATAATCATCATTCTTCACCAGGGTCACTCACCTCCTCTTAAATGATGATTTACTCATTTTTTAATTGTAATAACAAGTTTATCAGAGATATAAAGAGTATTATAGACATCTATAGTAAATTTAGTGGATACCTTTTTAATTGATAGAATATAATCATTTAAATTCTAAAGTAACACACAAATATAATGGGAAAGGAAATCAAGGATTCCTTGGAAGTTTTAAGAAAAAAATTTCCCATGGAATATTTGGGAGCCCCAATTACTCTTAGTTGAATCTAGATGCATCACATTTATGGATTTGTAAAAACAAAATTCTTCTCAAATTCATATTTGAACACCCACTTCATATATTTTATAGAATGCATTGTACGTGTTAATATTTTCCTTTCCTCTATCCCCATGTATGTTTTTTCAGTCATTAATATGCACAAATTGGTTTTGCAAAATATAAAAAACATCATATTGTATTTTTTATAGGATGTGCATGAAGATGGAAGGTAACACTAGATGCAATGGGAAAGGATGGACAAGAGGTTAGATGTTGGAGGAATTATCTGTAGGAGTGTTTCATGAACCATGAAATTCCTCTAGGATAAAGTGTATTGGGAGTTCATAGATGTTTTATCACTATGGGAGGACCTCATTAGAAAAAATATGGGGTCCTTCTAAATTAATTGGTTGGAATGTACTATAGGTTATGATATTCGATCCAATTCCACATCCTAGCTATTTAGAAACACTCAATTTGGAATTTTGGAAATGTGGAATTAACTTTAGGAATTCATAATACTTAGGATCATTGATGGGTTTCAAAAGATTCCTAGGGCCGAATATATCATTTTTTAATCTACTAGGGTTCATATTTTTATCTGATATATACTCGATGACCAGTGAAAAAAAGTTATTTATGATATTATTATCAACTCCTAACATGATAGTCCTATTTTCACCAGCTCTCCATTTTGGTTTCTCTCGATGAAATGTTACCACCCGGTTCTGTATGCTAACTAAAATAATGATTAATATGAATATTTCCTTTTGTTTAAATTTATTCCTATGAAACTAAACTTCATCATATGACACATCTGAAACCATTCTATTTCTATTGATGAGAAGGTACATCACAATGAGATCTCTATGGTTTCAAAATGTATATACTATCATTATCCTACAGTCAAATCATCCTATTATATATTATTTGAAGTAGAGTGGGATTCATCAGCATGGTGAAACATCAGCATTTTGAAAGGTTTTGATTTCTTGTAACATAATGGTGAAAACATCCATCAAAAATAGTTTCACAACATGAAATGAAATTGTTACAATAGAAAAGTTAGGATTTTTTTCATGATATATATCAATTATACTATACTTAAATCATGTAATAAGGCTTATAATGAAGGTTTTTATAGAAATCATATAATGTTGATAGTTAGGTCTAGAAGTATGGTGATAGAGATTTCTCCTCTCCTGAAATAGTGGGATTTCACCCCCTCAATGGAGATGATCACATATCAAAGGATATTTACTTCCATGTTCCAAATACTACCACATCAAGGTAAATGGGAGTGTTGAAATATTACTGACAGTGGGATTAAGTAAAATATTGATGGATCATGCAATAATGGTTTCATGCATGGATGAGGAGTGGTTTATAATCATGATGGATCAGTCATTTTTTACTAATGTGGTTTTAATGGGAGGAGATACTCTCTCAGGGAGGAAGCCTCCTACATTATTAATGTTTTAGAGAAATTCCACTCTCATGGTACCACTCTCGATCTAGAAGAAATGATCTACACCATCATTCACAGGTCCATACATGACAAAGCTACCACCCCTTTGGCTCTCTCTTATCTCATATGTAGATGTTAAAGTTTTTTCAATAACCAATTGAATATCTTAAAGACATGGAATAAGGGTAATAAGGCGGCTAAATTGCAAGATTCCTAGGACTCACTTGACAATAGTTGTATTGCATTTACAATAATAGGATTCCTTCCCCCTATGTGTATAAGTCTCATCATAGTGGATGCTCATGGGAACCATTATTTTAAACCTTCTTCATCTATCATACCTTGACCCATTTTTTTCTTCATAATAAAATATTTTAACATTAGATGGAGATATATCTAATAAACTATTGTAATTGGTTCATGATAATATATATGGTACATTTCTAATAGTGTAAATGGGTGGTTTTTTTACATTATTACTTTTACCAATGAATATCATAAATATGTATAAATTTCATTAATGAGGTATGTGTCATATTCCTTTAACATGTTTAATGGATATCAGAATGAATTATAGAATCATATTTTTATGAATATTAATAAATTCCACTCAGAACATGGTATAAAACATCTTAACCAAGATTTAATAAATCATTTAAAAGAGTGTTAGATAGTTTCCAAACATACACTTCCCCATACACCTCATTGGAATGGTGTTACTAAAAGGTGGAATCAGACCCTACTTAAAATGTTAGCATCAATGATAAGTTATCCAACTCTACCATTATACTTTTAGGGATATAAATTTATTAATTCTACATATAAACTAAACTTAGTACTAATAAAATAATAAAATTTTATTCCATATGAGTTTTGGTATGAAAATAATCCTAGTATATCTCACATTCTTGTATAGGTATTTTTGGAATTTTTAAGGACTATACAGAGTGAAAAATTAAAATCTCAGATCACTATGTTCATATTTATAGGTTATCCTAAGGATAAAAAATGATATTAACTATTTAAAATTTTTTATAGAATATTATTTTTTCAAGATTTGATACATATCATGAAATGAAACACATTTTTGTTGGAAATAGTAGGATAAAGATTGACTTTGATGAAGTTAATACTCCATACAAACATGATTTGGTACAAAAATAGAATCAATATGTTATATTGGTAGAAAATGAAGTTATCGAGACACAAGAACTGTGTAGGTATACTATAGAGGATATAAGACCAGAGATATATGATTTTCTGGTCACTAAGTGAGGTGAAAAAATAATCTTAGTCAACAATGAGCCTCTTATATACAAGGAAGAAGTAAACATAATCGATGATGCTAAATTAAAAAATGACATGTATTCTGAAATGAAGTCCAAGTACCATGGTATGTTGTGGATTTTAGATGACCCACTATATAATGTAAAAACTATTTGGTGTAAATGGGTATTCAACAAAAATATAAAGAAGGATGGTCAAGTGAGAACCTTTAAGACATGACTAGTAGAGATGTTTTTTAGGAAACATCAAGGCATTGAGAATAAGGAAAACTTATATCCTTTTAAAATACTGAAATCCATTAGAATATTACTTTCACTTATAACCTTCCATGATTATGGAATTTTAAAAATAAATGTTAAAACTACATTTATTAATGGAAAGTTGGTTGAATACATCTATATCACACAACCTGAAGGGTTTATTATGTCAAAGTGTGCCAATAGTGTATTCTAGTTATAGAGAACCATTTATATATTGAATGAGGCATCATGATCTTGGAATGTTAGTTTTTATAAGTGCATAAAAGAATTTGTTTTTATTAATAATGAAAGTAATACTTGATTATTCAAGAAAAATAGTAGACATGACATAACTTTCCTATTAACAGTTGCTGATGAAATATTTTTAATGGGAAACTAAGTGAAAGTTTTACAGTCAGTGAAAAATTGGTTAAATGAATTATTCTCCATGAAAGGATTAGGAAAATAATCATATATTCTTTGTAACAAGACCTATTAAGATATATTTTAAAGGATGTTTGGGCTAATATAAAGTACATATATTGACAAGTTACTCTAAAGGTATAATATGTTACAATCCAAGAGAGGATATTTACCAGTGTCCCATGACATTAATCACTAAAAGAAGATTTATTCATAGATATATGATATATTGAATGAATAATTACAATACCTTATTATTCTATAGTTGGATATATCATGTATACCCAGATATGAATTTGTTTTTATGTTTCCTTTTCTTTAAGAATATTGGGAACTTATCAATCTAATCAAGGATAGTTTCATTGGGTAGGTGTAAAAACTATCCCAAATTACATAAAACATACAAATTATATATACATTGGGTATAGATAATATTAGAATCTAATTATGATGGGTTAAATTTATGTAGAATCCATATGGATCATGATGATATAAAATCACAAACTTACAATTTCATTTTTGTGAATGGTGGTAATGTTATCCATAGAATCATGAAACAATCCATAGTCTCTGATTCTATAGAAAAATTTGAGTATATTGTAGGACCCTGGGACACCCTGAGAGGGGAGGGGTGAATCAGGGTGTCAACTTTTTCTTCTTAAAGTTGTGGATTTTGTTCCCACGTTGTTAGGAACTACTTAAACCTGTATGATGGATATGATCAACAATGGAACATTCACATGCACAGAGATAACACAACAATTTTACTTGGTTCACCACAAAGGGTTACGTCCAAGGAGCATACGCCGACAAGTTTCCAGTCATACCAAATTACACTAATCTTCACTAGCTGTGGATTACAAAGGTTCGGGCACAGTCACTCTGTCCCAGGATCACTGCCTTTACAAAGGTTCAGGGATAGCTCACTGCTTCCCTCGGGTCACTCCCGTTGACTCCCCCTGGCTCACTGCTGTTGGTGAAGTCTCACTCAGTTTATAGACGTGAAGGTCTCTTCAATAGATAGAGATGAAGTTCTTTGTCTCCTGTTCAGCATGAGACTTTGCTTGCATCAGGGTTCAGAGTTGATGCTCTTTTTTGTTCAATCCTTCTTCTTTAGTGCAATGACTGAATGCACTAGATCCCCTTGTCTTCGTTTGCCTGAATCACAATCACTTGTGTGATTTCTCAATAAATGATGCTCTGTTGAAGTCCAAATTTCATCCACCGATTAATACCCCCTTTTCCCCTGTCCACTGGGCAAACAACCTTTGGAAAGGGCCTTCATAAAGTACCCTACTTCGCAAGGCTCCCAATTTTTCAAAGCTCAAACAAGGCTTCGCGGAGTCCCTGCCTTTTCGCGAAGCTCAATTGCGAAGCACTCTCGCGATGATCCAGCCTTCGCAATGCTTGGATTTCGCGGAGCTCTTGCCTCTTCGTGAAGCTCACTGAGCCAACGCGGGGCGCACGGCTTTCGCGGAGCTATAATAGCCGCCACGAAGCTCCTCTTTCATGAAGCACACTGCCTTCGTGAGTGACCTTTGCGAACCGAGAGCAAAGGATTTTCGTTGAGAGCTCTCTCTCCTTCTATTGAGGGGGTCGGCCTCTATTTATAGGAGATTCCACCAACCCTCGACCCTTCCGCGCGAAGTCAGCTCCACGTTAGCTCAAATCGCGAAGCTCCGAAGTTCCCGCCGAAATTCTCTCAAAATCGCGAAGCACTACGACAATTTTCCATTCGCGGAGCTCATCGTAATCGCGGAGCGTTCCATCATTTCCTTCGCGCCTTCGCCTCGAAGTTCCCTCGTAAGGCTCTTCGTCACCACAAAGCTCCCTTGCAAAGCCCTTTATCGCTGCGAAGCTCTCCAGCCTCTGCCGTTCGCGAAGCTTGACGTAATTGCGAAGAATCACCGCCTCCATTCTTCTGGTCTTCGCGAAATCCAATCCATGCATCCCATCTTCATGAAATTCATGCCTTTGCCATATTTAATTATTATCTTCATGGAAATCCACTTTTCTCGATGCCCACCAACCTCCAAATTTTGGACCCCAAAAATTTGGCGAACACTAGAAAACGGCGCCACCTTGTATCTGCTCTTTTTATGTGCCTCCAGATCATCCATTCCTTTGTCGATGTTCCTTGAATAAAACATGGATCATTATCCACAGTCCTCGAACTCAACATGCCACCATGGAATCTCCTTTGTCAACAAATTTGTACGTCGTCTGTTTTCTTTGTCAACAAGCACGATCACCTCAACAACACTTCTTATTGGTGATATGTATCCTTCAACAACTCTTATGCTTTTATCAAAAACTCCACTATTTTGATATGTATTCTTTGAAGTCATAGCTTCAGCATTATCATCTTCTATGACAATGTGATGTGCATGGCTATCGCAGAATTCCAATCATTGCACGACCTTCTTATAATTCCAATCATTGGCACATTGTCTTCTTCATCAACCGTCATGATCAAATTCATGCAAACCATGTGATTCTATTCATCAAGAAGTCTCTTGCATGGTTCTCATGCAATCATGAGTAATTGCATGGTCTTCATCAAAACCCATGGTTCTCATGCAATAACGAGGAATTGCATGATCTTCATCAAAACCCATGGTTCTCATGCAATAAGGAGGAATTTCATGGACTTCATCCAAAAACCCCATTATTCTTTAATCATCCTCAGATGGATTACACCTCACATTCTTCATTGTTGTAAACAATGTATCACCTTTGATACATGTTCTTTGAACTTATGACCAGTACAACAATCGTCTGAATCACCATTCCTCGAATTCAGCGGAGTACTTCATGATCTCCTTCATTTTGATCTTCCAATCCTCTATTTCATTGGAGTACTTCTTGATATCCTTCATTTTGATCTTCATTGACAACTATTGACAACAAATACAAACTTATACACAAGGTGGTTCCAACAATCTCCCCCTTTGTATTTTGTTGTCAATACCTTATACATCTTCTGAAATGAATTTGTCAACATCAAAATGAGAATCTTATCTTCAATGAAATTTTCTTTTCAAACATTCATTTCACTTTCTCTCCACCTTATTGACAAGAAATACAAAATGCATGGTAGGGAGGGTATCAATACATACTTAAGAAATGTTTCATGAATCATTTCACTCTAAGTCTACTTGAGTAATGCTCTATGTAGAAAACAAGAGGATTTGATTAAGTCAACAAGGCTGCCCATTATTCACAGATCATGATACCAACATGAGACGAGACCTCATGTATTTTGTCTTCAAGGGTTTAAAACTTTTATTTCAGGCATAAGAAATAAAATGTGATAGGGAATGATCAACCTGAAATTCCTGCACTTACATCAGCAAATTGATCAAAAACATTCAGTGCTATCTGCAGGATAAGTGACCTTGGGGCACATCCATTCTTCTTATGTCACTGATCAATTCAGTTACTCCCCCTTTGTAGAATGATATTTGATCTGAGTAACCAAGGGATAGAGATTGTGAAATTTCATACCTTCTCCATTGACATGTTTTTCAAGAAATTCATAGAGTAACTGCTTTTGAGTCCAGCTGGAGTTAATATTGATTGACACAGTGATTATGGAAGCTTCTTCATTTTTCTCCCCCTCAAGGGAAACACTCCTCATCATCTTCATCAAGAGTGATCCTTCATCATCATAATATTTGAATATCAATTTAAAAATCTACTAAGGATGGAAACTTCTTTAGCTTGGATATCAAGAGTTGAAAACATTCACTACTTCTCAGGTTATCCCCCTGAGAGCATGCTTCACCTTCAATTCCCTGCATTATTAGCACAAATAAAATACACAAATGAATAAGAGAATAAGGTGGTTCCTCTTTGCTTAATCAACAAGACCTGCATGGTTGAGGTTCTTTTCTCAACCAAGTTCCTCTGTTCACTCCAGTCTTCATGCCTGCACATTTGAACATATGTTCTCACATCTGTTGGTGTGGCATGGATTTCTTTACATTATCTTTTACATTGTGTGAGGAATTGTTCTGCTTAACAGCCATCATGAATGATACATTCTTACTCCTCTTAAGGAATGCTTCTTGCTCTGGTATTAAGGTTAGGCAACCTTTTGCAGTGTGACCAGATTTCTTACATCTCTCACACATAACTTCTTTGACACTTGTGTTTCTCTTTGCTTGCAATCTCTCATGCACTGTGTCTTCATCATGTGAAAGTTTTCCTTTTCCTTTGTCACCAGCCTTGGCCTTTTCATCTTCAAGTTTCCTTATTCTTTTCAAATATTCTGGCCAGGTGACCAATATGTCATTTGGAACTGTTGTAGCTGGTTTGGGTCTTCCACATGGGTTCATCCGAGTTTCATCCCACTCAGTGTTTCTTTTGGATGAATGAACCTTCAATTTCATGGATCTAAAATCCTGGGTCTTCTCAGCTTCCCTACTTGAGATCTTCTTGGGGAAATGTGTGTTCACCATATTCTTCTGATTTATTCCCAAGGAATATTCTTCCTTCTTAGCTGGCTTGTGTGGTCTTCTGTTCTTCTCTGCTCTGGATATCTGCTGACATAGGCATGCACCATTCTTGTGACCACTACCACTTCATACATCACAGATGTTGTCAAGAATTCCAAATCTGTTTGCGGTAAACAGATGCTTCTGGACCTGCAAATGTTCCTTCTTCTTCTCTGGATTCCTTATCTTTAATATAGGCTTTCCCTATGCTTTTTCATGTAAGGGATTATAAAAACAATCCAGTGCACAGTGTCCAAATCTGTTGCATCACCAACATTGGCCCACAAACCTAGCCTTATTTTTATCTTCTGTATGAGGTTGTTGGGCCTTCTTCTTAATCTTTTGCGCTCTATTTGAGGAAACAACTTCCTCCTTTTTCTTCTCATCCACCCTAGCCATGGTGGTAGGTTTCTTCTTCTCACCTTTCCTCATCCATACTTGTTCAGAACATTTCTTCCAACCCGCACTGATTATAGGAACATATTTAGAAACATGAGTACAAGATGGTTTGGATGGTACCTTCACTTTCTCAGTTGCTTGTGATAGATCAATGAGTTAAGTCATGATATTCTTATCACATGTTGGAGGTATTTCGACAATAGAATCCTCCAGTGATCATTGAGTACCAGCAGCAATTGATTCTTGATGTGGATAATCAAGAGTTGTCATAATCTTCTTGTCACTTTTTGGAAGTATTTCAGCTTTAAATTCAACCAACGAACATTGAGTATAGGCATCACTCATTTCATTCTTTTGTGAAGTCTCAATATGTGTATTCTCAATCTTGGTCAACTAGGATTCCAATTTTTGACCCTCAATATTGAGGATGATCTTTTGATCTTCAATCATGATCATCTTCTCTTCACAAGTATTCTTCAATCTTTAAACCTCATCGTCATGCATCTTAACTTTGTTTTGTAACAAATAGTCAAGTTCCCTGAATTTCATGAAATTTTCTTCAAAAAAAACTCTTGACTTCATTTCTCTTCTTCAGCTCACCTTCAAGTGCATGGATCTTTTCTTTTAGAGTCTTATTGACTTCCTCTTTTTCTTCAAATACTTTAACCTATTTGGTGAGATTCATACTTTCCAGAACTGTTCTTTCCAATCCCTTTTCCATATTGTCATCTTCTCTTTCTAGTCGAGTGATATCAACCTACATAGATTGGAATAGGCTAAAAATAATAGCAACCCTTTCTTCAGGAATGTCATGTAGATATGTTTTGAGTGTTTCCTGAAAGCTTGAATTAAGGGTGTCATCCTTTCTTCTAGAAGAATCCTGAGCCACCTGCTTGATACTTTCCAAGCCTGATGTTTCTTCATTATTGGAATGGCATGGAGAACAAGACACTAAATCTTTTTTGGATATGAGGGACTTCTTCAGCTGCTTATTCTCTTTATTTTTCCTGTTCATCATGGTTTTTCTAGATGTAGACTTATGCTCAGAAATGACTGCGTCATTATCAAGACTACTCTTCATTGTTGACTTTAGGAAAGAACTGCAAATCATCTTCTGACTAGAAGTAGTGTATAGTATCCAGCATACGTTAACCTTCCTCTGATACCACTTGTAGGACCCCGGGACACCCTGAGAGGGGAGGGGTGAATCAGGGTGCCAACTTTTTCTTCTTAAAGTTGTGGATCTTGTTCCCATGTTGGTAGGAACTACTTAAAACTGTATGATGGATATGATCAACAATGTAACATTCACATGCACATAGATAACACAACGATTTTACTTGGTTCACCACAAAGGGCTACATCCAAGGAGCATATGCCAAAAAGTTTCCATTCATACCAAATTACACTAATCTTCACTAGCTGTGGATTATAGAGGTTCGGGCATAGTCACTCTGTCCCAGGCTCACTACCTATACAAAGGTTCAGGGATAGCTCACTGCTTCCCTCGGGTCACTCCCGTTGACTCACCCTGGCTCACTACCGTTGGTGAAGTCTCACTCAGTTTATAGACGTGAAGGTCTCTTCAATAGATAGACATGAAGTTCTTTGTCTCCTGTTCAGCATGAGACTTTTCTTGCATCAGGGTTCAGAGTTGATGCTCTTTTTCGTTCAATCCTTCTTCTTTAGTGCAATGACTGAATGCACTAGATTCCCTTGTCTTCGTTTGCCTGAATCACAATCACTTGTGTTATTTATCAATAAATGATGCTCTGTTGAAGTCCAAATTTCATCCACTGATGAATACCCCCTTTTCCCCTGTTCACTGGGCGAACAACCTTTGGAAAGGGCCTTCACAAAGTACCCTACTTCGCAAGGCTCCCAATTTTTCAAAGCTCAAACAAGGCTTCGCAGAGTCCCTGCCTTTTCACTAATCTCAATCGTGAAGCACTCTCACGATGCTCCAGCCTTCGCAATGCTTGGATTTCGCGGAGCTCTTGCCTCTTCACGAAGCTCACTGAGCCAACGCGGGGCACATGACTTTCACGGAGCTAGAATAGCCACCGCGAAGCTCCTCTTTCGCGAAGCACACTGCCTTCGCGAGTGACCTTTGCGAACCGAGAGCAAAGGATTTTCATTGAGAGCTCTCTCTCCTTCTCTTGAGGGGGTCAGACTCTATTTATAGGCGATTTTACCGACCCTCAACCCTTCCGCGCGAAGTCAGCACCACGTCAGCTCAAATCGCGAAGCTCCGAAGTTCCTGCCGAAATTCTCTCAAAATTGCGAAGCACTACGGAAATTTTCCGTTCGCGGAGCTTGTCGTAATCGCGGAGCGTTCCATCATTTCCTTCACGCCTTCTCCGCGAAGTTTCCTCGCAAGGCTCTTCGTCACCGCAAAGCTCCCTTGAAAAGCCCTTCATCGCTGCGAAGCTCTCCAGCCTCTACCGTTCGTGAATCTTGAGGTAATCGCGAAGAATCACCGCCTCCATTTTTCTGGTCTTCGCAAAATCCAATCCATGCATCCCATCTTCGCGAAATTCATGAATTTTCCATATTTAATTATTATCTTCATGGAAATCCACTTTTCGCGATGCTCACCAACCTCCAAATTTTGGACCCCAAAAATTTGTTAAACACCGGAAAACGGTGCCACCTTGTATGTCCTCTTTTTTTACGCCTCCAGATCATCCATTCCTTTGTCGATGTTCCTTGAATAAAACATGGATCATTATCCACAGTCCTCGAACTCGACATGCCACGATGGAATCTACTTTGTCACCAAATTTGTATGTCGTCTGTTTTCTTTTTCAACAAGCACGATCACCTCAACAACACTTATTATTGGTGATATGTATCCTTCAACAACTCTTATGCTTTTATCACAAACTCCACTATTGTGATATGTATTCTTTGAAGGCATAGCTTCAGCATCATCATCTTCTATGACAATGTGATGTTCATGGATATCGCAGAATTCCAATCATTGCACGCCCTTCTTAGAATTCCAATCATTGGCACATTGTCTTCTTCATCAACCGTCATGATCAACTTCATGAAAACCATGTGATTCTATTCATCAAGAAGTCTCTTTCCTGGTTCTCATGCAATCATGAGTAATTGAATGGTCTTCATCAAAACCCATGGTTCTCATTCAATAATGAGGAATTGCATGATCTTCATCAAAACCCATGGTTCTCATGCAATAAGGAGGAATTTCATGGACTTCATCCAAAAAACCCATTCTTCTTTAATTATCCTCAGATGGATTACACCTCACATTCTTCATTGTTTTAAACAATGTATCACCTTTGATAAATGTTCTTTGAACTTACGACCAGTACAATAATCGTCTGAATCACCATTCCTCGACTTCAGCGGAGTACTTCATGATCTACTTCATTTTGATCTTCCAATCCTCCATCTCATTGGAGTACTTCTTGATCTCCTTCATTTTGATCTTCATTGACAACTATTGACAACAAATACAAATTTATACACATGGTGGTTCCAACATATATATAAACTTATAATAAATATAAGGAAGAGTTATGGATATTAAGATTTGTTTTCAATATTTTTATTTTACCTATTAGTGCGGCCCTCATTACAGTATACTATGATAATATTGTAGTAGTGGTGATTTCTAAGGATCCTAAGTCAAACCAAAGGAAAAAACATATACTTAGGGATTGTAATATATTTGATATTTTACTTAAATAGGTGTAGTCGTAGTTACTAGAGTATCATCATAGTATAGAATTGTATACCACATGACTATAGATTTATCTTAATAGAAGAAGGATTCTCATGTGAGGGCAAGTAGGTTGAGAGTTCTTAATAATTAGATCTATTGAATGAGGGAGTGTTTTCTATGGTTTCCCTAGACCCTACTCTTTTATTCACATTTATTAAAATTACATTTATATAGATTTATATATATAAAATATATATACATGTGTGTGTATCTATTCTTAACATAATATTTTTCATTATTATGTTTCCACTATTTAAAAAGCAATCTCTTTATATTACATATCATATCAAAATTTTATAACACTTATAACAACCCTGCTCTTTAGTACACACTTAAACATGATTTATTACACAAAATCTTCACTTGATACAACATATAATACCTATAGGTATTGTGTATTTGGGGATTAGGAAAATTACATAACAACTTAAATCATAAAAAACAACATCTTTATTTAAAACTTCATTTGAATGACCACAACATTCCCTCGTACTTAACATTGCATGGGATAACCTGAGGACATGCATAATAAAAGGGTGAGCTATAAAGCCTAGTAAGGTAGTAAAAATGAATAACATAAAGAATACAATACATTTTAGTAAATAGGCATATCAATACGACATAAGAGAAACATGAACATAAAGGCATGATATAACATGATTATCATAACATGGAAATGTGGCAACAACATTTAACATGACATTAGCATGATCCAAGGCTAATTGCACATGGAGCATGAGTAAACCCTTATTTAACTTAAATTATCATGATTAAACCCTCATTTAACTTGACTTATCATGATACTAATCTTTATCCAATGCATTGGAGCGCTATCAGGGCACACCCTTCTTAATCATTTCATTTCATGCATAAGTGTGCCACATAGATCATACAACATGGATTCATTAAACTTCATCATTTATTACACAATAAATTAATGTGGAATTCATATGTGAAACTATATAATCAATAAGTAAATGTGCATAAAGGTGAATACCCATGATAGAGAAATGGGCATGGTATTCACTACACAATGACTTTGGCTTGGAAAATCGCGGTGCAATTTTGGTAGCATAACAATGTGACATAAGAATTCATAAAAATGGTTTATGAGAGAGAAATGGGTGTATAATAATATTTAAATGAAATATACAGTAAGGGGGTAATATAGATACATGTCCCATGATATTTAATGGAATTTATATTCATAATACAAAATAATTTCTTGAATGTAAATGAGAAGAGAGAAATTCTTTATGAAATTTCAGCATGGTAACTGGTGTACATGGGAAGAATTAATGAGAGATAAAGGGGGTATATTATCATTAAAAAATAAGGAGGGCAGTATAGGGGAGTTGTAAAATCATACCCCATCATTTTAATTGAAAAAAATGATATAACAACATAATGAAAGTTGGATAAAAATGAGAAAGGAAGAAATCCCTTACTTGGAAGTGTGATGCCAAAGGCTTGGGAGAGGCTTGAGAGAGGATTATTGGGATATTGGGGTGCCTTAGGAGGATTATAAAGAGATTATGGTAGAGGGTGGTCTATATCCAAAGGTTTTTAGTGCAGAAAAAGTGAGTGCTTGGGTGGGTTTGTATAGGAAAAGGAACACATTCTTTATTATTTAGGTTTTGGACCCTACACATTAAACTAATCAAAACCAAAAACCGTTACATGGTTTTTGACCTTGTTTTTTTAAAAAGGGGATTGTAAAAAATTATTTTATGAGGAAAATCACCTAAATTCTTAAAATGTTATGCTTTCTTATGTGGAGGTGAGTCACACTCTCAAGAAAATCATTTTAAAAAGTTAAAATGTTTTGTAAGTCTTGGAGGGTCCACTAAAGCTTTGTAAAATAAATAAAACAAACCTAAAATCAAATTATTTTAATGGTAAAACATATATTTGCCGAAAATATCATTTATAGTATTTTATTACATCACTATTGAGTCATTATGATGTCATAAAACACATTATATAATTAGACGAAATTTAATTTTTACACAAAAATTCGACCATCTCAGAAAATTTTGAAAAATTCACCGTTGGATAATTTCGACGGCCTGATTCCAAAAATAATATTTATTTTATATAAATAATTTTATAAATATGTGAATTTTTTATTTTAAAATAAAAACTGACATTTATTGAAAATTCAAGGGTTTTGATAAAAACTGCTTTCAAACCTTAATAAAAATTACAATTGTATTCATAAAAATTATACGATCATTTATATTTAATAAAAATTAATTTATTAATAATATTTTATTAAAATTATATTTAATTAAAAAATCCATTAATTCATCAAAATATATTTTTTAATTAAATATTAACTAAAATACTATTTGTGCTTTAAAAACTAGTTATAAAGTAATAATAAAATGAATTTATATTCTTTGTTCTATAAAAAAATAATACCCATAGTCGTATTGCTAGGGTATTTTTACATAACCCATTATAACACCCACATAAGACCTAAGGGTAAGGTGTGTGATGGTGACAGACTCTTGGGGTGGCTTGGATTACGTCGCTCGGGTGGTAATCTCTACTAACTTTCAATTCTCCCGTAGGTGATTCTTCTTAAGATTAACGTGTTGAAGATCAGCTTGAGATTGGTCAAGAGAAAATCCTAGTGACGCCACATCTTTTCCAAGATCTGACAAATTGGCTTCGTACAGAGTAATTCTACTAGATGAGGCCATCACTTCTTTTGTCTGAGTAAATTGGATTTGTTAAAACCCTATATTTATAATAATCATGCGATCACTATTCAATGGCTATATTAGAAACGATAACAATTATTAACGATATTTCAAAATCCAAAAATATAAAACCAATGATGTGCATATGTTTTATATATCCATTTTATATAATAATACATTTGATTAGATCAATATAAATTTTCATTAATAAAAGTTTGGTTCATTGCAACACTTCTAAACTATAATGAGAAACTCAATATATTATGACTGTAAGGTACATAAAAACATCATGTAGCTTAAAAGTGTTGTTTTAATGACTAATCCTAGAGTGACAGATAGTAAACCCCATTCACTAGCCTAGATAAGTATTAAGACTCTAGGTATGTAGATAGTCTGACCCCTAGTCTCTCGACCTAAAGATAAATTACTCAAGAGAGAATCAGATTAATCATAACTCTTTAAACTAATATTTTCAATCTACAATTAGTAATAAAATTCAATATAAAAACATAAATTATAGGCTGATTTCAAGGAATATGAAACATCAGATTCATTATAGAAACATTCCTAGTATATAATGAAAGGCTATATCCTATAATTAATTTGTCATAAAATTTTAATGTAAGACACATATTTATTGTCTAAAAAATTTATAACTATAAATAAAACAAGGAAAAACTTAAAAAAAATGAAAAAACCAATATTGAAATGTGAGATAAACATTTATGATCAATTCATAAAACAATGGTAATTATAAACCCTTTTATAATTTATCTCTTTAACATTATAGACATTCCATAATTTCTGAATATAAACACCTTATGTTCATTAAAATATTAACTCAATCATATTTTTACTTATATGAAATTACTATTTAAATGATATGATATTTTATGAACTATAAAAATTTATAATTCAATTTATATTATGTAAACTTTTCGTGTAATCTCAATATCACATAATTAATTATTATTTAATAATTGACCATATAAATCATCAAAAATATTTTGATATCGATTAAATAATATAAAAACAAGGATACTTTTACTTTTGAACAATTAAAAAAAATTAATTATGAGTAAATAAAAAATCATATATAACTTTTTTATATTTGGGAATTATTTCATTGTTTATGAATGATTATAAATCGATTCTTATGATTTATTAATAAATTTTTTTATCTATATATCACAAGAAGTTAAATATAATTTTCTAAAAGGTATTTTAAATATTGAAATTTTATATTTGTGAATAGAATTTTTCATAGTCTTTTCTTTGATTTAATTATATACTATTTTAAATAAATAATTTATAAATAAATAATAATTAATTAATTTATATTCATTTTTAAAATTTAAATTTCCATAAAATAACTTTTATATTTATTTATAAAAATTTTATAAACCATAAAAATCATTTAAAATGTTAAAAACCAAGTGTTTCACAAATTTGATTCCTATGATTACATAGGAACCCATTCCTTTGTAAAGGTAAGAGATCTATACCCTTATTTAGATAGTATATATATGGGCTAGCCATTTAAAACATCACCCTACATAATGGTCATATGAAGATTACATTTATGAATCCCATTCTATAAAAGGGTAATACCCATATGTGAATGCTTCATTTAAGGGTAAAGAATGGTATACTTTTACGTGGCCTTATCAAACCACTACATAAAGCTAAAACACCACATTACTTGTATGTATCAATATAAAAATCTTGATGTATAAGTGTATAACCATTATATAGTATGCTCATGTACGGGTATAACCTTTTCTAATTGCCCATACACATAAGGGTAGAGTGCCCGATTACCATTATATAACCAATTTTTTGAAAAGTCTACCATTATGTAGCCCAGTTTTTCAGAAGGGTGAGATGCATATTACCTTTAAAAATATGGGTAAAATCATGATTACCCTTATGTGAACAACTTCATGTAACGGTATGAAATGTGTTACATTTACACATGTACCCTTACACAGATCGGTTGCATAATATTATAGCCCCAATTACCTTTATGCATATATCCTTATGCAAACCCAATGTAATGGTAAGGCCTCAGTTACCATTATGAATCCCAACTATTTAAGGGTAAAATTTACAATGCATAGTTTCAAAAAACCTAAAAATAAATGATTTATTTTTTCAATTTCTTCTACAATTCAATAATGTTTTCAAAAAATTTAATCTTATATGCCTCTATTATCACTGAAGTGTTTGAATAAAGTCTGGTAACAATTATCAAAAGAATCAAAAGTAATAAAAAACCCTTTTCTGAGGATCTCCATGAAAGAAATATGAAACATTCAAATAAAATATTGAAATGATGAACAATCACTACTGGAAATCATGTTTTTCCCAACGCTTATATTCCAACGGTTCTTTGAACCGTTGGTATAAGTAATCTTTACCAACGGTTTTTGGAAACCATTGGTAAAGATCTGTAAAAATTGTGTTTTCCCAACGGTTTGATGAAACCGTTGAAAAAATGGGTAAAAAAGAGTTTTCCCAACGGTTTAGTGAAATCGTTGGGAAAGATGAAGACCCTTATACCAATGGTTCTATCATAACCATTGATATATATGGAATTAAGAGGTTTTTTCCAACGGTTTTTTGAAACCGTTGGGATAACATAACTTTCCCAACGGTTTTTTAAAACCGTTGGGAAAGAAAATCCACAAATATCATCGATCTGCAACTCCAGACATCTCGAAAATTTTACCCTAACCGAGAATTGGACGCACCCTCTCGAAATTTTTTTCCTAAACCTCAATCATCTGGAAGGTTTGCCTCTAAATCTTGACACAAACTCTACTTCCCAATACAACAGGTCTGGTTTTCAATGATTTTTTCTTCCTGTTTAAATCGGTATGTGTGAGTTCATTGATTTTATATTTGTTCTTCCCGTTTAAATCAGTTCATGTGTGTTAATTTATTTTAGATTTTTTCATTCTATTTTGCTGCAATCTAGTGTGTATTATGATCCCCTTACGAAAATAAGGCATATATAATTTTTGGTTATGGTTGGAACCCTACTTCACAACCTGCTCTAGAGGGTGCTAACTCTAATTTCCAACAGGAAATCTATCTTTGATTCAAGAAATTTTTGTTCTTCCATTCTAAATCGGGAGGTGTTCCTTCATTTATTTTAGATTTTTTCGTTCCATTTTTCTACAATGTATTGTGTATTATGATTCCCTTAAGAAAATAATCAGTATATCATTTTAGGTTGTGGTTTTTTTGTGATTTATCTGTATTGAATAATTTTGGTTGATATTGAAGAGGTCAATATGATCCTGAGTTATTTTATCCTTGATTTATTTTAAATTTAAGGTCTATTTACTTGATTTGGTTGGTTAGCCATAAATATAGTTAGGGTTGTCCATGTGGGGTGGGGGGGGGGGGGGGGGGCTGGGTTTTCCAAGAGGGGTGGGGGGGGGGGGGCTCGGTTGTCCAACTAGGGTGGGGGTAGAGCTGTCCAAGTGGGGTGGGGGTAGAGCTGTCCAAGTGGGGTGGGGGTAGAGCTTTCCAAGTGGGGAGGATGTCGAGGGCTCTCCAAGTGGGGTGGGGGAGGGGCTGTCTAGGTAGGGTGGGGAGGGGGCTGGGTTGTCCAAATGGGGTGGGGGTAGGGCTGTTTGGGGTGGGGGATGGGTTGTCTAGGTAGGGTGGGGGAGGGGGCTGTCTAGGTAGGGTGGGGGAGGGGGCTGGGTTGTCCAAATGGGGTGGGGGTAGGGCTGTTTGGGGGTGGGGGAGGGGCTGTCTAGGTAGGGTGGGGGAGGGGGCTGTCTAGGTAGGGTGGGGGAGGGGGCTGGGTTGTCCAAATGGGGTGGGGGTAGGGCTGTTTGGGGTGGGGGAGGGGCTGTCTAGGTAGGGTGGGGAAGGGGGCTGTCTAGGTAGGGTGGGGGAGGGGGTTGAGTTGTCCAAATGGGGTGGGGGTAGGGCTATTTAGGGTGGGAAAGGGGCTGTCTAGTTAGGGTGGGGGAGGGGGCTGTCTAGGTATTTTGGGGGAGGGGGCTGGGTTGTCCAAATGGGGTGGGGGTAGGGCTGTTTGGCCGGGACCACTCAAACTGTCTCTCTTTTGTTCAAAATGGACTAAATTCTAAGTGAAATCAACAACTGACATACGAGAAACCTACCAAACACCTTTTTATTCTATTTAAAATTTATGAAAATGATCCATGGGTCATATGTGACGTGTACGAGTAAACCCCACCTCAATCCGAGGCACGGTGTGGCCGGAACCACTCGAAGTGTCTCTCTTTTGTTTCAAAAGGACATCATTTTTAGTGAAAACAACAACTGACATACGGAAAACCATCCATATGCATTCATATTCCGTTGAAACGTTATTAAAACAATCCATGAGTCATATGTGACGTGTATGAGTCAACCCCACCTCAATAAGAGGTGCGGTGTGGCTGGAACCACTCGAAGTTTCTCTCTATAGTTTAAAATAGACTTCATTTTAAGTGAAAAGAACAACTAACATACGGAAAACTGACCAAACGCATTTGGATTCTATTGATACTTTAGTAAAAGAATCCATGGGTCATTTGTGACATGTAAGAGTCAACTACACCTCAATCCGAGCCTCGGTGTGGCCGCCACGTCTCAAAGTGACTCACTTTTCATTGAAATGGAAAACATTTTAAGTGAAAACAATAACTGACATACTAAAACCCAACAAAACGCATTAATATTCCATTGAAACTTTAGTAAAACGATCCATGGGTCATTTGTGACGTGTACAAGTCAACCCCACCTCAATCTGAGGCGTGGTGTGGCCGGAACCACTCGAAGTGTCTTTCTTTTGTTTCAAAAGGACATCATTTTTAGTGAAAACAACAACTGACATACGGAAAACCGACCAAATGCATTCAGATTACGTTGAAACATTAGGAAAACAATTCATGAGTCATATCTTATGTGTACGTGTCAACCGCACCTCAATCCGAGGCACGGTGTGGCTGGAACCACTCGAAGTGTCTCTCTATAGTTTAAAAGGGACTTCATTTTAAGTGAAAAGAACAACTGACATACGAAAAACTGACCAAACGCATTCGTATTCTGTTTATACTTTAGGAAAAGGATCCATGGGTCATTTTTGATGTGTATGAGTCAACCACACCTAAATCCGAGCCTCGGTGTGGCCGACACGTCTCAAAGTGACTCACTTTTCTTTGAAATGGAAAACATTTTAAGTGAAAACAACAACTGACATACTGAAACCCAACAAAACGCATTCGGTTTCCATTGAAACTTTATTAAAACGATCCATGGGTTATTTTTGATGTGTAATAGTCAACCCCGCCTCAATCCGAGTCGTGGTGTGGCCGGGATCACTCTACGTGTCTCTCTTTTGTTAAAAATGGAAAACATTTTAAGTACATACGGAAAACTGACCAAACGGATTCTGATTGTGTTGATACTTTAGCACAACGATCCATGAGTCATATTTGATGTGTAAAAGTCAACCCCTCCTCAATCCGTGGCGCGGTGTGGCTGAAACCACTCATAGTGTATCTCTTAGTTTTTAAAATATACATAATTTTAACTGAAAAGAACAACTGGCATACGGAAAAATGACCAAACGCATTCGGAATCGGTTGAAACTTTAGGAAAACGATCCATGGGTCATATGTGACGTGTAAGAGTCAACCTCACCTCAATCCAAGGTGTGGTGAGGCCGGAACCACTCAAAGTGTCTCTCTTTTGTTTCAAAAGGACATCATTTTTAGTGAAAACAACAACTGACATACGGAAAAATGACCAAATGCATTCATATTCCATTGAAACATTAGGAAAACAATACATGAGTCATATGTGACGTGTAAGAGTCAAACCCACCTCAATACGAGGATCGGTGTGGCCGTAACCACTCGAAGTGTCTCTCTATAGTTTAAAATGAACTTCATTTTAAGTGAAAAGAACAACTGACATACGAAAAACTGACCAAACACATTCGGATTCTGTTGATACTTAAGGAAAAGGATCCATGGGTCATTTGTGACATTTATGAGTCAACCG
The DNA here is from genome assembly GCA_963277665.1 of Viscum album. Lineage (NCBI taxonomy): Eukaryota > Viridiplantae > Streptophyta > Magnoliopsida > Santalales > Viscaceae > Viscum > Viscum album. The sequence continues at coordinate 1,803,314,229 of OY728125.1, forward strand.
CGCCTCAATCCAATCCTCGGTGTGGACTCCACGACTCAAAGTGAATCAATTTTCTTTGAAATGAAAAACATTTTAAGTGAAAACAAAAAATAACATATTGAAACCCCACAAAACACATTTAGATTCTGTTGAAACTTTATGAAAACAATCCATGGTTCATTTTTGATGTTTAAAAGTCAACCGAACCTCAATACAAGCCTTGGTGTGGCCGGGAAAACTCAAAGTGACTCACTTTTCTTTGAATTGGAAAACATTTTAAGTGAAAACAACAACTGACTTACTGAAAACTGACCAAACGCATTAGGATTTCGTTGAAACTTTAGGAAAACGATCCATGGGTCATTTGTGACGTTTAAGAGTCAAACCCACCTCAATCCAAGTCACGGTGTGTCCGGGATCACTCTAAGTGTCTATCTATAGTTTAAAATGGACTTCATTTTAAGTGAAAAGAACAACTGACATACGAAAAATTGACCAAACACATTCGGATTGTGTTGATACTTTAGGACAAGGATCCATGAGTCATTTGTGATGTGTACGAGTCAATCGCGCCTCAATCTGATCCTCGGTGTGGCCTCCACAACTCAAAGTGGATCACTTTTATTTGAAATGGAAAGCATTTTAAGTGAAAACAACAAATGACAAACGAAAAACTGACCAAACACATTCAGATTCTGTTGAAACTTTAGGAAAACAATCCATGGGTTATTTGTGACGTTTACGAGTCAACCCCGCCTCAATCCGAGTCACGGTGTGGTGGGGATCACTCAAAAATATCTTTTTTTAGATGAACCACATTTTAAGTGATAGTAAATGGCATATAGAAAACAAAAGAAACCCTTTTGGAATATGTTGATACTTTAGGAAAATGATCAATGGTTCATGTGTGATGTACACTAGTCAATCATGCCTCAATACGAGACATGGTGTGACCGGTACTACTCCAAGTGCATGTATTTTTGTTCAAAATGGATATCATATATAGTAAAAACACCTGTATACAAAAAACCAATCAAATTATGAATTGAATTCCAAATTTCACATATAATTGTCATCTAAATTTGAAATTGAATTCTAAATGAATTTTAAAATGAATTCTAAATGGATTCTAAATGAATTTTAAAATGAATTCTAAATGAATTATAAATTATGTATCTTTATAATTATGTTATGAATTTTGATTTAATTATGAATGTGTATAGTTTCAGGATGTATTATATGTTAAATGTATATGAATTTTTTCTGTATATGTATATGTTAGTTGGTTATTGTAGGTAGAGGATAGGTATTGAAGAATCAAAGGTGAATGGAGACCCTACTCCTCCCCTGTGTAAATTGCAGTCTGCTGTGAAAATTGCAGGCTGCTGTGCAATTTTCACAGCATAGGCTATGCCAATGGTTTGAAACCGTTGGCATAGTCTTATAAGGAGTTTTATACCAACAGTTCAGATGTAACCGTTGGTCCCAATGGTTTCAAACTGTTGGGAAAAGATGTATAATTGGCGTTTTCCTAATGGTTTTGAGTGAACCATTGGGAAAAGCTAGAGATTTTTTTGGGTTTTCCTAATGTTTTACTTAAAACCGTTGGGAAAAAATATGCCAACGGTTAATGTTAACCATTGGGATAGGTTGATTTTTCTAACCTATCCCAACGGTTCTTTGTAAACCATTGAGAAAACTTTTCCCAACGGCTTACTTCCCCACGGTTTGCAGAACCGTTGGGATAGATATTCCTAACGGTTCTGTAGCCTTTCCCAACAGTTGTGAACCATTGGAAATGCCTCTTTTTCCAGTAGTGACTGTAAATATAAAATACCTTACCCTAAAGAGGCCAATACATCATATCCATCTTCACACGTGTTTGATGAAGATCACTGATGTGGTAACATATGTATCCCACCTCCATCGGTATCCATGGGATCATCTGAATCACTCTACATTTGAGTGGGATTATATCTTCCTCCATGGTGTGCTCGCACCTCTTAGTATAAAGGATGTAGAAGAAATAATGATTTGGGAATAGGGAGATATGAACAACCATAATAATAACCACACACCCTTTTTAATATCATATATATGTTTTCTATATAAAAATACTAAGGCAGATCCTTGATAGTTATTTCATTAACTGAAATCTTTCAATATACGAGTAAATTCTTTTGTTATTATATGTTTCATAAACATAAAAAAACTCCAAAAAGTTTCATCTTATGAGAAAGTTTATTAAAAGATATCTTTTTGAAAATTATATGATATAAATTTATCATTTTGCATCAATATTTTATTATATAAAATAATACACCCTCACATGATAATCATAATTTTCATTCCATATATATACATCATATATAAGGCTTTATATTACATCACATTCATAAATAACTTTTTAAGTTATATGGTATGACTTATAATTTTGATATAAAATGTTTATATTTATATTATAAGTCTAATTTATAAAATATTTATAAATTAAAGAAAAGAATATATATAATAGAGTTTTTATTTAATATGATAAATTCATTAAAATAATTATTTTGAAATGATCAAATTGAAATTCCTTATTTGATAAATTATATAAACCATTTTTTTTATAATTTATGTGATAAAGGTTTAATTAATACTAAATATGTAATATTTCTAATATTTACATTATATTTTAATTGTATATATACAATATGTTATTATTTTAGATATCATATCTTTAAAGAAAGTCACATAAATTTCTCTATGGAGGAGTTCATGATGGAAATAAGTATGAAGTGTTCACATATACTTAATTATGAAATTTCCATAATGCATGGAATAAATTATAAAGTGTTTATTGTGTATTTATTTATAAATTATTCATAAATAGATTATCCTAAGTTTAAATACATTAATTATTCATTTATTTAGTTTTATTAGCTACTTTATTTATGAATATTATTGTTATATTTTGAATGAATGTACATTTTAGTGAAAACTGTTAAACTGATTGAGTAAATTATCATACAATTGTTGATAGAATTACATGTAAATATGATAATTGATTTAATTTTCATGAATGTGGTAATTGTTCTATATCAGGTTATGATAATTAATTAACAGGATAATTATAGTTTACACATGTTAGGACTTAAAAATGTGTAGGAATTTATTTCACTCTTGAGTAGTGTAATCTAGGGTAAAGGGAATCTGGGTAAAACTCTTCACTAACCTAGAAGCTTATCCCTTGTTTAGAAATGGTAGGGTTTTCTATTGGTCACTTCAATATTACTCTTTTGTGGAATGTTACATTAATGTGATTCTTAGACATTATATGAAATTGATTTATATACCTAATGGTTGAGATGCATTTTGATGTGTATAAATATTATTAGCATTTAATTTGGATTAGCAACGTATACAATGATTTTTCTAAAGAGTTTAATATCAATATGGTTTAAACATATTGATTTTATGGAATGATTAATGAATCTAAACTAAATCATTAGAATCAGGAATACATGTAAAAAATAATTTGAGATATGACGGTGTGATGAAATATCCTTTAAAATATTGATAATTAGAATCCATTAAAAGAAAAATATTATTAAGACCTCAATGATTTAAATAGTAGTTCATGAAAAAATTTGGTTTCATGGATTATCTTATATAATGAATGAAAATTATGGGTGACCATAATTGTATTAGGATCTTATTTTTGGATTTTTTTGGGTTACACATAACTGGGATGTAACGACCCAAACTTTTATTAATCAAAATTACTCTTGATTTAATTAAATGTATTATTATGTAAAATGGTTATATAAAACATATGAAATTCTTTGGTTTTATGTTTTTGGATTTTTTAAAATACCGTTAATAATTTTTACCATTGCTAATATAGCCATTGAACAGTGATCACATGATTAGTATAAATATAGGGCTTTAATAAATCCAATTTACCCAAAAAAGGAAGTGATGACCTCATCCAGTAGAATTGATTTGTATAAATCCCACTTTTTAGAGCTTAGAAAGGAGGTGGAATCACTGGTCTTCACTCTTAACCAATCCCAAGCTGATATTTAACACATTAAGCTCGAACGGAACCGTCTACGGGATAAGTGGAAGCTGATAGAGATGACCACCCGAGTGATGTTATCTGAACTACCCCAAGATTCTGTCACCATAGAGCACCTTACCCTTAGGTCTTATAAGGGTGTTTTAAGGGGTTTTGTAAAAATACCCTAACACTATGATTATGTTCTTTATTTTTGTTTAAATAATATACATTCATTACATTATTGTTACTTTGTAAATAGTTTTTAAAACACAAATAGTATTTTAGTTAATATTCAATTAATACATCTATTTTGATGAATTAATGGATTTTTGAATTAAATAATATTTTAATAAAATATTATTACTAAATTACTTTTTATAATATATAAATTATTGTATAATTTTTATGAATACAATTATAATTTTAATTAAGGTTTGAAAGCTGTTTTTATCAAAACCCATGAATTTTTTAAAAATATCAGTTTTTATTTTGAAAGTAAAAATTATAATATTTAGAAAATTATTTAGATAAAATAAATATTATTTTTGGAATCAAGACATTGAAATTATCCAACATTGAATTTTTCATAATTTTCCGAGACAGTCGAATTTTTGGGTAAAAATTAAATACCTTTTAAATATATAATGCATATTATGACATAATAATGACCCAATAGTGATGTAATAAAATACTATAAACAGTATGTTTGGAAAATATATGTTTTAACTTTAAAATAATGTTATTTTAGGTTTGTTTGATTTATTTTACAAATCTTTAGTGGACCCTCAAAGACTTATAAAACATTTTAACTTTTTAAAATGATTTCCTTGAGAGTGTGATTCACCTCCACATAAGAAATCCTAATATTTTAATAATTTTGGCCATTTCATTTATAAAATAATTTTTTACACTCCCCTTTTACAAAAACCATGGACAAAAAATGATGGTATGGTTTTTGGTTTTGATTAGTTTAATGTATGGTGTCCAAAACCTAAAAAATAAAGAATTCCCTCCCTTTTCCTATATAATCCCACCCAAGATCTCACTTCCTCTTCACTAAAAGCCTTTGGGTCTAAACCAAAATCTTACCTCTTATCTATAGTATGCTCACAAGGTGAACCAAGCTCTCAATAACCCTCTCTCAATCCCCTCCAAAGCATTTGGGATCACACTTCCAAGTAAGGGATTTCTTCCTTTCTCATTTTTGTTCAAATTTAATTATATTGTTATACCATTTTATTTTCAATTAAAAATGTTGGGTTATGATTTATCACCTACACCATACTTCCATAATTATTTTTTGATGACGAGAGACTTCTTTCTCTCTCATTTAATACCTCTCATGTACACCCTTTACCATGCAGAAATTCCGTAAGGGATTTCTATCTCCTCATTTACATTCAAGAAATTATTTTGTATTATGAATATAAATACCATCACATATGTTGGTAAATGTATATATATGACCCCATTAATTTCAATTTCATTTAGATATGATAAGACACCCCTTTATCTCTCATCAACCATTCTTATGAATTCTTATGTCACGCCGGTATGCTACCGAAATTACACCGCGATTTTCCAAGCCAAAGTCATTGTGTAGTGAATACCATACCCATTTTTCTATCATGGTTATTCACATTTATGAACATTTACTTATTGATTATAGAGTTTAATTTATTAATTCTACATTCCTTTATCATGAAATAAAATATGATGTTTAATGAATCCATGTTATATGGTCAATGTGGCACACTTATGCATGAAATGAAATGATTAAGAAGGGTGCGCCATGATAGCACTCCAATGCATTGCGTAAAGATTAGTATCATGATACATAAAGTAAAATGAGGGTTTACTCAGGATCCATGTACAATGGGCCTTGTCTCATGCTAATATCATGTTAAATGTTGCTTCCACATTTCCAAGTTATGAAAATCATGTTATGTCATGACTTTATGTTCATGTTTCCCTTATTCTCCATTGATATTCTTATTTCCTAACATGTACTGTATTCTTCTTGTTATGACTTGTTTACTCCATTACTGGGATTTATAGATCACCCCTTTTTATTCATGTCCTCAGGTTATCCCATGAAATGCTATGTATGAGGGAATGTAGTGGTCATGTAAAAGAATTTTTCAATAAAGATGTTGTGTTTCATGTTTTAAGTCGTTATGTAATGTTCCTAAGCCCCAAAGACACTAGACCTCTCAATCTTCTATGTTGTATCAAGTGAAGAGTTTATGTAATAAATCATATTTAAGTGTGTAACAAATATCATGGTTATTATATGGGAGACCAAAATAGGATTAGTTTACTAGAAGAATAATATTTATTTAATTAATATAATAGATTAGGATAAAGAGTTAACATCTCAAGTATATAGGGTTTATATTTTTTATGCTTAAAATTATTGTGGTCCTGTATCAATATGTCATGTAATAAATGAAAAACTGAGCTAGTGATTAGTGAAATATGGATCTTTTCAAAGAAATTGTTATGATATAATTCAAAAGGGGTCATAATTTTGGTGAGATCAATTTTAATAAATAACATTATTAAATTATTTTCAATAAGAAATTCATATTATAAAAATATTGTATTATAGGTTAGTGAAATCATCATCATCATAAAAATAACCTTGAGATCAATAATTGGGAATGAGAATCTATATTGAAGAAAATTCCTTTGACCGGTAAAGAGATTAACGATTGGTTAATAGGTAATAAAATTTTATGTGTTAGAATAACTCTTTTCTGAGTAAAATTGCATTTAAATTTTGCAACAAGTGGTTATATATTCTAATTATGAGCATAAAATAATTCACTTAAGGTTTAAAAATTATTAAATGAAATTGACTGATAGAAAATTAGTCTCCAATCATGTATTTAATATGACAAAGTATATTAATGAGTTAGAGAGACTAAGGTTTCCTCTAATAAATGTTATGGTTATGGGATTCATTTTTAAATCATTATAGAAAATGGTCATATAATGTGAATGATTTCAAAATACATGCACCATAATTTTTAATAGCGTTGAGAATATATGAACTAGGGAATGTGATGTCCATGTTCTAGTACTATATTTACATTATAAATCGGTAAATTTTGAAACAATAATAAGAAAAATTAATTGTGAATTACAAAAATTTTTCATAAAAAAATTCATCTAAGGACTATGAATCCTTTATTTAATGTCAAGATAGAAGAAAATTGATTCCATATAAATAGATTATCTAGGATACATGGTGGGTGTTATAAAGCTAAATTTATATGTTAGGCAGTATAATTATAGAAGTAAATTACTCTATTTTCAAGGGTATATGATAAGAAATGTATATTTTTAAAGTATTTTAATCTTATAGGAGTTACAATCAAGGTAAGAGTTGATAAAACTTATACATTGAATCTAAATAATGAACCAAATGGTCTCTTGATCAAGTATTTGAATAAAATGGAAAATATAAACCATATATAGATCTAAATAAATGATGTGTGTTTCTATAATAGGTATTATATATGATAATATAAGATTTTGTTAATAATGAGTTGTTATAAACAATATTATGTTTTAATTTAATAAACATGTTTTATGATTCATTGTATTCTATAACATTCTTGACAAAAAGATAAGAATAAAAGGAGTGTTATCCAACATAATATATTTTATCTAGATCTTGGTTAGTATGTAAGAGATGTGATCCCACCTCCCATCAATGGAATATTTTAAAGAATAAATTATTCCATTTATTAATCTTCTCTAAACTCATATAATTACATCTATTATTTAGATAGAATAATTTATGATTTAGATATTCACACTAAATTGAAATAAATTTATTGAAAGGTCCACTAAAGATCAATGGGAATTTAATGGGGATGAATTAATTAATTAAATTATTAATATAGTTTTTAAATAACCTAAATCACATGTTAAAGTGAATATTATGTCAATGTTATTCACTCCAAAAAACACACATAAGTACCACAATAGTTTTACATGGTTAACTATTCAAAATTAATATCTAGTCCTTAGCTTGATTTAGATTCTCCTAAGATATTATAGTCAAACAATTTCAACATATAGAATACAAATAGGAAATGTTATCCCTTACTCATGTTACAATATAGGATCCAAAATATGTAATTTCCTCCCACACTGATATAATGATATATAAATTGATTTCAATAATAATATAATCCTCAAAAGTGTTTTTTATCCATCATCTAATTCCTCTAGAAATTCTACAATCACAACAATAACAATCATCTATTTCTATACTACAACATCACAACCTAATATTCTAGTTTCATTTAAAATATATATTTTATACATTCACAGCCATAAGAAAATATTTTCTTCAGGTATTAGTAATAATATTAAATTTCTAATTTGAATTTTAAATTCAAAATAAAACCATAAATATAAATAAATTACAATTTATATTACCTCTATAACTATAATAAATATAATTATATAGTGGTATAAAATTAGAATCCAAATTAAAATTTTATACATTTAACTGATACAAAATTATTCTCAACTTTCACAGATTCAAATATAATACCTTAGATCATCCCAATATTTTAAATCACATTATATTTAATATTATAATATCTAGGACGAGTTTTTTTGATCCTATTTGTACAGATCAAAACATAGAAATTTCATTCAATAATTTTTAAATAGATCATTAAGTCCATTTTACTCAATTTTTTTTATTTTTGGAATCTATTATAGAAATAATTATTATGAAATCCTAGACATACTATTACAAAATCTCACAATGACCCTTAAAGATATGAAAAATTACTCTTAAAATTTTCCCCTTAAGATATTAAATAAATCATACTAAAGGATGAAATAACTCTTATAAAATGAGATCCTTTTAGGATGAAACTTATGAAAATTGAAATTAGCCTTATGAGATTCCTATTTCATAGAAATGGCTCTTTCAAAAATCAAAGTTACACTTATAAAATTCTTATTCATTAGAGATGAATCTTACAAAAACTTAAGTTACTCTCATGAAATCAGGACATACATAAATTTCATTGATCTATTAAAATGAATATTACATATTTTGATATTCCTATTTTATGTCTAAAACGTATCACCTCAATAAGCATTGAGAAAAATTACAAATACATCTAAACATCTTCTAATAACTTCAATACTATTTCACTACAATCTCGTAAAACATAATCATTATTATATGTGAGTTTGAATATTATTTTTTATTAACACAAAAATATAACACATAAACACATCCAATCTACATATTCATCAAATAATCATCCATATAAAAAAATACAAGGCTAGTGGATACTTATTTAATTCAAGATCTATGAAAAACTCACCATGTATATAAATAATTGTGAAAAATAATAAATATCATCTAACATATCTCTTTTTATCAATAATCTCACCATTTATATTATATTGTCAACAAATGAACATAAATAATATTCAAACTCGATATACATTGAAATGAATCGGTATTCAATAATTCTATGTCTACAAGAATGACTTTGGTTTAGGAAAAAATTATTGAATAATAAAATCATGTTTTATATAAGCAATGACATACACACACACAATTAAAACCCTTGATTCATATTAATATCAACTAATAATCAATACTTTTTTAAATTTAAAACTCTATCATTGTAAATTATATATAAAAAATCCCTAAAAAAATCTTACAAAACCTGTTAGAAAATTTCCAAAATTTCAAAACTCACATGTCTTCATACTGACTCCACAACACTACCCTTTTCACAAAATCTCTAAAAAAAATTTCCCTATAAATAGGAGATCATTTCCTTAATAGGGTAAAACACATATATTAGGATTCATGATAATATAGTTTTCTCCCTCTTTGTAAATACATTTTATAAATTTGGAAAGGGATTAATATAAAGGAAGATTTATGTTTTTTATCACCCTTTTACAGTAATATCAAAAGAAAAATTGAGAGAAGGGACATAATAACTATCCATTTTCATCAATAAGAATGATTTTGAACTCCCATAATCAACCTCAATCTTAGAAATGATTCATTAGGAATTATTTTAGTGAACAAATTATATATTTTCTCCTTTTTTATAAAAAACTCCAGTTATAATCATATTTGTATCCACATGCAATTTTATGAAGAGATGTATTATATAAATGTGAATTGACCAAGAATAATGAAATAGATTTTTTATAGATCTATTACACTCTAAATATAACATCCCTCAATTAGTGGAAACATCATATACAAATTGAGATCTTTTGATTATGTAGTCATCCACATGAATCATGATATAGAATGATTAATAACTATATATTGTGCTTTAGTAGTTGTAATGGGAACTGAGAATTGATTCATTGTGTGATAACATACACAAAATTAACTCAAAAATAAAACTCCACTAGGTGTTGATCATAAATAATATAAGTTTTTACCACAATCCAAATATGTAAATCCAAACTAAATAATATTTCTATTTTTTAATATTTCAATCCATAATCCATTATTTATTTAATATAATAGAGAATTTTCTTTCAATCGATGGAATGGGCCTATTTTGGTGAGATTACACAGCTAGAACATAATGTGAAAAAGTATAAAATGATCAATATTAAAAATTTTAGATAATGTAAACATCTAAAAATGATCAAAAATACTCTTGGGTCAAATTATTTGACCTTTTAATCCTTATATATTTATATTCCCATTAAAATGGAATAGAAATCAACTTTTAATGAACCATTTCAAACATATTAAAAGGTTATAATTTATATTTATCTTGAAAAAAAAAGACATGATCATTATTTTGATATATTTATAAGCCCAAATAGTTTATCATTTCTCCAAAAATAGACATTTCAAAATAATTATTCATCACTTTAGACACCATGAAATGTGTTCCTTTCACTTTTCTGTAGATTGAAGATGTGAACCTCAATTAGAACCCAAATTCTATGTTTGAGTAAAAAAATATATTTATGAAGGAAAAATATGAAGGATATATTTCAATGTGCCACAAATAATAGTCAATAATGAGGGATAAGTGGAACGATCCCCCCTTAAGAGTTGGTTGTAGATTTAAAATATCAATGAATAAAAGGTTTTTACACATTAAAATTATGTTTTTGAGTTTCTTCCATGAATACTTAGTGTATTCACCATCACAATAAGTGTATATCTCTTTGATAGCTTCAATTTTACTGGTTGCAGAGCCCTAGTGGAATTACCGATCAAAAGTTATGGCACTCAGAAGATAGAAAAATTTTATAAAGGGATTATGAAGAGCTACATCGAAGATCTGCACCGAAGAGCGGCACCGAAGATCCACACCAAAGAGCTACACTAAAGATCCAAACCAAAAATCTGTGCTTATGTCCCCTCCTTACTTATAAATAGAACCCTTGGGCTCCTCATTTCAGCGGATAAAAATTTAGAATAAGCCTCAAAGATCTAATTTTATAGTCCCCCTTTTCCCAGGTTCTCAAAACTCTCAAGTAACTCTCTGACATATGAGATAAGAGATAATTAAAGGGGATAAGGTTTATGAAAGTCCCATCATGGTCTAGAACATAAGACACATGCACCAAGGACCTACCCTAGGGACCTTCACCAAGGACCTATCCTAAGGACCTGTGCTAAGGACCTACCCTAAGGACTTTCACCAGGGACCTTTTCTAAGGACCTACACAAAGGACCTAACCTAAGGAACTGCACTAAGGACTTATCTTAAGGACATACCATAAGTACCTACCCTAAGAACCAAAGCTCAATGGGAATCCTCCATAGGAGTAAGACCCATCCAAATCTCATATGGGCATCCTCCTTATGAGTAAGCCCCAACCAATCCTCAAATGGGAATCCTCATTAGGAGTAATCCCCAAACAATCCTCAAATAGGAATCCTTCTTAAGAGTAATCCCCAACCAAACCTCAAATGGAATCCCTCCTAGAATAATCCCCTGAATTTCAGGCTGAACCTAATGCCCTTCACCTTAATTTCACATTTAAAGGTTAATTACTCTTTGCTATCTTCCAGAGTCGCCCCAAATTCTTTAACCATAGGCATGACCTCTTCCACCAGCGGAGGAGGAAAAGTGCATGGTTTGTTGAATCTTTTACATCCCCTTGTGTCTCACACCAATCATGAATCACATGGTCTTAGAGTTTTGTAATGATTACAACACCCTCACAATCCACCTCAATGAATGAAATAAGAGAACTCTAATTCCCACTATAACTGGGATATGTAGGAAGCCTTCACCCTAGGCCTGAGCTCAATGGACATCCTTCTCAATAATCCAACCCTAATTCCATTAATCTAGGCATCCTCCTTAGTAAGAGGCTCCAAATTAAATCCCCCTAAATCTTTGGGAGTTAAGACATATCTCATTGACCCTGTTATAAGGGAATCTTATTTAGGAGTAAGACCTAACCTATTTATCTCAAAGGGCTATACTCCCCCACGATACTTACCGAACTACGTGGGATTTGATTCCCATCCAAATGGGATACGTAGGAAGCCTTCTTGAGGTTCAAACCCAAAAACTCAAATCAAACCTATTATATCTGGTAAACATTCATAGTGGGGTCTAATCTATCTTGTAAACTTATATCCTTCCCAAGTTCCTTTGAATACTCTAGTATAAGTCTCGCACTAAATTTTTACTTGGAACCTTCCACCTAGATGTCCTTACCACATGACATTAAACTGTATGGTTGGGTCCTTATCACATGGCCTTAAAAGGTATGATGTGTTCTATTAAGCGACACCTAAGTATGAGGGTTCTGATTCCTTTCACAAGGATATGTAGGCAGGCCATCTATGGGTTTGATCCAAACATCAAAACAATTTCTATCAACTGGGATAACAATAAACTCTAGAGTGAATTTCATCTACCTAGATGTCCATAAATTCCAGAGTTCCCCACTGAGTGTCTTAGAAACCATCATTATCGTAATAATGACCAATGAATCTATATGTATTATATAAGAGGATAACATTGATGGAGAACCTTGAATACATAAAAATATCTCCATTGATGAAGAACCTCAAATACATACAAATGATTTTGAATTCCACACATGCTTATAATTGATTAATTTTTTTAAGGAAAACCTACATTATTATTGGTGAATTAATAAGGATTAATGAACATATCTTAAATCTATAAGAGAGTCAAGGAGTAGGAAATAATTCCCCCTAAAAGGGTGCGATGACCTCAATATCCCATCCTCTCAACCAATGTGAGTTCTTAAGTATCATAGGTCAAAAAACCTAATGAATGCATGCCTTTCGAAATTAGGTCCCTTTGGATACAAAACCATTGGGTGTTTCTAGTTCCATACAAAAATCCATTGGAAACCATTAAAAAATAGTGATTCCTAACCAGAACACATGTTCCATAGGAAACACAAAAAATGGTAAACATGACGTGAATCCTTAACCAAGATGATAGTATTACCCATTTGTTAGGCCCTTATCAATTGATAAAAGAGGGCCAGTCAAGACAATAAATCACACATATGTTCATCAAAAAATATTCTACTTTTACAGAGTTAATTATTTGTATTTTTCATATATACATGCACTTACTTCCAAGAAATATTTTCATTCCAAATGGCTTTCTTCAAGTTTCCTTCTGTGAACACCCCAGTTGCTGCTCAAGTTGGATCCTCATCTGCTGGAAGGATGCTGCCACTGACTTTTCATCTTTAGTGATGGGTATCCAATGAACTAGTCCAAGATTACCTTCAAAATAGTACCATTCCATCCTCATAGGCTACCCACAATTCCCTCTAAATAAAGAATAACCCACATTCGTTCGGTCAATGATGATCAGTGGTCTAAAAGAAGACAATACCAACCACCATCTTCAACTATTTCATGAGTTTATCCCCAGAACGAAATCACCAACCCCTCCCCTATTCTTGGTAGTTCAACTAAGGGGCCACCTATGACCTCATCCTAAAGACTCAGGAGTCCTTCCCAAGGGCTCCTACCAACAATCACTAGCACTAATTCCATGCAATAGAAAACCCTCAACATGATGAGGGTGTTATCTTCAGCTATCCGACCTAGGTCCCTCAGACCCGAGTATACAAGAAAAACCATCGAGCAAAATATCTAGCTAATAGGTAGAAGGTTACTACCTTTTCCTCCTCCAGAGAAGTCCACCAACCCAGTTTAGAGGAAAATAGTGAGTAGACACATATACCCATCTTCCTTAATTCTGCTAGCTGATAGACTTGTGTAGTGGTACCCAACCAATCCTGTCGTCAAAATCTGGTGGAGTTCCATGAGCATGTACATACATCTTCTTACAATCTACCAGCTATTTATTAGTTTCATCTAGATGTATTCAAATAATCCTTCTAAACAAATGCATCAATAATTTTAAAAAATGAACATACACTTGAATGCACTCACCAAGCCTTCCGATAGTCTCTTCTGGCAGCACTTAAAGAATTCCACTGACCATGCTTGGTGAAAAACAACCAGCAGACACATACACCTGTCAAAATACATTAATCCTACCAGTAGTCTTGTTTGGAAGCACCTGGAGAAGTCTATCAGAAATCTCCAATGACAAACCCAGGGAAGACTCAACTCTCTGCCCCCATACACGAGCACTATCAGTATCCACTAATAGAAAAGGGGGAAAAAGTAGTTATATACACATAATCTGAAAATATAATGGACTTATATTCTTATTTTGGCCACTAAAGTCACCAAACGCATTTTGGAAATGGTGAAATAGAAGACACAAATTTCTTCCCATATCCTGAAAGTTTGCTAGAATATCATAACAACAAATTCAGTAGTACCAAAGGGAAAAACACATAATTATGTCCCCATACCTGGGATGACTCATCAGAATGCCATCTCAGAGTAGATACAAACCTCTATTCCAGTCATGGAGGGTTATAGGGAACACTCCCCCATATCATACGGACAACCAGATCAGGAACATACACACATTCCAATTGGAGATAATCAGTCTATTTTATTATCCACTCTTATACAGGCACATACACCTACTCATGATAACCACTTTTCTCAACAAGTGTAAAAAAATACATGTAATAATGAGTCTAAGAAGAAGTCTCACCAATCACAGTTGGATAATCAAGAGTCGATATACAATCTATCTCCTCTTAATGCTGGATTTATTGAAACCCTAAAACATTTATCTATTGCATCTCAAGATCTTACCCTCCCATTACCAAATTATGGGAGTATTAGTAGTCACTATTAAGGTCCTCACTGAAAAATTCATCATGAAGGCCTGCTTAATGGAAATTCATTCAATCTCGAGAACCAATTTCTGGATGAGAGCCACAAAAACCCTCCATGTGGCTAGAAGAACAAGGTGCATGAGGATTTATACCTTGCTGCAATTCACCATGGTGTTCCTCCCCATGATGGAATTCAATAAGAAAGTTATCTCCGCATTATTGTTTCACATTGTCAAGATAATTCTCCAACTGACAATTTAGTGATGAGAAAGGTCTCTTTTCTTGAGGCACTTGCAAACATAAGGATAGTCATGTTTGATGCCTTATTACTGGCAAGTGAAATACATTCTCATACAAAAGACTTCCCAAGGAAATGGTAATTATATGAAACTACCTTGGTTTATTTTACTTCTAATATATCATAGTAAGAACTAAATGATCCCATTTGTTATGGTAAAACAATCAGGAAGTTTCCACTCTAGTCGGACTTGGTTGAGAAACCTCTGAAAAAAGACGAAGAGGATATGTTGAAAATGAGGAAACAAATGGATAAATGTGAAATACCAATAAAGTTTTGGAATTTTTTCACCTCTCAATACAACATTCTAGAGATGATGGTAGAAGATTATACTCATTATATCTGCCTCAACATATGGAAGACTGATTGCACCGTAAATCACTGTTTCATTTTCAACCTTACACCACTGTGCTAAACTAGTTTTTTATTGAAAATTATAAAAATAATAAAAATTTTCACATATTTTTTGATTCAATTATTTTGTTTTATAACTATTAAAAATATAAATTCTACTTGTTTTGATAATTACATTGTATGTGGAGGTGATTTGGAGGGCCCATGACGATGTTTAAGAAAAATGGGCCAAACTGCGCAAGATCCAAGCACATCAGTGGACTCAACCTCACATTGATACTAAACTGTGCATCCAAATGGGATGATATTTTATGGGAGGGTCCAAAAATCAGTTTTATAGAAATTTTATGAATGATACCAAGCTCAATTATTCCATATGGTGGCCCATACAGACTGATCTTTCAAAGCCACTGAATCTGTACGCAGTCAAAAGTGGTGTGTTGTGTTCTATCTATATTTCAATACATAGTTATTAAAATGGTTCCAAATTTTTGGTGGAGATATTAAATAGGTGGTTATACAAATTTTTTATTTTCTTTAAATAAAGATACTACTTTATAGAGGTCGAAAACCATGGGCCAAGGGGTTTCTCAAAATCTGGGGCTCAAAACCACCTTCCAATTTTCCTATAAAATGATACATTGGGATCCCCATTTTTGAGTTCTAACTAGAAAAAAATTTCTTCCATTTTGGAGTTTCATAGGATAACTCTCCTCATACTAGATGTTTTGGAGGCCCCTATCCTCATAGGGGGATCAAGGATGAAGAATTAGTTTCACCTGACTTTCCTCCTCTAGATGTTGGAAAAAATGGTGGGTGTTCATTGTGAGGGAGCTACACATATTTTAAAGTGAGTTTTGGTAATTTAAATACTACTGGTTTGATGTATTTTGGTTTTGAAAAAATTTCATTTATAATTATCTTACTTTGATTCATGTTTGAGTGATTTGTTTGATTAAATCAAATGAAATGATCTTTACTTTTAACCGATCAGTGTGAAGTCTTGAGTGCGTGACTTGTGTTGTTCCGATTATAAAACAAAAGAATCATTTTTCCTCAATTATTTTAGATTTAAATTTCATTTGGATATTATTATACAATGCATGAGATCTGGACCTTGGATATATGTTATTATGTCAAGGTTTGGGTCAACATGCTTTGATATAAAAACATGGAAAGTAATCATGATTCTGGTTAATTTCAACCAAAGACTTACATCAAACCCTAATTAATATCCAAGAATTATGAACTTGAAATGTGTATAGTGAACTGAAAATGAACCATTTTTCTTATAATTTTCAAAATCCACTTGGTTCTTCAACTATCAAACTCTTTAAATTAAGTTATTTTATTTAAACTGTTTTCAAAACAAAACTCCTCTTTTAGTACATTTTAATAAAAATACACACTCTAAACATATCAAAACTCTTTGAGAGGAGACCTAGGGTCTTCTATAAAATATAAATAATATTTAAAAGCATAATAAATTTGAAATGTCATGAAAACAAATTCAACTTTTGGCACCGTTTCTGGGGAGCGATTTTGTATTTAGTGTGATTTTTTTAAAAAATTGTTAATTTTGTAACTATTTATTTTCTTCCTTACATCCTTATTTTTTAGTTGATTTCTAAAATATTACTCTTATTTAGGTTCTGTGTATGATTCAATATACTCTCGTATATTTACTTCCTTTTGAACTTAAACTAGAGAGGATCCTAAGTCAGTGACACCGTGACACACAAGACTACCCTTTAAAGGAGGTCACATCACATCTTGAACCTCTTCTTGATCCTTATTCTTCTTCTGAGACCAAATTCAAAACTAAATTAAACATTTATAATATAAATGAAAATAGTCAAACATTTAAATAACTAACCTCACTTGATGTTGATATCCAACCCACCTATGTTCAATTTCAAGATGAGGCATCCAATTTTGAACTAAAATCTAGTCCAATTCACTTATTGCCAAGATTTCATGGACTTTCTAGAGAAGATCCACATAATAACTTAAAATAATACATACTATATGTTCAATATTAAAAATTTATAATGTATATAATGAAAAAGTAAATATTATAGCATTCCAATTTTATTTATAAGACACTATGAAAGATTGATTGTATTATGTTAATTCACCAATTAGAGGTTGGGAAAACATGAAATGCCTTTTTCTTGAAAAATAGTTCCCAACATCTCAAACCACAACAATAAGAAAAGAAATTTGTGGGATAATAAAATCACAAGGGGAAACACTTCATGAATATTGGGAGAGTTTTAAGAGGTTATGTTCAAGATTTCCACACCAGCAAATAAGTGATCAACTTTTAATTAAATTTTTTTATGAAGGTTTAATTCCCATTGATCAAAATATGATTGATGTTTCTACAGGTGGTGAAATAGTTGATAAAACCCTAATTGTTTCAAGGACCCTAATTGAGAACATGGTGCAAAACACTCAAAAATTTTATTCAAGGTCTATTGTACCTATTCTAGGTGTTCTTAAGGTGAAAAGTACTGAATTTGATAAGAAGGTGGACACGAAGTTTGAATAGGTAAGTACCCTTCTTCAAAAACTTTCTCTTTCCCAAGGGAAATACCAATATTCTCTTACCATCCATTATGGTATATGTCTTTATAATACCCACTACACTGAGCAGTTCCCCGTATTGAGAGAAACTTCTGAGAGTTGTGAGGCAATTTTTCCAGGCATACCCTATAACCAACCCTTTTGGAAAAAACCATACTATCCATCCAACCCTAGGTGGAAAGAAAACCAATCCTATATTCAAGGGGGTATTCAAACCAACCTCAACAACCATGGAACCAACTGGGGAAGAGTAGTCAAACACCACGACCTAGAAATCCTCAACCAAAACACATGCCTTTCCAACAACCCCCTTCAAAACCCAAAACTAACCTAGAATACATGATGAAACAAATGGATGTGAAGAATCTCCAACTCCAATAAATCACCCAAGCTTCCATATAAGACCTAAAAACCCAATTATTCCAAATATCCAACTTGGTGGGGGGAATCCAAAGTCATGGATTGAAAAAATTACCCTTTAAACCATTAGTCAACTCTAGGGATAAGGGAAATTCCATTTCCATCACCCTTAGGAGTGGAACTCAACTTAAAATCTAAATGAACCCTCCTTTAGAGTCATAACCTCCTAAGGAAAACACCATCCCAACCATTGAAATTAGTACAAATGTTGAAAAACCTTGTCTGGAGAGAAGTCCTTTTAAAGAAAAGAGTGTGTCAGTCGATGAGTCACCTATCCCAACTATTACTCTTCCACTATAGGGTCACCCAACCCAAAAAAAAAGAAACCAAACTCAATAAATAAATATTGGAAACTTTTAGAAAAGTGCAGGTTAACATCCCCTTGATCGATGTTGTGAGAAAATTTCCAAGATACACAATGTTTATGAAAGAGATGTGTACACACCAAAGGTGATTTCGAGTTGGTGAGAAGGTGAGCTTGGGGAAGAATGTCTCAGTGTTGATAGATCTATCACTTCCCACTAAATTCAATGATCTGGGAACATTCTCAATTTCACACACCACAGGGAAGTATTCCTTTTACAATGCTATGCTTGATTTGGGTGCTGCTATAAAAGTGATTTATCACTCTATTTACTCTTAATTGCAGGTCTGGGAACTAAATACCACTAAAAGTTTTGTTCAATTATCAAATCAGAGTACAACAAACCCTTATACTATGTTAGAGGATTTTCTTTTGAGGGTAAAAATTTTAATTTTTCTTGCTGATTTTTATGTGCTAAAAATGGAAGATGATAGGATGAATTAAAATTCCCCAATTATATTGGGAATGAACTTCTTGAAAACCGCAAAAACAATAATTAATGTCCATAATGGTACATTATCTATGGAGTTTGGTGGTGACATTGTCCACTTCAATATCCTTGATTCCATGAACCACCCCTCAGAGGAACATTCCTCTCTCTGTTAATTTAATTGATGTACTCCCTTCCCCTAAAAAACATCCTTTTATTCCACTAATCCCCTTTCAGTGTTTTCTTCATTGATTTAAATTCTAGGAAATTAATCATGCATAGAATGTTGAACCAGTCAAGAAAAATGTCATGCATGCTTGTTAATTGATGATTTCTTGAACACTAAGGATCACATAACCATCAATGATGCTGTTAAGATTATAAAAGATCATTACTCATCTGAGGATGATACCATTGAGTAGTTAGATGAGATAAGAGATCTCTCAATTTCACACAAACTCATATCAATCCAAAATCCCCCTAAATTGGAACTAAAAGAACTACCTCAATATTTAAAATATTCATATCTTGAGAATAGAAACAAGTTTCCTGTCATCATTGCTAGTTCACTGCCCCCTGATCATGAATTGTGACTGCTTGAAATTTTGAAGGAGTATAAAAGAGATTTGGTATGGAAACTTTATAAAATTCATGGTATTAACACATCAATTTTTACACATCATATATTATTAAATGACGAGGCTAAACTAGTGAGGCAGTCATAATGTTGACTAAAACCAAACCTCATAGATGTTGTTAAAAATGAGGTAACAAAATTATTGGTTGTTGGAATCATTTACCCCATCTATGATAGCCAATGGGTCAGTCCAGTTTAAGTGGTTCCTAAAAAATTGGTCTAACAGTAATTAAAAATGAAAATAATGAATTGGTTTCAACTCATGTGCAGAATAGTTGGAATATCTGTATAGACTATCACTGACTATACCAACACACTAGGAAGGACCATTTCCTATTACCATTCATTGACCAGATTTTAGATAGGTTAATAGAAAAGTCCCATTACTATTTTCTTAATGGGTATTCTAGATACTTTTAGATCTATATTTCCCCCAAGGATCAAGAAAAGACAACCTTTACCCACCCCTTTGGAACATTTTCATATAAGAAGTTTCCATTTGGTCTATGAAATGCTCTAGGTACATTCCAGCGATGCATGGTTAGTATTTTTTCAAATTACTTAGAGAATTTCATGGAAGTATTCATGGATGATTTCAAAATTTATGGATCCTATTTTGATGAATGTTTGAGTAGTCTTGGTTCAGTCCCACATCGTTGTATTGAAAATAATATTGCATTAAATTATGAGAAATTCCATTTCATGGTGAGAAAAGGTATAATATTGGGACATGTCATTTCTAGGGATTGTATCCAAGTTGATAAATCAAAAGTGGATGTCATTTCTTCCTTACCATTACCCAAAAATGAATGGGATGTGAATTCTTTCTAGGTCATGTTAGATTTTACCATCATTTCATTTGTGACTTCGGTAAGATTTAACTCCACCTCTCCAAATTTCTCCAAAATAATGAGGATTTATTTTTGATAAATAATGTGAGGATGCTTTTAATAAATTTAAGTGTAGTCTCACATCACCCCCAAAAATCCAACCACCTCGGTGGGATTTACCATTGGATATCATGTGTGATGTATCTAACTATGTAGTTGATTTTGTCTTATCATAATGATTTGATCTAGATCCACATGACATTGCCTATGCCTCAAGTAATTTGGACCCTACCCAAGAAAACTACACCACAACTAAAAAATAATTCTTTGCCATTGTGTTTTCCTTGGAAAAATTCTGTTCATACCTTTTAGGGTCCAAATTCATTGTGTTCTTAGACCATTCATCTCTCCGGTATCTTCTTAAGAAACCAGAAGCCAAACCATGTATCATTTGATTGATGATCTTTCTTTAGGAATTCAATATAAAAATTATATATAAAAAAGGAGGAGAGGATGTGGTGGCTGACCATATCAGTAGGATCCTCCCATCATCAGACATTGCCTCATCCCCCTGTATTCCTATAAATGACATGTTTCTTGATGAGAAACTGTACTGAGTGAAAGATTATATTCCTTGTTATTCTAAAATTAAAAATTATTTGGTTGCATCATGCATTCATATTGATTTCAAAAAAAAAACTAGGTTGACCATCTAAAACATGAGTCATGTTGGTACATTTGGTATGACCTCTACCTTTGGTATGCATGTAGTGATCAAGTAATTAGGCGTTGTGTTCCTGATAGTGAGTTTCAGTCTTTCCATAGGTTCTTCTACACTCTTGCTTATAGCATGCACTTTGGTCCCCAATGGACTTATCGTAAGTTCCTCGATTCTAGTCTCTTTTGGCCAATTTTTTTGGAATGCAAATGATTTTGGTAAATCTTGTCCTTGCTATCAAAGAATGTGGAATGTATCTAAAAGAAATGAAATTCCACAGCAACCCTTTATCTTCCATGAAATTTTTGATGTTTGGGGCATTGAATTTATGGGACAATTCCCCAATTCTTTTGAGGACTTATAAATTTTTTTTTCAGTTGATTATGTGTAAAAATTCATAGAATCATGTGCCACAAGGACTGATGATTCCAATAATTTATAATTTTTGAGAACCCAATTTATTTTTAGGTTTATATTACCTAGGTTCATTATCAATGAATAGTTTTATCATTTATAAATCCGAAAATACAATCCCTTTTTCATCTGTATGGGGTTGGGCATCGAGTGGCTACTGTATATCACCTACATACCAATGGTCAAGCTGAGGTGTTGAATAGAGAGGTAAAAAAATTATTCAAAAAATGATTCAACCCAATAGAAAATATTGGATTCTTAGACTCGATGACTCATTATGGGCTTACCGTACTACCTTTAATACTCCCATTAGAATGTCACCTTATAGGTTTGTGTTTAGAAAGAGTTTTCATATCTTTATTGAGATAGAGAATTAGGCCTACTGGACCATTAAATAATAAAATTATATTGTTCTTGGTGTAGGTTCTAAAATGAAGTTACATATTTAGGAGTTGGATGAAATAAGAAGAGGTTCATATGAGAACTCTCAGATTTATAAGGAGAAAACCAAGGCTTCCCAAAACTATCTCATCCTTCATCATCAATTCCAAATTGGGAAGAAGGTTCTCCTTTATAATTCAAGGATAAAGTTGCATCCAGGTAAGATTCATTCCCACTAGTTTGGTCCATACAATGTTACTAATTTTTATCCATTTGGTGTTGTTTAAGTTCAAAATGTAGAAACTAAACAAACCTTTACTATCAATGGGAAGCATCTTAAGAACTTCCATGAAGCCCCTCCAGAGTCCCCGATGGAGAAAATCCATGTTCAAGAATAAATCTATGAATGAAACCATCCAGGTTTTATCCTTCCTTCTCTCATTATATTTTATTATAGTGAGGGCACTGCATACTTTAGGTGTGGGGGGATGGGTACATTCCTAGGTTAGTTAGGAATTTTCATCATCTTTCTTTTATTTTCTATTTTTTTTCATTCTGAATAGTATTGTTACTTTCCCCACTTTCCTCCCTTACTTTTTACCGGAATGTTACATTTTGACGACCAATTTATCCTGGAAAATGATGCCCTATTAATCAAGAAAGTTATTGAAATTGAATGAGGAAATTCTGTATTACATGTTGTTTTAAAAATCTAAAAAAATTTCTAATGAAATGTGAATTTCAGCAATAATTCAATATAGTGGTGTGAAATTCTCTTTAAATTTGGTTGTTCATTGATGATATTAATAGTTATATCATTTTGAAACTTGTGAGAAAAAGGGTACCCTTTATGTGAGTAGTTTAAGGAAAAATTTTCTCACTTAATTTCTCCACACATCTTTTCACCAAAATATGATGTGTGAAAATTTATTACTTAATAGAAGGTAAATATAAGTTAGGTTAATTTTTATCTACCTTAAAGGATAATTTTTCCATACGTTCATTCCTTATCTGATCTATTTCATTACTATACTAGATTGAACTATGCGTGTGTATCCATTAACTGATTGTTGTATGCCCTAAAAAACCCAGAAAATAAAATAAAAAATAAAAATAAACATTGAGGGAAGTGATGAAATGTAAAAAATATGAGGATATCTAGGTCAGGATCATATGGTTTGACTTCTAGTAATTCTTAAGTAAGCAGGTATTGAAATTTTATTACCAAGGATGTAGGGAAGGTTCGGTGGAAATAATCATGTAATTAGACAATTTTTAAAATAACATATATTTAATCGATATAAAGTGGAAAGAATAGCATGAAATGGTTTTCAAAAACACACTTGGATAATTAGTGTCATGATTAACCTTTTTTTATTTTCATTTATTGGTATCATGAAACTCTTGGAATTTCATTCTGATACAATTTTTGAGATGTCTTTTTCCCTGATCATTGAGAATTACTCAGTGTGATTTTGGCTTTGATCACATTTCTATCAAGAATTAAATTTTCATTGAATTTTAGATCTTTATGAAGTTGGAAATATCTACATGCATAATTTTTTGGAAATATGACTTTTTCCTAGGAGTGAAAATGTTTAGGTGTGGGGGTGTGATCGCACCGTGATTCACTATTTCATTTTCACTCTTACGCCACTGTGATAGACTAGTTATGAATTAAATATTATAAAAATAATAACAAATTTCACTTCATGTTTGATTCAATTATTTTGTTTTTATCACTGTTAAAAAGGGAAATGTTACTTTTGTGATAATTTAATTATAGGTGGAGGTGATTTTGAGGGTCCATAATGAACCTCAATAAAAATGATCCAAACTGCATAGGATCCAAGCAAACCAGTGGACTCAACCACACAGTACTACTAAAAAGTGAATCCAAATGGGTTGATATTTTATGGTATGGTCTAAAATTAAGTGGGATACAACTTTTATGAATAAACCCAAGCTCAATTCATCCATATGGTGGCCCGTCCGGACTGATCTGTCCAAGCCACTGAATCTGCATGATGCCAAAAGTGGTGTTTTTTGTTCTATCAATATATTGAGTTGTATTTGACCAAATGGTTCCAAATTTTTGGTTGAGATAGTCATGAGGTGGGACACAAACTTTTAATTTTCTTTAAAGCAAGATAATACTATCTAGAGGTTAAAAATTACAGGCCAAACAGTTTCTTGAAATATGGGGGCACAGAACTACCTTCCAATTTTCCTATAAAATGATACCATGGGATACCTATTTTCAATTTTGAACAAAAAGAAAATATCTTCCATTTTGGAGTTCCATAGGATACCTCTTCTCATCCTATATCTGGAGGCTTCTATCCTTATAGAGGTATCAAGGATGAATAAGGAGTTCCAATTGACTTTTCTCCTCCTCTCGATGTTGGGATAAATGCTGGGTGTTCATTGTGAGGGAGATACACATCTTGTAAAGGGATTTACACAACTTTTAATACTACTAGTTCAATGCATTTTGGGTTTGAAAACATTTTATTTAGAATTATATTACTATGATTGATCTTTGAATTTTTTGTTTGGTTGAATCGAATGGAATGCTCTTTACTTTTAACCGATCTATGTGAAGTCTTGAGTGCATGACTTGTGTTGTTCCGATTGGACAACACAAGAATCCTTTTCTTCCCCACTTATTTGATATTTAAATTTGATTTTGGTTTTTGTTATACCATGCATGATATTTGGACCTTCGCTATATGATTGTTATGTCAAGGTTTGGCTCAATGTGATTTGATATACAAACTTTAAAGTAATCAGGATTTTGATTAATTTCTTCCAAAGACTTACATCAAACCCTGATTAATCTCTAAGAAATGTTAACTTGAAATGTGTTTAGTGAACTCACAATGAACCCTTTTTATTATAATTTTCAAATTCCACTTGGTTCTTCAACTATTAAACTCTTTAAATTAAGTTATTTTTTTTAAATTGTTTTTAAAAAAACCCTATCTTCTAGTATTTTTTATTAAAAATACACACTCTAAACCTATCAAACATCCTTGAGAGAATACCTAGGATATTACCTAGATTATAAATACCCTTTAAAATAATAATCAATTTGATGTGTCCTGACAATGTGTTCAAAGAATCTTCATCATCTGAAATCTAAAGTATTTCCATATGATGAATATCAAAGTCATGTCAAGGTAATATAAGGGTTGCATCACCAAATTAACTTGGCATATCTCTAGGATTACCGATATCCAAAGATCAAGAAGAAACAAGAGGACCTTCAATGTGCATGACTTGATGTATTAAACTAGTTGCGACAATTGATCGCAAAAATCCCATATGGTGTTCATATCATAGGATTGGGTGCACACAGATCATTAAATTTTACTACACTCCAAATCCAGAAAATCCCTCCCAAAGTGGTCTCATGAAATTTTATTTCCCTAGGATGGATACAAAAAAAAAATTATATTCATGACCAAAGATATGTTCAACAAGAATAGGCCTCGACTGGCTTTCACCAAAGTTTGGACCAAAGAGAGAAAGCTATTTAGATACATTTGAATTAAGCATCTGAGAACATTGAGTTGGCCTCCCTCTTAGAGGATGTCATCCATAAGATTGTGAAAATTTCTGAAACAAAACAACGATCTTCTAAAACAGGTGATTTATTTGAGTGACGGATAATGCACCCTGCTAATGTCTAGACTAGAATTCATAAAATCAGAAGACTAGCTACATAGGTATCAACCATAAAAATTCAAGAGCCACCCCAATAACAGGGCTGGGGGATTTTTTAAATCAACCCTCAGATCCAAAAAATAGATTCTGAAGGGTCCATAAAGAAGAACAAGAATATCCCCAGCCTGCAGGGCTTGGGGGTTTTTCACATTGAAAATATTATCCTCAACAGAAGTCAGTTTTCTCCCGATTAGGGAAGAATCCACAGAATGAACGCACAACTAAATTATATAAGGATTTCCTTTTGATTAATATCCTCCAAAAAGTTCCCTAAGAACCATAAAATAGGTGAACAATGTCTCATGGAGGATGAAGAAGAATGTTCTATCACCAAGATACTGATAGAAATCCAGCAATGCATTATATGTCAGTAAATTTCATTAATTCCATTATGAAAGATCTGACAATAAATGAGTTCATTTAAAAGGAGTAATAGGTTTAAGTTCTTGTTTATAATACAGTCCACACTGAATCAAATAAATGAGGTGCTCATACCAGAAATTAGAGGTTTTCCCAAAATTAAGGCATTCCCTCAAATAATCAACTTCCACCATTTTGAAAGGTACCTAATAGGAAAAAGAGAAAAGGTCATACTACATATCACATTATCCTTGAAGAAGATAAATACCTTTAATTCAAAGAAATATTTTATCAATAAGAGGAGGAGATGAAGGAGTTTATAAGACTTAATGTAGAGTTACTCCAAAGCAGCATTCCTGCCAAACATGCCCCACAAGCATATCTTTAACTTGCACTTCCAGTAGGATCTTCTCAGCAAAGAGGGTTTTTTTGTAACTAATGATGAAGATAATTAATTCTCTCTATTGGGTGCACATCTAGAACATGGTCAATCACATACTTATAGGTTTTTCCCCATGGGTTATCCAAGACAAATACCAACAATACCACTACTAGTGGTTTTTCTAGTTACTGTACCTGTTCAGGCTCTATCCATTGTACATGTACATGTCCCAGCTCATCCAGATATTTTTAAAATTCTTATGAACACCATTGAGTCATTGATGACTCTATTGGAATTTATAGAAGGATAGCATGCACCAATACAACCTGAAAAGAAGGTTTATTCTAAATGGGTGGATCTGACTCCTCCTCTGCCAAACTTTGGGAATCCCACATTTTTAATATTCAATGACACATGATATCCAGAGTAGAACATGACACATTTTTTGTCTCACTATGATCCTATGATGGGGACCCATAATCAATAAGAGGCAGTGAAACTCAGATGACTTGTGCCATCACTACAGAGACCAGCCTTTATTTTGTATACAATCTTACAGTCCTGATTGATTACTGGATGGGAAGATCTCCATCAGAAATTATTTTTCTAGTTCAGTTCAATGATATAGAAGACAACAATATTTGATCTCACAAATTTAAAGCAAATAGATAATGAAAGAGTTTCATATTTCATTGCTCGGTGTAAAGGATTAACATACTCCTTAAATATATTGATCCCTCAGGAAGAGTTTCTAGCCATTTGTGTTCCAATTCTCTGTGATGAGTTTCACACACCATTAATTGTTGTGAAATAAATAGACGGATTTAGGGATATGTATTTTATTTCTCAACAAGTGAAAAACTCCATAATAGATACTATATCTAAATCCCAAGTAATCTTTTTAGATCCAAGAAGAAGATAAGAAAAAGAAAAGGTTGCTAGAGTCACACTTAAGCAGGCCCCTATACTTGTTCCTACTTAAAATACCTCATCATATTGTAGGGATCCACCTCCCAAGTTTCATAAGCAACGACCATCTCATCAAGATGATAAAAAATATCAAAGGCAAAGACAGTTTGAGGAGTTGAAAAATAAGGTATATTCTTTTCCAAATGACCAAGTCCTTGGCTACATCATCTCATCTTTGGAAAACAACTTAGTTCAGTTTCCAAGGCTAAGTTAACATAACAAAGAATGAGATGAGGACCTCCCAAATTATTTCCAATTGCATCAAATTTTTGGGCACCCCATCTAGGAGTGTTTTTTTTCAAGGAACTCCTATAAATTATGGTGGAATCTGGGAAAGTGAAGCCGAAAAATTCACCAGTCCAGGTAGCATGTGTTACTGCTACCAATCAAGAAGAGGAAGGAAAATGACAGGAAGTAAAAAGTAATAATGATCATAAGTTTTATGATTGGATGGTAAAGAAAATAATAAATTGAACTCATGCCATTTTATAAACAAAATTGAAACAACCAACTATGTCTCCTACCACTTCCATCACAACAGAGCTATCTTTATCAAAAGCCTAGTCTTCTGAAATCCAATCCTTAAAGAAGAAACATGGCCAAAATAATAAGGAGGAAGAGGAAGAAGAAGAATTTGTGTGAAGTACAAAGTTTTAATTAGCCTTATATGATTTCATTCCATCTATCTCAAAAGAACGAGCAACTCCCCCACTAAACAACATAATAAGAATCATCATGTCAGGTAGAATCTTCATTAGATTAAGAGTTGATCTTCGGTTCTATTAACATTATTCACTTAATGGATCCCTATGCAAATTATGATTCTTATTATGGACCTAAGTTCCCCTTACTTGATTGGGGAATTATGAGAATATTTCATCAAGGTTGATGATACATGGGAAGAAATGGGTATTCTAGGAGCCACTACTCTAACCACACCCCTATTCAAACTATTTATGCAGTAGAAAATCATGGGAGAGTCCTCTACTAGGCTCAGTAATAACAATGGAATTATCCTACACATGATAGGGTTGACCCCAAAATGATTATCTTGAAAGATTTATTAGAGGCTATTCCACCACCTTCTTAGTGAGCGGGAAAACCTAGCTAGCCTAATCCACCAAGAGCAGAAGTAGTTCCAACTTCTGCCCCGACAAATGATCCATCCTCATCAGGAGTATCAACTTTCAAGGCACCTGAAAAAAAAACATCTCTATACAAGAAAAAACATACCTCTAGATCAAAATTATGATGTTTTGAGGCAAATATCCCAAGTAACAACCAAGCTATTAATCTTGGATGCTCTAAATTTGTTAAAATATCTCTGGGAAGCATTTATTGAGGAATTGTCAGGCCCCCAAGAGTTTAAAACCGAGATTTCTAATGTAGAGGTATAATGTATAGAGAATCACCTAACAGAATGTCATGTAGTCATATATTTCATGAACTAGGATGAGGATTTCATTCTACAAGGACACCTCAGGCCCTTGTACATATCCAGTAGGATTAATGATATTGACATCCAATGAGACTTCATTAATAATGGCTCAGGGGTCAACCTCATTCCCATATAGACACTTTGCTAATTGGCCCTCACTAAATCCCATTTTCTCCATCCAATTTGATGTTATAAGGTTATGATAATAATTATAAAGAACCTCTTAGTGATATTATGCTCAGAACTCAGGTTGGGGATCTTATATCTGATTCAGAGATCATGGTTTTTCGACAAGACATTGCTTTCAAAATTATATCGGGGAGACATTAGCTACATTATAATGCGACTATTCCTTCATTATACCATCAATGCATCAAATATTATTCCAATGGTCAAATTGGGACAATTCACAGTGATAAGGCCCCATTCAAAACTTGTGAATCTCAATATATTGATGCAGAGTTCTATCACACAAAGGGAAAACAATCCATGGTGAATGATGTTACTAGATTAAATACTCTTAATGGTCTGGAAAAGATCCAAACTAACCCATTCAAGTAAATTAGTATAGATTACATGATTCCCATTAATCAAATTGAAAGGGATTGCCCAAATCCAAGAACTCGTTCAATGTATTTCATAATGTCAGTTGTAGAAATTGAGCCTAACAGCACAGGAGAAATCATTGACTCACCAAGTAATGATGAAAGCTTAAATGGAGATGTCTTCATTCCATCCAAAAGCTTTAACAAGTCTCTGATTCATCATAAAATATATAAGAAGTTGTCACACTCATGGAAAAAGATCAGGATGCTGATTCCTATCTCGTCATCTTCCCTTCAAAACTTAAAAAAGAACCTTCATCTTCAGTTGAGTTGGAAACGGTTTCCCCCTCTTCAGGACATAAAAATATCGACTCCTTAATTAGTTATTAAAGTCTTGGTTCATCACCTACCTTTAAATAAGAGGCAGAATAAGAAACTCATGAAAAGGAAGAAGAAGATGAAGACCTTAGATATTTCCCTCCAGCATTTGAGGAAGGAGTCTCCACCACTGTGGATGAACTCAGAGAAATAAATTTGGGTAAAAAAGAAGATTCACACCCTACTCTTATTAGTGTAGTCATGACTTAAGAAGAGAAAGATGTGTATACTTCCTTTCTAAAGAAATACTGGGATGTGTTTGTTTGGAATTTCATAGAGATTCCTTGTCTTGACCTCGAGGTGGTCACCCATCATTTGGGCTTACTAGAAGATCATAAATGACATAAACAAGCATAAAGAAGAACACACCCAACTCACAACTGCATAATTGAGTCTAAAGTCAACAAGATTATCAAATATGACTTCATCAAAGAGGTTCAATATCCAAAGTGTCTAGCTAATATTTTCCAGTGAAAAAGAATAAATGGAAAATTAGAGTCTGTATTGATTTTAGAGATCTCAACTGACATTGTCCCAAAGATGACTTCCCAATTCCAATCACAGAAATCTTTATTGATAAAACTGCTAGCTATGAAGGTCTCTCTTTCATGAATGGCTACTTAGGGTATAACCAAATTTAGATGGCCCTAGATGATGAGGAATCCACAACCTTTAGATCCCCTCAAGAAATATTTTTCTATCAGGTAATTCCCTTTGGGTTGAAGCATGTTGGTGCAACATAACAACGTGAAATGCACCACATCTTCAAACCCTTCTTGGGAGAATTTATTGAATGCTATGTTGATGATTCAGTGGTTAAATTAGGAAACATTCTGATCACCCAAATGACATGGAGATCATATTCATCAAACTTAGACAGCATAATCAGAAGATGAATATAGCATCCTGCCTTTTTATCACATAATCTTTCATTACATTATATAAAACTGAGGATCTTTAAGGTTTAGTGTCTTGGAAACCAGGAACTTAATACATGAAACAAAAAAAACATTCTTCTTAAACACTTAAAAGGCTTATCCTTATGTTCATCCTAGGTTCATTACTGCATCTCATAACCTGGGGACATAAATCAAGAGAAAGGGTGAGCAGAAGGCCCAGTAAGGGAAACACGAGAAACATTTTACATGTGAACTTGAGATACTTCAATAAGGTCATGAAAAGAACTTTAAGGCATGAGAAAGAAATCATGAGATATATCATAATAAAAATAAAATTTTTCATAACATGAAGATGTGGCTACATCATTTAACATAGAAAATCATGAAAATATCACCAAGGTCCATCCCCAAGGTGTCATTTGAAAATTACCAAGGTTATTTACCAAGATATCGTGAAAATTGTAATCTCCATTGGTTACATCATTACCCAATGCATTGGAGGGATATCAGGGCACACACTTAAATTTGACTTTATTATCATGTGATCCACATATATCATCATAAAAAATTTCATAAATAACCCATATATCACAAAATAAATGGGTTTCATTTCATAATCATAATGTTTTAAAAACTACTTTAAAGACATGATCTTTACGTCACTTTAAAACCCATAGAAAGGGAAAGCGGGTTTCATGTATGTAAATCATAGAATTTAAAATAGAACTTTTTGATATATATGTGAATACCTCTATAGAAATAAGAGCTTTGAGTATTCACTTAATAACATAAAATAATTTTGAGAAAAAGAGAGAGGCATTTTGAGACGAAAATTCTGCAGCATAACCGCTACGTTACAGGGTTTTAAAAAACGTTGAAAAGAGAGGGGACATGGGTTGTCCACTCATAAATGATCTATAAAAATAGTAGAGGGACAGAATATAAAGGATTTGAGAACATGGTAATTAAATTTTAAAGGTATACCATATGAAATGAAGAACATGAAAGCAAGAAAAACAATAAGATTTCCCTTATGAAAATTCGGCAGCCCAACGACGTCACTTAAACTTCAACAAAAATGAATTGACGAGATCAAATAGGGTCTCTCATAATATGAACATAAAAGATCAGTATGATAGATATATATATCATATAACAACATAATACCAAAGTAACTTGAAATACTTGACATGAAAGTAGATCTTTGAAAAATGAGAAAGGTGAACGAATCCCTTAAAAATTTGGCAGCCTAATGGCGTCACTTAAACTTCAACCAAAAATGAATTGACAATATCAAAATAGGGTCTCTAATCATATGAACATAAGGGTTCATTATGATATATATAGAGATCATACCCCAACATAATAAAAGGAAACTTGAAAGACTTGACATGAAAATGGATCTTGAAAATGAGAAGGGTGAAAGAATCCCTTAAAAATTCGGCAGCCTAACGGCGCCACTTAAAACTTCAAAATACTGAATTGAAGAGATAAAATGGGATCTCTCATCATATGATCATATCAGTATGATAGATATAGAGATCATACCCCAACATAATAAAAAGGAACTTGAAAGACTTGACAAGAAAATAGAACTTGAAAATGAGAAGGGTGAAAGAATCCGTTACAAACATTTCGGCAGCCTAACTGCGCCACTTAAACTTTCATAAAATGAAATGATGAGAGTAATAGGGGGTATCTCATCATATGAAAATAAAAAGGACAGTATAATGAATATAAAAGAACATCCTACAACATAATAACATAGAGCATAAAAGGAATGACATAAAAGATATTACTTGAAAAGAAAGAGAGAGGTCGGATCCCTTACCTTTAAAACGTAACTCTTAAAACTCAAATGTTTGGACCTTGAGGGCTTGGGGGAACCTTGGGAGGACTAATTGGGAGGTAAGGAGACCATAAATTCGTTGAGAATGATTTTGGAGTCCAAAGGATGAGAGAATGGCTTGGTATTTGTAGGGAAAGTGAGGGGATAAGGCATTAATGGCCAAGGGACACCTCATAAGTGGGTTTCTGAAAACCATGTGCTCTCCCAAGATATTTCCCATGAAGTTAGGACACATGGGGCCCCCAATACAAATAATTCATCACCTATGGTCGTCCAACCCATAAAATATCTCATGAAAGCATCATGACATAGTTATGATGTCATTAAACATACCGAAACCCTAAAACTGTATTTTTACTATTCACTGAAAATTCAACTTTCTCAGAAAAGTCCCAAAATTTCACCTTAACCAAATATCAATGCTCTGATTTCAAAAATGAACTCCATTTTATAAAAATAATTTTCTAAATATTTTTAATTTAATTTTTAAATAAATACACTATTCACCGAAAATTCATTTTTTTCAGAAAAAACCCCGAATATCACCTTAACATAATATCGATGCTCTGAGTTCAAAAATGAAATCCATTTTATAAAAATAATTTTCTAAATATTTTTAATTTAATTTTTAATTAAAAAACACTATTCACCCGAAAAAACTAATACTTGAATAATAATTTATGAAACCGTTATTTAACCATTTTATTGAATCACATTACTTAATCAAGGTGCCTAAATTATATTAATACTTTCTTTAAGTGAGATTACTAATCCATTTGGTCACATTACTAATCCTAAGCATAAAATCACTATTCATAATTTACTATTCATCAAAAATTAAGTTGATCTTATTAGACTCTAAATTTCGTATTGAACATAAATGTAAAAGACCATTTTTTGAAAATCATTACACATTTTTAATTATTTAAGGTTTACATAAACATTATTTAAAATATCCTTTCTCTAAAATTCACAAAAAATATGCATACTATATTTATCCGGACATTTAAAAAGTTATAAACATCATCATAAGAAGAAATCCCAATTTTTATTTAAAACAAAGGATTACACAAGGCAGTTACGGTCTCCTTACATAGCCCCTTATCACACCAGCATAGGACTTAAGTATAAGGTGTGCTAAGGTGAGAGAATCTGAGGGAGGCTCGACCAACATCGCACGAGTAGTAATTTCTATCAGTTTGAACTTATCGCGAAGGCGATCCCATTCTAGCTTCACACGATGAAGTTCAGCTTGGGTTTGGTCCAGAGCAAAGCTAAGTGGTGCTACCTCCTTCCCAAGTTCTGTTAGATGGGCTTCGATCGGTCCAAGACTACTGGGTGAGGCCATCAAATCTTCTTTCTATATTAAATAACCAAGATTACTTGTATTTAGAGACAATAATCAAAACGTTTAGTTTCCAGCGGTCATATTGACCAATGGTTATATAACAGTCAAAACCCAATGATCTCATTTTAATTATACTCATGTTATCAAATGAAACATTTTTGTTGAGTATAAAAATAAAATAAAATAACACACAAAATTAGGAAACAAGATTTATTCAAAATTTCGGGTCGTTACAATCTTCCCCCTTAAGAAATTGCGTCCTCGCAATTTTTAAAATTGGGTTTTGAAATTTCATTGAATGTCCCACATTGGAAAAGGAGTCAGTAAAACTATTACTTTAAAAGAAAGAAAGGGAAGTACAAAGGTCACCCAAGTTAACCCACACTAGGATTCCATGTAGGAGAACATGGACATGGAGGAGAAGACAAAGGGTCAAGTTCTGAGGGAGAGTGATAGAAAACATGATTAAGAGAAAGTTAACCATAAGAAAATCCCAAACTTATGATGTGTGTAAATGGTCTTTGATTACCTAGTAGGAAATGTAAACCAACAATGTTTTTGTTTTACGTTCCTATTCATAATTTTGAGGAATTCATTTACTATATAGAACAAAAACATAAGAAAATATACCGACCTTCAAGTAGAGTTTCATCCTTTAATAAGTCTCTACCAAAACTAATCTTTTCTCCAAATGATGAGAATTTAAAAACACTTGGTCTCATCAAAAGAAAAAGAATCATCTTCTAGAGAATCACATAATCCACAAAAGATTAACTATCTATTTCTTCTATCTTTAAACATTATCCCAAAAACAAAAAGGTTAAGGTAAAACAACTCTTCAAAAAGAAATAATCCCATAGGAATGGAAACTACTTTTAAATCTTCAAAGTTCCATGGTACTACCCAAAGTTCATCATAGACCATTCCATAAATAACGGTCCTTAAAATTCCTCAAAATAAACCAAACTAAGATTGAAGCCCAAATACAAGAAGGATTTGATAACATATTCTTCCAAAATAAACTTCATTGTTCATCTCTAAACAACATCAACCAATCCTAACATCTTATAACAAAAGTATCTAACCTAAACATATTTTACCCAAGATAGTTTAATCATTTCTATAAGTAACCTAAATTACTATAATTCCACCTTAAATTCATCGATTCTTCAAAATATAAGTCAACCTTACTCCTCAATGAAAATACCGTAGTAATCTATTTACCTCGATCATATAGGGTCCCCAAAATAGTGAACGTCTTCAAAAATAATAATCATATTTTAATCCCCTAATCATCTCTGTCATATTAATATGTCAATCGTCGCATTTCCTATCACATTGGTTGTTGGGACATGTTCTTCCATTTCCCACCATTAACTAAGAAGAGAAAGTATAATTAGGGGCTTAAATACTTAGCCAATAATCATGAAAAGGAACTTAAAGAATATAAGGATAACTTGTAGAAGACAAGTATACCCTAACTTTTGATCCCCTAGGTTCCCATCTAAGTTATCCATGATCATATATTCTTATGAAAATCTTTATTTTATTTTATCTTTGTTCCTTTAACAATGGTTTATACTAAGCTTATGAATTTACCAAAGCATATCCCCTGGGAGTGTCGTAACCAAGAGTGCATCAAGGCCTGTTGTCATGTACCAGTTCCCGTTTGAGTCTAGCTCAAAGTGGTGTTTTCGGTTTTTACCCCTATGTACATCTGTGCCAGAGCCACCTCTACCTTCTCGTATCCAGACAGGGATGCATTTGCTTGGCAACCCATTACTCAATACTCACCAAAATACCAGGAAGATGTCCTATATATAAACTTTTCTATAGGATTCTTCCTAAAGTTTTCATATCCTAATTTCCACAAATAACTAAACAATCCTTTGATACAAACTATAGAATCCTGCCTTTTTATCACATAATCTTTCATTACATTATACAAAACTGATGATCTTTAAGGTTTAGTGTCTTGGAAACCAGGAACTTAATACATGAAACAAAAAAAAATTCTTCTTAAAAACTTGAAAGGCTTATACTTATGTTCATCCTAGGTTTATTACTGCATCTCATAACCTGGGGACATACATCAAGAGAAAGGGTGAGCAGAAGGCCCAGTAAGGGAAACAAGAGAAACATTTTACATGTGAACTTGAGATACTTCAATAAGGTCATGAAAAGAACTTTAAGGCATGAGAAAGAAATCATGAGATATATCATAATAAAAATAACATTTTTCATAACATGAAGATGTGTCTACATCATTTAACATAGACAACCATGAACATATCACCAAGGTCCATCCCCAAGGTGTCATTTGAAAATTACCAAGGTTATTCACCAAGATATTGTGAAAATTGTAATCTCTAGTGGTTACATCATTACCCAATGCATTGAAGCGCTATCAGGGTGCACCCTTAAATTTTCCTTTATTATCATGTGATACACATATATCATCATCAAAAATTTCATAAATAACCCATATATCATAAAATAAATGGGTTTCATTTCATAATCATAACGTTTTAAAAACTGCTTTAAAGACATGATCTTTACGTCACTTTAAAACCCACAGAAAGGGAAAACGGGTTTAATGTATGGAAATAACAGAATTTAAAATAGAACATTTTGATATATATGTGAATACCTCTATAGAAATAAGAGCTTTTAGTATTCACTTAATAACATAAAATAATTTTGAGAAAAAGAGAGAGGTATTTTGAGACGAAAATTCTGCAGCATAACGGCTACGTTACAGGGTTTTAGAAAACGTTTAAAAGAGAGGGGACATGGGTCGTCCACTCATAAATGATCTATAAAAATAGTAGAGGGACAAAATATAAAGGATTTTATAACATGGTAATGAAATTTTAAAGGTATACCATATGAAATGAAGATCATGAAAGGAAGAAAAAAATAATATTTCTCTTATGAAAATTCGGCAGCCCAACAGCGTCACTTAAACTTCAACAAAAATGAATTGACGAGATCAAATAGGGTCTCTCATCATATGAAAATAAAAGATCAGTATGATATATATAGAGATAATATCCCAAAATAATACAAAAGGAACTTGAAATACTTGACATGAAAGTAGATCTTTGAAAAATGAGAAAGGCGAACGAATCCCTTAAAAATTCGGCAGCCTAACAGCGTCACTTAAACTTCAACCAAAAATGAATTGACAAGATCAAAATAGGGTCTATCATAATATGAAAATAAGGGTTCAGTATGATAGATATAGAGATCATAACCAAACATAATAAAAAGGAACTTGAAAGACTTGACATGAAAATAGATCTTGAAAACGAGAAGGGTGAAAGAATCCCTTAAAAATTCGGCAGCCTAACGACGCCACTTAAAACTTAAAAATACTTAATTGAAGAGATCAAATGGGGTCTCTCATCATGTGATCATAAAAGATCAGTATGATAGATATAGAGATCATACCCCAACATAATAAAAAGGAACTTGAAAGACTTGACAAGAAAATAGAACTTGAAAATGAGAAGGGTGAAAGAATCCGTTACAAAAATTTCGGCAGCCTAACGACGCCACTTAAACTTTCATAAAATGAAATGATGAGAGTAAGAAGGGGTCTCTAATCATATGAACATAAAAAGTACAGTATAATTAACATAAAAGAACATCCTCCAACATAAGAACATGGAGCATAAAAGGAATGACATAAAAGAGATTACTTGAAAAGAAAGAGAGAGGTCAGATCCCTTACCTTTAAAACGTAACTCTTAAAACTCAAAGGTTTGGACCTTGAGGGCTTGGGGGAACCTTGGGAGGACTCTTTGGGAGGTAAGGAGACCAGAACTTCATTGATAATGATTTAGAAGTCCAAATAATGAGAGAATGGCTTGGTATTTATAGGGAAAGTGATGGGACAAGGCATTAATGGCCAAGGGACACATCATAAGTGGGTTTCTCAAAACCATGTGCTCTCCCAAGATTTTTCCCATGAAGTTAGGCCACGTGGGGCCCCCAATACAAATAATTCATCACCTTTGGTCGGCCAACCCATAAAATATCTCATGAAATCATCATGACACAGTTATGATGTCATTAAACATACCGAAACCCTAAAACTGTATTTTTACTATTCACTGAAAATTCAACTTTCTCAGAAAAGTCCCAAAATTTCACCTTAACCAAATATCAATGCTCTGATTTCAAAAATGAACTCCATTTTATAAAAATAATTTTCTAAATATTTTTAATTTAATTTTCAAATAAATACACTATTCACCGAAAATTCATTTTTTTTTCAGAAAAAACCCCAAAAATTACCTTAACATAATATCGATGCTCTGAGTTCAAAAATGAAATCCATTTTATAAAAATAATTTTCTAAATATTTTTAATTTAATTTTTAATTAAAAAACACTATTCACCCGATAAAACTAATACTTGAATAATAATTTATGAAACTGTTATTTAACCATTTTATTGAATCACATTACTTATTCAAGGTGCCTAAATTATATTAATACTTTCTTTAAGTGAGATTACTAATCCATTTGGTCACATTACTAATCCTAAGCATAAAATCACTATTCATAATTTACTATTCATCAAAATTTAATTTGATCTTATTAGACTCTAAATTTCGTACTGAACATAAATGTAAAAGACCATTTTTTGAAAATCATTACACATTTTTAATTATTTAAGGTTTACATAAA
The DNA here is from genome assembly GCA_963277665.1 of Viscum album. Lineage (NCBI taxonomy): Eukaryota > Viridiplantae > Streptophyta > Magnoliopsida > Santalales > Viscaceae > Viscum > Viscum album. The sequence continues at coordinate 1,803,353,541 of OY728125.1, forward strand.
CATTTTTTAAAATATCCTTTCACTAAAATTCACCAAAAATATGCATACTATATTTATCCGAACATTTAAAAAGTCATAAACATCATCATAAGAAGAAATCCCAATTTTTATTTAAAACAAAGGATTACACAAGGCAGTTACAGTCTCCTTACATAGCCCCTTATCACACCAGCATAGGACCTAAGTGTATGGTGTGCTAAGGTGAGAGAATCTGAGGGAGGCTCAGCCAACATCGCACGAGTAGTAATTTCTATCAGTTTGAACTTCTTGCGAAGGCGATCCCGTTCTAGCTTCACACGATAAAGTTCAGCTTGGGTTTGGTCCAGAGCAAAGCCCAGTGGTGCTACCTCCTTCCCAAGTTCTGTTAGATGGGATTCGATCAGTCCAAGACTATTGGGTGAGGCCATCGAATCTTCTTTCTATATTAATTAACCAAGATTACTTGTATTTAGAGACAATAATCAAAACATTTAGTTTCCAGCGGTCATATTGACCAATGGTCATATAACTGTCAAAACCCAACGGTCTCATTTTAATTATACTCATGTTATCAAATGAAACATTTTTGTTGAGTATAAAAATAAAATAAAATAACACACAAAATTAGGAAACAAGATTTATTCAAAATTTCGGGCCGTTACAATGAAACCCTTGAAATGTGATTTTTGGGTAACCTGTAGAAAATTTCTTAGCTTTTTTGTATGCCATCATGACATCGAAGTTGATCCTGATATGACTAAATCTATCCTTGGCATGTCACATCCTCGAAACTTAAAAGAGTTGATAGGAATTCAAGGACACTTGGCCTATATTCGACACTTCATAGCCAATCTAGTAGGAAAGTGTTTCCCTTCACCAAATTAATGAAGAAGGGGGTCACATATCAATGGAAAAATTATTTACAAGAATCATTTGATACCCTCAAGAAATACTGCTTGAGTCCACTTGTATTAATGTCACCTGTTAAAGGAAAACAAATCATCTTTTATGTGACAGCCTTGGAGTGGTCACTGGGTGCCTTACTTATGTAGAAGAATGGTGATGGAAATGAAAATAACCTTTATTATCTTAGTTGAACAATGATCGACATAGAGGATCAATATTAAGATATTGAGAAGATCTACTTAGCATTAATCTTTTCATTTCAATAGCTCAGGCACTACCTATAGCATCAAATAGTCTACTTGGTCTCTCGCAATAACCCACTCAAATTTATCTTCAACCATCCTATGTTGACATGACATTTGGCATGGTAGGTAGTTATTATACAGTAGTTTGATATACAGTTCATTCCTCAGAAAGAAGTAAAAGTCCGAACCTTAGCATACTTCCTTTCTGAACACCCATCTATGGAAGAAATGTCATTGATTATTGAACTTCTTGATGAATAAATCTTCTCTATTCAGGACAACCCCCAAACAAGGGAAATTTATTTTGATGGTGCTTCTAGAAGTCTAATGGGGAAGATAATGGAAGATCCTAAGATCAACAAATTTGGGTTAGGAATTGTGCCTATCTCCTTAGAAAAGGAAATGTTTCCATAATCCTTCCTATTATTAGATGGTGGTACTAATAATGAAGTAGAATATCATGCTATCTTTACAAGCTTGGAATTAGCACTCCAAGTATTAGTAGATCACTTGGAGGTGAAGGGTGATTCAGAGTTGGTAATCAAATAGATCAATGGAGATTATACCATCAGAAAAGAAGAACTAATCCCCTGTGTGATTATGTCCAGGGGTTAATGGTAGAGTTTACCTTTGATACCACATTTTCTTATGCAATGCAGTCACAAAATTCCCAAGATGATACATTAGAAAAGATAGCTAGAACCCTAAAAGATCTAAATCAGGATGAGACTATCATTATCATTACTCATCATCTTGTGGTTTCACATTTTATTCAAATCAGAACATAGGAACTCAATGAAATCATTACCATTACCAAACCAGTTGGTTCTACCACATGATGGACGACACCCATCATGGAATATCTCCAAGATGGAGTACTTCCACTAGATAGAGCTGGAAAAGAGAAAGTCCAACAAGGAGAAGTTAATTTCACTTTTTATGATGGCCCAAATTACTAGAAGATTCTCTATAGATGAGCCTTTGATGTAGTTCTTCTCAGATGTATTAATGGGGAAGAAACCACGAATTTCATGAAAGAAGTACATGAAATAGCCTACGGTTCCCACCAGTCTGGGTATAGGCTTTCTGATCAAATCTTAAGGCTTGGATACTTTTGTCCTTCGATGATACATGATTACATAGATTTCACTAAGAAGCTTCATCCCTACCAAGTTCATGCCAAACGTTATTCATCAACCCCCAGAGTTGATACATACAACCAAATACTCCTAGACATTTTATATATGGGGAATAGATGTAGTATGACCTTATCCTCTAGCTATATCCAAGTAGTTCAAGTACATCCTTATTGCCACCGGTTTCTTCTCTAAATGGGATGATAGAATACTTCTTAAAGAAGTCGGAACCAAAAGCATTGTTAGATTTTTCAAAGCTAATATCATTACAAAATTTGGTGTCCCTTATACTATATTGATGGACAATGACACCAATTTATATTCTGATAAGGTAGGGAAGTTATATCAGGAATATAATATCAAATCTAACCATTCATCCTGCTATCATGCAGTGGTAAATGGACAAATAAAGCCTTTCAACCAAACCTTGCACAACATACTCTAGAAAATAGTGGATAAAGATGTGAAATCTTATCCTAATAAACTCATTCCTGCCTTATGGGATTATAGGAATAATTCCTATAATTCTAGATGGTCAACCCCGTACACATTGGTATACAAGAAAAAAGCATTTTTGCCCATTTAAGTTCAATTTCCTTCACTCTGAGTTGCTATTTGAAACCATCTATCCAAAGATGAGAAATCTCAAAAAGTGAATAGATGATTTGGAGTGATTGGATGAAAGATATTTCATACCTTACGTCACCTAGAAGTCTATCAGAATTGAATAACATGAGCTTTAAATAATAAAGGTTTCCCCCATTCATTCCTCTAAGGAGAATTGGTATTGGTCCTTAGGACTCTAATGATACGAGGAAAGAAGCTTAAAAAACTTGAGCCAATGTGGGAAGGACCGTAATCCATAAATAAGGTCTACTCTAATGGAGTTTATTCCTTAATTTCAATGGATGGATAACTCACTACAACTCCAACCAATGAAAGGTTCCTAATGAAATAATTTTTGTAGTCACACAAAGTTCATCCTGGTTACATGACATTAAAATGCATAACAACCAACTTCCTAGTTGCATTAAGTTAAACTTGATAGTAATATACATCCATGTTGTATGATGTTAAACTGTGTTTCATCTTCATCCTTGTTTCATGATGTTAAACTGCCCTACATGAGGTACTAGTCGCATGACCTAAAACTGCAAAACACCATTTTTCGTTACCACACAATGTTAAAAGAAATAATTTCCTCTTTACTCACCATTTTTTTCACCATTTTTAAGAAATACATGTAGATTGATTCTCATTCCAATTAGATGCATAGTGACTACCAGATCTCATATATTGGGCCCAAACACAAACATAAAAGAAACAATTTCCTATTTCCTTGTATATGAGTTAATTCTATACTAGGAACCCTTCCAAAAAATATGGATTGATTCTCATTCCATCTTGTATTTTGGGTCCAATCATTATTTTGGAAAGTATTAAAACCCCCATTTCCCACATCAAAATTAAATTTATGTGGGGAACCATCCTCAAGAACTACATGTGGCTTGATTCTTACCCCAATAAGATACATAGTGAAACCTAGGTCCTATACCTTGGTCCAACTGCAATATTTCTGTCTTTTTACATTGGTTCATCATCATGCATATCTCATGGTGTTAAAATACATGAAACATTTCAATAACTATGTGTGGATTGATTATTTCTCCTATAAGATATACAGTGACACCCAAATATCTTATCTCGGGTCTAGCTGAAATGTTGAAAAAGTCCCTTCACCCCTGTGTGTATGAATCAAACCTGAATAGGGAGAACCTTCAAGAACTACATGTGGCTTGATTCTTTCCTCAGAAAGATATGCAGTGATGCCTAAATCTCTAATCCTGGATCCAACTATTATTAATCATTAATCCTATTTACTTATTGTATAGGAATCAGATCTACATAGGGAACTTGTTAAATTACATGTGAGTTTCAGTTGGCGACCAAAATTGTATTCTTAGGATCATCATCAATGTTTCTTTCACGTCAAGTCATAAATATCTTTTCCACATGACGATAAAATGCATGGAAAGAACTACATGTGTCTTGATTATCATTCCAATGAGATATGTAGTGATGCCTATATATTCTATCTTGGGTCCAACCACAAATAAAATAAAATCCACATTTCCCTGTGTGTATGAATAAAACCGGCACAAGGAACATTTAAAGAAATACATGTGGCTTGATTCTCATTTCAATGAGATATACAATGATGCTCAAATATCCAAACCTGGGACCAAACATGATTTTGGAAGATAAAACCCCTTCCTTTTCCCCATGCATGAGTCAGATCTACATAGGGATATATTCTAGGACTTTTGAATTAATTATTATTATAATGAGATATATGGTGATGCCTAGACTTCCTGTATTAGGCCCAACCATCAGCCTGGAAATTATAAAAATCTCTCTTCCCCATGTCAAAACTTGATTGATATGGGGAACAATTTCAAGAACTACACGTGGCTTGATTATTTCTCCAAAAAGATACATAGTGACACCTAGGCCCTATATCTTGGCTCAACCACCATTTAATCATTAGACCCTTATCTTTCACTTATTTTACTTTTGTGTTGCAAAAGAATCTTTTACTACTCTTTGTTTCTAACACTGATCACAGCTCACATGGGCTTAGGAATTGGGTAAAGAGATTTTCTGCGTAAATAAGGTATCTTAGTTTATATTTTGGGTTATCAATGGTCCTGGATATAAGACCTTACAAATCACAACATGTGTCCTTACTGTATGAAGTTAAACTTCATATCATTCCAAGAACTATGTGTGGCTTGATTCTTATCTATATAAGATACACAGTGACACCCGAATCTCCTATATCAGGTTTAACTGCAATGTTAAAATCCCCCATTCCCTATGTATGGTTCATAACTTCATGAGAAACCCTATCAAGAACTACATATAGCTTGATTCTCATACATATGAGATATGTAGTGACTTCTAGAATTTTAATCTCGGACCGAGCTGCAACATTATGTAATTAATGTCTATTTTCTCCCATGTATGTGTTAGATCTACATGAGGAGTTAAATAAAAGTTATCATCTTATGTTTGAACCCATATTCATGAAACCCCAATTTTCCCCCACTTGTGAATTCAATTAGGGTGGGGGATCCTTTATTTAATAACTATTTGTGGCTTGATTATTGCTTTGAAAATATATGTAGTGACACTTGGGCCTATCCCATAGTCCATCATCACTATTATTTTTCACGTCAGAATCACTTCACGTCCTCATCGTATGATGATAAATTGAATGGTTCTTTAAGAACTACATGTTCCTTGATTCTCATTCCTATGAGATACGTAGTGATGTCTAGATTTTTAATCCTAGGCCCAACTGCAACATGATATAAAAATTCCTCTATTCTACCATGTATGAGTAAAATATACAGGAGGATATCCAATTCAAGTTATCACCTTATACATGAACTTGTATCTGATAAGAACTATGTGTGGATCGATTCTTTATTTGACAAGATATGTAGTCAAACTTGGGTCCTATACCCTAGTCCAGCCGTAACATTTAATTTCAATTCATATCAAAGTACCTAATTTCCTTACTACACGTCTTTAAACTACACAACATAATGTACTTACTGCAAAAATTGAAACTGCATGTTACTCAGAGAACTACATATGTCTTGATTCTCATCCCATTGAGATAAGTAGTGAAGAATAAGCCTTATATCCTTGTACCAACCACATGATAAAAGAAGATTTCCCCCCTCCTGCATATAATCTAAAATCTATGAAAGAACATTTATTTTAGATCCTCTACTTAGAGATCTCACCAAGGAAACAAAATATGTCCCCATTATACATATGAGTCAAATCTATGTAAGGGAATCCAAACTCATGGACCATATCATTCCAAATACTTCCCTTGTGCATTGGACATTATCCCTTCCAAATTTCATACTCCTAATATTTAATAATTTTATATCTTTATAATCTTTCCTCAACTTTTGGTAATAGTATGTCTAATACATGAGATCTCTTTTGACTAAATATGAAGTACCTTCCCCTAGGTGCCCTTGTATAAGTCTCCCACATAACGAGCCTATCAGCCAAAAGATGCCACTATTTGGCTATGAATAATATGCCCCAGTTGGACCTATATAATACAACCCCCATAATGGGGTTTTTAAATAGTGGTAACTTCATTCTTGGGAGAATCCTCTTCTGTCCCCTTTAATATTTGATAACAATATGAAAGAACTTTTAATTTAAAGTGGTCGTCCTTTGTATATTTGTACCATATCCTTTCTCCTAACCTAAAAGTCTTCAAGAACATGGTTTAATTCTCTCCCCTTCACTTGTTTAAAGAATAATAGAATAATCATGGGTCATTTGACCACATATCATTCAATGTTTCTATAATATTATGGTCCTAGTCGTATGACCTAAAACTACAGACACCACACTTCTTATGTTTGGATTAGACTTTCATAGAAATCCTATTCCTATGATTCTTTAGAAATCATTACTGGAAATAGTCTTCCTGTATTCAGGTACTTCTCTCCATAAACCAAACTCTATGCTTGGGAAAATATTAATATCTGTAAACTTTCATCATCTTTTAGAAATAGAATGTTAGAATTCTTGAGATCTCCTTTAACTGAATATGCAGTACGTGCCCCAATTGGACTTGCATAAAATCCTCCTACATAACAGGCCTATCAGCATAAGGATGCCACTATTGACTATGCAACACATGCCCTAGTTGGCCCTACATAATACAGTTTCCATAACAGGTTTTTCAAATAGCAGTAACTTCATTCTTGGAAGAGACCTCCTCTAATGCCTTTATCCCTTTTCCCATTTCATTATCCAGATCCAAAATTCTCAAATCACAGTTTACAATTATTCATCTCCATACCTAAATAGGGAAGCATGTTTCCAGATAAATTACCAAGAAAATTAGAGACTCATAAACCTTTGGTAAAAGATAATTACTTTAAATTAAATACCTTATAATATCCTTTCTTCATGAATTTAAAGTACACAATATACATTTAAAAATTACTTAATGTATTTTCTATACAACTTTATACTACATGGCATAATGTCATTGCTACATGTCTTTAAATTGCACAAAACTATCATATTTTGTCGAAAAAGAACCTTATCCTCATGACATTGGTTATTTAACAAAATTTACCCTTCTTTACACATAAAATCCATGTAGAAGTGATTTCTCATTCATGGCTTGTGTCAACACAGATGAACCCTTTTTATTCTTAGACATATTTCCTTGGTAAATACATCCAATGTGAACTTTATAAATCCAAATATTAAACCCCATTTTCTATCAATAATAGAATATCAAAATTTCTAGAAACTCCTTTACCTGACAATGAAGTACATGCCCCAGTTGTCCTTGCATAAGTCTCCTACATAACATGCTTGTTAGCCTAGTTGGCCCTATATAATACATCCCCAATAATGGGCTTTTCAAATATAGGTAACTTCATTCTTGGAAGAGACTCCATATATTTATATACTTTAAGTTTTATATTTAGTGATAATAAAAATAATGACCAAATATTCCCCTTGGAAATATCTTAGGAATATCGGGACCTTTCTAGCCATCAAGATTTGTTTGGGTTCTAATTTAAAAATTCATAGATAAAGATAGTCAAACTAAAACATTAGCTTTATTAGTCTGAAATGAATGACTTAAAAATTCCCATTAAAAGATACATAACACTCACCGAGTTGAAAACCTGAAAAGGTAAATCTGGATAAAATTTGAGTCTCAACTCACTAGACCTACAATTTGTGTAGTTTAAGAAATATCAAGAAATGAAAAGTCAAAATATACAAAGTTTGTAGGGTTTTCCATATGACCCTAATAAAAATCAATCTATGCTCACTAAGACTCATGGATTAGGAAAAAATTAGAGTATCCTTCAATATACGATGTAGCTACAAATTCCACAAAATGATGTTGGAATTCTTAAAGGTTCCTTAATTTTACCTTAAAACAAGATTCTTCTCATTCTAAAGGAATCCAATTCTAAGGGGGGGATTTTGTAGAAACTATTAAATGTGTTCCATGCACTTTTAAAAATATTGGATATGCCAAACTAATTTAGACACCAAATTATAAGTTTGAGTAAAAATACATCTTTATGAAGGAAAAATATGCAGGATATATTTCAATGTGCCAAAAATACTACTCCATAATGAGGGATAAGTTAAATAATCCCCCCTCAAGAGTAGGCTGTAGATTTCAAATATCAAAGAGAAAAAGTTTTTGACACATTAAAATTCAATTTCTGAGTTTCATTCATGAAGTTTTGGTGTATTAACCATATCAAGAAGTGTATATCTATTCAATATCTTCAATTTGACTTGTCATAGAGCCCAAATGTACTTACCAATCAAAATTTATGACACTTGGAAGACAAAAAATTTTTATAAAGGGATTCCAAAGAGATGCACCAAGGTCCCCTCCATGATGATAAATAGGACAATTGGGCTCCTCATTTCAGCGGCTTAAAATTATAAAGAATACTTAGAGCTCTCATTACGCATCCCCCTTTCACCTTGTTCCTAAAAATCTCTCAAGTAACTCTCTGAAACATGAGTGAAGAGATTATTAATGGGGATAAGTTGGTTGAAAGTCCCATCAAGGTCTATAACATAAGACACCTGTGCCAAGGACCTACCCTAAGGACCTACCTTAAGGACTTGTGCTAAGGACCTACCCTAAGGACCTGTTCCAAGGACATACCCTAAGTACTTGAACCAAGGAACTACCCTAAGTACCTACCCTAAGGACCTAGACTAAGGACCTACCCTAAGTACATACTTTAAGGACCTACCCTAAGGACCTATGCCAAGGACCTATCCTAAGGACCTGCCCTAAGGACCTACCCTAAGTACCTACCCAAAGAACCAAAGCTCAATGGGCATCCTCCTTAAGAGTAAGCCCTAACCAAATATCAAATGGACATCCTCTTTAGGAGTAATCCCCAACCAATTCTCAAATGGGAATCCTTATTAGGATTAAGCCCCAACTAATCCTCAAATGGGCATCCTCCTTAAGAGTAAGCCCCAACCAATCCTCAAATTGGCATCCTCTTGAGGAGTAATCCCCAACCAATCCTAAAATGGGCATCCTACATAGGAGTAAGGCCCAACCAATCCTCAAATGGGAATCTTACTTAAGTGTAATCCCCAACCAAACCTCAAATGGGAATCCTCCTTAGGAGTAAGCCCCAAACAAACCTCAAAGGTAATCCCTCCTGGAATAAGCCCCTAGCCTTTTAGGCCGGACCTAATGACCTTCACCTTCATTTCACACTGAATGGTTAATTTCTCCACACCCTCATCTATAGTCACCCCAAATACTTTCATTGTAGGCCCGAAATCTATTACCAGTAGAGGAGGAAAATTTTGTGGTTTGTTAAATCTTTTACATCGTTTTATTTCTCACACTGATCATGACTCTCACGGGCTTAGAGGTTAGTAACAATTGCAACACCCTCAAAATACACCTGAATGAATGAACTAAAAGAACTATAATTCCCACCATAACTAGGATACGTAGGAAGATTTCAACCTATCCCCGAGATCAACGGACACCCTCCTTAGGGGTCCAACGCTAATTTCTTTAATCTAGAAATATTATTTAGGAATAAGTCATGAATTAAATCCCCCTATATTTCCATGATTTAGGACATCTCTCCTGGACCCTATTATAATGGAATCCTCTTTATGAGTAATCCCCAATCTATTTCTCTCAAAGGGTCATACTTATATGAGAGACTTACTGAACTAAGTGGGATTTTATTCCCATCCAAATGGAATTCATAGGAAGAATCACTGAGGTTCAAACCAAATCAACCCTGATCTCTCTGATCTACATTACAAGTAAGATTTAATACAACTTGGAAACTTATATCCTTCTCAGGTTCCTTGGGCTACTTCAGTATAAGTCCTGCACCAAACTTTGACTAGGAACCTTCCACCTAGATGTACTTACCACAAAACATTAAACTGTACAGTTGGGTCCTCATCAAATGACCTTAAAGGTATGCTATCTCCTATTAATAGGAACCAAACTACTAGGGTTCTGATCCTTTCACGAGGACACATATGTATCCCATTTATGGGTTAAATCCCAACATCAAAAACAATTTTTGTCTCCCAGAATGATAATAAACTCCAGAGTGACTTTCATATACCTGGATGACTATAAATTTCAGAGTGCCCCACTGAGTGGCCTAAAAAACCATCATGGTTGTAATAACAACCAAAGAATCAATAAGTAGTATATGAGAGGATACCATTTATGGAGAACCTCAAATATATATAAATATCTATATTGATGAAGAACCTCAAATACATATGGATGATTTTGAATTCCACACATTCTAATCATTGATTGAAAATTTTAAGGGAAACCTACATTACACTTGGTAAATTAATAAGGATTCATGAAAATATCTTAAATTTATAAGAGAGTCCTAGAGTAGGAAATAATTCCCTATAAAATGGTGCGATGAGCCCGATCTCCCATCCCATATACCAATGCGAGTTCTTAAGTATCGTAGGTCAGAAAAAATAATGAACACCTACCTTTATAAAGTAGGTACCTTTGGATATAAAACTATTGGGTATTTTCAGTTCCATAAACAAATTCATTGGAAACTATTCAAAAATAGTGATTCCAAACCATAACACACATTCTAGAGGAAACAATCACCAAAGAAAGATCTTCACAAAATACTTCTTCATTTCTAATAAAAATTATGTCATATATATATATAATAACAATAAGTGATACATATTGTTCACCCTTAATAGAGAGTTTTTTCTCTAAGCTTCATTTCTTAAACATTAGATTCTTTAAATATGTATCTAAATTGGAGTTCCACGCACTTGGGGCTTGTTTTATCACATGTATTGTGATTATTTATTGAAAACATAACTTTAATGTTGACCAAGAAAGATGTAATGTCTCAGTTATTTTAGAATGGTAGTCATGTTGGGTCTCAAGAGTTTTCCCAGGCATGATGATGAAATTATAATTTAAAGTAATTTTTTTATGTGAAATCAATTTAAATATAAGTCGAAAATTTATTTCGGTATAAATGATTATATTGGATGATTTTTGGAATTTATAGTTTTTGATTAGCATATTTTAGGAATATTTCTTAAGTGTAAAAACTTAATCTTGATGAAATACATTTTTCTGTGAGTATGTTTTTTTGCATACCTAGAATAATATTGGAAAATGGTAAAACCTTACATATGATTAGTAAGGTTTTTATCCTAGTGATAAGTAAGTATTTTGATAAATAATGATTTTGGGAAACCCATACTTAGGACATGTAATATTTTTGAGAAGACAAGATTTCAAGAAATCAATACTTATGAAACGTAAGGTTTTTCTTATTATTAAGGTTTTGGAGAAAACCTTAATTATGATTCATAAGTATTTTGTTATGTATGTTTTTGATAAAAACCTTACCCTATATATTTATGGTTATGGATTTTTTCTAAAAAATGATCATGACTGAAATTTTTATAGAATTTTAAAAATAATTATTTATATGATTAAAAAGTATAAAATAGGAAAATAAGGTAGTTTCTAATACAATATGTTTAATTGACATAGTTCTTCTACTCGAATCATATCACAATCCTTATTCGGAGTCCTTCTTATATTCAATCTATAATCTCATTAAGATTGAATTAGGGAGTATCCATGAGTAATTTTAACATCCACAATGTATCTATTCCAGGGTTCTTTTTCTTTATTTTCTATTTTTTGTTGATACTTATCTAAAATAGTGTTTTTTATAGATTCTTATATTTTATTTATCTAATGTATGCTCGACCTAAGTTATTTTATGAGTGGAATCATAGTAACTCTAGATTAGAGGCCCATAGATATTTTAAGTGTTATACATGTGTTATGAAATGTGTGGTAAATAAACATGGTTAAGGATGTTTGTGTAACTAGGAATTGGACCACATGGGGTTCTTATTATTTTTAAGTGACACTGGAGGGTAGAATCATATATAAATTAGTGGTTTTGGCCTTAAATGGATTGGTCAAGCAATTATATTATGGGTAGGGAATGATTTTTTTAGTTATATAGTTGTGATTTATGATATGTTGTTGTTTATGTGGTTATGTGGGATGGTGATGGGAGTAAACTATTTGAATGATGGGTGATGTTGATCATTGGTAATGGGTGATAAGGTATTTTAATGTGATGTTAATTATTCTAACCACAATGTGGATAACAATAGAGTTTCATCTAATTGTTCCTATAAGATATTTGTGATGTAACTCACTATATAGGAACATCCTGTTGAAGGCATTTACAAATTGGATATGTTCCATGAGGTTGTTTGGACAACTCCTTATGGGCATGAACTATGTATATTAATAAACGTAATGTAACATTTTTAATCCTTGGTATGGAGGAAGTGATACCCCATATTTTCTAATAGTTGGTAGTAGCTAAGACTACCCGATGTGAGTAGTATTCTAACCATATATATTTGGACCAAAGATCCATATTTGGAAATGGATGGGTATATCTCTGAATTGGGTTCATTGGGATGTTTATCCAATGGTTAGACTAGATTTGGTTGATTGGGTGATAATTGATATGATATGTGGATTTGGTGTGGGGTATTGTTTTATGAATGTGGATTTTTCATAGGTTATGGAGAGCATGAGGCACCTAGAGATATGGAAATGTTTGTAACGCTAAGGGAACCTCTAGAATAATATACCACTGATACATTGTTCCACTCTAAAACTATATGATGTAGTTAAAATCCCACTATAGAATGATGATAATGGGTGGAGTGGGTTGTGGTATTAGTTATTGATATTTATTTATTACATTTTTGAATACATTGGAATGTGTATTGATATTTGAGAGGGACACTACTGGGGGTAAACTATTGAATTCATACCCAAAACCTTATTGGGAACTATGGGATGCATCCAGAAATTAATATAGAGGTATATTCATGGTAAATGAACTAATGTATGAAGTTTAGTTGGGTTAGGGTTCAAAAGGTTCACATGATTGATTTTATTGTTATAGATCGATTATGGTTTTACTTAATGGTGGGATGGTAGTTATTTTGATTACTTTTATATTATTACACATGTGATTATCTGACAAGAAATAATGGTGAGTTTTGTGTTATTGTCATGGTATTTTATATAATATTTGGGTTGTTATATGTGTATTTGTATGTCATTGTCTTTTATCAAAATTGCTTACAATGTTATCATATTATTGTTATTCTTTATAACTATATGTGATAATAGCTCCATTATAACCCCATATATCCTCACCATTGAAATGTTATGAGGTGTGACTGATGTCATATAAGAATTTATTCTAGTTAATTTAGAGTGAAATATGTTAGGGAATTAAAAAAAACCAGCAGGGTTCTTAATATACACTTCCTCTTCAAACTATCCATCTAAGAATAAAGACCTAAAATCTATTTTTAAAATATTTTATTGGATTTTGTTTAAATAAAATAAAATATTACAATGGTTTAAGCTATAGAAATTGGTGTTAAGGTCTCATAAAAATCATTTCCATCAACCAATGAGTAACACTAACACACTAGTCTTTCAATGATTCTGACAACCTCTCTACTTTCACTCAACTTGTTATGACCCACTATGTTCAAATAATATTGTTTTTTTTCATAATTTGGTAATAAATACTTTGTTTTATTCATATCAATTTTAATTAACTTATTATTCATAGAATTAATCCACTATTGATTCTATAAATAAAATTTCATATATATTGGTTCAACTTGAGAAAATATTAAGCTATGAATTTGTTTCCCCAAATTTTCTCTAGAATAAACTTATTTTCCTTTTTATCAAATGATATTTATAACCCACCAACATTTTAATCCTTAAATGCGTTTAATAATTTTTTAATTCATCACATGAAATGATTTAATCATCATCTTAAATCTTCACATCCCTATAATTATTATTATTTTAAAAAGATGCATCATTCTTCTCAAATTTTTTTTTCATCATCATCTATAACACAACCTTTTTCTTTATGGGTAGTATAATTATTTAAATGTTTCAAATAATTTACATAAAAAATATATCTAATCATATATAAATCTTTATTATATAAATGATATCCTATTATAGTTAAAGGATAATAAAAATATATTCCACAAAATTCTCTCTGATAAAACTTCCTAATATCTTATGATTTCACTTTGATTATATAAGGGGTTTCAAATAAACTTAAATATTTAATAATTGGGGAATTATTATAATACATATCAAATAGTGACATATCTGAATTTATTCCATATAATTTTTTTTTGAATGTTCTTTTCTGGACCAATTGTTTTTCTCTAGAAATATAAAGATATATCAACCTCATTCAATATAGTATGAGCCATCTCCACTAGTATTACTATTTTGCAACAACATTTTTTTCTGATGTTTATTTTTCAATATTTTAATAGTGAATATAATAATTCTCAATATATTATTTAAATATTATAGTAGTATATTATGAACCATTGTATAACCGGATTTTTTTCAAAGGAAAACCAGAGTCCTCAGCAATCCTAAAACTTTTTACCATTTTTAGAGACTCCGACTCATGCCTCAAAAAATTAATTTAAGATATTCAAGTTAATTGATAAATTATGGAAATAAAATACTCATATAAACATTTTTATTTCATCCTAATAAACACAAAAATTTCTAAATAAATTATCTCCAATTGATGAGATGATTGAATTTCAAATTTCTTAGGTTGAGAATTATCAATCTTCTACAGTTGATAGGTAGATCAAATCTAGTTTCTCTCTCCTTTCTATATAAACACATCATGAAAATTATATCATTAGGTAATATTACTAATGTTATTCTATCCATGATAAAAATATCTACAATATAAAAATTTAGTTTCATTATTAATGCTTATGTAGAATGAATTTCCATCATAACTGACCTAAAAAAAGTTTCCACTTATTCATTTTCCTCTTAGAAATAAAAATGGATCATGTAAACTCATTACTACAAAGATATATTTTTAGAAAACAACATAATTAAATTAAAAAAAAATATATGATACAATTAACATACTGTGATTCATCCCCTCAATATATTAAGTGTTCCCAGACATCAACTTATACATTCTAATAACTGTTAATCCAACCCCTTTGATTTTAAGTTCCCCATCATTTTCAAAGGTCACTGAACCTTCTATTTTCTATTATATAACCCAAAAAAATATGTTATATCATAATTAATGAACATCCACTATACATAATAGTTATACAATCTATTTTTTATGATTTATGTTCTACATTAACAAAAAAAAAGATTTTGCTAGATTTTTTATTTATTCCTCTAAGACATAAAGTATTTTAATTCATACAAAATTTGGCTGGTAGGATGGTGATACACTCTTTAATAATTTTATCATGATGGTGAAATATTCAACAAACATATTCAAATTGATGAAATTTATTTTCAAGAATCAATTAATAATTTTCAGTTTTCATATGAACTTTTCTCTTTTGAGTGGGCTAAATACCCCTAAAACATTGCATATAAAAATTTATAGGTTCATAAAATTTTTGGTAAATAAATCAATAATTTCTTTCCATGTTGTAAAATCCTCTATAGTGTCATCAATAACTTCAATATTCTTTTTTTACTTCTAAAAACATATTGTTTCCCAAATACTTAAACTTTATTTTGTTCCATCATTTATATATAAAATTTATATTCACTTTGTGAAATAATAAACTTTTATACCACCAATATTTACTCATCGATATAGAATTATTTCCATTCTTTTTCACATCCAAATTTTTATAGATTTTATCTTTATGTTTGTGTTCCTATAATTTCAAGATTGATGATAATCATTGTAACATCTCCGACCTAGAAGATACTAAATCAGTGCTCTGATCTGAGTCACCACATGACCTCAAGGACAACTTCCTATATGATAGAGGTTTCTGACTAGTGGCAAGGGTTTGATAAATTACATCAGGAGACTATACCCTCATTATAAGATTAATCCATAATAGATAACATATGAAATAATTAAAATAATAAGACAAAAACCAAAACATGTATTTTGAACTTATTTCCAAATAGAGTACGACCCACAACCAAATGGTAAATATGTCATGCCATGATAACAGTGACAAAAGTATAGGAAAACCCAAAATAAAAACCAACAGTTTAATCCCTAAAACAGGTCCTAAATCCAAGTCTAGATCATCATCCATGCACTCTACATGCCAAACTTAACTCCCTAGAATAGGGACTTTTCCCTTTTCCTGACCTGAAAAAATGAAATCTACTCAGGTACCCAACAGGGGCCAGATCAGGGTGTGAATACAAGTTAGTAGGACACCACCAATGGTGTCTACAAAATACCTAGTCTAACAAAGAGTGCATGTAAGAAATAAATAAATTATAAGGTAACCAAAAGATATGTAGGGTGCCATTAGTTAACATTGTACACTTAAACCATTTTCATCATTATTACAACTTCACCTATTATAGAATATCCATAACAAAATTCAACATCATCATGTGTTACATTTGTTAGGAATTTACATCATTTACACAAGGAATTAAGGCAGTAAAACACTAAGAATACGGGAATAAGTCAAGTACCTATCTCATTAGGGGTAAGCACATAAAAAAACACATCACACTCAGATTGAACCCTCAATCCAGGTGGTATCATTGAATGAAAGCTTTACGGGAATTGATCCTCAACCCTTCCCTAACCCATGCATTTTGGGGTAGAGTTTGGAGCCTTAGTCTAACTCGACCCACTATCATAGAACCTAAAGTTAATACCACACATTACCAAGCCAAGTGCACATGATTATTTATCCATTCACCACACAATACCATATCACGACCATATTCACAAAAATACACATAAAATCAAAATCCATAATAATCAACATGGGAATCAATATTATGCTGTAACCCATTTACACATTTACCATTTACACTACATATTCCATTTAGCCCATTTCCCACTATCATGTCTCAACCAACTAGGTATATCCCATAATTTATCATGTATTATCTCATTCAAAATATTCATAAACCCTCTTATAAAAACCCATTTACATGTTCTTTAATTAAAAATCCATTAAAAATTTAACATGTTCATCATTTAATATGAAACAAAACTATTAGGCATTTTAACATAATTTCTAAGCCATTTAACTCAATCTCAATTAACCCAATTAACCCATTTTCACACCTTACCAAACAACACCTTATTCCATTATTAAAAAATATGCCCAGCTATCAACATTCCATTTTTTCAAACACAACCAAACATATTACCATGTTCATCAATGTCTTTACATCTTCACACATAAACTATACACTTAACATAAAAATTTATAGGTTCGGGAATGTCGGCACACCCCATAGGTGGCCCTAAATCATTATATTCAACATTAAAGCCTCCCACGAGGATCGTGAGGGGTTAAATTACACATTTATATATTCATTTTACTATATCTCATTAAATACATAAAAACAAAAACAAGATGGGACCAAGAACAACACACACATTCCCAAATCCACATCAAAACTGTTGTATATAACATATATACCACCTACATCGAATCTGATGATTATTGAACTCCTAATCATAGCCTTAGACCCATATTTGAACAAATTGTGAATCCTAAACCTAGATTCCACCAAAAAAAGAGGTTATTTTGGATTTATAAGAAGATGATAGAAACTACAAACCCTAACCCAGAAATTGAATCAAGTGGAAGATTATACTCACTCAGAGCTTTGATCTGCAACCGAAAATGCTCCAAACGTCCTAGAAATGTAATAGATCAATACATGGGAGATATTGGGGGGTTTTGTTCATCACAAGGTATAAACATAGAATAATGGGATGAAATTTGATGAGAACATTAAAATACCTAGGGGAGAACCATAAATGTTTTCCTTTTAATGGGGTGCACGGTTGGGAGGAATAGTTTTCCAAACTTTAAGGAAACTATGTTCCTACCACTATCCATGATGGGTTGAGGTGGTATGGTTACTTGGGGAGATCCGAACTATTTGAAAAACCATGTAATGAATTTTTAGAAAGCCTATTTCCAAGCATGCATGGTTTGGATCTCCCCCTTGCACAACATACCTAACTATTAACCCATCCTCCTAGATAGCATGATTTGGGTGCATAATTTTCTATAACCATGTGCCAACCGTGAAACATGCACTATATGAAAAAAATCAGCTTTATTTCATGTACTGAACCCCCATAACACCACCAAGTATCCTCATACATCTGGTATATATTTCATTAACCAAAATTCAGATATTTAAACGAAAATTTAAAAAGGAGATACCTTAAAAAAGTTCAGGGTCTTAAAACATCCTGAACTTATAACAACTTATCCTTGAGATGTGCTCTAAATAATCATTTAGTTTTCAAAGAAAATATATTGGGCCACTGTGCTTGCACATCTGACTCCTATTACCATGTTTCTTCCTAAACATTACCATGTTTCCATAAAACCCAAACCATGGGCATAGTCTTTGTAATGACCCAATGTTTTTCAATGGAAATTACCTTCTCATAAGTATGTCATAAAATCACATGAAAACAAAAAATAATGAACTGTTAACTGCTAAGTGACCATTAAGAATAAGTTTGACACTTCTTGTAACGCCCCGACCCCAGCTACCCAGAGTCGGTGCATTACTTCGTAACATTGGCATGATCACAAAGGATCAAGTCTCGAAAGACCGATTAGTTTAGTAGCCTTGGAAACACTAGATACATTCATAAGTCTTTCATTACATCAAAAAGTGAAAAACTACAATAACAAAGTCTCCATAGTCCACACTCATATCCTCTTCCGACTATCCCTGCAGGTCATTCATAAAATACTTCTTCACATCCTGGAAAATATTTAAACATTGAAAGGGGTGAGCTCAGATGCTCAGTAAGGATAACAATAATGCGGAAGCTTTCATAAATAAACATTAACATTTAAGGCAATGTATAACTAAAACAAAAGCCTTTTAAACATGAACTTCAACATAATATGGCAAAAGTAAAATGAGATAATGCCATTTACTTCTTCACATGGATATTCTACTGGTCGAATAATCACATGCAATATCAATAACCACTTTCATAATGATGGAATGCATAATGCCAGACTATCATAACCACATAGCCAAGGCCTCGTGCCAAGACTACAAATAAGATTTTGTCAAGGCCTTGTGCCAAGACACTAGTTTGTCTCATGAGACCTGCCGATGCATCGAGGAGCTATAGCGGGCTCCACCCGTCACTTATTAAGTCCAATGCATTCCTCATATGAATAGGTTTAAACATATCATAAACCATAACATAATTATATCACATAAACAATGCATAAAGGAAACATAACATTTCCACATTTCAATCACAAGATATCAATACAAAACATTGATATAATAAAAACGCTTTCAAAACCATTTTCAATACCAAAATAAAAGAATGTTAAAACATTGTATTTATTTTTCTTTTTAAAAAAAGGTATGGCTTGTAAAGGAAGCCGAAACTCAAATAATGTTCACGGCGGCGGAGAAGTCGTTGTCGCCGCATAAGTACGGAATGAAAAACATTCCCTTTTTGTCGTTTAGTAAAATGCTTCGTATAAAAAGATTCCTTTTGAATAAACTTAAAAGTCAAAGGGGTTTATACACCGTATAAAAGAAAGTTGTGTATAAAACCAAATATGCCTCAATGAAAGGAGATTGAGACGAAGTCCTTAAAAAGATCATTTTTAAAATAAAATAGATATATTATGTGTATTCACTATAGGTACACATAAAGAAAGTAAAAATACAAAATAAGACATAATAATATCATGACATAATTTGAAAGTAGGAGATTAACCCAAAGAATGGAAGTTGGGTTAAGAAGTTCCCTTACCTTGTGTCTGACTTGACTCAACCGTTCTTTAACCTCCTGAATAATAAACTAGAGTTAATATCTACCTTATTAAGAACCATTTTCAATTTCATTATCCTTTTTATATCACTTATTACAATGTTATGAACATTATGTAATTATTTAAGTTAATAACGGTCGTTTTGTCGATCTTTGGTACTTGAGTCAACAATAAGCTTCTTATAATTACAAGTTGTTTATGTTGTGAAATATCCATTATATCCAGAATTATATTCATGATTTAGATGTCATATATATCTTATATATCCAGTATATACATTCATTTATAATATTACGTAACATTTAGAGGTAAGAAATGAAATGCACCGTTCATGGAGACGGTAAGCCGTACGTACGCATGAACGCTACTTTCATTTCAATTTCATATTTAATGGAACTAAATCATAATGATATAAATTTATAATATAATTCCAGTATAATATAGTGTATAATACCATTTACTCCATCCTTTATACATCCCACACATGGCATTAACGATTCAAATCACTTTGAGGGGGCGGTAGTCCGCACTTCCTAAAATGAAATTATCGTGTTTTACCCATAATGGAAATCATAAAGTATGCCATAAATGAGAAATACAGAAGCATAAGTAAAACAAAAACATATTATATATCATATATAAAAATAGTGACATCTTAATGGCCACCTTTGGAGGTGTTATATGAGTGTTGAACAATCATCGTTTCGTGAGGCAGAAATTCGCCATCCACAGAAACCGTATGTTCTTTAACCATTAGATGTAGGTGTGTGTAAGTGTAGCTCGAATACTTCTTATAACAACATCCTAGTATATTGAGGATACTGGTGTTGTTACAAAAGAAATGAATAAAAAGAGTTTAGGGGGTTGGAGAAGAAAAATAAAACAAAACAACATTAGAAAAGACATTACCTCAAAATCGGGTAACTCTTTTTGATTTGAGCTAAAGGCTTCCTTGGGAAGAGTTCTGCCCAAAGTGAGGTTTCTAGGAGTAAGGAAGGAATGTTGGGAGAGTATGTGGGCAGAGGTTGGCCGAGCCAAATGGCTTGATGGTGTGAATAAGGTGGGAGAGGTGGGGGCCTTTTATAAGTGGAGAGGAGGGGCACTTTTGGAAAGTAAAGGAACATTACATTATTTGAAAATGTGTTTCGGTTTTAAAAGGTCCCACATTGATATAATTCGTGGATAAGGTGATAAGGCATCGAAATCCACTCATCCAATTGGTTTTGTCCATGTGTAGTTCATAGATTTTATATTATCTTTCCATTTTATTTAAAACGTCAAATAATGATGTCATCGCTGCATCATTATTATGTCATAAATAATTAAATTTATTTAATGTCTAAAAATTATAAAAAAATACTATGATATAGGAAATCTTTTTATCTTTCCAATGACTATTTATAATCAAAATTTGGACTTGTGTAACCCTACTTAAAAATTGTTTTAGTAAAACACTTTATGTTAGTGTCATTTTCACTTTAACATTAAATAAAAAGTAATTTATGTTATTTCCCAACAAAAGTGGATCCATGGGGTCCCCAAGTTAGGCCATGGCTTGTCTTGGTCGGCCATGACACAACCAATGAGGTTGGGACATGTGTCTAGGTCATTTAATATTATTAAAGTATTATTTATACCTTAAACTACCCTAATTACCACTAATCGCGATTAAGAACTTAATAAGTTACTATTCACCGAAAAATTATTTTTATCCCATTGAACCACATTTTACTTCTTAATGACAACCATGTATGTCGGATTTTTGAAAATCAAATCACAGAAGTGGTAATATTTCATTTAAACGAAAAATCAGTTATTTAACAACCACTTAGTGGTTTCACTATTCATCAAAAATTGAAGTTTTTCAGAATAAGGCCAAAATTTCACCCTAAGCTATAATTGATATTCCGAATTGAAAAATGATGTCTATTTTACAAAATTCCAAACATATTAGTTGCATTAATTAATTTTATAATTAATTCCCGCTGTCACAACAAATAGCGTGTTTTTAAGAAACAATTTATATCAAAAGATTGGCAATTGTTTATGTCCAATTTCAATGTCAAATTAATTCTAATGACCACCATTGGATAAAATTGTAAAAATATATTCCAATTATACTTTAAAACCACTAAATAGTATAATTTATCACTATTAATTATCATTATTAAAAAAGTTGTTTTTAAGTATTTTTCACTATTCATAAAAATTAGAAGTTCTCAGAAAAATACCAAAAATTCAACATAGGCTAATTTCGATATTAGGAATACAAAAATGAATTCCATTTTGAAATATAAAATTTCTATAATTTTAAAAAGTGGTTATTACTATTCATAACGGCTACTTTGATTTGTCGCGGTGTTTTAGAACTCGAAGTTGCGTACAATGCAAGCTATTGCATTATTGAATGAGAAGCGTATCGTGGAAGCTCGGGGTGTTACATTCTCCCCTCCTTCAATAAATTGCGTCCTCGCAATTTGAAATTCTTCTTTGAAAATAAAAGGTTGAAAAGAGAAAATACCTTTGAGGAAAACCCACATCGGAAATAAGGTTAATAAATATATAACATTAAAAGAAAGCAGGATAAGTACAAAGGTCACCCGATATAGCCCATTCTAGGATTCTATGAAAATATGGATATGGAGGAGAAACAAACCATCAAGGTCTGATGGAGAGTTATAGAAAACAGGATTAGGAGAATGTTTAACCACAAGAAAATCACAAACTTGTGATTGGTTAAACGGTCATTGAATCCCCAGTTGGAAAAGTTAACCGACAACATTTTTGTTTTAAGTTACCTTTTATAATTTTGAGGAATTTATTTATGAGATTTACTAAGAACGTAGGGGAATATACATACTTGTTATGTATACTTTCATTCGTTAATAAATTTTTACCACAAACCCAACTTTTACTCCAAATGGTAACGGAACTCAAAAATATTCTATTTATCCTAATTGTATAAGGTTCAAAATGTTAACACATACCATTTAGATTAGTAAAATTATTTTCTAATAACCAGGGACTTCCTGTAGGCTAGTGGTAGGAAATAAAGGCCTGTCGCACTTTGATTGTGGGTTCGATTCCTACAGCTTTGTCCGACGCGACGGTTTATGCCCCACCCTGCAGGTTGTCCTTTTTCCTAAAAATATAGTACTATACTATTCCAAAAATAATCTTCATAAATGTTTTAACCTTAAACAATACCATCCAAAGTTCAACTTAATCCACTCCAACCTTTATAGTTATCCAAAATACCTTCATCCAGACTTTTTCTAAAAGGTCTCTAAATTCCAAAATCAATTTATCAGATTCCCCAAACAAAGTCAAATTTCTCTTATTGTCACATACCAAAAATATGATTACCTTAATCATATTAAAACCTTACTGAAATCAAAAAGTAATGCAGTACAATCCTTATATAGATCACATTATTCTAATAACCAGAATATAATCGATGAGTCCAAAAGCACCAATACATTAGTTATTCTGTTTCAACTGTAGTAATAGCATAAGATTGTCCTTGATCCCTTGGCCTTTTCTGAGGTAAGTTTCCTTGACGCTTAGGACATTCATTTGCATAATGACCCATTTCTCTACAATTGTAGCATTCAACTTTGACAGCCTCTTTCTTTCCCTTGCAATCACGTGCCTGGTGACCTTTTTCTCCACATTTATAACAGACTCCCATTCCTTTTAGGCAAGTACCAGGGTGATTCTTCCCACAATTATCACATAATGGAAAATCATTCTTTCCCTTTTTCCCTTTATCTGTCTCTTGTTCCACCGTTCTCTTCTTCTCTTGCTTTACTTTGTTGTCATAAGACTTAGAGAATTCCTTTTCTGTCTTGATAGCACACGAGACAATATCTTCGTATGATGAGAAGGATTGTGATACCAAAGCTCGACGGAGAAATGGTTTTAACCCATCAAAGAAACGATCAATCTTACTCCTTGGGTTACGTATATAATCGGCAACATGCCTCGCTAACCTTGTAAAGTTAGCCTCATACTTTGCGACATTCTCATCCTCCTTCTGCCTCAAACTCAGAAATTGCCTTTCCATATCTGCTCGATGGTCACGAGGATAGTATTTTTCTAAAAAAAGCTCTTTGAACTCCCTCCATTCCATATTCGATACGTCATCATCTTCCTTTGTGTTTTGAATCAGTGACCACCACTGATCGGCATCTCCAGTGAGGCGGTAAACTGCCATGACAACCTTCTCCCTTTCACTACTCCCCAAGGCATGGAATATTTTCTCTAAGGAATTTATCCATTGCTCAGCTACTGTAGGATTTGTACTCCCATTGAAGGTTGGCGGTTGTTGCCTCATGAAACGGTCTAGCATTGATCCTCCACGTTGCGAATCAGGGTGCTCCATACGAGTAAGGTTGTTATTCATAACCTGCGTGAGTTGTCCCAGTATGGTAATAAGTTGATCAGCACCAGTTGTATCTCCAGGTCCACAATAATTATCTTGAGCAGGAGGGCAATCCCTACACGGAGTTCGTGCATTGATACAGTTTCCATTCCTTCTACTAGGCGCCATTTCTAAACAATGGCATAAACCAGATTAGTTTATGAATCAAAATACATAATTCCATACTTGTATAATACTTAACATAAATTGAACTATTTATGGATATAATCCATAATCATAAAAAGAAATGTTTTCTTTGAGGAAGTATGTACTCATAAACCTTACATAATGGTTTGTAAAGAAAATGAGAATTATCCTAAGCATATCCCCCGGGAGTGTCGTAACCAAGAGTGCAGCAAGGCCCGTTGTCGTGCACCAGTTCCCGTTCGAGTCTAGCTCAAAGCGGTGTTTTCGGGTTTTACCCCTAGGTACATCTGTGCCAGAGCCGCCTCTACCTGCTCGTATCCAGACAGGGATGTATTGCTCGGAAAACTCACAACATCTCTACAATACTAAAATTCTAGGAAGTTCTTCTATACTAATCCTCAAAGTCTATCTTTGGGCTATGTGCTCTAATCAGAGTTTATCTAAATCTAGCTTCCAAGGTTAGTACTAAACTGCCTCTGATACCAACTGTAACGCCCCGAACCCAGCTACCCAGAGTCGGTGCATTACTTCGTAACATTGGCATGATCACAAAGGATCAAGTCTCGAAAGACCGATTAGTTTAGTAGCCTTGGAAACACTAGATACATTCATAAGTCTTTCATTACATCAAAAAGTGAAAAACTACAATAACAAAGTCTCCATAGTCCACACTCATATCCTCTTCCGACTATCCCTGCAGGTCATTCATAAAATACTTCTTCACATCCTGGAAAATATTTAAACATTGAAAGGGGTGAGCTCAGATGCTCAGTAAGGATAACAATAATGCGGAAGCTTTCATAAATAAACATTAACATTTAAGGCAATGTATAACTAAAACAAAAGCCTTTTAAACATGAACTTCAACATAATATGGCAAAAGTAAAATGAGATAATGCCATTTACTTCTTCACATGGATATTCTACTGGTCGAATAATCACATGCAATATCAATAACCACTTTCATAATGATGGAATGCATAATGCCAGACTATCATAACCACATAGCCAAGGCCTCGTGCCAAGACTACAAATAAGATTTTGTCAAGGCCTTGTGCCAAGACACTAGTTTGTCTCATGAGACCTGCCGATGCATCGAGGAGCTATAGCGGGCTCCACCCGTCACTTATTAAGTCCAATGCATTCCTCATATGAATAGGTTTAAACATATCATAAACCATAACATAATTATATCACATAAACAATGCATAAAGGAAACATAACATTTCCACATTTCAATCACAAGATATCAATACAAAACATTGATATAATAAAAACGCTTTCAAAACCATTTTCAATACCAAAATAAAAGAATGTTAAAACATTGTATTTATTTTTCTTTTTAAAAAAAGGTATGGCTTGTAAAGGAAGCCGAAACTCAAATAATGTTCACGGCGGCGGAGAAGTCGTTGTCGCCGCATAAGTACAGAATGAAAAACATTCCCTTTTTGTCGTTTAGTAAAATGCTTCGTATAAAAAGATTCCTTTTGAATAAACTTAAAAGTCAAAGGGGTTTATACACCGTATAAAAGAAAGTTGTGTATAAAACCAAATATGCCTCAATGAAAGGAGATTGAGACGAAGTCCTTAAAAAGATCATTTTTAAAATAAAATAGATATATTATGTGTATTCACTATAGGTACACATAAAGAAAGTAAAAATACAAAATAAGACATAATAATATCATGACATAATTTGAAAGTAGGAGATTAACCCAAAGAATGGAAGTTGGGTTAAGAAGTTCCCTTACCTTGTGTCTGACTTGACTCAACCGTTCTTTAACCTCCTGAATAATAAACTAGAGTTAATATCTACCTTATTAAGAACCATTTTCAATTTCATTATCCTTTTTATATCACTTATTACAATGTTATGAACATTATGTAATTATTTAAGTTAATAACGGTCGTTTTGTCGATCTTTGGTACTTGAGTCAACAATAAGCTTCTTATAATTACAAGTTGTTTATGTTGTGAAATATCCATTATATCCAGAATTATATTCATGATTTAGATGTCATATATATCTTATATATCCAGTATATACATTCATTTATAATATTACGTAACATTTAGAGGTAAGAAATGAAATGCACCGTTCATGGAGACGGTAAGCCGTACGTACGCATGAACGCTACTTTCATTTCAATTTCATATTTAATGGAACTAAATCATAATGATATAAATTTATAATATAATTCCAGTATAATATAGTGTATAATACCATTTACTCCATCCTTTATACATCCCACACATGGCATTAACGATTCAAATCACTTTGAGGGGGCGGTAGTCCGCACTTCCTAAAATGAAATTATCGTGTTTTACCCATAATGGAAATCATAAAGTATGCCATAAATGAGAAATACAGAAGCATAAGTAAAACAAAAACATATTATATATCATATATAAAAATAGTGACATCTTAATGGCCACCTTTGGAGGTGTTATATGAGTGTTGAACAATCATCGTTTCGTGAGGCAGAAATTCGCCATCCACAGAAACCGTATGTTCTTTAACCATTAGATGTAGGTGTGTGTAAGTGTAGCTCGAATCCTTCTTATAACAACATCCTAGTATATTGAGGATACTGGTGTTGTTACAAAAGAAATGAATAAAAAGAGTTTAGGGGGTTGGAGAAGAAAAATAAAACAAAACAACATTAGAAAAGACATTACCTCAAAATCGGGTAACTCTTTTTGATTTGAGCTAAAGGCTTCCTTGGGAAGAGTTCTGCCCAAAGTGAGGTTTCTAGGAGTAAGGAAGGAATGTTGGGAGAGTATGTGGGCAGAGGTTGGCCGAGCCAAATGGCTTGATGGTGTGAATAAGGTGGGAGAGGTGGGGGCCTTTTATAAGTGGAGAGGAGGGGCACTTTTGGAAAGTAAAGGAACATTACATTATTTGAAAATGTGTTTCGGTTTTAAAAGGTCCCACATTGATAGAATTCGTGGATAAGGTGATAAGGCATCGAAATCCACTCATCCAATTGGTTTTGGCCATGTGTAGTTCATAGATTTTATATTATCTTTCCATTTTATTTAAAACGTCAAATAATGATGTCATCGCTGCATCATTATTATGTCATAAATAATTAAATTTATTTAATGTCTAAAAATTATAAAAAAATACTATGATATAGGAAATCTTTTTATCTTTCCAATGACTATTTATAATCAAAATTTGGACTTGTGTAACCCTACTTAAAAATTGTTTTAGTAAAACACTTTATGTTAGTGTCATTTTCACTTTAACATTAAATAAAAAGTAATTTATGTTATTTCCCAACAAAAGTGGATCCATGGGGTCCCCAAGTTAGGCCATGGCTTGTCTTGGTCGGCCATGACACAACCAATGAGGTTGGGACATGTGTCTAGGTCATTTAATATTATTAAAGTATTATTTATACCTTAAACTACCCTAATTACCACTAATCGCGATTAAGAACTTAATAAGTTACTATTCACCGAAAAATTATTTTTATCCCATTGAACCACATTTTACTTCTTAATGACAACCATGTATGTCGGATTTTTGAAAATCAAATCACAGAAGTGGTAATATTTCATTTAAACGAAAAATCAGTTATTTAACAACCACTTAGTGGTTTCACTATTCATCAAAAATTGAAGTTTTTCAGAATAAGGCCAAAATTTCACCCTAAGCTATAATTGATATTCCGAATTGAAAAATGATGTCTATTTTACAAAATTCCAAACATATTAGTTGCATTAATTAATTTTATAATTAATTCCCGCTGTCACAACAAATAGCGTGTTTTTAAGAAACAATTTATATCAAAAGATTGGCAATTGTTTATGTCCAATTTCAATGTCAAATTAATTCTAATGACCACCATTGGATAAAATTGTAAAAATATATTCCAATTATAATTTAAAACCACTAAATAGTATAATTTATCACTATTAATTATCATTATTAAAAAAGTTGTTTTTAAGTATTTTTCACTATTCATAAAAATTAGAAGTTCTCAGAAAAATACCAAAAATTCAACATAGGCTAATTTCGATATTAGGAATACAAAAATGAATTCCATTTTGAAATATAAAATTTCTATAATTTTAAAAAGTGGTTATTACTATTCATAACGGCTACTTTGATTTGTCGCGGTGTTTTAGAACTCGAAGTTGCGTACAATGCAAGCTATTGCATTATTGAATGAGAAGCGTATCGTGGAAGCTCGGGGTGTTACACTTCTGTTTTTGGAATTTCAAAAATCTGACATACACAGTTGTAATCAGTAAGTTATTTGGAGCCCGATAAGAAAAAAATAATTTTTGGTGAATATTAACCTACCATAATGAATAGTAACATAACATTTTGAATAGTGATATACCCTAATGAATAGTAACCTCACCTATGATAGTATAAAAATAATATTCAAGTTGGATGTACGATATACCTATATTTTAGAATAAGTTAATGAATGTTTTAAAATTGGTTTGGATAATTAATTATTATTTTAATTAAATATTAACATAATCATATTTTGGAAATTATTTTTGAAAATTGTACATCATTTTTGGATTCTACACATCAAAAAATGGTTAGGGTGAATTTTCTGCGATTTTTCTAAAATACTTGAATTTTTGATGAATAGTAAAATACGATAATTTACAATAAATGCTAAATAAGAGATTTATTGAGTCATTGATGATGTTATGCTGATGTAAGCCCACTTGGTTCGGGATCACATGATAAAATTACTATTTTTGTTCATATAACACTTAATATTCCCGGTCTTGTGAAGAAATAATAAATTAATGATTATAATATTATGAAATCCCTCATCTCCTCCACTATAAAACCCCCCTTTACTCCCGCTTCTCTTCACTCCTCTCAAGCCTTGTGCGTTGCCATTATTCTGTCCAAATATCTCCCCAAGATCCTCCCCCACATCAAAAATCTCATATCCTCTTCAAAATACCAAAACCTCTCCCCTTACGAGGTTCTCAAAGGAGGAAGTCTCAAAAGGTAAATTCCTCTTTCCAATTTCTTCTTTTCTTTTAAGTTATTTTCTTTTTATTTATTTCCTCACCTACCTTCACCATAATATTATGATAAATCTAGTAACATAAATGTACTGTAATTTTTTCATTCTAATGGTATATTTCATTATCTTCTCTCTTTTCCCCACCATTTTATTTGAAAGAAATGAAAGAACTTTTTGAGATGTGCAAATTTAGCACATTCAAGGACAACAGTCTATCAATTTATATTATTATCTTTAATTATGTTCATGAATCCATTTTTGTTATATTTGAACCAGATTATTATATATGTAATATATCATATTTTTGGTTCTGTAATCCTTTTGTACGAATGGTATTAAGTTATAAAGCAAAACATGTTCTTTGTAATCAAATCCACCGATTTACAAAAATGGTTATCACTAAGGTTATATATATAATAATTCGACTTCACTCTAAGTAACCTAATTAAAATTAAAATCATGTAATCTCCAGGATGTTCAATAAAGAATATAACTTCAATTATGGACAACCACTTTCATCTTACATATAATCCAAACTTGAATATAAGTGAACCGATCTTTTAAATCCAAGTAAACAAACTAGCTCGAACAATGAAATTGAACCTTATAACTAATAAAAAATGATTTGAATAAACTAAAAAGGGTTATAATAAATAAATTAAATATAGAAGATTTTATTTAATTATTAATTAATAAGCCTAAAATTTTATTCAGGTCTTTAATAATAAGTGGAGAACACCAACAGATTTAAGGTAAGGGATCCTCTCCTTTTCACTCTTAATCAAGATTATTCTCTATGATATGCCTTTTTTGTGTAATACCAAGTTATGGGGTATGTTTTCTCACCTCCACCATAATGAAATAATGTTTTATAAGTGATTATAAACCCCTTATCTCTCTCATCAATCTCTCTTAGTTACACCCGATACCATGCCGATAAACCGTAATGGATTCTACCTGAACTTCTTTTATTCCTTCAGGTTGCTATATATATTTTTACGAAACATTAGTTGTATTTTCTTTTTTATGTAAAAATTTTACATTCAGTTTATATGATCCATAATCATGTTCCAAGATCCATCTCTCATTCTCTTTCGGTGATATACATTCTTTTAAATGAATCCCTCCTCGATACTTCCCAATAAGAACACTTGTTTTAAAGGAACTTTCCAAACTTTTAACCAATATCATGTGCAATATAACCTCTTTTTTAAGACACCATTGTCTTTATAAAATCATTATTATATTATTAATACATTCTTGGTTCAATTCTGGTTTTATATAAAATAATATCCTCTTTACTATTTTAAAAACTCTATTTTATTTTTCTTAAAATCGCACAAAAATGTTTTAATGATAATGTTTATCAAATACATTTCTTATATGTTGTCACTTATAATTGTTACCACCT
This sequence comes from Viscum album, assembly GCA_963277665.1. Taxonomy (NCBI): domain Eukaryota; kingdom Viridiplantae; phylum Streptophyta; class Magnoliopsida; order Santalales; family Viscaceae; genus Viscum; species Viscum album. Next base: position 1,803,384,836 of record OY728125.1, read on the forward strand.
AACTTTTTATATGCCTATATTACCTTATGAATGTCCATGTATGTTATAATCACTTTCTTTCATGGACACTTTCATGATACACTCATTGGTTATGCTTTATGCCATGGTTGTGGTACCCAATTTTCTCCATGGGTATCCTTATGTTTATGAAAAATTTATTATGTATGATTATTTATGTGGAAATAATATTTATGTCGAAGGAATATTTATGTGGAAATAATATTCATGAAAATGTTGAGATGGGTGTGACCAGATAGCGTTCCAATGCATTGGGTAAGGTTAAGTCTCATGAGATGCGATGTGAAATAGGATTGGCGGTTAGCCTTGACCCGTACTGAAATGGGAAACAAGATTGGTGATTAGCCTTAACCTGTAATAAATAAATGTTTTATGATTCTTCCACATTTATATGATTCCATGTTTATATTATCCCATGATTTTATGATATTATTTCATATGTTCCATGTTTTGGATATCAATATGGCATGCCTCCTAACTCATGTACTTAAGTTGTATCCTTATGCTCATTCCCTTACTGGGCTTTTCAGTTCATCCCTTTGGTCATGTGTTCCCTAGGGTACCCTATGCAGATGTAAGGGTATAAAGGAAGTTAGAATCTCTTTATGAGGATTAAATAAAAAAGTTTTTTTTAGCCCCATGTTTTATGTTATATGTACCTAGTCTTCCAAGACACTATACTTAACGATCCTTGGCTTGTAATATGATGATTAATTATGATTAAAATCAAGAAATGTTATATGAAAAAGGATCGGGTCGCTATAGTTGGTATCAGAGGGAGGTCTAGTTATTTTTGGAGATTAGGAATAGAGCACCTTAGTAAGAACCTTAATGATGAGACTAAGTATAAGAAAACATTCCAGAATTTTGGTGAGTATTGAGTATGTGGTTTATCAAGAAAATACATCCCTATTTGGATACGAGCAGGTAGAGGTGGCACTGGCACAGATGTATCTATGGTTAAAATCTAAAAACACCATTTTGAGATAGACTCGAACGTGAACTGGTGCACGACAACGGGCCTTGCTGCACTCTTGGTTACGACACTCCCGGGGGATATGCTTTGGTAGAGTCACAAGCATAGTACAAACCATTATTAAGGGAAAAAAATAATCCAATAAAAATATAAGTTAAGAAATCGATTGAGGATAACCTAGATATAAACCTAAAGAATCACAAGTCAGGATATAATTATTCTTTATAAGTTTATACTTTTATATTCTAATTTTCCTTTTTATGATCAATAGATAAGTATTAAAGACCTATAATTATACATTCTTTTCTTAGTTAATGGAGGGAAATAGAAGAACACGTTCCAACAACCAATGTGATAGGAAATTTTATGATTGCCCTAATGATATGCCTGATGTGATAGAAGCGGGTGCTCAAAACTTCATGGCATTACTTTCTCTACTAGCTTGAGTTATGAATAATAAATTGAATTAGGTGGAACTTCCTCCTCCTCCAAGGAAAAAGAAGGTTTCTGTATAATCCTTCATGCGACAAAGACCTCCCATGTTTAGCGGGTCTTCTGATCCCCTCCTTGCAAAACAATGGATTAACTCCATTGAAAATATATTCACTATTCTCTAGTGCTTAGAAGAAGAGAAGGTTTTACTGGTAGTCTATCATTTTTATGGGGAAACTGATCAGTGGTGGACACTGATCAAGAATACAAATTCCAAAGAGGAAATTGATTCCATAGATTAGGAGGAATTCAAGAGGATGTTTTTCAACAAATATTTTACTCAAAACCTCTGTCTCAAGATAGAAAGAGAGTTCCCTAGACTCAAGAAGAAGGAAGATGAGTCCATCAGGGCATATGAAGCAAACTTTACAAGGATTTCAAGGTACGCCTCTGGCTTTGTCATGAACACTGAAAGCAAGGTGGATTGCTTCGTTAGTAGACTAAACCCCAGTCTACGAAAAGTGTTGGCAATTCAAGACTTTGATAGTTATGAATAGACTTTCAGTTGTGCCCTCAATGTTGAAATTAATATTGGATACTCTCAGTGGTCTCATGGTCCTAGTGAAAAGAAGCAAAAAATTGAGAACATCATGGGTGGTTAATCAAAAAAATCCCATGATGGAAAGAAGCCTCACTTTCCCCTTTGAAAAAAATGTGGGAAGATGCATCTTGGTGACTGTCTTAAGGGAACCAAGAATTGCTTCAAACATAGAAAGTTTGGTCATCTGGCCAAGAACTGCCGAAGAGATATGAAAAATACTGCTAATGTTGATGAAGAAAGGAAGGTTTAGATCAACACTCAGCCTGCAGTGCAGTGTTACAACTGCAAGGAGCATGGGAATTATGTGAACAATTTCCCTAAGCTGAGGGTTTTCAGAGGCAATCAGCAACAAACTACAAGGAAACAAGGAAGGTCTTATGTTATCACTACTACTGAGGTGGATCCAGAAAATGATGTGGTGATAGCTACGCTTGTTATTCATTCAAGAATAGTAAACATACTATTTTATTCTGGTTCTGCACATTCTTTTATATCTTTCAAGTTTAGTAGAACTATTCAAACACCACCTTAAAATTTGGAGGAAATGTTATCTTTGAGAATAGAGAATGGGGAAATTATTGCATCCATGGTTTATAACTCCTCCCTAGTTAACGTTTGTGGACTGAACCTCCCAGAAAATCTCTTCATACTTCCTTTAGTGGATTTAGACTCTATCTTGGGCATGGATTGGCTATATTTGTACAAGGACAACATCAATTGTCAGGAAAGGGAGATCACTTTTCACATCCTGAAGAATCCTATGATTCTTTACAAGTTTAAGGAGGAAGATGAGTCTGCTTTAAAATCTTAGTCTCAAGTTTGGATACTACTTCCTTTTGAGAAATCATATCTAGCTCAAGTGATTGGGACAAAGGATAAAGTCATTCTTGAAGACATGCCCATCGTGAGGGATTACACTGATGTATTCCCTAAAGGGTTGCATGGTCTTCCTCCTAACTGAGAGGTTGAGTTCTCAATTGAACTTATCCATGGATCTCTGCCAATCTTAAAGACACCTTACAGAATGGCCATCGTAGAGCTAGAAGAGATGAAGAAGTAGATAGAGGAGACTATGAAGAAGGGTTTTATACGCCCGAGTGCTCCACCATGGGGTGCTCTATTCCACTCCGTCAAGAAGAAGGACAGATCAATGGGCCTCTTCATTGATTATGATGAGCTCAATAAAATCACGATAATGAGAAAGTATCCCCTTCCATGGATATATGACTTGTTCGATCAGCTTTGTGGGTCCAGTTATATCTCTAAGGTGGGTCTTCGGTCCGGATATCACCAACTAAAGGTGAGGAAGGAATATATTCCCAAGGATTCCTTTCGAACGAGGTATAGATACTATGAGTTCAGAGTGATGCCCTTCATACTCACTAATGCTCTAGAAATTTTCATGGATTTAATGAATATAGTATTTAGAGTTTAACTCGAAAAATTTGTGGTGGTATTTATTGATGATATTCTGATATACTTCAAGAGAAAGGAGGAATATGAGGAGCATTTGAAAACTGTGTTAAAGACTTTGCGAAGGGAGAATTTGTATGAAAGGTAAAGTAAACATGAGTTCTGGATGGAGGAATTATCATTCTTGGGGAATGTTATCACCAGGAAAGGGATATCTGTGGACCCTTCCAAGATGAAGGCCATTGAAGAGTGGCTGAGACCAACTTCTGTAACGGAGATCCGCAGCTTTTTAGGTCTAGCTGGGTATTATCGATGATTCATGAAGAACTTTTCAGGATTTTTAAACCCAATTACCAAGATAACACAGAATAGAGTAAAGTTTGTCTGGACATAGGAATGTGAAGACTGTTTCAAGGAGTTGAAAAAGAGGCTTATCACTATGCCAGTACTCACACTCCCTTCATGTGGAGAACTATTTGTGGTGTATGATGATGCTTCTAAGAAAGGCTTATAATGTGTTCTAATGAAAAATGATAAAGTGATATCCTATGCCTCAAGGCAACTAAAAATCTATGAGAAAAACTATCCTACACATGATCTGGAGTTAGCGGCTGTGATCTTTGCGTTGAAAATCTGGAGGCATTATCTCTATGGGAAAAAATGTGAGATATATAATGACCACAAGAGTCTAAAATATATATTCACATAGAAATAGATTAATATGCGCCAGTGAAGATGGATAGAGATCATCAAGGATTATGAATACTCAATCCACTACCATCCCGGTAAGGCAAACAAGGTAGTGGATGCTCTATGTAGAAAGAATCCTGCATCTTTATCAATGATGATAATTTAATAGGATCCAATCTTCATAGATTTGAAAAGGATGGAAATGGGAATAATTAAGGGAGGAGCATCATCAATCCTTTCTCAAATGATTGCTCAACCATCCCTCTTGGAGAAAATAACTGACACTCAAAGAAAGGATGTGGAAATTCATAAAAGGGTGGAAGCTGTTAAAAATGGGAAATCCTCTGATTACAAAATTGATGAGGAAGGAGTTGTAATATTTGGGATATGATTATGTGTACCATCTGATACAAAGATAAAGAAAGAGATATTGAATGATTCATATAGCTCGACCTTCTCTATTCACCCAGGGAGCAAAAAGATGTATCAAGATCTCTGAGAAAACTTTTGGTGGGATAATATGAAAAGGGATATTTCCAAATATACATCAAAGTGCCTCATATGTTAGCAAGTGAAGGCTGAGAGACAAAACTCTAAGAGGATGATGAAACCACTACCCATACCAGCATGGAAGTAGGAGAACATTACCATGGACTTTGTCACTATAATTCCAAAGAATCCTATAGAAAACAATTCTATATGGGTCGTTTTGGATCGTCTTATGAAGACAAGTCAATTTATCGCGGTTCGAGAGGACTTCTCATTAGATTAACTTGAATGGATTTACATCATAGAAGTGGTAAGTATGCATAGAGTACCACTATCTATTGTATATGATCATGATACGAGGTTCACCTCGATGTTCTAGAAAAGCCTCTAATATGCTCTAAGCACTGAACTGAACTTTAGTACGACATCCTCAAACTGATCGGCAATCTGAGTGAACTATTCAGACATTGGAAGAAATGTTAAGATCATGTTCAATAGAATTAAAAGGAGGATGGGACCAACATCTTTCACTGGTTGAATTCTCCTAAAACAATAGTTTCCACTCAAGCATCCAAATGGCACCATGTGAAGCCCTTTATTAGAAAAGGTGCAGAACACTGGAGTGTTGGGATGAAGTCAGTGAGCGTAAGCTTCTAGGACCTGAAATGGTCGAATAAATAGTGGAGAAGGTGAAAACAATTCAGCAGCATATCAAGGCAGCTCAAAGTCGACATAAAAGTTATGCAGATAACCATCGATGAGACCTTGAGTTCAAATTTGGAGACATGTTATTTATACACATATCCCCATGGAAGAGGGTTATGATGTTTGGGATGAAAGGGAAGTTAAGTCCCAGGTACATCGACCCCTTTGAGATCCTTGATCGAGTCAGATCTGTGGCCTATCGACTGAAACTTCCACCTACCATGTTGAAAGTACATGTTGTCTTTCATGTATCCCTCTTAAGAAAGTACATACCGGACCCTTTACACATACTCTCTTCAGAGGTGGTACAGTTTGAGGATGATCTCTCTTACGAGGAGCAGCCGGTGAAGATGTTGGATCGTAGAGAAAAAGTTCTACACTACAATACTACTCATCTAGTCAAGGTACTATGGATAAACCATATGTATGAAGAGGCAACATGGGAACTGGAGGAAGCATTGAAGTAAAAGTACCCACACCTATTTTTGGCTTAGAATGTAAAATGAAATTTCGAGGGAGAAATTTCATAAGGAGGGAAGAATGTAACGACCCAATGTTTTTCAATGGAAATTTCCTTCACATAAGTCTGTCATAAAATCACATAAAAACACAATATAATGAACTAATAAGTGCTAAGTGACCTTTAAACATAATCTTGACACTTCTGTGTTTGGAATTTCAAAAATATGTCATACACGGTTGTAATTAGTAAGTTATTTGGAGTTCGATAAGAAAAACTTAATTTTTGGTGAATAGTAACCCACCCTAATGAATAGTAACATACCCTTATGAATAGTGATATACCCTAATAAATAGTAACCTCACCTATAATAGTATTAAAATAATATTCAATTTGTAAGTACAATATAACTATAATTTACAATAAGTTAATGAATGTTTTAAAACTATTTTTGATAATAAATTATTATTTTATTTAAATATTAAAATAATCATATTTAGAAAATATTTTTGAAAAATGGAATTTATTTTTGGATTCTAAACATCGAAAATGGTTAGGGTGAATTTTTGGGATTTTTTTGAAATACTTGAATTTTTGATGAATAGTAAAATACCATAATTTACAATAAATGCTAAATAAGGGATTTATTGAGTCACTGATGATGTTATTATGATGTAAGCCTACTTGGTTCAGGATCAAATGATAAAATTACTATTATTGGTCATAGAATACTTACTATTCCTTGTCATGTGAAGAAACGATAAATTAATGATTATAATATTATAAAATCGCTCCTCTCCACCATAAAACCCCCCCTTCACTCCCTCTTCTCTTCACTCCTCTCAAGCCTTGTTCCTTGCCATTATTCTATCCAAATCTCTCACCAACATCCTCCACCACATAAAAGAGCTCCTAGACTCTTCAAAATACCAAAAACTCTCCCTTTAAGAGGTTCTCAAAGGAGGAAGTCCCAAGAGGTAAATTCATCTTTCCAATTTCTTCTTTTCTTTTAAGTTTTTTTCCTTTTATTTCTTTCCTCACCCCCCTTCACCATAATAGTATGATAAATACAGTAACATACATGTACTATAATTTTTTCATTCTAATGGTATATTTCATTATCTTATATCCTTTCCCCACCCTTTTATTTGAAAGAAATGAGAGCACCGTTTGAGATGTGCTAATTTTGTACATTCAAGGACAACCGTTTATCAATTTATATTATTATCTTTAATTCTGGTCATGTAGAAATTTTTGTTATGGTTGAACTAGATTATTATATATGTAATATATCCTATTTTTGGTTATGTAATCGTTTTGTACAAATGGTATTAAGTTATAAATCAAAACATGTTCTTTGTAATCAAATCTACCGATTAACAAAAACAGTTATCTCTAAGGTTATATATATAATAATTAGACTTCACTCCAAGTAACCTAATTAAAATTAAAACCATGTAATCTCCTATATGTGAAATAAATAATATAACTTCAATTGTGGACAACCTCTTTCATCTAACATATAATCCAAACTTGAATATAAGTGAACCGATCTTTTAACTCCAAGTCAACAAACAAGCCCGAACAATGAAATTGAACCTTATAACTAATAAACAAGGCTTTGAATGAAATAAAAAGTGTTATTATAAATAAATTACATATAGAATAGGTTCTGGAATTATTAACTAATATGCCTAATTTTTTTTATTCAGGTCTTTAATAACAAGTGGACAACACCAACAGATTTAAGGTAAGGGATCCTCTACTTTTCACTCTTAATCAAGATTGTTCTCTATTATATGAATATTTTGTGTAATACCAAATGATGGGGTATGTTTTATCACCTCCCCCATACCGACCTAATGTTTTATAAGTGATTAGAAACCCCTTATATCTCTCATCAATCTCTCTTAGTTACACCAGATACCATGCCGATAAACTGTAATGGATTATACCCGAACTTCTTTTATTCCTTCAGGTTGCTCTATCTTTATTTTTTTACCAAAATGTAGTTGTATTTTATTTTTATGTAAAACTTATAAATTATTTTTATATGCTCCATAATAATTTTCCAAGATCCATCTCTCATTCTCTTTTGGAGATATACATGCTTTTAAGTGAATCCCTCCTCGATACTTCCCAATAAGCACACTCGTTTTAAAGGAACTTCCTGAACTTATACCCAATATCATGTGCAATATATCCTCTGTTTTAAAAATCCATTATATTTATAAAATCATTATTTTATTATTAAAACATTCTTGGTTCAATTATGGTTTTATATAAAAGAATATCCTCTTTACTATTTTAAAAGCTCTATAGTATTTTCCTTAAAACCGCAAAAAATGTTACAATGCTAATGTTTTTCAAATTCATTTATTATATGTTTTCACTTATAATTTTTACCACCTACCATGTTATATGCCTATATTACCTTATGAACTTCCATGTATGTTCTAATCCATTTCTTTCATGGACAATTTCATGATACATTCATTGGTTATGCTTTATGTCATGGTTGTGGTACCCAATTCTCTCAATAGGTATCCTTATGTTTATGAACAATTGATTATGTATGATTATTTATATGTAAAGAATATTTATGTGGAAAGAATATTTATGTGTCAAGAATATTCATGAAAATGATGAGATGAGTGTTCTCAGATAGCACTCCAATGCATTAGGTAAGGTTAAGCCTCATGAGATGCGATGTGAAATAGGATTAGCGGTTAGACTTGACCCATACTGAAATGGGAAACGAGATTAGAGGTTAGGCTTGACCCTTACTAAAAAGATTTTTTATGATTCTACCACATTTATATGATTCAATGTTTATATGATCCCATTATTATATGATATTATTTCATATGTTCCATGTTTTGGATATCAATATGTCATGCCTCCTAACTCATGTGCTTAAGATGTATCCTTATGTTCATTCCCTTACTAGGATTTTCAGCTCATCCCTTTGTTCATGTGTTCACCAGGGTACCCTATGCAGATGTAAGAGCTCAAAGGAAGTTAGAATCTCTTTATGGAGATTAAATAAAGTATTATTTTATTATCCCCATGTTTTATGTTATATATACCTAGTCTTCTAAGTCACTAGACTTAACGATCTTTGTCTTGTACTCTGATGATTAATTATGCTTAAAAGCATGAAATGTTATATGTAAAAGGCTTAGGTCACTATAGTCTTACCCCACTAGACATTCTCACTACGATCCAAAATACAAACTAGATGCTCCTTAAAGGATGCATCAAGCTCAAGATCTACATCTTCAATGTAAAATACATGATATAGGTTAGGGTGACACTTATGAAGTTATGATTCATGAAATACATCATGCATCCCACAATATGGTTGTAGAACTTCCAATTAATATGAAATTGGTGAGATCCTCTACACAATCTAAAATGGCCACATTTACTTGAGTGCCGACTTTCCTTATTTCTAAATTCGACGGTGACCCATATTTGATGAATCCTGAAGAAACACACAATCACAAACCAAAAACTCAAGAGGTTTATGACACTGATATATATATGAATTTTGTCTAATCTGATCCATTTATATTTTTTTATAAATTAACTAAACCTATTCTGACATCTCCTACATGATACTTGGCCCCGAAAACTATGATTCCCAAACATCCATCCAACAAAATGAAGATAAACATGATATACCATAAAGAGACTCAAACGGTGCCATTTGAATTGTAGCATGGAAACTATTATTGTAAAATAATTCAACTAGAGCCATGTTATTTTACCATGACCCACCAAAATCCATGAAACAATCCCTCATCGTGTCCTATAGTACCTAAATAGTACACTCTGACTACCTGTCCATCTATGGGTGAAAATCCATACATAAAAAAATTGGGTACCAAGTGCCTTTTTAACCCATTCGATAAGTGTGATGTGAAAAAAAATCATGATATGAAACTATAATTCTTGGTACTCTAAGAAACCACACTATCTATTGAACATATAAATCATCCTACAGATCAGTAATAAAACTCTCTCAAATCATTAATAAACGAGCCACCTTATTCAACAGTCCACAACCATGTAGATTTCATCATTATTATGAGGCGTCCTTAGAATACCCACAATGAAATCAATATTTACATAATCCCACTTAAATCATGGAATGGACAATGGATGTAATAAAACTTGTGGTTTATAACACTCATCCTTCACCTTCTTATAGGTATGGTATCACTCCATGAAACCTACCACAACTTTCTTCGTTACAGGTCACCAATACTGCTTGTAAAGATCATGATACATCTTGTTAAAACTAGAATGTACTTCCCACTTCTATGCAAGAAAATATCTCATCTAATCTTCATATATACACACCAACATAACCAAACAACTACAAATACAATAAATCCCATCATTATTGAAAGCACAACTAGAAGGTGACTCCCCCCTTTAAGACTTTACTTTATTTAATAACAATATGGAACCTCAAGATGACTCTCTTTAACCCATATCAAATGTGTTTAATCAACCGATAAGGATGAAATAGTCATCTTCTTGCATCCATCATGCACCTACAAATACATATCAATAAACAACACCATCTACTTACACTTGTAACTATATTACCAAACTTCCTGAATTTGAGTTTTCCAACTCAAGGTATCTATAAAACTATTCCCCTAATCCAGCATATAAAAAAATATAAATTGATGGATTTTAAGTACTTGACTGATATTCACCATATATTACTAAAATAATGTTGGGAGAATATGTATTTAATAATTTTATTTTGGTAATACACGGTAAACAGTTCTACCAACAAGTAATGCCACCAACATTTCATGGATTAAACCACTATATCCATCTCAAGATCATAGGTAGGGTAATTTATTTCATGAGTTCTCAACTTTCATGACCCATAAAAAATATATCGATCATCATACATAAATAAAACTCCATGAAGGACACCAGATACATTACAAAACACGATATACCCTTTTACTGACTCGGGAAAGATTAGAATCGGTAATGTAGTCAACTGTTTCTTCAACTCTCGGAAAGCATAATCACATGCCTTGGTCCACTCAAACCTAATACCATTCTTGGTCAAGAATGAAAGTGGTTGTACCAAATGGGAGAAATATAATAAACCTTTAGTAATAACCATCAAAACCCAAAAAGATTCAGATATGAGAAACACTCTTAGGATGTTCCAAAGATACCACTACCCACACTTTCTCTGGATATACTGACACACCTTCCTCTGAGAAAATGTGACCCAATAAATGAAGCCTACTAATCTAAAAATGAAATTCGGATATCTTGGAATATATAATTTTATCTCTTAGTGTACTCAAGATGATGTCAAGATGTTTGGCTTGATCGTCATGAGTTTTAGAGTACACTAAGATGTCATCAACAAAGAAAAATAAAACCTGGTATGTATATGGATGAAATATTTAGTTAATTAGTTCCATAAACCCCATCAACACATTGTTTATTTTAAATGACATCATGACAAAATATATAACCAATACCTTTTCCGAAAGGTAATCCATAGAACATCAGAAGGACTCACCCTTAGCTGGTGGTACCCATACCTTAAATCAACATTCTAAAACACTAAATAACCTCTCAGTTGGTGAAACATGTCACTAATTCATGGAAGAGGGTATCTATTATTGAATATTATGTGATTCATCTTTCTATAATCAATACAAACTAGAACGGACCATCAAAATTCATGGAAAACAATATTATAGATCCCCAAGGTGATATTATAGGATGAATAATTCATTTATTATCCAATTCCACCAACTGATTTTTAAGCTCATGGAGTTTTTCTAGTTCCATTATATATGGAGGAATGGAAACTGATTCTGCTCTCGGTAGTAACTCTACTGTGAACTAAACATCTGTCTCGGGTGATAGCCCCAATAATTCCTTAGAAAACACAACCTGAAGCTGATATAACACAAGATGAATTTAATGATTCTATTCTCCATCATCATCAATTAGAATACAAGCTACTCAGGTTATGAGTTCACCCAAATGCTAAAACAACCACCCTGCACGGACTGCCAGAACATCCCATTCACTACAATTAAAATAACTGTCTCCCTTGAGAAACGTGAATGTTACCCTATGATGGAAACATTAGATATGGTCTTGATATAAAACCAACCAATCCATAACCAAAATAAATTAAAAAACTTGACATTTAAAGAATGAAAAAATCCCATAGGAAACGATACCCACCAACAATGAGATCAAACCCCTCACACTACATGATACCATCTATTCACACCCCAAATGGTGTATCGATCAATATAAACTCACATAAATGTTCCACTAATAATCCAAATATAACTTAAAACTGAGAATACACAAAATAATGTGAGGAACTTGTATCAAATAAATAATTAACAATATTAGAAGCAACAAGGATTTTTCCCAGAACAATCGACGGTCCAGCCTCAGCACCACATGGTGTAGATTTAATTTCATGAAGTTTCCCTACCACTTTACCCTATGCTCTGGCCTGAGTACCTGTTTTTGCACTACCCTACTAATATGGGTGATCTCATCCCATAGTACTACATCCACCACCTCTACCAGTATGACTTATAGAACTCCAAATACCTTACTGATATGGGTTAACTAACCCCTTACCATAATCATTATCATCCTTGATCCTCCATCTGTGCCCAATTGATGAGGGCTCCTAAAGAACCTTTTCACATTCCACAACCTTCTGCACATCCGAAACTCAACGGGTGTTTAGGGACACCAACCACACATGTACACCAGCCTGGAACACTAATAACAGAACACTTGATCTCCACCATAAGAGGTTGATCCTCTCTTTTTACTACTCTTCAAACTTCCACCCTAATAGAAACTCCCAAAATGAAAATACATTCCCTCAGAATCTACACCATTAGTCTGCCCTCCTATTACCACAAGTCAATTACTTAAAATCCCCTTCCTATTCCTTTTAGAAATAAGGTTCCGATAAACTACCTATATAAACCCCTTCAAATGAAAAATATTTACATGGGACCTGATATCATGTATAATCCCATCCTCAAAATGTATCTCCATAGTTACCTCATCCCCTGCTAATGCTGGAATGATGTGTCTCAATTTAGTAAAATGACAAGAATAATCCATCACTGGAATGACCCCTTGGGCCAGAATCATGAACTCTTCATACATATCGTACCTCAAGGTCTCCAGATAGAAATCCTTTAGGAACGTTTCCTGGAAATCCTTCCATAACATCCCTTCTGCCTATTCAATCTAAACCATGAATCCACACCAACTCTTTGCCTCACCATACAAAATTTAAGCTACCAACCTGACTATATTAATTGAGGGAGTCTCTAAATGATCAAGAATTATCTTGGTGGAATCTATCCAGAACCCAACTGCCTCTATCCCACACTCTCTAGTAAAGGTCAGAGGGTGTTTTAGTTGAAACTCCCTTGTCATCTAAAACATGATCTGCATGACTTTACCTCAGTCCATTTCCATCATCTGCATAAAATGAGTAAAGTTATCACAGAACTAGTCTTCTCTTCGATTATATTGGACAAAAGGACTTTCCATCCTCATAACTGGTGTATTATTCTTGATGATATCCACATGTCTCCCAATTGGTACATGTCTTCATGGTGGTATTTATCTAAAATTACAAACACGAGATATAGAACTCAGAACATAAAATATCCATAGATTTTTTTGAAACAATGTTCTCCACTTTATGTTAACAAATCATTTATCATACATCACTCGAATAGACACTATCACATCTAGAACACTACCCTCGACCATACCAACCATAGGTCTTGGATAATCTAGGGGTTAACAGACATACATAATCAAGAGTATTTCATTAGACACCCCCATTTTTTAATACCACTTCCATGTTTACAACATAAAGTTTTCTCTTAGACACATTTCCCATTCCACAACTAGTCATGACCAATATTTTTATTTAGTTATAATACTTAATTAAGAACAATTATTTAACCATTACTCAATATTTTATTTCCTTTTTCCCATGGGAATCATTTTACTAGACAACCATTTATTTAATTTTTTCAAGAAATTCAAATGCATTCTACCCTTTTATGTCCCACACACTCATCCCATGTGTGTCTATCATGATAAATTTCACTTATATACATAGGTTCCTATAATGATTCATGAATGTACGATCCCATTACAGTCTAGACATCAACTAAATATCATTAAACTGTCACATCACACAATGGTTAAATATCATCAAATGTTCCAACACACATCAAGAAAAAAATTCTCACCATGGGGCACTTGGGGTTTCCCCCTTACATGGGTTAGCTACTCCCAACCACGAGATCATTTTCAAGGCCTAATAATTTACTAACCTTTATAATATCATCACAAAATAGTAATTCACAAAAATATAACCTATTTGATACCACTTTGTAATATCCCCAACCCATAATCCACTAAACCAATGCTCCAAGCCAGGTCATCACATAACCTTAAGCACACCTCCTCATATGCCAGAGGCTTCCAACTAGCAGTGAGGTTCTGATAAATCATGTGGGGAGACTATACCATCTTTAATCAAGTAATTCATTGAAAATAACATATGAAATAAGGAAAATAATAAGCCAAAAACCCAAACATACATTTCAAACCAGTTTCCAAATAGGGTACAACCCACAACCAAATAGTAAATATGTTATTCCATGCCAACAATGCCAAAAGTGAAAGAAAACCCAAAATAAAAAGAAAAAGGTGAATCCCTAAAACTGATATTAGATCTATGTCTAGATATTTATCTATACACTCCTTAAGCCTAAATCAACTCCCAATCATAGGGCCTTTTCCCTTGTCCTGACCTACAACCATGAAAACTGCTCAGGTACCCAATGGCGGCTCGAGTAGAGTGTAGGTAAAACTTAATAGGTTACCACCAATGCTATCTACAAAATATTATACCTAACATATAGTTCATGAAATAAATAAAAAAATGATAAGGTAACCAAAAGATAATTTTGGTTCAATTAGTTAACATTGTACAATTAAACCATTTTCATCATTATTAAAATTTCATTGATTATACAATCTCCATTACTAAATTCATCATCCTCATGTGTTCAATGGGTTTGGAATTTACATCATTTACACAAGGGTTTAAAAAATCCAAACAATAAGAAGAAGGGAATATGTGAAGTGCCTATCTCAGTGATGTTAAACACATCACAACTAATACATCACACTCACCTTGAATTCTCAACCCAGTTGGTCTCATCAAATGAAACTGTTAGGGGATTAGATCTCTTTCTCCTTCCCTAACCCATGCATTTTTCAGTTTTTTTAGAGCCTTAGTCTAACTCAACCTATTGGTATATAACCTCAAGTCAATACCCCACACTACCAAGCCATATACACTTACTTATTTATCCATTCACCCCACAATACCATATCAAAACCATACTCACAATAATACACATAATAATCATAATCCGTAACAACCAACATGAGAATCAATATTATGTTATAACCCATTAACACATTTACTATTTATACTCATATCTCATTTAGCCCATTTCCCATTCTCATAAATCATTCAACTAGGTATGTCCCCTAATTTCTCATTTTTTGACCCATTCAACATATTCATCAATTCCATTATAAAAACCCATGTACATGTTCTTCAATTCACAAGCTATTCACAATTTAACTTGTTCATCATTTTATATGCACCAACCCTCTTAGGCATTTCAACATAATTTCTAAGCCACACAACTTAATCTCAATTAACACAATTAACCCATTTTCACACTTTACCATACAACCCCATATGACATTATTAAAAAATAGGCATTACTATCAGCATTCCATTTTTCCAACACAACCATACATATTAACATGTTAAGTAAGGGATACACATATTCACACATCAACTCTACACTTAACATTCCAATTTCTAGGTTCGAGAATGTCAATTCACCCCATGGGTGGACCAAAATCATTATATTCATTCTCAATTCCTCCCATGGGGATTGTGAGGGGTTTAATTCCTCATTCAAACACCCATTTTACCAGATCTCAATGAATAAATCAAATACATAACAACATGGTATGAAGAAAACAACACACATGCAAAAATCCACATCAAAAATATGAGATATAACTGGTAGACCACCTACCTCAAATATGATGATGAACACACTCCTAATCATAGACTTAGATATGTATTCAAATTAATTTTGAATCCCCAACAGATATTCCACTAGAAAAAGAGGGTTTCATGGATTCAGAAGAGGATGAGAGAAACTAAAATCCCTAATCTAGAAAAGAGAAGAAAGAGGATGATTAGACTAACCTAAAGCTTCAATCAGTAACCAATGACACTCCAAATGTCTTATAAATGAGAGCGTTCAATCCTTGGGAGTTCTTGAGGGTTTTGGTTCGTCACAAGTGTTGGAGATAGGAGAAAGTGGGAAAATATGATGAGAAAATAAAATCCTGAAGGGGAAAAATATAAATTTTTACCTTTTAATGGGGCACATAGTTTGAAAACATGGTTTTCCAAACCATACAAAAACTGTATGCTAGCCACTATCGAAGAGGGGTCGAGGTCACACAGTTACCTAGGGATCTTCACACCGTTACTTAGGGAGCTTCATACGATTTGAAAACCCATGAATCAACCATGCTAAATGCCTCAGTACAAGCCCATATAGTTTGGTTCACCCTCTTGGATAGCTAACCTAACTATTCATTCCTCCTCCTGGCTAGCACAGTTTGGGTGCGAAATCATCTCCAACCTTACGCCAACCATTCAACTTGTATTGGATGACCAAAAGCCTCTTTCTTTATTATCCCAAACCCTATGAACACCCTTGAGCCTTCCCATACATCTGGAAAACATTTCATTCACCAAAATTAAGAGATTTAAACCAAAATTTAAATAGGTACATACCTTCAAGAAGTTCAAGATCATACAATCATATTTTTTTTCCAGAAACTTGACTTCCATGAAATATTACTTCAAGCCATATATTCTATCAAAACTTCCAATATATTATTCAACCTCAATGTGTGATATTTTATAAGAAAATTTCACCTCATCATTCTTTGAATATTTAATGTCTTTCAAAACCTTATTCTTTGATCCTTCACAAAATTTTTTAATAGATTTATGAAAATTTAATTTATTCTTTTTTAGTTCCTTTCAGCATTGTTCAAATTAAAATATATTGTCTCAATATTTTACAACATAATCTTAACCCTTTATTCCACATCATATTTCATAATATTTTATTTAGTTAGAGGCTTATTCATGTAATCAATATCTTCTATCAACCTTAAATACATACCAATATAAGAAAAAATATATATTTCATAATGACTTTTTTATCATTATTTAAATATCTTATCTTATTAATCAATTTTACACAACTAAAATATGTTACCTAGTTTATTACTTCATAAAAAATTGTATTTCAATTTCTTTCTCACTCCCAACATCAATAACTTTATCATTTTTGAATTTTTCCTCATTGAGTTTCATAATTGGTAAATTTTCATCAATATTCGTTAATGTGTTAAATTATTCATCATCTTCACTAATAAAGTTATTTGAAAAGTTTTATATGAAATTTATAATTTTTTTATTTAAAAAAATTATTACCATTATCTTTTGAAGAAATATTTTATTTAATGTATTTTTTATTACTTCTTAAAATATATCATTGTCCTCTCATAATAATAATAAATATCATATCTTTCCTTCAACTCGAGATATTTTTATGTAAAATTTATAATGGATCCACAATCAACGGAATTAGTGGATTATTTCCTCTGAACATTCCCTTTTCTCTACTGAAATGTTTAATTATGAGTTACATCATTTTTTCAAAATTCTCTTTGGCATATTTTTATTCATTAGAATCATATTATACAAAAATTATTTATTTTGTGAACTTATACTGTTTTGAAGAATTAATGAATATTTTATTTTCATACTTACAATAATTTTTGAATATAAATAAATTTAAATATCATATACAAAAAAATGTTATATAATCGTCTAAAAAAACTGTACTGCACTAACAATCTTCGTGTAATGATATTTTTTATGTAAAAAGTATGAAAAATGCATAGTTTCTTCTCTAAAACCATAGTATAAACTAATTCTTCACTAAAAAAATCTAATAGTTATCTCTATTTAATTAAATTTGTTCAATAATTCATCTAATATTTCTTCTTCCCTAATTTTGAGGTTTTTATGATTAAATATAAAAACCATTAGTTTAGATTTCTTTAATTGTGTATTAACATCATAGATATTTACTAACTTTTTTTCTATACCATTTTCTTCGTTAATCCATTTTACTATTAAGAACTCCATATCTGAATGAGATGACATGATGGAATTTAAAGAATTTATATCATTATATATTTTATTTCTGTTAACTTCTTTTATAGATATACCATTGGTAATAGGAGTAAAATATTCTTCTATAGACTTCAATATAACCACAGTAATTGAAAATAAATATGATAGTGTTTAAAAATTTAATATATATTAGTTATTCTGATAAAAAGTTGAAATAATATTGTTTTTTCTCTAAACTATAGTTCTCTATTTTTTATAGCAAAAAATCAGAAGTTAAATCTTCTTATACATATGAACTATTTATCTGGGAACATAAAACTATATATTATCAATAAATTTAGCATTTTGTAAAGACCACTTAAAGAGGAACCTCAAGATCAATGATAACTCACTGGTGGTGAATCATTGCATTAAATTATTTTTAAGAATATTTTTGAAATAACCATCATCACCTATTAAAGGTAATAATAGATCAATGTTAGACACTACGATGAAAACACACATCATACACAATAGATTTCAAAATATCATTACTCAAAATGTGTGGTTAGAACTTGACATTATCCATATTCACCAACAATATTATAGTCCACTAGTTTTAATATGTGAAGTTTAAAGGAACATGGATTATCATTTAATCATGTTATAAAATATTCTATATACTATGTGAAGTTATCCTCCTCAAATAAAATGATATATAAATTTATTTCAATAATAACATGATCATCAAACAAAAAATACTTACATCGAGTTGTCTTAGAATTTTTTATTTTACTATATCCTCTTATTCCATTTAATATTTTACTTGAATATTATTATATATAATCACTTTATTTACTATACTGTTACACACCAATATTCTATTTTCTGTATATATATATATATAATATTTTGGTAGTTGTATCAATTTTTTTCCTGTAACAATAATATTCATGTTAAAATATGAATTATAAATTAAAATTATATATTTCAACTTCCATCTATCTAAATTGTCTCTACCTATATAAAATAAGAAAATATAATTAAACAATAATTGGAAATTTTTATTTAAACACAAATTTTATATATTTATTTACATTAATCTTCTTCTCAACTTCCTCTAATTCAAATATGAACCTTAGACTGTCACAACTTTTTAAATCATCTTATATTTAGTTTAAGTGTCCCTAGGACAATTATTATTTTGATCATTTTTATCTATATTTCATGTTATCAATTTCAAATAGTTATATTAAACTAATAATTAAGTCCATAAAATCAAAATTTTGTTTATTTATATAACCCTATGTTTAAATCACTTGAAAAATATTGGAATAACTCTTTGGAAACACAATATTAACCTTATGCAAGATGAAAATGAATCTTTAATTATTTTATTTCACCTATTAAATGTATCTTATGGAATATTGGAATGAATATTATGAAATTTTATATACTCAGGATGACTCATATGAAAACAATAATTACCCTTACACAATGACTTTATAAAAAATGCCAATAATGAAAGTCATTTTTACTCTTGGGAAGTGTATTTTCATTATAAATAATGTTTATAAAGAGACAAATTACTCTTATGAAATCAAAACATAGAAAAATTACACTGATATAAAAAAATTAATCATAAAAATTTAGACATATCTATTTTTTCAGTAAAAATATTATCACCTGTTAAAACCTCAAAAATAATTACAAGAACCTACATGGATCTTCTATCTATTGTGACTTGAACCCATTAAGACTAGAGATATTGTCTACTACCACCACATTTTAATTATTATAAGGAATCAAATCCTGAAGGACTGAAGGGTTTATTAGTATTGGAAAAACATATACATATATGTGTCATGTATTACAAATGAATACACTAATTACAACATAATTTATTTTCAATGATTTATTTAAAACCACATAGAATATAATTTTATATCATTCTTAGTACACTTATTGTCGTCCTAGGGAAAGGAAAAAAATAAAGGTGAGACCAAATGATCAGTAAGGGTTATGTACAATGAAAAAAGTATTGAATCCATGAGGATAATAAAAATGTAAAGGAAAATAATTGGATTAGGGATAATTAATACGGAAAGGTAAATATCTAAACACACATTCTAGTTAATCAATAAACTATTAATAAAAATGAATCTAAAAATAATTTCAAATAAGAAATATCATGAATAATAAAAATAACTAAATTGTCAATAAATTCAATCATTATTTATTAGATGTCATGTTTCCTTAGAACATGAAAACTTTATTCTCATGATATATCCTCAAGATAGTTTAAAACAAAATAGACGAAAGACCAGTAGCTTAAGATAGCTAACCGATTCATCCCATGAGACTACCGATGCATTGAGGGACTTGCATTAACTGGTCCCCAAAACGTGTCTTGAATGTCCAAATCATTACTCATCTATAGAATAATCAATTTAATTAAAAGAATGAACCATATCAAATATCAATATAGAGTATGAGATATGGATCTATCAATATTTCCCTAGTTAATCAATTAAAATTCAAATTAAACACCATACATAGAAATGGTATACAGTTTAATAAATAAACATATCCATGATAATTACTATGGATAGTTAGTATAAATTTAATGTCTAATGATCCTATAGAATTGAATATTTAAAGGGGAATAAAAATCAAGGTAGTGAATTTCAATACTCTCCTTGTTCAATGAAATCATAAACCATTCAGAGTAAAAATATAGATTATATTAATAAAACATATCCAAAGAGGTGCAATGATAATTGTTGTTGTCGTTCATGGATAGAAATACCATAAAAATAAATAGAAATATTATTTTCATTTTGAAAAAGATTTTTAAAATTAATTTTCAGTTAAAATAACTTTTAAAAACATTTTCATTAAAAATACCACTGAAAAATTTGAAATGTAAAATTAAATTAAATGATGGCCTATAATTCCCTACATGTCGTACAATATAAAAACAACATTCATTTTACATGGTAAAAAGGTTAGAAAAGTGACTTGTTTAGAAATTAACAAGTAGATTAATTTGGAAAAATTTCTATAATAAAAAAATGGATCAAAATTAATTTAATAAATTATTTTTAAAAGGTTAAATTTATTTTTGAAAACATTTTTATAAAACATGTTTTTAAGAGAAAATTGATCTTCGACCAAAGAATAAAAATGGAGTCATATTTTCTTAAAAACATTTTAAGTAAAAAAGATTGGAAATATGGTTCTATTACTCGAAAATGTTATTAATAAATGGATGAGAATAAAATTAAAGGGTTTATTGAACAATGATAATACAAAATACTTTAATGGAATTTCATGAATAAGTAACAATGATTTGAATGAGATTGTGAAATGAACCCCTAAAATGATCATAAAGTTGAAGTGGGAATTAATAAATGAATTGATTATGTGTATCATATGTAAATACACTTATAATTTTCTTTGAATAAATTGATATATATATAATGTCATTATAAATATAATCATAGAGTATTAACTACCATGAGGAAGTAATATAACCCCATGAAATAGAATTAAGTCATGAAATTTCTTTACCACTTGGTAACATTATGTTAAAATACCCATAAATGAAATAATTAAAATTGAAACTCAATATAACATGAATAAAGAATAATTCATGATATTAAACATCAAATGGGAATTATATACACCACATTATAATATGACTCAATGAAATGAAATCTGGTTGAAATCCCTTACCTTGTGTTTCCTTTTGGGTGAAAAAACATAAGACTCTTTTATAATGGTTTTAATAATTTTATTAACTTATTATAGAACCATAATAATATTTATAATATCATATATGATATTCTTATTAAATATTATTTCCCATTTTTTTAATATTCTTTCACTATTTTAATTATTTTTGGTGTTAATCGCCTAGTATTTCAAGTGCGTTTTGACTTTTTATTTTTACTTCTATTAGTTAGATAATTATTTCATCATCTATAGAATATAAAAAATAATTAAAATATTATATATATTCATTATATATTTATTTATATTATTCCATAAATTTTGGATATGGGAAATGAAATACACTATTCATGGAGATGGTAGGCCGTACGCACTTATGAATGATGTTTCCATTTTCTTATCATATTAAATGAATGAAAATTAAATGAAATATATATATATTATAATTATAATATCATATTTATATAATATATTTCAAATATTTTTATTAAAACCATCCTTAATACATTCCATGTATAGTGTGAATGAATCACATCACTTTGAGGAGGCTGTAGTCCACACGTCCACAAACGAAGTTATCGTATTTCCAAAAAATAAAAAACATGATGGAATGAGTTATATAAGAATTAAATATTCATAAAGACATTATAAATATAATATATATCATATATAAACTTTAAATAAATCATTATTTTCCATTATTAATGATGGTACTGGAAGAACGAGAGACATTAGTTCGTGAAGAGGTAGTTCGTCGTACACGTGAACGATGATTGTGTATCCCATTTTTTGGATGTGCATTAAATTGTAGTTTGAATTGATATGATAAAAATATATCATAATATCTATGATTTTTGGGTTATTATAAAAGTATTAAATAAAAATAATTTATATATTGGAGAAAGAAATGAATCATAAGGGATCATTGAATAATGATACGTCTTATTCATGTAACTCCTTTTGGTGTATAGAAAAAGACATCCATGGATTGTTTTCTTAAAAATGTTAGGATTCTAAGACAAGGGAATTTATTTTGGGGTGATATTATGGTAGTTTATGTACAATACATATGGCATTAGAGGTGTTAATAAGTGGGAGTGGTGAGTGCCTTTTTATAGTGGAGGAGGAGTGTTATTCTTGTAAATATAAAAAGGTAAACACTATTAAGAGGTCTCCCAAAAATCATGTGCCTCCAATAATGAAAAAATATATAAAATGGAGAATATAATCAAAATATTTCTATAAAATAGGTGTTTTACATATTTATAAGTCATTTAGGCTTTTATGTTTAAGGTTTAGTCCCTTATTAAGCTAGTTTTTTCTCTTAATTGCAGAAATTAGTTTTATTCACTTTCACTAATATTTTTGGTAGAAAATGATGTTGGACTCATTATAAATTATATATTATAATGATTAAAAATATGGAAACCATTTTTACAAATTTTAATCATATAATTTTTAGAAATTAATTTAAATGTAATCCTATAGACAAGATGGAAAACAAGGTTTTAAAGTAAAAATGATCAGAAAATTTGAAATTATTTTATATTGAATTTCAATGTAAAATTTATTACAATGAATAATTTAGATTAATTGATTTATATTTTATCTAATATTACATTCAACCATATTTAAAATATAATATAACCTTATAAATTATTGAGACAAAATGTCAGGATTTAACTAAAATATA
This sequence comes from Viscum album, assembly GCA_963277665.1. Taxonomy (NCBI): domain Eukaryota; kingdom Viridiplantae; phylum Streptophyta; class Magnoliopsida; order Santalales; family Viscaceae; genus Viscum; species Viscum album. The sequence goes on from OY728125.1 coordinate 1,803,408,424, forward strand.
GTATTTTCACTAGTCATCAGAAAATGAAACTCCTTAGATTAATACCATAAATTCAACCTAATCTAGTTTTTATGTTCCAATTTCAAAAAATAATTTTATTTCAAAAAATAAAATTTATCATTGTGAAAAAATTTAGTTTCAAAATAGGTGCTCCATTAAAAGGCAACCAAATTGATTTTGTAGAAAAATATGAATTTGAATCATAAAAATGGACTTATTGTTATCTTATTTCTATCAAATCTATTAGATGAAAAAAATATATTTAATTAATATATAATATATAGTTTTCATTAATATTATTAATTAATATTAATCAATTTAATTTATTAATATAAAACTATTTTGTGTGCTTAAAAACAGTTTTTTATAAAAATATTGCCTTTATATTAAATTGGTTTTTATAATAATTTAAAATTTATTAATTACTAGTGAATTTTTATATTTTCATAATTTATTTAATCTTATTCATAACCACCAAATTAATTTCTCGGTTGTATCTTATTATATTAAATAATAATATTTTGATAATATATAGTTGTTCAACAAAACTTTGTCTTTTATGTAACACAAGATATCAAAAAAAGTCGTTATTGAATGTTAGGAAAGCTTACTCAATGTTATGTGCATTCAAAGGTATAAAATAGATTAAATTTATTTAAAATATTAAATATTTTGTAATGTCTCAGGAAATTATATTACTTTATATGCATGGTGTTGTGTTTTGTACATACAATCGAATATAATGTTCCAACTTTAGAATTTCAGGGTGTTATAGTCTCTGCACTTTAAATAAATTACATCCTTAGAATTTAAACATGATCTCAGTAATATAGGGTTTGATATTTGAAAACTACCTTGTTGAAAAACCAAATCATAAAATAGTTTAAAAAATATCCTTCTAAGAAGAGATAATGAGAAGTACAAAGGAAACATGAAATAACATATAACTAGGTTACTACGTAGAAGAAAATTAGTGGAAAGTAAAAATATGTACTTGGAAGAAAAGCATAAATAACTATAGGTAGTAATTGTGTAAATTATAAAAAATAAGTGAATGGTCAATGGAACATTGAGGGACTCAAATCCATAAATCTATTATTATTTAAAAGAGCATTGGTTGAATAAAAATAATTTATAGGATGCTATTTTTGTTTTAAGATTCATTTACTAATTATGAGAAATTATTTTATTAATAATGAATATAAGGAAATATATTTACTTGATATGTTTCAATTTCATAGGAAAACCTCATATTTTAGTTTTTATTTGATCAAATTCTAATTGATCCCTTACCCCATGAAATGAATATCACATAATTATTTTTATACCTAAATCACTAAAATTTACTTTAAATGGATCTTATGATCAATAAAACAAGTCATTATATCTTTCTCTAACTGTCTTCCAAAACAAATATGGTCAATAACTTAATCCCTAAACAAAAAATTAATACTATTTGTTCATAATTAATATTTATTCATCAAATTATTTAACGAAAAATTATGACATATGAACGAGGACATCACGTAGACCAGTGTTAGGCATTAACACCCTTAGGTCATGTTTTTAAGCCCCACCGCCTTATAAGTTTTAATATTTCTAAAACTATATTAATTTAAATTCTTAATAACTATAATTGACATCATATAAATTTAATCATTAAATCGAATTTTAACTATGGTTTTCAATACAACCCCAATACATAAAATACTTCAAACATTTATTTCCACATAGGTACTTCCTTGGTCTATATTTTATCTTATAGAAGAGGGAATTGACTCAGGTAATTCCCAATTTCACGAAATTTATGTAAATGAACTATCAATCGATCCTCATGATGAGTTTTATTTTCTTTCATTATACTCCTCATCTTTCCTCTTAAATTATTTACTTTATGACCTTGTTCCCACACATAAATCATTTCCCTATTTTATTGAGACACTTTTCTGGGTGTCACCTTCCACCTTTCATGCATGATGGAAATTGAACCCTTTTTCCTCCATAGTCTCCACTACTTTAACTTTTAGAAAAATTTATCCTTCTCTTCTTAGGTGATTCCATGATTTGGTTAAGTTATATGTTTATAATCATATTTTAGGAAAATGGATTCTCTTAAAAAAATATCTTTTAATTCTATCAACATACCATTTGGCAACCTATCAACACCACCTTGTCCTTAATGTTTAATTCTAACATGATCTCTTCAGGTTCTAGCCATTGACTAAAACCAAAATTAATATTGTGAGTAACAATAATCATAGTTGAAAAAATATATAATCATTTATCAGATATCTATATCATGACACCTTATTTTTAATATAAAACCCCCTAGTTTTAACCTATTTTATTATTTTTCATTATATATTCAAACCCTTAATAATGATTTTTAATGTAAATGTGAATTTTTTTAAGTATATCCCCCAGTAGTGTCAAACTAGGTGCATAGTAAAGCCCATTATCATGTACCAAGTTACACTCAAGTTAAGTATGACACACCTTTCCAAAGTTGTTACCCCTAGGTATGTCTGTGCCAGAACCACACCCACTTGTAGTGTACATATAGGGTTGTATTACTAGGAAGACCTAAATAATATGTACCTCATGAAAATTATAGGATGTTCTTCTATAATTATACTCAAAGTCTATAATAGTGTTTTGTTTTCTAATATATGTTTTTGAAAATCTAGTTTCCAAGGTTGTTACTAAACTTCCTTTGATAAAAAATGTGGTGACCTGACACTAGTTTGTCCAGAGCTGGTGTCTACTACCATTACATTAGAATGAATAAATGGAATCAATTACTGAAGGAATGATAATTTTAGTAGTATTAGAAAACCAAATACATAAATGATCCTTTTATTAAAAATGAATACACTAATTACAACATAATTTTTTTGATAATAACTTTATTCACACTTAGCATATCCTTGCATATCATTAGTAGTACACTTATTAGATTCCTAGGTAAAAGTAACAAAATAGGGGTGAGATCAAATGCTTGCTAAGGGTCAGGTATTGCAGAAAAAATAATTAATCTATGAGGATAGTCAACATGGAAAGGTAAAAACTTAAAACACATGCCATGTAATCAATAAATTAAGATGGAATGAATAAAATTTTTGGAAAAGTAAATAACTTAATACACATTCTATTTAAAATAACTAGATAAGGAATACTTTATATGGAAAGGTAAATAATAGAACACACATTGCATTTAATCAATAAAATGATAATGAAAATGCAAGCATAGATAATTTAAAATAAAAAATATCTTGGATAATAATAATAACTAAATTCTTAATAAAAGAAATGATTAATTATTGGACATCATGTTTCTAGGGAACATGATATCTTTACCATCAAGATATGATTAGAAGACAGTTTGAAACATACTAGTTAAAAACCCATTATCTTAGTCCTCCCAACTGATTCGTCCCATGATACTACTAATTTATTGGGGGTTATTAAATTAATCAGTCCCCAACCCATGTATTTCATGTCCAAATAATTCCATATATATCAAATAATCAATTTAATTCAAAAAAAAATTACTTTATAATTATTTTTATTGAGTTTGAGATATAATTCTACCACTAATTCCCCAGTTAATCAAATAAAATTCAATGTAAACCTCTTACTTAGAAACAGTATATCGTTTAAGAAATAAACATCTCTATGATTAATAATATGTATATTTATGTAATTTTTAATGTATAATGACTACAGAGAATTGAATATTTCAAGGGGACTAACAAAAATCAAGTGTTTGAATGTTAGTACTATCCTTGGTCAAAGAAATAATATACCATCTAGTGGATGAATAAAGATGGTATCAATACAACATATACCATGTTGTGTAAGGATAAAGGGTTGTTTTAATTTAGGAATATAGATATCATATAAATAAAAAATATCCTTTACATTTTTGAAAACATTTTAATGACCTGTTTTCATATAAAATTACATATAATTTTTTTTTAAAAATTCATCTGAAAAATATCAGAGGAATCTTAAAATAAACGACGACATGTAATTTTTTACATTCTGTATAGGGTAAAAAGAACATTCCTTTTGCATGATTAGAAGGGTATAAGAGTTTCTATTTAGAAAATAGACAAGATAATTACTTTGAAAAAAATTGAAAAATAGAAAAAGTGAAAAATTTTCTCTAATAAATTATTTTTAAACACTTAATAGTTTTGAATAAATTTTTATAAAACATGGTTTATAGAGAAAATATATCTCTAGATGAAGAGATAAATGGATTTGGATTTTATTATAAACATTTTCTAAAATATTTTCAGTACCAAAGAGTGAAAAAATGGCACTATAACATGAGAATGATCATTAAAAACCATAGGATGAGTAAATTGAATGTTTTATTGATCAATTATCATATAAATTCATTTAATGAAATTTTAATTATAATAAATCTCGATTAGAATGAGATTGTTAAATAAAACCTTAAAATGATCATAACATTGAAATGAGAATTAATGAATGAATTTATAATTTGTATAAACATTAAATCCAAATATTAGAAGTTTAAATTCATTAATTGATAGTAAAATTTATTATAAAAATAATCATGTAATATTAAAGACAATGAGTAAGTAATATAACCCAATGAAATTGAATTGACTTAAGAAATTTATTTACAAATTGATAAATTTATTTTCAAATCATGGTAGATGAAATAATTTAATATAAAACTAAAAATACCATGATGAATGAATTATTCATGATATAAAATTTCAAATGGGAATAATATACACTATATATAATAAATGAGGTGCAAAACATTACAATATTCCCTAATGAAATGAAATTGAGACGAAATAAGTTACCTTGCATTTCTTTTTGGGTGAATGTCTATTAAAATTATGTATATTGGTTTTAAGAATGTTAATAAATTATACCAGAACCATACTCATGTTTATAATATAATATATGATCTTATTATAATATCTTATTACCCTTTTTTAATAATATTTCATTATTTTCACTATTTTGGTTGTTAATCACATGGTTTTTTAGTGTGTTTTGACTTGATATTTTTATTTCTATTAAATAGATCATAATTTCATCATCTATAGAATATAAAAAATGATGTAAATATTATATTTATTCATTATATATGTTTTTATTATATTCTATAATGTTTAGAGATAATAAATAAAATACATCATTCATGGTGACAGTAGGTCGTACATACGCATAAACACGGTTTCCATTTTCTTATCATATTAAAAGAATGAAAATTAAATTATATATATGTATATTATAATTAAAGTATCATATTTATTTCCTATATGTCACATATTTTTATTAAAACCATCCTTAATAAAATCCATGTATAGTGTGAATGAATCACATCACGTTGAGGTGGCGGTAGTCCACATGTCTACAAACAATGTTATCATATTCACATAAAATTTAATGAATGAATGTTTGAGATATATAATAATTAAAAAATAATAAAAAAATAAAATAAATCTATATATTATATATAAAATATAAATCCATAATTATTTCAAACTTTGAAATTTAGTAATTGAAGAACAAATGACATCTGTTCAAAAGACGGTAGTCTTCCGTACACACGAATGAATATTTTCTATCCCATTTGATGGATGCATGTGAGAGTGTAGGTCAAAATAATTTAAAAAAAATAAAAAAAATAAATATATATTTTTTATTATATAAATATGAAATAAAAATAATTTATGTGGTATATAAATAAATGAAACAAAAGTGATCATTGAAGAATGTTACCTCTAATTCAAGTAACTCCTTTTGATTTATACCAAAATAAATCCTTGGATGGATTTAATAAAAAAAATTATTCTTATAGGATGAGAGTATGAATATTTTGGGAGATATTTTTTTGGGGTTTGAATGAGCCAAATGGTTTGAGAGATGTGAATAAGTGGGAGGGGTGAGTGCCATTTTATTGTGGAGGAGGAGTAACATTCTTGTAATTATAAAAAGGTAAACACTATTAAGAGGACCCCCTTACATAATATTCCTCAAATAATGAAATTAAATTCTATAAAAAAGAGTATGTGGTTGATATATTTCCATATAATAGGTTCTTATGTTTTCATAAGTCATTTTTGCCCTTATGTTTAATGTTTGTCACTTACTATGCTAGTTTTTTTCTTAATCGATGTAATTAGTTTCATTCAATTTCACTATTTTTTTGGTAAAAAATATAGTTTAACTAATTATAAAATATAAATTATACTTATTTCAAATATTTAATTCATTTTTTAAAATTTTAATTTCATAATTTGAAGAAGTTAATTTAAACTTGATCCCAGAGATGGGACAAAATGTAGGTTTTTAAAGTAAAAATGTTCAAAAATTTAACATGCTTTTATATCCAACTTCAATGTGAAATTTATTCCAATGATATAAATTGGATAAATTTATTATATTATTTATATAATTATAATTTTATAGTAATTAAAAAATATTTTATCCTTATATATTATTGAGATTAAATGTCACCATTCAATTAAAATCCAATATTTCTCACTATTCGTCGAAAAAGAAAAATTCTCATAAGAATACCAATAATACAACCTAAGATAATTTTAATGTTATGATTTCAAAAATGAAGTTTTTTTATAAATGGAATTTATAAAAGTGACGAAATTTAGTATTAAAATATGTGTTCTCATAAATGGTGGGAAAATTACCTTTGTAGAAAAATATAATATTGAAGCATAAAATTAGATTTATTCAAATCTTATTCCTATAAAAAAATTTTCATGAATATAAAAAATATTTGAAAGAATATATAATATATATATATTTCATTAATACCGTTTAATAATATTAAATAATTTATTTTTTTAAGATAAAATTACATTGTGAGCATTAAAATAGTTTTTTATAAAAATATTCCATTTATATTCAATCAGTTCTTGTATTCTTTTCTAATTAATTTATTACCAATGAATTTTTATATTTTCATATTTTAGTTAATCCTATTCATAAAAAAATTAATGTCTAGGTTGTATATTTTTAAATTAAATAATAATATTTTAATAATATATTGTTGTTCGATAAAACTCAGTCTTATGTGTAATGAAAGCTATCAAACAAAGTTGTTCATGAATGTAAGGAAAGATAACTCAGTTTTTCATTAATTAAAATCCATTAAATTGATTAATTTTAATTAAAATATTAAATATGTTGTAAAATTCATTAGGCGTTATATTCCATTCTCTACTTGGTGGTTCATGTTATACACGATATCAAATACAACGTTCTTACTTAGGAATTTTGGGGTGTTACACTATCACTTCCTAACTCATTAATGTCCTTCACCTCATATAATAAATATTATTTAATGTGATTTTTAATATTATGAAAGCACTGAAAACAAAATAAAACACATAAACACATATACTTTACCTCTTCTTCAAATCATCTTCCTTAAAAAAACACCACAAATCTATGGGATACTATTTCAATTATAGATCTGAAATAAGTCACCATGGGTATCAGTATTCTCCCTAAAATTTCATCATTTTATAAAATTTATTGTAGTCTCAAAAGATATTTCAAAACCTAAGGAAGTTTATATATCCCAATAATATATTATAGAAAAAATATAGTTTCTAAAATGATGTTTTTTGGATTTGGAATCCATTTTATAGACAATTTATTAAAACCAAAAGATTGGGAAACTCTAGGAAATATAAATTTTATTCAAAATATATAAATGTAAATAACTATGATGTCTAGCTAATCATAAGTCATAATTGTATGGTAATAATCTAATGGTTTTGTTAAATGGGAAGAGAGGATGGGTTTAGTTATATGGTGTAGTGGTAAGACAACTCATCAAAACTTAGTTCACCAGAATATAATTCAAGATGTATATTGTGGTGTTATAAATAATAAGAAACAATACTTCAATTGAGTTAGTTGAGGTGGTGTAAGACTTTGACCAAATAAAGGTTTACTCATAATTATCATCTCATGTGTATAACATCCTATTATTATAGGAAGGATGTGACAATAAAAATAACTAATTTGGAACATCTATATATGTATTATGGTTCACATGTGATTTGGGTGTACACAACAAGGTAATCATCCTTTATTTTTTTCTACTAAATAAAAGTAATGGTGTATTACCCCTCTGGATTAGGAGTCATATCAAAACCATGTAAATTTTTATGGTTATTTTTCATTCGAATTTTTATTTCAATTTTTTTACTTATGATAATCTTTTCTATTTTCATTTGGAGGTTTTTCATTTTGGCATAGTGTCTTGGGTGAACATCTATTACAGGATCATGATGCAATATAATTGGTTCCTATTCTACAAAATTTTTATATGGGGTAAATTCTATTGGATTTATGAGATGGTAGATGTAGACCCAACACATTGTAACATATCTTAACTATGGAGGGTTATAGAAGGACAAACCCTGGTGAAGGTGTTTTGGAACTTGGTTCAGTAACAATGTTTTTCAATTTTAATTATAGGATAAGAGGGATAAATAGTTCATTATGTCCTACTATATATTGTCCAGAGGTAACAAGGGTTCAAAATTTCACAAGGAATGACATCTAAAGATATTAATTCATGGTTAAATATGATTACATGAATTAATTTTGAGTTCATGAAGATATAGATAAGGTATTTCATTCTATCGTAATACCATGATCTTCCAATTGTTGGAGCCAAGACAAATGTGATGAATGTGAAATAATGGGAGAGGGTCAATAAGAGATAATTAGGATGAATTTAATGTAACACTCTTAGAATGCGGTGTTCAACATCTAAGAAGTGATGAATGATTCAGAACTCACGAACTCCTTTATAGACATGTATGTAAAACCAATGACATTTAATAAGATATTCTTGTTAAGCATGCTATTTGAGATGCATTTTTCATAAGGGAAGTATAATGTCCAACCCATTAATAAATATCATATAATGAATACATATATAATTTTAGTGAAAGTAAAATTCAAATATGAAAAATGTAAAATGTTATTACTCAATTAACTCTTAGAATATTAGCAAGTTATGGTGGATTCTATAAGTAATTTTTGTGATATGGTTTATTTCATGATCTTAGTAATTCAGGTCATGATGTTGAATGAATTAATTCACTAGAAATTTATTTATAATTATACTAAAAATGAATAAAATATTAAAGGAATAAGATTTAACAGTGGATGAAAGGGTCAATAGAATTAGAAAAGAAGAAGAGGTTACAAAAATAGGTAACTTAGTGGATGGTCCTGTCATTTGTATTAACTAAGAGAGGAAAGGCCACCTAAAAATGATTATAGAGAATGATGGAAAATGTGTAGAATGTATGATTCTAGAAGTGGGCCAAAAAAAATTATTTTACAACATAAGAATTGATTTCTCCTTAGTGCCACTAGTTTTTTGGGGTGTTGGGCTATCTAATTTGACGCTTCATTTGATTATACATTTAATAGAGGAAGATTGATAAACTATAATTATGGAATACATGGAAATGAATATCTTATGGATAGGAATAATCTTGATATTATGGGTAAATGATATGTTTTTGCATGTATATAAAATATAATTATACTAGAGTTGAATAATGAATGGCACATACTAAGGTTGATGAATCAATTAATCTTATTGGGAACACGTGATGACATGTGATATTGTATAATTTTTTAGATGGTTAATTGATGATTTTATGTCGTCTCATGTATTTTTGAAAGGGGGTGAAGGATAAAAACCTATAATTTGGAGGAGTTGGATAGGGTTTATTTCATTAGTTATAGTTGACTTCTATTAAGTTATTGAATGACCATTTTTCTCATATCAATGAGTCAGGTATGAAGAACCTCACCTAGAAAGTTATGTTGACGTTTAAGAGTTTAGAGTACATAAAATGAATATATACCATCTTTGGTAAGTAGTGTGAAGTGTGTTTCCACATAGAAAGGAAGGTCCCAAGTTAGTGGAAGTTAGTTTTGTTTGATAGGGATTTTTGGGACCAGCAAGGATGTGTTCTCTTAAAAGAACAATATTCTATGTGACCTTCCTTGATTCTAACATAATAAATATATGGGTGTAATTCATTACTAATAAATTAGTGGTCATTATAGTATTCATTTTTTTGAGAGAAAAAGTGGAGAAAAAGGATGTATACATGTTGATTCTCTTACAGTTTGACAATGTCCAGAAGTATGAAGGTAGATATCTATAGAGTTTCTACAAACATATGGGGATTCAGAAAAAGAATACCATTCAAGGAACTCTAGTACAAAACAAGGTTATAGAGTGTATGAACTTGAATCTATTATATAATTCTATAAGAATGTGGATTCATTAGGGGTTCTACAAGGGTTTTTTTGGAGGAGGAAATGAATTATGTGGATTTCATAATCAATCAGAGTCTATTATATCCAATTGAATAGAAACTTCCCAAAATATTATTGTCCAAAATGATGGTTGATTTCAAAAAATTAAATGTCTATGAGGAAATCCAATATGTCCATGTTGATTTCATGGATTGATAAATTAAGGATTTTATGTATCATGCATGTTACTTTGTTGCCTATAGAGAAAACATGTTTAGATTTTGAATTTGAAAAAATGAATCTTTTAAGGTCACTAGAAGATAAAATGTCATCATCAGTGAAGATATCTTAGGGATCCATCACAACATTTTGTATAGTTCTAATGAAATTAGTGTTTTTATCAAAAGATGATATTCACTTAGATAAAAATTCAAAAAACTAATGTTTTAGACAATTCATGAAGCACTATATTTTTGGAACCACCAGATCATCCAGTGGTTCTACTATAAAGAGGGAACATTCTCTTGGTTTATCAAATTCTTGATTCACCCAATAGATCAAGGATCATGTAATATCAAGAATAAACCAAAACATTAATAACACTAATAGTTATAGTACTAAAAGTATATCATTTCTATGGGAAACCATTGAGTTTTATTATATAGAGGCACCCAATGGAGTGGTAAAATTGTATTTTGAACTATCTTATTCTGATAGAATATTTAAAACCTAATTTCCCAAAATTGGATGGATTTTTAATTAATCAAAACAATAGGAGTGATCTATGAGAATCAAAATTAATTTCCTTTATATTTATGGAACATGGGAGATTATGTAGAGGCTTACTAGTTATAAAATATTAAAATATAAGTGGGTTTATTAGTTTAAGTAATAACTTGATGGTAGATATTGGTAAAAGGGAAATATATTTGTGAAAGGTTTTCAATAAATGAAAATATTAGATTTATCAGATATTTTTTATTTAATATTTAATCACATGAATATCCAAATAGTTTTATGTTGGGTTTATTCCAAAGTAATTATGTGAAGACAAAACCATAAAAATTATGGTTTGAATAAATAATTAATGAATTGTAATATATTTTTCAATGAAATTTTGACAGACTGGAATATTTTATATAGTAATAATGAAATTTTTTATTTCCTTAATCAGTTTTATAATGGGAGTTTTGTTATCCTACATCTCAATGTTGATAAATTGATGGTTATAAGATAGGTAGAGGAAATAATAAATAAGCTAAAAGTTTAGTTTTTTTATGTTTTGAGATAAAGGTTCCCAATGTAGTGAAATGGATTTTAGTGAAATGAATAATTAATTATGTATGTTCTTTTACATTTTATATAACTTAGGCTGACTACATTTTGATGGTGTTTGAGCGCACTAGTATGGGTGTAGAAAAATTAGTGACCACACCAATAGAAGTACACTTTAATCATAACAATGAGAACACAAAATTATATATGAGGCCTTATATGTGGGGATGGTTTAGTTTAAATCATTTATTAGATAGTTTATATATTCCATGTTTTGTACTCATATAGACTTGAAAAAACTAGTGATATTTGTTACCCAGTTTTTTTGAAACCACTAAAGGTAAAATTTGTTGGTTATGAAATGTATTCTCCTATACATGAAGCTTTTTGATGTATTTTAACATTTCTTAAAAAAATCATTTTATGGTTTTTATCACTTTTAATTTAGTAGAGATTCAAACACATGGAATAAAACCTCTAGGACCATGCATACTTTTGGCAGAACATTTATGAGTTGGATGTGAAATAATTTACTAGTAGTTACACTATCAAAAACAAACCCAGAGGGAACTAAATATATAGAGTCAATGAAGGATTTGGTCAATATAAAATTATTTTTATAGGATCAATGATGGGGAAAAAATTTGGGTTTTTATTTTTGGAGTTAGAGAGTGTAATACTTGTAGATTGAAATATGATGTTCCCTTCTCAGATTAAACACAATCATCTAAAATACCAAATCACCTATAAATTGTTAGAGGATTCAGTAATATATCTATAAAAAATAGTGGGAACAAAAAATATAGTATATATTATTATATAGGTAATGAATATTATTCCCAGTTTCAATTTACTAGAAGATTGTGGTATCGAACAATGTGATGTTTTAATGGACATTCATTGAATTGAAAACAGTTTACTGAAACTTCAATAGAAGTAGTAGTTATGCCCAGGAATATGATTCTAAGTGGGATATTTTTTAGTTTATTATATGAAAAACATTTTTTAGAACGTTCATTATAATTAATAGATAAAGAAATTTGGTTATTTTAATGTCTAACCATAAGATATAGTTTCCAATAATGGTGAAGTCTAAATGATTGGATGATATGACTTAATGAATTTAATTATATGGTATTTTATAATGGTAAAGGAAAATAATTTTAGATAGAATGATTAATTCTAAAACAACTCATCATAAGATTTTTCACCAAAATATGATCCAAGGTATATCTCGTGTTGCTATTTGAAGTGGGGAACAACATGCTGAATGATCCTGTTATGGTAGTTGTAGACTTTAACTGAATAGAAGTTTTTCCATTAAGTCCATCATATGAGGATTGAATCCTATGAATATAGGAATTTAGTGGTGACTAAAATCATAGGATGACCAATACTATATAAGTAGGATTGATCACTTGAGGTCTGGTTTCACTTAACCATCCATTGTTTTTATCTCTTCAATACATTTATAGAAAATATATCCTCATGGTTTATGGTACATGTATAATGAATATAAATCTATGTTTTTCTTAAGCATTTGATTTTTTCATTCGACCAATACATCCAATAGTATTTTTTATTCTATCATCTAGTGATTTATCATTATGGTGTGTTGGATTTGGTGTAAATATATTCCATTCTTCATACAGCATAGCATGGGTTTACATTTCTATAAGTTTCTACAAGTGGTGTATTTATATGGACATATCATCTCATGGATTTATCAAAATGTGGGTTTAGACCAAATATAAGAGACTAATAAGAGAATTTTTTAGACTTAGAGATGTTCAATGTGATGAAATAAAATATTATTCCTTTCAAAATTGAAATTTAATGTCACCTATTATCCTCAATTATTAATTTTTATGTTGTTAAAGAAAAATATTATATAAGGACTTGGACTTAAACATTACATAATCTAAAAAATTCTTTTAGAATTAATTTTTTAAATTATAAAATATCTTTTTGGTTAAGAGATATATAAAGTTAGGACATAATTCATACAAATCCACCAAGAAGCATACCAATTGGGTACAACTAAAACAATATCCATTTTTTCATAATACAAAATTTTATAATAAAAACATGAAATATTTTCATAAATATTTTTCACAACATTCATCATGGATTATAATTTTATCTTACCCATCCTTATACCCTATGAAAAACATATTAAAACTTGGGATGAGCAAAAAAAACTCAACGATGGATATAAAAACAAGGAGAGAAACCCTTAGTCTCCGAACACTTATTAACATATGAAATAATTTTCACAAAGACATACTTCTCACCCATAAAGTATCATGTACTTTATAAAAAAATAGATTTACATAAAATATAGAAAACATAAATAAAACATATAGGTCACTTAGGGAACTACTTACTTAATATTGTAACCCTTGTGGCTACCTTATGATTTGTAACCCTCATGACTACCTTATAATGTAACCCTCATGGTTACCTTATGTTGTAACCACCCCAGTTACACATAGATTAACCATATAAACGAACTCCAACATAAACATAATAAATGAATTGTAGGGAGATATAGGTCCTACCCTTAATCATAAAAATTTCCAAAGAACATGATTATAATAATAAAACAATAATACTTACATCATATAAATCATTCTTTTAAAAAGAGAAAGGAAATTAAAAGGGGATTTCTTTAAAGAAATGTCCCTTCCAAATATCATATAATTGAAGTGAGAATTAATAAAAAGAAAGGAATATTTGTATAAACTATAAATAAACATAATAAAATATAAAATAAACAAAATTCATTACAAAAATAATCTTAGTACCACATAATCAATGAGGTACAAGGTTTACCCAAAGAATAGAAATTGGGTTAAGAATTCCCTTACCTCAGGTTTGTCTTAATTAAAACATGTATATTATCTTGTATAATTGTTAAAAGAGTGTTATAAATATTTTACCAAAACATATTAATTTTTATAATACCTTATATGATAATTTTATAACACCATTCAACCCATTTTATTAATAATATTTTGTTATTTTCATTGTTTCGGGCGTGTTATTTACATGGTATCCATGGTTGGTTTATTATGTAATTTCTTATTGAATGGAATAAAAACTCTAGAAGTAAAATTAAATAATATTAATATGTTTATATAATATTAAATGATAAAATAAATATTTTTTTCAGATAATATGATGAATTATTAGATAAAACATTAATGATATTCATTTAGATCATTTGGATTGTAATTCAATAATCAAAAAATAGTTTCATTTAATATTATGTATATATTTTAATTATAGAACATAAAATAGGATATTTTATACAATTTACAATTATTTTAAATCATTAAAATGTTATTATTCTGGCCATAAAGGCGGTAATGGAAATTGAAAACACATCGTCCACAATGTTGGTAATTGAAAACATCACGGAGGATGTTTTTATTTTTATAATAAAAGAGAGAGGAGGATAAGTATGATGATGAGTATTTCTATAAACAAGATAAAATTATAGTATATATAATTTTATGCAGTTTTCATGCCTCTTGGATAAGGGGATGATAATAGAGTATAAGAAAAGAAGAAAAATTGAAAAGAAAATAAAAGAAAATGAAATATGATTTTTACCTCTTGAATTATCCTCAATGAGAACCTCTTTAAGGCCTCTTATTTTGGCCTTTTGGTGATACCAACTAGTATTGGACATGTTTAAGATTATTTGGAAGATTATTGGTCATAATTTGGAAAATGATAAAATCTTGAGAGGCATGAGTAGAAGAGAAGATGATGGGTTGTATTTATAATAGGGGAGAGGAGGGTTTTTTGATAATTTTGTTCATTAGTTTATTAATATGGCTTAAGACTATGTATATTTTGAGAATTATCATAAAATATATTAAAATAATAAAGTTAAGTTCTAGATTATGTTACTTAAATCATTCATGTTGTTAAAAATGGTTTATGTTACTTATAATGTATATATACCATACATTGACGTATTTTACTATTCACCAAATATACAAGTATTTCAAAAAAATACCAAAAATGTACACCAACCATTTTTTGACATGTAGATTTAAAAAATGAACTCCATTTTATCAAAATAATTTTATAAATATGAAAAATTTAATTTTTAAATAAAATCATAATTTATTCAAAAAATAAAAATTTTATAACTATAATTGGTTTTATAACACTTTGAAAAATTAATTAAATTCTCATAAAATTATTTTATAATCATAACACAATAAAATAATACTTTATGATTATAGTTTTTGAAAATGAATTTTCATTTAAATTATTAAATTAATAATAAAAAATATAATTAAATATTTATGACTTACAAAAATACCAAAACTTAATTAATAATTTTTAAAATATTTATTTACCTATACTATGATCATATTATCTATTATAAGATGAATAAATGCTATTTATACATTAATTTGTGAGGTTACTATTCATTTGGTCATATTACTATTCCAAAGGGTCAAACTACTATTCACCAAAAAATTAAGTTGATCCTAACACACTCAAAATATCTTACTGATCGCCACTTTGTAGGTTTTGATTTTAAATTCAATTCATAGAAGTAGAAAAATTTTGTTTAACGACTAGGTTATAAATATATACTTTAAATAATTATAAAAACAAATTGTTTTTCACAAAGACTCATTGTTTCATGCATTTCATTCTATAGTATATTTATTTTTAAATCCTTTTGGTATTACATTCTACCCACCTTCATGAAATTGAATCCTTGCAATTTTTTATTTATTTGTTAAACAAGTGGGGTTACATTTCCCTCCTAGTATTTCCTAATTCCCATGTTGCTTCTTTAACCATGTGGTTTTTTTCACAAAACCGTAACCTGATGGATTGCATTATTCTGTAATACTTTCTCTCTAAGATCAGGAATCTGAATAGGTTTCTCTTCATAAGAAAGGTTCTATTTCAGCTCAGCTACTTCTGGGATCAAAACATGAGATAGATTTGAAATATACTTTCTCAACATCAAAACATGAAATACATTGTGTACCTAAGATACAATCAGATACAAATATAATCAGTAGGTGACTGGTACAACTTTATTTAGGTTTTCATAAGGTCCAATGATCTGTAAACATATCTGTCCTTTCTTACCAAAACACATAATACATTTCAAAGTCGATATTTTAAGGAAAACATGATCACTTAACTAGAAAGAAAAGTCTTTCCTCCTCTTATCTACATAACTTTTCTACTTTCTCTGAGCTTTCCTCATGTATTTCATGATCTTCACTATCTCAGCCACTTCGTCTACTAATTTTGGTCCCATCAAATTCCTTTTCCTGACTTCATCCTAAAAAGTTGGACTTCGACACCACTTTCTATATAATGTTTCAAAAGGTTCCATTTGTATACTGGAATAAAAACTTTATTATAATAAACCCCATCTAAAGAAATATGTTGATCCAAAACTCCCTAGTAATCCATTGAAAAATCTTGAAGCATGCCTTCCAATGTGTGAATTGTTCACTTGGTATGTACATCATGTTGAGGATGGAAGGATGTGATGAAATTTAATTCCATGTCCAATAACTTCTGAATACCTTTAAAAAAGTTATAAGTGAACTTGGGATAATGGGAAAATACAATGGAAAGAGGAAATCCATGTAACCTAACAATATCTTTGAGGTACAATCGAGAAAGCTGATCCAAAGACATAGTATCTCAAATCGAAAGAAAATGTGCAGATTTATTCATTCGGTCAACAATAACCTAAATCAAATTATTACCATGATAATTATTTGGTAGTCCCACCATGAAGTCCATGGATATATTTTCCCATTTCCACTATGGCACTAGAAATGGCTGAAGCACCCCCTTTGGTAATTGTTTATTTGATTTAACCTGTTGACATGTCAAAAATTTTATAGTAAAACATTTAATATCTCTTTTCATTCCATCCCAAAAGTATTACTCCCAAATGTATTTCTACATATTAGTATTTATAGGATGAATTTAAAATAGATAACTTTGAGATTCACATAATAATTCTTTATTTAAAAATCATAAGGCACACATAATCTCTTTCCAAATCTTAAAACACAATATTTATCAACATTAAATTATGAATCTTACCCCTTTAAAAAAAATTCTACCTTCTCTTATAACCTACAATATTCATTCTGTGCTTGCTTAATCTTGTCTGATAGAGACGACTGCACTGATTCCTAAAACAAAATAGAGGGATTTTCTGCACAAACAACTTTCAAACCAAAAATCATCAAATCATTAATCAAGGGGCCTTGTTCCAAATGTAACATGGTTAATGATGCATGGTGTTTTCAACTAAAAGAATCCACCAATTTTCTTTGCTTTTCTGAGATGGTAATTGATCATGCAATCATAATCCTTTATCAGTTCAAGACATCTTCTCTACCTCATATTTAATTTCTTCTGAGTGAATATATATTCAGACTTTTATGGTCAGTATATATTTCACATTTGGCTTCGTAAAAATGATAACTCCAAATTTTCAAAGAAAAAACCACAAATTTTAATTCTAGATCATATGTGGGATACTTTAACTCATGACTTATTAGTTGTATTTAATCATAAGTAATTATTTGATCATTCTGAATTATAACACAACCAAGTCCTTTCAATGAAGCATCGCTATAGATGAAAAACTCACCATTTATGGATGGAAAGGCCAAAAATAGAGCATTCACTAATCTCTTATTCAGTTCCTGAAAAAAAATCAAATTCTTTTGTCTAAATAAATTTAACCCCTTTTCAAGTTATATTAGTTAGTGGAATATATGACTATGAATGTTTTTTAATGATCCATCGATAATAATATACTAATCCAAGAAAACTACGAATATCCATAACATTTTTAGGCGTTTTACCTTTATCAACCAATTATGTTTTGGTAGGATCAACTATTATTCTATCCTTATTTATAGTGTTCCAAAGAAAAGAAATTCACTGAAACCAAAAATCACATTTACTAAATGTTCCATATAACTTATATTCTTTAATAGTTTGTAAGACAATCCTTAAATGTTTTTCGTGATCCTAAAATATTTTTGAAAATAACAAAATATCATCAATAAGATCAAATAAAATTATTCTCAAAATATTCATTGAATATTCCAATCATAAGATCCATGAATACAGTAAGGGGATTTCTCAAACCAAAGGGAATAACAACAAACTAATAATGAAGATATATAGTACAAAAATATATTTTCAAGATGTCATCCTCCTCCAACTTCAGTTGATGGTATTTGAATCTTAAGTCAATCTTTGAAAAATTCTGAGCTCCCTGGAGCTGATCAAACAAGTCATCAATATAAGGAAAAAGATACTTATTCTTAATAGTAATGTTATTAAATGATCTATAATCAATGAAAATCCTCATAGAACCATATTTTTTTAAAAAAACAAAATAGGATAACCCCATGGTGAAGTTCTAGGAAGAATGAACCCTTTATCAAGAAACTCATGAAACTGATTTTTCAATTCAAGAAGTTCCAATTGAACCCTTCGATAATGGGGTTTTGAAATTATCTTAGCATCATGAACTATGTCAATGGTAAATTCAACTTCCTGATTAGGTATTACAATGGGAAAGTCATCAGAAAAAACACCCAAGTATTCATTTACCACTGACACATTATTAATCTAAACAATTCCTTTTTTTCATAAATATAAGAAAGATAACTTTATTTTCCATCTTTTAACAGTTTCTTGGCTTCCAGATATTTTATCAATTGTATGGGTTCATTCTTGTTTACAAACTGAAAATATTTATAAAAAAAACTTTTTTAGCACTACAATCAATCATAGCAAGATAAACAGAAATCTAATCCATACCCATAATGTAATCAAATTCTACTAAGAATAAAACAACAAGTTTAACATGAAATTTATTTCCACAAACAATAATTGGAAGATTATTATAATTCCTTTTTTTTATAATATTTTCCAATAGTTTTTAACCATAAGATATGGTCTTATTTCCTGAGGTGAAATTTCTAATTTACCATAATTTTTAAAAAAAATATAGGAATGTGTAGACCTCGTATCGAATAAGACATTAGAAAAATATAAGTAAACAAACAAAGTACCAGATACCACTTGACTGGATGACCCGACATCTACTAACATAGTCACAATGGATCTCACTACACCTTCTTTATTATACTCTGACTAATTTATGTCATTCAAATATTTCTTTGGGTAGGTGTTTGCATAATGACCCATCTCACCACATTTGAAATACTTTAAAGTTTTCTTATCAGAATTGATCTTAAATTCATTTTCATTACAATCTTAGAACATATGTCCAAAATTACCACATTGAAAACACCTCCCAGTTTTATTATAGAATTAGCTAGGGTTCATTTTTCCACACTTTTTACAAACTGAAAACTGAAATTTCTTACATTCATATTTCTTTGACTGATCTTTACCTCCTCGAATGGCCCGAAGTCCTTCTTTTTTTTATTGAGTTTTTGATAACCCCCATTTCAAGGGATGAGGGGGAACCCTTACAAGGATAGTAGGATTAGAGATTACATGAACTATAGGTCTTAGGGATATATACAGACTATAAATACAAGGAACTGCTCCTCCCCATCTTTTTCATCATGATACAAACTCTCCACCTTCACATGGATTGTTTGGCTAGGCTTCTCGTGCATGCCTAGGCTGGTCCTGATGGAAATGCCATACCCTGTCTTTCTGAAAAATCCGCTAAGATTCTACTCTAGTGAATGCACATGCACTGAATCCTTGTAACACCTCAAGCTTCCACAGTATGCTTCTATTTGAATAATACACTAGCGTGTGTTGTACGCAACTTCGGGTTCTAACACACACCACAACCAATCAAACTAGCCGTTATGAATAGAAATACGCACTTTTTGAAATTTTATAAATTTTATCTTTCAAAATGGACTTCATTTTTGGATTAAGAATATCAAAATTAGATTAGAGTTAATTTTTGGTATTTTTCTGAAAACATTCAATTTTTGATGAATAGTGAAAAAACGCTGAGTTATAGTTTAAAACTGAATTTTTATTTAAATAATTATTTATTTTATTTAAATTTAATTAACGTAAAAATATATACATAATACCTATATAAGTTCAATGTAATTCATTGGAGTTATTTTAGAATAATTTTAGATATATAAAAATTTTATTGAACTTTTCACCGCCTTTTACCCACCTCCTAGGAGAATTTGCAAATTCACATAAAACTTAATTTTACTACTTCTGTGAGTGGAATTTCAAAAATCCAAGAGAAACGGTTAATATCAAGGAGTAAAATGTGGTTCAATAAGATAAAAATAATTTTTGGTGAATAGTAACTTTTTACTTTTATTTACCACAGTTAAAAGTAAATAGGGTAATTAAGGGTAAAAATGATATTAATATTACCCTAACACATTTCATAATTCTATTGGAAAAGTGTATATCGACCCAAAAAAACCTTAGGAATAAAATATTATCATTTAGGTCCACATGTATTAGATTAGGACATTTATTATTATTTAATTCAAAGAAGAGTTAAAAGAGTTAAAACCAAGTTTAATTACTAAAACATTTTTAATATAGGGTTATACATAAGATAAATGAGATTATAAATATTCATTAGAAAGATAAAAACATTTCCTAAATAATAGTATTTTATTTATAATTTTTAGACATTAAATATTTTAATTTATTTATGACACAATGGGGATGCAGTATTTACCTAATTAATGAAATATTAAAATAATTGATATTATAAATATCAAAATAAATGTAATTTGAGACTTTTTATGAATTAAACTAATTTTATAGGTTAATATGAAATGTTTTTATTGATTTAATTATGTTTTTTCGATGTAATCATACTATTATGATTTTAAAAAAAATCAAATACCAAATAGTGTCAAAGTTGACATAAAAGAGTTTTTAAAACAAATATTATATTATTAATTGATATTAAATTCCTAAAAATCTAAGGATCGGCCAAGATACTTATATAATGATAGGTATATCATTAATGAACCACTTAGGGTTCGATTTTATGTATACAGTAAGTTTATTAATCATATAATATAAAAATACAAAGAGATATGGTAAATGACAAACTATTTAACTAAGAGTTAAATATAAATGATAAGGTTAATTTAGTGACCCAAACTTGTCTAAAATCTATTGTTTGAAATTATTTCTACCTATCCCCACATTTACTCTAAATAAGTCACTTTGGAGCCATTATAAACCGAATATTAATTTATTATAAAATAATATTTTAAGTTTTTCCTAAGGTTCCCCTCACCCCTCTTATAAAAGGGAAATCCCCCTTCTCTCTAATTCACACCTTCAAAGTCATTTGGATTGGCCAAAACCTACCCAAATATTCTCTAAACTTCCCTCACTTAATCCTAGAAGACTTATTTTGATCATAAAGCCAACCTAAGTATCCCTTTGATCAAATAAAAAAGAAGAACCCGAAGAAGAGGTAATGCTTTCACCACCCTCTTTCAAGTTACTTTCTTCTTAAACTTCTTCTTTCTTTGTTATTTCAATTCTAAAATAATAACTCCAGTATCTTCTATATAATTTTATGTTATTATAAATATGGTGCAACCATATTCAGTATTCTATCCATCCTTTGAATGACATGTCACCATACGTGCGTACGTACGACTTACAGTCTCCACGTCGTGGTGTAATTGTTATTCAAAACATTCTTATTTGGATGTGTATGATAATGATGTGTAATTGATATAAATAATAAATATAACATGAAAGTTATTATTTATATATTATATAAAATCCAATTATATATTATTTAATATCAAAATGATGATATTGTCGCTCGTGTGTACGTACGGACTACCGTCTCCACGAACACGTTAAGATTCATTCTCCATCATATCCATTCAAGACTAATTTTTATTTCATGATTAAAAATAATGTATAAGGACTTGATATAATTATAGATATGAATAATATACAACCTATCCATAATAAACATGACTTATTTAACAAAACATATAAAATAAAATGAGTAAGTTAACACCCGAAACGACGATAATACTAAGATATTATTAACAAAGCAATGTTAAAAGATCATATATGATATGATATTAATGTATATGATTATTTTATAATTTAATAACAATTACTTCACCATTATACTGGAGGATAAACTACCCTCGACCAAGAAAAATTATAAGGTAAGGGTTTATTTCACAATCTCTTCATTATCCGAGGTTGTTTATACGTAATTATCTACTAGGATCGCTTTACCATCCACATCAATGTTTCTTAAAAATGTATTTCAAATCATTCTTACTATTTTAAAGAATACGGGTTAAAGTCATTTATACCCTTTTTTGACTTTTTATAAGAAGTTTATAAAGGAATCTTTCTGTCTTTTTCCAAACAAGGTCCTTTTTAACCTTTTCAACAGAATTAAGGTAAGAATGTCCTTTTTAACTTATATGGCGGCTGTGGCTATTTTTTGACATTATAAAATCTTCTAAGCTTCCCTTACAAGATTATAAGGATATTTTCAAAGTAAATGTTTTAGTTTACAATTATGTGACTTTTAAATGATTTCAAAAAAGAGATATTTCTCTCAAATAGTTTTAATTTCATCTATGTCAACATCCTTTGATGGATTTTAAGATTATTTGAAGTTGATTTATTATAATAAAAAACTTCCATATTATATTGAAGGTTTTGTGATATGTTTGAATGTGTATGTGTTATTTTTATACCATTCATGGTTTATGGAGAAAGTATTGACATTTCGTATGCTAGTTTTAATACAAATGTTTATGTTATGTTTAAACCTATTCATATGAGGAATGCATTGGACTTGATAAGTGATGGGTGGAGCCCGCTATAGATCCTCAATGCATCGGTAGGTCTCATGAGTCAAACTAGTGTCTTGGCATAAGGCCTTGACAAAATATTATTTGTAGTCTTAGCACAAGGCCTTGCCTATGTGGTTATGATAGTCTGGCATTATGCATTCCATCATTATGAAAGTGGTTATTGATATTGCATGTTATTATTTGACTAGTATAATATCCATGTGAATAAGTAAATGGAATTATTTAATTTTATTTCTGCCATATTATGCTAAAGTTCAAGTTTAAAAGGCTTTTGTTTTAGTTATACATTGCCTTAAATGTTTATGCTTATTTATGAAAGTTTCCGCTATATTGTTATCCTTATTAGGCATTTGAGATCACCCCTTTCAATGTTTTAATTTTCCCCAGGATGTGAAGAAGTATTTTATGAATAAACTACAGGAATAGTATAAGGGGATATGAGTGTGGAGACAAGTTGTTGTTTTACTTTATGATGTAATGTAAACTTTATGAATGTATCTAGTGATTCCAAGGCTATTAAACTAATCGGTCTTTCGAGACTTGATCTTTTTTTATCATGCCAATGTTATGTAATAATGCACCGACTCTGGGTAACTGGGGTCGGGGCGTTACAGTTGGTATTAGAGGAAGTTTAGTACAAACCTTGAAAGCTAGATTTAGATAAACTCTGATTAGAGCACATGAACCTAAGATGGACTTTGAGGATTAGTATAGAAGAACTTCCTAGAATTTTGGTATTGTAGATATTTTGTGAGTTTTCCTAGAAATACATCCCTATCTGGATAAGAGCAGGTAGAGCCGACTCTGGCACAGAAGTACCTAGGGGTAAAACCTGAAAACACCCCTTTGAGCTAGACTCTAATGGGAACTGGTGCACGATAACAGGCCTTGCTGCACTCTTGGTTATGACACTACCGAGGGAAATGCTTAGGATAATTCTCATTTTCCTTAAAAACCATTATGAAGGGTTTATGAGTATATAATTCCTCAAAGAAAACATTTTTTTTATGATTATGGATTATATCCATAAACTGTTCAATTTATGTTAAGTGTTTTACAGGTTTGGATTTATGTATTGCGATTCATAAACTAATCTAGTGTATGCCATTGTTTAGAAATGACGCCTAGTGGAAGGAATGGATACCGTATTAATGCACACACTCCATGTAGGGATTTCCCTCCTGCTCAAGATAATTATAGTGGAGCTGGTGATGAAACTGGTGCTGATCAACTAATCACCATACTAGGACAACTCACTCAGGTTATGAATAATAACCTTACCCGTATGGAGCACCCTGATCTGTAGCATGGAGGATCAATGTTAGATTGCTTCATAAGGAAACAACCACCAATATTGAATGGGATTACAAATCCCCTAGTATCTGAGCAATGGATAAATTCGTTAGAGAAAATATTCCATGCCTTGGGGAGTAGTGAAAGGGAAAAAGTTATCATGGCAGTTTACCGCCTCACTAGAGATGCTGATCAATGGTGGTCATTGATTCAAAACACAAAGGAAGATGATGAAGTATCAAATATGGAATGAAGGGAGTTTAAAGAGCTGTTCTTAGAAAAATAATTTCCTCATGACCATCGAGAAAATATGGAAAGGCAATTTCTGAGTCTGAGACAAAAGGAGGATGAGAATGTCGAAAAGTATGAAGCTAACTTTACAAGGTTAGAAAGGCATGCTACAAATTATATACGTAACCCAATATGTAAGATTGATCGTTTCTTTGATGGGTTAAAACTATTTCTCCATCGAGCATTAGTCTCACAATCCTTCTTGTCATACGAAGATATTGTCTCATGTGCTATGAAGATAGAAAAAGAATTCTCTAAGTCTTATGACTTTAAAGCAAAGAAAGAGAAGAAGATATCTACTGATCACTCTAGAAATGGAAATAGGGGGAATAAGGGAAAATTTGAATATCCATACTGTAGTAAATGTGGGAAGAAACACCCCGGTACTTGCTTGAAGTGAATGGGTGTCTGTTACAAGTGTGGTGAAAAAGGCTACCAAGCTCATGATTGCAAAGGGAAGAAAGAAGCTACCGATGTTCAGTGCTACAATTTCAGGGAGATGGGACATTATGAAAATGAATTTCCTAAGCATCAGGGGAACATACATTAGAAAAGGCCAAGGGATCAAGGCCAAGATTATGCTATCACTACTACTGAGGTAGAAGCTCTGAAAGACGTGGTGGCAGGTAATTTAATGGTTTCATCTGTTTTAGCCAATGCTTTATTTGATTCTGGATCATCACATTATTTCATATCATCCTAGTTTGCAAAGAAAATTAGATATTTGTAATTTTATTTAACAAGGGAGTTTTCAGTTAAAACTCCTAAGGGAAGTATCATCGCAACAAAGTTTTGTGAATCAGTTCCCATTAGAGCATATAAATATTCTTTATCTGCTGATCTCATTGTCATACCTATGATTGAGTTTGATATAATCCTCGGTATGGATTGGCTTTTGGACCATGATGCGAATATTTATTATAAGAAGAAGGAGGTTATGATTTTAGATGATGATGATAAAGAACACCTTATATTTAGAGCAGAATTGTCACCACCTAATTCTTATCTAGATCCACCCCCAATAGCTCAACTAAATTCAATTATTGGGGAGGAAGAGAATGAAATAACTATGAGTGAAGAAAGGAATGTTCAAATAGAGGATGTACCCATTATCAAAGAATATTTAGATGTGTTTCTAGAAGATTTACCTGTACATCCTCCAGAACGAGAAATTTAGTTTCCCATTGATTTAACTCATGGTTCAAGGCTTATATCGAAGACCCCTTATTGAATGACCACTATGGAATTAGTGGAACTAAATAAACAAATAGAGGAATTGAGTAATAAGAGATTTATTCAGCCTAGTTTTTCTCTATGGGGAGCCCCTGTTATTTTTGTTAAGAAAAAAGATGGATCTATGAGGTTATGTATCGACTACAAGGAAATCAATGCTATAACAATAAAGAACAAGTATCCCCTACCTCGCATTGATTATTTATTTGACTAAATGCATGGATCTCAATACTTTTCAAATATTGAACTTCGATCTGGATACCATCATTTTTGTGTGAATAAGGAAGAAATTCAGAAAACAACATTTCAAACCAGGTACGGGCATTACGAGTTTACAGTAATTCCTTTTGGATTGATTAATTCACCCTCTGTATTCATGGATCTAATGAACAAAGTTTTCAAGGAATATCTGGATGATTTTTTAGTGGTATTTATTTATGATATCTTGGTATACTCCAAAAGCTATGAAGATCATGAAAATCACTTGCGCATTATCATGAAAACTCTGAGAAGACATGAATTATATGTGATGTTTAGAAAGTGTGAATTCTGGCTTCAGGAGATTTCTTTTTTTGGCCATATTGTCTCTAAGGATGGAATCTCTATTGATCCTTCTAAGACAAGAGCAATCCAAGAATGTCCATCACCAATGAGTATAACTGAGGTATGCAGTTTTATTGGTGTAATAGGTTATTATCGGTGGTTCGTCCAGAATTTTGCCCGATTGGCTAACCCATTAACGAAGATCACATGTAAAGGGGTTAAATTTGTTTAGAAAAAGAGTGTGAATAATGTTTTGAAGAATTTAAGAGAATATTAGTCAATAATTCTATATTGACTCTACCATCAGGGAATGATGGATTTATTATTTATAGTGATTTCTCAAAGAAAGGACTTGGTTTTGTACTTATGAAAAATGATAGGGTTATTACCTATGCATCACAACAACTGAAAATTCATGAGAAAAATTATCCTACTCATGATATCGAGTTAGCATATGTAATATTTTCTTTGAAGATATGGAGAAATTATCTCTATGGTGAAAAATGTGAGATTTATACTGAACACAAGGGTTTGAAGTATATTTTCTCACAAAAAGAACTCAACATGTGGCAAAGGAGATGGCTTTAACTACTCAAGGATTATGATTGCATGATACACTACCACCCGGGAAAGGAAAATAAGGTGGCAGATTCTTTGAGCAGAAAGGATCATAGAGTTTCGAACAAGATGAGAGTTGAAAAGGATCCTATATACATGGATCTAGTGAAGATGGATATGGGAATCACCATGGAAGGTGAAACATCAATAATTTTTCAAATGGTTGCCAAACCATCTTTACTAGAAAGGATTAAGAGTTCTCTGACCGATGATGAAGAATTTCAAAAGAAGATTAAAGCTGTGAATGATGGGAGATTGAGAGACTTTGTGTATGAAGAATGGATTTTGAAATTTGGGAAGAGGCTTTGTGTTCCTGATATACCTGATCTAAAAAGGAAATTGTTGGATGATGCTCATAGTTCCAATTTATCAATACACCCTGGGAGCACAAAAATGTATAGATATTTGAAGGAACATTTTTGGTGGGACAACCTGAAGAGGGAGATTTCTGATTTTGTGTCAAGATGTATGTTTTTTCAACAAGTGAAAGCTGGAAGGAAACAGCCTGGAGGAGTCATACAACCTCTTCCCATACCTGGGTAGAAATGGGATAATATTACGATGGAATTTTTCATGGGGATACCAAAAAATCCTAGAAGGAATGATGCAATATGGGTCATTATTTATCATCTTACCAAGTCATCACATTTTCTTGCTATAAGGGAAGATTTACCACATGAACATCTAACAAGACTATATATTAATGAAGTTGTGAGGCTTCATAGAGTACCCCTATCGATTGTTTCAGATCATGATACCCATTTTACATCAAGATTTTGGAAAAGTATTCAGAAAGCCCTGGATACTGAACTTCATTTGAGCACTGCCTACCACCCCCAAACTGATGGAAAATCAGAATGGACTATTCAAACCTTAGAAGACATGTTGAGATCTTTCTCACTTGACATTCAGGGTATGTGGGATCAATATTTACCTCTGGTGGAATTTTCTTATAACAATAGCTTCCATTCAAGTATTCAGATGGCACCATATGAAGCGTTATACGGTAAGAGATGTCGTACACCAACCTATTGGGATGAATTTGGTGAAATAAAACTCGTAGGCCTAGACCTGGTGGAAGAAATGATGGAAAAGGTGAAGGTAATCCAAAACCACATCAAATCAGCTCAAAGTAGGCAAAAGATCTATGCCGATAACCAAAGGAAGGATTTGAAATTTCAGGTAGGAGATCATGTTTTCTTGAAGGCATCTCCATGGAAGGGAGTTATATGTTTTGGTAATAAAGGTAAATTGAGTCCCAGGTATATAGGACCTTTTGAAATTCTAGAACAAATTGGGGATGTAGCTTACCATTTGACAATGCCGCCAAATCTCTCTCCAAAGTTCACGATGTGTTCCACGTATCACTGTTGAGAAAATACATGCCTAACCCAGTGCATGTAATCACTTATAAGGAATTAGAACTGGAACCTGATCTGTCTTATTGAGAAGAGCCCTTCCGGATTCTTGATAAAAGAGAACAAGTGCTGAGAAACCGAACGACTCGTCTGGTAAAAGTTTTATGGAGAAACCATAAGATAGAAGAGGCAACGTGGGAACCCGAGGAACTTATGATGAAGAACCACCTGAGTATTTTTATGCAATAATATTCAAGAAATTTCGAGGAAAAAATTATTTGAATGAGGGGATAATGTAACACCCCAATCTTCCACAGTACACTTCTATCTGAATAATACAATAGCGTGTGTTGTACACAACTTCGAGTTCTAACACACCACAACCAATCAAACTAGCCGTTATGAATAGAAATATCCACCTTTTGAAATTTTATAAATTTTATCTTTCAAAATGGACTTCATTTTTGGATTTGGAATATCGAAACTAGCTTAGGGTGAATTTTTTGTATTTTTCTGAAAACTTTCAATTTTTGATGAATAGTGAAAAAACACTAAGTTAGAGTTTAAAACCGAATTTTTATTTAAATAATTATTTATTTTATTTAAATTTAATTAATGTCAAAATAGATACATATTACCTATATAATTTCAATGTAATTCATAGGATTTAGTATAGAATAATTTTAGATATATAAAAATTTTATTAAACTTTTCACCGCCTTTTACCCACTTCCTAGGAGAATTTGCAAATTCACATAAAACTTAATTTTACCACTTCTATGAGTGGGATTTCAAAAATCTGAGAGACACGATTAATATCAAGGAGTAAAATTTGGTTCAATAAGAAAAAAATAATTTTTTGTGAATAGTGACTTTTTACTTTTATTTACCACAGTTAAAAGTAAATAGGGCAATTTAGGGTAAAAATGATATTAATATTACCCTAAAACATGTCCGAATTCTATTGGAAAAGTGTATATTGACCAAAAACAACCTCAAGAAGAAACTATTATCATTTAGGTCCACTTGGATTAGATTAGGACATTTATTATTATTTAATTCAACGAAGAGTTAAAAGAGTTAAAATCAAAGTTTAATTACTAAAACATTTTTAATATAGAGTTATAAATAAGGTAAATTCGATTTTAAATATTAATTAGAAATCTACAAAAATATAATACATAATGGTATTTTATTTATAAATTTTAGACATTAAATAATTTAATTTATTTATGACACAATGGGGATGCAGTAATTACATAATTAATGAAATATTAAAATAATTGATATTATAAATATTCAAATAAATGTAATTTGAGACTTTTTATGAATTAAAATAATTTTATAGGTTAATATGAAATGTTAGTATTGATTTAATTATGTTTTTTTGAAGTAATCATGATGTTATGATTTTCAAAAAAAATCAAATACCAAATAGTGTCAAAATTGACATAAAAGAGTTTTTAAAACAAATATTATATTATTAATTGATATTCAATTCCTAAAAATCAAAGGTTCTTCCAAGAGACTTATATAATGATAGTTGTATCATCAATGAACCACTTGGGGTTTTCTTGGATGTATATGATAAGATTATTAACCATATAATATAAAAATACAAAGAGACATGGTAAATGTCAAACTATTTAACTAAGAGTTAAATATAAATGATAAGGTTAATTTAGTGACCCAAACCTATCTAAAATATATTGGTTGAATATATTTGGACCCATAAACACCTTAGACTATAAATAAGTCACTTTGGATCCATTATAAACCTGATATGAATTTATTATAAAATAATATTTTATGTTTCTCCTAAGGTGCCACTCACCCCTCTTATAAAAGGGAACTCACCCTTCTCCCTAATTCACACCTTCAAAACCATTTGGATTGGCCAAAACCTGCCCAAATATTCTCTAAAATTACCTAAATTCAATCTAGAGGCCTTATTTTTAACAGAAAGCCAGCCTAAGGAGCCCTTTTGATAAAATCAAATGGAAGAACCCGAAGAAGAGGTAATGTTTTCACCACCCTCTTTCAAGTTGCTTTCTTCTCAAACTTCTTCTTTATTTGTTATTTCCATTATAAAATAATAACTCCAGTATCTTATATATAATGTGATGTTATTATAAATATGGTGAAACCATATTAAGTATTCTATCCATCCTTTGAATTACATGTCACCATACGTGCGTACGTACGGCTTACCGTCTCCACGTCGTGGTGTAATTGTTATTCAAAACATTATTATTTGGATGGGTATGATAATGATGTTTAATTGATATAAATAATAAATATAACATGATAATTATTCAGTATATATTATATAACATCCAATTATATATTATTTTAATATTAAATGGATGATATTGTCGCTCGTGCGTACATACGGACGACCGTCTCCACGAACGTGATAAGATTCATTCTCCATTGTATCCATTCAAGAATAATTTTCATTTGATGATTAAAAATAATGTTTAAGGACTTGATATCATACTGGATATGAATAAGATACAAACTATCCATAACAAACATGGCTTATGTAACAAAACATATAAAATAAAATGAGTAAGTTAACACTCGAAATGACGATAACACTAAGATATTATTAAAAAAGCAATGTTAAAAGATCATATATGATATAATATTAATGTATATGATTCTTGTATAATTTAATAACAATTACTTCACCATTATATAGGAGGTTAAACTACCCTCTACCAAGGAAAAGTATAAGGTAAGGGTTTATTTCACAATCTCTTCATTCTCTGAGGTTGTTTATACGTAATTA
This sequence comes from Viscum album, assembly GCA_963277665.1. Taxonomy (NCBI): domain Eukaryota; kingdom Viridiplantae; phylum Streptophyta; class Magnoliopsida; order Santalales; family Viscaceae; genus Viscum; species Viscum album. The sequence goes on from OY728125.1 coordinate 1,803,440,037, forward strand.
TCTACTGGGACATCTTTATCATCCACATCCATGTTTCTTAAAAATGTATTTCAAATAATTCTTAATATTTTATAGACTATGGTTTAAAGTCATTTATACCCTTTTTTGAGTTTTTATAATATGTTTATAAAGGATTCTTTTTGTCTTTTTCCAAACAAGGTCCTTTTTAACCTTTTCGACAGAATTAAGGTAAGAATGCCCTTTTTAACATATACGGTGGGTGTGACTATTTTCTGCCATTATAAAATCTTCGAAGCTTCCATTACAAGATTATAAGTATATTTTCAAAGTAAATGTTTTATTTTACAATTATGTGACTTTTAAATGATTTCAAAAAAGATATATTTCTCTCAAATAGTTTTGATTTCATATATGTCAACATCCTTTGATAGATTTTAAGATTATTTGAAGTTATTTATTATAATATAAAACTTCCATATTGTATTCAAGGCTTTGTGATATGTTTGGCTGTGGATGTGTTATTTTTATACCATTCATGGTTTATGGAGAAAGTATTGAAATTTTGTATGCTATTTTTAATACGAATGTTTATGTTATGTTTAGACCTATTCATATGAGGAATGCATTGGAATTAATAAGTGACAGGTGGAGCCCACTATAGCTCCTCGATGCATCGGTAGGTCTCATGAGACAAACTACTGTCTTGGCACAAGGCCTTGAAAAAATCTTATTTTTAGTCTTGGCACAAGGCCTTGACTATGTGGTTATGATAGTCTAAAATTATGCATTCCATCATTATGAAAGTGGTTATTGATATTTCATGTGATTATTCGACTAGTAGAATATCCATGTGAATAAGTAAATGGAATTATTTAATTTTATTTCTGTCATATTATGATAAAGTTCAAGTTTAAAAGGCTTTTGTTTTAGTTATAAATTGCCTTAAATTTTTATGATTATTTATGAAAGTTTATCCTATATTGTTATTCTTACTGGGCATTTGAGCTCACCCCTTTCAATGTTTTATTTTTCTCCAGGATGTGAAGAAGAATTTTATGAATGACTTGCAGGAATAGTATAAGGAGATATGAGTGTGGAGATAAGATGTTGTTGTAGTTTTCACTTTATTATGTAATGTAAAATTTATGAATGTATCTAGTGATTCCAAGGATACTAAACTAATCGGTCTTTTTGAGACATGATATTTTTCAATCATGACAATGTTATGTAATAATGCACCAAATCTGGGTAACTATGGTCGGGGCGTTACAATCCTCATATGGAGTCTTCTCTTTGTAGATTATGTCTGTTCATTAAACACAATTTCAGGTGGCTCAAAGGCCTTGACGTGGCCCACAAGCCTTACTCGCTCGAAGTTCTTCGGTGACCCAAAGGCCTTGAAGGACCTAAGGCCCAAACCGATGGCCCGAAATCCCAAAAAAATGAGTAGTTTCAGCTGCTATAGTACAGAATAGTTCCTGCTATAGTATTGTTATAAAATTACTATAGTATTTCTACAATAAACATGATCATTTTTAAACTAAGTTTCTGCCCTCTCAATACATCAAACAAGTTTTTCATAACTTCTGAATTCATGGGAAGCTAATTCACTTCAATATATTGTCTTAAATCCTTTGTAAAATGACCAATTTTCTATCAATATCCAGAATAATATTTTGAGCACACCTTTCTAATCTGGTGAAGTTTTCTTCATTCACGACCACTAAATCCTACTCCTTTTATTTCAATTCAATGAATTTTTTTCCATCCAATGTCAGACAACCTTAGGAAAATAATTTTCAAGGTAAATATTTTTAAATTCATCCCTTTCCAAGGAATCAATATCATCACTATCTCCCATATTATTGACCATTGACCATGACTGGTCAACTTTACCTTCAAAATAATAAATGAGAGGACTAAAATTTTGAATATCTGAACACCCCATGAAATCAAGTATCTTTTCAAGGGCTTTAATCCACCCTTCAGCCACCACTGGGTTAGAAGATCTGCTGAAAGCATGCGGGTGTTTCCTCATAAAATGTTCCATCATCATCATATACCTTTACGATAGTTATAGTTGTTCTATTAAATTGATGAACCCACCATCTATTTCCTATTTCATCTGATCAATTAGTATTAGAAACTAATCGGTTCTAATTCCCAACATTCTAGGTTTTTGATTTGGAAAGATATTAGGCTCTCGGTTTCTTCTAACTTCATCTTTCCTATTTCTTCTATGAAAAAACATTCTGAGTAAACATATAATAGATGAAGAAAAATCATAATATTAAAATTCTATATCATTTTAACATAAAAATTGGGTAAAAATTATTTATTGTATTCTATTAACATCATCCTAACCCCTAAAGTTATCTAAACCATGATCTGATACCAACTATAAGGACCTGGCCTTAAACATTACAAAATCTAGTAAATTCCTTTAGAATTAACTTTTTACATTCCCAAATATCTTTTCAGTTTAGATCTTTATAAGGTTAGGAAAAAATTCATACAAATCAATAGAGAAGCATACAATGTGGGTACAACTAAAATAATATCTATTTTTCATAAAACAAATTTTATAATAAAAACATGAAATCATTTCATAAAAAGTATTCACAACATTCATCATAGAATCTAATTATCTCTTACCCATCCTTATACCCTATTATTTTTTTAAAACATGGGATTAGCACAAAAATCTCATTAAGAGATATAAAATGAAGGATAGAAACCATTAGTCCATGAATACTTATTAATTTATTATATCATTTTCACAGAAATACTTCTCACCCATAAAGTATTATATACTTACTTTATGAAATAAAATATTTCCATAAAACATAGAAAACATAAATAAACCATATTGGTTACTTGGGGAATTACATACATAATATTGTAACCTTAATGGAAACATTATGATTTGTAAACCTCACAGATACCTTACAATGTAACCCACATGGCTACCTTATGGTGTAACCATGACAGTTACACTTGGAGTAACCATTCGAACAACCTCCAACATAAAAATAACAAATTAATTAGAGTGATAAATAGGGCTGATTCATCTTGAATGGCCTGAAGGCCTTCATTTTTATTGATTTTTGATAACCCCCCTTTCAAGGGATGAGGGTGAACCCTTACAAGGCCCGTAGGCTCATAGATAACAAGGCCCGTAGTCTTAGAAGATAACATGACTCGAAGGTATTAGGGTATTCAACCAGACTATCTATAGGGAACTGCCCCTTCCCAGCATCTCCATCATGATTGTAGCTCTCCACCTTCACATGTTCGTCTGGCTAGGATTCCCGTGGAAGCACAGGCTAGTCCCGACGACATAGCCATACCCTCTCATTCTGATAAATCCATTTGGATCTTCTCTGTTAAGTGCACCTGCTATGAATCCTTTTTTGGGGCTTCTCCTTTTTTGTAGTTTGTCTGGGGAAACTGCATGGGGCCCAAAGACCTTGAGGTGTCCCGAAGGCCTTAAAGGTGGCTCGAAGGCCTACTGACCCGAAGTCCTAGGTGGCCCGAAATCCTTAAGGACTCCAAGCTCAAACCAGTGGCCCAAGGTGAATAGTTCTAACTGCTACAGTACCGAACAGTATCTGCAACAGTACTGCTACAATACCAGTACAGTGTACAACTCTGCTATAGTACCGAATAGTGTACAATACTGCTACAGTACCCGGAAATATGCCTCTACCTAGTTTTGAACCTGGGTCTTGTGGATGCACTTAAGGATACCTCACCAACTGGGCTAAGGATCATATGCTAAATAGGTCTTACACTTCATAATAATCAATTCCCAATAAATAGAACATAATAATAAACAAATAATGTGTACATCATATAAATTATTCCTTACAAAAAGGATATTAAAATAATATTTTTTAAGTAAATTACCTTAGAAAAATCATATAATTAATTTGAGAATTAATAGAACGAAAGGAATATGTATATACACTATAAATACAAATAATAAAACATAATATAAACAAAATTAATTACCCAAAATAATCTTAGAACAAAAAAATCATTGAAGTACAAGGTTAACATAAAGAATGGGAATTAGGTTAAGAATTTCCTTACATTGGGTTCATATTACATCATACATGTTTAAAACTCTTGTATAATGGTTAAAAGAGTTTTATTAATATTTTAGAGAAACATATTAATTTTTATAACACTATATATGATCATTTTATAACATCATTTCACCCATTTATTAATAATATTTTGTTATTTCTATTTGTTGGCCCATAGGAGACTATTGGCCACCCTTTCTAGTATTCATAGTTTTAATAATCACAAATCATGTCAACTCCTATTAATCGTGTTTAGACATTTCAATCATAATTATTTATGTTTCAATATGTGAAATTATTTTTATATATGATATCTCATAAATTTGGTACATTTTGTTAACATTTATGTTGTAAGACAGTAAAAAAAAAATATTTTCTGTAATAGACTAACAATGATAGAAGAGATGGGATACTGATTGTTCAACTGAGTCACTGATAGATGACCTACCGACACATATGACATATCGATGCAAATGACCTGCTGACCCAGATGACCTACCGTTACAAATGACCTATCAACATATATGACATACCATTAGTAAAAATGACCTACCAATGCATGGTGCTACAGACTCACGGACTCGCCAATAGTTAAAATGAGTCACCGATGAAATGATTCACCGACATATGGAAAACCCAATAGAATTACATATCGATGGGATGAGTCACTAATGAAAAGAGTTACTGACCAAGGACTCACTGATAGACTGTTTAAAATTTCTTCTATTCAAAATTATTTCTAACGGTGATATTTTGAGTGTTTTAATGCGACTGATTAATTTAATGATTTTTTGTATACATATTAAATGAGGATATCAGAAATACGAGGTACTCTATCTACCTCAAAAATGCATATTGTTGGACTGCAATAATATATATAAAAATAAGAATATAGGAAAGATGTATACACGGTAAGACACACACAGACACACATACACAAGAAGAAACAAGCACCATACAGAAAGGAAGAACACACAAGAAATTATTCATTACTGCTTGTTATGAACTAGATAAATTATGATTATGAATGTTTCATAATATCTACAACATCTAACTAAACCAAAGGAGAAGAACCTCTCACCCTCCTAGAAGATAGAACACAATTATCCATGACACTCTATTTTTAGTGTATGTTTCTAGAAGAGGACTCGAGCTTATACTCTCATACATCAGAGAGTCTATAGATGAATTCAATATCACTCAGATCATATCTAATACCTTATTAATATATTTTATCTATTGTGTATTATTTAAATAAACTTTTGTGTAGTGTGTGTCATTATTAAAAACAGACACTGTATCCTGCACTAAACTGTAGGATAATAGATATCCTCAAACCATGTTTTTTCTACACTTGTTTATCCCACAAAGAACTGTGGAAGAGGTCCTATGTGACCAGATTGTTGTTTTTGTTCCCACGAAGAACTGTGGTAGAAGTCTTTTGACCTAGACAGTTTGTGTACGGTTGTGTTAATCTCAATCTAGGGTGTGGATCAAAATCATTATTTCTATAGATTTCTTGGTGTCATGGGATCAACAAGGGGAGAGGACTAGGTCTCTAGTTGAGACTAAAACTATTATTTTTATATCTGATATGTTTTTTATTTAATATTTCTCTATTTTAATTAATTTTTCATAAAAATAAATTTTACTTTAATATATTGTCTTGGATAGTAGTATAACTGTTTTTCCTTATTATAGTAGTTTCAAAATTTGTATCAATATCTCATATTTTTAATAGATTTTTTATTAGAAGTAAATTCACCCCCTCTTGAGTATCCTACTCTGACCAATATTTGGTATCAAAGGTTTTTTTTCAAGTTTCTAGTTTCAAAATTTTAAATCTATTTTAAAATATTTTTCAACTATGCTTTTAGTAGTATTTTAAATATCTGTAAATTTCTGTTAGTTCTAAATTTCTAGTTCTTTAAAAGCCTATTTTTTTATCATGGATAATATATTGGAAGGTTTTGTAACCAATAGACCACCATTATTTAATGGAAAAAGTTATACAAATGGATAATTAAAATGAAAATGCACTTAAAAAGTATGGGTTTTGATATTTGGTCTTCAATTATAGATGAAGATAATATTTCTACTACTGATAGAAATACTTGGGTTAACTCAACTAAGGATGCCTATAATAATAATTTCAAAGCCATGAATTCCTTATACTGTTCTTTAGGAGATGAAGAGTTTAACATAATTTCTACATGTAAAACAACCTATGAAATTTCGGACACTTTATCTATTTCACATGAAGGAACCTTTAGTTTTAAGGAAATGAGACTTAACACATATACTATTAAATATGATAAATTTAAAATGACGCCTGATGAGACTATTTCTAACATGTATATCCAGTTTAATGAAATTGTGAATACTATGGTCTCTCTAGGAAGGGATGTTATAGACAAGGAGAAAATCATGAAGTACTTAAATTCTTACCAGATAGATGGAGACAAAATTATATATCAATCATAGAATCCTGTGACATTAGAAATTTACCAATAAAGGAGCTGATAGGAAAGTTTATGATGTATGAATAAGAACTAAAAAATAATAAAGAAGAGGATGATGAACCCAAAAGAAAACCTATTGCTTTCAAATGTACTGCCTCTATGTAGAAGGAAAAATTTAAAGATGAAACTGAAAGTTCAAGTTATGAAAAATCATCAGTGGAAAATGATAAGGAGATGTCTCAAATAGCCAAAAGGTTTAAGAAATTTTCTAGAAATAAGAAATTCTTTTGAAATCCCAACTACAAAGGTAGGTATGATCACAAGGGCTATTGGAAAAAGGATTGTAAGAAAGGTGATACAATTAGTGAAATAATATGTTATGAATGTAAGAGGAATGGACATGTAAAGGCTAACTATCCCATGCTAAGGTATAAGAAGAAGTATGATGATAATGATAGAAAGTATAAAAATTACATAAAGGTAACTTGGAGTTCTTCTAAGGATAGTTCAAGTGACTCAGAGTCTTCACATGATGTAAATTCTACAAAAACCAATATGTGTTTTTATGGAAAACACATCTAAGGTAACATGAAATTTTCTTAAACATAATTCCTATTATTCTGAAGATGAAATTTATTATAAAAATATGAAAAATGAGGAAATTTCTTGAATATTGAAAAGTTCTGGAAGACACTTGTAATGAATTAAAAGATAAATAAAAATCTTTAAAGAAACAACATTCTTTGACTAACACTGTTAAATCAGAAATTTCTATGTAAAAAGAGAAAAATACTCAACTTCTTAAGGAGAACAATAAACTTTTAATTATCAAATGAGAAATTGAAAAAAGATCTAGAAAGATTTACCAATGGTAAAGAAATATTAGTTAAAATTATTTTCAAGAAATTAGATCCTAAGTACACTACTAGAATAGGATACCAACTAGGAAATACAAATATGACAAAAAATAATTTTGCATCAAAATCTTAAAAAACAAGTTTTATGCCCAGTTATGAAAAATTTTCTATAAGTTCCATTTATGAAACATCTTATAATGTTTCAAGTTTTTCAGGACCAAATCAATTTTATTTTTCAAATACATTATATACTTCTTATAGGAAACCCATAAAGTAAATGTGGGATTCCAAATATTTTATTAGTAATGTTACTGGACCCAAAAAAATTTGTGTACCAAAGTATTTTCTTATCTAATCTATTTTGTAGGAAAACCACTGGAAAATATCCTTTAATATCTTATGATAATTGGATAGTGGATGTTCAAGACACATGGTAGGAGATTACTCATGCTTCAAGAACTTGATAAATATTGATGGTGGGCTTTTCACCTTCAATGAAAATTGCAAAGGAAAAATAATTTTCCTCACCCATATTGGTAACTCTAAATCAGTTTTAATTTCTAATGTACTTTTTATTGATGGATTAAAATACAATATACTTTGTATCTCCAAGTTATGTGATGATGGTTTTGATGTTAAATTTAAAAATTATGCATACAATGTTTTTAACTCTAAAAATAAGTTAGTATTTTTTTCTATTAGAAATGAAAATGTATATGTTGTTAACTTAGATTATTTAATTTCTCAAAATGATTCATGCTTGAGTGATTTTCATACAGAATATTGGATTTGTCATAGGAGATTAGGAAACTACAATATAAAATCCCTTGGAAAGATTACTTGAAAAGTCTTAGTCAAGGATCTACCTAATATTGAGTTTCCAAATAAAAAAGTCTGTAATCCTTATCAAATGGGTAAACAACAAAAAATCTCTTTCAAATTAAAGAAAGAAGTTTAAACTCCTCAACCTCTTTAGTTGGTTCACATGGATTTGTTTATACCTTCTAGAGTTTCATGTCTAAGTGAGAAGCATTATGTATTTGTTCTTATAGATGACTACTCTATATATACTTGGACCATTTTCTTGGATCAGAAAAGTGAATCGTGCTCTCATTTTACCAAGTATTATAAAACTGTAGAAAATCTCTGTGGTCATAGAATTAAATCACTAAGAAGTGATCATGGATGTGATTTTGAAAACAAAGAGTTTGGCTCTTTTTTTCTCAATAAATGGCTATATTTATAACTTCTCTTCTACTAGGACACCCCAAAAAAATAGAGTGGTAGAAAGAAGAAATATTACCCTACATGAAATTTCTAGAACCATGCTTAGTGAGTATGACATACCTATATACTTTTGGGAATAAGATATCAGTACAACATGTAATATAATCAATAGAGTCTTGATTAGAACTATCCTTAAAAGAAATCCCAATGAGTTTTGGAACAATAGAAAACCCATGGTTAACTACGTCAAAGTTTTTGGTTTCAAAGCCTATTTTCTTTACACTAAGGATAATTTGGAAAAATATTTCTCCAAGAGTGATGAAGGAATTTTACTTAGTTATGCAATTTCTAGTAAATCTTATAGAGTCTTCAATAATAGAATGAAATGTGTGAAATAATATATACATGTCAAACATATTGAGATAGATCCACATGAGCCAAAGAACTCTCTATAAAATCTTGAGAATGATATGTCAAACCCAGACATCAATGATAAATATTCTAACCACCCTGTGAAGAAATCTATTAGAACTTCAAATTATGTAAATTATCTAGATTCTATTCATAATGAACCTAAACCTATTAAATAACTTGAAGTGAACATCACTTTGTTTTCTAGATCTGTCAGAACTCTCAAGAACCATCCTTTAGATTCTATTATTGGAGATTTAGACAAAGGAACACATACTAGATATTCTCTAACAAATCGGGTTGAACATCAAGCTTTTTTATCAAAAATTGAACCTAAGAACATCAGTGATGCTTTCAATAATGAATTTTGGGTGATGGCTATGCAAGAAGAGTTAAATCTATTTCAAAGAAACAAAGTCTGTAAACTTGTAGATAGACTCAAATAAAACATAACTATAGGCACCAAATGGGTGTTTAGGAATAAAGTGGATGAAGCTGGTAGAATAGTTATAAAAAATAGATTGGCTGTATAAGGTTATAGTCAAGAAGAATGAATTGACTATGTGGAAACCTTTTCACCAGTAGCTAGACATGAGGTCATTAGAATCCTGCTTTCCTATGAAACATATCTAGATTTCAAACATTATCAAATGGATGTTAAGAGTGAATTCCTAAATGAGTATATAGTAGAGGATATTTTTTTGAATAACCCCTTGGTTTTACAAACCCTCATTTTCCAAAAAATGTTTTTAAATTAATAAAATCTGTGTACTATTTAAAGCAATCTCTAAGAGCGTGGATTGATAGGCTCAAATATTTTCTTATTTCTAAAGGATTTACAAAAGGTATAGATGATACTACTCTCTTTATAAAAATAATTTCCCAATATGTTTTAGTTGTACAAATTTATGTAGATGATATTATTTTTAGATCTTCTAAAAATTATTTATTTGTTAATTTTTCAAAGATGATGCAAAGTGAATTTGAAACGAGTTTAATGGGTGAACTCAAATTCTTTCTTGGATTTCAAATATTTCAAAATAAAGAAGGTATTATTTTAAATCAAAGTAAATATACTAAGGATCTTTTAAAAATATTTGGATCTCAAATTAATAAGTGTAGTGACACTCTAATGAGCACCACTTGTAAGTTGGACCTTGATGAAGATGATAAATCTATTGATCAAACCACTTAGAGAGTAATGATTAGAAGTTTACTATACTTAACTGCTAGTAGGACATATATTATTTTTATTGTATGCATCTGTGCACATTTTTAAGAAAACCCAAATGAATCTCATATTCTTGCTGTTAAGAGGATTTTAAAATACCTCAAACATACTCCCAACCTAAGACTATTCTATCCTAGAGAACAACCTTTTGATTTAGTGAGTTATTTAGATTATTATTTTTGTGGCTATAAGTTAGATAGAAAAATCACTTTAGGAATATGTCACTTTTTGGAAAATTCTATAGTTTCATGGTGTATTAAGAAACAAAATTCTGTTTCATTATCTATTAACAAAGATGAATACATAGATACTAGTAGTTTTAATGCAAAAATTTTGTGGATGAAACACACATTACTAGATTACGAATATAAATTCATACATGTCACTATAAATTATGATAACACAAGTGCTTTTAACATTTCTAAGAATCCTATTTCACATTCTAGAAAAAAACAGATTTATGTAAGGAATTACGTTTTGAGAGACCATTATCAAAAAGGTTATATAAATTTAGAGTTCATTGGAATTGAACATCATCTTGATGATATTTTCACTAATCCATTGAACACTGAAAGAATGAACTACATCAGACATGAGTTAGGAATGATAAATATATAGAACCTTGTGTTTCTATCCCTTTGACCATTTTAAGTAAAGTTGTTATACTGACACTGACAGTATGAAGCTGACAATGTCATGCCGACATTGATAACTTTTTCATACTGACACAGTTCTCATACTGACACCAACGCTATGTTATACAGACATAGTTATCTGGACGACTTCGATGCTATGTTAGGCCGACACTGATACATTTTTATGCTGATACCCTATCATGCCGACATAGATGCCTTACCAAGATGTCCCCATTAGTGTTATGAAAATTTTTTCATGCTGACACCGATGACTCACTATTTTTTATATGTTTTATGTTTTTACCAAAATGACACTGTTTCCTTTATTTTGTTGAACTTGGCTCACAATTTCCCAATTTTGTGATCTTAAAAGCCCTAAATGATATAAATTTTCATCAATCCACTATAATATATCATCCCTACACTCTCTCTACCATTTATCTCTCCACCCCTGACCTTTCACCTTATGAACTCTAGACTAAACTATTATAATGGCGTGTGTTAAGTGAGATTTTGTTGGTGGTGAGTCTCGTGCTTCTAATAAACAAAAAGGTGAATCAAGAAAATATTCTGGACTAGTAAATCTTGCTCTAATAAACCATGTTGTAACTACAGAAAAATAAGTTCTAGAAGAATGGATATTAGAAAGAAAGTATTTTCTACTCAAGGATATATAGGACCAGGGATGTCTTGAGTGGTTCTTAGAAAATGAATGACCCTTTTACCCAAATCTAGTTCATGAATTTTACATGAATATGGAGTTCTTACTAGAAGGAAGTGATGTTTCCTAGATCAAGTCCATAATAAAATGGAAGAGAATCTATTTCTCTTAAAGACAATGGGATGAATGTCTTAATGTTCATCATAAAGGTGTATTTGATGATTATCAAGGTACCTCTCCACCTGAGAGTGATATGCTCTGCTTTGAGATAGCTCTGAAAGAGCTTACTAATAATGATGAGAAGAAGAGACCCATTACTACAGAGTTAAGTGGAGAATTTAGAATCTTGTTTAAGTTTATTTAGCATTAGAACTATCCCAGGAAAGGGGATATTGTCTCTATGAAGTATCAATATGTCTACTCGGTTTATCTAATAAGAAAAGGGATCAAGGTAAATCTGTGTAGATAAATTATTATGCGCATGAATGAAATTATCAAACCTTATAGAACCAATTCCCTATTTTATCCAAGGATGATCTCAGCTATGCTAAAAGAGAAAGGTTGTGTAAATGAAGGAGAATAAGTTTTTTCTAAGTGTAGTGGGATATGCCTCAGTAAAGAGATTTGTAATAGGATGAAAATAAACTAGAACCCATGGAAGAGAGAATGGTTTGGAGATGAAGATAAGATTTATGATAAGTTAAATCTAGTGGACTATCCAACTAGGCCTAATAATATGGATGATTCTGGTCTAGGACAAAATGAGGAAGTTTTTTACAATTTAGAAGAAGAAGAAGAGACTTCCACTCCGGTTACAGATCATGGGTCACCTATCAATGATAAGAGTGATAATGACACTATTAAACCTTGAAAATGTTATTCTTTTGGACCTCATAGTCCTCCACTTACCGTACCCTCTGATGAGACCACACTTGAAGACAATGGAGATGAGGAGACAAAAGTATCAAGAAATGTGGGAAATATAATTAGATCTAGTGGCTTTGAAGAAGACGAATAAAGTGAAAATGATGAAAGTGGCAGTGGTAGTGAAGAGGAAGAAGGTGAATTAGATCGTGATAAAAATGGAAATAAAGAACATGTCTCTGGACATGATGATGATGAAATTAGTGAAGGTTATGATAACAATCATAGGTATGATCAAGGTTAATATTTTTTAATGGTTGATGCTATGGATCAAGATCAGTTAGAAAAACCTCATGAAATTATTAAATTAAGAGAAAATCTAGAAGTTGTTGAAGTAAGAGAAATCCTGATGTTTTTGAAGTAAGAGAAAATAATGAAGTAGTTATTGAAGTTCAAGATCAAATAATTCCGATACCTCATTTAGTTTATGAAATAATAAGACCTCATGATGAATATGAGAAACCTGTGAGGTGAGATCAGATTGAGGGGGAGCCTCAAGAAAGAGAAGGGAATGCTCGTGAAGAGAATCAACTTGGAAGAGTAAGACTTGATACTCTCACTCCTTTGGATGATGATGAAATGGTTGAATGGGAAAGGAATCCTAGGTATGTAGCACTAGGATTATATTATGATGATTCAGATGATGCATTTTTCTCACATGTTGAAAGAGAATCAGTGGATGATACCCTTCCTAGTGACTCTGTCAGTAAAGAAGATTTTGAAAGGTTTAAAGAATATGTATGTTAAGCTATAAGTATATCTATTCAATCTCAGATGGTGCATGAGATTCAAATAGATATAAGAGAAAACATTGATCTGAGTGATTCATTACACTCTCTCAGTTCTTAAATAGAAGAAATCAGGAATTTTGGGCAAGCTGTTTCTGTTCCATGTTAGAAAGTAGGTATAAGTGATGCTGATGCATCTATTCTTGCAAAGAAAGTGATAGAGGATATTAAACCCAAGATAATTATAGTTGCTGATAAAATTGTTGCAAGTAGTGCTAAGTTTAGAAAATAAATTACTAGAATTGATTCTATAATAAATTCCTTGAACTTAAAGTACAAAGGTTGTGTGGAGACTATTCTTAATAATTTTGAGACTCATACCTCATCTCCTACTAATATTACTTCTAAATCTGGTCAAACCTATCAGACTCTAGACATTCAGGCAGTCAGAACTATTGTAAAGAAAGAACTTCAAGTTTTATTTGATGCTTCTGGTTTGGGAAACCTTTAGAATATTGTGAATAATAGTGATCATGTTTATGATATTTTCAGACTCTATTCCAAGAGTGAAGAAACTGCAAATTCTCATATCACAGAAATGGTGGAATAATATTTCAAAAATATTATTACTGACAATCAGTTGACCAGTCTATTTAAGTATTTAACAGAGAACCTATCATTTCCCCTATTCATCGGATCTTTTAAAGATCAAGTACCGAAGTTGAAAGAATTCACTCATCTTTTGGTAAAATTTATGGAGAATAAGGATGACTTTGAGAAAGCAATGAAGTATGGTGGTGAGATTATTGATGATTTTATCAAGCTATTAAATCCATACCTTCATGTCCAAAGTGAATCCATTGTAGTGCCTACTGCTTCTCCTCTTAGATCTTCTAGATCATTTCCTCCACCTCAAATGTTAGTTTCACACACTTTGTCTCAGATTCAACCAGTGATCCCAGAACAAATTTAACCTCCTATGTTGTCCCAACAAAAACCCATACTTGTACCTAATGTTCCAAAAGGAGTGAACCTACCTCCTTTGAATATTTATTCAGACCCTCCAAATTCTCAACTACCACCTACTGGACCCTCTATTGACCCCTCTGAGAAAGGGAAGAAACCTCTTAATTCTCATTTGTAGTGTAGATAATTCTCTAATAGGGATATTTTCTTGACTTTTTTTTTTGTATTTGAAGACTTATAACACATTATACATTATTGATTAATGGAATTCCATTTTCTTGTCTTTCCTCCATTTCTCTTTTATCTATTACATTATAATACTTTTTATTTATTTGCTACATGTTTTCTTTTTGATAATCCAAAAAGGGGGAGAAAATAGTTTGACATTATCATTATTTACTTTACCTTTTATATCACTCTTATATATGTTATTTTTTCTCTTTGATACCATTACTCTTTATTTTAACTATGAACCTTATTGAGATATTATAAAAACCATCCATAATGGGAGATGATAAGTATAATGATTTCATTCCACCTAAAATGATTGTACTGAATAATTCCATGATTTATGATCATAAAAAAGGGTGAGATTGTTGGCCCATAAGAGATTGTTGGCCACCCTATCTCATATTCATAGTTTTAATAATTATAAATCATGTCAAATCATATTAATCATGTCTAGAACTTTAAATCATAATAATTTTAGTTTAAATATGTGAAATTATGTTTATTTATGATCTCTCATAAATTTGGTACATTATGTTAACATTTATGTTGTAAGACAATCAAAAAAAAATATTTTATAAGTGTAACAAACAGACACCGACAGATGAGATGAGATACCGATAGTTCAACGGAGTCACTGACAGTTGACCTAACAATACAGATAACCTACCAACTCAAATGAACTAACGATGAAAATGAACTACCGACAAAGATGACCTACTGATGCAGATGACCTACTAATGCAGATGACCGACCGTTAGTACAAATGACCTACCGATGCATGGTGCTACCGACACAAGGACTCACTGATAGTTATAACAAGTCACCATGCAATGAGTAACTGACATATGGAACGATTGAAAGAATTACATACCAATGAGATGAGTCACTAATAGAAGGAGATGCCAATTGAGGAATCACTGATAGAATGTTTAATATTTCTTATATTTAAAATTCTTTCTAATGATCATATTTTGACTGTTTTAATGTGACTGATTAATTTAATTCTTTTTTAAAAGACATCATAAATGAGAATGTTAAAAATATGAGGTACTATTTATACCTAAAACATGCACAATATCAGGAAACAATAATATATATACAAAGAAGAATACAAGAAAGATGTGTACATGACTAGACACATGAATACACATATACACAATAAGATACAAGCACCATACAGAAAGGAAGAACACATAAGGAATTATTCATTCATACTTACTGTGAACCAGATAACTGATGATCATCAAAGTTCTATCATCTCTATAGTATCCCACTAAAACAATGGAGAAGAACCTCTCACCCTCCTGGGAGATAGAACACAATGCTCCATGACAATATGTTTTCAGTGTCTGTTTCTAGAAGAGGACTCGATCTTAAAATCTCATATATTAGAGAGTCCAAAGATGAATTTAATAACAATCAAATCATGGAGCATTGTGTCCTCTTCTGGACTGAACCATTTTTCTTATTTCTCCCAAAAATCTTGAAATACTTCCTATTTTAGTTTCCCATTGGATCCTTTGTACTCTATAGGCATAGGCACATTTTCCATACTATCATGGAACTGAAACATTTCTCATATTTCTCCCAAAAATCTTGAAATATGAAGCTGATATCGAGAGAGGCATAATCTATGACCTTTAGGTTGGTAGTCACATTGTTTTCCCTTTAGGGTTCGATGTTTCATAATTAAACCACTGTGTTGCACACCATATTTGGTCAAGCATCTCTATTTAGGTGACTTATGTATTTAAAACTGACCACTGCAGACTCATATGTACTAGTTGATCCTTGATTGGATGTTCACATGTTGTGTGCAACTTATATTGTAACCCATTTGGTGATCTAGGTGAAATGGGACAATATGATTTTCTTTTCAAATGTTGGTACTCCCACACATCTTCTAGAATTTTTCAAGAATGTAATATCCCTTAATATGTGATTATTTGATAGAACCCAAGGCATCCCTTAGGTGTTTAGACCACTTATAGTTTTAATTTCTAAAGTGGGAAATTTCCTAGATTAACATGTCACCATCTAAGTGACTCCATTGAGATTATATATTGGTTTCCCATGTTTTAATGAATTGAATGAGTAAAATGTAACTGATAATGTGAGATGGATAATTAATGATGGGTTTCCTTTCTTAAAATAAATCAATTGGTTTTAAATGGAATGACCCCAAGTAATTGTAATTTCATGCTCTTGATTTATGATTTATAAAATGCTTCATATGAATTGTAATATTTTAAATGGGAATTGAACATGGATAAAGACATGAATAAGAGGTTATTACATATCTATTATGACACAAATGATTATTCCTTTATTATGCATATGGTGTAGATAAAAGATATGGATGTGAGGTAATTCACCTTTATAGTTATGTTTAAATTATTCCTTTATAGAGGTTGTGGTTTGATGGTATGAGATTATTGAGAAAGGAGATATCACAATTCCTTACATCAGGTGTTGAGCATGGTGTATCAAAAAAATGTTACTATATAAGTATTTTGATTTACTCACCACATTCCATGACTAGAATTTTGACCTGATGGCGCACTCAACATCCCATGTGTTGTTTCATGGCATCTATCACTCTATTTGGATATAGGGCATGTACCCAATTACATGAGAACATAGCCTATTTAACATTTTTCTTGGGCAGGGGGTTCTAGAGAATATTCTGGGAGTTTCCCATAGGCATGTCATGCCTACTGAGATAATGGACACTATCATTCACACTACCTGACTGTTCTAGGAGGCCACTTTGGAAATGGTGGGAAAACCCCATTTTAGACAGTGTAGCAAACTTTCCGCTAATCTCATATTAGTATCTATGGATTCCAACCATTTTTTGAAATTTTGGATACTATGATTATTCCACAATAAAAGGTGGTCTATCTTAAACATGTTAGTGAGATACACATTCTCATCCCTAGGTATTGATACAAGAGCATAACTAATAAGTAAATCTTAGAAATAGAAATGTAGTGGTAAATGCATTGGGATAGAAAATGTAGGATAAGTTATTATAATGAAAAAATTAATTTAGGAAAAATGAATCATAAAAAATGAATCATCACAATAAAGAGTCTATATATATGGTGCATACCACACTCGATACATCAAGACATAAAAGGAAACATCAGAAATCAATAAAATACATAAAAGGAAACAAAAGAAATCAAGAAAATGTTAGGTCATGAAAATGTTTGGAGAAAACTATGTGCCACACATGATACATATACAAACCGACTATTACAATATTTGTAAACATATCAACAATACTATTAATCACTATCTGATGATGAACAAATATCGTCACCCTCTCCACCTCCATCTCCACTTCCTGATACCACCTGTAAGAACATTATATTGAAAAATAAATAGTGTTGCATATTTATATTTAAATTTACAACCAATAAAAGTTTTCAAACTAAATGATTTTGATTTTTTTTGATTTACCTACTCACCACCTATCGATGCAATACCACTGGGGGATATCTTCTCATCTGCTGACATATATCAGTCAACACTTTCTGTAAAGCATATATCAGAGCCCCCTAGTCTTGAACTATGTTGCGTAGAGAAACAATCTCTCTATGAGCATATCCAGGTATGGACTGACTAAAACTAGAAGTAGATGCAGATGCAATCCTCGATGGTCTACCAAATACCTCAGATGGTAAGAGTCCCAAACCCATCCTGTGAACTCTATCCGGATTCTCCTTCCCAATGACTTTAGAAACCAGGTCATCCTGGGAGACTGAGTAGGACTACCCAGGATTGGAATCCCATATTTCTTTTATTTTTACCTATAAATCAAATATCAATATATATTAGCATAGTTAAAACTAATAATAAGTTATTATAATGAAAAAATGAGTTCATAACCCAACTTCTTTGGCAGGCTCATTATCAAAACTTCCATCAGATTTTTTGTGAACATCAAACCACACTTCAGTTCGAAATGCTTCATGCCCTAAACTCCGTGACTACATTAAAAAAAGATAAATCAAAACTTTAATATATTAAACAGATAATATTGTCTTATAAATATTTAAACTAATGAAAATATTACCAGAGTCGATTGGCTTCTAGAAAATCTTTTTGACCCCGCAGTGTGAGGGATGACTTGCTTAGCTCTGCTTGATGCATTCTTTCTCGAGAGATCCTGAAATAAATAAAATAAAATTTAATAGTAATGTATTCAATGTCATATCCTCTTTATATACATGTATAAATGTAAAATGAGGTTAATATAATAATATTTATTTAAATACCATCTGCTTCTCATCACGATGTCTGTCAAAAAAAAAAAATTTCAACTATTCTTTGGGGACCCCATTGGGTATCTTATCATAATTTTTTTGGATGGTCAATTAAGTATCGTTGACATCGCTCGACAATATCCAGTTGAATTCTTCCCATTTCTTACCAATATATTTTCAACATCCACTTTCGTACTATCACATCAGTAACTGTAAAGTGGAAAAACATCTATATACAGAAATTCATTTTGAACATATTAATAACATGACATTCAATTACATGATAATGTATTAAAATTACCATTATTTGGGAATCAAAAAACTACATTTTTCAAACTTAGAGGAATATGTCTCCAATCATCATAATAAATAGGAAGGGAAATGGGATCCGGTACTAGCTAACCTAGAATTTGGCCATGTAATCCCGTGAAATCACCCATAGAAACCCCATATGAGTCAAATGGGATAACTATCTTCTCTCCATTAATATTCCACACATATGCACTATTTATATTTTTCTCCACAGCTGCATTTTTTCATCTTTAATGAAAAGATAATTAGTATAAAAAAAGTGCAATAAATTTATTTATATTAAAATTTATACCTATAACAGTGACCCTCCAGTATGCCCGTGATGAACTAGAAGTGGCACGACGCCGCCCCGATGCTGAGGCTACTGAAGGGGGAGTCGATGACTCAGCTTCTAAAGGGACTCTCACATAGGGTGCGAGAGATGGTGCAGGGGGAGATGGTGTAGGGGGTAGGCAAATGATGGCTCAGATGTCGTAGAGAGGGAGACAGATGGATTTTCATCTATTGCAGTAGTGGATGAAACAGTGTATCAATTACTCCTTGGAATTCCTGTAATTTAATCAAATAAAATTATGTTTAGATCATATATTTCAAAAAAATATGTAGAAAAAAATTTAAACATGATAATAGGTTCCCAATACTAACAAAAAATATATATATTACAATGATAATGAATGACTGCACAAATGAAATAAGTGGTTGCTAAATGAATAAATAACTATACATAAAATTATTTTCTCCTTCAATCATGTTGGTTTCATACTCCATTAATTCATACACTTCATTTATCCTTGCTAGACTAATATTTTCAATATCATGATGAATAAATAATTTTGTTTCTTGTTGTTGATGATATTCAATTTCAGAAGTCAAATCTTTCACTTTATCACCCATATCATATAAATCTCTTTGTATTACGTGAGAAAATACACTCCACCCTTCATCCACAACATCATTCACATAATTTACCATTTTTTATTGCAATGATAAGATATATGGATCATGCAGTTAATGATCACCAACATCCATCAAGCGAGAGAAGTTAATAGAAGTAAATTGCAAGGAATATTTTTTAACACATCTGATAATATCTCCCAATTTCATTTGAATAAAACAACTGAATAATGTATGTGGTAGTTTAATTAAATAATATCAGTCATATTTTTATAAATATAAAGCCATCCAAGTTGTAAGAGTAGAACTTTCTAACTTGTTTTAGAGGAGAAAGAAACTTCAAATATTCTAACAACTCTACTTGAGTATCAGTATTCATGATCTAAAAAAAGAAATAGACTTTATTAGATTTACAAAATATATGCGTCAAACTAAAATTAGTATTTATTAGAATATTTATGAACTTACACATCATGAAAACCATTCTACAAGCTCTTTATTAACATCTTTCGTTATATATTTCTCATTTCATGTTCAGCCTCTCATTCGTATCTTTGTTTGTATCCTCAACTCTTCAATAAATGGATCTATAATTTCACTATTCACCAGCAAATATCTATATGCCTGTAATAATTCCAATTCTGTCAGTGTCACATTTGAGGTCCTCCCAACTAATCGGCCAAGAGCAGGAAATATTTTTAATTTATGATATATTTGGGATTGAGTCTATATGTCATCAACACGTCCAACTTAATTAATTTTTGTCTTAATATCATCCAAGTATCTAGAACAAAAGGTAATACACTCCTCATATAAATAGTCTTCAGCAATATAGCCTTCTGGTTGAGCTTTATTTCTCACGTATGATTTCAAATGCCCAAGATATCTGTGAAATAAAATGAACATAATTATGCATTTAATTAAGTGTAAATTTTTTTTACATAATTGAAAAAAATATAAATAAAGTACCTCTCAATTGGATACATCCATTGATAATGAACGGGCCCCCCAAATTTATCTTCCTTAACCAAATGCACAATTAAATGCATCATGATAGTAAAAAACGATGGAGGAAAGATAATATCCACTGCACAAAGGGTCAATACAAACCTCTCCTAGAGGCTGTCAAGATGAAATGGATGTAGATATTTCTTACATAGTTGTCTAAAAAATGTGCAGAATTTCAATTTAACAGTAGTAACTTTTTCAGGTAATAATGTATGCAATTCCAATGGTAGTAACAGTTGTAAAAAATGTGAATAATGACTTTTCAATCCATGTAATTTACGATTCTTCAAGTCAAAACACCTCGAGATGTTACATGAATACCCATAAGATAACTTAATATTATTTAAAAATTGAAGGAATGTATCTTTATCCCTATTTTTCATTTCAAAAATTTCCAGAGCATAATTTTCATTCTCATCTGGCCATAGATCACGTTTTATGTTCATTACTTGTAAGTATTTGCGAGCATTGAGATGATCCTTCGACATTCCATGCTCATTAAGCAATGGGAAAATCAAATTTTCACAGACATTCTTCTCAATATTCATCCCATCAAGATTATGCCACAACAAATTAAATTCCCCATATGGAATTTTGAAGAATATACTTTTTTTCTTCCATTATTGCATTCTGATTTCACTTGAATATTGACTTCGAACCCATTTCCCGCTATCATTCAAATGATGAACCTTCCCAAATTATGTTTCAACATTTTCAAGTTGTGTCAATATTTCAGAACCAGTTAACAACATTGGAGGTTGTCTACAATCAATGAAACCTTTAAATTTTGATATATTCAGCCGAAATCTATGAGATGCATTGAGAAATATTCAATGTAACAAGAAGAAACATTTTCTACAATGAGGTAGCTGCTTGGGATCAAAATAAAAGTTAAAAACATAACAAGCCAAACCCATGTAAATGTTCTAACTAGTTAAATTCCCATGCCTAGGGAAGTCACTAATAGACAACATTAAAGCAACATGCATTTTGAACATTGTTTTAGAAGAAGCATCAAATGTCTCAACACTGTTTCTCCATAAATCCAGTAATTCTTCAATCAAAGGCCGCATGTATACATCAATATCATTTCCGAGAATTTGTTTTCTAGGAATAATCATTGAAATGATAAAAGATGTTTGTTGCATTCAAATTCATGGAGGTAGATTGTAAGGGATCAAAACAATTGGCCAAATGCTATAACTGGTACTCAAAGTCCCAAATGGGTTGAATCCATTGGTAGGAAATCCCAATCGAACATTCCTAGGATCAACTGAGAAATATGGATGTAATGAATCAAATGTCTTCCAAGATTGTGAATATTGTGGATGTCTCATTAACCCATCATTGTTATTATCTATAGAATGCCACTTCATGTGTTTGGTGGTTTTTGATGACATGAAAAATCTTTTCAATCGAGGCTTTAAAGTAAAGTAACACAAAACCATTCAGGTGTGTTCCCTTTCTTCTTCTTCATGAAAGTATGTTGATTCAGACTTCCAACATCACCCATTGACTGCCATCTAGAAGAAGAACATTTTTCACAATTCTGTCAACTTGAATCCTCTATCCAATAAATCATACAATCATTGAGACACACATGTATTTTTTTATAATTCAGACCAATACTGTTAACAAATTTTTTCATATCATAAAAAGACTCGGGGATTTTTGCTTCAGGAAATGCATCAGGAAAAAATTCCAATATCATGGACATTACCTTATTTGTAATTCTACATAGACATTTGACCTGGTACAACTTCAGCTGAAAATAAAGCTTTGAATTTTTCAAACATCAACTATACAACTCTTGATTTCCATCATCAAATAAATAATGAAACGTATTTTCTTTGTTGAAGTTTTATCTTATATTTTTCTCCACAGAATCAAGAGGAGGATCCAATGATATATTACAATCTTGATCTGGTTGTGTTACAGTCTCAAAAACATCACTTGTCACGTTGCAATTTGTAGCACCCTCATCTGGTTGTTCTATTGTGTTTTGATGTTGATAGTGGTGTCTTACAGTGTTGAATGCATCATTTATCAGGTTTTCATTTCATTTTCCATTGATAATGAAGTTGGGAGATCATTATATGGATTAAAATCAGTTCTAAACCTTTCTTTAACATTCGATTATCCATGCCAAATCCAACACAAATATTTATCAGGGAATTTCTTCAGTATTAAATGTTCATAAACTTCATCTATAACGACACATACTTTACGTACATGGTTATTAATTTATAATTTAAGCATACTTATTACAACATATAAAAAAACCATGATAGGACCATATAGGTATAGTGTCTTTAGAAACTGGGAAACATAAACAACTGGTTCATAAAGCATCTTCATTGTCTCCCATTTATTTCATCATATACAGAATCCCTTTTTGGAATATCATATTTAATACCCTCCTTCCTGACCTAGGGAAATGAAAACATAAAAAATGGTGAGCTCAAATGCTTAGTAAGGGTAAACAAAAGAAATATTAATCATATCATATTCATAAGAAAATAACATTTTGAAAATCTTAACCTCCAAAAGAGATCATAATATCATAACATGGGATAAATCATAGTAGTGAAATGTAATCCCAATAATCATAAATTAAAACATGAAACTTTGTGAAATACACACATAATCATAGAAAATAATTTCATATTATTCAAGGCTCATTTCCAAGACCATAATAGCGGACAAAGTCCATTACTGAACCGAGTTAACTCCTCGTTCCAGTCTTGTATCACTGAACTAGATTAACTTTCCGTTCCAGCCATGTCTATACCATGAGATATAAAATTTTACCCAATGCATTGGAGGGAGATATAGGTCCCACCCATCTTATAATGAAACCATTCTTATGTGTGCCACAAAATCATAAATCATAGCATAACCCATGTAATAAAAATGGGATTCTTAAACATCATGCCATGATAACATAATACATATATGATAAAAGGACATCATAAAATTAATTCCATCATAACATAATCAAATCAATGTAAAAATAGGGATAGAAACATAACCTTATATTATCTTAGATGGAAAATAATTTTCATAAAACACATGGACTCCATTCTTGAGGAAAATATCCTTTCTACTTCAATTTTTTTTTCCTTTCTTAACATTTTATACAATTTTAAACTAAAAGAAGTTGATTAAAAATAAACATGAAAACTTGTAAAGGAATCTTCATGGAAATAATGTTTTATTAAATCATAAAAATCCATTCATTCCATATAAGTTAAAAAAAATTCTTCTCATAATTTGTTCTGAAAAGTCAAAAAGTACCTCGTACTAAAAACGAAAAAAGATTCCTTTAATATCTTTTACTAAAAACTCACCAATGGGTAAAATTGGATTTAAAAAATTGTAGTATGATAATAATAATATTACATATTGAGGAAACATGGATGTGGATGATAAATATTCCCCAGTAAATTCTGAAGTATAAACAATCTCGGATAAAAATGAGATTGTGAGATTTTCCATTACCTTAGGTCCGATTTGCTTCATACATGTTCGATCCTACTTTATAATTATTTAAATAATGTTATTGACTTATTCCATAATCTTACTCATTGTTATGATATCATATATGGTTATATTATTATCTTCTTATTAGTAATATTTCATTGCTACTTGTTATTCATGTGTTCATTGCTTTATGTTCTTATGCATGTTTTGTCGAATAAATTCTTATTATTCTTTTTATATTATAGATACCTCATTTAAAGAATGTTATTAGTGTAATATATATCATATTTATTCATTAAATTCATTTATATAATCATTATTCAATAAAGATCATGTAGATCGAGTCGCATCACATCGTGGAGACGGTAGGCCGTACGTACGCATGAGCGATGATATCATTCCCATGATCGTGGAATTGTAATGAAGTGTATTTATACTATTTCAGAATCAATATCACTTTAAAATAATCATATATAGTTATTATTTACACCA
The DNA here is from genome assembly GCA_963277665.1 of Viscum album. NCBI lineage: Eukaryota > Viridiplantae > Streptophyta > Magnoliopsida > Santalales > Viscaceae > Viscum > Viscum album. The sequence goes on from OY728125.1 coordinate 1,803,464,885, forward strand.
TTATACCCATCCAATTAAGGTGGTGGTGGAAAATAGATTACACCACGGCGTGGAGACTGTGTTCCGTACGTACGCATGCGTGGTGATTTCGTTTTCCGTAGGATGGATAGAAGGTGAAATATGGTTGTTTCATATTTATAATAACATATAAGTATATGAGTGATACTTATGTTATTACTTCATAATTAAACAACTAAATAAGAGGAAGTAGAAGAAGGAATAAATTTGAAAGAATCGGTAATAGATATTACCTCTTCTTCGACACGCCTCTTTGAAACCTCCTCTTAGGGCACTATCATTGGTATTTGAAGAAAACCAGGACCTCTAGTATGTTTCTAGGAAAGTTGAGAATGTAAATGGTCAGGGTTTGGCCGATATTGAAGGCTCAAAGTTGTGTAAAGTGGAGAGGGAGGAGGTTCCCTTTTATAAGGGAGGAGAGGGGCACCTTAGGAAAAACTTAAAATATTATTTTATAATAAAGTCATATTCGGGTTATAATAGCTCCAAATTGATTTATTTTGAAGCTAAGGTAGGTATGGGTCAAAATCATCTCAACCAATAGGTTTTAGACAAGTTTAGGTTACTATTTTAACCTTATCATTTAGATTTAACTCTTAGTTAAATAATTTAACTTTTACCGTGTCTTCTTGTTTTCTTACACTATATGGATAATAAACATACTCTAAAAAGCCAAAAGAACCCTAAGTGGTTAATTATTAATATAGATTACCTTATATAAGTCATTTTTCCGAGCCATAGATTTTTAAGAACAGAATAACAATTAATAATGTAATATTTGTTTTAAAAACTATTTTATTTCAATTTTGACACTATTTGGTAATTAATTTTTGTGAAAATCATAACAGCACGATTTGATCTAAAAAAGTTAATTTAATAAATAATAATATGTCATATTAACCTATAAAATTAGTGTAATTCATAAAAAGTCTCAAATTACATTTATTTGTGTATTTATAATATCAATTATGTTAATATTTTATTAATAAGGTAATTACTGCATCATCATTGAGTCATAAATAAATTAAATTATTTAAAGTCTAAAAATTATAAATAAAATACAATTATGTAGGAAATAGTTTTATATTTCTAATGAATATTTATAGTCTAATTTATCTTATTTATAACCCTATATTAAAAATGTTTTAGTTATTAAACTTTGATTTTATCTATTTTAACTCTCCTATAAATAAAATAATATTAAATGTCCTAATCTAATCCAAGTGGACCTAAATGGTCATATTTTATTCCTAAGTTTTTTTTTGGTCAAATTAAACTTATCCAATAAAATTAGGACATGTGTTAGGGTAATAATAATACTATTTTTACCCTTAATTACCCTATTTACTTTTAAACGTGGTAAATAAAAGAAAAAAGTTACTATTCACCAAAAATTATTTTTATCTTATTAAACCACATTTTACTCCTTGATATTAACTATGTCTCTTGTATTTTCAAAATTTCACTCACAGAAGCGGTAAAATTAGGTTTTATGTAAATTTTCAAACTCTCCTTGGAGGTGGGTAAAAGACGGTGAAAAGTTCAATAAAATTTTCATATATCTAAAATTATTATAAAATGACTGAAATGAATTACATTGAAATTATATAGGTATTATGTATCAATTTTGACCTAAAATAAATTTAAATAAAATAAATATTTATTTAAATAAAAATTCGGTTTTAAACTATAACTTAGTGTTTTCACTATTCATCAAAAATTAAAATTTTTCAGAAAAATAACAAAAATTCACCCTAGGATAATTTCGATATTCCAAATCCAAAAATGAAGTCCATTTTGAAAGATAAAATTTATAAAATTTCAAAAAGTGGGTATTACTATTCATAACAGCAAGTTTTATTAATATTTTAATAGCATATCGTTGTTTAGTGAAACTCGGTATTGCGTACAACACAAGCTATTAAGGAAGGTCGCAATTGCGTGTAAAGAAAGACAAGCTAGTGTTGTGTGTAGTGAAATATTTATTTGATGATGTATATAACATAAAAACAAAAAATTTCTCATAAAAATCTCAGGTGTTACATTCTACCCCCCATAAAATGAATTTCGCGCTCGAAATTCGTCACTTTGTAACTAACAGATGAGGATACCTCTCCATCATCATATCCTCAAGCTCCCATGTAGCTTCTTATAATTGGTGGTTCCTCCATAAAACTTTCAACAAGACAGTGTTCTTGTTTCATAGGACTTTTTTGCTACGATCTAGAATCTCTATTGGCTGTTCTTCATAAGAAAGATCTTGCTCAAGCGGTAAAACTTCTGAGCTTAGTATATGTGATGGATCAGGTATGTAATTTCTCAGGAGAGATACATGGAACACATCATGAACTTAAGAGAGATTCGGTAGAAGCGCCAATCGGTAAGCTACCTTCCCAACACGATCCAGTATTTCAAAAGGGCCAATATACCTAGGCCTCAGCTTTCCCTTCATTGAAAATATCATTACTCTCTTCCAAAGAGATATTCGTAAGAAAAATTTATCACCCACTTCAAACTCTAGGTATTTTCTTCAGTTATCGGCATAACTTTTTGTCGAATCTGAGCTGCTCTTATGTTTTGTTGAATAGATCAGACCTTCTCTTCCATCTCATCAACAAGATCAGGTCCTAATAGCTTTCTTTCCCCAAATTCATCCCAGCAAGTTAGAGTTCGGCATTTATTTCCATAGAGAGATTCATAAAGATCCATGTTAATACTGGAGTGAAAGCTATTATAATAAGAAAATTCCACCAAAGGTAGGTGTTGATCCCAACCACCATTGAAATCCATAGAGAAAGCTTTTAACATATCTTCTAGAGTTTGAATTGTTCTCTCAAACTGACCGTCTGTCTGAGGATGATAAGCAGTGATGAAACTCAACTCCGTATCTAGATTATGGTGAAGACTTCTACAAAACTTTGAGGTAAACCTCGAATACCGATCAGATATAATGAAAAGTGGCACTACATGCAATCTTACCACTTCCTTTACATATATCCTGACAACCTGATCAAGAGAGGAATCCTATCTAATAGCAATGAAGTGTGCCGACTTTGTAAGAATATCAACTATGACCCAGATAGCATTATTGTATTTGGATGTTTTAGGAAGTCCGGTGACAATTTCCATAGTGATGTTTTCCCATTTCCATTCGGTTATGGGTAATGGTTGTAACATCCCCTTATACTTCTGTCTCTCAGCTTTAACTTGCTGAAAAACCACTCATCGAGAGACATATTCAACAACATCTCTTTTCATGCCATCCCACCAGAAGTACTCTTTCAGGTCCTTATACATCTTTGTGATTCTAGGATGAATAGAGAATGAAGAACTATGAGCCTCATCCAGTAGCTCCTTCTTTAATTCTGATATGGGAGGGACACAAACCCGATTATTGAACCTTATTATCCCATCACAATCAAGGTTCAATTTAGGAACATTTCTCACCTTCTTTTGTAACTCTACATCTTCTTTCTATGCCAATTTAATCTTCACATGTATAGATGGTTGAACATTCATTTGAAAAAGATAATATCTTTCCCCTTCCATTATAATTCCAAGATCCATCCTTTGTAAATCCATAAATATTGGATCTCTTTTTACCCTCATCATGGATAAGCTAACATGGTCTTGTCGACTTAATGCATCTTCCACCTTGTTTGCTTTCCCAGGGTGATAATTAATTGAGCAGTCGTAATCCTTAATCAGCTCCAACCATATTCTTTGGCGCATATTCTGCTCCTTTTGTGTAAAAATATACTTTAAAATTTTATGATCAGTATAAATATCACAACTTTCACCATAAATATAATGCCTCCAAATCTTTAAAGCAAAGATTAACGCAACTAACTCCAAATCCTGAGTTGGGTAATTTTTCTCATGGATTCTCAACCATCGTGAGGCATAAGATATCACCATATAATTTTGCATGATAAAACACCCCAGCCCCTTCTTGGATGCATCACTGTAGATCACAAACATTTCTCCACTACAAGTCAGTGTGATCACAGGTGCACTGGATAATCTTCTTTTTAACTCCTTGATATTCTCTTCACATTCCTCTGTCCAAACAAACTTAACTCCTTTCCAAGTCAATTTGGTGAGTGGGTTAGATAATCTTCAATAATATTTCACAAAACATTGATAGTACCCAGCTAAAACAAGAAATCATTGGATCTCAGTTACTGTTTTTGGTCTCAACCATCTTTCAAAAACCTCTATTTTTTGCTGGATCCAAAGATATACCCTCTTTTGAGATTATATGACCCAAAAATTAAAATTTTTTAAGCCAAAATTCACACTTGGTAAATTTGGCATAAAGATTCTCCTTTATCAGGGTCTTCAATACAATTCTCAAGTTATCTTCATGTTCTTCCTTGCTCTTTGAATAGACAAGAATATCATCTATAAAGACTACCATAAACTGATCAATATAGTCTCTAAAGACTCTATTCATTAGATCCATGAAGACAACAGGGGTATTAATAAGACCAAATGGCATCACTATAAATTCATAGTGTCCATACCTTGTATGGAAAGCCGTCTTTTGTATATACTCCCTTTTGACCCTTAATTGATGATACCCTTAATGAAGATCAATCTAGGAAAAGTATTGAGCTCCGCGTAGTTGGTCAAATAAGTCATCAATGCATGAGAGAGGATATTTTTTCTTGATAGTGATATTGTTAACTTATCGATAATCAATGTAGAGTCTCATTGATCCATCTTTCTTCTTAACAAACAGAACATGTGATTCCCAAGGTGATAGAATAGGGCGTATGAATCCTTTATCAAGATTATCTTAGAGTTTCTTCTTCAATTCCTGCAACTCAATTGGGGAAATTCTATAAGGTGTCTTTGAAATAGGTAAATCACCCGGTACGAGTTCTATTGAAACCTCAACTTTACGATTTGGTGGAAGACCAGGAAATTCCTCCGGAAAGACATCATAAAACTCTCGTACAATGGGAATATTCTTAATCGTGAATTTCTCTCCAACCATTTGAGTTAAATAACCTTCATTTAGTGGAATCAAGACCCATAAGATGGAAGAAATTTCCACTAGAAGGTTATGTTCATCCTTGTGTCGATAGACGATTATAGATTGATCTGGAATATGAAATGTGACTTACCTTATTTGGAAATTGATATGAGATCTATATAAGGATAGCCAATCCATGCCAATAATCACATCAAATTCCACTATAGGAAGGATCACAAGATTTGTAGGAAGCACTATCCCTCAAACTTCAATCAGAGAAGAATTGTAAACTTTTGATGCGACTGTTGTGACATTAGGGGTTGTCACAGCTAACTCAATATCTAACTACTGAGGTAATATGGCGACACCCTTAGAAAATTCTTCAGAAATAAAAGAGTGGGTGGATCCAGTATCAAATAAAACATTTGCTACTTTAGAGTGGATGGTAAGTGTACCTTTCACCACTTAGTTATCATACTCCACATCGTCGATAGAAATTGCATGTGACTTTCCTTCTTCTTTGGCCTTAAGAGTTTGTTGACGTTGATCATCATCAATAACCCTTGGATTAGGGTATTGATTGGCATAATTACCCATTTCCTTGAACTTGAAACATTGAAGTGTAGGAGGTGCATTCTGTGTATCCCTTTCTTTGTTCGCATCACTAGACATCCTCTTCCCATTATTTTGACATTCAACTGCCTGATGACATTATTTTCCACACATAAAAAATTTACTTGTCCCTTTAAGAAAATTTCCTCCATGTTTCTTTCCACACTTTGAGCATAAGGGAAAACTTATCTTCTTTTCAATGTGGTCTTTAGATTTTCCTTTCAATTACATTTTCCTCTTCTTATCAAACCCATATGATTGATGGGTTACTCCAATCTCCATCTCAACCTTGAGAGCACATCGAACAATTTCCGCGTAGCTATTGAAGTCCCTTATGGCTAATGCCCTTCGAAGACTTTGTTTTAAGACACTAAATAATCAATCGATTTTACTCTCAGGTTAGATAATAATTCTGGAAGCGTACCTTGCAAGTCTTATAAAATTTGCTTTGTAGGTACCAAAAGAGTCATTATCCTTTTGATTCAGTTCAGGAAACTTCTTCTCCATCCGTGTTTGAAGAATATGATGGAATTACTTATTGAAAAATAAGTTCTTGAACTCATTACATTCCATGGACTTAATTTCATCCATTTTCCTCATATTATTAATAAGATTCCACCATTGATCAACTTCACCTTCCAAACGATATACTGCTAATATGACTTTGTCATGTTCAGAACATTATAGAAATGAAAATATATTTTCAGTGGTACTGATAAACTATTCATCCACTAATGGATCAATAGACCCACTGAATGAGGGTGGACGCTGCCTTATGAAGGATTCAACAGAATGTTGCTCCTTCCTTTTCTCGTTTGTAAGTCCTATGTGATTCATAGCTTGAGAAAGCTGTGTGAGCATAGCTACAAGATTTTTCATTCCAGCTCCCATAACATTTGGTTGCTTAGGGGGACAATCATTGCATTTCCCATCGCATTCCACATTAACACAGTTCCTTCGAGTTCCAACCATTGACTAAAACCTAGAAGAATAGTGTGCGAAACACTAATTATAACAGGAAAACAATATAATAATTAATAAAATTTTACCCTTTAGGTCTTATCATAGGTTGTTCATGGCCATTTCTAAAACACTAATATTTTGTTCTATGTTTATACATATCCTTAGAGCTCTTACGAAGGCTTTGACATCCTAGTTTCCAAAGTTTGACTATACCTTTCCTCTGATACCAACTATAATTACCCATAATTTAAATACATGGTTATTACTTCATAATTGAAGCATAATTATTACAACATATAACAAAACCATGATAGGACTATATAGGTATAGTGTCTTTAGAAACTGGGAAACATAAACAACTGGTTCATAAAGCATCTACATTGTCTACCATTAATTTCATCATATCTAGAATCCCTTTTTAGAATATCCTACTTAATAACCTCCTTCCTGACCTTTGGAAAATAAAACATAAAAAAGGGTGAGCTCAAATTCTCATTAAGGGTAAACAAAAGAAATATCAATCATATCATATTCATAAGAACATAACATTTTGAAAATCTTAACCTGCAAAAGAGATCATAATATCATAACATGGGATAAATCATAGTAGTGAAATGTAATCCCAATAATCATAACGTTAAATATGAAACTTTGTTATACACACACATAATCATAGAAAATAATTTCATTTTATTTAAGGCTCATTTCCAAGACCATCATAGTGGAAAAAGTCCATTACTGAACCGAGTTCACTCCTCATTCCAGTCCTGTATCACTGAACCAGATTAACTTGCCGTTCCAGCCATGTCTATCTCATGAGATATAAATCTTTACCCAATTCATTGGAGGGAGATATAGGTCCCACCCATCTCATAATGAAACCATTCTAATGTGTGCCACAAAATCATAAATTATAGCATAACTCATGTAATAAAAATGGGATTCTTAAACATCATTCCATCATAACATAACCAATATGAGATAAAAGGACATAATAAAATTAATTCCATCATAACATAATCAAATCAATTTAAAAATAGGGATATAAACAGAACCCTATATTATCTTAGATGGAAAATAATTTTTATAAAACACATGAACTCCATTCTTGAGGAAAATATCTTTTCTACTTCAAAAACATTTTTCCTTTCTTAACATGTCATACAATTTTAAACTAAAAGAAGTTGATTAAAAATAAACTTGAAAACTTTTAAAGGAAGATTCATGTAAATAATTTTCTATTAAATAATAAAAATCCATTCATGCCATATAAGTTAAAAAACATTCTTCTTATACTTTGGTCAGAAAAGTCAAAAAGTACCTCGTACTAAAAACGAAAAAAGATTCCTTTCACAACTTTTACTAAAAACTCACCAATGGGTAAAATTGGATTTAAAAAATTTTAGGAGGATAGAAATAATATTACATATTTAGGAAACATGGATGTGGATGATAAATATTCCCCAGTAAATTCTTAAGTATAAACAATCTCGGATAAAAATGAGATTGCAAGATTTTCCCTTAACTTAGGTCAGATTTGCTTCATACATGTCCAAACCTCATGTATAATGATTTAAATAATGTTATTGACTTATTAAAGAATAATACTCATTGTTATGATATCATATATGTTCATATTCTTATCTTCTTATTAGTAATATTTCATTGCTACTTGTTATTCGGGTGTTCATTGCTTTATGTTCTTATGCATGTTTTGTCAAATAAATTCTTATTATTCTATTTAGGTTATAGATACCTCATTTCCATAATGTTATTAGTGTAATATATATCATATTTATTCATTAAATTCATTTATATAATCATTATTAAACGAAGATCATGTAGAACGAGTCACATCAAATCGTGGAGACGGTAGGCCGTACGTACGCACGAGCGATGATATCGTTCCCATGATCGTGGAATCGTATTGAAGTGTATGTATAATATTTCATAATCAATATCAATTTACAATAATAATATATAGTTATTATTTATACCATTATACCCATCCAAGTAAGGTGGTGGTGGAAAACAGATTACACCACGGCGTGGAGACAGTATTCTGTACGTATGAATGCGCGATGATTTCGTTTTCCGTAGGATGGATAGAATGTGAAATAGGGTTGTTTCATATTTATAATAACATATTAGTATATTATTTATAATTATGTTATTACTTCATAATGAAACAACTAAATAAGAGGAAGTATAAGAAGAAATAAATTTGAAAGAATCGGTAACAGATATTACCTCTTCTTCGACACGCCTCTTTGAAACCTCCTATTAGGGCAATAAAATTAATCTTTGGAGAAGCCCAGGACCTCTAGTATGTTTCTAGGGACGTTTAGAAGGTAAACTTTCAGGGTTTTTCCGAGATTTAATGCTCAAAGTTTTGTAAATAGGAGAGGGATTAGGTGCCCTTTTATAAGGGAGGAGAGGGGCACCTTAGAAAAAACTTAAAATATTATTTTATAATAAAGTAATATTCGGTTTATAATAGCTCCAAATTGATTTATTTCGAAGATAAGGTAGTTATGGGTCTAAATCCTCTCAACCAATAGGTTTTAGACAAGTTTAGGTTACTATTTTAACCTTATCATTTAGATTTAACTCTAAGTTAAATAATTTAACTTTTACCATGTCTTCTTGTTTTCTTACACTATATGGTTAATAAACATACTATAACAAGCCAAACTAACCCCAAGTGGTTCATTATTAATATATATAACCTTATATAAGTCATTTTTCCGAGCCTTAGATTTTTATGAATATAATAACAATTAATAATATAAAATTTGTTTTAAAAACTATTTTATGTCAATTTTGACAATATTTGGTAATTGATTTTTATGAAAATACTAACAGAATTATTAGTTAGAAAAAAGTTAATTAAATAAATACTAACAAGTAATATTAACCTATAAAATTAGTTTAATTCATAAAAACTCTCAAATTACATTTATTTGGGTATTTATAATATCAATTATGTTAATATTTTATTAATAAGGTAATTACCGAATCATCATTGTGTCATAAATAAATTAAATTATTTAAATTCTAAAAATTATTAATAAAATACCATTATGTTTGAAATGTTTTTATATTTCTAATTAATATTTATAGTCTAATTTATCTTATTTATAGCCCTATATTAAAAATGTTTTAGTTATTAAACTTTGATTTTAACTATTTTAACTCTTCTTTAAATAAAATAATATTTAATGTCCTAATCTAATCCAAGTGGACCTAAATGGTCAAATTTTCTTCCTAAGGTTGTTTTTTGTCGAATTAAACTTATCCAATAGAATTAGGACATGTGTTAGGGTAATAACAATACCGATTTTACCCTTAATTACCCTATTTTCTTTTAACCGTGGTAAATAAAAGTAAAACGTTACTATTCACCAAAAATTATTTTTATGTTATTGAACCAGATTTTACTCCTTGATATTAACCGTGTCTCTCGGATTTTTTAAATTCCACTAATAAAAGCGGTAAAGTTAAGTTTTATGTAAATTTTCAAAATCTCCTAGGAGGTAGGTAAAAGACGGTGAAAAGTTCAACAAAATTTTTATATATCAAAAATTATTATAAAATGACTCCAATGAATTACATTGAAATTATATAGGTATTATGTATCTATTTTGACCTAAAATAAATTTAAATAAAATAAATATTTATTTAAATAAAAATTTTATTTTAAACTATAACTCACTGTTTTTCATTATTCATCAAAAATTGAAAGTTTTCAGAAAAATACCAAAAATTCACTGTAGGCTAATTTCGATATTCCGAATGCAAAAATGAAGTCCATTTTAAATGATAAAATTTATAAATTTCAAAAATTGGGTATTACTATTCATAATGACTAGTTTTATTAATATTTTAATAGCATATCGTTGTTTAGTGAAACTCAGTATTGCAGACAACACAAGCTATCGAGGAAGGCCGCGATTGCGTGTAAAGAAAGACAGGCTAGTGTTGTGTGTAGTGAAAGATTCCTTTAATGATGTATATAACATAAAAAAAATATTTCTCATAAAAATCTCGGGTGTTACATCAACTCTCTTCAACCATCTTCTAAATCTACATTTAGGACATGGACATCTTATTCTCCCTTCAACGAATCGATTGGAAGGTGAAAAATCTAAAAACTCCTTCAAACCCTTAACATACTGAGGTGTGTTCCTTGGTAATGTGATCCAAATTTTATCCATGTATATCACAATGTGCCTACACAATATTAAAAAAAATAAAACACATAATTACTACTAATTAGGGAAAGATATTCTTATATACTAGTTGAAAAAATAGGTTCTTTCCATTAACATTATATATAAATAAATAAAATATAAAACATGCACTTTATCAATGAAAAACATTTATAAAACATGGTATAAATATTTTTTTCTTGAAACAATTCCAATTAAAAACTCATTCATCTATCCTTAAAACATCACCCCTTTCATAAAAAAAACCCTTACATGGTTTAAAAACCTATCAAAGGAGTTTCTAATAATGGCTAGAAAATTTAAAAAAAATTCTCCCCACTTGAAAGATTTAACATAGAAAAATCAAAGTAAGTAAGGAAACAAGGATAATTATAAATAAATATTCCCTATAGAAATTCATAAAGTATGCCAATAAACAAGTGAAACAACACTAGTAAATATCAGTACTAAATCATTGGAGGATCAATGCTTCAATGAAATTCCATCCAAGTAAAAAAGTTATACAAAAGATAATAAATAATTAAAGTCATAAAACATGATAAATATCATGAGGAAACACATAAGGAACTAATGGCACAAGTATAACAAATGAAAATGTGGGCCTATTTCCATCAGGTTAAAGATCACACATCCATCAAACAAATAAATGCAAACCCAATCTCATCAGTGACACCCCACTAGCTCAGTATTTTGTACAACTAGTGGTAACTAGAAAGTGTGTAATCTCAATGTGCCTAGAAACATCCCATGAATTCCCAATTAGTATCATAGGGTCCCTATAAAATAACTAAAGGAGGTGATACACTTTTAAAGTTAATGTCATACAATGAAAATAATAATAGCCAAAGGCTAGCATAATAATGAAATCCTTCCCACATCCCACATTTAGCTTATAATGAGCCCCCACCCATAAGAAAATCATGAATAACATCACAAAAAACCATCACATGGATACACATGACATCATAAATAAATGAAAAGGGGCTCAACAAGGGAACAAAGAACCAATAAACTCAAATATCGCATCACAAAGTGCCATCTAAGACTTTCAATTATCACATATAATATATACATTTGTAAATGCCTTTTTAAAATGTTTTAGAATCCAAACACCAATATAAGGGAAATCATAATCATTTCCAAAACACAACCAACATAGCCTAAATTAATCACAATTACATTTCATAAAACAACATGTCCCTTTGAAACACGGAAACCATTTAACCCCCAAAGGGTAACCCACTTTGAAAAACCAATTTCCCTTAAAATCTAATGACTATGTGTTTTTCTTATAAAAAACCATTCATTTAATTTTATCAAACACGTAGAATGTATAAAATATAAAATTACATAAAAATTTCATTTAAATATGAAATTAAAACTATTAAGCCACATGAAAACCAAGTTAAGTTATATAAAACCATTATAAACCAAACCTAGATAATGCACACCCTCATTATCTGAATTAGAAATTAATTTATAAATCAAAGCCCACATAAATATCTTAAATAAAATTAAATGAAATGGAAAAATTGACCCAAATAAAATTCACTGGTGGTAGGGAAGGGATCTAGGGTTCGGGTCTCGCGGGGGTCGGGGGAAGAAGGTGGGGTCATAGGTGTCAGGGGGAGAAGGGGGTTCGTGGTCGGGTGTTGAGGGGAAGTGACGCAGATGTCTGTCTGGCGGCGGGGAGGCGAGTTGGGGTTCGAGGATCACTCACGTGGGTCTAAGTAAAGAAATTCAATGACATTATAATGAAGTGTTCTAAGTAAAAAAATCCAAATGGGATGCAAATTTATGCCAGAACCGACCACATGGTTTGATGGGATGGAAGTTATTCATGCATTAATTTTTAAAACATATCTAAGAACTTGAGTTAACTCACTGACCCATTTATTAGGTTGTGTATACAAAAATTATTCCATTGATCCAATTTATATTTTCACCATAAATCTAAGGAAACCCCTATGAAACCCAATAAAATTAAAATTAGGATCTATACACCATAAATGGGAATCAATATGAATTTCCAAATTCAATATTAAAATGTCGACAACCCATAGTGGCTGAAGTTCCGTCATAATGGGTGGTTATTAAGAACTCTCTAATAAACTAATTCTAGAGTCCCAAAAATAAAACTAACTCAACGAAACCCTGCTTCACCCATATAAAAATATATTTCATTTAGAAATTGGGTCCGTTTTGGGAAAGCAATGTTATGATGTCATTTTTAATGAACCTACCCTGGATGAGTTGATATATTACCCAAACCAATTTTCTATAAGGGATAAAGGGAATTATCGATACCTATAGGATATAAAAAAACTCAGGGGTATCAATACTATGAACCTGAGAATGGTATAACCCTTATATGGTAATAATAAACAAAAGATGAATATATTAAAAAATAATAATTACAATTCCATGAATTGGAATTCCTTGCAAATGAAAAAATCTTAAATGAAATAGATGAATAATAAAATAGATAATTATTAAACAAAAATTCTTCCAAAAAAATTAAAATGAATTAAATATAATATAATTATAACTTACACTTGGGAAAAATGGCCAATACAACATACCAAGGAAAAAAATAAATGGAACATGAAAAGTTCCTGCATCACCACTGATGAACCATATCTACTGAATATACACCACTCATCCATAAATGGTCTAAACTAAGAATCAATTAATAAAAAAAATAACTATGAACCTAAAATATAATCCTAAGATCTACATACACCTAGATGTGTATGTATGGTGTGAACTAAACATGCCATGTGGGATCTCCCTACGGAATATTGGAAATTACTTTTATAAAATATTTAATATATTCAAGTTTTAACTAAAATATTAATATAGATCTTCAACCTCCATATAAAAATTAAACCCTTTCATATTTCATTTCATGATTATAAAACACCCATCATTTATAATTTAAAACATGGGTTGGAAAACTCAATTATATTATACACTATGAAACATGAGAAAGAGTTCCTTTAAAATTATGGTTAAAAATTCAAGTCTTCTAATCACCCCAATTTTTATATCACATTAAAAAAATAACATTGATAAAAACACCGATAGGATTATAATTTAATACCTCAATTTCCAAACCATTATATAATATATTTTGAAAATAAACCAAAGGTGAAATCAATGCAAAATACCATCAATATCTTGCACCATGGTTTCAAGAACAGAACATAAAATAATATCAAACACTCATTGGTTTATCAAAATTGTCAACAAGGGGATAAAAATAATGCACAAAATTAGATACCCAAAAATGTACTAAAAATAAAATTAGAATCTTGGGGAACTCACTAGGTATCAATTGTCATACTTGGAAGCTGATATAGGGCTTTAGGGGGTCGGCAGCGACGGGTGGCGAGGCACAATGATGGGAGGTGAGGCATGATTGTGGGTGGTGAGGTCACTGGAAGCACGGGTGGAGAGCCGATCTAGGGTTTGGGGCTCGCTGGGGGGAGAAGGCGGCGTCGCGGGGGTCGGGGCTCACTGGGGTCGAGGGGAGAAGGTGGCGTCGTTGGGTCAGAGGGAGAAGGGAGGTTGAGGGGGGGGGGGGGATGGGGGTCGGGGTCGGGTGGTGGTGGGAAGCATTAGTGCTGTAAAAAAGTTAGTTTATTGGTGGTTTTTAAAACCTCTGCTAAAAGACCACCGCTAAAGGTGATTTATGTTGTAGTGAATTAATCAATCTTATTAGAAACTATTTGAACAATCAAACTATAATAATTTTACTACCTTGGTTAACTGGCTAGTTTTATTTTAAATTGGGGGAAACTTTTAAATAACATTTTGAACAGAATATTTTTATAGGAACTCAATTCACCCCCTCTTGAGTATCATACTCCGACCAACACTATTGTTTCGGGTGCATTCTTTACATGGTTTCCATGGTTAGTTTATTATTGAATTTATTTTAAAATGGTATAAAAACACCAGAAGTAGAATAAAATAATATTAATATGTTTTCATAATATTAATTGATACCATAAATAATTTTTTTTAATATATGATGATGAATCATTGGATAAAACATTAATGATATTCGTTTAGATCATTTTGGCGGTTCTTCGATAATCAAAAACTAGTTTCATTTAATATTATGTATATATGTTAATTACAGAACATAAAAGAGATTATATCACAAAAATTACAATCTTTTTAAATCATTAAAATGGTTTTATGACTAGCCATGAAGCATGTAATGAAAATTGAAAACACATCGTCCATGATGTAGGTAATTCCACACATCCCAAACGATGTTTATATTTTTAAAAGAAAGAGAATAGGAGAAGAAGTATGCTGATGAATTTTTTGAAAAAAAAGATAAAATTATAGTATATATAATACACTGGAGTATTAATTCTTCTTGGATAAGGGGAGGTTAAGAGAGTATAATAAAAGAAAAATAATTAAAAATAAAATAAAAGAAAATGAAATTTAAATTTTACATCTTGAATTATCCTCTTGGAGAACCTCTTTAAGGCCTTTAGTTTTTGCCTTTTGGTGAGACCAGTAGGTATTGAACTAGGGGTAGAGGATTTTAAAGATGATTGGGAAGAATTTGGAAAATTCTCAAATCTTGAGAGGTGTGAGGAGAAGAGGGGGTGAGGGGTGGTATTTATAGTGGAGGAGAGGAGGGATTTTTGATTATTTTATTTAATTGTTTATTAATTTGTCTCGAGACTATGAATAGTTTTAGAATTATCATAAAATATATTAAAATAATCATGGGAAGTTTAAGATTATGGTTCTTACATCATTAATGATGTTAATAACTGTTTATTTAACTTAGAATGTATATATACCATAAATTGTCATATTTCACTATTCAAAAAAATTCTAGTCCTTTAAAAAATTCACACAAATTCACCCCAAACACTGTTTGATGTATATAATATAGAAATGAACTCTATTTGATCAAAATAATTTTATAATTATGAAAAATTTAATTTTTAAATAAAAAAATAATTTATTCAAAAAATGACAATTTTAAAAGTATAATTGATTTTATAACACTATGCAACATTAATTAAATTCTTATAAAATTATATTATAATCATAAAACAATAGAATAATAATTTATGATTAAATTTTATGAAAATACCTTTTCATTTAAATTATTAAGTTAATCATTAAAATTATAATTAAATATTTATGACATAGAAAATACCAACACTTAATTAATAGTTTTCAATATATTTATTCACTTATACTATGATCATATTTCCCCTTATAAGATGACTAAATTTTATTTATACTTTCATTGTTGGGGTTACTATTTATTTGTTCATATTACTATTCATAAGAGTAATATTACTATTCTAAAGGGTCAAGTTACTATTGACTAAAAAATTAGGTTGAACTTATCATAATCTAAATATCTTACTGATCACAACTGTGTATGTTTTTTTTTTTCAAAAACCAATTCATAGAAGAAGAATTTTTTTGTTTAATGACTAGGTTATAAATATCTCCTTTAAATAATTATAATAAAAAAGTGTTTTTTTCATAGATACTCAGTGTTACATGAATTTCATTCATAAGAGTAATATTATTATTCTAAAGGGTCAAGTTACTATTCAATAAATAATTAGGTGGATTCTATCAGACTCTAAATATCTTACTGATCACAACCATGCATGTTTTTTTTTCAAAATTTAATTCATAGAAGCACAAAATTTTTGTTTAGCGACTAGGTTATAAGTATCTCCTTTAAATAATTATAATAACTAAGTGTTTTTTCACAGAGACTTAGTGTTGCCTGCATTTCATTCTATATTAATTTTTTTAAATCCTTGGGCTATGTCATATTAAGATTTATGTTTAGTAACTATAATGATTTGAATGTAAAAATAAATCATAAATTAGTTTAGGAAATTTTGGTAAATAAATTATATAATTTGTTTCAGATAATTACAAAAATTATATCAAGGAATTCATCCTGATGGAAAAGATTTAAAATTAATGATAATGAAGAACTTAGGAGGTGTTTTATCTCCACAAAAAAAATCTATTAACATATTAGTATTATATTTTCTTATGTAAATGAGTTTGAGTAACATATCCAAATAATTTAACATTATGAATATGTAACAAACCACCTTCTTCAAGATGAGGGAAGGGGCAGTAAAGTACCACACCCTTCATAATTTAAGATGAAAGCGAGAAAATGACCCCTGAGTCCCGCCTTCAATAGGCCCTAGAGCAGAGACTAGCACTAAGGGTATAGAATCTCACATAAAATGTAACGAATTAACCTTTTTTAATGAAACAGGATCAGGCGATAAGATGGTAAAAATTGCAAACAACAATAAACATTTATATAATAGAAACCAAAATCCAACCCATGTATGATTTAAATGTAAATTGTGACAAAATTACAACCAAAGCACCAAATAAAGTACCAAGAGAAAGAAACAAAGCAAAAAAAAACAACTATTCTAACTCCCGAGCTAGTATAATTCAGCATGATCATTAAATTCCTCATGGAAACCAGCAAATAGTTTTAGAAATGTAGGGGGAGTATACAAGTATACCTAGTAGAAAAACTAAATCAACCCACGCACAAGTGTAGGAACATAATAAACCCCACATGAGAGAATAATAGAACCTTAAAGCACCTTCCAAGGAGAACTAACCGACCCAACCTCACCAAGGCACACTCCCCAAATAACTTAAGTCAAGTAATGTAGTAGTATAAGCACATCGACATTTGGGTACACCACACCACTTTCTAGTTAGTTAAGTACGAATTCCTAATGGCTAACGTCTTGACACTAACACTCTTCCAAAATGTAGTCCCACAACCAAAACCTTCCTGTACAAACTTGGGCCTCAAAACATACACAAATCCCACCCAAAAACACCTCGGCCATGACCACACCAGATATCTCTCCCGCAGACACCTGTACCACAACAACCACACCTCTTTCTCAAAAACACCTGAGTCTCATCTTGAAGACACTTGGGAAAACAAATCTGTCTCAAAAAAACCTAGGCCCAATGACCACAACAAAACCTGTCAGAGGGATCTTGGACTATGGTAAACCTCAAGCCATTACAACCTGCCCAGATATGCTCGAGCGGTAGAAACCCGAAAGAGGGTATGAGGAAGAAATTTAGTAACCAGCCATCCATTCTCCCACTGGTATGTTGGGAAAGACACCATCCTCTATGAAATGAAGGTGTTCGGAACATGGTTCCCAATATGGGTGGGGTGCATATTGAAAATCACATGAAACTACAAATTTATACATATAGGTAAACAAATAGTCAACCCAACCTATGAGTTCCCAAACAAGAAACCATCCCACACAAACCACCTTTGCTGCTACCCATATATGCACAACCACACAAACAACCACAATAAAATACAAGCATAACCCTCTTTCATTTAACCACTTACCATTCATTAATTTTGGGGTCCATATAAATTTATTCCAACACTAGCTAGGTAAACTACCAATTACAACATCTGTAACCATTTTCAGAAGTATAAAATCCACTAAATATTACCAAGGAAAATAAGGAAGTAGGGAATAAGGTAAGGAAATCCATTTTTACACCTATTCATAAAAACAATAGAGAACAACCAACCTATAGTCCCACAACACCCCCCTTTATCATAGACACCCGTTTAACTAATGCCAACTATCATTCTTAAAAGTTATCCGATAAAATCATGCTCTCACGACTAGAACTGGAAACCCCACTACACAAAAACACCACACCCACCACACCCATAAACATGAAGTCACAACACAACCCAATACCCTAGCCTCACTGCCCAACCACTTCCTAGAAGCTTCCCCAGTACACAACAAGTCCATCCATTCCACAATCAATCATTCTATCAACTTGATATTCTATCACACATCCTCTACCAACCAATACACAAATCCCATAACAAAACACCACCAAAAAACATCCCCACTACACAAAAAGTCTATCCCCCAAACATAAGGTCATCCCTTTGTCCACCCCCCATACCCATAACAAGGTTACCAAATAAAACTTCACACAACCCCCACGTAGTACAAAACCCAACCAAACACAACACAAAACCACACCATTAATCCAAGTATATTAATATTTAGCAAGATGGGTTCTTTAATTCCAATTTAAATAACATGGGTGATCACATGACATGTTTGATCCTGGGGCATCCATTTATTTAACCACGTATACGTGATTAAGAAGATTCCATGTTACAACCATTTATCAAAGCATCACAACAAAAATATAAATCAACACCAATGCACAAAAGAATACCACCAACAACCATGATTTTCATGAGGTTTTAGAGCCCAAACAATTCAAAACAATGTTCATGGATAACAATTAAAATAACATACATAACATCATCACTTCCCTACTGTTATTTCATTGACTCATGTTATCTTTTGATCATTATCTTCCTCCATATTTATTACCCATTTAAGAAAATCATCCACCTGTTCTTCATAAGAGAAACTTTTTTACACCCACCATACATGTTACAAAAATAAATAGAGGAAGAAGATTCCCTAAATAAAACAACAGGTGACCAAAAATTCTCTTTGCACGGAAACTGGGGATCACGCGAGTAGCAGGAAACTACAGGAAAACTGAGGAGGAGGGGGATATAATATATGAACATGAATTTTCTAGAGAGGAAGGCTTTAGGCACACCAAGAGGGAATTAAAACACACTGGGAAGGGAATATCATAGCTTTGAAGAGCCATATCCTATGTTAAAGGAAAAACGGTTTCGAAAGTCATTAATATGGGATCGTGGTAAAGATCACATAGTTTGAATATCTCAATGTCCTGATATTATTAGGATATTAAAAATACACTTAATATACTTTGAAACTCCCTTAAAAATTCCTAAATAGGGCTTTAAACCAGGTTTACATCAAATAAGATGTAAGATGAGAGAAACTAGAAAAACATGAGAAATTGGAAATTTGGAAAAGGGTGAGACACCATTTGGTGTGCCACCATTTCGGTGTTCCACCGTCACAGTGACATAATTATGGTACCACTGTTTTAGTGTGCCACCATTTTAGTGACACCATTACCATGCCACCATTTTAGTGTGCCTCTATTATGGTGCCACTATCTCAGTGTTCCACCATTTTGTTGGAACCATTTGGCAGAATTGGATTTTTGGAAAACTCCCAAAACAAACCACTATGACCCCCAATAACACCAAAAGCACTGGATTTTCACAAAGGAATGGCTTGGGGAAATATGATTATTACATTAGATACCTCTCAAACTATTCTTGTCCCCAAGAACTTATAACCAATATTAGAAAAATAGGGGTTCAAACAACCACCCCGTAAGATACCTCTTAGGGACAAACCACCCTAAATTTTTCAAAAACTGAAGAGAAAACCTCAAAATATAGGAAAAAATCTTTTAGAATTGGAAAACACATCCATTTAATTAAATGAATGCTTCCAAACATGATCCCAAAGCATAGATCATTTTTCAGTATTCAATTTGACTGATCATGGAGCATGAACGGAGCAACGGATCAGAAGATATGGTTGTTCAAATTCAAACTGCTCAAAATGGCCATCCGAGACGTTTTTGGGGAAATGTATGGTTTTGCGTGCAAGAATGGAAATTTGGCACACAAGAATGGGTGTTTTGTGCACATGAATGGAATATTACATGGAACAACATAATCTTGTTCACAACCCATAAAAAAAAATTTTTATGCTCCCAATGTGATGTCATCTTCTTCTTTATCCACCCAAAAAGTAGCTAAGTTAGGTGCACACAAGATTCAAGATGTGCGTACATGTTTGGAGATGCATGCACAAGATCGACATGCACGTGCAAGATTCTTACGCGTCAAATGCGACGTATGTCGGGAAGGTTCTATGAAGTCCCATGAAAATGGTTAAGGAAGGTACACACAAGTTTTGGGATGTGCGTGCAATATTAGCATATGCATGCAAGATTCTCACATGCCCAATGCGACGCCAAACACCCCTTTGAGTGCGAACCCACCACAGGGTGCACGAAAGATCACTTCTGACCTCAGAATCTTATGTGTAAAAACTTATGGGTTTTCCTATAAATACAAGTTCACCTAATCCCCTCGATATAGGTCTCTAGAGGTTAGATGATGCTCTGCTGTGCGTAAGATCACCTATTCCATGCCGGTGCAGAAGAATGGAACCCTCTATGTGATATCTTTTGTGACAGGTCCCTTATGGGCCTGCCTTCATGAAGGCCCACAATATTTTTACCCTCACACTAAATCTTTTCTGCCTAAGTCATGTGCACACAAGATTCCATTCTTGCACGTAAAACTTCCAATCATGCATGCAAGACTTCAATCTTGTGTGCAATAATGCCAAGGTGCCTAATCTTTCACGCACCTATACTGCATAGTCCAATCTTGCACATAACCTATCCTATATGTATCTCATCTTACACACAAAATTATATAGGCATGTGCCCACTGGTCTATACCACGGGGTCTGTGCCCCCACTTGAGATCACTGCTGGGCTCCGGTCCCATCCTTCTGGGTCAGTCCCTTCGCTTCCTTCACTAACCCCATGAAAAATGAAGAGTTTTACTCTGAAATTTTTTGGACTGGGACGTCGGCGTTTTCCATTGTGCCCTTATGTGTACCCACCTTCCACTTATGGAATTCAATGATTTGAGATACTCCTCTTCACACCATGACACAACTTGAGCCTATATATTCTTCATAGTTCGTTTCCCATGTCGTGAGTTGACATTCTCATCATCAATTCCTTGAGTACCTTGAGTCAAACCATTCCTCAAGAAACTCATCCAAACCCCATCACCTAACTTCTATACCAGGTTGAAACAGAAAGGGTTGCTCTTGTGTAAGTCCCAGCACAAACCATTACTAGGCACCTTATGCCCAATAGTCATATCTGTATGACTTTAAACTGTAGTGCACCCAATATGAAAAATATAGGATGCCTCTTGATCCAAAAAAGAGATGCCTTATGCACAAAACATGAGATGCCAATAGTCCTATCTAAAGGACTATAAAGTGTAGTATACCTTATCATTCAATAATAGGATGCCTCTTATTCAAAATGAGATATGGCTTATGTCACACACATAAGATACCTAATTCCATGATTACAGTGGCGTAATTTCAATACTGTTGGAATTCGTTCAAACATTCCATCACTCCACCTCATGCTTTGCATGTCTTACATTCGTATCTTCATACTCTCTCATCTTTGAAGGGACCCCCTAATGTCCAAGCCCCATGTCAGATCGGCTCACCTACCATTATAGGCCAATGCCCCGGAAGACTTTGGACGACACTTCGAGTCAGGTCCTGTGTTTCAAACACAGTCAACAGTCGACCCTCATTTTTTTGTCTTCATTTCAAGATAATGCAATATGGATGTTGTGTTTTGAACATGGTCAATAGTTATCCTCTATTGTCATGCCACCATCACCGCATTCCGAATTTTAGGAATGTGATTCACACTTTTTCATATCCCTTCTTTTGGATTGATTCCAATGCCCTTGGTGTTATTCTTCTTGTGCACTAGTGAATAGGTGTAGGCCTCAATTATATTGCTAATCCCTCCAATGAGTTGGGATGCACTCATGAACAGACATGAGGAATACATTACAGGAATCTTCTATGTGTAATCCCCATCCATCATTGCCACTTTTTAGCAAAACATGGGCAACTTCCATGCATAATCCCTATCCACCATTGTTGCTACTTACTGGCACCCAAACAACTTCCATGTGTAATCCCCATCCACCATTGCCACTCTTTAGCAACACCCAGGAAGATTCTATGCATAAGCCCCATCTATCATCTGCACTCCTTATTGGCACACATGAAGCTTTCATGCATAATCCCCCTCCACTCTTTCCACTCCTTAGTGGCACCCAGGAAGCTTCCATGCATAAGCCCCATCCACCATTGCTGCTCCTTAGTAGCACCTGGGAAGCTTCCATGCGTAAGCCCCATCCACTGTTGCCACTCCTCAGCAGCAACCAAGAAGCTTCCATTGCCACTCTTTAGAGGTACCCGGGTAACTTCCAGGCGTAAGCCCCATCAATCGCTACCACTCCTTAGCAGCGCCTGGGTATCTTCCATGCATAAGCCCCATCCACCATTACCGCTCCTTAGCAGCACCTAGGAAGCTTCCAAGCATAAGACCCATCCACCATTACTATTCCTTAGCAGCACCCAATTAGATTTTATGCATAATCCCCACTTACCATTTCCAATCCTTAGCATCACCCAGTCATCATCCATGCATAAGCTCCATTCACCACCCTTCATGGCCTCACCTTTGCGCTATGATTGTCAGGTATCTTGTTTCCTCTAGTTTCTCACACCGAGCATGACTCACATGGTCTTAGAGTAAGCATAAACCATGAAATCCTTCCTGGGATAACTTAGCATGTAATCCCCAAACCATTTCAAACTATGTGGACTTTGATCCTTGTCTCCTAGGCATGGTACATTGGAAGCCTCCCTGAGGTTCAAGCCCAACACCTACTTTTCCCAACCCCTTCGCGTTCATTCAACTTCATCCCACATGATGTTAAACTATATCCCTTCTCCCGAATTATGTGGACTTTGATTCCCTACAATGAGGATATGTAGGAAGCCTCCCTGATGTTCAATACCAACACTCATCGATCCCAAACCCTCCATGTTGGTCCACCCTCGTCCTACATGACATTAAACAGTACACCCCTTTCGTCTCACATGACATTAAACTCTATGCTACTGAAATACATGGTCTTTGATCCTTGTCCCCTGGATAGGGTATGTATGAAGCCTCCATGAGGTTCACCCCAACTAGCGATAAGCCATTGGAACCCCAACTAGTGGTAAGCCGTTGGAACCTCAACCACAAGTAAGTTGTTGGAACCTCAACCAGTGGTAAGCCGTTATAGTATACAGTCGACGGTAAGCCGTTGTAGTCCCCTTTGTTGGGACCTATATGTTTGGTCCTTAACAATGGTGTCAGACTAACTCGGGCTGCTAATTATGCGTAAGCCCTAGTATATCGTCGAGTCATTGTCTTATGTGTACACTATAGTTCTATTCCCCCACCCTGAACTACACGGAATTTGATTCCCTACCACATGGATACATAGGAATTATACATGAGTTTCAAGACCATCATTCATGTCACATCATGGTCTCTCCCTTGAGCCCTTGTGTCTCAGGAAGATCATGTCACATCCTGAAGGTTTTATTTCCTCTGGGTGCTATCCATACGTCCATTATCATGGGCCGCCTCTACAGATATCCCATCATCCCACCGAACTATGTAGACTTTTATTACCTTCCACATGGATACGTAGGAAGCCTCCATGAGGTTCAGGCCCAACACCTTCATCTTCACATCAGTTCGATATCATTCTCTATCCACTTTTCTCAACCATACATATGCATCCTGATTCTTACCCAGGCCGCCACATCCCGTTGAGATCATGTCACCCACTTTTTCACTGCTCCTAGTAGATATCAGGAAGATAGCCACAGGTAAGCCCCACATAGTCCATAGTCATCCACCCATTAGATTCTATATTGCGATGGGTTGAAATCCACACGTAAGCCTCAATATCATCTCTAGTTCACTGTCATATGAGAACACCCTGATTAATCACCCCTTTTAAAATATGTGGGTTTTGATCCCTATAATTTACATAGAGTACGTATAAAGCCTTTTTGAGGTTCAATCCTAGCCAGTGGTAAAACTTTTTGTTCCCATCCTTTGAGACCACCACCCTGATCCGCCCTTTGTGGTGTCCAAATCAGACTTCACGGTGTGACATCTTACCTTGTATGGGACACACCATCCTATGTTCCCTCTCATTGGGTGTTATGACCTATGAATCTAGTGGTCCCCATTCCGGGGTGTAGTCTCCTTGGTCCTCCATCAGTGGTGTCCAGATCATCCTTCACGGTGTGAAGTCTCTCATCTATGGGAAACACCACCGTAGATTTGTCTTCATTGGGTGTTATGAATCATCCATCTGATAAACCATCCAGGTGCTCCCTCCTAGGGATGTACTAATCTGATCTGTCTCTATGGGGTGTTCTGATCACTATCATTCCATCTCCTCCATACATTAAAATCGTGACCTACCTCATGTTAAACATGAAATTCTTGAGGGAAAACTCAGAATACACGCCTCTGGTGTAACCATCTCTACAAGATGTTAAACTCATGACATACCTAGTGTTAAACATGATAAGCTGAGGAAAACCTTAGAGACATGCCTCTGGAACAAGACACCCCATGATCAACGTGGGATACCTTGGGTTCTGCGCCCTTGAGATTCCCTATTATGAGGAAGAATACAAGTTCCCCAATGTCGACGCATCCAGAGATTCCATGAAATTCTTGATGTTGTCATCTACTTCGACCGAAGTTTGCTTCTCTATTAAGACCCCTTGGAATGTATTGACAAAAACAACATAATTAACCAACACCCACAAATATATGGCAGCATGATTGTGATTCATGAAAAAAGTATTAATATTTAAGGGAGACTCAGAATATGACATGAGTTCTGAGGAGGAATCCACAGAAGGAGGAACATATGTCCCATCATCCCATTTCGATCCAGGAGCAAACGTCCCTGAAAAAGAAACTGATACTTCCCGCCACTAGAAAGAGGGAATGCGAGGCAATAGTCAGTGCGACCTCCACAGAAGGATGCGTTCCCCAGTGAAAGAATCAGAAACAACATCCTTTACATCTATATCTTGAACAAATGTACCAACAATAAGGCCCCACTGTCTGAACATATGGACTAGGGAATCCCTTACTCCATGTTAAGATACTATAAGCTTTGGGTAGCACTAACTCACCCAAACAGGTTTAATCACATCTACATTAATTTGTATTAATTAGGGATCATGTCCTCCCCTCCCCACAGTCAGGACATTTCACACACATTCAGATAACAATGAAACAACTCATATCATAGAAAACGAGTTCAATCATTACATAATAAGAAAATCACAAAGCAAAACACAAGAGAAAAACTCATAACAACTATTGGTACTAGGCCCACATCTGTGCATCTCACTCCCAAGTATTCTCCTCAAGGACACCATGCCTACATAATATAAAAACCAAAGGAATGGTCCATCTATAAAGCACCTTCTCCTTATGATCCTTGATTTTTTCTGGTTGCTCCATGAATGTCACATCATTCTTGATATCCAACTCTCCCTAGTCAATGACCTATGAGTTATCGTGTAGATACCAACAGAGTTGATAGACATGGAAGACGTAGTGAATCCTCTCCAACCATAGTGCCAATTCTATATAATATGCCACCTTTTCAACTAATCCCAACACCTCTAAAGGTCTGATGAACCTGGGAGAAATCTTTCTCCCTCTGCCAAACCTCCGCTAACCACATTGAGGGAAACCTCTAGGAAAACATGGTCCTCAACCTTGAACTCCAAAGGAATCCTCCTATGATCAGTATATATGCTACGTTGGTCCTGTGATGCCTTCATCCTTTCATGAACAAGATACACTTTCTCTGTCATACTCTGCACCATGTCTAGACCAAGAATAGATGCCTCCCTAACTTCTATCCAGCATAAAATAAAACAACATGACCTCCCATATAGAGCTCAGAACGGTGCCATACCAATTGAAGAGTGATATATATTATTGTAAGAAAACTATACCAAGGAAAAATTCCATAAACAAGACCCACTAAAGTCCAAAACACATGACTAAAACATGTTATAAAATATATGGATGGTTCTATATATCTTTCCATCCATCTGAGGGTGGAAAGTATTGATGGGGTGTAACTGAGTGCTAAAGGCATGCTATAATCCCCTCCCGGATCACTATGTAAAACATGTATCCTGATCCGACATAATATATCTTGGAACTACATGCAGCTGCACCACCTCATCCACATACCTCTGTGCTAAGGCATCCAATATGCTCAACTCCTTTATCACTAAGAAGTGGGCTGATTTCTTCAACCGATCCACTACCACCCAAAGATCATTGCATCCTACCTGAGTCCTGGGTAATCCTGTGATGGAATCCATTGAGATTTCATCACACTTCCACTCAATAATTTCTGAGGGATACAATATACCACCAAGAATATGGTGCTCCACTTTCACCTACTGACACAGTAGGAACCTTACCACAAACTCCGCCACTTCCCGCTTCACCCTGGGCCACCAAAACTGTTCCCTCAAGCCTCAGTACATTTTAGAAACTCCGAGATTAACATCCAAAGGTTAGCTATGGAAATCATGGAGAACTCCATCATGCATTTAAACTGGGACAAACAACTTACTATAGAACATCATCCAATTCTGACTATCTTCCAAACATCCCTCCAGGGCATCACCCTAGATAGCATGATCAGACATCACTTTAGCCTCTAAGTCTCCCCACTAATACTCCACCACCTTCCACATCAAGGAATATTGTACCATCATCTAAAACAGATATCCTCTGACACTATACACCCCAACATCCACGAATAATGCTGATAAATCCTCCATTACCTTCCAAGTATTAGTGGTTTCTCGAACTACCTCCTTCTGCGACTTCCTGCATAAGGCAACAACCACCACATCCCCCCTTCATGATGTGTAAGAGATATCAAATTCATAACCCTAGAGAAACTCTATCCACCTTCATTTATACTAGTTTTTTTATCATTGGTAGAAGATATACCTCAGGATCTTGTGATCTGTGAAGACCAAAAAGCACACCTTGATGAGGTAATGTCACCACAACTTCAGCTCAAACATTTTTTTAAAAGGTTGGGGTCGAAGCCTCATTTATTATTAAAGGAAATCAAATACCTCTTTAACTAGGTAGAGGAAGACCCATTACATATCCTGAAGGCTCGGTGGGCATTTATCCCATTACATGGCCCATAGGCCCAATTTTTTGACCCAAATCCCATTCTGTGAATAGTACTGCTACAGTACCCGTGCTGCCACAGTGCCGCACAGTGGAAGTAATTTCCTAGTACCATAAGAGATAAATCCCCACTACTGCATCAACAAACATCTCAAGCCTATACCAAAAGTGTCATAAAACTCCTCGAAGGTCACTCCTTCCTCTAGAAACCTAAGCACTGAAGCACCGAACAACTTTCACCTTAGGTAGCTGAAAGCTGCCTGACACTGCTCACTCCACATGAAGGCTTGGTATTTTTTAGTCAAAGATATCAGTTGATCCTAAAATCAAGAAATGTTAGGTATGAAACTCTGTTAATATACCTTTAGACCCAAGAAGCTGCGAACCTCTACCATGTTCTTGGGTGCTTCCCAAGAAACAACTTCCTCGACCTTTGATGGGTCAACTACTTTTCCTTGTTGAGACACCACATGTCCAAGGAAGTGCACCTCTCACATCCCGAACTTGCACTTGGGAAACTTACCATAGATCTGGTGGTGTTAGAGTACCTCTAAGACTGTCCTAAGGTGCTCAGTGTGCTCCTCCTCTGACATTGAGTAAATTAAAATATCATCGATGAAAACGATGAAAAACTGGTCCTAGAACTTCTGGAAGATAGAGTTCATGATCCCCATGAACACGGATGGCGCATTCATAACACCAAAGGGCATGAACATGAACTCTAAGTGCCCAAAACTGCACTTAAAAGAAGTCTTTGGGATATTACCCTCCTTCACCCTCAATTGGTGATATCCAAACCGCAGATCGATATTGGAGAACCAGTATGATCCCCTTAACTAGTCGAAAATATCTTCTATTCTTGGGAGAGGGAAATGGTTCTTGATCATTAACTGATTTAGTCTCAAGTAGTATATGCACAACCTTAGGCCACTATTTGTGTTCTTCACGAAAAAGACCAGATCACCCCACAATGACACACTTAGCTGGATAAAACCACTTTTCATTAGATCATCAACCTAAATCTCTAACTTTCGCAACTTAGAAGGTGCCATATGATAGAGAGCCATTGAAATCGGATGGGCACAAGGTTTCAAGTCTATTTCGAAATAAATGTCATTTCAAGGGGGTAGAGTCATAACCTCTTCAGGGAAAACATCTAGAAAATCCCAAAAAACTCTCAGAACCTCCACCATTTCAGTACCTATTGACCCCATATGACTACTTGGCTAACACATAAAGAAGATGCTTCACACGCTGACTGCCCTCCTGATGACTGTGCTCTCCAAAAAGCTACATTCTAGCCATAAATATCCAAAAATATGTCTCTTTTTCGGAATAATTCGATAACAAATTTCACAGAGAACAACCAATCATTGTCAATGATGACATCATATAGTTGCATCTGTAGCAGAAGAAGATCCTCATAGGACTGATGTGGCCCCAACATCCGTATACATCCTTGAAAAACTTCAAACAAACTGGTCTGACCTCCAACTGGGATTCTGAACACCAGGGGCATGAAAATTCTCTCTTCGTATTGTCCTATGGCACAAGCTAGACTGGGTGAAAAAAAGGAGTGTAATGAGTCTGAACTAAAAAAAGCATACACAAAAGTACTAAACAGACTGATCATACCTCGAACAACCTTTATCCCCACTGGAACTGCTACATCAGCAATGTGCAACTTCCCACGCCCGACTCCTATACCCCTCTTCTATCGACTGCCTCCCCGACCATGCCTTGGTCAATGTTCTTGAGAATCACCCTGAGGCCATAATCCTCCAACACCATCTACCCTTAGTGGAGCGGGAGGCCATTTCCCCTGATGATGGAAAGGTCTGACCGAAAACTATTGCTGCTGGGGTGGGCACTGGACATACCCACCCCCACTATACTGAGCTCAAACTGGGAACTGGTTCTGAAGATTTTCATAGCCATGAAAGACAAATCAACTCACTCTTGAGCCCATGGGTAAAGGGTGTGGATGAAGAGATCATAACTAGAACTAATAAGGCCTACTTCCCACTGGCTATAACTCGAAAGGCCCTGACGTAGTAGAAATTCTACTGACTACCTTCCCCTTCAAGGAACTCAGTTGGATTCCCTCTCATGGTGCACCTCCCTCTGAGTACATCCTCTCAACAACATCAACCTTCTTCTAAACTTCTAATTATGTCAGTAAGATAAAGGCAGTGCTAAAATACTAAATAGAAGGTCGCAGTGCCTCTTCCAAGCATCTTGTCTGTGACTCCTCATCGAGAAAGGGATTCAGATTAAAGCATAGGAGATCAATGAACTTGATCCCCAGTTCCCTCACTGAAATAATCCCCTACTAGAGGGAGAGAATCTCCTACCTATTCTTGGCCTTCATCATCAAGGAAAAAAACTCAGCCCAAACTCCTTCTCAAAGTTAGTCCATGAGACATCAGTATCTTTCCTCTCCCTGAGGTAAAGCGTCCACCACTGATGTGCCACTCCTTACATCTGACTCATTTCTAGAGGAACCCAGTACTCCCTTAGAACATGGACAAAGTTAAAGGTTATTGTCAACTCCCCAAGCCATCCCTCTATCTATAAGTTTGAAACGCTGCCTTCTTAATTTCCCAGGGTCTTCCGTTGGAAATCATGAAGGGTATTTTTCCACAAGTCAACTTACTCCTGTTGATCAGACCTTTGCTGATAAACAAGTCATCCTGCTGTTCCTCACCTGCTCGTACCAAATGTGGGTGAAATTCAGGTTCCATAACTGAGAAGGGTAAAAAAGGAACTCCTAAGCCCGTGTAGTATGGAAATTTTATTTTAAAAATTCATTTTAACTCTTCATTTATTTTAAATTCCCAAAACACCCAAGACACACAAGAACACATGTCATTATGACACATGCACCTTTCCTAGGGTATCTACCCTGTAATTAGTGTATCCTCACTCGATCGTTTGGTAGGCCCAGAGTCCTTACATCAGATCACAGGGGGCTCTAAAATCTTGTGTCCTAGTCAGTCTTCCCTAACCTATTTCATGCACCAAGATTTCCTAACACCGTTTCCCTACCATCTCATGCAATCCTCACCATGCCTAACTCTAAACTCCATCATATGTCACAACCATCACCTCTGATACCATTCTATCATGACCCACCTTCTTCAAGATGAGGGAAGGGACAAAAAAATGACCTTCCTTATTCATGATGAAGGAGAGATAATGACCCCTGAGTCCCACCTTAAATAGGGCTCGAAGTGGTGACTAGTGCCAATGGTATAGAATCTCACATAAAATTGAAGGAATTGCCCTTTTTAATGAAATAAGATCAGGAGATAAGACAGTAAAAATCCCAACCAACAACAAATATTTATACAATGGAAACTAAAATCCAACCCATGCATGATTTAAACATAAACTGCGAAAAAAGTTCAACCAAAGCTCCAAAGAAAGTACCAAGAGAAAGAAACTAAGCAGCAACACATAAACTATCCCAACACCTGAGCTAGTAATGTCCAACAAAGTTATTAAAGACCTCTTAGAAACATGAAAATATTTCTAAAAATTTATGGTGGGTATACAAGTATACCTAGTAGGAAAACTAAATCCACCCATGCATAAGTGGGGAAACATACTAATACCCCTATGAGAGAACAATATAACCTACAAGAACCTACCAAAGAGTATAAACCAGCCCAGCCTCACCAAGGAACACTAAAAAATAACGCAATTCAAATAAAGTATTAGTATAAGCACATCAAAATTTGGGTACCCCACACCACTTTCCCACTGGTTAACTACTCATTGTTAATGGCTAACGTCTTGATACTACCACTATTCCAAAATGCAGTCCCACTACAACAAATTTACCGCACACATATGGGCCTCAAAACACACACAAATCCCACCCACAGACACCTGGGCCATGACCACACCACAAAATTTTCCCGCAGACACCTAGGCCACAAAAACCATGCCTCTTGCCCAAAGACACCTAGGCCTCATCTCGAAGACACTTGGGAAAAAAATCCTGACCCGCAAACATCCAGGGCCCCTCATTCACAAAAAAACCTTCCTAAAGGATCTTGGACTATGGTATACCTCAATCCATTACAATCTTCCGAGATATGATTGAGCAGTAGAAACCCAAAAGAGGGTGAGAGGAAGAAATTCAGTAACCATCCATCCATCCTCCCACCATGATATTGGGAAAGACACTCCCCCCATGAAATGGGGGTCTTCGGCACATGGTTCTCAACATGGGTGGGGTGTGTATTGAAAATCACAAAGAACTACAAGTTTATACATATAGGTAAACAAACACTCAACCCAACCTATGGGTTCCCAAAAAAGAAACTAGATCACACAAATGACATTTGCTTCTACCCCTATATGCATAACCACAAAAATGGCCAAAATAAAACACAATCTTAACCCCTTTTTATTTATCCACTTGACATTCATTAAATTATGGGTTCACTTTAATTTATTCTAGCACTAATTGGGGAAACTACCAAGCACAACATCTGCAACCATTTTTAGAAGACTTAAATCCACTAAACATTACCAAGACAAATAACGATGTAAGGACCAAGGTATGGAAATCCAATTTAACACCCATCCATAAAAACAACTGAGAATAACAGACCTGTTATCCCACTGCACACTTGATTTTTCCTAGACACCCATTCAACCACTGCCAACTGTCATTATTCAACATTATCCCACACAATAATACTCTCTAGACTAGAACTAAAAACCATATTGCACAACAACACCACACCCAACACACCCATAAACATGAATCCACAACACAACCTAGTCCCATAGCCCCGCTGCCCAACCACTGCCCAAAAGCAATCCCACCACACAACAAGTCCTTCTATTCTACAATCATTCAGTCTCTCAACATGATATTCCGTCACTCCTCCTATACCACCCTATAAAAAAAATCCACAAAAAAACACAACCAAACAGGAGCCCCGATGCACAAACATGCCATCCCCCAAACATAAGTTCATTCCCTTTATCCACCCCAATACCCGTAACAAGGTTACAAACAAAAAATTCACACAACCTGCATGAAGTACAAAACCCAACGAAACACAACAC
The DNA here is from genome assembly GCA_963277665.1 of Viscum album. Lineage (NCBI taxonomy): Eukaryota > Viridiplantae > Streptophyta > Magnoliopsida > Santalales > Viscaceae > Viscum > Viscum album. The sequence continues at coordinate 1,803,497,708 of OY728125.1, forward strand.
ACAAGCACACCATTAAGACAAGAATATTCAGATTTAGCAAGAGGGGTTCTTTAATTCCTCTTTAAATAATAGGGGTGATCACAAAACTTGTTTTATCCTGAAGCATCTATTTATTTAACCAAGTATACATGATTAAGTAGATTTCATGTTACAACCATTTTTCAAATAATCACAACAAAAATACAAAGAACCACCGGTGTGTAAGAAAAAACCACCAACATACATCATTTTCACGAGGCCTTACAACCCATACAATTGAAAACATGGTTCATGTATAACAATTAAAACAACATATCTAACATCATCACTTACCTTCCCTTATTTCATGGAATCCTATTATCTTTCTATCATCATCTTCTCCCTCATTTATTAATCATTTAAGAAAAGTATCCCACCATTATTCATAATGAAAACATTAGTACACCCAACCCTCATTTTACACACATAAATAGAGGTAGACGAATACATACTTAAAACAACAGGAAACCAAAACTACTATTCGTGCCAAAATAGGGGATCACACGAGCAATATGAAACTCCAAGAAAAATGAGCAGGAGGTGGATATAACATTGGCGCATGAATAATCTAGAGAGGAAATATGTAGGTTTACCAAGAGGGAATAAAAATACACTAGGAAGGGAAGATCCTGTCTTTAAAGAGACAGATCCTATATTAAATGAAGAACAATTTCAAAAGTCATTAACATGGGATCATGGTCCAGATCATGTGGTTTGAATTTCTCAATGTCCCTAGAGCATTAAGATATTAAAGATATACTTAATATCCTTTGAAATTCCCTTAAAATAGCCCAAAAAGAATTTAAACTCAGTTTATTTCAAATAATATGCAAGAGGGAAAAAACATGAAAAACTCAAGAAACTATAAATTTGGAAAAGTTTGAGACACTGTTTGGTGTGACACTATTTTAGTGTACCATCATTTTGGTGTACCTATATTACGTTTCCACCATCATGGTGTGACACCATCATAATGGCACCATTTTATTAAAACCATTTGGTGAAACTAGATTTTTAGAATACTCCTGAAACAGACCACTATGACCCCAAGAACACCACAAGCACAAGATTTTCACAAATGAATGGACTGGGGAAATCTGATTCATTACAGAATATGGCTCCTAAGTCTCAAAATTATTCAAAATAAGTCATCATAGATATTACTCACTAAATAAATTTAGTTGTCTTTTTTTATTAGATTTTTACTTAGACATGTGGGGGGAATTACATAGAGATATAATGCGTTTTGAAAAACCCTTGATGTGTAATAACCATAAGGCTTTTATGTTAGCATATATTGTTTGATATGAATAGAGAGGTACATATGAATGATTTTTTTTGTATTAGTAATAGTGGTGTGGAAAATAAAAAATATCATGTTATAGAGAATATATATATAAAGTTTTTTTCTCACATTGACTATATAATTTTTTTAAAATGAATTGATGATCAACCTCTCAATGTAAGACTTAAATTTATCACTAATTAACACGCCTCAAGAATTATTATCAGTTTTCCTGAAATTTTATGGTTAGAGTGAGTAGGATTTTATATAGAGATATGGAATACACTCATAACGTATACAATTTTTTTCATGTGGGATGACCCATCCCACCATCTACATCATACGGAGTTTCATACACTATGCCATTGGTATACTAGACATTAATGTCCCAAATCAGGATTTAACCATAACCAAGTATTGAATGATAAATTGAATGATAATATTAATACAATAATTTATTTTTAATAAAATCTATATGACATATATAATTAGGGGGTGGTTGGGTGTATTTTTGTCAGTTGAGGTTTAACCATGATGGGATATTCCTCTCATATAAGGAGTATGAAATCTTGGACATTGATTGAGATATACTAAATACATGCATAAATATACCTAGATAATACTTGTGACGAATTTTATATTGGTTGAGGGTCATGTAATGTTCCCATCCATCAGATGAATTACATGTTTTGTATTCATCATCCTAGTCAGTCTATACATGTGGAATCAAGAATATATTAATGGATCTATCATATTGATATACATTTTGTCTCATGGTTACATTTTCTTTTCGGAAAATGGAACATATTAAAATGTATATAATTCAACTAGTTGACACATATTTAGATACATGTTTTTGACAGAGGTAACACTTAATATATTTATAGTTTGATTAGTATTTATGTTTTTATAGAGGCCACCATTCAATTTAATTCTTATATTTAGGAATCCATATTTGATAAAAACACAAGAAATTCATTTTGATTCACAATTTTAGATTGAATTAATGGATATTGAGTTTTATAGAACTCTATGAGGTTCTCTAAAATAGTTTATGTATTATCCAAATTTTGTTTTAGACGAATATTAAAAATTATTTGAATATGATGTGGTACACATTGAAGTTGATGATAGATTTTAAAAAGTATTTTTTTAATAATCCAAAGGATTTTTGGATATGTTTTCAATATTTATTAACAAGAAATAATATAAGGTGAAATAGAACAACGTCTATGAGGATTTGGAGCAATTTGATTATTATTAGATATTTTCCAAAAATCCATTTAATATTTTTATTATATATAATATGGTATGATATATCTATATCATAGGGTATTATGTACATGATGTAAGAGTTATGATTTATAAAATGTGGATATATTATTCCTCATGATGTTTATATATAATGTCACTACTTTCTTGGTCATATAATGATATAAATTATACTGACATCATCATACACTCATATATATATATATATATATAAATTTTGATTATTATAAAATTTATTAGAATGTTAAAAATTAACATTAAAAATATCTTCCATGTAATATTATCCTTATTATAAATTTTTTCAATAATGGATGAAAGAGATGGGAGAATCAACGGTCCATTTTTATATCAAATGCATGAATGATTTAAGAATTACTCATATGTTACATAATGTATGAGTAATTCCATGTTAGGGATCAATAGTCTCTTGTGGAGTATATTATTATTTCAAATCCATCGAGATAATATCTCTTCTAATTATTTATATTTTCAAAATATCTATTTTTAACAACCCAATATTTTAGAATCAATTTCTCTTTAATAAATCCAACGTATTTGATAGATTGTAATGAAAACAACACTGAACACAAGTGAATCATGCTTTATTAACATATAAAATTAGATAAATTATTATATAGAAAAATAGAATTGATAAGATAAGTGAATGTTTAAAAGGGTTAAAATTAACTTAAGGAAATAACCATAATTAATATGAAACTATTTAAAACTATGCTATTGAATTATGCATATTTTGTTAAATTTAATACTTTTTAGAAATGATATCAAGAAACTATATTGATAAAATGTAAATAATAATTAGTGAAATATATTATTTACATCCATTAAAAAGTTTTGTAATGTTAAATAATACTGATCAAATAATTATAACATAAACTAAATTATTATCTTTACAAATATTTCTTTATTATATATGATTTATTTAAAATAAATTTGTATAATTTATAGTGTTAATATTATATAATTGTATTTTTCATACATTAATATAAATTAATTACCATTCATAAATTGTTGATCATTTGGTTATTAATTAATATAAAATAATTTTATGGTAAAATATATATTTTTAAGAAAATTGTTTGTATGTATGCATTGTATTTTAAAATAATGAATTAAATTAATAATTATTAATAACAATATTTTAATGAAATTTTTATATAATGAGTTCAAATAAAGTAAATTAACATTCATTTAATGGTTCATAATAATATAATTAGAATAAAATCATTTTTATTTTTAATGTTCCAATTTGTTTTAAAAAAATTGTATTTATGCATTTGTACATGAATATTAAAATTAATTTATGCCACCATGGGAATTTAATATCAAAAAATGGATTTCATATTTGAAATTATAATTTCCAAAAAAAAAAATGTTAATTACATATTTTGTCATAAAAACATATTACCGTGGTAAAATATTTAATTCATTATGATAAAGTTTAAAATCATTAAAAGGGGATAAAATAACTTATAAGGCTTAAAATATTACAAAAACCATATATTTTTTTAGTTGAGTTTAGTTTTACATCCCATAATAATATATTTTAATGTGGGCTTATTTTACAGTAATTTACTATAATAATGACATTATATTATTTTAAATTTATGTGTATTTACAAGGGTGCAACCCCCCCTCACATATAAAAGGGAACCACCTTTCCTCATGTCTCATACACTTTTAGCCCCTTATCTGAACCAATATATAAATAAATAACTTACCAACTCTCCTCCCTTTATATTATATGTTTTTTCTCACAAAAAGACCAACCTAAGAATTATTATTGGGAAATATAAAGGTGAAAACATGAGGAATAGTTGATTACATTAACTAAGTTATTTTGATTTTATTTCTTCATCCTCCTCCTCTGATTTTTTTTAGCATCCTAACCCCAAAATCCCAAGGTTGATGCCATAATTTATGAAATTTGTATGATTACAAGGAATAAAATCCCAAAGGGGAGATTAGTTTAGTAGTTTTCAAAACCATATTACATACATGATACCAATTTTACATTGGGGATAGAAAATAAAATAAAATATATAACAAAAACAATGAACTCCATCCTTGAAAATCATTCCCTGAACTTATCATCATATGGTGGGGAAATGAAAAAAATGGTTGATCTCAAATTCTCATCAAGGGTTATGTATATAGGAAGAAATAATGAATCAATGAGCATAATCAACATGGAATGGTTAATAACTGAAACACATTCCATATAATAAATAACTTGAGAATGAAATTTAACCATGGATATTATAACTAATTGAATAATAAAATGGAATATAAATATCTGAATTCAAAATTATATAATGCATAAAAATGGATATCTAAAACATATCATCTAGTCTTTATGCCATGAATCCAATATTTTAATGGCTTAAATCCAAGAATATAATACTTTGAAGGTTTCATGTCACGAATCTAATAAATGGGTATGGCCTCAACCAAAACCATATTTAGTTTTACTCATGAAACCTTACAATTCATCAAGTAGAAATAGCAGGCCCCACCTATCACATAAAAAATCCAATGCATTCCAAATATGTATAATAATTTATTTAATTAATCAATACCCCTTGTTATAAAATATCCATATATAAAAGAAGATATGAATTTATCAATATTTATCTAATTAGTTAAATAACTATCAAAGTTATAACCATATATAAACATAGTATATGGTATAGGAAATAATTATAACCATGAAAAATGATCTGGATATTAATATAAATGTAATATCCTAAACAATTATTATAAAGAAGTGACTTTTTTTCAATAGAATGTTAACAATCAGAAAAGTATGTTAGACATCAAAGATAAATTTTCCCACCTGTGTAGTTTTCAAACCAAACTACTTGGATGAGATTTTTAAAAGTCAAACTAAAAATTCCAAGAATAATTAATGAACCATGATATTAAATTTAAAAGGGAAATTCTACACAAAATACAGAATTGAATTGGTGAATATATATTAAATGACTCTCGATGGAATGTAAATTGATACAAAATCTCTTACCTTGAGTCTAACATGTCATGCATGTCTTTATTTTCCTAAATAATAAATTTATGATAATTATTTACTTTCATGACAACCTTTTTCATGTATATTATTATTTTTATTTCACTTATTATAATCTTTTGTAAAACTATATAGACAATTAAGTTTACATCGAGTGTTTTGAGAAAATCTATTTCTTGTGTCAAAAATGAATTTGGTAGGTCGACTATGGTTAAATGGGTCATTTTAAAAACATCAAAAGAATAATAATAATGAAATAATTATCATATTATTATATTAATTAAACTTTTTAAAATAACCATGAATGATGGTAATGAAAAATGAACCAATGTTACAATCATGTGGATGATTGGCTATATGTACGTAAGAGTAACATTCCAATTTTTGAATGACAATTATGGAAAGAAGGTAAGTAAAATTTTATCTTTATAGAATTATAATTATATCATAAATACTATTTTATTTAATCATATATACTTATATATATAATTCTGGTTATGTTAAAGGAATCACATCATGTCAAGGAGGCGGTAGTCCACACATCCAAAAACAATGATATCAATTTTTTTAGTGTGTGAGAAGGATAATAAAGAAATTGATATATTAGATTTCCAGAAATGTAATTATGTCATGAATATCAAATATATGTCATTTTTTCACATATTTTTAATTAAAATCATTCTTAATACATTACATTTAATGTGTGAATATATCACATCGCTTTGAGGAGGCGGTAGTCCAGATGTCCTTAAACAAAGTTACCATATTCCCAAAAATTGGTAAGCATAAAGGTATGTGTTATATAATAATGAAATAATAATAAATACATAATAAATATAATATATATAATATAAAATCAATTTTTTCATCACAATTATCATCCATGATAGGTAGTAAATGAAAAATGAATAACATTGTTTCGTGAGGCGACAATCTGTCATACCCACGAACTGTAATCTTGATACCCAATTGATGGAAGTGTGTGTAGGTGTAGATAAAATACTTAACATACAAAATTTACATATATTTATTATACTTATGTTATAATATAATAGTGTGATAATTTTTTAATGGTTTTATAAATATATAAAAAAGTTATCATTGAAGAATGATACTTTTTTTTTGAGTAACTCCTTTTGGTTTTCACCAAAGTATTTCCCTGGATTTATTAATAAAACAATTGAGTCTTCTTAGTTAAGTGTATGGATATAGATATATTATTTGGGTAGGGTTTGGATAATAAAAAGTGGTATGAGAGGCATGAGGAAGGGGAAGAGTGAATGCCTTTTTATAGTGGAGGTGAGATAGTATTCTTGTAAATATAAATAGGTAAACACTGTATTCAGGTATCCCTTACCCAATGTGCATAAAAAAAGGATAAATAATGGATTAAAGGGGATTTATTCCTGATAAAAAACTAAAAAAATTAATTTTTATAATTTTGTTCTTTAACATTAATGTTTCCCAATATTTACCATTTTGGTTTTTATTAAGGTTACTAGTTTTATAACATAATTAATTTAATAATTAATTATAAATTATAGTGAGATTAATTTTAAAATATATACAAACTGAATTATAAATTTTATATTTAATTCATAAAATAAAAAACTCATTTGGGTTGAAAATTAATTTCAACACAAGTACTTATAACATGTAAAAACACTACTTTAACCTGAACCGTGCATAAAATATTTTTACCATCTATGAGTCAATGTGTTAATTATGAAAGATAAATTGGAATATAATGGAATATATTTTATATTTATTAACACTTACAAATACCTTTTTCGAATAAAGTATTATTGTTAAATTTAAATCATTTAATAAAATATCATTTATTGTGAAATAAAATTAATGTCAAATTTAAAATTATTTATTTAATTTTAATTTAAAAATATAAAATAAATATTGTAATTAAACTATATTCAGTTAAAATATATGTAACATGATATATAATTTTACAAAACTAATGTGACCCAATAATTCATTAAATTTAATTTCCTTATAATGTTTTTAGCAAGATTTACATTATTTAATTATTAACCAAATAATCCATGTGTTAGAGTTTGTTAGGATTTTAATTTAAATAACTCATTTCTAAAAATTAATTATAAATAATTATGATAAAAATAACTCATTAATATTTAAAAATGATAATTTTACTTAAAATATGATGTTTTTCCATCTTTTAAGGCTTTATAAATGTTAAAGGTAAGGAAAGTTCTTTTTTTTCTACACATAACTTATTATATGGATCCCTTTCATGGAATAATATCCCGATAACTCATAAAAATAGAACCAAGATAATATATTATAAATATACGGGCATCCAATATATTTTGGTCATTTTTATAGGTCATTTTTCCCTTATGATTAATATTTAGTCCCTTCTCAGGCTTAATTTTACCTCAATCACTGTAATTAATTTTAAGTTCATTTACTAGTCCTTTTGGTCAAAAAATAATTTTAAATTTTTAGAAAATATAAATTATTATTCTTCAAAATATTGAATCAATTTCTCTAAATTAAAATCATATAAGTAAAAAAAATTAATTTATAATTAATCCTGTAGACTGGATGATAAAGAAGGGTTTTAATGCGAAAATGGCCACAAGATTGAAATGTGATTATATAAAATTTCACTATGAAATTTTTTACAATGATATGAATGGGATTAATTTATTTATATTTGAACTAAATATACTTTAAAATCAAATTAATATATAATTTAACAATATATTTAAATTATATGAAAAATACGATTTCAATTAAAATTCAGTATTTTTTTTCTATTCATCAAAAAGATGATTTTTTTTATAAAAATAACAAAATTTAACACTAAAATAATTTTGATTTTCCACTTTCAAATTTTATGTTTTTTTTCACATAAAAATTATAAAAGTGGAAAAATTTAGTTTTAAAATAGTTTCTATATTAATTAGTGTGAAAACTCTGTCTTTCGTGTAACACAAAATAACTTTGTGTTGTGTGTATCATAAGAATACCATGGTGTTGAATAAATATCAAGGTAGAAGAAAAATTTATTTTATTCTCAAATGAAAATAGTTTAACATATTGGGTTTTTATATTATACCCACAATAAATAAATTTCATCCTCTTAATTCAATCTTTAACTTCGTAATCGATGGTTTGATATTTTAAAATATTATTATTGAAAACCCCACATCATAAATAGGGTTAATAGAATATATTATCAATAATAAGGAAAGTAAAATGAAAAGGTAATTGCTAAACTATGACTTCAAATTCAATAACTTTAATGGAAACATGGTCATGGAAGAGAAATCTAAATATCATGTTCTGATGAAGAGTGATAGAGAACATGTTCCTTTGAAAGATGATAAACCAAAAACCTTAAACAAAAATTATGAAAAAAGTTATTGTTATCATAAAAAATTATATTAATAGGAATAAATTTCTATTTCAAGGATTTTTTTTCTAGAATATAAAAATTCATTCACTCAATAATAATTTAAATAAAAATATTTTTCTATTTCATAAGCACTATCGTATCCTCTTATTTTTCCTCAAATAATTTCTACATTTTCTATTAGCATAGGTCAGATGATATGGTGAAGTGTTATATTAATCTCTAAAACCACCTAAAATTTTCAACTTAAATGATTTCATAAATCATTAACCTTATAAACCATCCTAGTAATATGATCTATAAAAATTATAATCAGATCTGAATCAGTCTATAATATCCAATTTATGTTATCCATATCAATCATCTTCTTATCCAATAATAATTTTTAGATACATGTTAATTCTTATCATTCTTCAAACATGTATTTTAATTTTTTTTAACTTGCTACAGAATCAATTTTCTTGGTCCCATTAAACATATAATCTCAAATCATTAATGAAAAAGTACTACAATACATAATTATATATTTCATATTTCATATAATGATAATATCATCAATAAAATAATTGAAAATCATTTTTATTTTATCCAAATACAGAGGCACATTAATCATTCTACTTCGATTATGTCAAGTACATATACATAACCTTTATCCATAAGATTCTTCTGAGGTACATTCCCTTGATTATTGGGGAACTAGTTTTAATAGTGACCTATTTCCTTATAGTTGTAACATTGAATAACATGGTTTTCCTTCATTCATTTGCATTCTTTTTCTTGGTGAAACTTTTCTCTGCACTTATAACAAACTCCCAATCCATTCAAGAATTTCCCATGGTTATTTTTTACTATTATCACATGTTGGGGAATATTTATTTCCCTTATTCCATTTATCTTTTATTTTATCTTCTATCATCTTCTTCATTGGATTCCCTTTAAAGCCACAAGACATGGATAAATATTTCTCCATCTTTGTAGAACATAAAACTATTTCATCTTATGAATAAAAGGTCTAATGCACTAGTGTTCTTTCTATATTTGGATTAAGACCTTAGAAGAAGTGTTGAATCTTGAACTCCATGATGTATATGAAATCTATAGCATACCTTGTTAAACTTATGAATGTATCTTCATACCCCAAAATAATTTCTTCCCCCATTTTAATTAAACTATGGAAATTTATCTCTATATTCATTTTTTGATCAAGAGGAAAATATTTTACAAAAAATATGTCCTTAAATGTTTTCCAATACATGAGTTTTATTTCATATTCCTTCATAGTATTCCATTTTAGAGATCACCTTTGGTTAGTATCACCTTTGATACAATACATAATAAATGCAACCTTTTATTTTTCGCTACATCCTAAGGCCACAAATATCTCTTATAGAGTGGTAATCCATTTTATCTACTACAATTGGATTAGTAGTCCTGCTAAATGATTGGTTCTTCTGTCTCATAAAAAATCAATCATAGTAGATTATCACTATAGAATAGGTTTCTATATTTGGGAAAGGTTACTTATCCTAACCTGATTATGTTTCCCTAATTTTCCATAATTTTATTTATTCAAATATCAACTATATAAGATTCCTTGGTAGGGAAATTGCTTCATTTTCCACAATTAGTGATACCATTATTTCTTCCAGGAACCATTTAAAAAAATATCACATTTTATATTTGTTCATAAAATTATGAACTTTGTATCATTATAAATATGGAATAAAACTTAACATAAATTAAAAAAATTTATGCATTGATAATCTCATAATCATAAATATGGTTTTTTGGGATATAATCACTATAAAATCTTTCCTAATGATTTGTAATGGAAATGTGAGTTATCCTAAGTGTTTTCTACAAGGAGTGTCACACCAGGAGCAAAATAAGGCTCACTGTTGTATACCAGGTTGCACTTGTGTCAAGGACGATTCAAATTCTCAAATTTGTTACCCCTTGGTCTATATATACTAGAACTATGCTTACCCAAAGTATTTAGACATAGATGTATTTCTAGGATTACAGACATAATTTATGACTCAGAAAAAATATTGGATGTTCTTGTATACTTATCCTCAAATTCTATCACATTCTTATGTTCTCTATTATATGTTTTCCTAAATCTATTTTATAAGGTTTCTACTAAAATTATTTTCATAACAACTATACCACTCTGACCCCAGAAGCCTGGGGCCGCTGACTTAATTTATTATATTGGAATGATTACAAATAATGAAATCCTAAAAGAATAATTAATTTAGTAGTTTTGGAAAACATTATTACATTCATGATACCTATTATAAATTGGGGATAAAAAATAAAATAAAATACATACAAAAATAATAAACTACATCTTTGGAAAACATTCCAAGAATTCATCTTCATATCTTGAGGAAAGGAATAAAAAAAGGGTGAGCTAAAATTCTCAGTAAGGGTTTATAATAGCGTAATGAATAATAAATCAATGAGAATAATCAACATGGAAAGATAAATAACTAAATCATATTCCATATAATCAATAATATGATCCTGAAACTTAACCGTGGATATTCTAAATAATGAAATAATCATATGGAATATTGGTAACTGATTTTATATTGATGGAATGCATTGCGTTGGATATATAAATAATACCATTGAGGCTTCTTTAAAATAATATAATACTATCATGGCTTCTTATCATGAATCTAATAATATCAAGTATTCAATCCAATAATATAATAAATGGGTAAGGACTCAGCCAAAACCATATTTAGATTGTCTCATGAATCATACTAATGCATCAATGGGATATAACAGACCATTCCCATAACATATGAAATCTGATGCATTCCTTATATTTTGAATAATAGTTTTAATTAATAAATACCCCTTTTCATAAAATATCTATATTGAATAGTATTTAGGAATTTACCAATATTTCTTCAATTACTCAAATAAATGTCAAAGTGAACACCATAAGTAAAAATGGTATAAGGTTTATGAAATTATAAAACCCATGATAAAAAATATGTATATTTAATTTAATTTAATGTACAAAAAACTATTATGATAAGTTGATTTTTTAAGAGAAAGTTAATAATCAAAAAATAATGAAATATTTCAAAAACAACCTTTAATACTTGCAGAATTTTAAAATAAAACCTCTTTGATAAGATAATTCAAATTGAAAATTAAAAAACCATGAATAATTAATCAATAATGATAATAAATATCAAAGGGATAGTATATACACTACATAAAAGTGAATCTGAGCATAAATAATAAATATTCTCAATGGAATGTAAATTGAGATGAAATACCTTACCTTGAATCTGACTTGTTACATGTGTCATTATCTTCTTGAATAATAAAATTATCTAAATTATTTAATCTCATGAGAATTATTTTAATGTTCATTTTTACTTTTATTTAAATTATTACAAAGTTCTATATAATAATAGAATAAATTAAGTTTATATCGGTTGTTTTGACTAAATTTGGTTCATGTGTTGAAAATGACTTTGGTATGTCAACTATGGTCAAAGGGGTCATAATATAAACATATCAAAAATAATAATAATGAAATAATTATCATATTTATACATAAATTATACTCTTCAAACCAATAAAGAAATAATTTTATGAAAAATGAACCAACGTTATAATCATTGGGATGGTAGGCCAAATGTACACATGAGTGACATTCCCATTTTCAATGATCATTATGGAAATAAGGTAAGTAAAATTTTAAATTTATATAATGATTATTATATCATAAATACAATTTTATTAAATCATATATAATTATATATATAATTCATGTGATTTAAAATGAATCACATCATGTTGAGGATGCAGTAGTCTTCACATCGAAGAATCATGTTATCACTTTTGAATTTAGTGTGTGAAAAGGGTAATAAAGAAATTGATATATTATATTTATATAATGATTATTATGTCATGAATACACACACACACACACACACACACACATATATATATATCATTTTTTTCACATATTTTTTTATTAAACTCCCCTTTAATACATTAAATATAATGTGTGAACATATCACATCACTTTGAGGAGGTGCTAGGACACACGTCCAAAACTGAGGTTATCATATTCCCAAAAAATAGAAATAATAAAGGTATGTGTTATATAAAAATTAAATATTATTAAGGAAATAATAAATATCATATATATCATATAAAAACAATTTTTCCTTCATAATTCAAACCATGAGAGGGGGTAAGTGAAAAAATTAACCATATCATTGTGTGAGGCGGTAGTCCACCGTACTCACAAACGAAAATTTCATTACAAATTTGATGGAGGTGTGTGTAGGTGTGGGTCAAAACCTTAATATTAAAACATATCAGTATATGTAGGATACCAATGTTATTATATAATCATGTAATAATAATAATTTTATGTTTTGAGAAATAAATAAAACAAAAGTGATCATTGAAGAATGTTACCTCTTCTTATGAAACTCTAATTCATTCTCGAACAAAATATTTCCCTAGATTTATTTCTGACCATAATGAGGATTCTATGTTGAGGGGATAAATTTTGGTGCTTATTTTTTCATGTTTTGGGTGATTCAATGTAGCTTTATAGGTATGAGTAAGGGGAGAGTTTATTCCTTTTTAAAGTGCAGGGGAAGTGGAATTCTTTTAAATATAAAAAGGTAAACACTATTGGGAGGTCTTACTTACCTCATGTGCCTAAAAAATAGACAAATAATGAATTAAAGGAGATTTATGGTCAATAAAATATCCAACAGATAGTAATAAGTTAATTTATATAATTTTTTTCCTTAATTTCTATGATTCCCTAATTTTACTGTTTTGGTTTTTATTAAAGTTACCAGTTTTCTAACATAATTAAATTAAACATTAAGAATAAATTAATATTTGATTTATTAGAAAATATGGACCCACTAAATTATAAATATTACATTTAATTTAAAAAATAAAAACCAAATGTGTGTTGGAAATTAATTTTAAAATAAGTGCATATAACACTCAAAAACACTACTTTAACCAGAACTATGCTAACAATATTTTTACTATCTATTGGTTAATACATTAATTATAAAATATCAATTGGTAAATAAATATACCATATTATATAATTATTATCTATTAAAAATAAATTTTTAGATGATATGATATTTATTATATTTAAATAGTTTAATAAAATATCATTTATTGTATAATAACATTAATTTCAATTTCAAAATTAATTATTTAATTTTAATTCAAACATATCAAGATAATATTGGAATTAAAATATATTAATTTAAAAAAATCTTTATCATGATATATTCAACTACAAACATATTATAATACAATAATTCATTAAATTTACTTTACTTTTAATGTGTTTAGTATCATTTATTTTATTTAATTATTGACTAAATAGTACACGAGTCATCATTTGATAAGTATTTAATGTAACTAATTAATAACTAAAAACTAATTATAAATAATTATGATAAAAATAAATGTGATATATTTCAAATGGATAATTATAACAAGAAATATAACTTTTTTACATATCTCAATGATTTATAAATATTAAAGATAAGAAAGGTTCTTTTTTTGTATTTTTTCTTACACAACTTATTATACAGGTCACTTTCATAAAATAGTATCCCAATAACTCATAAAATACTAAAAAATATAGAATATGGTCGAAATATGGGAATCTAATGGTTTTTGGAAATGTTTCTAGTTCACTCTGGCCCTTATATTTAAGGTTTAGAACCTTGTTAAGCTTAATTTTACCTTAGTCCGTGTAATTAATTTTAACCGCGTTCAGTAATATTATTGGTAAATAACTAAGATGAACATATTTGACATTATAAATTATTCTAATTGAAAAAATGGAATCCATTTTTAAAAATTCCAATCAGATATATGGTATAAATTAATTGAAAATTAATTTTGTAGATGGTACGACAAAAAAGGTTTTTAAAGCGAAAATTTCAAAAAGTTTGAATTGATTATATATATAATTTCAATATGAAATCATTTATAAAGACCTAGATTTTATTAATTTATAAATAACTGAACTAAATTTAATTTTAAACAAATTTAACATATAACTTAACTATATAAATAAAATATATGGAAAATAATTTTTCAATTAAAATTCATTTTTTTCCACTATCTATCAAAAAATGGAACATATCATAAAAACACAAAAAATTTACCCTAACCTGATTTTAATGTTTCTCCTTCAAAAATTAAGTTAATTTTGTTAAAGAAAATTTAGAAATTTGTAAAAATAAATTTCAAAACAGGTTCTCTATTAAAAAGAGGGAAAACTTGATCTAGCTTGTAACACAAGCTAACGCAGTGTTGTGTGTAGCGTAAACTTAACCAGGTGTTACGTATAAATCAAGCAAGTAGAAAAGTAATTTTTATTCTAAAATGTAATTATTGTACTATATTGGTGTATTAAATGTATCTACACTAATATGTTGAAATAAATGTAATAAATATACCTAATTATTGTTTTATTGATGTAATAAGCAATATATATGTCTTATCAACCCAATGGAAAATTAGGGTGTCAGTTATGCGTACGTGCATACAACCACCACCATAAAGAAATTTATTTTATTTTCCATCCTCTCTTATCTCAAATAGTTAAATATATATATTTAATGAATATATATTATATTTATGGCATAATTATTATTATATAATTATTAATTATTTTTATTCTTCCTTTTTTCCAACTATGGAAAATGAAAACATCACCTATGGGTATGTATGGAATACCACATCCATGAAGAGATGTAACTAATTTTTCATAAAATCTTTTCTTGGATGGGTTAAAAATTGTAAATAATAAATACAAATAATATTTATTGCATGAATCTAATTATTGAGATAGAAAGCCTATGAGTATAGTTAAATAACAGGAATCAATGGACCGAATCATGTGTTGAAAACAGAGAAATTGACATCAGAATTCATTTTAATGATGAACTATTAATAAATGGATAATTATAAATTATAATGGAATCATATATTGTAATATAGGTATGAATATATAGTTGGTATAGATTTATTATAAGTCTAATGTTATTATAAAGGAGTATAATGTGCATACGAAGCAAGAGTGGACTTGAGTTGAGGGTTTCTGTTTTGATCTCAATTTTTATTGATATTATTTAAGTTTAAATTTAACTTTTAGAAATTATATATTTTATTTCTCATAAAAAAATAAATATTCTATTATTATGATTAGTTTTTAGGATTTTATTTTTTATTATTAACTTCCCTAGCTTCGGTACTAAAAAATTTCAAATAATTATTATTTTAAAAATATGACTTTATTTCTCATTTTTTTGTGAGAAATATTTTTCATCCATATAAATGTTCTTAAAAATTATTTTATATATGTTCTTATCTGATTTTAAATGATTTATAAAGGTATTTTCTATTATATTCTGTTTTATTTAAAATTGGTTGAAATGAAACATCTTTTCATTTTCTGAATGGTGTATTTTTGACATTATTAATAAAAGTGTGAAAATAGTTATTTTTGTCTAAATTTATAGAATGAATTTATTTTAAAAATTTTTATTTATTTTTTTCAAATTTAAACATAATTTACTAGTTTCTATGGCTTTAAAAGGAAAATGTTATTCCCAATTTTTTTTGAAAATTTTGAGTTTTTGAAAGTAATCAAATGAAAATGACGTTTTCTATAGTTTTTCAAAAAATATTCATAATGATTTTATAAATGTATTTTTTATCCATGTAATTATAATTTTTTGAAATATTATTCTTGACTATGGATATATTTAACTACAACACCAAATTTCATTCTCTGGAAGGCATATGATGATAATTTTTCTAGATGTTTTCATGAAGCATGTTTCTTTCCCAATGGTTAATTATGATTTAATGAAATGATGAATTCTTTTTTGACCTTATAAAATAAATATATTAATGTTATAAATATTTTCTTATTGGGACTATTATAGGCTTCCATTTCATTGGGTAATTGTTTATATCTCATGATCTCAGTGGGTAGATATGTGGTTAGACCATGAACAAGAGGGTATACAGGAAGTCAGGACATGCCTAACAAGGTATATGAGTGGTAATTCCAAGGCTACTATGTAATGAATATATTGGTTAGTATCACTAAAATTATATTCTTATGCTTAAGTATATTCTATAAATAGATGTATTATTTATATGATATACTCTTATATATCATGATTTATTTTTTATCATTCCATAATATTATGAATCATGAACTTTTTAATGAAAAAACCATATCCCATGACTCATGATTCAAACAAGAGCCTCTGATCGACGTCTACCCCTTTCTCCGTATCGTCTAGCGTTTCCCCTTTTCTGCCTCCCCCTTCACCCTATGGCCTGGATTTTCTTGGATCTTTCTGGTCTCGGTTCGGCTTAGGCTTGTCCTGGCTTCGGAGTGGCGCATCGGAATTTCAGGGTTTCCTGATCCAGTTTCCAGTGTCGATGGATTTGTGGTGCTGCGACGAGCATCGTGGCCATTGAATAATTCTATACTAACGTCTCGACTGGCACTGTCGTTCGGCCCAACATCCCATCCATCGACGACGTCTTGGCATGGCTCTGAGTCCTTTCGGCGCTGAGGGTTCTGGTGCCTCGCGAGCGGTTCCGATTTCTAGGGGATACTACGTCGATTTTCAGTTCTTTGGAGGGGGATTAATTACATCTCTACTACTTTGATTTTTGTAGGGTTTTGTCTTGGATGATTTGGATTCATTTGTTTGTCAGGTATTCTGGATTTTTTGGATTCCTGTTTTGACTTTCGGGCCTCTACGACGGTGGTTATGAGATGTTTTGTGATTCTTCCAGGATAGTTGTTGATTGTGGTGAAATTTTCTCGTGATTGGTGGTGGTGCTGAAGCTGGATTGACCCCATGGATTATTCCCAGAGGAGGATTCATAGCTTGTGTTCCATATTTGTAGGGATTTTCGGATTTGGTTGTTTGAGAGGGTATGGCGTCAGCCGTCGGATCAGGCTTGTGCTTTCTCACATGACATTTTCTTTCTGAATTGTTTTGTAAAGGTGGAGGATTTGTGATGATCGTATGATAATTTGGGGCTGATCTATATTGTTATCTTGTTTGTTTTTCTCTCTTTTACCTTTTCATCATGTGATTTCCTATGTCCATGAAGTCTGGGTTCCCCCTTATTCCCTTAAAAGAGGGGTTTATCTTATAATAAAAAATTTGAAAGGCCTTCAGGCCATTGGATGGATGAATCATGATTCATTGTGTATGAAGTGTCATGTATGTATTCAAAAGTTATGATTGTCACCTTAGACACTTATTCTTCCCTTATAATTACGTGTGATTATTTATTTAAATATTCTATTTTTACCTTTACTAAGCATCTGAACTCACCATTTATTTTTTTGAATTTATCCAGATTATAAAGGAAGGAATTCATTAGAATATGTCTATAAAGGGTACTACGTGAGAATATAATTTCTGTATATATTTAATATAATTAATGGAATAAGTTTATAATGTATATAGTCTACAAATATGATAAAATATTATGGTTATAAAGTGTGTTTTATTGTGATATGTATTGAAAATTAATCTAAATTAATGTAATGTTTATGAAAGTGATTATCGACTGACCTCACTCTTCATTGTCCTTCCATAGGATTTGTGATATTATATCATATCATGGTTGTGAGGAGGATCTCACCTAATTTTTAGTTGATCCAGTTGATTCATGGATACACTCAGAGGGAAGAACCCTTTGGCTATTCCACACCGATCATCCATAATAATGTTTTATTTATTAACACAAGTTTTGGTAATCTTTGTTGAAGTGTATACATTATATATTTACTTTATAAATTATTTTGGTATTGCATAGCATGGGGTCATTGAAATTTTTGGTTTTTATTAATTTATGATTTTTTAACAAGTGTTTTTCATTACATAGAAACAAATAATAATAAAATTATATAACTTGGTTTCTCAGTCGAACTCTATGCCTAATTCAATAATAAGAAGGAAAATAGGAGAAATTCGAGTTAATTTGATAAGTGTATCTCTAATCTATATCGAATATCTAAATTCTTGAAAATTTATATCTAAAATCAATCTCATAATTATCATAAAAATCTAAATTTTTAAATGGATTGTTAGTATTCATGATATTCCCTAGATATTTATTTTTATCTCAATGTTGGATTTGGGAAGATAGATTCTTACATGTGTTATAGAGTTCATAGAATAACCCTATACAGGGGAAACCTTGGATTCTTCTCCACAATAATCATAGAAATGTAGAAGGGGATCTTGAGGAATGGGCCAATGGGATTCCAAATCACAAATATAAGATCAAAATTAAAACAACGAGATAAATAACATGACAACCACCTATAAGGGGGACTGTTTAACGAACTCATTTGGAAATTATTAAATAAAACCCTTAGTTTTTAGATATTCTTCCTAATTCAAAAATGGTGAAACAAATATGAATAATATTGTGTCTTAGGGAATGATATAATAATATGTATTTCTTCTCACACTATATTAATGATAGAAAATTCAGTGGGAATAGGAAAATAAAACACGATAATTTAGTGTATCAAAAATATTTCAACTTTACTAGGACATTATATATTGAATATTTCTCTGATTTACTTACTAGGATGCAAAATTTCCATTCAGGGGGCTATACAAGGGCTAGGGATGTACCCTTGGTTTATTTCCATACCTTGACACATTGATGAAAATAATAACCAAAATCTGGAGTTTGATCTAGATATGAAAGATATTCTCTATCTCATTAAGATATTTATGTATAAGAGAACTCCAAACCCCCATGGTTTCCCATGGGATTTATTTTTTGATGCATAAGACCTTATACAAAAAGGTTTAACAAATGATATTTTAGCTGAATTTAGGGGATTTTGTTTCCCAGTTCCTTTTGGGTGATGCCCTATAAGACCAAACAAATGTTAAATCAACCACGTGACTTTATTCATTTTTAATTATCAATATATGAAATTTCATACATAAAATTCTTGTAAAGTTCAATACTTATATATTAACAAACCCTCTCTACTATCTCACATGAGAAGAGTAATATAACTTTGTAAAAGGTTGGAGAATTCAATATTCTATTTCTCTCATGTGAGATATGTTTTTGCATCTATATAGGAATTTCATTGGAGTTAATATGTTTATGAAGGATGATTTTTAAATACTTTATGGTAGGATGGAATATAAATATTTTTTTAAATTCATACAGAATTATGGATCCTTAGAGTGGGTCAATAACTTGGTCATCATTTGTTATTTATTTCCATTGTTATGAGTGAAACTGATGAGTAGAGTATTGACATATTCAAATATATTCAAGGAGGGGGAAGGTTATCTACTACCACAGACCCACATCACATATTTCAGGAGGCCCCCAATAGAGGTCTCCATAAATTTGTGTTTCTGAGGACAATTAGTTCTTTCAAGGGGTGGTACAAAACTCATGGGATTTCCCAAATTTTAATCATTGATGGCCCGTTATTTTTTAATAAAAAATGACGAACATTAAGTGAGTTCAAGGATATCATTATTAGGTATGATTAGTGGAGTGGTAAAAATATTAACAGTTGCAAGAGTAGTTTCTTTGTTTTAGGAATATTCATTGATATAGGGATTCTAGAGACCAAATGATGGATATGATTTTAAAAAGAGAATTTTACCCTAGATGGCCTCAGTTAACCCATGATAAATGGGATAATTTGAATTCATTATTATGAATATATTATTAATATAATCATAATATTGATAGTTAACTAGAAAACAAGTTTATTATGCATTGGAGATAGAATGACTCCAATCAAAAGTGTCCTCATGTTAATTACCTTGTATTTTTTCATAGATATAATGATCTAAAAATATAATGTTTATAATAAGAAAAAATATTTAACAACATACTTCAAAATTTTCTCATTGAGTGGATAATCCAACATGTAATTTGGAAAAGATTTTTGAAATTGGTGGAAGAAGGGGGAATTGACAACAGAGGCATGGAGGACTCCATGAATGCCTTATAGTTCAAGATTAGATGGGAAGTCCCTAATGGTATTTCACTGTGGTAACATTTTTCTTTGAATAAATACAAAAATTCTCAAAATATTATATGGAATGAGTGTGTTTATGAATTAACTATTAAGAAATTCCAATAGAAATATTTGAGAACTTTTATAGAAAAATTCTACTGGATTATTGGAAGTAGTGAAATTTTTTTTTGGAAAGAATATTTGGTAGGGTACCCACTCTTGTTCCAATGATACCCAACATTGGATATCAATTTATAAGATGAGGAAATTCATCATAGAATTTTGAATACAATTATTTATGGGGAATAGAGGAAAATACATAAAAATATTTAGCCAATTTAGGACAGTGAACGATAAATTTTCACTCCAAAAATATCGAGCAACCTCCTCATTATCGATTTCTATAAAACCAAAATAGTTATTCATGAGATAAATCAATGGTCCAAGTGGTTATGATGTAACGTCATCTATTTTAATGTCACCTTTCAAATATCGTATACATGATCTTCCATCCAATTTATGGTTCATGATAATTTTGTGGCATCTCTCTCACATCGATGTGACTATACTAATATAACTCAAAATCAGATACTAGGGAGTACACTTTTTATATATATGATTGCAAACACATTATATAGAAAATTCTAGGCATCCCCATGAGTATAACCCTAAAATATATTTTACATGACCAATTACATATAGTTTGGTATCAAGGTGTGGTATACCAATCCCATTATAAGAAATATTATATTATAATATTTGTTTTAGGATTTTGGACTAGCTGGTAGTCTCATAATAAGTCAAGACACCATCCGACATAGATAAGAAATTATCTCCATAGGTTTAAGATTCCCTTGATTTTTCTTGACCTTACTCCATCATTTTAGGGTTAAGGCATATTTTCTACCTTGATGAACCAATCTCCACTGGACCATGGACTTTGGGATTTATTGAAATTCTTGAGAGTCATATATACGATGAACACTATTTTATCTTATATGAATTATTTCATGTGTGGTGGTGGGATAGTCAGGGACCCTTAGGGTTAGATATCATTGATTTAAATACACAATATTTCTATGGAAAATAAATTTTCACTAATATTCTTTCCCTTTTGAGTGGGATGATATACTTCAGGGATCAAATCATACTATATATACCGGGAAAACTAACACATCCTTCATTTTCATGTTCATATCCAACGTCACCCATTAACACCACTCCATTGTCTAAATGATGATGGAATACAATAATTTTTTAGTCCAAGGTAATATTATCTAGAACACATTAGACAAGCGGAACTTTGATGTATACCACCTTACATCCTATGAAGATCCTCTTTATGAAAATAAGGTTTACTCATATCCATTTTATATCCCCCTCATTATAAATTTTTTGTATAATGATGTTATTAGGTTACATTGTTTCAATATTACTTGATTATACATGTAATATCCTTCCCCTTGTCGCTGTATTGATTTGATGTGGAATAACTACTTGGCCTTAAGTGACATACTCAAGGTTCCATAGGCTGGAAATAAATTCCAACATCATTATTAACAGATGGGTTAAGTCCTACCCTTTGAAAGTAAAACAACCAAACACTAAATTCCATAAAAAACCACTACATGATGCAATATAAGAAGTTAAAACAACTCAAAGTAATACCATTTATATCAAAACCAAACTAAAAAAATACTATAGTGGAAGACTACTAACATCAAAGTACAAAATAGAAGATAAAACCAACAAAACCCAAAGACTCTAGACCTAAATCCAAGCTCCCAACATACTTCATGCTCCAACTCCACAATAATGCACATGTATCATGACTAACCATTGAATAAGTGTGACAACTTTACATTAAATATATCTTCATATACAATATCTGTAAAATAACTAATGTGAAAAATCATCGGTGAGTAATGAAACACATTAGGTTTTCCCCAAATGAATTCCCTACTCATGCCACTGGAATAGATATTGTTAGAACGTTTATATAAAATAATTTATCTAAAACACTTTAAAATAGTTTATATTATAATATAAAACAATATCTATAAAAAATTAAATTCAAATAAATTTTCCAAGAAAATCGACCAAATAATGTTTTAAACCATTTCATATTCCTTTTTGGAATACGAATTCCATGATTCACACACACACACACCCATACATGCATGCTTCATTGACAGTTCCATAATCATGAGAGATTTCTCATACATCCACTAATTCATCACTACATACAAATTATCCTTGTGTCCCTATGAAACACACCCCTTATCCAGCTTCATATCCCTTTGTAACCCAATAGTATACGTACCGTAATCTAGGTCACATTGAAAGCATGAAATCACAGAAAACCCAATAAGAAACAACCATTTAAAACCAACCATCAAAATCCTTTTCAATAAAAATTTTCATTTATTTAATAATTTAAAACAATTTTTTTCATAAATCCAACAAATCCATATTTTAAAATAAACAAAAAAAGCACTCTTCACAACCAATTACCAAAAATCCAAAAACTCCACAATTAAATAAACCAAAAATAAAAAAAGTTTCAATGCATTTACAACTTTTTTTAGAAATAAAATTCAATAAATTTAACTAATTTGAAACTAATCCTTCATGTTCTAATAATAGGAGTTGAGAGTAAAGCCACCCACCTTGGGAAATATGGTGAAAATGAAGAATGACATGAAAATTCCCCCAAAACCGGTTTGAATATCCAATAAAACATATTAGATATCATTTCCTAACATCAACACAACAAAATATCTTCCTGATTAGAATAAAAAATCATAGATCTATCCACAAAGAAATAGATCTATGATTTCAATAGAGGGAAGGAATCTAGATCTGATAAATCTACCAAAAACGAAGAGTTACCATGGGAATCCGGTTTCAATGTACCAAAATTTTCATTTTTATTTCTTTTGGACCAATGGGGAAAGACTCCAAAGCCTTTGAGAGGAATAAATATAATGTTAAGGCATAAATAGGAGAAAAATTATGGGTTTAGGGGTGAAAAACAGTGAGGTCAATTTTTTATGATCACTCTTTTAAATTGCTCTTGGTTAGACGCACAATCAGAAAAACTATATGCTAATCGTGCATCATTATATGTATCAAGATGCACCTTTAATGGTTTTCTTGAATGGTTATACATACCATGTTCCAACCATGAAAATTATATATGTCCCACTTTTCATGTTTTCTCCTAGGTGGCCACAGTGAAACCGTGTACCTAATCATGCAGCTTCCCATTAGCCTATCACTCACTATGAATAGTTTTCAATAGGATTTTAGTAGTTTACACTAGACATGATCCAAAAGTAAACCTCTAGAAAAGCCCCAAATACATTAAAAAATCTTCCAAAACCTTCCAAAATTCACCTAAACACTTTACATAATTAAAAATCAAACATAAAGGGTTACATAATTGAAATTGAGGTGCTACATTCTCCCCAACACTGACCTTTCTGTCCTTGAAAAGTATAAAATCACTATTATTCCAAAAGATTTCAGGGAATTGATCAATCATTTCCTTCTATTTTTTCAATATCTCTTCCTAAATCTGACTATGTTTCCACACATACCATACTAAACCGATGATTTTCCCACACAAGACTTTCTCTTAACTATCTACAATCCACAATGACCTGCTCACCATTGAATAATATGGATCTAGGTCATTGTCATCCTGTCAAATCACATGGTTAGGATCCAACTGATAATTTTTCAACTGAGATACATGAAACACATTATTTATAGAGAATAAAAATGGTGTAAATAAAAATCGATATGATACCTCTCCAACCCATTACAGTATCTAAAAATGTATTATCTATCAAAGAGATAATTTTACCTTCTTCTTAAAACAATGATTCCTAAGCCTTGGAGGGATCATAAAGAACACATTACCACTCACATTAAACATAAATGACCATCGACGATGATCTAAATATTATTTTTTACAACTCCGAGAAGTCTCTATCTTCTTCCAAATTTTTTGAATCTTCTCTGTTGTCTCTTGGGAAAGGATCGGCCCAAATAGCAAAGTCTCACCTATTTTCACTAAAAAAATTGGATAATGACAAGGACACCCATATAGTGCTTCAAAAGGATCCATTTATATTGGGTAATGATAAATATAGTTACCCAATAACTCCACTAATGGAATATTTTCATCCCACGAGCCACTAAAATCAATTACACAAGCTCAAAACATGTCTTACCACATTCATATCATCCTTTAAAATTGCCCATCCATCTAAGGATGATACACCGTACTCATGGTCAAATGAGTTCTAAAGGATTTCTATAAGTATTTTATGAAATGAGACATAAACCTCATATCTTTTTATAAAACTATCAAAAATGATATTCCATGCCTCTATAACACATCACAAATATATATTTTTTACATGTCCTACAATGTATGACATTCATGAATTGGGAGTAAATGGGCCAACATTGTGAGCTGATACACTATCAACCATATGGAATCGTTTTTCTGAATCATTCTTGGGAGACCTATTACACAAAAAATAACTATCTATTTACCATTTCCAAATAGGGATATGTAAATACTACAACATACTTATTTGTTTTTGATGTTATACCTCAAACTACTGAAAAGTTAAGAGTCTTGAAACAAACTCATCCAATTTTCTTTTCATACAAATCTACCAAAACTATGATTTCAAGGACTCATAAAACTTCTATATTCCATGATAAAAATACTATCTCAAATGGGGGTAATCATGAAGAATTTGTTCATGAAAATCCATAGGCACGACCATCTGATTTAGAAACCACAAAACTAAAATCCCATCCAGTCTCAATCCCTAAATGGTCTCCCCACCATTGTGTTTGATCTAATCCCAACATATTCTGAACCATTAATATTTTCCTATTTAAATGTCACAACCAAATTAGGAAAAAAATAATCTAAAATGAAAACTATATCATCAAATCGACCCTCAAATTCCTTGTTCATGTTTACTATCATTGTAATAAACTGCTATCGATCAAAAGTCTCATTTTACAACTGAGCATATGATTGACTGCTTAATGCGTCTTTCACCATTTTTCTTTTAACTGGTGTATACATGAATTCAAATTCAAATATTTTTAGATACTCCATTAGTCTCCCTTTTCTTAGGTTCAAATCTCTTTGTGAGAAAATATGTTTTAAACTCTTATGATCTGTACACACAAAACATTTCTGACCAATGAGGTAATGATGTCAGTTCTTAAAATAATAGACTATGTAGCTACATACAAATCATGTGTTGAGTAGTTCTCCTCATGAAACCATAAATTTCTTAATCCATACACAACAACATGATCTTGTTACATGAGAACAAAACCCAACTGAGATCCCAAATCATCACAATACACCACATACTATTGTCTTGTTTATAAAAACATCAAGATTGGTGCTGATGTAAGTAAAACTCTATCCTTTTGAAAAGACATTTAAAATTCATCATTCCATTTGAATAAAATATTTTTCCTCATCAAATCTATCATTGGCGATGCTATTCGTCAGAAATCATTACCAAAATGTTGGTAATAACTAGATAGACTAAGGAAACTTCCTATCACGAAGACATTATTTGGATATTTCACAGAGATAACAACCTATATCTTCTCTGGATCACCAGAAAAACCTATTTCAAAGATCACATGTCCATGGAAATGTAACTATTGTATCCAAAAATCACACTTCGATAAATTTTTGTACAAACAATGATCTATCAGGATTCCCAAAACTACTACCATGTGTTTCTCATGCTCATCCCTTATCATGGAATGCACCAATATGTCATCCACAAACACAACCCAAAAGAATTCATACAACTCTAAAATATTAGATTCATCAACTCCATAAATACATATGGTAATTTTTTAAGACCAAAATGAATAACCACATACTTTTAATGGCCATATCTACTTCTAAAAGATTCATTTGGAATATCCTCCTTCCTAACACACAATTTGTGATATCTTAACCACAAGTCAATTACAGAGAACCATTGATCTCCCCTAAATGGATAAAAAATTCCATAAATTTGTTGAAGTGGATATCAATTATTTATTATAACTTTGTTAAGCTTATGATAATCGACAGAAATCCAAAGAGTTCAATACTCCTTGAAAAACAAGATAAGTGCTTCCCCATATAGATGTGCTTGGATGAATAAACCATTTTCTTTACATATCATACAACTTCACATTCAATTCTATTAATTTTATTGGTTCTATCTGATAAGATAGAGGGTAAATATGACCGGAACCTAGAAAGAGATAAATTGTAAATTACACTTCTTTTGTGGGTGGAAACCATGAGATTTGTTTTGGAAAACATCAAAAAACTAATCAATAACCACTATAAAATTTGTTTCATTAATCTATTCCATCAATTCCAAATTCAATACTACTAAATAGTATGAGATAATTCTAACTTCTAGTTCTAAGAAGCCCATTTCACCTTCCTTTACATTCTATTATCCTTTAAATATATTCTCAGCACCATCATCAATTGAGAAACTATCCTTTCAGGTATAATATTCGATGTGAGTCTTAAAATTTTCAATAAATCCTTACCCAGGATTATTTCATGGACATAAATCACAAGCATAGAGAAATCCCATATCAACTCAGATCCATCAAAAGTTATGAAACCCTCTTTACACATAAAGGATCTACATTATCTTTGACCAAGAGGATTTTGAAGTTTCAACATAGAAGGAATCATCTCAACATATAAACCCATAAAATCAACAAAATTGAGAAGAAATAATGTAATGGGATGCACCCATATCAAAAAAATATTTCATAATGGTAGAATTTAAAATAATCACACCTCACATAGAAGATGTTTCAGATTGATAAACCATAATAACTTGCTCGGTTCCATATAATTTCTTACTCGTTACACTTTGTTATTTATTTCCATGTTAGGATTTATCTTGATAAAGAGTCTTGGTATTCGTAGAATCAACATGGATATATTTTCACTACTATTGAAAGGTAATCTTATTCCCACATCCTGTCGAGGCATACAACATCTATGACACATGGGAAGTTTCTCGAACACCCAAACATAGAGAAACAAAACAATAGTTCTGAATATTTCCCATTTGATTACAATTGTGATATTATCTAGGTGGTTTTATACACTCCCACTTCATGTGGTCAAATAAACCACATTAGAAACATCTATATTTTCTCATGTGTTATGGAGGAAGATTCAACAATCCAGCAATCTGATTTTGATTCATCCCACTACCTTGGAAATAGGTTTTCATCTTCTGCTTATTCCTAGTAGAGTTCCCACAATTAACTATAAGAACTAAAAAGATCCCTCCACCTATAGCTACTAAGATACCAAATTCTATTATGATCTCTCTATTGTCTGTCTCTATAAAATTCATTATAAAGAACATGAAAATCATTACGTTAATCGAAATCTTTATCCTTAATTAAAAATTAAGCGATTTCAAGGAAGAACTACTAGTAACAACAGATGAAAAGTGAACAAAATTAATAAATATAGCCACATACTCTATCACGGTGAGGCTCCTATACTTAAATATAAATAATTCTTTCAATCTTTCAATTATGAATATATGAGGGTATAATTGATTGTGGAAAAAATCATCAAAATAATCCCACGAAATACCTTGGTCTAATTTAGACTGAACTTCAAAATCCCACTACTGGTGTGAAAGATCCTCCAGTATATACATCACAAAATTTACTTTCAACTCTGATGGTGTGCCTAAGAAATAAAATATTCGATTCATCATATTCTGCCACACCTCTTCCTTCGTTGGTTCTGAATCACCCCAAAATATGGATGGATTATACTTCTAAAAATGGGTTGAATGATACATATTATTTGGTTCATCAATTCGTTTACCTCTATCCACATCCTGAAAAGAATCAACTACACTATGAACTAGTAATTGGTTCACCTATGGCTCAGGTGAAACCACATTCTCAACAGCTTCTTTTGGTTGTTTTATATTACACCTAACTGGTGCCATTTCTATAAACACGACAACTTCTATAAGTCTCACTCTCTATAAACTATAATCTTACAAATTTCAAATTATATCATAGCATATATCATGACATTTATTTCCAAAATTAAACCATTTCAAAATTCAACCATTTTGGAAAATTTAATCATGATTTTGAAAATATATCTGTTTTTAAATTACCCATATCACGCCTTTTCAAAATCTCACATTTTAGAGAACTTTAATGCAATTAAAAAATTAACATTTTTTTTCACCAAATCATAAATCATCACTCAAAATGAAATATGTACTCATAGTGGGTTTTCATTTCTTTCACTACATAATATGCACATATCATTGGTTAAACCCATGGAAACAAGTTTAATATTACCATAAGTGTATCAAAAACACTTATATACCCAAATACATGGTATATTTTAGTTCATCATAAAAAGTTTAGATAAATAATTTTATGGTCTAAATTTCATGTCCTAATAGCCATACTAATTTTTACCAACCCAACATAAGTAATAACTAAAATAATTTTCAACTCCAAGACTGAAAAACCCATGCCATCTGTTCCAAAAGATATTAGGACTAATCAAGACTAATTCCACTTATAAGTTATGGACCGAAAAAGATAATGCCAGTTATAACATCCCTCCCCTCTTTATTGGATTGAGTCAAGGTGGAATAGATGCATGGCCTTACGCTACATCCCCAAGATGCCAAAGGTAGTCAATAAATGCCAAGGTCTTCATTAACAGACGGAAGATGATGTTTCCTTTGAAAGTAAAACAACCCGACTAAACATTACAAAAAAACCCACTACATGAGGAATGATAATTATGAAAAAAACTCAATGTAATACCATTGATCTCAAAACAAACCAACAATAAAGCACAATAGAGGAAGAATACCAGCAAAAAAATACACATTTTAAAACAAAACCAACAAAACCTAGAGATTTCAAACCTAACTCCAAGCTCTCTACATGATGCATACTCCAACTCCACAGTACCACCCAAGTGTCACTAAGCACCCCTAAAAAAGTGTGATCATTTTAATTTACATGTATCCTAATAGAAAAAATATATATAAACAAACCAACATTCGAAATAATGGGTTAGTAATGAAACTCATTAGGTTTTCCCTAAATGATATACATACTCATGCCACCAGGAAAGAACACGTTAGCACATTCATATAAAAAAATTTATATAAAACACGTTAAAAAATTTATATCAGAATATAAAACAATTTCCATACAAAAATAGTTTTCCAAAACAAATCCATTTTCCAAGTAAGGTGACCAAATAATGATTTTAACGATTTTATATTCCTTTTTAGCATACCCATTCCATGATTCAAACACACACAACCACACATGCATGCTTCACCGAAAGTTATATACTATTGAGTGTTTTCTCATCCATATACTTTTCCATAACTAAGTGGCCAATATAATTCTATACCAATGACACACTCTCTTTATCTAGGGTAACATTTATTTATACCCCAATGGTATATGCCCCTTATTCGTGGCCACATCGAAGGCATGAAATCGCAGAAAACCAAGAAAGAAAAAAAATTCAAATCAACACTTTCAATCAATTTTAGTAAAGCCTTTATTTTATTTAAATCATTTAAAATAATTTTTTTATAAATCCCACAAATCCATATTTTAAATTCATTATTTTAAAATTATGAAAATAAATCAGTTTTCACAACCAATTTCCACAAATCCGAAAATTCCAAAATTATGAAAACCATCTATAAAAAAGATTTAAACAATGATTTTCACATAAATTTCACAATAAAATTTGAGAAATTTAACCAATTTGAAACTAAACATTCATATTCTAAAAAGAGGAGTCAATAGTGAAGCCACTTACCTTGGGAATTATGGTGAAAACGAAATATGACATGAAAATGCCTACAAAACCGGTTTGAATCTCCAGGAACCCATATTTGATCTCATTACCCAATGTCAACATAGACATATATCATCATTATTGGCATAAAAAATCATTGATATATCTCTAATAGAAAATATCTATGATTTTGAGAGAGGGGAGGAAATTGGATCTATGAAAACTACCACAAAATAAGACTTACCAAGGGAATCAGGTTTCAATGCTCCATGAATTTACTTTGGATCGCTTCCAGATCAATGGGGGAAGACTCCACATAATTTGGGAGAAAGAAATCTCAATTTTTGGCCGAAATTTATGATTAAGAGTGTTTTAGGTTTTAAAAAAGTGAGATCCACTTTTTTAGGATCTCACTTTTAAACTACACATGATTAATCGCATAGTTAGACCGATCATACAAAAACTCTGCTCCTGACTCTACCTCAAGAAGCCCCTTGCATGGTTGGATAACATGGTTAGAGAAACCATGAAGAAACCATGAAAAATTCATCTATCCCACTTTTCATTATTTTTCCTAGTTGGCAGTGTGGTCTGTCCGAATTGTGATCCTAACTATGTGCCTTCACATTATCCCATGTCCCACCATGAATGGTTTCTAATAATAGTTTCATAGTTTCCAATAAACATTACAAACTTTGAACCTTTAGGAACTCCCAAAAAACATTCCAAAAAAATTCTTCCGAACCCACCAAAAATTCACCCAAATAGTTAATATACATAAAAAGAATAAATAAATGGTTTTTTAAATGACATCAGGGGTGCTAAAATACATATTTTTTTTCACATTTACTTATCAAAATTATGATTAAAAGGGAATAAAAAATAACCAAATTAAAAAATATTATTTTTATTTTTAATTAAATAATATATTTCTATTGATGTTTGTTTTTTATTTTAATTATTAAAAAACTCATATTATTTACAAATACCTCACATTTTCTACATAATGTTTACTAATATCTCATACTGTTAAATGTGTATATATAATTTCTCAAGGTTATACTTAAATCACACTATTTTTACACTTTTAAGTATTGAATGTTTGCAATATTTTTTAAAGTAGTTTTTATGCTTATAAATTTATTATAAATATTATTCTGTTTTAATAGTTTCATAATTATCATAAAGTATACATTCAAATTTACGCATACATATGATGATGTTTATATAGAAAAATATAATTTCTACATGCTTATGTATCAGGTTTACATAGAATCTCGTTGATTTTTATGCATAAATGTATCATGCTTACACAAATTCATAATTATTGTTTTTAAAACAACATTTTTACACATATCATAGATGAATCTTACAAAAATTTAAATTTATGAATATATTTATTGAATATAATTTTTATAAAGATGTAAAATGATTCTTACACTAAATGTACGAAATATGAAATTTATCATTAGGAATTTTCAAAATCCTTGAAATCATTATATGTGATTATAACCCAAAATGGTTAATGTTTTTAGACTAGACCATTATATAGAGTGGTTTTAGTTTGAGAAATTATTATGAAAAATGGGATACGTGACATGGGAATTTTAATTATTCATGGTGTTGCTCATCATGTTTTTTTTATTTTTATTAAAATTAATTGATATTGAAGATAACATCATGAAAATTCATATGTATTGATTATTAATTATATTTTTTTGGATACAACATGATCATTGGAAGAATTATGATAGGTATAGTGGAATTATTTGAAACTAATTTTCAAATTCATATGATCACTTGAAAATTATTATAATTTAATAATCCATCAGATCATTTTATGTTTCAAAAAAATTCATTTTTACTTTATTGAAATTTTAATGATATAAATTTTTAATTTCTTAAAATTAGTTTTAATGACTTTCTATTTTAATTCATATGAAATTTAATTTTATACTAAGTGAGTTTTAAAGTTTTATGAATTTTATTTACATGTGTATGTTCATTTTGATACTATATTTTCACTATTGTCTTAATATTTTGAATCATTGTATATTTATATAATCTAAACTATCAGTTTTATTAAATTATAAAGTACTTATATATTATAATAAAGACTTTGGAAGTGTTTTTGAAAGGTTTATGTTATAGATTCACATGGTATTTCTCCATTAATTAAAAAATTATTATATTAATTATTATTATTATTATTTCTACCTGTGGCATGAAATTATTGTTTCTCAAGAAAAAATAATGTGAAAAAATAATGTAATTTATGATAAGACTATTCTAATTTGATGTAAAAAAATAAAAAACACTATGAGGCTTCTGATAAAATAAGAAAAATACAAAACATTCATACACATGATATTTATATGAGAATTGAAAATTGATTAATTTTTTTTTAATATGAATTTCATTTACTACTTTGATCATGAAGGAATTTCAACATTCATTATTTGTTATGAAGTTATTAAATAGAATCCTAGATATTATAATATTTATTGATCTTACATTAAATATGTTTTCATATTTTTTTTCATAATTTTTATTTTTATTTTTTACTTTTCAACTTTATAGAGTTGGTTTATGATTGTCACAATCAAAAGTCTATCTGGTTGGGTTATTCCACATATCAAAAATTTATTTTTATTAGACTGTGACTCATGACAAAGAAATAAATTTTATTGATCTTTTCTCTATATAACAGTTGGTTTTACAAGCTATGTTATACCTCCATGTGTAAAATGGTAGTGTATATAAATATTTAGTACACCATTGAAAAGTGATGCTTCATAGTGAGTACCATACTTCTCAATGACTATATAATAAATATTATTAGATATAGTATTAGTTGATCAAAACTACCATCAAAGTTCCATGTTATTATTTATATTTCCATTGTTTTTTTGAAAACTATAGTACATTACATTGTTTTTATATGCGATAAAATAATTTTTATTAATTATTTATTTTTAATGAATATTTAAAATTTTTAAAAGGTATATTCACCCTCCAAGACTAGTGTTTCCATTGACGAAGGTGAAAAATATTTTATCAGAGACCATTCATTTTTTGATATTAGTTTTGATTCTAACTCATGTTATAATAATCTATAGATCATAAAAAAATAATACAAGGAATAATTATTCATTAAGATGGAATTATAAACCTAAGGATGTATGTATTTTTCAAAATACACCATATTTTGATGGAAACTATTTTGTTGTTTGGTGGGTTCGAATAGAGGCATACCTGAAAAACATGAATATTTATCATTAGGAAATGACAAAAAACTATATAAGATGATCCAGATAATATTATTTGTGGGACCAGGTTTAGGCCTGGTTCAGACTTTCCTGGTATATTGTAAAATAATATAAAGTATTTTTATGGAATTCATCCTTTTTATTATATAAACTTTTCATTAACATGGTACAAAAAGATGATCTTTTAAATTTTTTTTTCTTGGAAATAAGGTACATAATACATGAAAAATTAAAAAATTATTACAATACACTAGAAATTACTCTACAAAGGTTCATCCTAAGTACATTTAATTAATCTCATAATCTGGGGACATAAATCAATGGAAAGGGTGAGCATAAAACCCAATAAGGGAAACCAATGGAAATATTTGACCCATGATCTCAAGGAATATCAATACGAAAATGATTCATAATTATAAGGAATGAAAAATATGCATATAATAATAATAAAACAAATATTTACATGGAAATGTGGCCATAAATTTAAATGATACATTCATAATTATATCACCAAGGTTTTTCACCAAGGTTTCATAAATATAACCAATGTTATTGACCAAAGTATCATAAAACATGTCATCTCTAGAGATTGAATTCATTACCCAATGCATTGGATTGATACCACGACAGAACCTTATAATGTCTTAATTTTCTTATGAAAAATATAGATAATAATAAATAATTTCATAAATAACCCTTGGATAATACAATAAAATGGGTTTCATATCAAAATCATGGTGTTTTAAAAGTACTTTAGAAACATGACAATTATGTAAATTATAACCTACCGAAATGGAAAAAAGGTTTTATGTATTTCAATAATAGAATAAAATAAATCATTTTTACTTATTGGGGAATAAAATTGGAAAATAAATAGGTTTGGGTATTCAAAAAAATAAACAAAGTGAATTTATTAGGGAGAATAGATAATTTTTTGAGAAGTAAAACCGGTAGCATAACAGGTAAAAATGTGGTTTAAGAAAGGGTAAAAAGAGACTATAAATGGGTATAAAATTGATAAAAAATAATTTGGTAGTAAGGGAATGAAAAAAATAAAATAATATCAAGTTATAATAATAATCATAAGGAAAATATAAAAAGTGTTTCTTGAAAGGAAGAGAAACGAAAGATATGTACCTTACCATAAAGAGTTACTCCAAAAATGTGAGGATTGGGACCACAAGGGCTTGAAGAAACCATAAGAGGACTCCATGGGAGGTAAAAATACTAAATATTTATGGAATATATATTTTGAGTTAATCTAAATAGATAAATTGGCATCTATTTAAATAAAATTTGGATTTTTTGTTTATTAATTTCCAAATATAGGCCTTAAAAACCTAGGTTGGGGAAAATGAAAATCCATAGGGTTTAGCTTGGTATTTCCAAATGTTATTAGAAAATCGGGACACTATTTATGTTATTTTAATCAAAAAGTGTCGACCATAAGCTTATATTACATATATAAAAAAAGGAAAAGTAATGTTTCCTTAAACTAACATTTCTTAATATTTTAGAATTTGCAAAGTAAATTATATATTTGGAAATTGATTTAAAAATATTAAAATACATTATATTAATAAAATAATATATTATAGGTATTATATTATGTTTACTTATTTATTACATCATTTTTACATAATTATAAAGTCATTAAACATATCAATAAACTCAAACCGTATCTTTACTATTCATGAAAAAATAATGTATTTTAAAAAATTACCATAAATTCACCCTAACCAAATTTAAATATGATAATTTTAAATATTATATTTATTTTATTAGAATAATATTTTAAATATGATAATTATAACTTTTAAATATGAAAATCCTTATTTAATAAAAATAATAGTGGATTGAAAATGCATTGAAATATTTCTAACACTTGAAAAAAAATATTTTATGATATATATTTAAATAACAGTTTTTATCTTACAATTTCATTAAAATAAGTATTATTCATAATTTCTTGGTCTATTATAAATATTTATATTTTTTATATAATGTACAATTTCATTTGAAAAAATTAATTTATCAAATTCCATTAAAAGTTTATTAAGAAAAACTATTCTTTAAATACAATTAATGGAATAACGATATTATTTATATGAATAAATTGTATATTAAGTAACTAGGCCCTTGAAACAAAACCCTTTATAACAACTACATTTGACATAATGGTAAGGTGTGCGATGGTGATAGATTCTGGGGGCAACTCAGATAACATCACCCGAGTGGTAATTTCAACTAACTTGAACTTCTTTTGTAAGAGATTTCATTCATGCTTCACTTTTTGAACCTCGTATCGAGGTTTTTGTCAAGGGAAAATGATAGTGATGTTACCACCCTCCCAATATTTGAAAACTAGGTTTTATATAACATGGCCCTACTAGTTTAGGCCATTATTTCTCTTTTTTTGATTAACTATACCTATTCATTTCAACTTATAAAGACAAATTACAATATAAAAATTATTATTATGAGTATAGTTTCTAATGGTCATATTGACCAATGATTATATTTTACTAATGATCATATAATGGTTGATTCCCGATAGTCACATTTCACTTTATACTCACTTCATTAATATATAGATATTGTTTTTTCGAGTAAAAAATATTATAACACACATTTTTTCAGGAAAAAATTTTATTTAAAAAGTTTGGGTATTTAAATTCATCCCATATTAAGAAATTTCTTCCCAAAAAATTCAACTCATCATTTTAGTTGAGAAAATGTGTGGGTAACTATGTCTCATTGTCTCCTGTAGTTCTAACATCTTTTATTCATATTTATGGTTCCTCCACAACAGTTTCATGAGGTGGGTAGTTTTGTTGAATAGAACCTTGTCTTTATAGTCAAAGATCTCCACCAACTACTCCTCATAATAGATGTCATATTCCATTTTCACCACCTCCTATTTCAATACATGTGAATGGTAAGGTATGTACTTACTCAAGGGAGATATATGGAATACATCATGAAATGGAGCTAGATTTGTAGGGGGGGGGGGTAGTGAAAGCCTATAGGCCACTAATCCTATAAAATCAAGGATTTCATATGGGATAATGTACCAAGGGATAATATTCTCTTTCTTCCTAAACTACATGACTTTATTATTTGGTGAAATTTGAAGGAAGAATTTTTCTCCAATATAAAATTCCATGTCCCTTTAACAGTTGTTAGCATAGCTCTTCTTCCGACTTTGATAAGACTTTCTGTGTTGTTTGATGACATGAGCCCTTTCTGTCATCTCATAAAAATGATCAAGCCCAAGAATATTTCTCTCACCAACATCATCCCAACAAGTAGTAATTATAAATCCCTTACCATATATAGATTCATAGGGTTCCATTTGAATACTCGAATGGAAGCTGTTGTTTTATGAGAAATAAAATAATGAGAGAAGTTGATACAATAAACATTTAAATTTCATTGATGTGTTCTCAGTATATCCTTGAGTGACTATACAGTCCTCTAATATTGTCCATTAGTTTTGGGGTGATAGGTTTTACATAAATTCAATTCGATACTCACAGCATGTAGAAGACTTCTCGAGAATTTTATTGTGAACCTTGGGCCACCATCAGAAATGATAGAAAGTCATACCCCTTGAAAACTCACCAATTTCTTTACATAAATATTGGAATGTTGGTTAAGAGATAAATATTATTGAACATGTCATGACCCGTCCCACGGGGCTCGTACCGTGACTACCCCAAGCCCGCATTCCATAGGCCAGGGGTTGGCGATTAGCACCAAAAATAAATATCCCTAAAATGGGAAGGAATTGCCTTCAAACCTAGACAAACACACAGCCTAAGAATAAAACAAGATGCAACCAAAAAGTACAATTGTATTAGTAAAAGTGTATACTAAAAGTAAGGGGTTAGAATACAATCCCAAACTAAAATATACAATACAAAAAAATAGAAAACACCTCCTAAGATCGTCCACCATGGATCCTACCTGAAGGGTAGGTACAAATCATCTCCACAGCTCTTCAAATCAACTGTCACCACCGTCCAATGTCTAGTCCTAGCTCCCCTATCTCAGTAAAGGCTTCCCATCGTCTACACAAGACACAACAAGTTGGGGGAAAAGCCCATGTAGTGGTGAGTATAACAATACCCAGTAGGGACCCTGAGACACCCGAAGGTCTCTCAGAATTCTACAGAGGAAAACCAATAAGAATGATCTCAATCATAAAGCACAAAGAAAAAGACTTAGCTCAAGCTAGGTATAACTTAGGTATAGAAGTAAAAATGATTATTCATAAGGCTAGATCATCTTATTTTATTAAGAGGCTCTACTATTGACCCACACTGGATCGATAGGTACTAACCCCCATAAGACCCACACAAGATTAGTAGGTACTAACCCCCGCAATACCCACATAGGATTGGTAGGTACTAACCCCCGCAAGAACCACATAGGATCTGTATAATTCTGATCCACAGAGGGTCGCTATAATGCTGATCCACACAGGGTCGCTATGAAGCTGATCCATGATGGGCCGCTCTAAGGCTGGTCTTCATCTGGTCTCTATGATGCTGATCCACAGTGGGTCTCTATGATGTTGATCCATACAGGGTTGCTATGATACTTATCCACACAGGGTCTCTATGAATGGTGATCCACATAGGGTCGCTATAAATACTGATCCACACATGGTCTCTATGAATGCTGATCCACATAGGGTCACAATGAATGTTGATCTACACAGCGTCGTTAGGAATGCGGATCCACAGAGGTTTGCTATGAATTATGATCCACATAGGATCACTATGAAGTGACAGAAAACCACAAGATTCCAAAAAGGAGTAACCCCTAGAACCCCCATGTTTTAAGGGTTCTAACACAACAGACGACGAGTCAATCAGACACCTGGTCTGAGAGTTATATGCATTTTAGTTCCGAAGGCCCAGTTGGATTCGGGTATGATCCAACCTGGCCATACTCCAACATTCTCCAAAACTTAGGTGTAGTATCTCAAAAGGAACATCTCACGCCAAAGATACCAACACCGAAGATGGTTTGTCAAACAGACGTATGTTTTTCAAGATAAGGCCCTTTAAGCGTATTTGGGCCTGAAAGGGGTCTGGGTCCAGTCCGACCTGGCCTAGGCCGACCCGACCCGGTTCTAGTTGACCCAAATCCGTCCAGGTTTGGACTAGCCCAAACCAGCCTAGCCTTGCCTGATTGGGCTGGGCCACGGCAGGTTCGGCCCACGGACGGGCCCGACCCACCCTGGTTGGGCTGGGCTGGGCCGCTACAGCTTGACCCACCGGCTGGCGCGACCCGTGAGAGGGTCACATGGTCCGCCTCTCGAACATCTCAAAGAGACATGAAACTAATAATTGTTGCCACCACCTGGCTATTTTTGGTTCTCGCAGGGAGCGGGTCCCCTCCCTTCACTACAACTTCAAAGCCACGACCTGCCTCACCGCAGCGCGCGCTGCCTTCCACCTCCACAACCAGCCGAGAGCTGGCCGCTTGTCTATCTTCCACGGTGCCACCCCCCTCCGTGGATAGAGAGTGCTGTCTACCGCCTTTGCCACTGCCTTCACTGTCACCTTCGTCGCTGACACCGGTGGCCGGTGTCGCAGTGCAGGTGTTGCGTCAGTGGATCTTCTGTGGGCCACCGGGTGAGCTCCGATGGTCCATTTTTCATTCCGCCTATGCCTACAGGCTTACTGAGATTCCTCCGTCACTGTGTGGATCCCATATTCAAGGATATATCAAGTTTTTAAATTTTTCCTCTGAAGAACCCAACAAGAATGAAGCGGAGGAGGGTCCGAGCCTTGTTCATTTGGCTCACGCCCTCCACGTTAACATCATAACAAGCGGAAAGCAATTAAATTGATCAAAGATAAAATTTAATAAACACCCTACCTCATGAACCATTGGATGTGGTCATAGTTGTGGATGGTGAAGAGTCTTCATTTTTTGAAGTCGCTGGCATTCGTCAATCCCAGATCGATCCCTCAAAAGATGTCCAATCTTATGTTCCTTGTCTATGGAAGATGTCACATCACTTCATTATAGGTTCCTCCCTTCTCAAAAAACAAACCCTGAGCCGTACTTAAATAGACGGCAAAACAATCATGTTTTACTTCATTAATGTAGTTCATTTATAATCCGTATTTAATGTTTCAATGTCGTGGTTACAAAAACCAAGAGTCAAGCCATTAATGGCTTGAAAACTTAGTGGTCCTACCACCACCACCCAACAAATAGAGGGAAATAAAATAACATTTTCATGTTATTTTATTATTATTTTAAAAGTCTAATAAACTATCTATTTATCCCAAAATACTATAGTCTAAGTGAAGCCTCCCTTAAAAAAATCATGTCACTGTCGATTCAACGGTGTCCTCAGATTTCAATTCCATGAACGAGTTCAAAAGTTAGAAAATGTCACTCGCACATTCACTGAACATACCTTAAAAATAGTTCCAAAATCTCTTTCGGGCACACCAGGCCTCAGAATCATACACCATAAATTTTAGTAGACTCGTAATATTCCCAAATAATTTTAAAAAATTATATGTAATTTATGGCTCTTTATATTCTCCCCACCTTAGGGATTTTCATCCCCAAAATTTACAACAAAACTAGGGGAAACAATTGGGTACTGAGTATGTATCTGAGCCTCATGATCCCAAGTGATCTCCTAGAGGTTCCCATGCTGCCAAATAACATGAACCATATGAATCGACTGACTACGAAGGACTCGCTCCTATCAATCATCTATCTCCACTGGGAACTCTACAAATGTCGATCCACCATCGATGTGCAGATCTCCCCATTCGATAACGTTGGATGGATCATGCACGTATCTCTTCAGCTGCGACACGTGGAAAAAATTATGCACTCGGTGCATCTGTATGAGACGAGCTAGGTGGTATGCCACCCCACCTACTATACTGAGGATATGAAAGGGTCCGATAAATCTCAGAGATAGCTTGAATCCCCAACCAAATCTCCATAATCATTGTTGGGGTGAGACCAATAGGAAGGCATGGTCTCCCTCCTCAAACTCCAAAGGTCTCTGTCTTTTGTGGGCATAAGAATTCTTCCAGCTCTGTACATTCTTAATCCACTCCTGGATGATTTGGACCTTCTCTGTGGTATCCCTATCACGAAGTCCATGGATATAACACGTTTTCACTTCCTTCTTCATCCCTGGACACCAGTACTAATGCTGAAGGTGCTGGTACATCTTCACCACACAAGGATGTATCTCCAAAGGGTATGTATGGAAATCCCTCAACACCTCCTCCCAAAGAATAACTGGTACCATAGTGAGTCCTATTAATAGGATGACGTGCTCCCCACATTCATAAAATCCATCAAGAGCCTGTCTTGAGGATATCTGTGCATGTCGGGCCTCATAGTCTATGTCCCCAAGATGTGCCTCCCTGACTCACTGAAGAAGTAGGGGATTAACTATCATAGACTGGAGTTGAGATGCTCCATAACTATCCATGAAGGATAACTGCAATGTGGCTAGCTGCTCTGTCACCTCACTCAACAACTGTAGACCAGACCTCCTACTAAGTGCATATGCTACTACATTCACCTTCCCAAAAGTG
Organism: Viscum album; assembly: GCA_963277665.1. NCBI lineage: Eukaryota > Viridiplantae > Streptophyta > Magnoliopsida > Santalales > Viscaceae > Viscum > Viscum album. The sequence goes on from OY728125.1 coordinate 1,803,539,597, forward strand.
TAGACTATCTCAATGTTGTAGTCCTAGAAGAACTGTATCCATATTCACTGTCTCAGGTTCAGGTCCTTCTTAGAGAAGATATGCCTAAGACTATTGTGATCAGAGTAGACTGTAAAATTTTCTCCCATCAAGTAGTTCCCCCACATCTTCAGTGAAAATACAACTACTACTAACTCTAGTTCATGGGTAGCGTAGGTCTGCCCGTGATTTCTCAACTACAGGGAGCCGTAGGTAATCATCAGTCACTCGTACATTAGGACAGAACCTAGCCCGATCCCTAATGTGTCGTAGTATACTGCATAACCAATGACTTATTCTAGTAGCATCAAGATGGGGGCACTCGTCAGTCTCTATCTCAGATTCTGAAAATTCTACTGGCATCTCTCCATCCACAAGAAGGGTTTTCCCTTCATTTTCAAAGACGACAAGGGTTCCTCAACTCTAGAAAATTTGGTTATGAGTCTTTGGTAGTACCCATCCAATATGAGGAAACTAAGAACCCCTGTCAAACTATTGGATGACTCCCAAGAAAGAACTACCTCTATCTTTGCTAGATTCACTGAAACTCCAGCATCTGAGATAACGTGTCCCAGGAAGTGTACTTATTATATCCAGAAGTAACACTTTGATAGATTTCCATAAATCTAGTGCTCTTAGAGTGTATCTAGAACTATCTATAGGTATGTGGTGTGATCATACTTCGATGATGAGTATTTCAAGATGTCATCCATGAATACCACCAATAAGCGATCAAGGTAAGGCTGGAAGATCCTATTCATGAGCCCCATGAACACTGCTAGAGCGTTGGTCACATTGAAGGGAATCACTAAGAACTTTTAATGGCTATACTGACATATGAAGGTTGTATTTAGTACATCCTCATCCCATACTCTGAGCTGATGATATCCTAATCAGAGGTCTATCTTTGAAAACCACCGAGCTCCCTTCAGCTGGTTGAAGAGATCATCAATCCTTGGGAGTGGATACTTGTTCTTCATGGTCACCTGGTTAAGGCACTGATAGTCCACAAAAAGCCTCAGACTCCCATATTCCTTCTTTTCGAACAAAATCAGGGATGCCCATGGAGAAACACTAGGCCTTATGAACCCCTTCTTCTACAATTCCTCAAAATGTACCATAGCTCACGAAGCTCCGCAGGATCCATCTGATATAATGGTGTAGATACTAGTGTCGTCCCAAGGTATCGATTGATATAGAAGTATACTTCTCTCTGAGAAGGTAGTCTTGGTACATCATCAGGAAAGACATCAGCATAATGGTCCAACACTACAAGATAAATCAGACTCCTCACATCAACTACTATGAGGGTAAGGTTAGCCAAATGATGAGTGACCTACTTCACCCTCCTCCGAGTAAGTACATCCTATGCTACAAAGGTTCCCTTATCTATGGTGAAGGAAAACCTGGTCTCATCCTCATGAACAAACCACACTTTGCACATCAAATAGTCAATATGAGCATGGACCGTGGATAACCAGTCCATACCCAAGATGACATCATAAGTCCTCGACGCTGCTACTAAAAGAGCCTAGCCAAAGATCTTGCCTCATAGAGTGAGCTCACACTGTCTTCACCAGTGTGTAATCATAAAATATTTTTCCATAGGAGTCTCTAATCATAAGGATCGAGCCGATGACTCAACCGGAATCTCCGAGCTCCGAACGAGTGTCGTGGAAATAAAAGAGTGACTGGTACCTGTGTCTATAAGAACTGTAGCTAGGGTGTAATAGACACATATCATACCTCTAATCATCTATGGAGTGCTGTGGTCATAGGCCTCTGCCAATTGTAGCTGATATCGCTCCTGTCCACCTACTCCCTATGGTCAGGGTGGACCACCTAGGGGTGGTGGTGGTAGAACCTCAAACCACCGTCCACTACCTACTACACGACCTGCTCCTCTTCCACATCCACCACCCTACAGACCTCCTCGCTTAAATCTATGTCATTACCTCAGTGGACCCAAGACTATCTGTTGATTTTCGGAATGGTGTGTCAGGTATTCGCAATCCATGTGGATCTACCCATTTCACATGATGCACATCCTGATCCTCTAGTTACCCGCTCTACCTTGTGAGCTCCGCACCTCTGACCATATGTTTTGGGGTCGTCCCCTAGAATCTCTGGCCTTCTTGGACCTCTGCATCATTTTCCAACTACCTGCTATAGATTAATTGACTAACTATCATCCGGTGGTGACTCTCACCGTCGGTATCTACTCATCCAAGAAGATATCCACCAATAATTCTCTCTCAAGCACTCAATCTTGCGTCAGGATATTGAGAGATATCATCGATGCACTGATATCATGCTGGAGACCCTAATCAAAAGTCCATTCCCAAAAGAAAGGGTCTCATACCATTTCATAGGATTAGCATGAGAGGTCAATGAATCTCGCTGGGTACTGGTCAACCGATAGACTTCCCTACTGCAAGTACAGCAGCTCCTGGATACGCACTGAGTGTAAAGTCTCTAGTATGAACTCCACCTGGAAGAGGGTCTCGAAGTCCAACTTGGAGAGTGTCGCCTCCTCATGCGTCTATAGTGTCAGACTCCACCATCTCCCAGCTGTTCCCTAAAATAGGATAGCATCTAGGTTCACCATATGATCTACTAGTGTCTCAAAAAAACAAAAAACATGTGCCACAACCTCCAACCAGTCCTCACCTACATGGGAATCTATCTCGCCTCAAAACCTTAGAGGCCTCTTTCTCTGGAAGTCATGCAATGCACTCAGTTGGCGTTCATGGTCTGCCAGTGGGGCTGATGGAAACTTCTACCCTCCAAGTGGTGGTGCTGCTAGTACACCACTTGAAGGTGCCAACACAGTAAGAAGGCCCTAAACCAAAGACTCAATGCTCAGTGCGATATCATCATGAACTCTCTCTGGAATCCTAGCTAGCTATATATGCGATGACATATGAAAAAGAAACAGGTGTTCCCTGTTCAATAAGTTATACCTGGTGATATGACTCAAAGATATCAATAAAAAACATTTCCAAAACACACGCAATCAGTGTTTTCATGCACTGAGTTAGAAATCAGAATTTAGGGTCTTAGTGTATGGATACGTCATCCACTGCAAAAATATTGGACTCCCCAAACTGAAAACCACACTAAAAAAACTTAACAATATTGATCTATTAAAAAGATCAGAGTCCTAGTTTTTTGGTAGAACCGAATCCTCTGATACCACTTTGTCACGACCCATCCCTCAGGGCCTTTATCGTGACTACCACAAACCCGCCTTCCATAGGCCAGGGGTTGGAAACCTACACCAGAAAGACGTATCCCTAAAATGGGAAGATATTTCCTTTAAAACTATATAAAAACACAATCCAAGAACACAAAAATATGAAACCATGATGTTGAACTGTAGTTGTAAAAGTGTGTACTAAAATTAAGGGTCCATAATACAAGCCCAACTGAAAGATACAATACAATAGAAAATTGAAAACAACTCCCGAGATCATCCGCCAAGGATCATACCTGAAGGGTAGGTATAGATTGTATCTGTATCTCTCCACGTCAATTGTTTCCACCCTCTACTATCATGTCTTAGCTCCCCAAGTCTTAGTCAAGGATGCTCATTGTCTGCACAAGACACAACAAGATATGGGCGAAGCCAGTGCAGGGGTGTGTTTAACAATACCCAGTAGGAACCCCAAGACCCCAGAAGGTCTCTTAGAATTTTACAAAGGAAAAAAACAAAGCATGATCTCAATCACACAGCCCAAAGGGAAAGAATCAACTCAAACTAGGTATAACTTTAGTACATAAGTACAGATGATCAGTCATAAGGCTAGATCATCTTATTCTTTTAAGAGGCTCTTCTACTGAACTATAGAGGAATGATTGGTACTAACCCCCGCAAGACCCACAAAGAATCAACATAATGTTGATCCACACATGGTCACTATAATGCTGATCCACATAGGGTCTCTATGAAGTTGATCCACGACGGGCCGCTCTAAGGCCAGTCCTCGTTAGGTTGGTATGATGCTGATTCACACAGGGTTTCCATGATGCTGATCACTACAAGGTCACTATGATGTTGATCCACACAAGGTCTCTATGAATAGTGATCCACACAGGGTCGCTATGAATGATTATCCACACATGTTCACAATGAATGCTGATCCACATAGGGTCTCTATGAATGTTGATCCACACATGATCGCCATAAAGTCACGTCCAACCACATGATTCCACAAAGAAGTAACCCCTAGGACTTCCATGTCGTAAGAGTTCCAACACAACCGACAACTTGTCAATCGGACACCCAGTATGAGAGTTATATTCATTTTAGTACTTAGGGCTCGGTTGGATTCAGGTATGATCGAACCGATCCATACTAAAACTTTTTCCAAAACTCAGGTGGCGTACCTCAAAAATAACATCTTGCTCAAAGGATACCAACACCATATACTTTTTGTCAAACATACATCTTGTTCGTAAGAAATGTCCTCTTAAGCGTATCTGGTCCTGAAAGGGGTTCAGGTCTAGTTCGGCCCAGCCCGAACAAGCCTGGGCCGGTTTGGTTGGGTGGGGCCGTAGCGGGGTCAGCCCGCTTGGCCGCCGACCAGCCTGACCCGACTGGGCTGGTCTGCGGCGGCTCGACCCACCGGCTGGGGTGACCTGCATGGGGGTCGCACGGTTCACCTTCCAAACGGCTCAAAGATCCATTTGGCTCTTAATTAGCGGTGCCAGGTGGCACCGACTAACTATCAACAGGACCCGCAGGGAGTGGGTACCCTCCCTTTGTGGCAGCTTAAAAGATGCGACCTACCTCACCGTGGTGCACGGCGACACACCGCCTCCATGACCAACTGAGAGTCGGCCATCTATCTGTCCACTGAAATGCCAAGCGGCGCCACCCCCTTCTGCGGTCGGCGAGTGCCAGCTGCTGCCTTTGCCTTCACACTGGTGCCGTGCCGGTGGATCTTCCAAAGGCCACCGGGTGAGCTCCGGTGGTCCATTTTCCGTTCTACTTGGGCTTATGGGCCTCCCGGGATACATCCTTCGCTGCACGTCTCCCGGATTCATGGTTCTATCAAATTTGTAAATTCTTCCTCCGAAGAACACAACATGAACGAAGCAGTGGAGGGTCCAGGCCTTGTTCTTTTGGCCCTCACCATCATATTTAACATCATAAAAAGCGAAAAGAAATTTAATTCATCAAAGATAAACTTTAATAAACCCCCTACCTCGTGAACCATTTGATGAGGTCATGATTGTAAAGGGTGAAGAGTTATCATTCGTTGAAGTTGTTGGCATTTTTCGATCCTGGATCGATCCCTCAAATGGCGTCCAATCTCTTGTTCGATGTTGGTGGAAGACTCTGCGTCACTTCATCATAGGTTCCTTCATTACTTCTCAAAAACCAAACCCCGAGCGTCACATAAATAGACAAGAAAACAACCATATTGCAAAACATTAATGCAGTTCATTTATGAATCATATTTAATGTTTCAAAGTCATGGTTACAAAAAACAAGAGTCAATCCATTAATGGCTTGACAACTCAGTGGTCCTGCCACCACCACTCAAACACTAGAGAGAAATAAAATAACATTTTCATGTTATTTATTATTCTTTTAAAATTCCAAAAAACTATTTTTTCTCCCGGCCTACTGCGGTCAAAGTGAAGCCTCCCTTAAGCGAATCCCAGTGCTGTAGATTCAACGGTGTATTGAGATTTCAATTCCGATCACCAGTTCAAAATTTAGAAAATGATTCCCGCACATTTACTGAACGTACCTTAAAAAAAGTTCAAAAATACCTTCTGGGAACACCGAGAATCATAATCACATGCCGTCAATTTTGTAGACCCAAAATATTTCCAAATAATTAAAAACAATTATATGGAATTTCTGAGTCTTTATAGAATAGAAATTAAATGAGCAGTCATAGTGAGATAATCCTTTATAACCAATATCTAATTGTTTCATTTGGATGTTTTCGGGAGATCATTGACAATGTAAATAGTGATATTGTCCCACTTCCATGTTGTTATGGGTAAGGGTTGTAACATACCTTTAAGAAGTTTTCTCTCTTCTTTCACTTATTGACACACCAATAACCCTGTAGTGTATTAAAAAATCTCCCATTTAATGTTATCCCACCAATAATGATCATGAAGGTCCCTATAAATTTTAGTAATTCCAGGATGTATATAGAATGTATAGATATGATCTTTTTCTATTATCTCCTTCTTTAATTCCGGAATAGATAGAACACATAGCATTGTACAAAATTTTGTTACACCTTCTTGATCAATATTGAACTCTGGAAACTTCCCATTATTTATACCCTCTATCTTATTTTTTTAACAAAGGATATTTTATTTTATCTTTCTTGAAATTCTCTAGTAATAATGGTTGATAAATTAATTGGGATTGGGTTGATGATGTTTGTTACCCTATTATTACCATGTACAAATTTACTAGGCAATTAATAAAAGGATCTCATTGAATCCTCATCATTTCTATCACAACATGGTATTTCTTACTTAATGCATCCTCAAATTTGTTTTCTCTTCCATGATAATAATAAATTGAAAATTTATATTCTTTATGAAGTTCCAACCATCTCCTCTGTCTCATGTTCAATTCCTTTTGTGTGAAAATATAATTCAAACCTTGGTTCTCTATGTATATATCACATTTCATCCCTTAAATATTGCACCTCCATATTTTTTGAGAAAAAATAACAACAGTTAGCTTCATGTCATGTGTAGTATAATTCCACACATGATGATTCAACTGTTGAGATGAATAAGAAGTCACCTTTTCATTTTTTATGAGGATGCACCCAAACCCTTTCTGAGATGCATTGCTAAAAATAATGAATCCCTATAAGATAGATGGTATATTTAACATGGGTATAGTAACAAATATATTCTTTATCTCTTGGAAAAATTCTTCACAATCCTTTGTCCACACGTACTTGGCCCCATTTCGAGTAAACTTAGTTAGTGGATTATAATTTTGTGATTTTTTTCATAAACCTCTTATAATATCCTACTAAACCGAGAAAACTATGAATCATAGTTACTATTTTAGGATGATTCCACTCTTCCATAATCTTTGTCTTGATAAGGTAAACTAAGATTCTTTCATTGGTTACAATTTTCCCAAAGAAATAAAATTATTGTAACCAAAACTCACATTTTCAGAACATTTCAAATATCGCATCCTTCCTCAAAGTTTTCAATATAATAAATAGATTATCTTCATAATCCTCATGAAATTTGTAATATATCAGAGTATAATAAATAAAAACTACCAAAAATTATCATGGTATTCCTTAAAGACTATTAATAAAATCAATAAAAATAACAGGTTCATTAGTTAAGTGGAAGGGCATACCAACAAACTCTTAATTCCCATATATTGATTGGAAAGAAGTATTTTGTGTATATTTTTTCTTCGTCATTAATTTATGATAACCAAATAAAAGTTAAATCAGGGAGAAGAATTTATCCCCAAAAAGCTAGTCAAATAGACCATCAATCCATTGAAGAGGGTACTTGGTTTTCACCGTGATCTCATTAAGTTCTAAAAAATAAATACATAGCCACAGTAATCCATCCTTATTCATCACACAGTGAAAAGTTTCTCCCCAAGGAAATACACTTGGATGGATAAACCCCTTATCCAAAAGATCATGGATTTGTGTCTTTAATTTCTCTAGCTCCACATTTTCCATTCTATACAGGGTCTTTGATATCGTCTTAGATCCAGGCATGTGTTCAATAGAAAACTATACCTCTATTTCTAGGGGAGGTCCATGTAACTCCTTAGAAAATGCATCAATGTATTCTTGAATGATGGGATGATTATCTATTATTGTACTTTTATTTCCATCTTCATCATCACCAATCACTTCATAAATGATTATATGGGAGGTACTTATAGACAATGCTCAGGTCTTAATATATCTCATTTGAAAAAAATGGTGTGCTCTCTATTAAAGACTACTAAAATTTCCTTTCCATAGTAGTTTATCTTAGAATTATAATTTGAGATTCATTCTATACCTAGTGTAATGCTGAATTCTTGATTTTTTATTTTGGATTTGGATATCTGAGAGGATATGGCTTTGCCATCAGTTTCATGCCTGTGCAGTCATGCACGGGACTGCTTGTCATGAAGCGCTGTGTAAGAGGAAACTGATATATGTTTATGATGTTGGGTAGGAGCTATTTTTTTGAAGTGAATGCGTTGTTTGCACTTCAATTTTGTGTCGTGTTGAATTGAGTATCTTAAGTCATTAATGTTCTGTATGGTTTCTCACTTTTTACTAAAAAGTGACTGAATAAAAAAAATTAATTTTCAGTCAAAAAATAGTACTTAGAAGATTTAAGAGAACAATGAGTGCACCTGCCACCACATCATTTAGAGATTAATCTTCAAAATTCATGATAGTAAAATCATTAACTTTTCCTTTTGGCCTATTTTGAGGTTGTTGTTGATTCCCATCTATTATCTTCTAATTTTGAAAATGGTTGGAAAAGTGACCAAGTTGTCCACACATGAAGCATTAGACTTTATCCCAGACCTATACCATAATCACTTTGTAGTTAGTGTTGAAAAATTGAGGCTTCACTTCACTATGATAGTTTCAAGATTCCTGGACATCTCTTCAACATTTATAACATTTTTTGATCCCAAGAAAGAAGTTTCCCAAATGATTCTTCCCTCATTTTTTGCAGGTAGAAAGGTGTACTTTCTTTTCTCCTCTTCCATAGTCAAATTACTCCATAAACCTTGATCTATTTATCCCTTCTTTTTATTAAATCTATTAAACTACTAAATCTCTCTAAACTCTAGTTTAACCTTCATATATATTCATACTATCTCCTCATAGTTATCATAGTCTTTATTGGCTATATTCTATTGTAGATAGGGTCTTATTCCACCAAATAATCTATCAACATTTCTATTCGAATACATCAAAAAGCTAGAGGTGTAACTATAATGTCTTCTAATTTTTATCACATAGCTTACCACATATTCATTTTCCTTCTTCTTAAGCTCTAGTATTTTCATCTTTATTTTCATTCACATCTTATGGGGAAAATATTTTTTGGAAAACGTTCCATTTAATTCTTCCCCTCCATAGCTTCAATATCCCTTTTTGGATTCATGTTTTTAATTAGTTTCCCCCACTGATCAGCATCTCCCGTCAAGTGGTATAAAGCTAGGGTAACTTTCTCTGATTCCAAATAGCAGAGTACAAAAATGATTTTTCGATAGAGATTATCCATTTTTCAGTATTCAATGGGTCATTAGATCTATTTAATGAAGGTGGTTATTGATGCATAAAGTAGACAATGAAATATTTTTCTTGTAGGTGTGAATCTGGTCTCTCGGATTGAATCAAATTATTATTCATAATTCGAGTCAGTTGATTCATCATTATCATAAATTTTTATATTCTAACTCTCATTGGAGTGTTGTCAGCACATGGTCTATTGTGCTCACTATTTACACAGTTCCTCGTATTTCCCAACATTTTATAAAAAGAGAAAAGCATTGTGAAACCAATTTTTCTTTTAAGAATTGTATAATCATAAAACAATTTAATATCCTGAAACATAATTCGTAAATATTTTATTTATTAAAAATAATTAAATTTTCTAAAACTCCTCCGTAATGGTTCATAAAAATCTTATGATTAAGCAAACATATCCCATATGAGTGTCAAAACTAGAGCATAAAAAGGATTATTGTATTTCAAATTTTCCCATTCAATTCTATAATGATGCGTTGTTTTTGGTTTTTACCCCTATATACATATGTTCTATATCCCCATCCACTTGTTCGCATTCAGACATGGATTTCATTGCTTAGAACCCACTTACTTAAAACATGACCAAAATACCAGTATTTTTTCGATATTTTATCCAATCACTAAGGTTATTCCTAATTTCATCTAATAATAATTTCTAAAAATAACTAAACCGTCTTTTGATAACAACTATAACATATTTCTTTTTTATTATATAAACTTTTCAATTACATGGTACAAATAGAGGATATTTTAAAGTCCAATTTCTTGGAAATAAGGTACATAATACACGAAAACATAAGAATTTATTCTAATAAACTTGAAAATATTATAAAATGATTTATCCTAAGTACATTTACTTAATCTCATAACCTGGGGACATATATCAATGTAATGGGTGAACATAAGTCCCAACAAGGGAAATCAAGGTAAGCATTTTACTTGTAATCTTAAGGAATATCAATAAGAACATGAGTCAAAATGATAAGTCATAACAAAGATACATACCATAACAATATGAAAAATAAATAATAACATTTAAATGTGGATATATTTTTTTTAAATTTTACATTCATAAGTATATCACCAAGGTTTTTCACTGAGGTGTCATAAAAACTTACCAAGGTTATTCACCAAGGTATCACAAAACATGTCATATCTATTGATTAAATTATTTACCCAATGAATTAGAGATATATATGGGATAAAAATTCATATATATTAATTTTAATTTTATCCACATAGATCATATTAAATAATTTCATAAATAACCTGTGTAGAATAAAAGAAAACGAGTTTCATATCAAAATTACATTGTCTCAAAAGTGATTTAAAAACATGATCACTGTCCCATTTATAACCCACAAAAAGGGAATGAGGGTTCAATTTAAGTCAATAATAGAATAAAATAAATAATTTTACATCTTAGTGAATACCCAGGGAAATAAAAGTGGTTTTTTTATTCACATAAAGTAAATAAAAAAGGAATTTCTTGAGGAGAAGATTGATATTTTGGGATATACAATCGATAACAAAATGAGTATAAAACTTGGTTTTAAAAAATGGTAAAAAGAAAGGTTACATGGGTGTCCCATTTATGAAACATTATTTGGTAGTAATTGAATGAAAAAAATTAAAAAATTTATAATTTCCATAATATTTAGAAGACATATAAAAAAATAGGTTCTTGAAATGAAGAGAAAAGAACGATATTTCTCTTACCTTCAAGAGTTTATCCTAAAACATGAGGATTAGGATCTTGGGGGATTCAGGACACTTTGGGAGAACACTTTAGGAGGTATAAACACCATATATTCAATGAATACTAATTCTTGAGTAAATAAAAATGGATAAATGGGTGGTCATTTATAGAAAAAGTGGAGGATTTGTTTATAAATTTCCAAATATAGGACTTAAAAACCTATTTCATGGAAAATAAAAAAAACATGACCTTGGACATGGTATTATCCCATGGAACTGGACACCTGGAAAACCTTTTATGTTATTTGGATCCACATTAGTTGACTATCATTTTATAATACTTATTTTTTCAAGGAAAATTACATTTTTCCACAAAATAAGATTTTTAAAGTTTATGTTTCCATTTAAGAATTTGGAAAGTAAATTATAGATTTTGAAATTGATTTAAATATATTAAAACAATTTCTATTAATAAAATAATATATTCTAGGTCTAGATTTTTGTTAATTAGTTTTTAAATAATTATTACATAATTATAAAGTCATTAAACATACTGAAAAACTAAAACTATATTTTTAATATTCAGGAAAAAATAATATATTTTAGAAAATTATCATAAATTCACCCCAACCAAATTTCAATGTGATGATTTCAAAAAATTTATTTATTTTACCATAATAATTTACTTAATATGAAAATTATAACATTTATTTAAAAAATCCTTATTTCTTAAAAATAACAGCAGATTGAAAATGCATAATAAAATTTCTTATATGTAAAAAAATTATTTTATCATTTATATTAAAATAATATTTTTTATTTCATACTATTTAATTGAAATAATTATTATATATAATATATTAGTTTATTATAAATATTTATATCTTATCTAGAAAGTAAAATATCTATATAAAAAATCAATTTACCAAATTCAATCTCAATTTTATTAAGAAAAATTATTCCTAAAACGGAATTAATTGATTAAAGATTTAATTTATACAATTGAATTAAACTTTATATAACTGGGAACTTGAATCATATACCCTCATAACACCTTTATATGACCTAATCATAAGGTGTGCGATGGTGATTTATTCATGGGGTGGATCGAATAACATCGCATGTGTGTTAATTTCCACCAAATTGAACTTCTCTCATATATGATTTAGTTCAAACTTCACTTGTATAATCTTGAATTGAATTTTTATAAGAAGAACCCCAGTGATGTTACATAGTTACCAAACTCTAAAAAATGGGATTTATAAGACATCAACCTACTGGTTGAGGCCATCAGTTCTTCTTTCTATATTAATTATACCTTTTCTTTTCTACTTATAAGCACAAATTAGAATGTTAAAATTGTTACTAAGAATATTTTTACCAATAGTCCTATTAACTGAAAATATTATTTGACCAATGTTCATATAATTTTCATGTCTTGATAGTCACATTTTTATTTATACTAACTACATTATTAAAGAGATATAGATTTTTTGAACAAAGAATAATATAACATATATTTTTTCAGGGAAAAAAATTATTTGAGAATACTAGGGTGTTACTGTTTTCATAAATGTTTTAGATTTTATGAAAAAACATAAAATATATAGAATTAATTAAGTTACATATTTCTATTCAAATACTCATAAAACATCTAAGTCTAGAATGTTACATATAGAGTAACATGATTTCTAAATGGGAGAATATAAGTCTATAAAGTTAGTATTCCATATATAGACAACCAATAATATTGGGATAATTAAACATGGTAAAATATTTGACAATATAGTATTATTTTTAATGTTAATATGGTAATTACCTTATATTCTTCATAATAAGAAAATGGTAATTGATGTAAAGAATAGTTTTAAAATATATAAATAAATGAACTGATCAGTGATTTTCTCCAATGTGAAAATAATCATAAAATATATATATAGAGAATATATATTGAATATATTTATTTATTTTAAGTAAAATATATATTATTATTTTGAATATTCTAAATCTATTTTCCAGGGAAGTGATAAAGAGTTAGATCATTTGAGTAAAATTTATTACATATTTTTTTTAAACAAAGGATCCAATGGAGAGTTTCGAATGTAAAATTAAAATGAAAGTGACAAATATATTTTTTCAATGAATAATTATAATTTATATCTACACTATTATAAGTGTAAATACCTTAATTTTCCATGTAATTTTATTTAATTATATGGAATTATTAAGAGTCTTATAAAATTTACGGCACATGATTCCGAGGCCCGGAGCGCCTGAAATAAATTTCAAAACTTTTTTTTCGGGTACATTTAGTAAACACGTGAGAATTGTTTTCTATATTTTGAACCATTACTCAGATTAAAAATCTGAGGGCACTGTTGAATCCATAGCGCTGGGATTCGCTTATGGAAGGCTTTTCTTTGACCGCTGTTGGTCTGGAGAAAAAGTTAAGTTTTGCGACTTTTTTAGAAGAAATGAAATGAAATAATTTTGTTATTTTATTTCATACCCTCCAACAGACAACTAAAGGGGGTGGGGACAGTGATGTGTCAAAATAATAAATGGATTGACCTTCTAACCCTAAGTAACGACATCGTTGTGGAATTAGGAAGCTTCTTAATTAATGAGCCCCATTAGACTCCAATGTCGTTACTTACCCTCCCCCTCTCCTATATATATAGAGAATGGGGAGGGTTATCATCATTGATTCTCCAACAAATGAAGTGTTTAAGGAACGCTACAATTCCAGACCCTTAGAAGATGGATCCAATGCAGTGGGAGGTGACAGACGATACTGAACCACAAACTGAAGGGTGACAAACGAGTGGCGTCATTGGGAACTGGTTGCGGGAAGGAAGAACCTAATCCATCTTTAGGCGTGGGTGTTTTCTATGATGTTTTGAGTTTTGGGGTTTTATTTATTTACATTTCCTTAAAAGATTCCCTCTTCTCCATTCTTGAAAATTATACGAAGAATGTGGGTCAACCGACTAACGGGCTGATCCGTGAATCATTCATTTTGCGGGAGGTTGTTACGAGGTATCCTTGCGGGGTTTTGTTTTTTTGTTTAATACAATAAATTGTTAAACCCATTTTATCCTCCCTTTGATCATGAGATAACACAGAGGGAGTGGGCCTAATGAACCCGGCTTGAACCCTACACAACTTTGATACCCTTACACCTTTTATGGAAGACCTCTGACGCGACGACACCAAGCGGCTACGAAGGAGGTGACACACTAATACACACCGCGATATACATCGGAGCGGCCAGAACCGGCCATCCATAGTGGAAGTATGGCATGCCATCACACACCGCCACACTACTCATCAGGCACAGCAGACGGAGAAGGCAGCCGCCCATAGAAGGGAAGGGCGGTGCGCCATCACGTGCTGCTAGTGAATAGGAAACCGCGGCCGAAGCTGGGGCGGAGAAGGTGGAACCCGCCCCTCCAGCTGGTTCCACGACAACCAGGTGGCGCCCACATGGCACCACCACTTCAAAGGCCGAACAACCTTTGGCTATTTGGGATCTCGGGGGAGCGGCTTTCCCGAGCCGCCTGGTGGAAGCACCGAAGGCTGCGCCCTTCGCGGCTAGACCGCCCTTCAGTGGGATGCCGCGAGCGGGCCGGGCCACCGTCGAGTGGGTCGGGCCGCGCCCCACTTGCCGGGTTGTGCCCCACCGGCTGGACCACGCCCCACCATGGTACGGGATTCCACTTTGTGGGCCGGGCTATGCCCCACTCCGGGTCGGTCCACCCCTTTGTGGGCCTCACCCTATATGGGCTGGGCCGCCCCTTTTTGCGAGCCGGACTGGAGCTCGGCCTAGTGGGTCAAGTTTGCCATGATCCATCCCAGATCGGGTCTGGCCGGGTCAGTCCGACTGGGTCAAACCAGACTTGGGCCCATAAACACATAAAGGGCCTTATCTCGAGAACCAGACATCCATTTAATGAACTATCTATGATGTTGGTATCCTTGGAGCGATACGGTCCTTTTGACTTACTCTATAAGAGTTTTGAGAATCTTAGAGTACGGTTGGGGTGAATCGCACCTGAATCCAACTGGTCCCTAGACACTAAAATTCCAACAATGCATAGACCAGGCACCGGGTTGATGCGCTATCTATTGCGTTGGAACCCTTGTGACATGATAGATCATCGGGTTACTTCTTTATGATACTTCTTGAAAGTTAAAATATGACGGATTTCTTAGGGAGTTGTTCTCCCAAGCGCGCTACGTACAGTACCTTACAACTGGTTGAGACTTAACGACTACTGACTTTTCGACTCGGAGTGACTCGACTGCCACGCTCCGCGATGGGGAGGAGTACCTCAGTAGGACACAGTGGGGAGCGGCCACAGTATGTGATGAGGAGGAGTACCTCAGCAGGCCATGGTGGTGGAGAGGATCTGTGTGGCTCGAAAGACCCATGGTATACGATGGGGTGGAGTACCTTAGCAGTTCAAGGTTATTGGGAAGTGCCTATGTGTGACGCGGCAGGCCCACTTTACTCGATAGAGGAGGAGTTCTCTAGCAGCCGAAGTGTTCGAAGTTGTGACTGGGAATGTTACTTGTTCCTAGTCCTAGAGAATCCGTGGATAAATATCAACATTCATAATGATCTGATGTAGGTCAACATCATATCCTCTTTCTCTGAGTTGTATACCTAGTTTGAGAATAGTCTCTAATTGAGTTTTGTATATTGCTTTTTGCTTCATGATTGAGATCATACCTTGTTGTTTTCCTTGTAGAATTATGAGAGACATTCGAGGTTCTCATAGTCTCTACTGAGTATCAATATACTCACCCCTGCACGGCCTTCGCCCATACCATGTTTTGTCTTGTGTAGATGATGAGTAGATGGGATGAGGTTTGAGGGAGCTAGGACTAGGCGGTATGCAGAGGAGGTATGCAGACGTGGAGTGCTGAGGAGGTGATCTCTACCTACCCTTCATGTAGGATCCTCAGAGGATGGCTTAGTAGATGTTTCCCATTTTTTAGTTGAATTGTTACTTTTAGTTGTATTTTCACTTTCATTTGTACTCGTACTTTCAGTTGGTCTTGTAATCCACCCCATTTTACTTTCAGCACTCCTTTTTAACTACAGTTGTTTAGTTCAAAGTAGATTCTTGTTGTGTTCCCAGACTGTGTGTTTTTACAGGTTTGAAGGCAACACCTTTTAATTTTAGGGAATACTTATTTTGGTGCTAGTCTCCAGCCCCTGGCCTATGGATAACGAGCTTTGGGTAGTCAAGGCATTGGCCTCAGTGGGTTCTGGGGTGACCGGGCAGCACCCACATGGTGCTTCCGATTCAAAGGCCGAACGAACTTTGGCCATTCAGGATATCTGGGGAGCCACTCCCCTGAGTAGCCTGGGGGAAGCACCATGTGTCATGCCCTTCGTGTCCGGACCACCCTCCCGTGGGATGCCGCGAGTGGGCTAGGGAACCTGCCCAATTGGCCACCGCCAGCGGGCTGGGCCTTCTGCCTAGCAAGCTGCCGCCCAGCGGGATGGACCACATCCCACCAACCGAGCTGAACCCCACTATGGGTCAGGCTGCTCATTTGCGACCCCTAACCTATACGGACCAGGAGGCCCTTGTGGGCCACCCCTTTCTGCAGGCTGGACCGAACCTCAGCCCAGCAGGTCGAGCCCGCTATTGCCCATCCCAGGCCGAGTCGGGCCTGGTTTGTCTGACCCAGTCGGACTGGACCCGGGCCCAAAAAAACTTAAAGGGAGGCTTTTATTTTATTAAATGAATAAAACACCTACCTCTTATCTATGTCAGTCTATTGCTCGGATTAAAAATATGAGGGCACCATTGAATTCGTAGCGCTGAGATTCGCTTATGGGAGGATTTTTTTACCACTGTTGGTCGAGAGAAAAAGTTAAGTTTTCCCAATTTTTTAAAAGAAATGGAATAAAATAATTTTTCTATTTTATTTCATATAATCTAATAGACAAGTAAATTGGTTGGGGCCAGTGATGTGTCAAGACAATAAATGGCTTAACCTTCCAACCCAAAGTAACAACGTCATTGGGGAATTTGAAAGCTTCAAAATTGATGAACCCCATTAAACTCCAACGTCGTTACTTACCCTCAACCTATCCTATATATATGGAGTTAGGAGAGGGTTATCAGAAAAGATTTTCCAAGAAATGAAGTGCCGAAGGATCAACACAATGCCGAACCCTTAGAAGATGGATCCAACCCAGTGGGAGGTGACGAATGACACCGAACCACAAACCGAAGGGAGACGTATGAGTGGCGTCATTGGGAACTAGTTTCAGGAAGGAGGAAAATGATCCACCGTCAAGCGCAGGAGTTTTCTCTGATGTTTCAAGGAAGGGGGTTTTATTTTTTACGTCTCCTTAAAATATTCTCTCTTCGCTATTCTTTAAAATTATATGAAGAAAGAGGGTCAACCAACTAATGGTTTGATCCGCGAATCATTCATTTTGCGGGAGGTTTTTACAGGGTATCCTTGTGGGGGTTTTGTTTGTTGTTTAATAAAAGAAATTGTTAAACCAATTTTAACCTCCCTTTGATCACAAGCTAACATGGAGGGAATGGGCCTAACGAACCTGAACCAAACCCTCCGCAACTTTGTTACCCTTGCGCCTTCCGTGGAAGGCTGCTGGTGCGGCGACACCAACTGGATACGAAGGAGGTCACATGCAAACGTGAACCACTAGAGGAGGCCTTGGAATGAAGCCGTGACTGAAATCGGAGTGGTTGGAACTGAACGGTAGTGAAGGAGGTGCGGTGCGCCGTCACGCGCCCCCTATGAGTAGGAGACCGCAGCCGAAGCTGCGGCGGAGGAGGCAGAACCTGCCCCTCCGGCAGGTCCCATAGTGACTGGGTGGTGCCCACATGGCGCTGCCACTTCAAAGGCCAAATGGCCATTGGCCATTCAGGATCTCGGGGGAGCGGATCCCCCGAGCCGTCTAGAGGATGCACCATGGGTCACGTCCTTCGCAGCCGGACCGCTCTCTAGTGGGCCGCCGCCAGTGGGTCAGGCCACCTGCTCAGTGGGCCTCCACCTGTGGGATGGGATGCCTACCTAGTGGGTTACCATATAACGGGCCTGGCTACCCCTTTACGGACCGGGCCTCCCCTTTACGGGCACCGCTATATACGGGTCGGGTCGCCCTTGTGGGCCACCCATTTTTGCGGCCCGGACCGGACCTCAGCCCAACGGGTGGAGTCCGCCGCGGCCCAGCCCAGATCGGGTCGGGCTGGGTCAGTCCGACCGGGTCGGACCAGACTCGGGCCCAACTGGGTCAGGCCAAGTCTGTCCGACTGGCCAAGCCAAGATCGGGTTGGGCTGGGTTAGTCCTTCTGAGGACAACAAGGTATCTGACAGAGTTGTCACAACATTGATTATACAGGGTATTAGCATGTTGAACCACAATAAAAATTTCAGAGAGCACAGTTTTATCATTGAAGATAATATTTTCATGAAGTGTCTTGTACATACTTATCCAGATCGTGTGAAGAACTTCACCAAATGAAACGAGGAATATCAGGCAGATCTGTTTAGATAGTTTGACGACCAATAAATTCAGAAGAGAATTTGGAATTTCAGTGCGTTGTGGAGGGTGCAGGTCAAACCACTCCAGCACAGAGTTTCAGAGAGATGACGCCATGTTTCAGAACAATAAAAGATGATTTAAATCATCCTGATGTTGTTGACACAATACACATCTTGAACATAGAGATATCCCAACCCCTTTCAAATTCACATCGACATGTATTTTATTGAGGTAGAGCCTCTAAATCTGTGTAAAATGGGATGCGAGAAACCATTTTTTATTTAAGTATTCCATCTATATGCTGGTTCCCTAAATAATGTGATTATAGTATCTTTTGAAGCCCAAGATCTTGTTCCGTCTTGGCTCCCATATAAGAAGATCATCATTTTTTAAAAAGTCATAACTGGAAACAGTGAGTGCAATATGAGAGGGAAATAAATTACCTTGCTCAATATGATCCTTTATAGAAGAGTTATAATTGATGTTAGGATCTGGACCACCAACAATGTAAATAAAAGGTGTACCAATACAATTATCTATCTATAATTTGTGGGAGGAGTGAGCACTGACCAACCGGTGAGAATTCCTATTGATCTCTTGGAAGATATTTTTCAGACCAGAAATCCATTACCTCAGGTATCATCATTCCATGTTCACATTCAAACCTCCTATATAATAAATATGGATTTATTAAAAATGTATTTAGTTACCATATTAATATCTGTCCTACTATTTTATGATTTATTTATGAAATATTTTTACCGATTTATTAATAAAATTTTATTACATTTACTATTCTGAATTATATTTGCTTTGTTTTCTAGGAATCTTTCGGTTTGGTAGTCCTGGTCCTTACATTTTGATCATGGTTCTATCATTTACATAATTTTATTGATTTTAGAAACATAAAATATATTCATTATATAAATATTTATAATCTATCATAAAAAGAGTTATCAAAAAATGTATTACACCATTTATGGAGATGGTAGACCTTACATACACATTAACGTTTGTTCTATTTTTACAGATGTTATAAATGAAATTGAAATAATAATTCACCTTTAAGAAATCACTATCAGATTATATATGTATATATAATATTCATTATATTCCTCTTAATTACCATCCATATAAAATAGAAATGAAAAAAAGTCACTTTGCTTTGTGGAGGTGGTAGTCTACATGTATGAACGAGCGAAATTATCATTCCCCGAACGATTGGATGGTAATAAGGTATAAATTATAGTGTAATTAAAAAATAAAAATTATGTAATAACTATAATATATATCCATTAATCCATATATAATACTCATCGATAAAAAATGGTTATGAAAAATTAATTATAGCACTACATGGAGGCAATAGGTTGTGCATTTAAACGGGTGATGATTTCACTTACTGTTTCATGTGAAAGAGGGGGTATAATGGATTTTTCATAATCATAATAATATTAAATAATATTTAGTATTATTTATTAATTATTTTATGATAAATAAAATGGACTTAGATGATGTAAAGAATATTAGAAAAAAAGTGATCGGTTAAGGCTATATCTTTTTATTTGAAATGATTCATTTATATGTCTTTTATAGGGCTCTAAGGTTTATATTTTAGGTGAAAAAACACCTCTACAATGTGTATAAAGAATATTAGAATTGAATTTTGTGGGATTTGGTCAATCTAAAAGGCTCATTTTTGTGTTAATAAGTGAAAAATGAGGCGCCCCTTAATAATTAAGGCGAGGGGTACCTTTGGAATATCCATAACAACTGAAATATAAGAAGACTATTCTAGAGCCAAATTCTTCTAATTTTCTATGGATTCTTTAAAATAGGATTGATTTTTAATACCATTAATTAATATAATTTAGGTATTTTCTTACATTATTTTATGAATTATCTTATTTATTGACACTTGGTTTACTAATTTTAATTTTATTTATAATAACATCATTTTCAATATAATGGTTGTAATATTTTACATATATATTGACAATTCATACACAAATGACCAATTTATGAAATATTATACCATATCATATCCACGTTGTCATATTTTATGATTTTTTTTATTTCAAAACAAGTAAAAAACATATTATTTTGTTAAAATTTCATTATTGTGAATTTTGATGCTATTCATTTAATTTAAATTTTAATACATCAAAAAAAAAGATTAATTTAAAATATATTTATTTTAAAAAATCCTAAAATTAAATCAATATCTATAAAATCCATTTTAAATATTAATTGTTTCAAATTATTTTAGTTGTTTAATTTTAAATACAATTTATTACAATTTTCAATTAATTAATTAAATGTTGTGTCGTCGTTGTCCATGCATTTATGGTATTTATATAATATATAAAAATTATAAATAAATAATCATCATGAAAATAAAACTAATATTCTAAATTAATCTTTTTTATATTCATTATATATGTGTCTTAAAATATATATAAAAATTTCATGAAAACTTATTTAATATGTCATTGTGACTTTTCTAGTCTTACGCAAGCACTAAACAAGTATTTGGATAATCAACTTGTTATATTACTCCAAAATTAGTGTCTATCCTTAAAATTAATCTATAATATTTAATATTTAATAGAAATTTTATCGAAATATTTATTCCCTAATTAATAATATCTTTATCATACCAAATTTGACTTGTGTAGTGCTGTGCAAGCTCGACGCCGACACTGAAGATGATATTTATATTTATCATGGAATAAAGTATTATATATATTTTTTGAATTAAATGGGTATGATATATGTATTATTTTTTCAAAATTAATTCATTCTAAAAGTTTAAAAAAATTATATAATGTTTATTTCTTGGCAGTATCATAAAATATATGTTATTTTATAAATAATATATTTTTTACTACTCACAAACAATTTTACTTCACTAGAAAAATGTGAAAAAACAATACTATAATAATTTTTAATTGATGAATCCAAAAATAAATTCATTTTCATAATATAAAATTCTTATAAGTGATATAAATTAATATTATTATAAAATCATAAAGGAAATTAAAATAATATTTTTTAAAGAAATCTTATTTAAGTATAAATATATTTTTATAATAAATAAAATAATATAATTGATTCTAATGACCATTGTTGATTTACTTATAATATAATTAAAGAAATATTACTTTTAAACCATTTTAAAAATAATTTTTTATTTCTTAAATGTTTGAAACAAGAATATTATTTTCAATAAAATTCATTATTTTTCACTACTCACTGAAAAATCAATAATTTCCAAAAAATCACAAACACTCACTCTAAGATTATTTTAATTTGTTGATTTAAAAAATTAAATTTATAAATTTTCCAATACATATTTATAATATTATTATACAAAAAAAATTAAAATAGATTATATAAAAGATGCATTTATAAATAATATAATAACTTTACTAAAAATTGAATGATTATTTAGTAAGTATTTTTCAATATATTTGTATTGAGAGGTAGATTTATATATTTATATATAATTATATAGTTAATTATATTAATATATTAAAATATTATATTAGGGGTATCACTATCATATTAAATAGTAATATTTTAATAGTGTATCACAGTTCGATTAAAATCTTTATTGCATGTAACAAACGCTATAAAAAAAATATAATTATTTAAATAGTATATTTTCTAATATATAGTGGTTGCATTCCCCCCCATTTTATAAGTACATTACTTGAAATATGAACTTGTTCTCAATAATTAATTGATTGATATTTTAAAAGACCCTTATTGAAAAGAAACATCATAAAATGGGATATTAAAACATCCCTTAATAAGAGGGAAATTTAATTATGTCTGTCACTACATAAATTGATTTCCGAATATTATAACATTAGTGGGAATTAAAAATATGGACATGGATGAGAAACAAAAAACCCCAGGACTAATAGAGAATGATAGAGAACGTTTTTCGAAGAAATTTGGAAACCAAAATAATCATGAATCAGTGAGGGATTAAAAAATTCAATTTATCAAAATTAATGGTTATAAGACAATATTTTTGTCTTAAAATTATTTTAATAGAGTCTATGAATTTCATTACCATTTATGTAAATTGTAACATCCCTGGTAATTATCGAATAATAATTTTTCATATTTATTAATATTTATGAATTGGATAGTAATTTTACTCTAAAAGGGATGTTATGTCTGATAGCATACCTAACACGCAAAAATAGGTTTCTCTGAAATCTTATGTTGCACACAAGACTGAGATATAATGAAAAATAATACATTATTAATATTATTATTTTAAATGGTAGTTATTTCCTAAACTTTATATTAGTGGGAATAAAAATAAATAACTATATTATATTTACACGTATATATTAAATGATTTTTACTCTCTTCTAATAAATTTTAGAGGCTTAAGATGAGAATAAATCGAATTTAAAGCATAAATACTCTAATATTTTTAAAAGGTAGTATTATAGCCTTCTGATGGAGAAACTATTTTAAATATAGCTTTTGTCACTTTTATATATTTTATTTGAGAAAATAAACTTTTTATTTATAATCAGGACATCAAGATTATCTTAGGTTAAATTTTTCATATTTTTCTGATAATATTCATTTTATAATGAATAGTGAAAAATATTACATTTTAATTCAAAACTCCCTTTTCGTCTAATTTATTTATATTATTAAATTATCATTTTACATGGTTTTAAGGTATAATTAGATGAATTTATTGTCCGTTAATCTAATGTAATTCATTGGATGCAATTTCAAATTAATATTAAATAGAAAAACAATGTGAATTTTGAATGTTTTACTTAAAAATCCCATTTTCTCGATCCGTCAATGAGATTAGTATTAAAACTAATTTAACCATTTTTGTAAATTAAATTTTCAAAAAAGGAAATACATGGATTTAATTATTATAAAAAATATGGTCCAATATGATCAAAATATTTTTTAGTGAATAGTAACTTTAGTGTTTTACTTACCATAGTTAAAGGTAAATAAGGTAAATAAGGGTAAAAATAATATTATAATAATATAAAACATCCCTAACACTTGTCTTAATCCTAAGGGATGAGTTATGGATGACCAATAAAATACTTTGGCTGAAATTTTGGCTTTTGTAAACCACTTGGTTATGATTATGAAATTAATAACATTTTATTTAAAGTAAAAATAAAAATACCATAAACATGTCCCTTATTACTAAAACAAGTTTAATATTGTTTTATATTAGTGATATATTCAATTATAAATAGTCATTATAAATCTGAGAAATTACCGACATCATGGTAATTTATTTATAATTTTTAAGAAATAGATAATTAAATTTAATTATGACCCAATGATGGTGTAATAATAGATTTTTTAAAGAAAGAATCAAATAAATGATACTAATAATATTAAAATAAATATAATTTGAAATATTTGATGTCATCCACAAATTTAATATGTGAATATGACATGTTATAATTTTTTTAAATGGTTTTTTTTAAATTTATCTCTCTGTTTGGATTTTACTTAAATTCAATAAAATGAATAGTGTCAAAATTGACAAAAAATGATATTTTAAAAAAATAATAATATATTAAATTTTTTAAAAATCCTAAAAAATATTTCCAAATTAAAAAGTGGATATAATAAGGTCTAAAATTTTATAAAGTGTCTAATTATGGGGAATTTACACCATATAAATAAAATTTATAGCTTCTTAATATTTAAATTGTTTTTACTAAAATTAAAATTAAAAGAGAAAAATTAATGGTGAACCTAAAAGATAAGGTTTAAAATAAAATCAATACATATAAAAAAAAATCATTGGATGATATGATCTAGAACTATACCCATCTTATATTATACATAACTCAAGTTGGAGTCATTTGGAATAAAAAATTAATTTATATTAATTAAATATTTTAAGAGTTTCCAATGGTTCACCTCCCCTCTCCTATAAAAAGGTAATCACTCTTCCCCAATACTCACACTTCAAAAACCATTTGGTTTGGCCAATATATACTGAAAACCATTACTAAAATCCCTACCCACATTATTGAGGCCTTATCTTAGGTAGAACACCCTTGTTAGAGGTGTTAAGGTATTCTTCAAAGGTGATCAATAGAAGGAGAGATATCGTTTTCTTTAAGTATTTATATTTTATTTCTTCTTCCACTTACTTAAAATATTAATCTTACAAGATAAAATAATAAATCAAATATCCTCAATATAATTATATGTTACTATATTATTATCATCACCTAAATCCATCTCCACTTCTATTAAATAGGATAGAAATTAATCGTTCATGCGTACGTGTGAACTATCACCTCCACGAACCGATCTAATTCGTTTTCCATAGTAAGATCTCATGATAGGTTATAATAATATAATTAATATTCATATGTAATATTCATGAAATATTAAATATTATTATATAATAATATATCAATTATATTCTTACTTTCCATGCACAGAAAAATGATAACGTTGTTCGCACGTACGTGTGAATTATCACCTCCACAAAGCGATGTGGCTCATTTTTATTCATTATATCACTTTCTTAATATATATAAGCACATTTAAATGATTATTATGATTTTAATTATATTATTTTCTTTATTTATAGATAAAATAATAATTATCTTATTTCCATAATGATTAATAAAAAATGGAAACATTCCTCATGCGTACGTATTACATACCGTCTCCATAATTATAACATTGTTAGTTTTTCATACCATAAATGAATGGTTTGATTTAAAAAGTAAAATTTATGTGTAAAAGTGATTATTATTTCATTAATGTTATTCTAGATATGATTTACATATGACCAGATGGACTATTGACATCAATCAAAGTTCATTTTTGACTCAAGTACCGAATATCGACTGAACATCCAATATGAACATAAAATAATTAAGTAATTATTATAACATGGTAACAAGTGATATAAAAGGAATAATAAACTTATAAAAGGTTATCAATCAAGTATAAATTAACTTAATTTTATTATTCATTAATATAAATATTGTACGCGATGAGTCGTACTCAAGGTAAGAGACTTCATCTCAATCTCCTTTCATTGAAGAATATTTTGATAATATACACCACCTTGTTTTATACGATGTATAATAAACCCCTTTGACATTTAATTTAATTAAAAGGTTTTAGAAGGAATATTTTTATACAAAGTGTTTTACTAAATGAAAAATGAATTTTTTTAACCAACGCGACGAAAATAAGATTTTCTTCTACTGTGACCATTATTTGATATTTGGATTCCTCTACAATCCATAATGTTTTTAAAAGAAAAATAAATACTATATTACCTTTTAATGTATTTTGGGATTGAAAATGGTTTTTAGAAGGGATTCATTATGTCAATATCTTGAAATGATATCTTGTGATTGCAATGTGTAAATTGTATTTTTACCATTATGCTTGTTTTTTTTGTTATGATTATGTTATGGTTCTTGGGAATTATTTTTGTATATTGGTGGTTATATAATAAAATGAGGGTGGGTGAACCCATGATTTATCTCCAATTAATTGGGAAATGAGACAAAGTTAAATGATAAGGTTTCTCCTAAGAGATTTAGTGAATATACTATGATGGGTATTCCAAATGTAGCCATGAAGGTTACCCCCTATATAGCTATGAAATCTAAAAAGTGAGTTTGATATGGATGCCACAAGTTACATTTATGATTTTTGATTTCTAAGAAATTTTCATGAATCTTATGATTTCATGAGGGATGTTAAAGAACTTATGTTTTATGGGTGAAAAGTATTATTTTTTTAAATTTTTTTCATGTGTTAAATATTCAGGGACTAATGGTTTCATTCCTTATTTATATCTCTTACTAAGATTTTTATACTCATCCAGTGTTTCTAAATTTTTTTCCATAGGGTATAAGGATGAGTAATAGAAAGGAAGAAGTCAAGATAAATGTTATGAAGTTTTATATCAAAAATATAAATAATGTTTTAAAGAGATTTATCTTGTGAAAAAATAGACAGTGAGTAGAAGTGTCAACTCTATAATTTCTGAGTAGTTATGTAAT
Source organism: Viscum album (assembly GCA_963277665.1). Taxonomy (NCBI): domain Eukaryota; kingdom Viridiplantae; phylum Streptophyta; class Magnoliopsida; order Santalales; family Viscaceae; genus Viscum; species Viscum album. The sequence continues at coordinate 1,803,566,218 of OY728125.1, forward strand.
AGTTATGGCCTAATTTTATAAAACACTTAACCTAAAAAGATCCTTAATGTGAATTATTGACTTAACTCAATATTGTGTATCATTTAAAGTTGGGGATTTATAGTTGGTATCAAAGGAAATGTTTAGACAACTTTAGGGATTATGAGTTTTGGATAAACATATTGTAACATTATATGTATTTTATTTTGGTTAAATACTTGTTCTATAACCTTTATAGATCAAGGAAAGTTGAATAAAAATGGATGTAGGAGGATCTCAAACAACCTTCTTATCTCTTCTTGATGACTTTCTTGCAATAATTATTGCAAAGTCATGTCTGGATTATTCTGAAACTTTTTATAACATACAACTCACCTACAAGAAGTTGTTTGAGATATCAAACACCTCCACTATAGCTCGATACCATCATGGATCATGGTTTTTTAATCAAATATTATTTTCTCAATATTCTCAAATTTTTAAAAAGGTAAATATTATCAAAGAAGTTTTAGATATTTTACCATATTAGAAGATTATGAAGCATATTATGATTTTGCAAAAGTTGCTAAAGAACCTGCACAACCTATTTATATTTTTAAAATATAGTCTTTCAGTGCATACTTATGTTATTTTAAAAAGAGCATTGATTGAAAGTTTTAACTCAAACTCAGTATGAATGTTTCATAAAAATCAAGTCTTATATGATGTTTTTAAATTATATATCATTCATGATTATTTTCAAAAACTATTACTCTGTGAACAACCATATGACCCAACTTGTACAAGGTGTATTTGAAAAAAGTAAGCAAGTGATTTTGAATAATCTATAAATATTTGTCGAAATGAATGTACCTTATATCTACGGGAAAAATATAACGATGAAACCAGGTGGACAACATGATAAAGGTACGATGTTCATTCTTTTGGGAATAGTTTTATTATTTCCTTTAGAGGTGAAAAAAATATTTCAATATATATAAGACTTCATAATTTAAGATGTTGAGGTCATTATGAGTTGGGATGTAAATGAGAGTTATAGGACAACCATTAAGGTTAAAACATGTTATGGCCGCTTTTGAGGATTGTTTCTCATATGGGGAATATTTTATAAGAATAATATATTTTTAGAAAAAGGACAACTCGTAGGATGGGTGGAAACTCGTCATGTTTGGAAAGGCCGTAAAGATTGAACCCACAACCTAAGGGAGCCAAACGTACATCACCTACCAATGGCCTACGTAACGTCCTTGGTTAGTATGACTTTATTTTTTTAGTTAAATGAGTTTATGGAATAAGAATAAGCTGATTTTGGTAACTTATGTTTTATCAAATAGATATCCTTGGTATTGAAAAATGATTTGGGGATTGAGTGATAAATGTTATTTTGGAAGACGTTCACTATTTTGGGAACTTTATATACAAAAGGAAAATATAATACTATAGGATATTATTTAAGGAGTATTAATTGAATTTTTTTGGATGAATCTATGTTTTTATTGTGTACTTATAGAGATTCAGGCTATTTATAGAAATGATTAACCTATCAGAGAGAATATATGATTATGAAATTACTTTTTAGTATGATACATTAAGAGTGAATTATGTTATTTAGAGATAAATTTTAAAACTTATTCTCGAAGACTATGTCATCAAATCCTTATAAATTTGGAGTTTTAATATTAGTTTGGATTATTTAAGGAATTTTAAGGAAAGTTATTTGTTGAATGGTCTATGTGGGAATTTGGGTATTACTTTTGAATTTTGGAGATTAAAATTAGTCATTTTACTTTTAATGTTTATTATAATAAGGGAATTATATTATTTTATACTAACTTTTTGGTTTTGGTTAATGTTTCAAGACATGATGAATAGATAGTTAATATTTTGTGAATAATGTGATTATCTATAATTTGATTCTAGTACTTCAGGAATGAAGAATAATTTCATCCTAAATACTCATAGTTTGGAGAAAAAGATGAGTTTGTGATGGAATTAGATTAAAGGATGAAACTCTACTTTTCAAGTAAGTGTATTTACTTATCTTCTTATTATAAGTAGTAAAATAATTCCTCAACTCTATTTAAAGGATCTTAAAACAAAAATATTTCCAGTTTACTTCTCCTACCATAAAATCAAAGACCGTTTAACCCATCATATAGTTTTGGTTTTCTGACTATTAACTCTCTCCTGGATATGTTTTCAATCACACTCCATCAGAACATGATGGATAGTTTTTCTTCCATATTCATGTTTCCCTACATGGAATCCTAGTATGTGTTATCTCAGGTGACCTTTGTACTTCACTTTATTTTTTTAAAGTTAATGTTTTATTGACTCTTATTCTAATGTGGGATTTTAATGATGTAATTTTGAAAAGTGAAACCGTTGTTATTGAGCACAAATTTCAAATTATGAGGAAGAAATATCATAAATGGGGGATGGATGTAACATACCTGGTAATTATAGATTTTTTTTCATATTTATTAATATTTATGAATTAGATAGTACTTTTACTTTAAAAGGGTTTCTATGTGTGATAGCGTACTTGCAACATAAAAATGGGTTTCACTGAAATATTATGTTGCACACAAGATTGAGATATAGCAAAAAATAATACACTATTAATATTATTATTTTAAATGGTTGTTATATCCTATCCATTATATTGGTGGGAATGAAAATAACTAACTATGTTATATTCACATATTTTTACTAAATGTTTTTAATTTCATCTAATAAAATTTATAGACTTAAAATGAGAATAAATCAAATTTTAATCATAAATACTCTAATATTTTTAAAAGGTAGTTTTAACATCTTTTGATGAAAAACCCCTTTTAAATCTAATTTTTTCACTTTTATATGTTATATTTGACAAAATAAAATTGTTATTTGGAATAAGGACATCAAAATTTACTTTGGTTGATTTTTTTTGTATTTTTATAACAATAATCATTTTTTAATTAATAGTGAATAATCGTGCATTTTAATTCAAAACGGCCTTTTCAGCTAATTAATTTATATTTTTAGATTATACTTTTTCATAGTTTTAAGGTATAATTAGATGAATTTTTTATTAGTTAATCCAATGTAATTCATTAGATGAATTTTTAAATTAATATTAATTAGCAAAATATTGTGATCTTTTGAATGTTTTATTTAATAAACCCATTTTATTATGGAGAATTTACCACATATAAGTAAAATTTATAGCCTTTTAATATTCAAAATTTTGTTACCACAATTAAAATTAAAAGAGAAAACTTAAGGGTAAACAAAAAAGATAAAGTTTAAAATAAATTCAATACATTTATAAAAATTATTTTATGAGAGGATTTAGAACTATACTCATATTATCTTATAAATAACTCAAGTTTGAGTCATTTGGATTAAAACAATAATTTATATTAATTTAATATTTTAATAGTTTCCAAGGGTGCCCCTCCACTCTCCTATAAAAGGCTCCAACTCTTCTCTAATACTCACACTTCAAGAAACATTTGGTTTAGCCATGATTTGATAAAACCCATTCATATAATCCCAAACTATATTCTTGAGGTCTAATTTTAGGCATAAAACCCTTCATAGAGGTGTTAATGTGTTCCTCAAAGGTGATCAACTGAAGAAGATGTATCATTTTCTTTAATTATTTATATTTTATTTCTTCTTCCACTTCCTTCAAATATTATTCTTTTAAGATGAAATAATAACTATATTATCCTCAATATATTGATATGTTATTATTCTATTATCATAACCTAAATACATCTCCACTTTCATTAAATGGGAATGACATTAATCATTCGTGCGTACGCGTGAATTATGACCTCCACAAACTAATCTAATCCGTTTTCCATAGCCATATCTCATGAATGGTTATAATAATATATTTAATGATCATATGTGATATTAATGACATATTAAACATTATAAGATAATAATTTATCAATTATGTTCTTACTTTCCATGCACATAAAAATGATAAAGTCATTTGTGCTTAAGTGTGAACTATCACCTCCATGAAGCGATGTGACTTGTTTTTATTCATTATATCACTTGTATGATATATATAAGTATATTTAAATGATTATTATAATTTTAATTATATTATGATCATTATTTAAATATAAAATAATAATTACCTTATTTAAATAATGATTAATGAAAAATGGAAATGTTACTCATGTGTACGTATGACCTACCGTATCCATAATTATTACATTGTTCATTTTTCATACCCTAAATGAATGGTTTGATCTAAAAAGTTTTATTGATGTATAAAAGTGATTATTATTTCATGAATGTTATTTTGGATATGATGTACTTATGACCATATAGACTATTGACATCAATCCAAGTTCATTTTTGACCCAAGTACTGAATATTGACTGAACGATCAATATGAACTCAAATGATTAAGTAAATCTTATAAAATGGTAATAAGTGATATAAAATGAATAATAAACATTAAAAATGTTCTCAATAAATTATATATTAACCTAAGTTTATCATCCAGGAATATAAATATTGTACGTGATGATTCATACTCAAGACAAGGGATTTCGTCTCAATCTCCTTTCATCAAGGCATATTTTGATAATATACACCACCTTATTTTATAATATGTATAATAGAACCCATTAAATTTTAATTTGATTAAAAGGATTCCAAAAGAAATATTTTTCTAAAAAGTGTTTTATTAAATGAAAAGCGATTTTTTTTAATGTGCATGGCGATGCCGACATTTCCGCAGTTGTGACCATTATTTGATATTTGGCTTCCTCTACAAGTCATAGTGTTTTTAAAAGAAAAAAAAATCCATATTCCCATTTCATGTATTTTGGTATTGAAAATAGATTCTGATAAGGGATTTATTATGTGAATATCTTGAAATGATATCTTATAATTACAATGTGGTAATTTAATATTCCATTTATGCTTGTTTTATGTGTTAAGATTATGTTATGGTTCTTGGGAATTGTTTTTGTATATGAGTAGTTCCATAATAAACTGAGGGTGGGTTAGCCCGTGATAGATCTATAAATTATTGGTTAATGATATATATTTAAATGATAAGTTTTCTCCAAAGAGATTTAGGGAATATATTGTGATGGGTATTCCAAATGTTTCCATGAAAGTTACCCCCCTATGTAGCTATGAAAGTTACAAAGTAAGTATGATATGGATTCCAAAAGTTACCTTTATGATTTATGATTGCTAAATGATTTTTCAAGGATTTTAGAATTTTTTTATGTTTGTTAAAGAACTTATGTTTTATGGGTGAATATTATGATTTTGTGAATTTTTTTTCATGAGTTTAAATATTCATAGAGTAACAGTTTCATTATTTATTTATACCCCTTAGTGAGTTTTTTGTACTCATCACATGTTTTTAAATGTTTTCCACAGGGTATAAGGATGAGTAAGAGAAAGGAAGAAGTAAAGATGAATGTTATGAAGTTTTCTATAAGAAAATAAATCATGTTTTAAATAGTTTTATCTTGTGAAAAAATGGATAGTGATTAAAAGTGTCAACTTTTTAATTTTTAAGTTGTTATGTAATAGTTATGGCCTAATCCTCTAAAACTCTAAATCTGGAATGGTATTTAATGTGAATTCCTGACTTAACTCAAGATTATTTTATGTTTAAGGCTAGGGAATTATAGTGGGTATTAAAGGAAAGGTTTAGACAAATTTAGGGAATATGATTTTTGGTTAAACATATGGTAACGTTCTATGTCAATTATGTTGGTTAAATATTTATTATAAAACTTTTTCAAATCAAGAAAAGTATATTACAAATGGAATGATTAGGATATAAAACAAAATTCTTATCTCTTCTTGATTACTTTCTTGTAATAATTAATGAAAAGACATGTCTGGATGATTCTGAAACTTTCTTTAACATACAACTCACTTGGAAGTAGTTGTTTGAGATATCCAACACCTCCAATATACCTCGATACCTTCTTATTTAGGGATTGTTTTTAATAAAATATTATTTACTCAATATTATCATATTTTCAAAAAGGTAAATAGTATCATGTAATTTTTAGATATTTTACCTTATTACATAATTATGAAGCATATTATGATTTTGAAAAAGCTGCTGAAGAAGGAGACCCTTTCACAGCCTATTTACATTTTCTTTTTAAATATAGTCTTTCAGCACCGAATTATGGTATTTTAAAAAGACCATTGATTGAAAATTTAAACTCAAAATCTTTCTGAATGTTTTATAAAAAGAAATTATTATATGATGTATTGAAATTATATGTTATAGAAATTATTTTCCAAAACTATTTCTCTATGAAAACCCATATGTTCCATGTTATAAAAGGTATATTTGGACAAAGGAATCAAGTGATTTTGAATAATCTCTAAATCATTGTTACGATGCATGGACCTTCTATCTATGTGAAGAAAATGACGATTAAACTAGGTGGATAACATGATCAAGGTACAATGTTCTTTATTTTGGGAATAGTTTTATTTAATCTTTTGGAGGTAAAAAAAATATGTCAATATATATAATACTTCATGAATTAATATGTTGAGGTCATTATGATGTGGGATTCAAATGAGAGGTATAATACAATCTTTAAGGTAAAAATATGTTATGGTTATTTTTGAGGATTTTATCTCATATGGGGTGTATTTTATAATAATGATATTATTTTAGAAAAAGAACAACCCAAAGGATTGGTGACAACTCATCGCATCCAATAAGGCCATAGGGATCAAAACCACAACCGAATGGAGACAAGGGTGCATTGCCTACCACTGGGCTACGTGAATTACCTAGTTAGTATGACAACATTTTTTTAGTTAAAGGGGTTGATGGAATAAAAATAAATTGATTTTGGTAACTTATTTTTTATCAAATGGACATCCTTGGTATCGAAAAATGATTTTTGGATTGAGTGATAATTGTTATTTTGGAAGACATTAAATATTTTGATAACCCTATATTATTAGGAAAAATAGAATACAATGGAATTTTATTTGAGGAGTAATGGTTGAATTTTATTTTGGGAGAATCTATGTTTTTATTGCGGGATTATAAAAATTTGGGTTATTTATGGAAATGATTAACCTATAATGTAGAATATACGATTAGGAAATTACTTTTTGATATGAGACATTACTAGTGAATTATGTTATTTAGAGATAAATGTTAAAACTTATACAAGAATTCTATATTAATAAATTCTTATGAATTTTTTGTTTCAATCTTAGTTAGTTTTATTTGAGGAATTTTAAGGAGTATTATTTGTTTAATGGTCTATATTGGACTTTGGGAATTAATTTTGAATTTTGGAGATTAAAAGTAGTCATTTTTCTTTTAAATGTTATTATATTTGAGTAATTATATTATTTTATCCTAAATATTTGGTTTTCGTTAATGTTTCAAGATAGGATTAATAGATAGTTAATGTTTTGAGGATTATGTGATTCTCTAGAATTTAATTCTAATACTTCAGGATTGAAAACAAAATTTCATCTTAAATACTCATTGTTTTGAGAAAAATATGGGTTTATAGTGGAAATTGATTAAAGGATGAAACTCTACTTGTCATGTATGTGTATTTCCTTATGTTCTTATTCTATGTAGTAAAATAATTCCTCAACTCTATGAAAAGTATATTAAAATAAAAATGTTTTCCATTTACTTTTCCTACCACGAAGTCTAATACCATTTAACCCATAACATGTTTTTTATTTTCTAATTGTTAACTTTCTCCTAGTCATGTTTTCCATCACTCTCCATCAGAACATGATGGTTAGTTTTCTTCCATATCCATGTTTTTTATATAGAATCCTTGTATGTGTTATCTCGGGTGACCTTTGTACTTCACTTTCTTTATTTTTTAAGATGAAGTTTTATTGAATATTTTTTTTATGTGGGATTTCAGTGGATTAATTTTGAAAAGCGAAACCTTAGTTACCAAGCTCAAATATAAAATTACGAGGATGCAATTTCCAAAAGGGGGGAATGATGTAACATACATGGTAATTATAGAATAATACCTTTTCATATTTATTAATATTTATTAATTAGAAAATAATTTTACTTTAAAAGGAATTATATGTTTGATATAATACCTGACACACATCAATGGGTTTCTCTGAAATCTTATGTTGCACACAAGACTAAGATATACAGAAAAATAATACATTATAAATATTATTGTTTTAAATGGTAGTTATCACATAGCCATTTCACTGGTGGTAATGAATAGAAATAACTATATTATGCTTACACATGTTTATTAAATATTTTTACTTTATTATAATAAATTTTAGTGACTTAAAATGAGAATAAATCTAATTTTAAGCACAAATACTCTAATATTTTTAAAAGGTAGTTTTACCGACTTTTGATAAAGAACCCTTTTAAATATAGTTTTTGTCACCCTTATATGTTATATTTGAAAAAATAAACTTATTATTTAAATTTTGGATATAAAACATTACTTTGGTTGATTTTTTGGTATTTTTATGATAATATTCATTTTTAATGAATAGTGAAAAATACTGCATTTTAATTTAAAACTAAATTTTCATCTAATTTATTTATATTGTTAGATTATCCTTTTTAATTATTTTAAGTAATAATTAGATGAATTTTTTATCATTTAATATAATGTAATTCATTTTAATGAAATTTAAAATTAATATTAAATAGAAAAACAATGTGAACTTTTAGATGTTGTACTTAAAAAACTCGTTTTATTGATCTCTCAATGGGATTAGTGTTAAACCTAATTTATCCACTTCTATGGATTAGATTGTCAAAAATAGACATACATAGTTGTACTCATTATGAAAAATTTGGTCCAATAGGATCAAAATAATTTTCATCAAATAGTAACTTTTGTATTTTATTTACCAAGGTTAATGGTAAAGTAGGTAAATAAGGGTAAAAATAATATTTTAATAATATAAAACCACCCTAAAACTTTTTAGAATATTATTTAATGAGTTATAGATGACCTAGATAATAATTGGGAATAAAGTTTGGCCTTTGTAAGACACTTGGCTGTGATTATGACATTAATAACATTTTATTTACTGTAAAAATAAAAATATCATAGACGTGTCACTTATTACTAATTTTTTTTAATATAGTGTCATATAAGTTATATATAAATAGTAATTAGAAAGTTAAAAATATTAATTTAACCATTTTAATTTATTTAAAATTTTTAGGAAGTAAATAATTAAATTTAATTATGACAGAATGATGACACAATAATAGATTTTTTAAAAGAAGAATCAAATAAATGATACTAATAATATTAAAATAAATATAATTTGAAATATTTGATTCCATAAAAAAATTACAGTTGCCTATGACATGATATAAGTATATTAAATAGTTTTTTTGAAATTTATCTCTCTCTTTATATTTTATTTAAATTCAATAAAATGAATAGTGTCAAAATTGACATAATTGATATTTTAAAAAAATAATAATTTATTGAATTTTTTAAAAATCCCAAAAAATATTTTAAAATTAAAAATTGACTATAATAAGGTTGATAAGTTCATAAAGTACCCAATTTTTGGAAATTTACCCCATATAAGTAAAATTTATACCTTATTAATATTTAAAATGTTGTTACCACTATTAAAATTAAAAGAGAACAATTAAGGGTAAACTAAAAACATAAGGTTTAAAATTAAATAAATACATGTTTAAAAATAATTGGATGAAAATATTTAGGAATATTCTTATCATATATTATACGTAAATCAAGTTGGATTCATTTGGATTAAAAAATTAATTGATATTAGTTTAATATTTTAAGAGTTTCCAAGGGCACCCCTCTCATCTCTTATTAAAAGGTACCCACTCTTATCAAATACAAAAACGTCAAGAAACATTTTTTTCTTCAAATATATGCCAACAACCCTTACTAGAATCCCTACACACATTATTAAGGCCTTAGTTTATACAGAACACCCTTTTTAGACTTGTTAAGGTGTTCTTCAAAGGTGATCAATTGAAGAAAAGACATTGTTTTTATTAATTATTTCTATTTTATTTCTTCTTCCACTTATTTCAAATTTTTATCCTCCAAGATGAAATAATAACTCCAGTATACTCAATATAATTATATGTTATTCTGTTATTATCATCACTTAAGTCCATCTCCACTCCCACTAAATAAGAATGTAACCAATCGTTCATGTGTATGTGTGAACTATCACCTCCATGAACCGATATAATTAATTTACCAAAGCCATATATCATGAATATTTATAATAATGGAATTAATGTTCATATGTAATATTCATGACATATTAATCATTATAGTATAATAATGCATCAATTATGTTTTTACTTTCAATGCACATAAAAATGATAATGTCTTTCGTACGTATGTGTGAACTATCACCTCTATGAAGCGATGTGACTCATTTTTATACATTATATCAGTTGTATGATATATATAGATATATTGAAATGATTAATATTATTTTAATTATATTATGATAATTATTTAATGTTAAAATATTAATTACATATTTTCTATAATGACCAATGAAAAATAGAAACATTACTCATGTGTACGTATAGCCTCCCGTCTCCATGATTATAACGTTGTTAATTTTTTATACCATAAATGAATGTTTTGATTTAAAAAGTATAATTTATGTATAAAATAAATTGTTATTTAATGAATTGTTTAATGTATATGGTTTACTTATGACCATATGGACTATAAACATCAATCCAAGTTCATTTTAGACTCAAGTACGGAATATCGACTCAACATCTGATATGGACTTAAATAATTATGTATTACATATAACATTGTAATATGTGATATAAAATGAATAATAAACTTTAAAAAGGTTCTAAATCAAGTATAAATTAACCTAATTTTATTATTCATGAATATAAATATTATAAGCGATGAGTCATACTCAAGGTAAGGGACTTCATCTCAATATCCTTTCATTGAGGCATATTCTAATAATATACATCACCTTATTTTATATGGTGTATAATAAACCCATTTGAATTTTAATTTCATTCAATGTTTTTCAAGAGGAATATTTATCTATAAAGTGTTTTACTAAATGAAAAAAGCAACGTTTTTTGACATATGCGGTGATAACAACATTTTCACCACCGTAACCACTATTTGATATTTGGATTCCTCAATGAGTCCTAATGTTTTTAAAAGATAAATTAATACCATATTACATTTTCATGTATTTTGGTATTGAAAATGGTTTTTATAAGAGATTAATTATGTCAATATATTGAAATGATATCTTGTGATCTTAATGGTGAAATGTTATTTTTATTATATGCTTGTTTTATGTGTTATGATTATGTCATGGTTCTTGGAAATTTTTTATGTATATGGGTGGTTCCATGATTAACCAAGGGTTGGTAATCCCATTATAGATCTCTAATGCATTGGGTAATGAGATAGAGTTAAAAAAAGGTTTTTCCTAAGATATTTAGGGAATATACTGTGATGGGTATTCCAAAAGTATTCATGAAGGTTACCCCCTATGTAGCTATAAAATCTACTATGTTAGTATGATTTGGATGCCACAAGTTACCATTATAAATAATAATAAAATTTTCAGGAATCTTGTTATTTCATTAGGTAAGTTAAAGAACTTAGGTTTTATGGTTGAAAAGTATGATTTTGTGATTTTTTATCATGATTTTAAATATTCATGGATTAACAGTTTCATTCCTTATTTATTTCCCTTATTGAGATTTTTGTGCCCATACAATGTTTTTGAAATATTTTCCATAGGGTTTAAGGATGAATAAGATAAAGGAATTAGTCGAGATGAATTTTATTAATTTTTATATATAAAAATAGAAATCATGTTTTAAAGTATTTTATATTGTGAAAAAATTGATAGTGAGTATAAGTGTTTACTTTTTAATTTTTGAGTTGATATGTAATAGTTATGGCATAATTTTCAAACTCTATAACCTGAAAATATTTTCAATGTGAATTATTTACTTAAATCATTATTATGTAACATTTAAGGCTAGGTTCATACATAAATAACATAATTAAATATACTTTTTTGACATAAATAATTGATTCAATTAATTAGTTTCCACCACAATCTAATTTGATGGTATGAACGATCCATATTAGAGATGATTTTTTTCTACGTAAATAAATATTATAAATATATAATGGATTGAGAATTTATATAAATATATTTCTCATTTCCTTATGAATTAAAAAAAATGGTAAGGGGAAGGTAAGATAATTAGAAAAATGAAAAAACCATGACATAATACTTTTGACTCCAATATTTTCCAAAATAATAAGAATGGCTCCAATTAGATAAGTTCAATAAAAAACCCTATATATAAAATAAAAATAATAACCTAAACATTAAATAAAATTTTAACCTCAATGGTCATCTCAAAGAATTAAATTTACATATTCAAAAATTTAATTACTTTCATCCCAAATTTTTTTTCATATAAAATATCACATTAAAGATTAAAATTAAAAATATATCATCAAAATAAAAATTCCCCAAAATATCATCAATCTCCATGATAAATCACTATATATGTTTTCTAATCTATTGGAAATTACCAAAATATCATGAATCAAATTTAGATATTAACCTATGTGGTAATCCTTAACTTAAACCTGAATACCTCTAAAAATATTATGTTTTTAATGAATCACTCTTAAACCATCATGATTATCTGTTTCCTAATATCCATTAGTACATATATAACATATTATCTAATCATGTACCAACCCCCAACTGTATTTACATCTTAAAAGTGTAAATATAATCTCATAAAAAATTATTAAAGGGGTTGTTTATTCCTTTGAACTTAAAATCAACCATAAATATATTGACCCTTGATAAAATCCATAACATTTAAGTTAAAATCTTATGAAAAAATTTCTTGTTAAAATATTAACACAATCCTTATTCCATTAATTATTTCAAAATTATTTAACATATTCAATAAATCTATAAATATAATAATCTTCATCAATGATTACCTAAATCTAATTTTATCAAATCACAATCCATTTAAAGGTTTCCAATACCATAAATGTAAATCATCTCATAATATAAAATAAATATTATTATATCAATACCTAACAAATACTAAGGTTTATCTTTTCCTTAAACATGTGTTTTATAAAAATATCACCTTAAAGCTTGATCACTTTTCTTGATTATTAGTATCATTAAAAATATTCTTTCATATCCATAAAGAAAAACTAATATAGAATAATCCATACAGTTTTCATGATTTTTATTACAAGAATTCCGTTAGTATAACACTTATACAACCTAATTCATAAATCCAAACACATAAACAATTAAATCATATCACTTCATTCTTAAAACATTAACTATGATTCATTATCTTATTACCCAATAATCTCCTCTAAAAAATTAAATATGAACCATGTATTATGATTTTTCACCATCACGTTAATCATGCTTATTACTTTTTATAAAATAAATAATATTAAAAAATAAAATACCATTTATATATCAGTCATAGTTTTGTCATCATCATTGGGAAAACCAATACTCATTCAACAAATCAAATTATAATATTGGGAACCCCCCCTAGGAAACTGATTTTCTTAATTCCCATACTTTCCACCTTTAAAACATTTATCCATAAAGGATAACTTAGTTAGAAAACTATTCTCATTTAATACATTAACTGACATTTTCTTTTTTCCTTGGTGATTATATAATTTTTTTCTTTCATTTACACACTCAAAACAAAAGTTCATTCATTTGTGATAATAATTTATGTTCTTATTACCACATTCAAGAAATTATGGAAGATAAATCACATTTCTTCTATGATCATTATGAAAATCCATCTTTATCTTTTTATGGGAGTTATAAAAATCACCAATGTAGAGATTGTTAATAATATATAAAGGTATATGATTAGAAGTAATCTCAATGTTTCACATTACAACTCATGTTTAATTTGGTTTCTCATAAGTAAAATCATTTATTTTTCCATCTCATCCAATATAAAAACAAATTCCCCTAGTTTTTACTATTGATTGAAACCAAAAATCATAATGTTTGGAATTATATTTAATAAGGAAAACAAAATAATTTTTCTACATCATTTATATAATTTATAGATAGAATCATATTCTTCTATTGAATTATTTTTAACATATTCTATTCATTATAATTATCAAAACTATTTTATTTTATTTAATTCATAGAGATATCACTAAGGTTTCTAAAAACATTGTTTAACTCAAATCATCAATGATTGGAAAAAACATGCTTTGATATGAAATGCGGTGACCCAAAATTTCATACCTAAATATTTAATCTATTTAGATAAATATTAAATAAATAACAAAAAGATATAATAAATACCCATAAAGGATTAGATTAATTATAAAACGGTTATCCAATCGTCATATATTTTGAATAATCTTCAAACAATCCCTTAAATAACTTCCCTTATAGTTTTCTTCAAAAGAATATCATAATAAAAAAATTATTCATAACTTGGGGAAAGGAATCATAAGAAAATGGTGAGCTAAGATACTCAGTAAGGGTAAACAAGGGAGATATTAGAAATAACATAATTTTAACATGAACATATGTGTATAAGAACATGATATTAACAATTGAAAACCATAACATGAATATCAAAGATAATAATAATGAGTCCTGGAATAACTCTTGATAATTTATAAGAAATTAATCATAATAGAATCAATGTAAAAAATTCATAATAGAACAAAATTAGTATATTATATGATTTTTTATACAAAAAATAATAAACATAATGGACAAGTATAAATAGAAATAGGTTCACTCATCAAGTAAGGGACATTAAATCATGTCATTGAATAAAATTATGGACATTGAAATAGGCCTACAAAAAATCTTATGGACATTAAACATAAGTTCATATACAAACATATGGGAAAAAAGATCATTTCATGCATAATCTTCTGGACATGAAATCTAGGTCCATACACAATATTATGGACATGAAATCCAAGCCCAATAATAAAAATATTAATATTAATTAAGGAGAATTTATTATATATATTTACTCATGGGTTATATATGTTTACTAAATTAATTGGATATATAGATATAGGTCCAACACATCACATAATAAAAATAATACATATGTGTGCCACAAGATCAAAAAACATTCATCATATCAAAACTCATGAAAAAATGGGTATTATAGTCATTTAACCCTATTAAGACTCATGGAAAAGAACTGAGTTTTATAAAACATTCATTATTATATTCATAAAAATTACATAAAAATAATAAGGATGGTATCCCTGTATCATATTAATTGTAAACCATAGGTAAAATCAAGGGTTCTTAACTTTGAGAAATATAAATACCATTGAAATACAAATAAAACCTTTGATTATAAAATACCTATTCAAACTAAAAAACATTACTAAAAAAATTAAGTAATAAATAATCCATTTTCATTTAAAATGAAACTTTATAAAATTAATGTATGATAAACATCATTGAGCATCCATTAATGAAGGATATTATATTCATTCTGTATATGTTAAAAAAATATTCCTTTCATTTTTTTAAAAGTAAAAAAAGTACATTATTTTGAAAATGATATAAAGATTCATTTGAAAATATTTTTAAAAAATCCAAACATGGGTAAAAATATAGTTATTACATCATTTGGATAATATTGAAATTTTTTTTTTAAAACACATGGATATGAAAGATAAATATTCCCCCAGTGGGGACTTTAACATAAAAAATCTTGAATATTGATGAGACTGTGAAATAAATTATTACCAATTAGGTATATTATGAATCATAATCCCATTGAATTAATTACATAAAATTAAAAATTATATACAATTATAATTTTTATATTCCTGATATAACATGTTAAACGGGAAGTATATACACCAAAAAAGGAAATAACTTGTGAAATAGGCCAAAGTCTTCTAGAAATAAAACTAATAGTATAAATATATTACTTTAGGTATCACCATTCCTATTCTACATTAAAAAAATACTATATATTAAATATTTATTTAACATAAATTTATTTCAAGCCATATTCATGTCCATTATACAATTTATGATTTTTCTAATATCTTATCACCCATTTTTTAATAAGTTTTTATTAAAATCACCATTTTGGATGATAGCTTATTCGGTTTCCATGCATGTTTCAGTTTAGTGGTCCCAAACTGTATACATTGATCATGGTTCCAAAATTCTAAAAATATTAATCATTTTATAAAAATAACATAGATTTATTATATAAATATTTATAATCATTCATAAAATTTAGAGAAAAAAACTAATTACTCCATTCAGGGAGATGATAAGAAGTATTTACACATTAACATTGTTTCCGTTTCTTGAACGATTGAATCAATGAATGGTAAATAATAATTAACCATAAAATAATTATTATTATAACATATAAGTTATATATATTAATTATATTCATCTTCATAACCATCCATGTATTATATAGATTAAAAACGAATCACATCGCTTCATCAAGGTTGTAGTCCACATATTCACATGAGTGATGTTATCATTTCCCAAAAGATTGGATGGTAGAGGGTAGAAATGATATTATCACAAAATAATTATAATTATTTCAAAAATATCATATATAAAAATTAATCCCATCATAATATTCATCTATAAAATATTTTTATGAGAAATGAATTGTCTCACAACATAGGGATAGTAGGCCATATGTACATTGAAGTGACTCATTCACTTTTCCTTTTATGGAAAATAAAGCGTATAATGGTTTTTAAATAATAATAATAAAATCAATAATATTTAGGAATATTAATTTATTATTTTATTATAAATAACATAGATTTATATGAGTTAGAGAATCATTGAAAAGAAAGTTATCAATTAAGATGATTACCTCTTAATTAAAAGGACTCTTTCAGATCTCTTCAAATAGATCTAGGGTTGGTAATTTTGGAAACAAATACTATAATGTGAATATGGATGTTTATAAAGGAATTTTTAAGGTTTGGGTCTATCTATAAGGCTCATGTTGATGTAATTAAGTGTGGGAATGGGTTCCCATTTATAATTGTGGTGATATGATCTTTTGGAATTTCATAAAATATTAAAACATAAGAAGAATATTGATAATCCAAATGATTTCAAATGGACAAGAATTCAATGTTAAGATTTTATAGGGTTATAGTAACCTCAAAAAAATTTAATTTAGTCAAGAATTAATGTAATTTTAAATTTTAAATTTTTTAGTTATCCCAGTTTTTCCAATTTTAATTTTAACCACAATAACAAACCGTTCAATATTAATGGTTATAATTTTTCTCATATAAGGTGAAAATATGATCCAAAATGAAAATTTAATGAAACTTTCCACCATATCATAATATCGTTGTCTTTTATTATTATTATTATGATTTTAAAATTGATTTAATAAAATACTATTTTCATGAAATACCTTTATTATCAATTTTGAAAATATTCATTTAATATAACATTAAATACATCAATACAAAGGGGAACATCAAATATAATCCTCCAAAGCATCCCAAAATGTTATATATATCTAAAAAAGTCATGAAATAAATTAATTATTTCAAATAATATTAATTTTGTTGTTTTTAAAATCATTAATTTATTTTTCTATTAATTAAATAAATGACGTGTCAGCATTGTGCAATAATTTAAGGTATTTTTATATAAGATTAAAAATATAAAAATAAATAAAATCATGAAAATAATTTTATTATTATCAATTTAACCACTTATATTTGTTCAATATTTTTTTGACTCATATCAATGTCATTAAAACTTAATTTATATGTTATTTTAAGTTTCCGTCTTTGCGCAAGCGTTGCGTATGAATTTGTGTAATCCACTTGTAATATAACACCAAAATTCATGTAAATTCATAAAAAATAATCTATAATACATTATATTATAAAATTTTTCTGAGAAAAGCCTTCTTATATATCAAATATTATCTTTAGGGTATTTAATTTGGCTCTTCCACCATTATGAAAGCTCTACGCGATCATTGAAAATTATTTTCATATATATAATTTATATTTTATTGAATTAAATGTGTATCACATTTGTATTATTTTATCATACATGACTAATTAAATAAGATTAAAAAAACCTAATTTTTTTCATATCACCAAATTATCATAAAATATAACATATTTCATAAAAACTGTATTTTTCACTATTCACTAAAAAAAGTCTTCAAAAAAGTAAAACAAATCTTGGATAAATTTAACTTTATGAATATAAAAATAAATTCGATCTTATAATAATAAATTCCAACATGTGACATGTATTTATCTTATTATAAATGCGTAAAATGAAATGTAAATTAGATATTATAAAAAATGCCTATTTTTGTATAAAATTGTTTTTATATAAAATTAAACCATAAAATTGATTCTAACGAACAAAATTGTATTATTAATAAAATAATATAATATAATAAATTTTACTTTAAAACTATTTTGAATTTTGTTTGGTATTTTTTCAATGTTTGAAAAAAATAACGTTTTCAATAAAATCTACTTTTTTTAAATCAATATTTTCATAAAAAATCCCATAACCTCACTATAAGATAATTTTAAAATATTTATTTCAAAAAAAATTTCTATAAAATAATTATAATATTTTCTCAATCAAATATATAAAATAATTTTTATATACTATTCTCTTTTAGATCCTAAAGTTATTATAAGAAAAACTGAGTGATTATTTTCTATGAATTTAACATTATATTTATACTATATTTGAAATTTAAATATTAATAATAAATTATTTAATCACATTCATACCTTATAATTTAATGGAATGGCTATAATAGTCACATTAAATAATAATATTTGAATTATGTATCATAGTTTTTTAAAACCTGGTGTTGCTTGTTACACAATCTATCAAAAAAATATAATTAATTAAATAGGAATATTTAATAAAACATTAAGTTGTTAATGTTTTCATGAAAAATCTACGAAAACACCATAAAACCATATTCCCTTATCTTTTAACTTTAAAACTAAATTCCAACCCTTCTCCCCTATAACTACATCACAAATTCCAAGAAACTTTATAAAGGAATAAAATAAAATATAATTCATACTCAAACAATAGCTCCTTCCATCCACAATTATTCAAACAATAATGGATCCCCTATCCATTTTAATGTGTTTCCTTAATCATAGTATATCTCCTAATATATATCCTTATATATAAATAAAACTCATTAAGAAAAGTATTAACATTAAAGGGGAAATTATAAGATAAAATAATTAAATTTCATGATTTCTGAAACCATTAGGAAACCAAACCAATCATGTTTCTACATAGATGATGAAAAGTATAAAATAATCCCAAGTGATTCCAAATAAAATAAAAAAATTCATTACATTCATAGGTGAACATATATGTATGCTTAATATGATTTCTATTTAAAAAATCCTAAAGGTAAAAAACATTCAAAAGAAAAATTTTCCCTTTTTATGAAAATTACAAAAAAGTCATAAAATAGAATGAATAGTGGTAAAAGTGGATCATATCACCCCAATGAACTATCGGTCTAAAGAAACCAACAACATAATAAACCCTTGTTTATGCATAAAGCATGAGCCCTATTAGACCATGCATTTGGTAATAACATATCACTTAATCTAAAAATCCTTTATTATATGTAGTAGTCAAAGATTTTCCTTTTCCTTTCAATGTAATAAAATCATCAACAATATCTAAACAAAGAAGACTTTTTCTCTTAAATATGAGAATTATATTTAATAACCATGAATAATTAATTATAATAGGTATAATCCAAAAAATGGAACCATGAATATAGTAACCCACCAGGATATTATGATTGTTTTGGAAAAAAAATTAATTTCTTTTATAGCTTGTGAGACATGAAATACCGAGTTTTAATGAAACATGATATAATTTTATATTATTTATTTAAATATTTCTATTATAACCTATATATTAAACATGGATATAATAATATAACTAAAAAAATTTTAAATCTTAATTATAATGATTTTTTATAATTAAAAAATATTGATGATAAGTACTTAATTTTTTGAAGCCTTTATTTATTTCTAATATTTTATTTTATAAAAAAAATCAATTTTATTATTTTCTTTGTGAAAAAATAATAAAATTAATTTCTTCCAATTTTAGAAATTATTTTTGTAAAAATAAACATCATTTTTTTAATCTACATGTGAAAAATATCTTTTTTCTGAAGCCTTGAGAATTTTTTTCAGAGATCAATTTTTCAATGAATAGTTGAAAATATTGATTTTTATTAAAAAAATTATTTTCATTTAAATTATTTCTAAGATTTGGAGTATTTATATATAGTTTTAAAAAAGAAAAATTAGTTCAATTACATAAATATTTATCCAATTTAGGTAACTTTAGTCAATTAAATATTTAATTTTGATATAAAAACATTCTTTTTTTTGAATACATTTTTTCTGAAAACTGATTATTCATCACATATGCATAATTTATATTTCCTTAAATTTTTTGACTGGTATGAATTTAATTTTATGAAATGGTTTCAATATTTGGATGGAACAAAATATTTATTATATAATAATGGAAAATTAATTTCTAGTCATAAAAAGTATTAAAAATACTTGAAATTAATTAATGTGGTTAAGTTTAAAATGATATTTTTCATGTTATATACACATGTGTTAAAATTAGTTTTCATCAGAAAAACGATCCTAATTTAATAAATTTGATTTAAGGTCATAAGTAAATAATATATTATATAATATAAATGATTATGGTTATTTTATTCAATTATAATAAAAATATATTTATTATAATGGTAATATGAATGTTTATTAAGAAGATAAACACTTTAGGTAAGGGAATTTCATATCAAATAATCTTCTTTGGGACATATGTTATATTATTTACCTATCACATTTTAGGAGGGGTACATAAATACCTTATTAAATTTTATAAAATGAATTTTATTACTATAATTATATTTAATGTTTCAATTACACTTTATTAATTTATAGGGCTTACAGTTTAGAATATACCTTTATGGTAAATGTTTAATGTTATAGTATCAATGTTAATCGAGATTGTTTCTTTTAAAGATTCTGATGATGAAATAATATCATCTAAATCTATTGAAACTAATTTATAATCTTATAATATGGTTATGACATGAAAATTAATATTTTTTTTTTCATTTTCCTCTATTTATGTACTCAAGAGTCCATAAGAATGTTTTTTATGAAATATAAATTTATTTCCCTATTTGGTTGAAAATTAATTTTCTTCCTTATATATGTTCTCTAAAAATATTTTAAATAATATTTCTAGTATTCTCTTATTATTGGAAAAATAAAATTTTCCCCATTTTTTAATTTTTAAAAAATTAATTAAAAGGAAACTTTATATAATTTTAGAAATTAGGTACCATTGTACTTTTTTACTAAAAACGTGAATGAAATAATTTTTTTAATGTGTAAAAAATAGAATATATCTTAAACCATCATGGACACTAAGTGTCATAAATACTCCTTTATATGTTTCAAATATTAATTTCAAATAAATTAATTTTTATAGTGTTTTTTAAATTTTAGTTTTAAAAAGGTAATTTTCAAAGTATAATTTTTATTTTTCTCAAGAAATGACCCATGTGGTATTTCAAAATCATTTTCTATGTGAGATGAAATAAATTGAGGTGAGTCATTATTTACTAGGGATTTGATCCAATGATATAATTCTTAGTCATTATATGAATGGTTTATGTTTATTATGAAAAGATGTTTATAAAACGTGTTCATTTTCATTATCTTATTCTATGATGAATTGATAGACTTATGAGATATTTAAGAAACTATTTCCTCTTTTATAAGTTTTTCTATAACGAAATGTTCATCAAAATCATTACCTTTAATGGGATTTTATGTGATGTAAGATTTATGATCTTTTGGAACATATAAGTATGACATTAATTGTGTAATGGATGTGGCCTATATCTCCCTATAATAGATTGTGAAAAAATTGATATGTCATGAGATAAATCAGACTAGAATAGAGAGTAAACCCAGTTAAATAAGAGACATTTTACACTATAATAGTCTTGGTAGTAAACCTTGACTACTATATTGGTTTAGGGAGTGGACATAATCCAATATGATAGATTTGAAAGTAATCCTTTAATACTATGTAAATGATATTCTATTCATTTCTACAATTATAAATTCCATGCCTTATGCCATTGTTATTATTGCATAAATTATGTTTGTTTATTTCATTTTGATTCATGCATTATAAATGACCTTTCTTTATTCCATGACTCATATTTAGGATCTATGATATATAGGGTATTGTTTTGAAATGTTATTTCTTATGTTCTCACACCATTACTCTTATATCATATTGATATCTCCCTCTTTTAACCTTAATAAGCATCTGAGTCACCCTTTCACATATTTCCTTTCCACATGTTACGAATAAATTTATTATGTATGAAATGTCTTAAAATGGGGATAGTTATTAACAATATAGTTGGAGAATATTTATTTCAAAAATCAATATGTTTTTTATATATCCAAGATTCCAAAGGCACTTGTCCTAAATGATTCTTGTGGGGATAATTAATGAATATTCATATATTGAGATGTAATATATATAAATGAGATGTTTAGGTATATATATATGGCATCAGAGAATGTTTTAGTTGAAAATATTAAAACTATGATTAGAATACATTATTGTGTACTATAATATATGTCTCATGATAGGAAAATTTATCGAATTTGGTGAAGGATAAAGTGATTGGTTTCGAGAAATTAAAACTATGTATGGTTATTATAAGTCGATGGGGATCTATTATAGTGATACATATGGATAATAAATCCGAAATGTGTGTATTGAGGTGGAATAAATCATCACCTGGTGCACAAAAATGGGGTTTTCTGCACACCTGGTTTGACACTCATGAGTTGTAAAACCCTGATATTTTTGAAATATTTTTTTGAAATAATTTAATCTTTTTGATATTTTTCATTTCACACAATAATAAAAATAGTTTGCCTTATATTTAAGGAATATGTTTTCCTGGATTAATACATAAAACAATGTTAATCTTGCACTACACGCAACACCGCCTGGGTGTATGTTACACGCAACACCGACTTGGTGTACGTTACACACAACACTAATGTTTCTATGAAATATCATTTTATTGTTATAATTATTTAAATGAGATATTTAATACCTAACCATTAAACATAGTTATATGAGTATTAATAACTACTTTTCAAATATTGTTTATAATTTTTTAGATAAATAAAAAATATTCATAATAAAATATATAATATTTGGTAATGTTTTTATATGTTTATAAATATTATTTTCTCAAAGAAATTATTTTATTTTCCTTCTATAAAAAAAAATAAAATTAATTTTAGACACATTTTAAATTTATTTTTATAAAATAAAATTCATTTTTTTATTTTATAATGTCAAAATTATTTTTTTGAAGGTAGTGCCTCATAAAAAGTCCGAGACATAATTTATTAAAATAAAAGGAAAGAGGAAACTACATGAGTCTGAATTAAGGAATCATATTACAATCTTTATCATAAAAAGGGGGAAGGTCAGCAGACAAATTATCCATCCAAGTTATGCCCTGGTTGATTTCCTTCTTGGAAATGGTCGCTTCATGAAAAGCATGAGTGACAATGTAGTTGGTCTTCATAAGCAATGCAAGGCAACTCATATAATGGGTAGTCAAAGTCCAGGTGAGAAGAACCACCCCTCCCAAATATCATGGACGACAGTGGTGGAATCATTTTCAATCCAAATATTACTCCAAACCTTTTAATATAATTTATTTATAAGGTTAAATTATATTTAAATTTTAATAAAAAGTAAAATTAGATCATATTTTTATCAAATAATCTAATTTACATCATTAGAATAAATTTTACTTTGAAATTGGATATAAAAATCTAGCAAACTTTTGGACATTTTTACTTTAAAAACCTATAGTGTCATCCCATTTGTGGGATTGTTTTTAAATTAATTTTTATAGTTATTTGATTATAATTTGGAAAAATGGATTCCATATTTTGAATAATCATAATTTATAATTTCTAATAAGTTCAAATTATTTTTTTACCAAAAATATTATTGAATGTGATTAAAATTAATTACATCAATTAAGAGAAAAATAAGGATAACAAAGTACTAAACCAGAAACTTAAGACCAAAAAAGAATTATAAACTTATCCAAAACCCATTGGATGGATATTATTAATCTAGTAACATTAAATTATTTATTTTTTTTGTTATGAATTTTTTAGGTAAAAACATGGCTACACCAAACTTGTTTTCAAAAATGCCATGTGTGTCCTTTCCCTTCCCTATAAATGGTCACCACATATCTCTCTTCTTAACACCACTAAAACCAAGTATGCTGGTCCAAGATAAGCACAGTAAAATTAAAAAAATTTATCCTTTCCTTCTACAATACTTACCTTTGTCATAAATCAATCTATGGAAGCCTTTTGACACAAACTGAAATGAGTTACTCGATTAAGAGGTAACATCTTCTCACAAGATCCTTTATTTTATTTTTACTCTCCACCTTTATAATCTATTTATTCTATGATTTTACAACAAATAAATTATAAAAAATATTCATGGTTGTTTTTATTCAATGATTTATACATACACTTACACAAACCTCCATCTAATGGGTAACAAACATAGGGTTTATGTGTACGGTGAACTACCGCCTCACAGAACAGTGATGATTTATTCTTCCATTACCACCTATCATGGTTGAAATTATGATGTAAAATATTTTTATATATAAAATATATGATATTTATTATTTATTTATTCATTCTAATACTTTTAAATCACATATCTATATACTTTCTATTTGTTGTACATATGATAGTATCATGTGAGGAAATGTGGACTACCTCCCCTAGAAGCGTTTTGATTCTTTTACATAATACATGAAATGTATAAATGATTTTTTAGTGAAACTATATTATATATATTAGATAATAATGTTAATTTAATAATATTACATACATATATACATATACATATATTTTCTATAATTTAGTTCATTCAACACATCAATAAAACGGAAGTAGTGTTCATGCGTACGTACAACCTACCATCTCCATGAACAGTGTATTCCATTTGATACATCAATAGGTTATTATAATACTCATATAATAAATATTAATGACATTTATATCATGTTTTACATTCTATAAATAATTATATAATTATACGGACTAATGATATAACAAATTAAGACACATGAGAAAAACAAAGCGAATATTACCCGAAGCGTTACATTAACATAGATTTGTTAACAAGATGGAAATATAAAGACATAATAAAACCATATATAGAATTATATATAATAATATATTTATTTAAAATATTTATATCAAACTTATATTGACTATACAGCAGGTTCTTATGAGTACAAATAAAGTAATGACACAAGGTAAGAGAATTTCATCTCACTTTTATTTATGTGAGATACATGCCTTATTCACTACTCAATTATTTTGTGTAGTGTATTGAATACCCATTAATGAATTATAAATCTATTATAATTAATTTTAGGGGTATATAAATATCAATTTTATGATCTTTTTTTCATGGAGTTTATGTTTCAAAAGATACCAAATCGATAAAATAGTTTTGTCTCAATTTTCCTTCTTAGAGACTCATGTTTTTTTATGAACCAAAATTCTTTTTCGAGGTGTATATACCTCCATTTTCAATGTTATACTGTGAAGATAATTATTTTAATGAAATTTCATGATTTATGTAAATTATTTTTCTTACAAGGAGAGTATGATCCCATGTTACCAAGTGATAAGAGTATATTGAAACGATCTCATCGCTTCTCGAGATTGTTAATAATTATTCTTATTTGAAGGAATATTATGATCCATATCTCAATAAAATTCATTATTTTTCTCCTATTATGGTTATTAATTCTATAATAATGTTTTTGTACCATTTCTATACTCTTTTGTTCATAAGATACTTAAGAAAGTGTTTTTAAGAAAACCCAACTTTACCCTCGCTTTAGTCAGAAATCTGTGCTCCTTAAAAACCATGTTTTCCAAAAAGGGTTTCCAGGAATATTATACAATTATCATATAATAATAAAATATATTTTTGACCATATTTTTATTTTACCAATTTTTTTAAAGTAATATTATTGTCGCTTTCCAAAAAAGGTATTTTCTATCTTTTTATCATGAAAAAAGTGAATGATTTTCTTACTTCATATGGTATGTATGGATTTACCTGCCGTTATGACTAATATTAACTTGAATCTTATCTTATATGATTAAAATTTTATTCTTTTTAAAATAAATTTTTTTCCTAGTATTCTGGATATTCATTATTTTTAATGCGGTTTTCAATGAAAAAATGTTTTAAAAAATGTTTAACTTTTAAAATGTATTTTAAACATTTTAGAGATTTATTTATAAGTTTTCAATGTATTTTCAATTAAAATGGGTTTCAAAAGTTTTTATGTTTTATAGATCCTTTTTAAAATAATCAATTATATTTTACTTAATAAATTAATTAAAATACTTTTCAAAATTATTTCCCATCTAAGGCAATGCCCATTACTGTTACTCATGTTTTTTAGAAAAATTTTCAAAAAGTTATATTTATATTGTTTCTCTTAATAGATTAAGTTTTTGATTTAATGAAGTTTATGAATACTTGTTTATCTTTCACAGGTTACATTTCTTTGAAACCCATTCCACTTTTCATGGGTTATATTTTTATAAAACCTGTCAATATTCTAAAGGTTATATGATTATGAAAACCATTTCTCTTGAATGAGTTATACTATGATAAATGCTTTTGAAACAAACTTCCTTTCACGAGTTATTCTAGGATGAAATGAATATGAAGCTTATATGATTTCTATAGTTTATTATATGATATCTTTTTTTGGGTAATTATATTATGAATGTTTTATTGTCTTGTGAAACATGTATTTTTGATATTAATTTTTAATGCGTGTGACCTATATCGCCCTTTAATGCATTGGGTAATGATGGATGAATCATGAGTATAAATGTTATACGTGAACCTGATTACATTCTCACAATGTTATGCATGGACCTGGTTACATGTCCATAAGTTTATGTGTGAACCTAATTACATGTTCAAAATTTTATGAGTGAACCTTATTATGTGTTCATAATGTAATGCATGAACCTGATTACATGTACACAATGTTATGTATAGACCTAGTTTAATGTCTATACGTTTATGCATGAACCTTATTACATGTTCTCAATTTTATGCGTGTACCTAATTTCATGTTCACAACATTATGAATGGAAATATTTTCATGAACATAAGTCTATGCGAGGGCCTGATTTCATGTACCTAACATAATTTCTGAGCCATTTTATACATATACATGTTCATGATGTTATACGTTGATGTGTATGACACAATTCAATGTGTTATTCATATGTTATGCTTAATGTCTTATGTTCCCAATTATCTTATGATTCATATTATATGAACTGCTAATATTTATGCCGAGATTCATGTTTAGGATCTTTGATATGAAGGTTATGATCTTCTTATGATACGACCATGTTCTCATACCCTTATGTTCATGTTATGCACACAAGTTTCATTTATTTACCATTTTTAGTATTAGAGACCACCCATTTCTTTTTGTTTTTTTCCCTAGGTTATGAAGAAATGTTTTTAAATAGAATTACTAAGGGGGAGATATTAGTGGAAAACATTGAAGATCTTTCACCCAGTTAGAAGATTTTTCTTCCATGTTTCCAAAGGCATTAGACTAATATGGTCTTTAGGCGTTTGTTTGTGTAATGTATTAATTATTCGAAAAAATTGATTTAATTTATATGTAAATTAAGGCTAGGTCAATATAATTGGAATCAGATAAAAGTTTTAGTCAATCATCAGAAACTAGGATGAGAAAACCAAATTAAGAACTCTATGTACTTATCTATGGAAAATGATAAGGATAAGAAAAAGTATATGAAACTTTCATGGAATTTTGGTAAAGGATATAGTGAGTAGCTTCCTAGAAATAAATCATTATATGGATGCTACAAGTGGATATGGCTCTGAAACAGATGTACTTTGGAATAAAAACTCCTACAAGATATCATGGGCCTGACTCAGGGTAATCTAGTACATCACAACGATCCTTCCTACACCTATGGTTTAACACTCCCTGGGGATATGATTTAGGAATTCCCAAAATCTTCATGAAACATAATTAATGATTTAAATTGAAGTTGGATATGAATAACCTAGATAATACCAAGGAGTCATATATTAATGAAAGTTTCATAATTTATATTTTTTATAAGTGACCTTTTATGATTATGTGATTCCTCTATATGATAAATTTTTTTTTACTCTTTTTATGGTTTAAGTTAATGGATAGAACTCAAATGAACCATGTTACTGGTGATTATAGTGGAAAATGATATAAATGTTCTCTTAAGAATCCAAATACTATAATATTTGGAATGAAAAACCTCATTTTTATTATAAAATAATTTTCTCAAGCTATGAATCATGAAAATATTATAGACTACCAAAGGAGGGAACAATGTTCTATTGAGTCCTTCATGAGGAAGAATTCACCTTCTTTCAGCGGGTATTTTGATCCAATTATTTCTAGAAATTGCATCAGTATGACTAAAATGTTATTATATATTCTATAGTTTTTGGATCATGAGAAAGTCATTTTGAATGTTTATCAGTTATAAGGTGAAGCCGACCAGTGGTGGACTCAAATCGAGAATATATGGAAGAAAAATGAAATTGAATCCAAGGATTTGTATGATTTCAAGGACTTCTTCTTCAATAAGTATATTTGGAATTTTCATTTTAAGAATTTAGAAAAAGATTTCCTTGAGTTGAAGAAAAAGTATGATGAATATATCTTCACATATAAGGATAATTTCAAAAAAAATTTGAGGTATGATTCAGGTATTATCATCCTACCTGAATGTAAAGTTGGTAGGTTCCTTAATGGATTAAAGAGAAGTATCATAAGGGAATAACCTATAATATAATTTATAATCTATGAAGATTTTTGTGGATTGTGAAATCAAAGGGGAAATGGAGGACTAAGTTATATATCAATCTCATGGTTTTAAGAAGAAAAACAATACGGTGTTCAATGGAAAGTATAAAAACCATAGATAGAAGAAAATATTTCAAACTCTTATGGGCCAAAACAGTGGAAAAAATAACTTAAGAGAGTTCCTAAAAGGAACAAGAATGTGCTTCAAGTGTGGGAATCCCAGAAATAGATAAAAATATTGTATAAGTTATGTGAAGAGTAAATTCAGTGAAATGAATGGAAAGAAAGATCAACAAAATGAACCACCCACACTTCCGTGTTCCAAGTTCATGGAGTTTGGTGATTATGAGAATCAATTCTCCAATACTAGGGCTAATATGGATGATAATAAAAAACCACCTCTAAATAAAAATGGTAAAGGGAATGTTGATGCAATCACAATTGCTTAATAGAATGATGATAATTTGGGAAAACTTATCCTTTTTCCCCTTATTTAGGAATTTCATGTTTGATTTTGTACAAATAAGCCGTATGATAATATTATTTTATATTATTTAGTGAAGTTTCATGTGATTATATCCTCTACATAGATGTTGTATTAATAAATTCATATTAAATGTTATATCAGTGACAAGATGAATCCAAGTATCCAATAATTTTATTTGGCATAAGATAAAGAGCATGCTTAAGGAAGAAAGGGTGAATAATATTTTGTAATAATTATATGGTTAACCATTTATGGGATTTTTAAGTTAAAATTATAATAGAGTTTTTGAGATTAAAGTATTATCTCACCACATGAGGATTTATGCATATTTGATAACCTATTCTAACCACTTTGTGTTGATGGTAACTAAAGATAGATGGTATGTATTATTTTAGATCTCTTGATCTATTAGTACTTCAGGTATGACAGGTTCTCCTTCATTTATTAGGGTAAGAGATGAAGTGGAAATTTATCAACACATAACTAATGGGTGATATTTTGTATAATAAAAGGTATAAAATCAAGTAAGTATATCATCTTCTTAATGTTTTTTTACTTTAGGAAAAAGGATATTGAATCTAAAACTTTTATCATAGTACCTTTGTTTTTTATGAATTAGATAGTCCTTTAGGCCATCATAGATTTAGGGATTTGTGAATATTTACTTTATCCTAACCAAGTCCTCTATCAATCTCCTCTATAACTTGATTTATAGATTTATATTATGTTTTCATGTTTTCACTTTCCACCTATGTTCTTCTATATGGAAACTCGGCTATGTGTTACTCTAGGTAACTGTTATGCTTCCAACTTTATTTTTTTAAAGGAAGAATTAATGTTAATTTTTATTATGTGAGTTTCTATTAAAGGATGTTAAAATTATTAAACCAATAATTACCCAGATGAATTTCAAGGGTGAAATTTATTTTCTGGGGGGTAGAATGTAACACCCCGAGATTTTGTGAAATATGTTTTTCAAATTAATTTAATCGTTTTGATATTTCTCATTTCACGCAAAACTAATAATAGTTTATTTTATATTAAATAACTATGATTGGATTTATTCATAAGAAATAAAGTTAATCATGCACTATATGAAATATCAACTTGGCATATTTTACACACAACACCGACTTGGCGTACGTTACAGGCATCATCAATGTTCCTACAAAACATCATTTTATTGTTATAATTATTAAAATGAGATAATTATAACCAAACTATTAAAATTATTTACATGAATAGTAATAAATAATTTAAAAATATTTTTTATATTTTTCTTATAAATAAAACATATTGATAATGAATGATATAATTATTTATAATATCCTTATATGTTTTAAAATACTATTTTCTCAAATAAACTACTTTTAATGTCCTTCTATGAAAAATAATAAAATTATTTATAGAAATATATAAAAATAGAATTTGGTAAAATAAAATAAAATTTTTATTTTATAATGTCTAAATTACCATAGGGATAATTTTTGGGAATTTTTTTGCAAAACATCATTTTTTGGATGAATTGTGAAAAACACATGATTTTAATTAAAAAATACCTTTCCATATAATTTATATATAAGGTTAAATTATATTTTAATTTTGTTTAAAAGTTTAATTATATAATATTTTTATTAATTAATCCAATTTAGGTTATTGGATTCAATTTTACTTTGATATTGGGTATAAAAACTTAGCAAACTTTTGCACATTTTTACTTTAAAAACCCCAGTGTAATCTCATCAGCAGGATTATTTTTAAATTAGTTTCTACCACTTGTGTGATTATAAATTCGAAAATGGATTACATATTTTTAGTTATAATAATTTATAATTTATAATATGTCCAAATTTTTTTACCAAATATATTAGTGAAAGAGATTATAATTAATAACAATTATTAAGAGAAAAAATAGGTTAATAATGTACTAAACCTTAAATATAACACCCAAAAAGACCTATAAACTTATCAAAAACCAATTTTATTGGAAATAAGTTTTTATGAACCTTTAATATTTTAGTTTTTTTTGGTTTTTTATGAGTTTTCCTAGGTAAAAACGTGAGTACATCAAACTTGTTTTCAAAAATGCCAAGTGTGTCCTTTCCCTTCACTATAAAGGCCACCAACTCTCCCACTTCTTTACACCACTAAAAAAACTTAGGTTCAGAAAATATCTTATTAATACACTTTGAAATATATATACATTACTTCTATAAACTTCCCCTTTTCTAGAAAGCAATCCAAGGAATCCTTTTGGCACAAACCAAAAAGAGTTACCCAGTTAAGAGGCAATGCATTCTCTCAAAGTCCTTTCTTTTATTTTCATCATCCACCCCTAAACTATATTTATTCCATGATTTTATAAAAAAACAAGTATCCAAAATATACTAGTATTTTTTTCTACTAATGTTTTGACCTACACTTATAGAAACCTCCATCTAATGGTTAACGAACACACTGTTTATGTGTATGGTGAACGACCTCCCCCTCAAAATAATGAGATTCATTTAGAAACTACATGCAATGTAGTAAAAATAGGTCTAGTGAACCTATATTATATATATGACATAATATTTTTACTTTAATAATATTATTTTCATATATACATATACATATAATCCATTTAATTTCTTTCATTCAATACACCAATAAAAAAGTAGTAGTGTTTATGCGTGCGTACGACCTACCATCTCCAAGAACAGTGTATTTCATTTTATACATATATATATTATTATAATACACATATAATTAGTATTAATGACACTTATATCATGGTTTAAATTCTGTAAATCATGATATAAGTATAAGGACCAATGATATAAAAAATTAAGACACATGCAAAAAACAAGGTGAATATTACATAAAGTCTAGCCTTAACATAAAATTGTTAACAAGAGGGTAATATAATGTCATGATAAACACATATATGGAATTATATATAATAAAATAGCTATTTAAAATATTTATACTAAACTAATATTTATTAAAAAGGAGGTTATTATGAGTATGAATAATTCCAAGACACAATGTAAGAGAATTTTTCTCACTTTTATTTCCGTGAGATAAATGACTTATTCACCACTCAATTATTTTGTGTGGAATATGTAAGAACAATTAATGAATTATATGTCTATTATAATTATTTTTATATAAATTTATATATCCATTTTATGATATTTCTTTAATGGGGTTTTAGTTTTAAAAGTTATGAAATCGGTAAAATAACGTTGTCTTAATTTTCCTTCTTAGAGACTCATGTTTTGTTATGAACCTAAATTCTTTTTTGAGGTGTATATACTTATATTTTACATGTTATAATGTGAATCTTAATATTTTAATAATATTTTAAGGTTTATTTAATTTTTTTCTTACATGGATAGTATGATCCCAAGTTACCAAATGTTATGAGTTTATTGAAACAATCTCATCACTTTTCAAGATTGTAAATGAGTATTATTCTTTAATGAAATATTATAATCCATATCTAAAGAGCATTAATTAATTTTAATCCCCTTTAGTAATTCATAATATAGTCATGTATTGGTAACATTTTTCTACTATTTTGTATATAAGATAGTTAATTAATTCTTGATAATAAATCTTGACTTTACCATCTCTTCAGTCGGAAATCTATTCTTCTTCAAAACCCTATTTTCTAAAAAGGTATTCCTAGAATATTATAATATTATTTTATAATCATTAAAATAAATTTTTCCCTTTTTATATTACCAATAATTTCAAAGGAATGTTATTTTCTATTTCCGAACATGTAATTTTTCAATCCTTTTACCTTGAAAGAAAAGTAATATTCTTACCACATAAAATATATACGAATTTACCCATTGTTATGAATAAAATTCCATTGATGTTTCCTTTACAAGATTAAAAATTAATAATTTATAAAATAATTATTTTCTAATATTTTGGATATTAATAATTATTAAATTGGTTTTCAATGAATAATGGTTTTTAAAACAAAAATTATGTTTTAAAAAATATTTTAATCATTTTAAAGAATTATTTACAAGATTTTCAATATATTTTTAAGAAAAATGATTTTCTAAATGTTTTATGTTTTTAAGATACAATTTATAAGAAAAAAAATGATATTTTCCTAAAGAAATGTTTTAAAATTAATCTCAAAATTATTTCCCAACTAAGACAATTTCCATTGATGTTACTCAAGCCTTTTTGGAAAATTGTCCAAAGGTTCCATTCATATTCGTTATCTTAATGGTTTAGGGTTTTTATGGAAGGAATTTTATGAAAACCCATTTCTCTTTCATGAGTTACATGTATATGAAAATAGTTCCTCTTACATGAGTTATATGTTTATCAAACATTTTCCTATTCTACAGGTTATATGACTATGAAAAAAATTTCTCTTCAACGAGTTATACCATGATAAATGCTTATGAAAATCACTTGCTTTCACTGGTTATTCTAGGATGAAATGAATATGGAACCTATATATTTTTCATAGTTCTTGACATGATCTCATTTTACGGGTAACGATATTATAATTTTTTTATTATCTTATAGAATATGTAAGTGTGAGTTAAATATGTAACTAGTGGGGCCTATATCTCCATCCAATACATTGGGTAATGATGGATGACTCATGATTATAAATGTTATGCATGAACCAGATTACATTTTCACAATGTTATGCATGGAATTAGTTTCATGTAAAGAAGTTTATGTGTGAACCTAATTAATTTTTCAAAATGTTATAATTGAACCTTTTTATGTGTTTGTAATCTTATTCTTGAACCTGATTACATGTTTAAAATGTTTTGAATGGACCAAGTTGCATGTCCATAATTGTATATGAAAGCCAGATTACATGTTCACAATGTTATGTGTGAACTCGATTTCATGTTCACAACATTATGCATGAACCTAGTTGCATGTCCATAAATATATTTGAGGGGATGATTTCATGTCCTTAATGTAATGTGTAAACCTGTTTATACTTATACATGTCCA